>OX244036.2:45527909-46822409 GCA_945859785.2 Tridacna gigas
GGTTACCAGCATTTTCTCCTTTTCCTACAATGTTTTCAAAAGCCTTCTCTTTCGGGGTCGTTAAAACTCGGGATTACGTGGTAAAGGATTAATCTGCTAAATAAGTGAAATTTTCGAGCTGATAGTAAAAACCCAAATGTTGCTATTCCGAAGTTATTTTTTTTTGGAAAAATATCTCCTTAACGGACAATATAGATCTGAAATCAAACTTCATGTTATGTACAGTATGATCTTGATCTACGCTGTTTGCAAAAAGGTCCTGAGTCATGCTTAGCAGCCTAAGGGTTAAATCCTGTTACAGTCCAAGAGCTGCAGTTTAGGCTCAAATGTAGAACAGGATGCTGATTCTTGCCAAATTATTTTGCTATGTTGAAAAAGGGGGTTTAATGCATCTCCATGATGCCTTGTTCCAAGCGAGTCATCACGTAATTATGGATCCATAAAATCCATTTTGTCTAGCAAACAACTGAATCATGAGGTAGAAAGGCCCTTTGACATGCAGAAAATTGACCAATTTATCAAAAATTTTTGACCCAGGTCAGCCTGTGTGGACTGGGCAGGCAGAAATAGGTTGATATAGGTTGATACTTTTTGCAGATGCATTAGGCCCCCTTTCCACAGGTCATGGCTCAAATACATGTAGCTCCAGTTGATTAAATGTTTGTCATGTGTATATTTCAATTCAAGCTGTTGGCGCCAAACCAAGTGATGTGAGCGTGACCCTAGACAAGGCGGTTTCGGGTGGATCAGATGACATTTACATTGGTCAGAGTGAAACCGTTGTCATGACTATCAAATTTCCAGCCGGAACAACACAAGGTATTTTTATAAAAGGGTCATGTTATACCTTGCTATCTTGGAATGATCTTTGCGAAAAAAAAAAATCCCAGAATACTTGGATAAGTGCAGAGGTTGAATTTCAGAGGTAGCTGGAAAAAAAAAAACCAGCAGATATTTTCATTGTATAGGTAAGCCTTGTAAATAATTTCGATTTCCAGTGTGCTCTTGCCCAGAATATCTCAACAAGGCAGACAGCGTAGATCAAGGATCAGATTGCACATTATTTGCAATCTGATCTTGATAAGGTATGTTTCGAGTACTCACTAGTGCCGAGCCCCAGTAGAGCAGTGGGTAGCGTACAGGGCTTGAGAACAGGGGGGTTGCTGGTTCAAAGTCCCCAGTTTGGCCTTTTTCTTCCTGAGAATTATGATAGTTATTGTGACAGGATTCATTCCTCTCTCATCCCTGGTCATTGTTTTGAAGACAGTTATATCTGAAAGCAACCAATGGCTTAGAATATTGTGCAAAGTACTGGTAAAAGAAACTCCAGGAAAGCATGGGTAGGTGCACTGGCTGGCACAATATAACTGAAATAAAGTTCAAAATGGTGATTAACACCATACAGTCATTCAATCAATCAAGTACTCACTAGAATAATATCATTGAGAAAATTCTAGATACATGTAATGAGTGTTAACGTGACAGTTTTTCATGATGAAGACATAAAAGTTTTTTTAATTTATTCTTTTTCTCTGCATAGAGGACACAGCAGATTCAAGATAAGTCTGCAGAATTTGTGCAATACAGTCTTGACTGTAAAGGTACTCTAAGCATATATTCTTTTCTTGATCAGCTAGCATTCTATATTTCACTGTATAGGTGTGAAAGTTGAACTGTTGCCTTCAACAACTGAGACTGTGTTTGCACTTGGAGATATCATCAATCATACAGTTGGGGCTGACATTACAGCTGTAGGAAATAGTGATTGGTTCACAAATGTACAACGCTATCCAGGTCCTGAGTACACAGATACTGAGGTGGGTCAGGACTTGTAGGCTTTACATGCTTGCCGGTTACATTGAGGTATACAGGAATATACATAGAGATAAACCACAAACTTTAACCCTTTACCATACAACAAAATTTTGGACTGGACCAAAGCTGGACCAAGGCAGATGACACATTAAATGTGATTCAAATGATGTTTTCTGTCTTTGATGGGTAGAAAACATTGTGGGAAAAGGAGAAAATGCTGGTTACCAGCATTTTCTCCTTTTCCCACAATGTTTTCAAAAGCCTTCTCTTTCAGGGTCGTTAAAATTCGGGATTGTATGGTAAAGAGTTGACTCTTTACCAAACGACAAAATTTTAGACTTGTCTAAGTCCAAATTGAAAGCATTTGCAGACTAAAAAAAATGAAAGTGACTAAAATATTTAGATTTAGAAGATATTTAGAAGGGTAGAAAACATTTTGGGAAAAGGAGAAAAATGCTGCCATTTCTGTAACATCAAATCCAATTATTTGAATTGTTTGTATTGGAGTTAAACACCGTTTTAATAGCATAGGTTATATCATGCCGTCAGTGAATCTAAGCATATGATTGTGTTTCCTGGCTTTCTCACACCAGTAGATACAACTTTCTTTCCATGCCACTGACTTTTTTTCTCACATGCATCAGAGGTGAGAGGCGAAAAGTCGCTGGAAAGAAAGTTGGAAAGAAAGTTTGCCTCAACTGGGTATCAAACCCACCAGGTCATGAGTCAGATTAGCTAAGCATGCCCAATAATTTGAGCCACGTTCATTTCGTCGTCTGCAAGTGCCTTTAATTTTGGACAAGTTTTCAGTTTCATCATCTGTTAAGGGGGCTTTAAATTAGATTTTGAAAGAAATATAAGGAAGACTATACAAAAACACTATGTATAGAAAGAACTTCATTTGTTCCACATTAAAATTTGTCATCTATCTTTTTACCAGATGACAAAATTTTAACTTGTCCATATTGAAAGCATTTTCAGACAAAAAATCAAAACCATATAGGCTTTTTAGCTCACCTGAGCACATAGTGCTCAGGGTGAGCTATTGTGATTGGTTAATGTCCGTTGTCCGTCTGTCCATCTGTCCGTCTGTCCGTCTGTCTGTCCTTCCATAAACAATTACTAAAAAATCTTCTCCTCTGAAACCGCCAATCAGATTTCAATAAACTTCACAGAAATGATCCTTAGGTGATGCACTTTCAGAATACCTCAAAGATTTGAATTCCATGAAGAACTCTGGTTGCCATGGCAACCGAAAGAAAAAACTTTAAAAATCATCTTGTCCCAAACTGTAAGGGCTAGAGCTTTCATATATGGCATGTAGCATCATCTAGTGACCCTCTACCAAAGTACTTCAAATTATGGCCCTAGTGTGGAAATTGGTCCTATGTTGTGGGTTCTCGGATTTCACATAGAGATAAAGAAGGAAATTTTTAAAAATCTTCTTGTCCAAAACTGTAAGGGCTAGAGCTTTCATATATGGCATGTAGCATCATCTAGTGACCCTCTACCAAAATACTTCAAATTATGGCCCTGGTGTTAAAAATTGGCCCTATGTTGTGGGGTCTGGGATTTCACATAGAGATAAAGAAGGAAATCTTTAAAAATCTTCTTGTCCCAAACCATAAGGGCTAAAGCTTTCATATTTGGCATGTAGCATCATCTAGTGGCCCTCTACCAAAATACTTCAAATTATGGCCCTAGTGTTGAAAATGGCCCTATGTTGTGGGTTCTTGGATTTCACATAGAGATAAAGAAGGAAATCATTAAAAATCTTCTTGTCCCAAACCGTAAGGGCTAGAGCTCTCATATATGGCATGTAGTATCATCTAGTGGCCCTCTACCAAATACTTCAAATAATGGCCCTAGTGTGGAAATTGGGCCTATGTTGTAGGGTCTCAGATTTCACATAGAGATAAAGAGGGAAATCTTTAAAAATCTTCTTGTCCCAAACCATAAGGGCTAGAGCTTTCATATTTGGCATGTAGCATCATCTAGTGGCCCTCTACCAAAATACTTCAAATTATGGCCCTAGTGTTGAAAATGGCCCTATGTTGTGGGTTCTCGGATTTCACATAGAGATAAAGAGGGAAATCTTTAAAAATCTTCTTGTCCCAAACCGTAAGGGCTAGAGCTTTCATATATGGCATGTAGCATCATCTAGTGACCCTCTACCAAAATACTTCAAATTATGGCCCTAGTGTTAAAAATTGGCCCTATGTTGTGGGTTCTTGGATTTCACATAGAGATAAAGAGGGAAATCTTTAAAAATCTTCTTGTCCCAAACCGTAAGGGCTAGAGCTTTCATATTTGGCATGTAGCATCATCTAGTGGCCCTCTATCAAAACACTTAAAATTATGGCCCTGGTGTGAAAATTAGCCATATTTTGTTGGTCTCGGATTTCACATAGAGATAAAGCAGGAAATCTTTAAAAATTTTCTTGTCCCAAACCGTAAGGGCTAGAGCTTTCATATTTGGCATGTAGCATTATGGTGTTGAGCTGAGTTGCATTTCAGGTGAGCGATTTAGGACCATCATGGTCCTCTTGTCGAAAGCATAGAAAATATTGTAGCCAGGGAACAGAGAAAATGCTGGCGACCAAATAAGGAGAAACTGATATGGACTGAAATTTTAAGTAATACAAGTTTATAGAGAAAAATGTCTATAGACTTCTTAGATGTCAAACTATGTACAGTTTTTGTCAGAATATTGTATGTTTAAGTCCAGTTTTATTATAGTTTATAGTTCTATATTCCCGTAACAATGATGTATTACACATAAATAAAACTCTATAATGTGGTGTATTGTACTTCCAACACCATCTATAGTTGTTCTTAGTATACAGGTATCAGAACTGGATGGTATCAACTTAATACTTCACAGTTACTATCATAGATGCCATTATAGTTCCATCTTGTGTTTTGAAATTTTGTTTTAAAAAAGAATATTTCATTTTTCTTGACAAAGGATGATTAAGTTTTAAATAAAGTTTGAAACTGTTTTGCAATTCATGTTAGCCATTTCAGATTGGATAATGAAATTTACTGGCAAGTATTTGTGCTGAATTTTTTAACCTTCTCTACCAATAGGCACCAAGTTGCCTATGCTCCGTAACGAAAGAGGGGTCCTTTTAACATGAGCAGTTCTTTTCTACACATATGAACAAATATAGCAAAAAGTTTTCTTTTTGAAACATGTTTTATTCCAGGTTACAATTAAGCCATTATAAACTGTGTGAGACAGCATTTCTTTTCATAGTGAAAAAAGTCATAGCAGTTTCATATTTCACACAAATAGACAAAAGTACATAAATTTCATATGACTTATTTGTACAACTCTTTAATAGAAAACAGGTGGAAAACCTGTATTTCATGCAAACAGATGTGTTTATCTAATAAAAATGCATGCATCTTTAAAGACTATAATGTCTATGATTTGGGTCTCAGTTATTCAAACAGACTAGAGCAGTACAATATTTATGCTCCATAACGGATGTTTCTAAACATATTTTCAAAATGTCATAGGACTTAAACTATACAAATGGGGATGGGTTAGATTTTAAGGCATGTTTCCTTAGCCATTGGTCTTGCAAAATAACCTAAAGGCAATTGGGTCTGTGAGAGTTCAAAATTTCACTTTTTCAAATTCAAAATGGCAATAATTTCTGGAGAATGGTTGTTTTGTTTTAATCCTTTTACCACGCAGTCCCAACTTTTATTGACCTTGGGGAAGATGGAAATTAATTTTGTGTCAGATCAAATGTGAAAGATAAATAACAAACTACCAAGTTCTTTACTCTTAACTTTCTTTCAACTTTATTGCTATTTAGTATTATTTGTATCTTAGTCATTATACTGAATGTAAACAACTGTAATACATATTGAAAAAATTGTTTGTATATTATGTAGAAAATAGAAATAAGGGTAAAAAAAAACCCTAACAGGTATATAAAATGTCTTCACAAGTACCTGAATGCTCCCTCAAAGTATTTGTTTTCATGAGCTAGGTTATCCGGCACCTTAGAAGAATTCTGCATCTTAACTCTTAACCCTTTCCCAAACAAGCCCTGGTTTTCATGTGTCTGCAGTACAAGTCTTTTGAAAACACTGTGGGAAAAGGAGAAATTGCTCGTAACAAGCAATTTCTTCTTTTCCCACAGTGTTTTCTACCCTTTTTGAGAACTTTCTGCCATTTTCATCAAATTTAAAATTGTCGTCTGCAAACTCTTTCAATTTTGACCAGTCCAAAATTTGTTTTTTGGGAAAGGGTTAACCAAACAACAAAATTGTAGACTGGCCCAAAGTGAAAGCATAATTATTAGCAGACAAAAGATTTAATGTAGCTCAGATGATGAAATTTATCTCTGAAAGAGTAGAAAACATTGTGGGAAAAGGAGAAAATGCTGGTGAACAGCATACTCTCTTTTTCCCACAACGTTTTCAAAAGACTTCCTCGTTAAGGTCAAGATTCCTTGGTTAACTCTTTACCAGACAACCTTGAATTTAACGACCCTAAAGAAAATGGCTATTGAAAACATTTTGAGATAAAGAAAAATTGCTAGTAACCAGCATTTTCTCCTTTTCTTATAATGCTTTCTACCATTTCGAGGACAAATCTCACTATTTAAATGACAATCAAGCTGTTTTCTGCAAATGCTCTCAGTTCGGGCTAGTCTAAATTATGTCGTTTAGTAAAGAGTTAATGGTTAACACTATATTTGCAGCTCGGCAACTTCTATGATACAAGAGCTGCCTTTGATCTTGGTGATGTCCAAAATACCGGTGGAAACAATGTGGAGAAAGAAAGTTACATCACAATCTATTATGAGATTGTCTATGTTGATATGGCTTCAAACAATGATGGTGCAGAGTATTGGGTCAGCTGTGGAATGGCGTACAACTCTGACGCTAATATTTGGATCAGTCAGTTCAGCTATACTTTGAGAGGGCCTGATGTAAGTTTTTGCCGAAACAGTTATTCAACCCTATGAAAGCTTAATGGCAACTTCAGGACCTTTTGTAGATAGTGTAGATCAAGATCAGACACATAATGTGGAGTTTAAGCTTCACAGAAAGTGTGGCTTGATCTTTCATCTATCCTGTTCGAAATTTGCAAGATATTCTGGCTTAAACATTGTAAGAATAACAATCTGTTGGTCTTTCTTACAGCTTAAGTCTGTATGCTGATCTAATACAGATCAAGATCAGAATAGGCATTCTGAAATTTTTTGCAAGATTCTAGACAAAACAGTGCTGAAAGAGAGATTTTTGTATCATTTTTCACTGACTCAAAATTAATGCCCTTTTAACCCTTTACCACACAATCCCCAGTTCAAACTACCCTGAGAAAGTCAGGCCTTTTGAAAACAAAGTGGAAAAAGGAGGAAATGCTGGCAACTAGCATTTTCTCCTATTCCCTCAATGTTTTCTGTCCTTTTACAGGCATATCTCACCATATCAAATTTGTCGTCTGCAAATGCTTTCAGTTTGGACAAGTATAGATTTTTTTAGTGTGGTAAAGAGTTAACTCTTTACCAAACGACAAAATTTTAGACTAGTCCAAATTAAAAGCATTTGCAGACAACAAATTAAATGTGACTTAAAAATTGAAATTTGTTATGGAATTGGTAGAAGACATTTTGGGAAAAGGAGAAAATGCTGGTTACCAGTATCTTCTCCTTTTCCCACAATGTTTTCAAAAGGCTTCCTTTTTAGGGTCGTTAAAAGTCGGGATTGTGTGGTAAAGAGTTAAATCATGTAGTGCTATAAGACATATTGGGATTAAGAGTTGATAATGGAATAGATTTACATACCACACTGTTTTCACCCTTTACCACACAACAAAAATTTTAGACTTGTCCATATTGAATCATTTGCAGACAATATAATAAGTTATAGAATTTGACTCAAATGATGTTTGTTTGTGAAAGCATTGTAATAATGTGGAAAAAGGAGAACATGCTGGCTACCAGTTTTCTTTTTTTTCCCCACTATGTTTTCAAAGACCTTTCTTAGGTTCAACAAAACTCTGAATTGTATGGTAAAGGACTGCTATGTACTTGTATTTATTTTTGTATGAGAATATTATCAAAGACATCTTTTAAAAATTTGATGGTTTAGAAATGAACTTACCGTAACTCCTTACCAGATGATAAAATTTTAGACAAGCCCATATTGAAAGCAGTTGCAGATGATAAATTAACTCTTTAAAAAACAACAAAATTTTAGACTTGTCCAAATTGAAAGCATTTGCAAACGACTATATAAATGTGACTCAAAAATTGAAATTTGTTTTCGGAAGGGTTGAAAACATTGTTGGAAAAGGAGAAAATGCTGGTTATCAGCATTTTCTCCTTTTCTCATAATGTATTCAAAAGGCTTCTTTCTCAGGGTCATTAAAAGCCAGACTGTTTGGTAAGGATTTAAGTGGGGTTCAAATGATCAGATTTCTGGTTACCAGAATTTTCTCTTTTTCTCACTATGTTTTCAAAGTCTGTTTTGTAAGGGATCAACTAATATGTTCAGGTGATTGTTTGATTGAATAATCAAAATTTTCACTGTATCTATAGAGTGGTTTCTCGGGTACAACAGATTTCACTTTGGACAGTATGACAGAAATAGAGGATGGTGGGGTGATTCATACAACCGACCTCCACATGAACATTTCAAAAGCTAGAGCTGCAGTGAAAGTTGAAGCTCTTGTCCTGACCGAGACTCAAGACATTACACCAGTGAAAATTGAGATGATTTCAGCATCAACAACATATGAATACTCACTTCGAACTGATAAGTTCTTGGCTAAGAGGTATGAAGACTGTGCAGTGAGAGATACGAACCAGCAATCACTAGAACTTGATTTGGGAACCATTGTTAATAAAGGTAATAGATGGTTCTGTTTTTGTGTGGCATTTGTCAAAGCCAATGCCACTATGGGTTCAATATGGTATTTTGAAAATCATGTATCATAGTTTGTGCATAACCGAAGGAAGTAAACCCGATTGAACTCAATTTTTCAAGGAGAAATAAGTATTTGATAGGACTCAGATATATAATTAACAACAAAGTATTAAAATAAACTGGATTAGGGCATTGATCATGGGAATACTTCTTTTTTTATTGAAAATATCTATACCCGCTGTGGCCTTCTGTTGGTGCAATGATACACACAACTCTTGTCTCCTGACCGTGCTTGTCCCAAAACCAGTTCGTTCCTGGACTTTATCATCCTTTTGCTTTTTTGTCCGGGCTTATTCATCCTACATTATTGTTTTTTTTATTTTTCAAATTATTATTTCAAACAATGGCTCCCTTGACAAATGCAACACCAGTGCTTTCCATGCTTTGATTTTTTTTTTTTTTTTAACCACAAAATCTAGTTTCCATCATCTTGAGAAAGAGGGCTTTTGAAAAAGTTGTGGGAAAAGGAGAAAATGCTGGTTTCCAATGTGTTCTTTTCTTTCAGAAACAAATCTGGTCATTTGATCATTTGAGCCACATTTAAATTTTTGGCTGCAAACAGGACAGGTACATGTAGTAAAAAGATGAAATTTTGCTGTTCAAATAACCGCATGGTTGTTGCAAAATTGGAACTTCTGGTATATCCACTAGACCAGATTTGATGTTATACTTATTTGAATAAGATTCCACTCAAATTGACACATGTGATATTCCAAAAGACCTGGGCAGACTATTAGCAGGAAAATGGAAATTGATAAACAGGCTGTATATCTCATTAAAGAATTACCAATATAAGACTTATTTTCACAAGATTGTGTACTTTGTCACTTATGAATTATTTATCAAATGTTGACTAACTTTACATACATTTTGTCAAAGTTTTTGTGGTATGATGAAAACCAAGATACCACCCTATAAGAACAATTTGAAGGAAAACCATACACTTGAAATTTCAAAGTCAACACTGCATATTTTAGCAAAAGACTTAGAAAGTGAATAAAATAGCCTAGAAAAATGCAAGAGTCTAAATTGTGAAAAGTTTTGTCTTTCTTTTGAGAGTGACTGCAGACAACTTACATGTACAAATCATTTATGTATTGTCAGACATATATACATGTATGTATAATGACTTCCCAGTATTTTCAGACATTTTGATTTACCAGTATTTTTTGACCCTGTAAATTCTTCAGTGACTGGATAAAATGCTATGAATCAAAGCGTTGAAAACGCTGGTGTGGCATTTGTCAAGGGAGCCATTGTGTGGAATTAATAATTTGAAAAATAAACAACAGACACAGTTTCAAAATATTCGCTTTAAAGTCAATCTACTATATAGTCATGCAAAATCCGATAGAGAAGGGTGCAATCTTGTGGGACGAACAAGTCAGGACGAACAATCCTGAGATGAATAAGCCCAGGAACGAACTGGTTTTGGGACAAACAAGTACGGTATGTGTGTGTCATTACGCCACTATAGAAGGCCATAGCGGATCAAGCTATTTTCGATAAAAAGGAAGTATTTCCAAGATCGACGGCCTAATGCAATGTATTGTAATACACCATTTTCAATTTCATATCTGAGTGCAATCGAAATACTTATTTTTCTCAGAAAAATTGATTCTAATTGGGTTTACTTCCTTCGGTTTTGCACAAAATACGATACATGATTTTCAAAATGCCGTATTGAACTCATAGTGGCATTGTCTTCGACAAATGCCACAATAAAATCACTTTGTTTTTCAATATATTAGCTATTTCCTTCTCCAAGAGTTTTTAAACATTATGTCTGGCTAGAACATTGTTAACTGTGCATAACATCAGCCATTTTGTTTTGCAAATACCCTGACATTAAAGACAATTAACCCTTTACCAAACAATTCAAAGTTTCAACGACCCTGAAGAAAAGGCTTTTGAAAACATTGTGGGAAAAGGAGAAAATGCTGTTAACCAGCATTTTCTCCTTGTCCCACAATGTTTTCTACCCTTTCTGATACAAGTACCATCATTAGTGCTAATTTAATTTTTTGTCTGCAAAAGCTGTCAGTTTGGACTAATTCAAAATTTTGTTATATTGTTCAGAGTTAACAATGTTCTCATCGGATTTAATGTGATTTAATTCATACAACATATTTGACATTTCTTTACAACAGAATCCCAGAAAACAACTCCTGTTGTTGAAAACGATGACATACTGATACGAATATCTTGGGTGGTGACTAGTGCTTCAGCTGTTGGTAACCAATATACTCTCGGAGTAGGCGTGGATCTTGACGGAAGTGAAATTTCTGTAGCAACTTTTAATGTGACTGTTACTTCAAGGACCAGCCCAGCACCAGCATTTGTGAGTAGAGCCACTGTATGATTTTAGTCTAATTTACTTTTGTCATTTGGGACTGTTTATGTGGGAAAGCAGCCAGTGGCTTGATAACAATTTTTTATGTTGTACTGCTGAAAGAGACAACAGGAACTTTGGGATTTGTCAACTTGCCAATGGAACATGATAAACTCTTTACCACACAAAAAAAATTTAGACTTGGTCCAAATTGAAAGCATTTGCAGACAACAAATTCAACATGCATTGTATCTCAAAAGATCATTTCCACCTTTGAAATGGTAGAAAACATTGTGTGAAAAGAAGAAAATGTTGGTTACCAGCATTTTCTTCTTTTCCCACACTGTTTTCAAAAGCCATCTTTCTCAGGGTTGTTAAATCTCAGGATTGTTTGGCAAAGAGTTAAGTAATACTTGAAACAGTTTCAAAACAAGAAGACAAAATTGTTTTTCTCTTGCTTTTGTAATTGCATGATATGGAAGAAATTATACCTGCATGTTATTGGTACATATAAGGTAACAAATAACTGCAAATCAATTACTGGCATAATGTTGTTGTAACGTTTTCTTTTCTCAATCAAATGATAGAAAAATAAATTGTTTGAAAAAAAAAAAATGAAAAATGGATTACATCTACAAGTGCATAAACAAATGCTTTGTGGATACAACATTTTCTGTATCATTCAAAATTTATTTTTTCTTTTCTACTAGAAATACCCCGCTTTGTGCCACATTTACTACTTGCGGGTATGTCTATAAATTATAATCTTACAATTGTTTTCTAATGCTGTCTGCTGCAAATTTGTTATAGTAAGTTTTTGAGCTAAATGCTTAGTCTGGTAGCTAATTCAGTAACATACAGGGCATGAGACTAAAGGGTCACTGGTTTGATTTCTAGCCTGGACAAATCCTTTCGAAGGATTGATGGTGTTCTTTTCAACAGGATTCATTCATCTCTCAATGCTGAACATTGCTTCCATGATACTTATGTGGGAGAGCTAGTAACTTGTTGGTAACCCCTGGGCTGCTAAGCACAACTCAACTCAACAACCTTTTGTGGACAGTGTAGATCAAGATCAGACTGCACAGAACAGGCAGTCTGATCTTCAACTGTGCACTAAGGAGATATTTTTCCCATAAAAAATACCTTTGAAATGGCAAAATTTGGATTTTTACTTTCACTTATTTAGCAGCTTTACCCTTTACCACACGACAAAATTTTACACTTGTTCGAATTGAAAGCATTTACAGACGAAAAACTAGATATGGCTCATATGGTGAGATTTGTCTGTAAAAGGGCAGAAAACATTGTGGAAAAAGGAGAAAATGCTGGTTACCAGCCTCTTTCGCAGGGTCGTTAAAACTCAGGATTGTGTGGTAGGGGTTAACCCTTTACCACTCGACAAAATTTTAGACCTGCCCAAATTGAAAGCATTTCCAGCTGACAATTTTAATGCAGCTCAAATGATGTGGTTTTTCTTTGATAGGGTAGAAAACATTGTGGGAAAAGGAGAAAATGCTGGTTACCAGCATTTTCTCCTTTTCCCACAATGTTTTCAAAAGGTTTCTTTCCCAGGGGCATCAAAAGGCGGCATTGTTCGGTAAAGGGTTAAGGGTTAAGAAGGGTTCTGCTAAGTGCTGCATGATATAAGAAACTCCTGGAAAGCATGAATGAGTGCACAGGCCACCATGATATGCTAGTAACTAAAATGTATGTTAAAACTGAAGTTTAACTCTTCATCACACTGCAAAATTATAGACTGGTTCAAATTGAAAGCATACGTAGACGACATATTAAATGTTGCTCAAATGAATTTTTCTTTTTGTGAAAGATTAAAACATTGTGGGGAAGTTCTCCCTTTTACACAATGTTTTCAAAAGTCCTTTCAATCGTTAAAACTTGGGATTGTGTGGTAAAGAGTTAACACCAAACAAAGATACAACGTTATGCTAGCTTCACTTTCAGTGGTTATATTGTACATTGTATTACAGGCTGGTTATACTGCTGATGCATATAACACAAGCACAGTGGAATCCGGAGGGATTGGAATCGCTCTGCTGAACCTGACCATACCTGCAGGTTCATTCCACACCTACCTGATGACACTTAGCACAAATAAAAAGGATGAAAGTACATCCAAACTGTCTATCCTCTCATGTATGTGTTAATTTTTTTTTCTCTTATTCATTTAGACCATGTATCAAATTATCTAATGTTTTTACAAATCTAGAGGGAGGCTGATGAAAACCTTTGCTAAAAAAAGGAAAAAACTCTGATAACCAGTATTTTCTCCATTTTGTTTCACAGTGTTTTCTACCCTTTCAAAGACAAATCTTAACCTTTAAAGTGCCTTTCATTACTATAGTTGCCTTTGCAGCCAGTGTAGATTAAGATCAGACTGCACAAAAGGGCAGTCTGATCTTTGATCTACGCTTTCTGCTTTGCTAGAACAGCAGAGACAGAAAGCAGCCACGGAATTACAATTATCTGTGTCTTAGTTTGGAATGCAAATGCTTATCTGGTTTTTTCAGTGATTTAACCCTTTACAGCACAATCCCGACTTTTAACGATCCTAAGACAGAAGGCTTTTGAAAACATTGTGGGAAAAGGAGAAAATGCTGGTAACCAGCATTTTCTCCTTTTCCCACAATGTTTTCTTCCCGTCCAAAGGGAAATTTCAATTTTTGAATCACGTTTATTTTGTCGTCTGCAAGTGCTTTGAATTTGGACCAATCTAAAATTTTGTTGTTTGGTAAAGAGTTAAGATTTAATTTTGAGCCATGCTGAGTTTTTGGTCTGCAAATTCTTTTCACTTTTGACAAGTCCTAAATTTTGTTGTCTAGTATAGAGTTTAATACTCTCAACACATCTGCCACCCTTTATGCAAACAAGTTCAACTGTTACTGAATGTTTTGATATTTGGATGCTTTTAACTCTTTCGGCCCCAAATAAGCAAACTTGGCTTCTTTTGATGGCTGTAAATACAATCCACTGAGCCTGCGGAAGATTTATATCCTAAAGGCTTGACCAAACAAGCGGAGAGCATAGATCAAAGATCAGACTGCATGTTCTGTGAAGTCTGATCTTGATCTATGCCGTCCACAAAAGTCCCTGTTTTCGCCTATGGCGCTGAAACGGTTAAGAGCTGATGTTGAATAATAACTGTAAAGTAAATTTAGCCTGATGAAAATTCTTTATTTGAAAGGTATTTGTAGTTAAAAGATGATAAGCCTTTTGTATTTTTATGAATAGTATATTTCATTTCTATCTTTTATGCAAACTATTTCGCATACAATAATTAAAAACAAGGCTAACAATTTGCCCTAAGAAATCTGTCTCAGGAGTGCTCATGAAGAATATTGTACAGTTCTACTTTTGGAGAGCTCTGTAAGTTTTTTTTTTAACCCTCCCATTCCCATCACTCAACATACAAACTTATGTGGCGGTAAGAAGATACATAGATAAATTTCTTTTTTACAGTACCTGTACAAATTGTATCATTTTGGATTGCTTTTTATCAATAGGTAAATTTCTTATGATGGTGAATAGTAAGCCGCTTTAACCCTTAGGCTGATGAGTGTGAATCATGAACCTTTTGCAGACAGTGTAGATCAAGACTGTCAAAACGTACAGTCTGATCTTGGATCTACACTATCCGATAAGAAAATATTTCCCAACCCCCATAACTTTGAAATAGCAACATTTGGGTTTTTACCATCAGCTTGAAAGTTTCATTAAGTTATTTAGCAAGTTTACAAGGGTTGAATTCACTACACAACTTATACTAGGTTTTATATGCAGGGATTTACAGGCTGCTTATTAACCCATGACCAGACGACAAAATTTTAGCTTTGTCCAAATTGAAAGCATTTGCAGACGACAATTTCAGTGTGGCTCAAATGGTGCAATTTTTCTTTGATAGGGTAGAAAACATTGTGGGAAAAGGAGAAAATGCTGGTTACCAGCATTTTCTCCTTTTCCCACAATGTTTTCAAAAGGCTTCTTTCCCAGGGGCGTCAAAAGGCGGCATTGTGCGGTAAAGGGTTAAGTCTTTTCATAGGCTTACCTCTTTATTCAAGGGATTTTTATTTTGTTTCTTATTGTGATAAATCATATGCAGGATCTGCCTGGCAATGTACATTATACATTAAATTTAGTGAGATGGGGGCTTTATTATACCCACTCTGGATCCCCCATAGTTATACCATTTAGGTTTGTGTTTCATGGTCAGAAGTTAGTTTGGTCCATTTTATATGAATCACTGGGAACTTCTATCTGTGTGGTAAATATAACTTAAAATATTTGAGATTATTTGACACTTTATCAACAGATCCCATACTTTTATGATCATGGGGAAGTGTGCATGATCAAATGACATGTGATGATAATGATGAGTTCACAGTTATCTTTGTACCACACGAGAAAGTTTTGGACTTGTCCAAATTGAAAACTGTAGCAGCTGACAAATTAAATGTGGCTTCATTGATAAATTTATCTCTGAAAGGATAGAAAACATTGTGGGAAAAAGAGAAAATGCTAGTTACTAGCATTTTCTCCTTTTCCCACATTGTTTTTAAAAAGCCTTCTTTTATAGCTTTGTTAAAACACAGGATTGTCTGGTAAAGAGTTAAATAGGTATGACAACATGATATCCAGTTTGGTAAGAAGTGGAGTTCCTGTGCCAAAATTTCTCCTTTTTAGCAGATTTTTATTGCAAATCTGCTTACTGTTATCTTTCTGACCGTAACGATGCATTTGCACTCACACTGTATATACAATGATATCGGTTTGTCATTCACGCTAGCATCCATTCTACTTTCAGTTTTAGCTAATACACCACCGTATATATACTGTCCTACACGTGTATACATATTGATTCCAAAATCTAATATCAGCAAAAAACTGCGTGGGACTGATGTATCAAAATAACAATCCTTAAACAGTAATAGAGTAACAGTTACTACGCGGCTAGCTCGGCAGAACTGTTTTGACTTTTCCTGCTCTTGCTTACTCCATTTTAAAATGATTGCACATATATTGCATGTGATGTTATTTTTTTATTACACCATATTACAGCTTTATGCACCACCACAAATCCGCTTTCCAGGACTTTGACTACTGAATGTAATTGTCCGGTTTCTTTTTGCCTGCAAAGTAAAATTCATTTAGCGTTATTTATCAGTGTTGTACAAATAGTTTCAATTTAAAGGAAGAAATCTAAACCCTTGTAGTACTAAATATATGAAATTGACATTCTCAGTCTGTACCATAGATAGAGATATGGCAGTTTCAAAACTGTTTTGTCAGAATATCTGGCACAAAAACAGACATTGTAGCTTTAAGATCAGTCTGCAATTTTGTGCAGTCTGACTTTGATCTACACTGTTTGCACAAGCAGCTAAAACAGGGTTTGGTGTTACAACATTTAATGTGCCTCCTCTAAATTAGATTTTTCTGATTGATATTTTTCAAAGTTTCAGTTTTTGTATTATTCATGCGTTGTCTTTCCATTTTGTCTATCACATAGATTCCATGGCATCTAAAGGGGATAACATTCCTTGTGATATTGAAGACAGCGTTGAACTATACACCACCCAGAGTGACACCTCTAATCAGGATGTAAGAAATGAAGCCAACATGACTTTCAGTGTTTTAAACACTGGCCTCATGTCAACAAACTATTTTGGAGTCAAGATTATTATGATGGCGATGACGGATGCGAACAAAAACGATATATACCAGCTACGAGTGGATATCAATGGGTCAGCAGACACTGTAGAGTTCACGATTGGAGATCCAAGAGCTTACGATGTGAGATTTACTCATACATGAGCCATGCTTTCAAAAAAGGGGGCTTAATGCATAATAATATCAAGCAAGTAACCACATGATCGTGGATCCATAGAGCCAATTTTGTCTAACAACAGACTGAATCATGAGGTAGACTGAGTCCTTTGATATACAGAAAATTGACCAATAGCGAAAAGTTTTGGCCAGATCAGCCTGCATGCACTGACCGCATAGGCTAACCACTCAGGTCGATACTTTTTGCAGATGCACTATGTCCCCTTTTCACAGAGCATGGCTCACATATTTAGTGTAACTCTTTACCAAACAATCTTGTGATCTTACAGCCCTAAGTAAGAAGGCTTTTGAAAATATTGTGGGAAATGGAGAAAATGCTGATCCACAGACTACACTTTCTACACTTTCACAGACAAAACCCACAATCTGAGTCACACTTAATTTTCAGTCTGCAAGGGCTTAAAATTTAGATATACATGTATGCTGTATGTTTTGATGCACCTATATGTCATAAAAAGGCACCATAATCAGTTTAAGGTTCCTCATACACTTCATACAACTCTGAAACATGCACCTGTTAACCTAAGAGTTTCTTGGATGATAACCACCAGGAAAATTTGAAATTTCATACTTTCAAAAAGAAATGTAAAAGTTTTATGATATATGCAACTTTGTTCTATTATGTGGAGTAAGCTTTTCAGGAAAGAAAACCTCTCGAATCACTTGTACGCCGTTTACAAACAAACATTTTCCCATGGAGGCATTTTGTTGCTCCTTTTCCTACATTGTTTTCCATACTGTTGAAAATGTTATTTGTTTTTTTTTTAAGTAATGTTTGTCCTTTGTGATATTATTGTAACAGTTTTTGATTGGTCAAAAACTAGGCTTTATGGTGATTGGTTAAAAAAACAAACTGTGAGTCAGCCATATAATGAGTGTTGACGATTTCCCAAATGAAAAATATTGAACTCATCCAAATTGAAAACATCTGGAAGTGTCAAATTTTAAAGTGGTTCAAATGAGCTGAAGTTCTCTAATGGAAAGAAAGCATTGTTGGAAAAGGAGAAAATGCTGTTAACTAGTATTTTCTCTTTTTTCCACATTGTTCTAGAAGCCTTTTTATCTCAGGGTTGTTAAAACTTGGAATTGTATGGTAAAGGGTTACACTTATTATCTGTAAAAAAACAGTGTACAGTCAAGTTGATGATTTATTTCATTTCAAACACAGGGTACAGTTGGGTATGTATTCACAACAGCCACCCCATCTGGGTCGAAAATTCCAACTGGGTCGCAGTTTGTGGTGGAAATGACAGTCAACACAACCCGAAATACTCTGCCGGGTCCAATGACAATAGAGATACCAATCCCAGATAATCTGCCTTACCTGAAACTTGTTCAAGCCAGGACCAAGTCACGTGGTGCCAATGTTGTATGTCCACCAAGTGGTGTTCTGGAAGCCAACATGTCGCTGTCCTGGTAAGAAATCTTCAGGGGCTGTACTTAATAACAGTTCTGAGACTAGCAATTTGACCAGTAATTCGATAGCCTGAGAGATTTTGTTTCGACCAATGGGATGGTTGTTCTTGAAAGTTTAAATTATGTATGCGACAGTTTGCACAACTATTAACCCTTTACCACATAATGCCGCCTTTTAAGGAGCCTAGGAAAGAAGCCGTTTGAAAACATTGTGGGAAAAGGAGAAATGCTGGTAACCAGCATTTTCTCCTTTTCCCACAATGTTTTCTACCTCATCAAGAGAAAATTGCACCATTTGAGTCACACTGAAATTGTCATGTGCAAATGCTTCCAATTTGGACAAGGCTAAAATTTTTCGTCTGGTAAAGGGTTAATAAAAAATGGTAGATGTGCACGATTCACTTACCAGATGTTTACATTTAGTCCTTCACCTAAAACAATCTCAACTTTTAATGACCCTAAGAAAGAAAGCTTTTGAAAACAAAGTTTAATGTAGAAAATGCTGCTAACCAGCATTATTTCCTTTTCCTGCAATATTTCATACGCTTCTAACCATTTACTGATAACCAGCATTTTCTTCTGTTCCCACAATGTTTACAACCACTTTAGAAACAAACTTCATAATTTTAGCCATTATTTGATTTACTGTCTGAAAATACTTTGAATTTTGATTAGTCCGAAGTTTTGTCATTTGGTAAAGAGTTAACATTTGTCTTGTGGTGTTAAAGCATCTGGCAGGTCTCCTAACACCTATAGTGCCTTTCTTTACTATATATGCTTTTGTTGACAATGTAGATTAAGATCAAACTACACAGAACATGTAGTCTGATCTTGAACTACATGTATACTGTCTTCATTATTGAAAATTTGTGGCACACAAGGAAAAAAAAAGGTCCTTGAAATCCCAAATTTTTACTTTTGTTTTTTACTGACTGAAAATTTCCATTATGTATATTCAGCACCTAAAGGGTTAAGTTATTTTTTAATTTGGCTGTTACAAAGAAAACATCCGAGTATTGTCAAAGCCCTATCATCAGCATTGTCTGCATTGTCTGAGTTGTGTCAAAACTTGGACATTTGCTCACTCATTACTGAAGATATATACTCCAATCTATGGCTGGTTATTGAGTATCAGAAGAGCACCCAAACCAGAAGGGCAGAAAGCCTTAACTCTGTACCAAACAACAAAATTTTAGACTGGTCAAAATTGAAAGCATTTGCAGATGACAAATTGAAGTTGGCCAAAATGAGGAAATTTCTCCCTGATAGAGAAGAAAATATTGTGGGAAAAGGAGAAAATACTGCTTTCTAGCATTTTCTCCTTTTCCCACAATGTTTTCAAAAGGCCTCTTCCTCAGGGTTGTTAAAAATCGAGATTGTGTGGTAAAGAGTTAAAGATAGTTTTTGACATCGCTATGATACTTTTTTTCATGCTTTTTTTAGGTACAATTTTTCACGTGAAAAAATAACTGCAGCCAGGCGTTGGTACCCATGTATGATACTCTTGTTTTAACTCTTTACCACACAATCCCGACTTTTAACGACCCTGGGGAAAGAGACCTTTTGAAAACATTGTAGGAAAAGGAGAAAATGCTGGTAATCAGCATTTTCTCCTTTTCCCACAATGTTTTTCTTCCCTATCAAAGGCAAATTCCATCATTTTAGCCACATTGAAATTGTTGTCTGCAAATGCTTTCAATTTGGACAAGGCTACATTTTTGTCGTGTGGTAAAGGGTTAAACCCTTAACTCTTCTCCTGCTAAATAACTTAAATGAAACTTTCAAGCCAATAGTGAAAAACCAGACTAATGCTATTTCAAACCTTTTTTTGTTTCAGAAAGATATCTCCTTATCGGACAGTGTAGGTCCAAGATCAGACTGCATGGTCTGTGCAGTCTGATCTTGATCTACTCTGTCAAAAGGTCAGTGAGTTGCGCTTAGCAGCCTAAGGGTTAAAGCACTGGAACCAACATAAGTTGCTTTCGAAGATATTGTAGATTAAGATCAGACTGCACAGAACATGCAGTCTGATCTTTGATCTACACTGCTGGCTACTGTTTGATATATTCTGTTTGAAACAATGCTTAAATATCAATATTTTGGTAATTTTTACTTCTTGAAAAAGTACAATTCATTAGATCAGTGCTTTAACCCTTTACCGAACAATAAGATTTTAGACTTGTCCAGATTGAAAGCATTTGCAGAAGACAAATGAAATGTGGGTCAAATGATAAACTTTGTCTTTCAAAGGGTAGAAAACATTGTGGAAAGGGAGAAAATACTGGTTACCGGCATTTTCTCCTTTTCCTACAATATTTGCAATAGCCTTTTTCTGCATAGTTTTTTTAAAACTCAGGATTGTGTGGTAAAGGGTTAAGAGTTAAAGTTCCAGTTATTTCCAGGAATGATTCGATGAATGACACTGCACGAGCTGTTGTCTCCATACCAATGGTATGCAACATGCAAGCTAAAGATGACGTCAATGAAGACATTTGGATAATACAGTTTGACCTTCGCATGATAGATCATGAGGATGTTTTAGCCACGTCAGAGCAGACCATTAACTATGGGATTGGTGTAGTTTTCTCAGGAAACCAGATCTATGTCGGAGGGGACCAGATTGTTACTATACCGCCAGTAGGTTTTCGGTTTTATTTTCAGTAACCACTGTCATGGAATACCAATACATGTGAATATACTGAAAAGTAGATAAAATTTCCAATATAAAACAGAACTTGTATGAGGCAAGCACCTAAGAAACACACAAAATATGCTTGCTTGAGACAGGTTTTTGCTTAGTGCAAGTTCATTTTAGTAATTTAGCCTTCTCTGGGTACTTGCTATATTAACCCATTACCACACAATCCTGACTTTTAGTGAACCTGAGAAAGAAAGCTTTTGAAAAGATTGTGGGAAAAGGAGAAAATGCTGGTAACCAGCATTTTCTCCTTTTTCCACAATGTTTTCTACCCCTCCCAACTCAAATTTCAATTGTTGAATCACATTTATTTTGTTGTCTGCAAATGCTTTCAATTTGGACAAGTCTAAAATGGTGTCGTTTGGTAAAGAGTTAACCCTTTAGCTGCTTAATCACTAAAATGAAATTTTCAAGTCGATAGAAAAAACACAACTATTGTACATCAAAGTTATTTTTTTGATGGCAAAATATCTCCTTATTGGACAGTGTAGATCCAAGATCAGACTGTACAGAATGTGAAGTCTGATACTGATCTACACTCTCTGCTAAAGGTCCTTTAGCCGTACTTAGCAGCCAAAGTGTTAATGCTTGCTTAACTCTTTACCACACAGTCCCAAGTTTTAACAATCCTGAAAGAGAAGGCTTTTGGAAACATTGCGGGAAAAGGAGAAAATGCTTGTTACCAGCATTTTCTCCTTTTCCCGCAATGTTTTCTACCCTATCAAATAATCATTTGAGCATCATTTAATTTGTCATCTGCAAATGCTGTCAATTTTGTTCAGTCTGAAATTTTGTCGTTTGGTAAAGCGTTAACCCTTTACTGCACAATGCTGAATTTTAGGGCCTTGAACAAGAAGGCTTTTGAAAACAAAGTTTCCTACCTTTTCAAAGAGAAATCCAACAATTTTAGCCACATTTAATTTTTCATCATCAAAGGCTTTCAATTTGGATAAGTCCAAAATTTTGTCGTTTGGTAAAGACAATACAAGATGCTTGTTTAACTCTTTACCAATCAACAAAAATGTAGATTTGTCCAAATTGAATTAAATTTTGCAGACAACAAAATAAATGTAAATCAAATGAAGGAATTTGTCTTTGATTGGTAGAAAACATTGTCGGAAAAGGAGAAAATACTGGTCTTCCTGCAATGTTTTCAGATGGCTTTTCACTAATAGTCATCAAAACTTGGGATTGTGTGGCAATGGGTTAATAGAGGTGGCCACCAAAACATGTTTGACTGTAGTTCAAAGGATCTCCTTTTCTCCTGCAGTATAGCAGCAGACTACTTATGGAAATGTGGCCAAAGGAGAAATTGCTCATAATCAGTATATGTCCTCAAACTACATGCAGGCCTTTGAAGCACAATTGGTATATTACGGAACACTTAAGTTTTCATTGGTCTATCATCAAGCACCGTGACTAAAAACAGCACATCTACGCATCCCATCTATCTATATACACATAGTATACTAGTATATGATAAAGAAGAAATTTGCTAATGTGCTAATTTTAGTAAAGCTGTCCGATGATTGAGCAATGCAAATTTTGGTATGCCATGGCGGATGTATGGAGTTTCAGTGGTCTATGCTCGCATTAAGCCTTATATCATCTTTATTATCAGTGTTGCACAAGGATGTTTTCAAAGTCATTTGTTGCATGTTTGTGTGAGGAGGTAATGAGTAAACCCTTAACCCTTTACCACATGAAAAAATGTTAGACTCGTCTAAACAGAAAGCATTTGCAGACGTCAATGTGGCTCAAATAATATGATATTTCTTTGATAGGGTAGAAAACATTTTGGGAAAGGGAGAAAATGCTGGTTACCAGCATTTTCTCCTTTTCCCACAATGTTTTCAAAAAGCTTCATCCTCAGGGTCGTTAAAACTCGGGATTGTGTGGTAAAAAGTTAACTCTTTTGGCACCAAATATTTAAATTTGACTGCTTTCGAGGGCTGAAATTAATTTCCACTGAAACTCAGAAATATATATTTATCTCATGCTTGACCAAACAAGCGGATGGTATAGATCAAAGACCAGACAGCACATTCTGTGCAGTCTGATCTTGATCTATGCTGTCCGCAAAAAGCCATGTTTTTGCTTATGGCGCCAAAAGGGTTAACCCTTTACCAAACAACAAAATTTAAATTGACAGGATCTGCACACAATAAATTAAATATTACTCAAAATATGAAATTTGTCTTCCAAAGGGCAGAAAGCATTGTTGGAAAAAAAAAATGTTTTCTCCTATTCCATAATGTTTTCAGAAAGCTTCTTTCCAGGGTAGGGTAAAACCCAGGATTGTAGGTTAAAGGGTTAAGGACACAATACAGTGTTTTCACAACCATTTTTTTTTTTGAAAATCTTGTTGCAAAAAGAGAAAATGATGATTACCACCAGCATTTTGTCCTTTTCCCACAAAGTTTTCTACCCTATGAAAGACAAAATCTGTCATTTGAGCCACATTCAATTTGTCATCTGCACATCCTTTCGATATGGTCAAGTCTGAAATTTTGCTGGCTTGCAATGACATGTACTTTTCCTCTCAATCAAACAGATCCAGGCATTACAGTTGCAATTTCATGGTCAGTGCAGTTTCAATTAAATGATCTCACAATACTGCATAGCTAGGGTCACATGTACTGACCAAGATCAGACTGCTTGTTAGAACTGTGCAGTCTGATCTTAATTTACGCTGTCCACAAAATTTGTGCTCAAAATCCCATGAGTTACGTTCATTTCTGTGTAAAATTCAGGATGATTTGACAGAGGTCAAACTGGTGACAGGTCTTACTATTGATGACACTCCTCCACCTTCAGTCTGGCCCGGTGATTATCTCTTTCAGTGGTCAGTTGATCTGACAGAATTCTTCTCACACAGTTTGGAGGTAAGTTTTGCTTTACAGTCTCAAACTTTCACTGTGGAAATACGATTTATCAAGCCCTGTAAACTAGTAGCTTTTTAAAAACATTGTTGGGAAAATAGCTACTACTTTTTTAAAAGGCATTGATTTCTTTCCGACAATTTTTTTTATATAGTGAAAACAATTTTTTTCTTACAAATGTTTGTCCTTTTTATGATTTGAAATTGTTTTTGAAAAGATGTTTGAATAGCCCCCATTGATGCATGCAAAAGATCATGTTTTTTATGCCCCACCCTGCCATTTTCAATTACTGGTAGTATTGTTTCACCCTTGTCTCTATGCATGTCCTATACAAACCAAAACTGGTTTCTGTTTGGTAACTTTTGAATATAATTAGTTTATCCAATTCATAGGTATATGATAATATAATTGGGGTCAAATTTGATACTTGATAGAATCCACCAATTGTTATAAGAATTATGCCCCTTTTCTAATGAAATTGCGTAATGCTGATTTCTTTTTGATATCTATGAGAATGTTATGACAATATATTTGAATCACTTTTTTTTTTTTTTATACAGGTATATAATTATAAGCTATAGGTCAAGTTTTTCCCTTTACCACACAATCCCATGTTTTGATAACCACCAAGGAGAAGGCTTTTGAAAATATTGTGGGAAAATGAGAAAATGATGTTAACCAGAGATGTATTCCATATTATGTTTGTTTGCCAAAACAGTGTCCATTGGCCTTTTAACCCTTTCCCACATGACACTTTCAAAATACCCACAGACAACAATTTCAAAATTGGTAAAAATGAAATTAATTTCTCTGATAGGAAAGAAAACATGGTGGGAAAAGGAGAAAATGTTGGTAACCAACATTTTCTCCTTTTCCCGTAATGTTTTTAAAATTTTTATACCCCCCACCTATATAGTTGAGGGGGTATACTGGTTTCACTATGTCTGTCTGGCTGTCTGTCCATTTTTTCATCTGTCAATCTATCTTTTCGTTTCCATGCTCTAACTCAGAAGCCGTTTGACCTAGGACCCTGAAACTTTATGCAAGTGTCCCACATCACCTAGGAGGTGACCTATTGTTTTTGGGTCACATGGGTCAAAGGTCAAGGTCACAGGTGAACTTTGTTTTCTCTGATTGTGCTTCTTCAGTGACAAGATGCTGGTGGGGGGGATTTGTCCACTTTGCAAAAGTTCTAGTTTCATCTACAGGGTCCTTAAAACTTGGGATTGCTCAGTAAAGATTTCAGCATAGGTAAAATTGAATAAAAGCAAATTGATTCAGTATCTGAAAACATTATCGCTTCCCGAAGACAAATGTGGTTGTTATTTATGAAATTTCAATGAATATCAAAAACAAAGGTTTTTGTGAAGAGTTTGTTTGACGTTACTCTTTCAATCTAATCATTCTCATCTGTACTTCTGTGGTTTTGTTGTATAACAGTGGATACCAAGGTCATCTGGAGTAGACAGCACCTTCAGTCTTAAGACACCTATTCTAGCTCGATATACAAGACTCACGACTCCAACCTCATCTAATTCTTTGCCATACAACTACACTGTCAACGCAGTATCAGCTGGTATGTATGGTGGAAATCTCAGTAACTCTTTACCAGATGACGGAATCTTAGATTTGTCCATATTGAAAGCATTTGCAGATTCATGACAGATCAAATTTTAATCAGTTGATGAAATTTGCCTATTGCAGGTTAGAATACATTGTGGGCAAATGAGAAAATGCAGGTTATTAGCATATTTTATTTCTCTGGGTCATTAAAGCGTAGGATTGATTGGTAAAGGTTTAAGTGATTTCCTCTTTCAATCTTTACGACATGACAAAATTTTTAGATGACAAAATTTTAAACTTGGCCAAATTGAAAGCAGCTTTAGACGATAAGTTACATGTGGTCCAAATGGTGAAATTGTGTTTAAAAGGTTAGGAAGCATTGTAGTTTATGAAAAGGTAGGAAACATTGTGGGAAAGGAGAAAATGGTCATCATTATTTTCTCCATTTCCCACAATGCTTTATGAGTCTTTTTTTCTCTGGGATTGTTTTTTTACTTGGGATTGTTTGGTAAAGAGACAAATTTACAGCCGACAACTTTGAAATCATCCTTATATATGATAACTAGCATTTCCCCATATGGAAGATTAAGCCTTCTGAAAACAATGTGAAAAAAGGAGAAAAATTCTGGTGACTGGCATTTTCTCCTTTTCCTTCCATGTTTTCTACCCTTCCAATAACAAAATTCATCACATGAGCAAAATTTAATCTGTAGTTTGCAACAGCACTGAATTTAGATGAGGATAGAAATTAGTTGTTTGGATAAAGGGTCAAAGCTTAAGTTGTGGATCATACTCTAAGGGCTACTGTTATGAACTTGATATCTTACAGCTGATAAAATCCAACTGCTGGGAGACACCGGCAAGGTCAGCACCCTGTTACCAAAACTCATGTTTGCTGTGGATGGAGATGTGAACACATGCACGAACCTTCCTTTGAAAAACGACACTGATATCCCACCCTACCTCATCTCACAGATCAGCACCCAAGTTTTGAACGAAAGAGGAATTTTGGACTCGAATACACTGACAGCAAGCTTTAAAATTCAGCTTATTGGGGAAGGAATAAGCTGCGACATGCCTGCTGGCCCACAGAGGACACTGGTAGGGTTTAAATATACTCATCATGATTTGTGTAACAGATATGATATCTGCTGTATTCACTAACCATTCTAATTCTCAAGTTTTTCCCAAACATCAAAATTACACAATCTCTAAACCAAATGCTTTAGCCGAATAGAGCTCTGACTCCATTGCAGAGGCTGACATGGGTTTAAACTTTTTGCTTTTGGAAAATTTTCTGCATGTCCAAGGACCATCTTACCTCTGGATTCAGTCAATTGTTAGACAAAATGGATTTTATGGATCCATCATTATGTAATAACTTGCTAGGTACAATGCATCACGGAGATGCATTAAAGCTGTTTTACATAGCTCATATATTATAACTCAAACTCTTTCAATGACTAAAAATACAATGCACTGAAATGCAGAAAGATTTTTATCTAAAAGGTTTTGCTGTAAAAATGGATCATGTAGATTCATGATCAGTCTGCATGTTTTATACAGCCTGATCTTGATCTATGCTTTTCATAAAAATGGTTAAATGGCTCTTTATTTCATCACCATAAAAACATACCCCTGCAGTAAACAATTTTTGAAAACATAAAAGAACAATAAAATTTTAGTCTTATCCAAATTGAACACATTTACAGACAACAAATCAAATGCCCTTCAAATGTTTATATTTAATCGTGACATGTTAGAGAACATTTTGGAAAAAAGAGGAAATGCTGGTAACTAGCATTTCCTGCCTTTCCCTCAATGTTTTTAAAAGCATTCTTCCTCAAGGCCGTTGAAACTTGGTATTTTGTAGTAAAGGGTTAAAATCAGAATTGGCATAGTGTATTAATTATTTTCCATCCTACCAGGTATGGCACCCTGCTGAAGCTCTGACAAACAACTTTCATGGGAAACTAACAAAATGCCAAGTTTCAGCTGACGAAGCTAACTACTCTGGGTCGAAGACAAGGTGCGAGTATGCATGTGTTTGTGACAGCAGCGATAAATGTGGTCATGTGATAATGGCACAAATTCATGATAACAACCCGAGTGGCACATACAACCTGTGTGAACTGACTTTAGTACCATAATCAATGAAGTTTTTGAAAGGTTCAAGAGAAGAAAGACTAAGGTGGCTTTCAATGTATTTATTTTCTTTTAGCCCTTAACAATTCTTTATTTCAATTTTAACCCTTGTCTTGCTGAATAAGTTAAATGATACCTTCAAGTCAGTAGTAAAAATCCAAATGTTGCTCTTTCAAAGTTAATTTTTGGGGAGAAATATCTCCATATCAGCCAGTGTTGACCCAAGATCAGACTGCATGTTTTGTGCAGTTTGATCTTAATCTATACTGTATGCAAAAGGTCAGTGAGTTTTGCTTAGCAGCCTAAGGGTTAACATTACCGTTGTGATATTTTTGCATATTATTATATATATATATTGATTTTCTTTGAATGAATGAAAGTATTTGCAATTTCACATTTATATGATAGGACTATTTTATTAATCCCAATGTTCAAAAGATTAAAGATTTACCCCTTTACCTTACAATCCTGTGTTTTAACCTTTCAATGAAGGTTTTAGGAAATACCATGGAAAAAGGAGAAAATGCTTGTCACCAGCATTTTCTGCTTTTTCACAATGTTTTCTACCCATACAAAATTATAGTTTGAGACACATTTGATATATGATCTGCAAATGCTTTCATTTTTAAAGAGGGTAAAATTTTGTTGTCTGGAAAAAGCTTAATGGTCACCTTTGATGTAAAAAAAATACATTATGTTTTTTCAAAATCTGATGGAAATGTGCAGAAGTAAATTAATAAAAGAAAATTGTTGTTATGTTTGCAATTTGATACAAAGAAAAAAGCTCTTTGTAACAGTAAGTAACCTTTTAGATAAATGTAAAGATGGGTAAGTGAGAATGTTGAGAACTTAACTCTTTACCAAACAACAAAATTTTACAATCCAAATTGGAAGCATTTGCAGAAGACAAACTGAATATTACATAAATTAGGAAATTTTTCTATGTAGGGTAGAAAACATTGTGGGAAAAGGAGAAAATACTGGTTACCAATAGAGCTGGGATGGGTGGAAATTTTGTACCCGGGTACCAGTGGCCGTATTACCCGCGGGTACTCGGGTACCCGATGTTATTACTTCCGATTAAAAACACCAATAGTTGTCTATCTTTATGCATCCTGGCACTTGCATGTATATGTGTGTGTGTGTGTGTGTGTGTGTGTGTGTAAACAGCTAACAATATTTACCCATTACTGACGAGTTATGCATTGCAGGGGATATAAGCAGTACAGCCTTATTTCAAGCTGTTTCGATAATCTGCTTCCAGTACATGTAACATGTTTTTTGCTTGTATTTAAATTAAGATCAAATTATTTCATTGGAACTTCAAAATTATAGCTTTACTTAATAAGTCACTATATAATTATCGGGTACCCGGGTAATGATTTAGTACCTGGGTACCGGCGGTACCCTACCCGATACCCGGGTACTCGAGTACTTGTCCCAGCTCTAGTTACCAACATTGTCTCCTTTTCCCACAATGTTTTCAAAAGTCATTTCAAAATCAGGCTTCACAGAACTGGCAGTCTGATCTTTGATCTACACTCTCCAATCCCGTGTTTACTCTCTGGTGAAATCAACTTTGAAATTACAATATTTGGTTTTTTACTATTGGTTGGAGATTTTTGTTTCATTTACTTAGCAGTTTAACCCTTTGCCAAACGACAAATTTTGGACTGGTTCAACTTGAAAGAGTTTGCAGATGACGATTTTAAATTTGATGAAAATGGCAGAAAGTTATCAAAAAGGGTAGAAAACACTGTGGGAAAAGGAGAAATTGCTCGTAACGAGCAATTTCTCCTTTTCCCACAGTGTTTTCAAAAGACTTGTACTGCAGACATGTGAAAACCAGGGCTTGTTTGGGAAAGGGTTAAGGGTTGAAACATCCTTCATGCCTTATATGCATCTTCAATTTTGTTGGAAACTTTTTTACATTTGAAATCATATTTCTGAAAATACAATAAAGGCCAACACATGCCATAGCAAGCTTTTAAGAGAAGTGGATGCAATAACGGTAAATGACAACATGATACCCAGTACACAGCAATATTTTTGTGAATAAATGCTTAATACAATATTGATTATAGATGTAAAACAAGGATGTTTTTTAATTCCACTGCCACAATTTTGTTTCAGGGGGTAAGGTATGTGGTATATAAAAAAAAATTAGACTTGCTGATATTAGAAGCATCTGGAGACAACAATTTAAATGGGGCTTTTATTATTCTGTTGTTTAAAGGCCCAATAGCAGTCAAAAAACAATGCAGGTGTTAAAAGGTATTTAGATTTAAATCATGCTATTTAGAAGTATTGAAAATATTGTAAAGATGACAATCTGGTATTGTTTGGTTTGGCCACATGTTAGTCACTGGCAGAAAAGTGAATTTTAAAATCCGGCAAAAAGTAAACAAAAGATAAAGTATCTCCAGTAACCAGGCAGCTATTGACCTAGGTTTGAAATTTGTTTCTCTGCCAGCGAGTAACCCTTGGACCAACTGTACAATAACACATTGTCATCTTCACAGTAATTTCCATACTTTTAGATGGTATGATTTAAATTTAAATGCATTTTAATACCTGCTTTGTTAACTTTTGGCAGCTATTGTTACTTTAAAGCATAAAAACCATTGTTGAAAATGCAAACAACAAATACTTAAATCTGTCATTTTCTTTTGTTTTCCCACATCTTTTCCAAAGCTTTCATTCTCAAGGTCATTAACACTTTACCACACCATCTTGATGGTTTTAATGACCCTGAGAAAGAGGCCATTTGAAAACAGTGTGAGAAGAGGAGGAAATGCTGATTACCCTATTGCAGAAATTAGTGATTGGTAAAAAATGTAGACATATTTATTTTAATGGCCCCTGCCTATTTGCAGGCAAACTTACGCAGTCTATCTTTTTGAGAGATATTTCTTGTTTTTATTTGTAGCCTGCCAGAGTTTTCAATGCCTATAAGTAAAAAAATTTGTCATTTAAAGAGTTAAGTAAACAGTTATTGAAACCGATGTAGAATCAAGGGTTTTAGTGAAAACCCCAATTTCTTTCTGACAAAAATATTTCTTCAAAAACCACTGATCTTTTGTAAAAATATTTGAAAGGATATTAAGTCAGCATTAAGTCACCACTTTGTTTGCCAAGTCTGCTTGCACTGAGCGAGACATAGTTGTCACAATATTACTTCAGTGTATGTGTGTGTGTCTGTGAGTGTGTCCATCCAAATTTGTCCAGACCAGAACTTTTACATTTGTGGATGGATTTTAAAATAAGTTTGCACATTTGTTCTTCTTCATGAGTACAAGTGCCATGTAAAACAAACATTTGTTCTGCTTGGTCCAAGGTCAAGGTCACACTTGAAGGTCAAATGATAAAATTGTCATACATAGAGCTTGTCCTAGCTACAAATTCTACATTTGTGGATGGATTTCAAAATAATGTACCTCAATTGTACTCCTTTATTAGTAGAAGTGCCATTTGAAACATTTGTTCTGGTAGGTCCAAGGTCAGGGTCACACTTGAAGGTCAAATGATAATTTATGAGTAGATATGCCATTACTGACTTTGTTCAGGTAGGTCCAAGGTCAAGTTCACATTTAATGGTCAAATGATAAAAGTTTTGACAACTTTTCAACTTAATGGGTACTTAATGAGTATTAATTGTCTCTCTGAATTATTCACTTCAGTGGTTTTAAGGTCATGGTCATTTTTGAAGGTCATAAATTAAGCTTCTTCTTGTCCATGCTCCCATCCTCATTGAAATCAATGAGATCTGAAATAAGATAGGTGTATATTGAGTGATTGATTACTTTTTTTCCATGTGCAGCTTATGAGGTTCTTTATTAACTTCCACATGGTGGGCTCGACAATCTTCTAGTTCTAAACATAGCAACAAAAGGAGAAATTGCTTGGTTCATTGTGCAGCATATATGTACTATACTACTTTTATAAACATACAGGCAAAAAGAGAATTACTTGTTACATCTTTTGTAAATGCCTCAGCAAAAAGCGAAATAAATAGAGGATTTCTCTTTCGGTGAAATATTGAAATGTATTCAATTGAACATCATTGGTCAAAATATTACTGATGATGTTCACTCGATGAAATAAATATAGATCTTTTACCGAAAACAAAAAGAAATCTATTTATTTCATGCTTCTTACCCCTTTTTTGTTGGGACTTACATAAAAATCCAGTTATTTCCCCCTCACATAACAACCCATTACAATAATACTTAAAGTGCAAGACAAATAGGGTATACGCATGTAAATTATGTCATATTTCCCTCTGGTTGAATGGCATGCGCTGTTTACCTACATGTAGGTAAGTAGAGCACGGGAATTACTGTTTCTGCCTTCAACTGAAGAAAAAGTATGAAATCGGTATTTTTCACTGGTCGCAACCAAGAAATATCGAACCATCCACCATTATTTCTCGATAAACTATCGAAAAGCATTAAATAAAGTTATTTCTTGCTTCAAACTACTTTTGAAAATATATAACCAAAGGAGAAATAGTAATTGTTTTGTTACATCCTGGGGCATACCGCTTTTGTAAACAATTTCTCTCTTTTTTTTTTGAAAGGTTTTCTCAATTGTTCTTTTATTAAACTTTACTAAATGTTGGCTATCTGCATTTTACTTAGATTATTTCAAGGGTGGCCTATATTTTGGAGCATACATGTAACACTAGATGAATTACATGCTATTTGTTATTGTTAAGTTTGCCTATTGTTCGTTTTTATTAAGGATTGATCAGCAAATTGTAACTCTTGATTAAATTTCTTTCACCTTTCTCCATTGTTATTGTCTTTTTATATTTTCATTGGTGCAGCAAGACAACTTAAGATTCTGTAAAATATATCGTGGATCGTATATACAAGTAATTTTTTACGATCCCTGATGTAACCAATACATGAAATTCAGAATGACTGAGACTTCAAACAAGGGAAGCAACTATGACATGACTGTCGCTACTTATGAAGATTTGTATCCCTTTGACACTATTACGCAAAAGTATGATCACATGACTCTCATATGACGTCATTTTGGTCTCTTATGTCGTCTGATTCTAACTTCCGTTCCTAATGTATGCATAAACACAAATTTATGTAAAAAGGCCAGAGAGAAATATTAGACTTTCACTTTATAAACATGATATTCAAAAAGAGAAGCGATGTAGATCTAGAAGTCGGATATATGACGTTTCCACAAGCACAATTACCTGTACAGTAAGTGTTTTACAAAGATTTTGTCAGAGTGGACGTATCCCGCGAACTTTACAGTATCGATACTGTAGTAAAGTCGATATAAGCCACCTGGTGCACCTATCAGATTATGTCTATGGGGAACTGAAATGGGTGATACTTATTGATAAATGTATACTAGACATGGAGAAATTTTGATGCCCCCTATATTTTGTTCTACTAGCTGGTGTAAGCGGCCTCTTCTGAAGTCAAGCTCTGCTCAAAGGCAGAAGACAGGTCTCAATAAGATTTACCATATTTTGTCGTCTTTTGTCACTTTTGTCGAGCCTGCTTGCGGTGAGCGAGACATAATTGCCACAATGTTGCTTGGATGTATTTGCTTCCGGCCGTTTATCCGTGCGTTAGTGCGTGCTTGTGTCCGTTTGGCCGTTTGAATTTGTCTGGACCATAACTTCTACATTTGTGGATGGATTTCAAAGTAATTTGGCACAAGTATTCTCCTTTAGGAGTAGAAGTGCCATTTGAAGCATTTGCTCAGGTTGGTCCAAGGTCAAGGTCACACTTGACGATCAAATGATAAAATTGTTATACATAGACCTTGTTCAAGGTACAACTCTTACATTTATGGATGGATTTCAAAATAATTTGGTACAATTGTTCTCCTATACCAGTAGATGTGCAATTTGAATAATTTTTTTTCAGGTAGCTTAGGACCAAAGCTATGGACACACTTGAAGGTCAAATGATAATATTGTCAAAAAGGGAGAGCTCTTCTTTGAGCCATAATTTCTAAACTGTGCACAATTGTTCTCCTGTATGAGTAGATATGCCATTTCTAAATTTGTTAAATTTGGTAGGTCCAAGGTCAAGTTCACACTTGATGGTCACATGATAAAATTTTTGACAACTTTAATGAGAAGCAAGACTCTCTGAATTATTCACTTCACTGGTGTTAAGGTCATATTTGAAGGTCATAAAATTAAGCTTCTTCTGGTTCATGCATAGGGAATACTCCTATCCTCATGCAAATTTGAAAACAAAGGGGTCTGAAATAAGATCGATGTACATCAACTTGATTAGTTACTTTTTTTCCATGTATAGCTTCTGAGGTTCTTTACTATCTCACACATGGTGGGCTTGACATACATGTATGTTATCTAGTTTTCATTATTTCACTTATTTTAAAATTTCAACAAGTTTAAATTTTGGTGGCCTAGACTTCTACAGCCATGGCCTGAAAAAACAAAGTTTTACCCATGTAAATTTTCGTAAGTCTGTTTACAGTCATATGACCAAAGGTATGTTAACTGCAGAACAATTTCACTATACTGTAATGCATACAGTACAACTTATGTTTGAAAATATTAGATACAAGTATTTAAATCAAAGCCACTTGCAGATTAATTACTGCTCCAGATTACAGGGCATAATTTTATGTTAAATTTTCTATTTCTTTTTAAAACCCAATGTTTTGGATACTGTATTTACTAACTAGTATCATCTTCAGACAGTTTTAGCTAGTACCCACAAAATATAGTTTTGGAAAAGAAATTATGTATTGGACATTGTGGCTATCCCCAACAAACTGAAGCCATGTGAATTTTTGAAATTAAGTTTTGAGTATCTAACTAGAAATAAACGGGAAAATACACTATGCACATGCTGTTCAATTTTGTGTTTGCTAATGTTTGGCCATGGATATTGATTTGGTACAATTTGGTGATGCATCAAGTAAAAAAAATCCAGCTGATAAAAAGGGGTCATTTCATATTCATGAGTATAAATAAACATAGATGTCTTCATGGTTAGTTGACAATACAATTGAACCATGCTCTGAGAAAAGGGAGCTTAATGCATCTGCAAAAAATGTTGACCCGTGTCAGCCTGTACATTCATTTAAAGGAGAAGAATTGTTGAAACTGGTTGTTTTAAAACATAAAAGAAAATACAGTCTGATTTTGAATTTATGCTGTCCAATAAGGTGACATTTTTGAAGCAAGAAGTACATAGATCTGTACTTCAAAATAGCAATATTTTTAGTTTTACTATTCTCTGGAAATTTCCATTTGGTCTTTTAGCAGTTTACTGGTTGAAACTCATGAAGACTTTGTGACTAATTTTAGATCTGCCAAAACTTATACAAGTGACAGTCTGGAAAAAAAATTGTAGAAAAAAAAAACATTTCTATTTTGAACACTACAGAAAAATAATGAAGGAAAAGGAGAAATGATACTGCTACTGGTAAAGTAAGGGAACTCATTAAGACTTAGTGACTAATTTTAGATCTGCCAAAACTTATAAATACAAGTGACAGTCTGGAAGAAAAATTGTAGAAAAGCATTTTTATTGTGAACACTACAGAAAAATAATGAAGGAAAAGGAGAAATGGTACTGCTACAGGTAAAGTAAGGGCTTAACCCTTTACCACACAATCCTGAGTTTTAATGACCTAAAGGAATAAACCTTTTGAAAACATTGTGGGAAAAGGAGAAAATGCTGGTAACCAACATTTTTTCCTTTTCCCACAGTGTTTTTAACTCATTCAGACACAGATTCCATCATTTGGGCCACACTTAATTTGTCATCTGCAAATGCTCTCAATGTGGACCAGTCTAAAATTTACACATGTGGTAAAGGGTTAACTCATTTACGCCTAAAATGATTTACTGTAAATAAGTTTGTAAACCAAGTTGTGACATATACATGATAAGACTTATTAAGGTTATTGCATTCAACCTTCCCCACACAATCCTGAGTTTTAATGACCCTGACTGAGACATTTGAAGACATTACAAACAAAGGAGAAAATGTAGGTAACCAGCATATTCTGCTTTCCACACAAGGTTTTCTACCCTTTCACAGACAAATCCTATAAACTTGCTTTTAATTTAATTTGTAATCTGTAAAAGCCTTGAATATGGATCAGTCTAGAATCTTGCCATTTGGTAAAGAATTAAGACATCTGAAAACACCATGGGAAAAGTAGAAATTGTTTGTCATGAACAATTTCTACTTTTAAACAATGTTTTTAAAATTGCCTGCTGCAGGGTACAGCAAATAGTTTGCAGCAGGTAATTAGATAAAGGAAGCAATCTTCCCACCCATAAGTTCAGTTTGATAACCCTGTTGTTCAAACTGGTGCACAACATTTTGTCGAAAATGTGTTTTGTCGAAATCCAGGTATGTTTTAAAATACCGATTGCTGAATTTCTAGATTTATGTCGTGGAAAGCTATGTCTGGGAGGGAGATTTTGGCCACAATTCGTCTGAGTTAGGGTAAGGGTCAGGGCTAGGGATCGTTTTCGACAAACTTGGTTTTTGACGAAATGTTGCACACCCTTTCAAATTTGTCATAGTCTATAGGTAGTTTGAGGTTCATAGGGACCCCCTGAATTTTGAAATATCTTAGAAGGTTCTGTAGTTACTCCACTTAAAATTTGCATAACTAATAATATTACCTTTACCAACTCTGGGTGAAATTTTCAGAATTTTTGATTACTTAGTGTGACTGTTTTGCATTCAATGCAATGTTCAAATGTATGAACAAAACAGCTTAAAAACGGTGGGAAGGTTGAAGGCTATTCCAAGTAAAGGGTTTACCTATTTATGAAAACAATTCACATGCAGGTACAGTAACTGTGGTCATCTATTGTTTGAACAGCAAAAACTTCAACTTTTGAGGCCCTTATCTTGTATTTTATTTGGGTTTTATTTAACGATTCAATACCGGAGACTTGTACACACTTGTTTACACTTTATTTTTCTTTCCACTCCCAATCATAGATGTTTTCCTGAAACCCAGTCAAACTTTGGTTCACATCATGTGGTGCAGCATACAATAATAAAATGAAGAAGGGCGAATTGTATTCATGAACTGGTTAAGCTCCATAAACAAGCTCCAAAGTATTGTTGTAGATGAATTTTTAAAGTCAAAGGGACACATTGTCTTTAAGATTACCACCTATGATTGTGACCAAAATCCAATTGAGCTAAAATTGGGCAAACTGAAAAAATCATCGTGAAAAACAATTCAGGACAAACCTCTCAAGACCTTTAAGGTGGTTTCGAACACATATCTCAACAGAAGTGATATAAAACATGAAGCCATGCTGAAAATAAGATTCAGACCAAAATTAATATTGGAGAACAGATGCCATAAAAGAGAACACTGGACAAATCATTTTAGACTTTGAAGATTTGTATGAAAGTGATGAAAACGATACCTAAGATAAGGTACAGATTTTTATTAATTGCACAAAAAATCATTTCAGGGCCTCATATTTAACTAAAGAGAGGTAATGACTTCATTCGCTTGTCCAGTTATGTTTGCTGTTCTAGTCACTGCGAAACCGTCGGAGAAAGTTAAGCTTCGGAACAAAATTTTAAAACTACTAGAAAGGCAAAATGCTCTTTCTTGGGGAAGAAAAATTCTAATTTTCACTGTGAGAGTTTGTGGGGTTATTTTAAAAAGTTTCATAACAGTTGATATGGGGTTTTTCAAGATTTTTTAAAATTCAGGGGGTCCCTGTGAACCTCAAACTTCTATACTGTCTGTCTCATTAGAGATTTACATCTTAAACGGAATACGACAAACGAGTTAGGATTTAGATGAAAACAAGGGGTCATCTCAAACAATTTATTTCATAAATCCGAAACGTGTTCCTCCGGCACACCAATGCACCGCAAATATGTACAACTCGTGGTAATGCTGATCGTTTATTTCGCCAGACACTTCCAATGGACTTATAGCTCTTCAGCTCGACTGTAGCATGTTCTACACAAACACAATACTTTCCAATCAAACGATTCAATTTCAAGCATTTTCTTTTTTCACGACCCTCCTTACGACGTAATTGCTTTGATGTATATGGGGTCATTATTGTATTATTATTGGGATAGATCTTGTCTCCAAACAAAATACATTGATGTGGGAAAGGTAAATCTATTCCTATTTCACGCATTGAACTATACTCTTGAGCATCATTTTGGTGTCCGAGAAAACCACATTCTATGTAACGTATTGTTCCATAACAGTCTACAACAACTTGAGTGTGAACTACATGATGCTTCCTGTGCCCCGAATAATACTGCTGTTGGGGCTCACTCATCGGTCGGTATATCTGATGTGATGTTCCATCTATAGCACCGACTGCTGCAGGGATTTCTTTCCAAGTATGTCTCATGTCCAGCCATTCATCGAGGGATGGCCAGGACACGTATTGTCTTAATCGCAAGAACATGCTGGGAAGTAAAAGCCGTACCTCTTCTCTTACCGTCATAACAGAAACATTAAATATAGATGAAAGCATCATGTAAGTTGGGTAGGAACGTAACCAGATCAGCACTAGAAGTACCCTATTTCTAGTGGACAAAGTGTGTGGTCTGTAACCTGTGACATTTAATATTCCAAGTAAGTTAAGAAATGTCTCTGGTGTCTCTCCAGTAACTTGATAAAACTGGAAACGATGAGAGGCAAGCAGTTCAAACACATTTCTTCCGCCGTAAATTTCGTCTATTACTCCGAACAAACGATATCTAACATTTAAGTTTTTGTGAGGTGGGGGTCTTACAAGCTCCAGTAGCATACATATCAATCCGAAGTAAGAAGTGACTTTTGGCGGTGGCTGCGCGAGAGCAGGTAACAAGGCTTTTACTACTTTATATCCATCTATAGCGACCTGTAAGATAAGAACTAATTTATAATCCAAAAATCGTTCACCTACATGTAAAATGTATGGTAACTGATTTTTGCCAGATTTATGTTATTGTCACGGGTCGACAAAACGGCAATGGAAATCGCTGTTCAAAGCCAATAACATAATACTGATCAAAAACGCCCCCATGACATAACCTTTGTTTATCAAGTAAGACTTGCTTATTATTGAGGCGTCACTTATTCAGTGTGTTCAATGAAATAAAATGGCAAGCTCATAGATTGCAGGTACGATACCAGATTGTCTTTTTTTTTTGCGATTTTTCACTACACAATTCTAGTCCATGTAAGAAACCAGTCAGTGGCCTGGAGTGAATGTTGTGTCTGCCCTGGTGTAAAAAAGCCGGGAAAGACATGAATAGGTGCAATGACCACACTTCTATAACCTTAGAAGTTAAAACAGCGTCAAAGTCCTAAACAAAATCTACCTTGTTTGTTTGTATGGGGTTTAACGTTGATTAAACAGCTACCTTCATACAATGGCGGTCAGTGCACCTACGCGTGTGTTTCCTGACTTTCTCACACTAGTACTGACACAGCTTTCTTACCAAGCCACTGAATACGTTTCTCACATGCACAAGAGGTACGAGGCGAAAAATCGCCTGAAAGAAAGTTTGCTTCAACTGGGTATCGAAAATCAAAGTCTGGGAATACCCAATTACATGAATGCATGTTTGATTACCAATAAATTGATAATGTTCAAGTGTATAACGCTTTATGCGGATTTACAGCGGTGTAACAACATTCTTTCATTTGCGATGTAAAATTTAAAACATGCTTTTATTCGACACTAACAATGTGAAACATTTAGGATATGAGAATAACGCTGACTTTCCTGAACACCAGGGACCCGTTTCACTAAGGTAGTTACGAACAAAATTTGTGTAACTTTAACGTAACTATAGTATAGGGGTGTTGATCTGCCACGAGATACGGTATAACTATCATGATTATTTTAGAATACTATTGCAATAAATCAAAGTTTCCTGGGAATTTTATCTTTACATTTCATGTAGATAAAACTGCAGGAAACCTTGATTTACTGCAACAGTTTTCTAAAATTATCATGATAATTTTCATGTATCTCGTGGCAGAAATATGCCACCGTACTAAAGTTACGTAAAACTTTCGCAAATTTTGTTTGTAACTACCTTAGTAAAACGGGACCCAGGACATTTAATTGTTCTTCCAGGAAGCCATACAGACACCCTTTCAAAAGCAGGTAGTCCGTTAACCCATTACCAGACGACAAATTTTTAGACTGGTCCAAATTGAAAGAATTTGCAGACGACATTTCAAAGTGTATGTAAATTGAAAAATAAGTACCATACAGGGTAGAAAACATTGTGAGAAAAGGAGGAATTGCTTGTTACAAGCAATTTCTTCTTTTCTCACAATGTTTTCCTTAATATTACTCTTCAGGGGTGTCAAAACAAGGGATTGAGTGGTTAAGAGCTTTGAACTTCAATTTAGTCAGTTCGGGTCAAACATAACGAAAACAGTAACGTACAATTGCATATATGTGACTCATCAAGCATTAGGGGCCCATATAGTAGCTCCGTAAATCAAATAAATTCAAAGGGGTTCGGAGCCAGTGCACGTCAATCCTCGTACGTTAAGTACCTAGGCGGAAACACCATTGAATAAGAATATATACCAAAAAGTAAAAGATTTCAACCCTGATCAGTCTGCGCAGTCCGTGCAGTCTGACCAGGTTCGACTCTTTTCGCAGTTCCTAGGTGGGTTCTTAATGCGTGACATATATGTAAAAAAATACCTACACACGTCAGCGTGGATTTCTCGTGCAAGATTTTCGTTTATGCAGGCATTCAAAATGGATAGAGCCAATTCAAATGGTAAGAAATTTTTTTTTGATTACTGTTTTTGAAATTTGAATTTGTAAGTAAGAGTCTTACCTGTAACTCAACGTAACTCTTATTTTCTTTCGAGTAAATCAAGCTCCTTTCCAAAGTAATCGTTCTATTACCCGACTCAAATGATGCACTGTACATGTATGCTGTTTAGGCTGAATGAATTAATTATGTGTTTACTGTCCTAGTGAAAAATTAGAGCTGCTTTTTAAAATGTATTGTTCAGGTACGCTCTTGCAAAGGCGACGTAGATCCATCAAGGTAGGGAAAGAAGAAACGCTGCTTATTCTGAGGGGTTATTTGGCCCACCCAACAAGTTGGTCTGATGTCCTCGATGATATTCGCCAGAATCTTTACCATCTACCCGAGGAAGCCAGACACCTGTATAACACTGGTAGCGCCAGACAAATTCGGGACAGAATGTCTAATAAACTTGGAAATCTTGTGAAAAAACGACCCAGGGACATACAAGACGCCGACATAAGGTACTCTTTTTCAGAGACAGACAGACAGACAGACAGACAGAGAAGGGGAGCCTATGCATGTTGCTGTCTCGCAATCCATATGCTGACCCGCACTGGTCGATCACATGACAGATTCCGTAACTGCTTTTATTTTCGAAATCATTTTTTTTTTTTCTATTTATTGCGATTTTTATTTCTCATCCTTGTTCCGGCTAACATTCATTACTTTTTTTCACAATGCTCATTGACATCATTTATTATAGAGTTCAAAAAGCAAAATGAACTTTAGCTAACATTTCCTTGTTCATATGAGTATAAAATTATTCAAGAATTTCTGTTTGGTAAAAATTTACATCATTTTCAGATCAGCAATCGTAGACATTCAGAACATGGAGCGGTGCCTGATAGATGCTCGAGAGCAAAGTGCAGACCGACAACCCGTGGCAGAACCACAGGAGCCGGAAGTAGATCGGCAAGCAGTGGCAGAACCACAGCAAGACGATATAGTGCGGCAACCGTTACATGTTCTTGACCCACAACCCGGACCTTCGAATGATCGACGGGACGAAGCGGCAGCAGCACTTTCATCGGATGATGAGAACATCAGTCCAGTGCAAGAGCAGGGAAGAGCTCGTTTAGGTCGCAGAAGAACGAGAAAACGTCCCTTAGCTGATCTTATTAGAGAGAACCATGAACTCTACAATGATTTTATCAAACACAAAATACCAAGACTTTTGCGCCAATTGGGCGTTAACTCTTCAGATGAGTCAACTGACTCGGAATAAATCTGAAGTAAAACAAATGTTCGTTTTCTTTATTTTGTTTGGCCTGGCGATGAATGCTAATCGCACATGCTGATATGACCCCTTGTACATAGTAGTGTTCCGTTTTCATTTATCGTATTCGGTGTAAGACGCAAATCTCTATTTGTAAGTAATAGAATGTCAGCTTTGTAAATTGACAACAACTCTTTTGCAGTTGACATAATAATAACAAGACAATTAGAAATATTTATTACTGTGCTTATCTTACATGTTTCTCTTTATTTATTATTTCAGAAATTTTGACACCTGAAAAGCATTTTTTATTTCTAATTGGAGTTCTGGACCCATATTCACCTACCATTATGAATAGCTTTGATTAATTGATTGGTTGATTGATTGATGCGGTTTTCAATATTATTTCAGTCATAACCCTTTCCCCTACATGATCATGTATGTTATATATATCATTATGAATAGCTTGATTGAATGCTGTTTGATGCGGCTTATAACATTATTTTCGTCACACCACAGCAACAGCTCACATAATCATGTATGTCTTTGGTTTCACCAGTTCTAGATTAGAGCTCTGTTCAAAGTAACTTGCCTAACGATACTCCCACAAAAAACCCAGTGCTTCCAGTAAGGATTGAACCTAGGGCTTCCAGGTTTTGAAGCCTACATTTTACTCTAATAATACCAATTACTCAGAGCAAACCTCTACTAATTAGCAAATACCCAGCCAAAAATCAAGATAGAGATAGGCTTGGCAAAGTGTTGGGATGCTTGTGCAAGTATATTTATCAGCTGAGGCACTGCAGCATTTCTGTTAAAATGCCAGATGCCTCAGTTTGTCTGCATTAACCCTTAAAGCACCTTTTACGGCTACAGTTGCCTTTGCGGACAGTGTAGATCAAGATCAAACTGCACAAAACATGCAGTCTTTAACCTACATGTCTGGTTTGCTAAATTTTTATAGACAAAAGCAACCATAAAATTGAAATTATTTAGGTCTTATTTTTTGACTGAAAATGTGTGTTGGGCTTATTCGGCGGTCTAACGGTTAAGTGTCCAAGCTAGGTGCCTTTGCCATACATTTTGGCAGTTTTATTGCACCTTGCTGGTCATAACAAAATACATGTACATGCATTTCATGCAAAGTAGTTAATAAGAAGTTGATATCAAGTAATCAATTAACCATTTCAACAGATTGCTGTGCTAGTTTTAGACCTACCAAAAAAAAAAAAAAACATTTGGAGAAACGAAATTTTTTATTTTTTGACATAATGTAAAACACCATGGGAAAGACGCCATTGTTTGATACAAGCAGTGCCTCCTTTTCTCGCCATCTTTTCTAAAGCTTCCAGCTGCAGGGGTGTAAAAAGTAAGATTTACTTGTAGCAAATTTAGCAAAAAATCTGTGGGAAAAATATAATATAAAATTTCTAACCAGTATTTGGGTAATATGTGTCAATAACTTAAAGGATGGACAAAACTTTATTTTGATTTGTCCAATCTGCCAACAACAACATTACCATTTATTCTCCCAGTGATGTGACATCAAACATGGGGATATTATGACATAAATAAATTTAGCAGTTTGCAGAAACACATGCCAACAATTATTACAAAGATATAAACAGAAAAAAATAACAGTTAATTTCTGAGAAATGGAGGGAGGGAAATTTCAAAAAGGAAGAAAAAGAAAGGAACATAACTTAGAAAATAGAGGGATGACTGTTCAACTGTATCTAAGAAAAGACTAAACGTCGAAGGTGGGTGGGGGAAAGAGAACCAAGGGTACTCAAAATTTTTGAGATAATTGTTGTCACCTAAAATATTGAGATGCCAATGAAGTCTCTGACAAGCTGAATTAAATATTCATGAAAACAATATTCCAAACAATTATGTGACTTTTGAATAATTTAAGTTTTACTTATCTTTTGTCAACAACTACTTTTTCATGCTTTGACTGACAGTGACACTCTAAATTGCCTTGGCTGACAGGATAGATAAAGATTAAATTACAAAATGTGCAATCTGGGTCTGTATTCACCAACCATTCTTAAGAATATTCTTAGTCTTATTCTCCAAGATTTTCTACATTTGAAAGTAACACAGCTCCTGATTGGCTAAACCAAATGGTTTAGCCAGTCAGGAGTTGTGTTGCTTTCAAATGTAGAAAATTCTGGAGAACAGGATAAAGAACATTCTTAAGAATGGTTGGTGAATACGGACCCTGATCTTGAATCTAAAATGTCCACTACCTGATTCCAAATTTTGATCCAAATCATCTTCAGTTGCTTTGGAAATCTACTTTAAGATCTTGATGAAAAGAAAATTGATTTAGTTGGCAGGAAACAGTTATTTATTATACGGCCACAATCGAAACTCTTGAAAACAAACCAATCAATATACGGTTACTCTGGTTACACTTTTAACGACCACTTCGCCTACTGCATACATAATTTATCCTTGACAGGATTTCCACAACATATCAACAATGGCCATAAACTATGTTTCAGAAAATATATAAACTGTGAACTAGCAAACTTTGCTCGGAATTTATCATTATGAATTTTTTTGTGCATTTTGCTATCATTTACATTTTCATTTTAATACAAAATGTGGGTAAGTTTTGATATGGACAAAAGTATCTTCATGAAATAATTTTATTGACGATGGAAATAGAAAAAATAGTTACTTCAATAAATTATGTGTTAAAGGGATACAGTTATGTGTATGATATATGAAATTAGGTCATTAGCTTTATCAAGTAGGCCACAAGTTTATTTTTATTTCTTAATCTAACATGCATTGCAACAATAAAAAGAAAAAAAAAAAAACACAATTTGGCTCTTGCAGAATTGCTTGTTACAAGCAATATTTTTCTCTGGCACAACGATTGTCTTCTTATCTGTTCATACTATATTAACTGGAGTTTATATTAAACCGTATATAGAAAAAAAAAATTTTTTCATTGCTACCACAATGAACTTATGTTTTCGGTTAAAAAGTTAAATATTGGTGTTTATAGAACAGGATGGTCATTTTGCAGTAGGGAACCCCAACTATTCTTATGAGACTAGTTATGCATATCAGTATTTGAATATGACCCTACATCATGGAAGTGTATTATTGATCATAAGTGATATACCCACTAGACTTTGTGAAAGTCTGGCAGGAAATCTGAAAATACCAAAAGAGGCAACATACCACTTTACGGAAATACTATAAAGAATTTATTTTTTTACTTACACATTTTTTTCTTATTTATTGTTTGTTTGCAAACTGTTGCCTGACAAAATTCATTGACAAAATGATTTGGAAGTTTGGCATGATTATAAAAGCTTGATTATAAAAGTCCCCTTTACTGATTCATTCTGATTATCCTTATGCTTGGCAAGGATGATTTCAAAATCTTCTTTGAGAATACTTAAGAATGGTTTTCTTTGTACATTAATGAAGGAACACAAACCAATAGCTGCAGTATCTTTTCTTCTTTTTAGTGAATGCATGGAGTCCTACATAAGGCTCATCGGATAAGGAACTGGATTAGTAATCCAGATTTCTAAAGTTAACTCTTTACCAAATGTAAAATGTTGGACTTGTCCAAACTGAAAACACTTGCAGATGACAAATGTAGCTGAAATGATGGTAAATGTTTGTGAAAGTGTTGAAAACCTTGTGGGACAAGGGGTAAATGCTGGTTACCAGCATTTTATTCTTTTCACACAAGGTTTTCAAATGGCTATTTCCTCAGGGTCGTTAAAACTTGGAATCGTGTGGTAAAGAGTTAAATCCTCACCTATGATGACTTGACTTTTGTGGAAATTTTCTTTGTTAAGGCAATGTAGAGCCACCAGCTAGTACTGGTGAAACACAGGAAAGTCATTAAATAATCCGACATCTTTGTGACATGACTAATGTTGAAAGTTCAAGGAACAATCAGTTCTCTATATTCAAACCTGGGTCCATATTCACCAACCATTCTTAAGAGCATTCTTAGTCTTATTGTCAAAAATTTTCTGATTGGCTAGACCATATGATAGACCCTCTGATAATTTGCAAAATGATAACCTTATTTAATTCAGTGACAAAAATTGTTGCACCCACATATTGTGCTCTTTTTCTCCTTGTTTAAAGTGATCAGATTTTTACTTTTGCTATTTCTACGGTAAGCAACAGGAAGTAAGCCAGAAGAACTAGATGTGTCACTGGACAAGGAGAATGGAAAAAGCTCAATTCATATTGGTCAGTCAGATATTTTGGTTGTCACAGTTAAAGTTCCGGACGGTGTTACAGAAGGTACACAAGCCGTATCACACATTATGTTGAAGATTCAACCCTGTATCTTCTAGATCTATTTAAAAGAATTAGTAAACATTTCAGACCAATAGTAAAAAGCCTAAAGAATATGATATTCTTTTCACAGGAAAAATCTCACCACATCAGTAAGGGTACATCCAAGATCGAACCACATGCTCTGTGCAGTCTGATCTTGATCTACACTTTCTACAATTTGGGTTGAAGTAGGCTTCACTGCCTCATTGTTAAAAAAAATGATTACCGTTTTTCTTGCCTTCATGTGACTGCCTTTTTCTTTGAAAGCACCATGAAAACTTGAGAACTTCCTTTGAGAGAGATAGAAGGGGGGAGAGAGAGAGAGAGAGAGAGATAGATTTTCTCTGCATTATCTAGTTTTTTCTGCATTCAAGTTCACACAGGTTTGACCTCCTTTAACCCTTTCCCAAACAAGCCCTGGTTTTCACATGTCTGCAGTACAAGTCTTTTGAAAACACTGTAGGAAAAGGAGAAATTGCTCATAACGAGCAATTTCTCCTTTTCCCACAGTGTTTTCTACCCTTTTTGATAACTTTCTGCCATTTTCATCAAATTTAAAATTGTTGTCTGCAAACTCTTTCAATTTAGACCAGTCCAAAATTTGTCGTTTGGGAAAGGGTTAAGCAGTAATCTTTTTATTGTTCCTGTTTATATTTAATTTTTCAAGAAAGTAAATTAAGAACTCTTTGGTGTTTGAGCTCCAGTTATTTCTATATTTTCTAATCCATTAGAACATCATGAGAAGTATATGTTGTTTTGCAGAAGTCCAAATACTGTTCATAATCTTATGAGGAAAAAAATAGCCATTTAGTTATCTAAAATGTTTTGCCATTTACTCTTTACCAAACGACAAAATTTTAGACTAGTCCAAATTGAAAGCCAATGACAAAATAAATGTGACTGAAAAATTTAAATTTATTTTGGGAAGGTAGAAAACATTGTGGAAAAAGGATAAAATGCAGATTACCAGCATTTTCTCCTTTTCCCACAATGTTTTCAAAAGGTTTCTTTCTCAGGGTCGTTAAAAGTCGGGAATGTGTGGTAAAAGGTTAATGGAGGGATTTTGAAACAGGAGGTCCTGTTTTTTTTTTCAGATGTAACAGTCCTCTTCATGGCATCACTTTCGTCAACTGTGTTTGCTATCGGTGATATCACTGAATACACCATGGGCAGCGATATCACTTCCATTAGTAACACTACTTGGTTTGATGACGTTATCTTAACTCCAGGACCAGAGTACACCAATCCTAATGTTAGTTTAGTTTTTTAGCTCACCTGAGCACAAAGTGCTGAAGTTGACCTTTTCGGACCATGCTGTGTCTGTCGTATGTTGTCCATCATCCATGGTGCATCGTCGTAGCGCCAACAATTACCGTGTTAGCTTTCTAGAGGCAAGATTTTCTGTCCAATGTTCATGAAAATTGATAAGAATGTTTGTTGTCTTAATGAAATCTTGGACAACTTCGAAATTGGATTATGTTGGGTCAAAAATTAGGCCACTGGTTCAAATCGTAGAAAAACTGTTTGTGAATTCTAGAGGCCACTTTTGCAGTCCAATACTAATGAAAGTTAGTCAGAATGTTTGTCTTGATGATATCTTCGATTTGAGATTGGGTCACGTTGGGTCACAAAGTATGTCACTGGGTCAGTAGTAAAGAAAACCTTGTTAGCACTCTAGAGGCTATATTTTCGGTCCAATACTCATAAAAGATGGTCAGAATGTTTGTCTTGATGAAATCTCAGACCCCTTTGAAATTGGGTCGCATCAGGTCAAAAAGTAGGTTAAATGGACAAATTTTGGAAGAAAAATTGTGTGCACCCTAGAAGCCACATTTCCAGTTGATACTCATGAAAATTGGTCAGAATGTTTGTGTTGATAATGTCTTGTACAAGTTTGAAAGTGGGTCATGGTAGGTCAAGAAAGAGATCAGTTGGACAATTAAATCTTAGAAAAACTTTGTGTACACTCTAGAGGCCTCATTTTCAGCCCAATACTCATGAAAATTGGTTGGAATGGTTGTTTTGATGATATCTTGGACAAATTTATAATAATGGTGGAAAAAGTAGGTCACCAGAAAAATATATTAGAAAAACCTTGTATGCACTCTACAGGCCATATCTTAAAAAATCAGTCAGATTCTCATGAAAATTTGTCAGAATCTTTGTCTTGATGATATCTTGGATAAGTCTTGAAAATGGGTCATATCAGGTCAAAAAGTAGGTCACTTGGACAAAAATCCTGTGTGCACTCTGAAGGCAACATATTCTCTCTGATACTTGTGAAAGTTTGGGATGCACTTGTGTCAAGTAATGTCATTACACATACAAAAGTGAAAGTGAAAAGACAATTTATGCATACTGAGAATATGTTACATGTATTTACATCATCATAACCAGGATCTCTTCAACTTTATCAATGCTAGATGATTTTAATGAAGTGAGCACTTTAGGGCCAGTGGCCATCTTGTTATGTTGATATATACACCCAGTTATCATTCACAAAGGAATAATAACCAGGACAACCCATCCTTCACTTATGCATATATATTATGTTGATAGCCGTGCACAGTTTTGCGTCATCAAATTAAAAACTGTTATTTCTGGCAAGGTCAAAAACTCACAGAGGCATTGATGGTAGCTTTAGCTGCATGTATATATAACCAATGATAGATCATTTCCATAAACAAGTTTGTGGTTGTACAAAAGTTTCTGGCATTTTGAACACTCACATTGAATTGATGAAGAGAAAGTTGTGTCCTGTGAATTGAGAAAGCAAATATTATATTTGCACTTTCCCTTTGGATCAGAACAGTGAACTGAACATTTATTGCAGCAGAATTCAATAACCTCCTTACCAGATGACAAAATTTTAGACTTGCCCATAATGAAAACATCTGCAAATTGAACATGACGTAAATGATTGTGTTTGTTTTGGAAAGTGTAGGAAATACTGTTGGAAAAGGAGGAAACACTGATTATCAACCTTTTTCTCTTCTCCCAAAATGCTTTCAGAAGCATTGGACCTCAAGGTCAATAAATGAGAGATTGTTTGGCAAATGATTGAATGAATGCCAGAACTATGATGGATATGGTAAAATAGAAACTTCCTGTTGTTAACCTGGTAACCACACTTTCATGCTGATAGAAACGGCTATGCTTGCAACAGAGAATCATTTTTATGTTTCAATACTGTTGAAGTACATGTATTATACTATATTATCCATGTCCCTAAAGGGGTCTATTTAGTTTTTACTCCATACACAGAGCTCCAGATAAGAGGGAGTGATGGTATTCTAATTCCATTATTTCTCTTCCAAACCCTATGTTATGGGTACTCATTAGAATTGTCTCGATGAGACAATTCTAATGAGTATCGATAACATAAGCTTTAGTGGAGAATAGTTAATATTTTCAATTTTGAAATCAAAATCAGTCCCTCAATCTGGAGCGAGCAATCAAAATTTCTTGTAAAAGACCAATAAATACAACTAGGCATTTTTCCTTAGCAAGTGTACAAACTGTATGGTTGCAATCTGTAAAAATTGTACAAGTTTGAGCAGTTGCATAAAGGGATAGTCATTTTACAAATTGATAACTCTGTCCATTTTAATTACAGATATGATACTGATTTGAATGTGAATCCTTGTAATGGATGCTTGTTATTGATCATGTGACAAACTGACAATTCTCTGCGAAACTTTGGTGTGAAATCTATAAATACCATCAAGGAATTACCACTGAAAAATATTGTTGTCTTCTTTTTGTCTTTCTTCTTTACTGATGATTTGCCAGCTCTCGCCAAACTTAATTCAGTAATAAATCATTTTTTAAGTTTGGTGAGATTACACAAATCTGAACAGCTCCTTTAAGCAGTTGCAACAGATGTTAGGTGGGTCATTGGGCTTAGCAAGATTCAAACAGGTGTTGATTTTTATAGACTTTGTTTTAATGCAAATACTTTCATTTGGCATTGAATTATGTATACAGCACTTTATTTATCGATATAGCTGAAACAGATACATCGTAGTTTCCTTTCCATCAAATAATTCCTCTCTGACAGCGGAGGGAGGGTAGGCTGTTTAATGCATATGAGTCATGCTCTTTGAAATGAGGGTTTAATGCATCTGCAAAAACTACTGACCCAGGTCAGCCTGCCCAATCTGCGTAGGCTGAGCTGAGTTGAAACTTTTTAGGATTTGTAAATTTTCGACATGTCCAAGGACCATTCTACCCCATGATTCAGTTGGTTGTTTGAGAAAATAGATAACTTGGATCCACTAACATGTGATGACTTGCTTGGTAAAATGTATCATGGAGATGTATTAAACCCCTTTTTCACAGAGTATGGCAGACTTGTAAAGTTTCTGTAATTTGAAATGATTAACTAATGCTTTTATTGTTCTGCTGTCTACTTATCCATTTCTTTCCATTTTTGAGCAGCTGAAAATATACTACGATACGATGGCAAGTTTTGGGCTAGGCACAATTACAAATAATGGATCCAGCAATGTGGAAGCCAACAGTTACATCACAATTAAATGTGAAATTGTGTCAGTTAGTCTTGGGAATCATTCCGAAGGAGATAGCTATTTGCCTTCAGTAGCTATAGCTCATGCCAACAACCCTGTAGTATTGGTTAGTCGAGAGATGTACACGTTAAGTGGCGTGAATGTAAGTGGCTTTTACTGGTATCGTACTAGTAACTGTTTTGTTGTATTTATACTTGCTATGCCTTTAGCTACTAGGCATAACTTCATACAGTTTTTGCAGATGCTCTAGATCAAGATCAGGGAAAAGAACTTTGCAATTGCAATTTTTGGAGTTTAATTGAAAGGTTGTAATATCTGTTCAAGTTATTCAACAGTTTAGGGGTTAAGAATGCCCTCACCTCTGTCCTTCTGTAAGGTTTTTAGAAAAAATATGTCTATTTCAGTGTTGCATGTGTACTTACTGATCTCTTCTTCTGATAGTTGTTGTTGTAAAATCACTGTAGTGAAAGGATAGCAATGGTTTGTTTCCCATTGAATATATTTCTAGCAACTGAACTAAATTGTATATTTTCCTATTTCAACAGATGAAAAAGTAATACTTTTGTACCTATTCAAATCTTTCCCTAGTCTAGTCATACAGGCAGTTCCTCATTTGGACTGGCTAGCATTACAACTCTGGAAGATGGTGGTAGAATAACCAGCACAGATTTGACTGTTAACATAAGCTACGCTACAGCAAATTTGACAGTGGTATCTAGTGTCATAAACCAGACAGGTTCTGTTAGCCCTGTGAAGATTGAAATGGTCTCAGTTGGTGAAGCATACAGCTATTCTACCCGCGAAAACAAGATGATTGCAACAAGTTTTGAGAATTGTGCAGTAGAGAAGTTGACAAGTCCGCTTTTAGTCTTAGATATTGGTACCATTGTGAATAAAGGTCAGTTGTACTTGTTACATGTATGTATTTAACTCTTCACCGAATGACAAAATTTGAGACTAGTTAAAACTGAAAGCATTTGCAGATATGACAAATGTTACAGTACTCAAATGATGACATTTGTCTCCAAAGGGAAAAGGAGAAAATGCCATTTACTAGCATGTTCTCCTCTTTGCACAATGTTTTCAAAAGCCATTTTATTCAAGATTATTGAAACATAGAATTGCTGTAAAGAGTTAATGCAGTTTTGAAAGGTATTTCAGTTACATGTATATCATGGTGGCTAAAGCATTTACATGTATCCATGGATCCCTGGAATTTCTTCATTATGCAATAAATAACACTCTGTCCAGTCCACACAACTGGCTGTGCATGAAGAAATTAGACGATGGAAGGATAATAGGTTCTGCTACAACAAGTTGGCTTCTGTAAAAAAGAAGCCAGGAGAGGTCGGAATCAATGATTTCAAATAGCTTATTGCTTTTAATTTCAGTATGTTTTGGTACATGTGAACCAATAAGTAAGGCATTATATGATTGCCACTATGTAAAAAGGAAAAACCTCTTATGCATTACATGACAGACACGTGGCCTTCTTCCAACGTTTTCAGGTCGTGTGATCTTTTCCCAGGTGTTCTCTTTTTTAACGAAATTCTTTTTTTTGGATGTGTAGCTTTATTTGTTTAATGAAAAATTACAACTACTGGAAAGGTCATTTGCAATCAAATCAATATAACAGATCCTTCTTGAAATCCGTCATATCAAAACAAAACACGTCTATTTCCTGTTTCAGTTTTTTGATTTCGGTTTATTTATAAAACCATGACAAAACAGACTGTGTATCAGAACAATTTCACAGAAAAGCATGGAGTTAGATAGCAATTTCTGAGGCAGTCTGCCTTTTAAACTCACCACTGTTGGAGAGGTCTGATGACCTCTCCAATTACTTGCAGTCACTGTTCTTTGGTTCACTTACAACCTCTTCTATTTTTGGCACTGCAAGTTAATGCTGAGCTACAAATGCAAGGCTTCATTTTTAGAAATCAAAAGAATAATCAAGTTTAATAACTTTTGGCATTTGGTTGGTTTATAGATTTTTGTCTCCGTTTGGTTTGTTAATTCAGCTTGTTTTTGAAGAAAACTCTGAAATTTTAACTTTTTGTCACATTTATGTTATTTACTTTAAACCTGGGCTAGATGTTTACTATCAAAAAAGAAACCCATACCAGAAGGGCAGAGATGCTGGTTCAAATCCCCAGCTCGGCGATTTCCTTTTCAAGGATTGATGATAGTCATTGCAACAAGAGTCATTCCTCTCTCACCACTGATCATTGTTTCAATGATGGTCATGTGACAAAGCAGGCAGTGGCTTGGGAAGAATATTGAACAAAGTACTGGTAAACAGAAACTTTAAGCAAGCATGGGTAGGTGCACTGGCTGCCACAATAAACACCATGTAATCAGTTAGTCAATCAATCAATCAACCAGATGAGCAGTCAGCTCTCCCCAAATTTTTGACACAGTTGTGCCCCTTTTGTATAGAATATACATTGGAAAAGCACTAGAAGCCAGGGGTTGGCACCTGCATGTGGTGCTCTTGCTTTTCGATTTTTACCCTTTACTGCACAATCCTAATGTTTAACGACCCAGAGAAAGAAAGATTTTGATGGCATTGTGGGAAAAGATTGAAACTGCCAGTAACCACAGTGTTCTCCTTTTCTGAAAATGTTTTTTGACCATTAAAAGACATATCCAGTCATGTGATTCACATTGAATTTGGCGTCTGCAACTGCTTTTAGTTTGGACAAGACTAAAATCTTTCTGTCTTGTAAAGGGTTAAATATTGTTGGTTGTAGTAGTATATAATGACTGTCCTGCGATAGTTTCAAAGCTGATCATTGCAAAGAGGTATTGAGTGTCTGAGAATATCTGTTATTACTCCCAAGAAATCCCATTTTGGAATGTTTTAGACATACACTGTTCATGCACTAAACTACTTGGAAAGAACTATTGAGTTTTTATGGCTAGAATAGAAATTAAAAGAGGAACTGACATCATTTGTCATTACTTGTGATTGAAGATGGTGTCCTCATGACAGGGATGCTAAAATTGTAAAATATAACTTTCTCCAAGAAATGGCAAACTGTAGCATAAGAGAAAAGGATACTGAAGTGATTTTGTACTCCCATGCAGAGTCTTGTTGCACCACCGAAGGTTTAAAATAATAACATCTACTTGTACTGCAGACATGTGGATAGCTATGCATGTGTATTCTGAAAAGAATATGCCAAACTGAATTGATCTTTGACAACCAAAGCAAGCAATCTCTACAAATTGTGCACAATGACCAGATAAAACACTCCTTTCTTAATGTCCATGTTTAGACACCAAGTCCATGCATCTGGGATGGTCAATGAACTTTGTTTCAGATTTGTTAGAATGATGGTGTTTTTACCTTTTCAATTGTCAGTTAGTTTCATTCAGTTACAAAACTACTGCGTTAATACTCCAGCCTCTAGAAGTAAAGCTATTGCTGTCTATAGAAACTGGGTACAAGCATAGGCTATATGCCAGATGAGGGTAAGGTTACATAAACATTCTTTGAGGTTTTGGCAGTAGATTATTTTTTCTCCTTTTTTTTTGGTCCTTTCAGAATCCCAGAAGATGAACTTGGATAACAGTGTGAACATGCTTGTACTTCGGATCTCATGGCTTGTGTTTGAGACTACAGCTGTTGGCAAGTCCTTTGGTCTTAAGGTGACAGTGGACATGGACGGAGTTGAGGTTTATGCTGAAACTAATATGGTCACTGTGGTTACCAGATCACCGCCAGCGGCACCTTTGGTATGTATCATCATTATCATTGTCACTAATGTACTGGACATGAACACTATCATCATTGACTTTGCCATCCTCCTTCTCCCCATCATCATCATTGCAGCAATAACATCGTTGTTCTGTATGTTATTGTTATTATCAATATAAATTCTTAAGAGTGAAAGTACTCTTATCTTTGTTATTAATGCTTTAGTAATAATGATGTTAATGATAATGATAAAAAAATGATGAAACTGATGCTCATTATCATGAGCATCAGATATCATAGGCATCATCATTATCAAAGTAGTATTATTAATTTTGTTACATAAAAAGTAACTGTAACTCGATCTTTAAGCTTGAGTCATAATGATTCATTTTCAATAATTATATGGTTTGTTGGTAGCCATAAAACTTTTCACCTTAACCCTTTACCACACAATTCTGAGGTTTAGCGACCCTGAGGAAACAAGCTTTTAAGAACATTGTGGGAAAATGAAGAACTGCTGGTAATCAGCATTTTCTCTTTTTCTAACAATGTTTATTAACCTTTCAGAGACAAATTTCATCAATTGAGGCACATTTCATTTGTCGTCTGCAACAGCTTTGAGTCTAGACATGTCTATAATTTTGTTGTTTGGTAAAGAGTTAACTCTTTACCAAATGACAAAATCTTCAACTGGTCCAATTCGAAAGCAGCTGCAGACTTCAAATTAAATGTGGCTTAATCAACGAGATTTGTCTTGGAAAGGGTAGAAAATATTGTGGGAAAAGGAGAAAATGCGGGTTACCAGCATTTTCTCCTTTTCCCATAATGTTTTCAAAAGCTTTCGTCTTTAGAGTCGTTAAAACACAGGATTGTGGGGTAATGGGTTAAGTGGCGATCTGATAGTTACTGATAGGGCTTGGTGGTTTACCTGGGCAGCAACTTGCTAAAGACATCTTGTCAAAGGACCCTTCCTCCATGATCATCTTCAGTGAAGCTCCAACTCTGAAGTCTCTCAAGCCTTTGGCAGTGGGCCACAGACAAATTTAATCCTTTCCCAAACAATCACTGGTTTTTATGACTCTGGGAAAGTAGCCCTTTGAAAACATTGTGGGAAAGGAGAAAATGCTGGTAACCAGGATTTTCTCCTTTTCCCACAATGTTTTCTAGCCTTCCCAAAACAATTTTCAATTTTTGAGTCAAATTTATGCTGTCGTCTGCAAATGCTTTCAGTTTGGACGAGTCTAAAATTTTGTCCTTTGGTATAGAGTTAATCCTTTACCAGATAGTTCTGCATATTTACAACTTTGGGGAAAATGGGTTTGAAAACATAGTTGGAAAATGCTTACAAGCACGATTTTCTCTCTTTCCCATCATGTTTTATTCCTTATCAAAATCAAATTTCATCTTTTGAGCCAAATTTAATTTGTTGTCTGCATAAGCTTTCAATATGGTCACATATAAAATCTTGTCACCTGATAAAAAGTTAAAATGATGAACACCTGCCGGTATGATGTATGAGTGGAAAGGGGGTTTAATTCATCAATGTGATGCATTTTACTATGCAATTCATCACATAATCATGGACCCATAAAATCTTTTTCGTCTAGCAACCAAATGAATCATGAGGTAGACTGGTTCTTTTACATGCAGCAAATTGAAAAATAGCAAAAAATCTTGGCGCTTGTCAGCCTGTACAGACTGCACAGGCTGACCGGAGTTGATACTTTTTTTGCAGATGCATGAAACCCCCTTTTCACAGAGCATGGTTTATATTATTTGTAGTCTGTCATCTATGCAGTCCCGGAAGGATCAAGCCTTGTACCTGCTGGAACATCCTGCTCAGCTGTTGTTACAATGGAAACCCCATCAGGATCACTACATACATATGTTGTTGACTTGATGACAAGGTCAAAAACTGGGTCAGAATCAAAGTTAATGATTTTGTCCAGTAAGAATATTTTAGAAACTTTTGTTGAACGACACAAAAAGTATGAGGAAAAAGAAGTAATTGCTTGCAGCAAGCAATTTTTCCTTCTTATACAATATTCAAAAAAAAAAAAAACTACAGAAGAGTGAAGATTTCTGTTTACATGGTTGTATATGAAACCTTTCCTTTTACTCTGTTGGACACCTTTTGACACACATGCATTACATAGGCTTTTGGACATCATTTGACACGTATGCCCTATATAGGTTTTTGGACATGATTTGACACATATGCATTACATAGGCCCATTGAAAACTATTGAGGATTTAACATTTTCTGCATCCAGATCTAGTCCATTTAGGAAATAATGCTTAAAAAACCTATATCTATTTATTCCATGTCCCTTTCTTTATCTTCATATTACAAAAAATTGTATTATCCAGAGTGTAAATCGTTGTTATGATTTCCCTTGTAATGATCATAAACTTAGCGGCAATTTAAAGCTACTTAGGGCGTAAGCTATGCTTTTAGCAGATTTTCTGTGTAAATCTGCTTCATGTGATTTTGACCAAAACTGATTATACTCATGAATGCATGCATGCTAAGCATTCTACTTTCAGGTTTTACTGATAATACTAACCTTAATTTGTCAAAGTCACTGCCATATATACACATGTATATACAGATTTACATCTTATACCAGCAAAAATGTGTCGGACTGATGTGATGGCTTGTCAGTCCATTGGATCAACTTGCCACTCATAAGCAGTTAACCCTTTACCACACAACCCTGTGTTTAACTCTTTACCAAACAACAACGTTTTGAACGTTTCCAAATTGAAAGCATTTGCAGACGTCAAAATAAATGTGACACAAAACTGAAATTTGTTTTGGGAAAGGTAGAAAACATTGTGGGAAAAGGAGAAAATGCTGGTTACCAGCATTTTCTCCTTTTCCCACAAAGTTTTCAAAAGGCTTCTACCCCAGGGTTGTTAAAAGTCGGGATTGTGTGGTAAATGACACTGAGCCAGAAAGCTTTTGAAAACATTGTTGGAAAAAGGAGAAAATGCTGGTAACCAGCATTTTTTCCTTTTCCCACAAAGTTTTCTACCATGTTAAATGCAAGCTCCATCATTTGGGCTAGTTTGATTTGTCATCTGCAGTTGCATTCAATTTTAATAAGTCTAACACTTTATTGTGTGGTAAAAGGTTAAGTCATAGCCAGCCAGGCTAATATCTTTGTCCCTGCTTTTTTGATCAAGTTACTTTATAAACATGTACATGTATGGTATTTGCTGGTTTACTGCTACACACAGTTGCTTTTCAGGACTTTAAGTCCTTTAGTTTATTTATCCAACTGTTCAAAATCAGGTCCTTTGCAAGTCCCGTCAAACCAGATTATGTAGAAAAGATGACTGAACTCTGAATTATTAGGATACACATACATAAACATATTTCAGATACATTTGATGCAAGGGGGGATAACCTGCCATGTCCAGTTGAAGAACTATCACCATTTAACACAACAAACACTGATTCAAAGAATCCACATGTTACAAACCAAGCCAGCATGTCGTTCGCTGTCCTTAATACTGGTGGTGTATCTGGAAATCAGATGAAGTTCAAGGTCAAGATGCTGGTAATGGATGATGCAGTCAACAGTTCGATCTATGAGTTGGTAGTTAACGTGAGCGGCATTGTGAGGACAGTGGCATATACAATCGATGACCCAGTCTTGCTTAATGTAATGTATCTTGCCAGCCTTTCTTAATTGAGTTCTCTTATGTCATCACCTTATGCCAATAAATTTTTGGCTTAGCTATTTTCAAAGAAAATTTTGGGGTGTTGCCATTGCCCTGTCATTGTCTGCATCATCAACAAAGTAAAAACTGTGAGATTTTCTCATATCTCAATTATAACTGAAGATTTTTATTTCAAACTTGGGCTATGTTTTACTGTAGAAATAGGAATCCATACTACAACGGCAGGTAACTTTCAATGCATTTTTGACACAGTTATGCACCCTTTTTGTTTTAGAGTTTTCACTAAAGAAACGCAGCGGAACGTAGGCACCTGTACGCGATGCTTTTGTTATGTTAAGCAGCAAGCCAGTTTTGAAAACATTGTTCCAATTATTGAAATTACTTGCAGAGTGTTTTTTCGCAGTGTTTTTACACGCATATATGTAATAAATGTTAAGGCATTTTAATTACCATAGTGTTACACAGAAGGATATTTTAAAATTTTCAACTGCAAAATTATGTAATATGAGTAATGAGTTAACCGCATCGCGCAGTAATTGGTGATGTATCATACTGTCTGGACTTTACTTAAGTGAAAGCATTTCCAACACAACCAGTCTCAGTAAGTCGGAACATGCAAAAATCTATCCAATATAAGAGCCTTTTTGCCTTATAGATTTCCGTTTTCAGGGTTACTATAGAGATACATACTATTTACAACATTTAAATTGAGTATCTTCCATTTATAACACAATACATAGGAGTTATTTGGTTTTATACCTGTGAAACTCAGATAATGCAAATTATTATCACTGATGTGTCTACTTACAGTTTTGGGCACCTAAAACTCACAGAAACCAACAATTGTAAATATTTTGTGAACGGAACAGTTGTTCTCTGACTTTTTAATATCTGAGAAATTCTGATTACCATATACTTTGCGTACATTAGAATACACGAAATAGGTTTCCCACATGTGACTATTTACCATCATCTGTAAGTATGTCAGCTTCACATACCATCAAGAAAATAATACTAAGTGATGACTGCTGCTTTGGCAACATTAAATATCAAAGATGAAGGATGGTCATTTTGCTATGCAGACTTAAAATTTGCATTTGAATTAGTTCAGTATGCAATCCTTAAAAAGTGGCCATTCCAGTAATATAAGTAGACATATAGTGTACTAACAATTGTTACTGGCAGCAACTGCAAAGTGTGTAGTCATTTTCTTGTTGTCAATATTGGCATTTTGACAAAGTAAAGTTTCCATTTTTAAATTTCAGTTGCCAAAATTTGTAATTCTCTGCTAGGGAGGTACAGATTTTATAATATATCATTGTATGATGTCATTTATAACATTGTAACACTGCTAAGATGTTTCAGTTGTGTAGATATCATTTACAATTTTAGAAAACTTATTTCAAAAAACGAGAATATGTGTAGGTACTGAGGCCATTTGTATTCAGGTGCGTTTGTAAAACAAGCTTCGCAGGTCTGGATATTAGAATTATATTTGTTTTGTCACTGGCCCATATGAATTTGATAGAACCAGTGCAAAGCATGAATTGCAAAGTGAGAACTGTTTGTAGGTGTGTAAATGAAGTTAAGTTTCCTTGGGTTGAAAATCAAGGGCAGAAATTCAACAGCATGTTTTGTTGATTGAATGTCTTTTTTTAAGCAAGAAAGATATGCCAATACCAATAAGTAACTAGGTAAATGCATATTAACCATGTTCTGTGAAAACAGGGCTTAATGCATCTGAGAAAAGTATCAACCCAGGGCTGTGCAATCTGTGCACGTTGACCTGGGCCCAAACTTTTCGCTATTGGTCAATTTTCTGTACATCCAAGGACAAGTCTACCTTGTAATTCAGTTGATTGTTAAAACAAGTGGTTATAATGGATCCATAATTATGGGATGGCTTGATTGATACAATGCATCTCGGAGATGGATTAAGGCCCTTTTTGTTAGAGCATGGCTCATATATGTATATGTGGTGATTGAAAGCTTAATAAACAGGGCAATAAATAATACATACATTATTTGATTGAACTCTTGATATTCAAAGGATATGTGGGGATGCCTATGCTGAAATACTACTATCAAGTGATACATTTTATTGTTCTTCTGTTTCAATCCCATTTTGTTTGTGGACATGTGATGAATGGCTCTATTGCATGCTTTTCTAGAGTTTTCATCTTTGAATGAAATATTCGTTAGTAAAGCAGCTTTATTTTCTGATGGGAGTTATCTCCACAGATTGCTCTCAGACTGTCCTAAAATTAAAGCAACACACACAGTATATTCTAAATTTTGATTCAAGAATGTTCTAAATTTTTATTTAAGAATGTCAGAATTTGATTTAACCTTGAATCAATCAAGTTACTATATTTGAAATGTTACAGTATCTCTAACTATTCAATGTTCTAAAAGTTTCAAATAAAAATGAAGAAGTTTTTATGTTTGCTGTGCCATGCCAGTAGACTAGTTGATATTTCACTAAGCAACACCTATTTTATAGATACGTATGTATTAGTGGAACAGAGCCTAAATATTAATGTGCACATTGGTCTACTCGGCACTTGCCATTTGATCAAATTCATAGGAATGCACAAAACATATATACAATTTTTGTCCATTTTGTGAGACCAGTGTCATTAGATAATCATTCATGAATTATCAAAATTTTGTTGTTTGGCAAATTGTTAAACACTCCAAACAATTCTGAAAGCATTGAAATTTAACCCATGGATATGAAATTAGTAGATAGCAGTATTTTGTCATGCATGTAAATTTTGTGAAAAAGGAAAGAAAAAGAATATGGAATGTTGCAATCAAAGACTTTGCCAAGATTTTGTCAACCACCTGTATCTCTGAGAGCTAGCCTAAACAGAACTTTTATGTTTTTTTCAGACAGTGTAGATCTAGGTCAGACTCTACAGAATGTGAAGCCTGTACTTAGATCTACCCAGTCTGCTACCCTGCAACATACTCTGACCAAAAGAACCCTGGAACTGCAAAGTTTTGGCTGTTTTCCTGATAAAAATAGTCTTTGTCATTAGTTCAGTGCTTTAAGGAAGAGCCACAAACTGAATTTTAGTCAGTACAAAAGGTCCTGTTATTTATTACAGTTTCAAGACTATTTGTCCAGAATATCTCACAAAATATCCAACAATGTATATTAGATATCAGATTGCATGACCCGTGGAATCTGATCTTTATCTACACCTTTGGAAAAATGCGAGTGATCTAGTGTTTGAAACTCTAGAGTCAAATACTCCAAGCAATGAAGATTAATAGAAGTCTTAATTGAAATGCTTGATTGATATTACCATCCATAGCCAGTCAGAATAGTTATAGGTTTTTATAGCCAGAACTAGTGCCAGAATATACATGTACTTAGAGATGGTTTGAGAATACACAGCCTGGTCATATTATATTTCCAGTACCCACAACATCCTCATATAAGAGAAAACTAAGGAATGAAATTAAAACCTAAAGTTACATATAAGTATGTAGGACTAAAACTACAATTAAATCTTTTATTGTCGTAGATTAGATCTTGTTTTACAATAATCTTTACCAGAAAACAAAATTTAAGACTTAATCATATTAAAAGCATTTGTAGACAACAAATAAATTGTGGCTAATATGATGGAATTAGTGTATGAAAGGATCAAAAACATTATGGGGAAAGGCTCCTTCTTCATATTGGTAAAAGAAAGAGTTATCTGATAAAGAGTTAATACAGTATGATAAAGAGGATATATAAAAGAGCATCTGCATCCTTCTTTACTCTCACTTTTTACAGGTAAGTTTCACTGCAGTTCATGATGGTACAAACAAGCTCAAGGTGGGTGGCTTTGGCACAGCCAGAGTTACTATACACACAAGTGTAGAAACAGCGATCAGGTACTCGGTAACGCTTACAACTAGGGAACAGAACAGCACAAACTCAAAACTATCCATTGTATTCAGTAAGTATTACAGTGAGGAATTTCAGTTTAATCATTTATTTCTCTTGGCTCTCTCCTGAAGATGACTTATTCTGTCTCGCAGATGGGGTATGGTAAAGAAAAACATCAATTTCTCTAGCTACCACTTTGTTTAGACATGAATTCAAGTATTAAAACTTACCTCTTGAACAAATGACAAAATGTTATACTTGGTCATATTGAAAGCCTCTGCAGATGATAAATATAATGTGGCTCAAATGTTGTGTTTTGTCTTTGAAAATTAAGAGATAAAGAAAACTGGGGGGAAAAAAAGTTGGTTACCAGCATTTTCTTATTTTTCCATGATGTTTTCAAGAGTACCTCGCCTGTAGATCGTAAAAAAACACCAGATTGTATGTAAAAGGGTTAATTTATGTTGAATCTTTGTATTTTACATGGTTTTCAGTTGTTGCTTTTCTAGAATGAAAATATAGGTTCATTTTATTTTTGGCTTAATTTTATAAAATCATCCTTTCTTTCCATATAGACTGTTTTTCATCTGTGATTGTGAGTAATGTCTTCTTACGAATAAAAAACTGTATATATAGCTCTAATTACAACAACTTCATTATGTGAAATGATACAGGCAAAGGAATCATGGGCAAATGGAGTTGAGCCATACTCTGTGAAATGGGGGCTTAATGCATCTGCGAAATTTATCGACCTAGGTCAGCCAGCGCAGTCCGCGCAGGCTGACCTGAGCTGAAACTTTTTGCTATCGGTCAATTTTCTGTATGGCCAAGGAACAGTCTACCTCATAATTAAGTTGGTTGTTAAAAAGAGTGACTGTTGTGGATTCATAAGTAACTGATGACTTGCATGATATCAAGCATAACGGAGATGCTTTAAACCCCCTTTTGCCAGAGCATGGCTCAGTTTTTACTTGTTTAGTTAGTTCTTTGGGTATCTTTGTGCAAGGCAGATTTTTTTCTGTCAAGTATGACTTCAAAACCTTGAAACTAGGTTTGTACTTGTTGCCATGATAATATTGATACTTGTGCAAGTCAATTTTTTTTCCTATTTTTGTTTCTCTTTCAATAACAGGTGAGTTCTTTCCAAATGTACAGACTTCACCAAACCTTGTAGACAGTCATGTGAATTTATCACTGACCAACAATGACCGAAAAAATCCCAGTGTACAGAATATGGGCAACATGTCGTTTTCAGTAATCAATACAGGAAAATATCAGACAGATGGTTTCGAATTCATCATCAAACTTGTAGTGCACCTAGATGCTGTAAATGATACTGTGTATGAGTTAGTTGTGGATATCAACGATGTCATAAAAATAGTAGAATTCACCATTTGGGATTATTACACACTAAATGTATGTGATTATGTATCATACAGCTCAATACTTTGTGTTATTCTGTCTAAATTGGTACTTAATCATAGTTATTTCACACCCTTGAGATATCATAATCTCTCTGTCATTCTATGTGTCATTTCACTTTATTTTCAAACAAAACACCCATCCTTCTAGAACCTACAAAAGTGGCTATTTGCCCGAGTTTTTCTATAAGAACAACTTTCCTCTAGGATAAGTCATGCCTGTTTACATACATAGAATTCTTCAGTTAACTGTGTAACAATTTGTCTATATAGTATTAGAAATCCATGTTTCTTTCAGATATTTCTAAAGAATCAAATAATGATATTGTGTACAAAAGATAATGTTTTTCTACTTTTCAGACCAGCTTCTCAGTCACTCATGTTGGCACTGATGTAATTCCTGCAGGGGGTAAAGGCAAAGCAGAAATTATCTTACAAACAATACCAGAATCTTTACAACAGTTTGTCATGAATTTCATCACACAAGAAACAAATGGGACCGAATCGAAGTTAATCATCCTTTCCTGTATGTCTGTATGAAAGAATGAATGAATGAATGGATGAATTTATTAATTAATTATTCATTCATTCATTTATTCATTCATTCATTCATTCATTGCTCATTCAGTTTCAATTTCTGCCATCTGAACATACAACATAGATGCTAGACAAGATATAAACTTCAAGTCTTAGAGTCCTTATTATCCTTTAGAATCACTGTGCACTACTTTATTATTTTGTGGACAGCACAGAATGTGCAGTCTGGTCTTTATTTAAACAGATTGATAGTCTCATAGATATTCTGGCAAACACAGATTTTGTGATATTAGTGCCATTTTCAGTGAGTCTTTTCCATTTATTCAGCACTCTGAGAGCTAGTAGATCATTGAAATAGTATTTTTCTTAGAATAAGATGAAGTAGCAGAACAAGACAGTGAAAAATGTTGAAAATCACCCAGTAAACAATAAGAAAGCTGGGTTAATGAAATGGGCCTTTTCAACTAGGAAAAATATCTGGATTATTGCTATTTTAACCATTTACCAAACAGCCAGGGTCCATATTCACCAGCAATTCTTCAGAATATTTTTTGTCTTAGTCTACAAGATTTTCTAAATGTTAAAGAAACACAACTTATGATTGGCTAAACCGATTGGTTTAGCCAATCATAAGTTGTGTTACTTTCACATTAAGAGAATTCTGGAGGACAGGGCCAAGAACGTTCTTAAGAATGTTTGGTGAATACAGACCCAGGTGTTTTAACGTTCCTTAAACAAAAAAAAAACTGAAAAAATTGTTGGAAGAAATAGAAAATGCTTGTCCCACCCTTTCAAAGGCAAATTCTATCATTTGAACAACATTAATTTTTCATTTGTAAATTCTTTCAATTTGAACGAAGGCAAAATTTTGTCATTTGGTAAAGACTTAAGGCTATTGTGGCCAGAATATGTAATGAACTAGTGGAAAATGCCGATCCAAGATCAGATTTTGCATTCTTTGTGGACTGATCTTAATCTACATTGTCTGAAAAAGTATCTGATTTATGCCAGGTTCAGTGATTAAGGTTATATCATTAACCCTGTTACCACTTGATGAGTAAAGTGGATATATTGAGTCAGTTTAACTGATCCAGGTAATGCAGTTTCTAGTTTTCTTTTTATATTTGTCATATTTTTCTTTAAAAGGAGAAAAACACTGTTTGTGTAGATATATTCTGACTGCATGTCTTGTAAAGTCTAATCTTGATGCACACAGTCCACAAGAGTGTTTTATAGTTGTCTTTTGGTGGAAACAAAATTAGATCAGTTTCTTTATCATTTGTTTTATTGGATCAGATACCTTCAATTCAAGTCAAGAAAGTTCTCCAGCAATGTTAGAAGACGACATTATGCTGACTACATATGGGGCAGACGCTGTTAATCCATACATCAAGAATGCAGGGAACATGACTTTTAGCATTCTGAACTCTGGCAATAAAGTATCCAATGACACGGTGTTTCACATCGAAATGATAGCCTTACCTGATGCCATTAATAACACAGTGTACAAGGTGGTTGTTGATGTAAATGGTGTTAACAAGAGTCTTGAATTCACTATTCAAGATCCTATACCTTTCAATGTATGTATTTTTTTACTGTCAGAGAGAGAGAGAGAGACGTGGGAATGGGGATGAAAAGAGAGAGAGAAAAAAAAAGAACAAGAAATAGACCTTTATACAGAGACTATACATACAGGCTTTATGTATGTGTTAAGGCTGGATAGCGGATTTGCATGAATTATAAATGCCGGAGGAGGCGCACATACTCCATCTGCTGCATTTATTGTTCCCATGAAATTCTGTAGCAAGTTAAACATGGTTGAAATTATGAATTTTTGTCTTTGGGAGGCCATAGAAAATTTTTTGTCTTTGTGTGGCTATAGAAAATTGTGGTTACCAGCATTTTCTCCTTTTCCCAGGATGATTCCAAAAGCTTTATTTCTCAGGGTTTTTAGTTCACAGAATTGTTTTGTATAGGGTTAAACACCATAAACCCTTATCAACATGAAATAAAATGACCCATATTTTTCGCAACTTGGCAATACAATGACCCAGTCACCAACTCATTCATTCAGTGAATGCTCACTTGTTTGGGTTATAATAGTCATAAGTTTATGAAATTAATGTTGTTAGACCTGTTTGTTCTTAGTTTATTCATAGGCCACATAAGTTCCACTCAAAACTGTCATTGCTTGACCATCAAACACCGTTATCATGAATACTACACTGATGCATTCCCTTTATATCATATATAGTAACAAAAGGTGTGCAAGGAAATCAGAGAAAATTTGACCCCCTGTCCCCTTTGAAAGAGAATATTTAACTGCAAATGAACAAAAAAAAATCGGTGATAAATGGGTTCAGAGATCAATTTCTTTTAGTTCCCTGACATTAGATTTTGAATGTCTCAAAGGACTCTTGAAACAAAGCACTGAAGCAGATCTCATGAACTTGTAACACTTTCCACATTTTCCGGATCACTGCGCTGACGTCTCTGGTTTTGTTGCACATCTTGTATTACTATATACTGCGATGCGCCCGTGTGTTTTTTGTTATGGTGCCTGATGATCAAGCAACTAAAATTTTGATTTTCTGTGATAGACGATTGGAACTTCAGTAACCTATGGCTTATTAGAAACAGAAATATGGAAATTGGAGGAAAAAAAAAAATCATAGACTGAATAAGTATGTTGAACACTAATCATTGACATGATTTTAACATGGACAACAAATCACAAGAATTGCAGTATTTTGATATGTTTTTAGCTCACCTGAGCACGAAGTGCTCTGGGTGAGTTATTGTGACCGGTCATCGTCCGTCGTCCATCAGTCCGTCCGTCCGTCCATCTGTCCGTCCGTCTGTTAACAATTTCTTTAAAAATCTTCTCCTCCAAAACCAGATGGCCAATCTTGATAAAACTTGGCAGGAATGTTCCTTGGATAAAGCTCTACAAAAATTGTTAAAAGAATTTAATTCCATGAAAAACTGTGGTTGCCATGGCAACAAAATGGCTGAAAATGGAAAAAATCTTTAAAAATCTTCTTGTGACAAACCATAAGGCCGAAAGCATTCATATTTTGTATGAAGCATCATTGGGTGACCCTTTACCAAAATTGTTAAAATTAATCCCCTAGGGTCATATTTGGGCTTTGCCCGGGCGCACCCTATTTCACATAATAACAAAGAAGGAAATCTTTAAAAAATCATCTTCTGACAAACCATAATGCCTAGAGAATTCATATTTGGTTTGTAGCATCATATGATGATCCTCTACCAAAATTGTGAAAATTAAACCTCAGTGGTCATATTTGGGCTCTGCCAGGGCACACCCTATTTTACATGGAAACAAAGAAGGAAATCTTTTAAAATCTTCTTGTGACAAACCATATTGGCTTGAGCATTCATATTTTGCATGTTGCATCATCTAGTGACCCTTTACAAAAATTGTTATAATTATCCCTTTGGGGTCATATTTGGGCTCTGGCCGGGCGCACACTATTTTACATAGAATTAAAGTTGGAAATCTTTTAAAATCTTTTTGGGACAAACCGTATGGGCCAAAGCATTCATATTTTGCATGTAGCATCATTTGGTGACCCTTTATAAAAATTGTTAAAATTATCTCTTTTGGGTCATATTTGGGCTCTGCTCGGGTGCACCCAATTTTACATGGAAACAAAGAAAAAAAATCTTTTAAAACTCTCGTTCTGACAAATCATAAGGGCTAGAGCATTCTTAATTTGTATGTAACATGATCTTGAGACCCTGTACCAAAAGTTTAAAAATTGACCTTTGGGTGGAGTTTGGGCTCTGTGTGGGCGCACCCTATTTAACATTGAAAAGGAAGAAAATTACATGTGACAAGTGAGAGACTAAAACTTTCATGTTTTCTTTGTAGCAAAGTTCTTGGGACCCTCTGCCAAAAGTTGTTAGAGTAATTCTTATTGGGGTCACATTATGGCTTTCCTCCAATGCCCCGGGTATGCGTTCTCACCTCTCCAGAAGCATGTGAGAAAAGTAGTCGGTGGCTTTGGAAAGAAAAGTAGTGTTAGTACTGGTGTGAGAAAGCCAGGAAAACACATGTGCGTCACCAACCGCCATGATATGACCTTAGCTGTTAAAGTGGCGTTAAACCCAAATACAACCAACCAACCAATCAAATAAGAATGGCTTCTGGCTTTGATATACTATTATTTGTATCTGGTATATATGGTATTTTTTCCTCAACCTCCTGTTTAAGGGGTCACAATGACTCCCTTCATATGAATTTAAGAAGCTAAACAAGAAATTTTTGGGGTCGTTTAGAAAAAGTGGGGGGTCAAAACCCTCAAAATTCAAAGAAACAAAGGGTCATGGAAAACCCTGTATATAGCATCATTGTCTTGAGCCTTTACCAAAGCTGCCTGTTCACAATTTCCTTAAAGATCTTCTCGTAATAAATCATAAGTCAAACAGGCTGAAACCATTTTACAAAAAGGAAAAAAAAGAAAGGGAGAACAATAAACAAATAAACAGGGAAATATGTGAAGATTTTGTTGTGACAAACCATGAGGCCTATAGTTTTATCATTTGCAATGTGGCATTAAAGGTAGTTTTCAGCAGATTTTGGAAAAAAGTTTTTTTCTTCAATTCACAAATTTTAAACTTGTTTGACTAGATGTGCACAAAAATGAAAGAATGGCATGAATTGGAATTGAAAATAATTTTTTTGATTACGAAAAATTGGCTTCAGTAGCACTGAAATCTGATGGGTAGCGTCACCCGATAGGTTCCTATTTCATATAAATTAAAAACTTTTGGTTGCAATTTAAGAATATTTCTTGCTCGCAAAATGGAAAATGCATGATTTTCTAGTGAAAGGTCAAACATATACTGCTTAACCCATTACCAGACGACAAAATTTTGACCGTGTCCAAATTGAAAGCAATTGCAGACGACAAAATAAATGTAACATAAATGATAATTTATGTCTTTGATAGAGTAGAAAACATTGTGGGAAAAGGAGAAAATGCTGGTTACCAGCATTTTCTCCTTTTTCCACAATGTTTTCAAAAGGCCTCTTTTCCAGACGCGTCAAAAGGAGTCATTGTGTGGGAATGGGTTAAAAAGATGATTATTACATTTTCTAAAAATTTGAAGAAGTTCTTTGGAAGACTACCTTTAAACTGAAACTGTCTACAAAATTTATTAAAGTAATGCCCCTTGGGTTTGATTTGTGTTCTGTATGGGCACTCCATATTGTAACTTCGATTTGATAAATATAATGAATTATTATTATTGCCAGAGCTATCAGTTGATTAAATATCTATAAACATCAGTGGCTTATGTTGCCTTTTAATGCCATAGTCAGAGACTTGTTGACTAAAAGTAGGACTGTTAGGCTAATGTCAACCTGTACCGGGTGAGTGCCATATGGTGATATCTTAGGTATATCATGGTCCTCTGAGGTACAGTGGTTAAGGAATCACATATTTTGATTTATTATATACCTGTGATTTTTCTGACTCAGATACAAGCGTTTCACACCGTTGAAATACAACATGAAGGAAAAAAAAATTGTATCTACTCACTGTGAAATACGGTTTCAAATATGGTATGATGATGTGTTCCACGAGCGAACTACTTTCAGTCTTTTTCCAAATTTTATTTTTACACAACATAGTAAGAATCATGAAGGGAGGAGGCGATTGCATTTTCAGTCTATTTTTAGAGATGCATATTTATTTCCAATGAGCGTAGATCAGCTATATACATGTACCTGTACCTGTAAATTATAATCCTTGTGTAGATCGCCTTATGAAGATTTTTATGGCGATATTCTTTTTCCTAAACAAACTATACGAATAATATTTATTTTTCGTTTGCCCATCACTGAGAAAGAGTACAATTATTACACACTGCATAATATTCATGCGCCATTCATAAAAAGATATTAATGCCCACTGAACCAGGTTTTTCTTACAATTTATTTGTGTTTTTCGATACATATGGCACTGATTGTATTCTTTCTGTTTTTATTTAGCATTAGATCTATTAAGTATATAATGAATGGAATATTATGCCAGTATGTGTATCCTGTCGGCTGTATTTACTTCATGATGCGTTTGAAAATGTTGACATCTTGCTCGACCTTCGGTCTCGCGAGATATCAAATTTTCCAACGCATGTGGAAGTGAAATACAGTTGACAGGAAATACATGCTGTCATAATATTCTATATGTATTTAGAGTAAAATATTAGATTTTGGCATTCATGAGCCACTGGCCATGTTGGTAAAAAGAGTTCTCTTGAACTTGAGTAAAACGTTATACAAAACTATGAAATTCGATTGGAAAATTTAAGGATTATGAAGTAATTTCAGATTTTCATCTTATATTAGTACACATACATGCCATAATTTTTTCAGACAAATCCAGGACAATGGACTTGATTTTCCAGGATTTGCGTTGATTTTCCGGGACAGACCCCCTCCCCTTTTCCCATCCCCCCCCCGCTATTTTTTTTCGACCCCCTTCTTTAGCTCACTTGAGCACATAGTGCTCAGGGTGAGCTATTGTGATCAATCGTTGTCCGGCGTCCGTCCGTCCGTCCGTGAACAATTACTTAAAAAATCTTCTCCTCTGAAACCGCCCAACAGATTTCAATGAAACTTCACAGAAATGATCCTTAGGTGATGCACTTTCAGAATACTTCAAAGATTTGAATTCCATGAAGAACTCTGGTTGCCATGGCAACCGAGAGAAAAAACTTTAAAAATCTTCTTGTCCCAAACCGTAAGGGCTAGAGCTTTCATATTTGGCATGTAGCATCATCTAATAGCCCTCTACCAAAATACTTCAAATTATGGCGCTGTAGTTGAAATTGGCCCTATGTTGTGGGTTCTCGGATTTCACATAGAGATAAAGAGGGAAATCTTTAAAAATCTTCTGTTTACACTCTAGCATCTACAAATATTGACCAATCAGTACCAAACTTGGCCACAATGTATATGCCCATAAGGTCTCGGATGAGTTCGATTTTGGATCAAATCCAATCAGAACATCAGGAGTTATTTGCCCTTGAATTTGCAAAAATTACTGAATCTGACTTTGTTTACACTCTAGCATCTACAAATATTACTCAATCAGCACCAAACATTGTCAAAGTGTGTGTGATCATAAGATCTCAGATCAGTTCAATTATGGATCTAATCGGACCAGAACTGTCTGATTTGTCTGCCCTTGAATTAGAAAATTTGCCATATTTGACTTTGTTTACACTCTAGCATCTGCAAATATTGACCAATCAGTACCAAACTTGGTGAAAATATATATTCCCATAAGGTCTCGGAAGAGTTCAGTTATGGGTCAAATTGAACCAGAACATCCAGAGTTATTTGCCCTTGAATTGGACAAAATTTCCATATTTGACTTTGTTTACACTCTAGCATCTACAAATATATACCAATCAGTACCAAACTTGGTAAAATTTATATGACCATAAGATCTTAGATTGGTTTTGATTATGGGTCTTATTAGACCCAAACAACATGAGTTATTTGCCCTTCAATTAGAGTTGCTGTATTTGACTTGGTTTACTCTGTAGCATCTACATGTATATATAATGCAAACTGAAAAATCTTTATGTTTAAACCCAAAATGCCTAGAGCTATGATACTTTGCATGAAGCATCTCCTCGTGGACCTCAAGAAATTTTGCACACAAGATGCCCCTGGGATCATTACAGGTCCAGCCGCGGGGCTTAGACTTTTGTACTTAGGTATCTTTCGTGCAATTATAAGAAAATTTTCTGGGTAACCAAAGGCCTAGACCTCTGTTAAAGTTGTGAGTTGTCTCTCTTTCATAATCATTTGACTTTGAACTTCAGTATTTGGTATTTATCTTCATTGTTAACCTGTACTGCTTAGTACTCAGGTGAGCGATATAGGACCATCATGGTCCTCTTGTTTTTTTAACATTTCATTTGATGTAAGTGTAAATGTGTAGTCATTAACTTCTTTTTAAAATTTTCTAGTCTTCCAGCAGTGAAGTCCTCCATTTTCTTCAGAACTCTAACCCCTGGTAGTCTCATTGAATAACTGAAACTATGACATTCTCTTGCCATCTGTTGAAATTACGTTTACATTCCAGACAAGTGTGGCGTACAGATTTTCAATGAAAATAGCTGGTGACTCCACATTGTCTCCTGGGAATGATTTTGATGTGGTGATAAATGTTACCACTACACCAGATACATATCCTGGACCCATGACTATCGTTCTTCCAGAACCATCTGCTACATCCTATGTAGAATTCATTGAGGCAAAAACCGAGTCTCAAGGTGAAAATGTGCCCTGTCCTCAATTAGGAATATTCGGCTACAATTTGTCTTCTTGGTAAGTTATCATTTATGAGTGTTTTTTCAGCCCCATTGCTAAGATGTGTTTTAATTTTGTTTTATATTATGACTGGTGATCTATAATTTTTTGAAGAATTTAACCAGTACCATGCTCAATACTCTACCTAAGCATTGTATGTACAAATACTTTTACTCCAAAAAAAATTTTGCAAAATTCAAAGATGACAGAAGGACGTTTTGTTTCCTTTTGCCTTCATCAAAGCTTGACCATGGAGGATGTAAAAACTGTCATCTAATACCATTTGCACCTGAACACAATTTTGCATTTGGAAATTATCGAAATACAGGTTTGATACTTTATTTTGTAGGAATACAACACTGCAAGACAACAGTAAAGCCACTGTGTCAATACCATTTGTTTGTAACATACAGACAGTCAGTGAGGAAGAGGAAAATCTCTGGCAAATAAAAATGAAGCTACGCCTGAAAAACCATAGCGACCTTCAGACATCGAAACAAAACATAGGGTTTGGAGTGAGGGTTAACTTTACAGACAACCCAGTATATTACGGGAACCTTGTTGTTGTCTCTCTGCCCCAGGTATGTAATTATATCCTTTGTCTCCATATTCGTTGAACCTTTGTGCGCTTTCCTCTACTTAAGTTGCCTTTGGCCAGTGTAGATAAAGATCAGACTGCACAAAACATGCTGTTTATCTTTACTGTCTGCTTTGCAGGACTGTTTTGGACAAACGGAGCCTTGAAATTGCTGTTGTTAGAGCCTTATTTCTAGAATGAAAATGCCTGTTTTTGAGCTTACTTGGCACTCAAATAGTAAAGTTCTTTTCAGTCGAATACTGATAGGTTACCAGGGGTCTTTCTGCACCAAAAATTCTAAATTAAATTCTTTTCTTAATTCTGAAATAGGATGATAGAAATCAAACTGCTTCAGTCAGGTAGGTAGGTCTTAGAAATTGACTTGTAACAAGTAACACTGTTTTTTTTTTTAATTGAGCCATGCTCTGGAAAAGGGGGCTTAATGCATCTCTTGTGATTTGTTGTCCATGTTAAAATCATGTCAGTGATTAGTGTTCAACATACTTATTCAGTCTATGATTTTTTTTTTTTTTTTCCTCCATCTCTTGATACCAATCAAGCCATCGCATAATTATGGATCCATAAAAGCCACTTTTTGTAACAATGGACTTACTCATGAGGTAGACTGATCCTTGGACTTACAGAAAATTGACTAATATCGAAAAGTTTCAACCCAGGGCAGCCTGCGTGGGTCGATACTTTTCGCAGATGCATTAAGCCTCCTTTTCACAGAGCATGGCTCAATTCATTATCATCATCATTATTACTCTTGATGATTGCCTCTCACAAAGTAGGAAAGTACATAGTATTTAACCATGATACGGCCTATACTTCCTAAAATTGACCAAAGTTATCATGCAACAAACAGTTGATTTGAGAAGTCAGTGTTCTACCCTTACAATGCTTTTTGTGATCTTAATATTGAATGTTCTGTTCTCTCCCACTTTGCTTGCTGTAACTTTTTACCAGGAAAACAAAAACAAAATTCTTCTTAACTTCTTTATATTTAAAGCATTTGTAGACAACATATTACATGTGGCTCATATGATGGGATTTGCCTTGGTAGGGTAGAAAACAGTGTGGGAATAAGAGAATATACTGGTCACCACCATTTAACCCCTTTCCCACAATGATTTCATAAGCCTTTGACTCAAGGATGTTTGAAAATGGGATTGTTTGGTAAGTACTTAAAAAGTAAAGACATATGAATATTTTATATTTAAGCAGAATATTTTCTTCTTCAGTCTACCCAAAGTCAGACGGGGCAAATCAAGGGGAAAGATATTTTGGTAAGTAATTTGGCATGGCGTGGTGGGGAATACATGACTACTATTTTTGTTTTGTTGGCATGACAGGTTACTGTCTGGTGAAAAATTAAGGCCACTTAGTTTGAATGATAATTTGTGAGGAGCAATTCATCTTTTTGCTACAATGTTTGGAAAAGTCAGCTGGTGCAAAAAAAAAAAAGTTGTCAGCAAGTAATACTATAGTAAAGTTTTGAGAAAGTATTTATGAGCAAAATAATGTGATAAATGACACAACTGTATCTGCGCTGAGCCTTGTAGCTGGTAACTTATAGGGCATGAAACCCAGTAGTTGCTGGTTGAATTCCCAGCCTGGCCATTTTCTTTCCTAGAGTTGATGATAGTCACCGGGACGGGAATTATTCCTCACTAGATCATGAACAATTTTTCAAGGACTTTTTTGGAGAAAAACATCCATTGGTTGTGAAAGAGCACTGTGAGAAATACTATTCAATAACTGCCATCATTCTCGCCTTTTTCCACAACGTTTTCTATCCTGTGAAAGATGAATTCTATAAATTGAGTCATTTCTTATTTGTAATCTGCAAACACTTTCAATATTGACCTGTGTCAACTTTTGTCATATGATAAAGAGTTGGCAGTCTGAGTTACATCACTGCCTTTTCAATTTATTGTCTTTTTAGCTCACCTGAGCACAACGTGCTCAAGGGGAGCTTTTAGGATCACCCAGTGTCGGTCGTGCGTCTGTGCGTCGTTCGTCGTGCATCGTCAACAATTCTTTAAACATCATCTCCTCCTAAACCACTGGGCCAATTTGGACCAAACTTGGCAGGAATGTTCCTTGGGAGGTCCGCTTTAAAAATTGATCACAATATTTGATTCCATCAAAAACTCTGGTTGCCACGGCAACAAAATGGAATTTTCTAAGAAATTCTTTAAAAATCTTCTTTTCTGAAACCGCTGGTCAGATTTTGAAATAATTTCACAGGAATGTTCCTTGGGTGACCCTTTTCAAAAAGTGCTCGCAAAATTTTGATCTGTCAAAAAACATGGCTCTGATGAATGGGGGCTACTTGCACTATACAGCCATGAAGAAATTCTTAAAAATTCTTCTTCTCTGGAACCGCTGGTCAGATTTTGAAATAATTTCACAGGAATGTTCCATTGGTGACCCTTTTCAAAACTTGTTCACGAAATCTTGATTTGTCGAAAAACATGGCTCTGGTGAATGGGTGCTACTTGCACTATACGGAAATAAAGAAATTCTTAAAAATTCTTATTCTCTGAAACGGCTGGTCAGATTTTGAAATAATTTCACAGAGATGTACCTTGGGTGACCCTTTTCAAAAATTTTTCGTGAAATTTTGATCCGTCAAGAAACATGGCGCTGGTGACTGGGGACTTCTTGCACTATACGGCCATGAAGAAATTCTTAAAAATTCTTCTTCTCTGGAACCGCTGGTCAGATTTTGAAATAATTTCACAGGAATGTTCCATTGGTGACCCTTTTCAAAACTTGTTCACGAAATTTTGATTTGTCGAAAAACATGGCTCTAATGACTGGGGGCTACTTGCACTATATGGATATGAAGAAATTCTTAAAAATTCTTCTTCTCTGAAACGGCTGGTCAGATTTTGAAATAATTTCACAGAAATGTTCCATTGGTGACCCTTTTCAAAAACTGTTCGCAAAATTTTGATCCGTTTAGAAACATGGCTCTGATGGGGGGGGCTACTCGCAATATACAGACATGAAGAAACTCTTAAGAATTATTCTTGTCTAAAGCGGTTGGTCAGATTTTGAAATAATTTCACAGAAATGTTCCTTGAGTGACCCTTTTCGCAAATTGTTCGAGAAATTTTGATCCGTCAAGAAACATGGCTCTGATGGCTGTGGGCTACTTACACTATATGGAAATGAAGAAATTCTTAAAAATTCTTTTTCTCTGGAACTGCTGGTCAGATTTTGAAATAATTTCACAGAAATGTTCATTGGGTGACTCTTTTCAAAAACTGTTCGCAAAATTGTGATCTGTCAAGAAACATGGCTCTGGTGGTGGGGGCTATTTGCACTATAGGGACATGAAGAGGAATTTCTTAATTCTTCTTCTCTGGAATGGCTGGTCAGATTTTGAAATAATTTCACAGGAATGTTCCTAGGGTGACCTTTTTCAAAAATTGTTAGGGAAATTTTTATCCATCAAAAAACAACAGCCAGTTGTTGGCAGCTGCATGTGGTGCTCTTGTTTGACTTATGTTTTTTAGCGCACCATGAGCACAAAGCGCTCATGGTGAGCTGTTATGATCACGCTGTGTCCGTCATGCAGCATCATTTGTCAACTTTTTACCTTGTGTACGCTCTAGAGGCCACATTTTCGGTCCAATCCTCATGAAACTTGGTCTTGATAAAATCTCGGACAAGTTTGAAATTGGGTCATGTGGGTTCAAAAACTAGGTCACTAGGTCAAATCTTAGAAAAACCATGTGGGCACTCTAGAGGCTACATTTTTAGTCAGATACTTGTGAAATTCGGTCAGAATGTTTGTCTTGATAAAATCTCGGAAGAGTTTGAAATCGGGTCATATGGGGTCAAAAACTAGGTCACAAGGTCAAATCTTAGAAAAACCTTGTGTGCGCTCTAGAGGCCACATTGTCAGTCAGATACTTGTGAAACTTGGTCAGAATGTTTGTCTTGATAAAATCTCGGACAAGTTTGAAATTGGATCATGTGCGGGCAAAAACTAGGTCACTAGGTCAAATCTTAGAAAAACCTTGTGTGTGCTCTAGAGGCCACATTTTCAGTCTGGTACTCATGAAACTTGGTCAGAATGTTTGTCTTGATAAAAATTTGGATAAGTTTGAAATTGGGTCATGTGGGGTCAAAAACTAGGTCACTAGGTCAAATTAAAGGTATACCCTTTGGGCACTCTAGAGGCCATATTTTTCGCTTAATTGACTTGAACATTGGTCAGAATGTTTTTCTTAATTAATTCTTAGATAATTTGGGTCACCTGGGGTCATAAAGTAGGTCACTAGGTCAAATTAACTCTTTACCAAATGACAAAAAATTTAGACTGGTCCAAATTGAAAACATTTGCAGACGACAAAATAAATGTAATTGAAAAATTGAAAATTGTTTTTTGGAAAAAGGAGAAAATGCTGGTTACCAGCATTTTCTCCTTTTCCCACAAGGTTTTCAAAGGACTTCTTTCACAGGGTCGTTAAAAGTCGGGATTGTGTGGTAAAGAGTTAAAGAAATACCTTGTGGACACTCTAGAGGCCACAGTTTTTGCTCAATTGACTTGAAAATTGGTCAAAACGTTTGTCTTAATTAAATCTTGGATGAGTTTGAAATTTGGTCACCTGGGTTCATAAACTAGGTCACTAGGTCAAATTAAAGAAATACCCTGTGGACACTCTAGAGGCCAAATTTTTTTTTACTCAATTGACCTGAAAATTGGTCAGAATGTTTGTATTGATAAAATCTTGGATGAGTTCGAATTTGGGTCACCTAGGGTCATGAACTAGGTCACTAAGGTCAAATTAAAGCAATAACTTGTGGGCACTCTAGAGGCCACATTTTTTGCTCAATTAACTTGAAAATTTATCCGAATGTTTGCCTTAATTAAATCTTGGGTGAGATTGATATTGGGTCATCTGGGGTCATAAAGTAGGCCACTAGGTCAAATTAAAGAAATACCTTGTGGGCACTCTAGAGGCCACATTTTTTGTCTTGATGATATCTCAGAGGAGTTCAAAATTGGGTCACATAGGGTCATAAACAATGTCTCTGGGTCACATTGAAGAAATATCTTGTGGGCACTCTAGAGGCCACAATTCTAGCTAAATTGACCTGAAAATTGGTCTACATAATTGACTTGATGATATCTCGGATCAATTAGAAATCGGGTCTCATAAACTAAGTCACTGGGTCAAATTAAAGAAATGTATTGTGGGCACTGTAGAGGCCACAGTTATTGCTCAACTGACCTGAAAATTTGTCAGCATATTTGACTTGATGATATCTTAAATGGATATGAAATTGGGTCACATAGGGTCATAATCTAGGTCACTAGGTCAAATTACAGAAATACCTTGTGGGCACTCTAGAGGTGGCAGTTCTTGCCCAATTCACCTGAACCTTGGTCAACAAGTTTGTTTTGATGTCTCGGGTGAGTTTGAAATATGGTCACATAGGGTCATAAACTAGGTCACTAGGTCAAATTGAAGAAGGACATTTTGGACACTCCCGAGGCCACATTTTCAGCTCAATTGACCTGACAATTGGTCAGGATGTTTGTCTTAATAATATCTCCGATGAGTTTTAAATTGGGTCATGACCCTGGAGTGAAATTTCGCCTATTGACTCAGGTGAGCGATCCAGGGCCATCATGGCCCTCTTGTTATTCCTTTATCAGCCTTTTGAGTTTATGATCAAAGGTTCCTATCTCTTGGAGGGAAACGTTGTTCTGATATGGCCTTTGAATATCCGTAAACTGGTTAATTAAGGGTTATCGGATGCCTCCCTACCTTTGTGTCTTTCCATGAAAGAATTAAGACTCGGAAATCAAATGTGGAAAAGTTGCTTGAGAAGCCATACAATGGCTTGCAAGCTTTTTCAAAAGGGGCGAACCTTTAACCTTCAATCCCTGGTTTCAACAACCCCGAGGAAAAGGGCTCTTGAAAACTTTGTGAGAATATTGGAATATGCTGGTAACCAGCATTTTCTCCCATTCCCACAATGTATTCTACCATTCTAAAGGTTGAAATCACCTTTTGAGCTATATCAAATTTATCGTCTGCAAATGCTTTCAGTTTGGACTAGTATAAAATCTTATTATTTGGTAAAAAATAAAAAGATAAACAAATTCTTTTATTTCATTTCCTAGCATTCTGAGGATGCTATTACCCCTTGGTGGTGGATTGCGGTTGCTATAGCAGGTCTTATTGTAGTAGTTTCCATTGCAATTGCAGCCACTGTTATGATACGGAAAAAGCGACAAATGTAAGTTTTCTATAACTTTCAATAGTGGGTTAAATACCATTGTTTAACTAACAATTTCATTTTTTTTTTTTTTGTAATCAAGAAGAAGAAGAAGAATGTCCCAAAAAGGCCTTCTTTAGCTCAAATGAGCATGAAAGGCTCAAGGTGAGCTTTTGTGTCTGTACTGTGTTAGTTGTGTGTCATCAACTTTTACCATGTGTACACTCCAGAGGCTTCAAATCCAGTCCAATACTCCTGAAGTTTTGTGAGAATGTTTGTCTTGACTGTATTTAAAATACTAGTTTATGCTTGATAGGTTGCACTGTCATTTCAATACTCATGAAAGTTTTGCAGAATGTTGGCCTTATCATATGGAGGGAGAGTTTGAAAATGGGTCAAATTAAGTCAAAAAGGAGGTCACTTGAACAAAATTTTAGAACAAAACTTGTGTACACTTTAAAGGTCACATTTTCAGTCCAAGTTTTGAAAGTTGGTCAGAATATTTGCCTTGATAATTCCCTTTGTATGTTTCTGCACGTTCCAATCTTATTTGCAATGGGCAAATTTAAATGTTTTGATGTGTGCATCAAATTTCACAGATTCCATCTTGTCGAAAGCAAAACTAAGACCAATTTTAGAGGATCGAGGACTGTTCACCTGATTTTGATTCACGCTATTTCCTGTTAACCATAATTCACTTCAACTGTGAGGAAAGAATGAATTTTATCGCAATGACCTCTGACAATCATCGAAAGGAGTATTAGGAAGGGCTGAATTTGAGCCCACAACCCCTGAATTAATAGTCTGTTATTTTAATCAATTTGAATCAATGAAGACAGTTGTTCTGCAAAACTTTAGAGTCAAGTTGATCATATTGAGGCTATGCGTTATTCATTGGAAGCCACTTGAAAACAATTTCCTTAGGAATGCCTTAAATTTTTTACCATGTAGATGATCTGCAATTATTTGATTGGTCATAATTTAAGAATTGTTCTGATTTTGTCATGTAAGCGTTGCAAACATATTTAGCATAATTCATTCCTAAATATTCAGTCATAAATACATAAAAATCAAATCACAATTTCTTTTAAGTTTCAATCACATAAAAATAAAATCAAACAACTTCTTTTTACCAGCTTGTCCTGGTTTTACCAAAATCATAAGGTTCCCACTGTATTCCAAAATTAAATGTATACAATTTGTTTATCACAAAGCATCCTTATTTTATGGTTTTTTTTTTCTATACATTAATCTACATTTTTTTCAAAACAAAATAATAATAAAAGGGAGCGAATCTCAGGATTGGATAATAAGAAGCAGTTTTAAGAACATGTTTTTGGCCAATCTTATTCTGTAAAGAAAAATGACCACTTAACCTAATAAACTAACGTTTCTACCCGCTGTACATCCAATGATATACATATAAAGTTGTATCAGGGAGTTAATAAAGCTATTCACCTGATTGGTACCCGTTTTCTACCCAAAGTCAACACTTAAGCCGAATGAATTTTGTTTCCATTTACCAAAACTTGAAGCACTGACGATATACAGTGTGAGTCCTGTTAAATTTATTACTAAATGGTTTGCCATGTCTTTCTTTGTCTGATCTTAATATACACTATCCACAAAAACAAGAGTGATCTTGATGTGCACTATTTACAAAACCAACTGAAGTGGTGCTTAGTACTCCAAGGGCTAAAGCCTCTCAAATATGCCAGAAGTAGACAAAGATCAGGCAGTACACAGCCTGTTTAATATTACCCATATTTTGAATGATAGGAGTCGTAGACATAATAATTTTCTAGTTCCCTTTTACTTACTTATAATGTTCATTTCATTGAGTACTGCAAGAGATAAATAAAGCTTTTACTTAACCTTTTACTGTGCATATACAACTTTTGCGACCCTACTGGTCAAAGGCTTTAAATGTCTATAATTCATATTAGATTTTTGTAGGTCTGAAAATAGCCTGTGTATGAAATGGTTAAAACTACTTTTTTATTACAAAGAAAAATTATATATTAGTAATTATCATGTTTTGGTTAATTAGCTCTAGATCTTTAATTTTTATGCCCCCCTTCAATGAAGTGGGGGTATATTGCTTTGCACATGTCGGTCAGTTGGTCGGTCCGTCAGTAGACCTTACCTTGTCCGGATAATAACTAGACACAGAATTGACCTAGGTTCATCAAATTTGCCACAGACATGCATCTTGGAGTGTAGATGATCCCTATTGATTTTGAGGTCAATCAGTTAAATGTCAAGGTCACAGTGACCGTCAACATGTTGATATATAGACCAAACCTTGCCCGGATGATAACTAGACACAGAATTGACCCAAGTTCGTCAAATTTGTCACAGACTTGCGTCTCAGAGTGTAGATGATCTCTATTGATTTTGAGGTCAGTCGGTCAAATGTCACGGTCACAGTGACCGTCAACATGTTGATATATAGACTAAACCTTGTCCGGTTTATTATCCTACATAGACTACATGTCACAAGACTACTTATAGTGATGTTATCAGTGTTCCATCCTCACCAAATGATATTCAGTATGGGTATTATATCTACTGACAACCCATTAGATCCTCCAAAGACCATCACTATCTTCAGTATTTAAGGTACAATGTACTATTTTTCTACCAAATTTGATACTCTTTGATGCTTTGTCTTAACTCTTGCCATCCAGATGTCGACTCAAATAGTAGTTGCAAACAGTGTACACAATGATTTTTTCGCATGTATACATGCAGTTTAATCAAGGTCTACACTGACTGTTCTCCTATAAATTTAAATACTTAGAACTAATACACACAGATTCTAGCTTCACTTACAATTACCCTAATCCTTTCCAGAGATGACATCGATATTTCCCAATCAATTCTTTTGATATCAGTTTATGAACTGTGCCACTTCCAGTATCAATGTGGCAATAGGGGGGCATGACTGTTTTACAAACAGACATTTTGTACTTGTTCATTTTGATATATAAGTGTACGTTGGCTATCATTTTAGTAATATTAGGAATGTGGTTTGTGTCAACTATGAAGGAATGGAAGCATTACAAACATGCATGCAAAGGTCCCTGCTTCTCGAGCAGAAATGCATTGATTCACTGTTAAAAACAAAACTGGAAACTTTTTGCCCAGTAAGAAGATCATGTTATAGGAGAAAAGTACAAGTTGCAAAATACTTTTTTCGTAAAAACGTGAACATAATACAAAGAAAAGATCTCTGATAAAACTTGCATATAACTCATATAACCACAATAACAGTCTGAATTCCATAGTATATAACTAGTAACCTTTTTAGCTCACCTGAGCACAACATGCACAAGGGGAGCTTTTAGGATCACCCGGTATCCGTCGTCCATCATTCGTCGTGCGTCGTCAACAATTCTTTAAACATCATCTCCTCCTAAACCACTGGGCCAATTTGGACCAACCTTGCCAGGAATGTTCCTTGGGAGGTCCTCTTTAAAAATTGTTCACAATATTTGATTCCATCAAAAACTCTGGTTGCCAGGGCAACGAAATAGAATTTTCTAAGAAATTCTTTAAAAATCTCTCTGAAACCGCTGGTCAGATTTTGAAATAATTTCACAGGAATGTTCCTTGGGTGACCCTTTTCAAAAATTGTTCGTGAAATTTTGATCTGTCGAAAAACATGGCTCTGGTGAATGGGGGCTACTTGCACTATATGGATATGAAGAAATTCTTAAAAATTCTTCTTCTCTGAAACGGCTGGTCAGATTTTAAAATAATTTCACAGAGATGTTCCTTGGGTGACCCTTTCCAAAAATTGTTTGTGAATTTTTCGCTCAATTGACTTGAAAATTGGTCAGAATGTTTGTCTTGATTAAATCTCAGATGACTTTGAAATTGGGTCATCTGTGGTCATAAAGTAGGTCACTAGGTCAAATTAAAGAAATACCTTGTGGGCACTCTACAGGCCACATTCTTTGCTCAATTGACTTGAACATTGGTCAGAATGTTTGTCTTAATTGAATCTTGGATGAGTTTGAAATTGGGTCACCTGGGGTCATAAACTAGGTCACTAGGTTGAATCAAAGAAATACCATGTGGACATTCTAGAGGCCACATTGTTTGCTCAATTGACTTGAGAATTGGTCAGAATGTTTGTCTTAATTAAATCTTGGACGAGTTGTGGTCATAAAATAGGTCACTAGGTCAAATTAAAGAAATCCCTTGTGGGCACTCTAGAGGCCACATTTATTGCTGAATTGACTTAAAAATTGGTCGGAATGTTTTTCTTGATAAAATTTCAGATCATTTTGAATTTTGGTCACTTTGGGTAATAAACTAGGTCACTATGTCAGATTTAAAGAAATATCTTGTGGGCGCTCAAGTAGCCACAATTCTTGCTCAGTTGCCACATTTTCAGCTCAGTTGACCTCACAATTAGTCAGAATGTTTGTCTTAATAATATTTCAGATGAGTTTTAAATTGGGTCATTATGACCATGGAGTGAAATTTCGCATATTGACTCAGGTGAGCAATCCAGGGCCATCATGGCCCTCTTGTCTTTTTCAGTATTTACGCCTTTGATACTCATACAGAATTTTATGTTTTTTAAATGATTGTAACAAAATGGAGAATTACTTATCCTGAATGCACATTTTCTCCATTTATGAAGATTCATTTATTTTTTTTTTGAGTGAAAATTTTTATTGTTCCAAAAATAATGCATATTTCTTTTTCACAGAAACATACTGATAAAGATAGTAATAAGCGATTAATCTTAGGAATCTATTTTAAATGTTGCAATTTTTTTTAACGAAAACACCCATTTTCTTCTGTTTTTTTTTTTTCAAACAGTATTTGGAATTTTTCAGTATATATTTTTGAAAAAAAAAAAAGGAAAATGGTTCAACAAAATGTGTCACTGAGAAGTGGCTGATGCCCCAGAAAATAAAATAAATCTTTCCTATGAGTTGTGAACATCACGATTGACTATGGACACGACTCTAACAAACACGTCTGACCGTACAGTGACCTTGACCATTGACTTATGGACATGAATCTTGCAGTTGATACGTTGTCTTATGTGGTTATGTGGTTGATATTTATGCACATTTCTGCCGAGATTCATTTAGAATGAAAAAAAGTGAAAGGCCTGACATGAAAATAAACTCCCAAAACTTCCATTTGTTAAACACATTTGACCTTGCCATGACCTTGACTTTTACCTACGTACATGGTTCTTGTGCACGACTCATCGTCTCCATGTGGTTGACAGTTCTGCACAGTAATATCATAATTCATAAATATAGCAGTCACAGCCGAACAAAAATTACAGGCCAGACGAGAACATACACCCCAAAAGAATCCCCTTTTGGGCATATTTGACCTTGCCGTGATCTTGACCTTTAATCCACGGACATGGTTCTTGTGTGTGACACAATAATGTCTGTATATGGTTGACAGTTCTGCAAGGTTATTATGAAATTCATTCACAGAGTGTTTAAAGATGTTACAGGCTGGACATGAACATTCCCCCAAAAAAGTATGTTTGACCTTGCTCTGACTTTGACTTTTGACCTACGGACATAACTCTGGCCCATGACACATTGCTTCGATGTGGTTAACATTACTGCAAAGTTAGTTTTAAAGCAAGTGATAGGGAAATTTTATGGCCTAGACACCAAAACTGCATGGACAAACACACAGATAGACGGATCGTACAGGTTGATATGATTCTTGCGTAAGACAATGCCCCCCTCCACTCAAAAAATACGCACATTCGACTTTGCTGTGATCTTGACCTTTGACCTACAGGCATGACTTTTGCCCTTGACATATCTTGATCTGGTTAACATTTGTGCAGTATTATTTTGAAATTAAGTAAAGCGGGAAAAAAAGTTAGGCCTGGACATGAAAAGTCACTGACAGACGGACAGACCAAACATAAACTATGTGCCCCGAAATATTTTAGCGGCATAAACAATAAACATGTTACAAACTTTCCAGTTTTTCTGAAATTGTTCTCCAAATATTTCGGCTTCTATGAAGCCTTTATCATAACTTTTTCTTGTATACAAAGTCCTTTTTCCTGTATTGTTGTAGGAATAAAACCTCTGTGGTGGCGGTTGTGGAATACAAGGACTCTGGACTGCCGGGAAAAGGCATACATTGCACTAATTAGGTTTTCTTGCTTGAACATTTTCCACATGAGAGAGAGACAGAGTCAGTCAGTCTTGCACATTCCAACAGGGCAATGCTATACTTGTCATATTGTGTTCTTGACTGCATGTGATTTATCCTGTTTAAAATTTATGGTTTTTAGCTCACCTGAGCACAACGTGCTTAAGGTGAGCTATTGTGATCGTCCTATGTCCGGCGTCCGGCGTCCGTCAACAATTTCTTTAAACATCTTTTTCTCCTAAACCACTGGGCCATTCTTGATGAAACTTGGCAGGGTGAAGCTCTACCAAAGTTGTTCAAAGAATTGAATTCCACCCTTAACTCTGGTTGCCATGGCAACAAAAAGGAAAAAAAATGCAAAATCTTTGAAAATCTTCTTCTCTGAAACTAGAAGGCGCAGAGCTTTGATATTTGGTATTTAGCATCTCCTAGTGGACCTCTACCAAGTTTATTCACATGATGCCCCTGGGGTAAAAACTGGCCCCGCTCCGGGGGTCACAAGCTCGAGCATAGTAACAAAGAAGGAAAACTTTAAAAATCTTCTTCTCTGACACTTGAAGGCGTAGAGCTTTGAGATTTGGTATGTAGCATCTCCTAGTGGACCTCTACCAAGTTTGTACATATGATGCCCCTGGGGTCAAAACTGGCCCCGCCCCAGGGGTCACAATTTCGAACATAGGAACAAAGAAGGAAAACTTTAAAAACCTTCTTCTCTAAAACTAGAAGGCACAGAGCTTTTATATTTGGCATGTAGCATCTCCTAGCGGATCTCTACCAAGTTTGTTCATATGATGCCCTTGGGGTAAAAACTGGCCCTGCCCCGGGGGTCACAATTTCGAACATAGGAACAGAGAAGGAAAATTTTAAAAATCTTCTTCTCTGAAATTTGAAGGCGTAGAGCTTTGATATTTGGTTTGTAGCATCTCCTAGTAGACCTCTACCAAGTTTGTTCATGTGATGCCCCTGGGGTCAAAACTAGCCCTTCCCCGGGGGACACAAGTTTGAACATAGGAACAAAGAAGGAAAACTTTAAAAATCTTCCTCTCTGAAACAGGAAGGCGTATAGCTTTGATGTTTGGTGTGTAGCATCTTCTAGTGGACCTCTACCAAGTTTGTTCATATGATGCCCTTGGGGTCAAAACTGGCCCTGTCCCGGGGGTCACAAGTTCGAACATTGGAACAAAGAAGGAAAACTTTAAAATTCTTCTTTTCGAGCATAGTAACACAGAAGAAAAACTTTAAAAATCTTCTTCTCTGACACTTGAAGGCGTAGAGCTTTGATATTTGGTTTGTAGCATCTCCTAGTAGACCTCTACCAAGTTTGTTCATGTGATGCCCCTGGGGTCAAAACTAGCCCTGCCCAGGGGGACACAAGTTTGAACATGGGAACAAAGAAGGAAAACTTTAAAAATCTTCCTCTCTGAAACGGGAAGGCGTATAGCTTTGATAGTTGGTGTGTAGCATCTTCTAGTGGACCTCTACCAAGTTTGTTCATATGACGCCCTTGGGGCCAAAACTGGCCCTGTCCCGGGGGTCACAAGTTCGAACATTGGAACAAAGAAGGAAAACTTTAAAATTCTTCTTTTCTGAAACCGAAAGGCGTGGAGCTTTGATATTTGGTATGTTGCATCTCAGAGTGGACCTCTACCAAGTTTGTTCATATGATGCCCTTGGGGTCAAAATTGGCCCCGCCTCAGGGGTCACAAGTTCGAACACAGGAACAAAGAAGGAAAACTTTAAATTTCTTTTTCTCTTTAACGCTTTGATATTTGGTATGTAGCATCTCCTAGTGAACCTCTACCAAGTTTGTTCCAAGGATGCTGCTTGGGTCAAAACTGGCCCTGTCCCAGGGGTCACAAGTTCGAACATAGGAACAAGGAAAAACTTTAGGAAAACTTTAAAACCTCAAAAATTCTTCTTTGAAACTGGAAGGCGTAGAGCTTTGATATTTGGTATGTAGTGATTCTCTTCAAGTTTGTTTGCCCATCTAAGCACACCGAATTCATTGAGTTCAAAATTGGGTCATCTTGGGTCATAAACTAGGTCACTAGGTCAAATTAAAGAAATACCTTGTCGGTACTCTCGAGGCCACATTATTTGCTCAGTTGCCTTGAAAATTGGTCAGAAAGTTTTTCTTTATAAAATTTCACATAAGTGTGAATTTGGGTTAACTGGGGTCATAAACTAGGTCACAGGTGCCAAATTAAAGAAATACCTTGTTTGCACTCTGGAGGCCAGATTTATTGCTCAAATGACCTGAAATTTGGCCAGAATGTTTGTCTTGATGAAATATCAAATGAGTTTGGATTTGGATCACCTGGAACCGTAAACTAGGTCACTAGGTCAAATTAAAGAAATACCTTGTGGGCACTCTAGAGGCCACATTATTTGCTCAATTGCCTTGAAAATTGGTTAGAATGTTTGTTTTTATAAAATCTCACATGAGTCTGAATTTGGGTCAACTGTGGTCATAAACTCGGTCACTTGGTCAAATTAAAGAAATACCTATTGGGCACTCTAGAGGCCACATTTATTATTCAGTGGATTTGAAAATTAGTTTAAATGTTTCTTTTGATAAAGTCCAAGACCAGTTCAAATTTGGGTCACCTGGGGTCATAATCTAGGTCACTAGGTCAAATTAAAGAAATACCTTTAGGGCACTCTAGAGGCCACATTATTTGCTCAGTTGACTTGGAAATTGGTCAGAATGTTTGTCTTCGTGAAATATGAGTTTGAAATTGGGTCACCTGGGGTCATAAACTAGGTCACTTGGTCAAATTAAAGAAATACCTTTAAGGCACTCTACTCAGGTGAGCGATCCAGGGCCATCATTGCCCTCTTGTTACTTTTATTGTTGTTGTTTTTAATGTTTACAAATGCAAAACTGGTCAGGAAGTTCATTTTTACATGAAGCAATTGGGAAAACATAACTGAATTTAATTGTTCACTCTTTTCTTGTGATTCCAAAGATTTTTATCTTGTTTTGTTGTTCAACGCTTTACCAGACAAAAAAGAAAGCGTATCTAGACTTGTCCACAATGACAGCCTTTGGAAATTAAATATGGTACTAGCATTGGATTTGCCTTTATGGGGATAGAAAACATATATGGAAGAGAAAAGAATAACAATTATCAGCTTGTTTTCCTTTACCCACAACGTTAACTTAAACCTGCTTCTCCACCGTCTGAAAACTCGGAATCATTTGGTAAAAGGCTTTAACAAAGTTGATATTTTTTTCTGTACATTTTCATTTGTTTGTTAGTTTCCTCAGATCTTGATCTACACTTTTCCCAGAAAAAACACCTAAACATAGTGAAGCACCTTAACTCACTCCACACCACAAAATTTTAGACCTCTCCAAATTGAGAGGATCTTTAAAACTGGGGATTCTTTGGTAAAAAGCTACCGATAAACATAATGCATACGAAGTTGTTTGTCTTGCAGCAGGCCAGCCTTAAATGATCATTGCGAGAAAAGGATAAATTGCTTGGAACCAGCAATTTTTCCTCTTTGTGGAAAGCACCATGAGTAGGATTGATACCAGTCCTTATGACAAATTTTACCACCTAAATGCTATGTAAAATTGAAAACTAAGAAGGATTTTTGAAGGTTTGGGGTATGAAGATTTAGACATATTGTGACATTGTGTTTTGTTACATTCTATTTCATGGATTATATTAGTTAATCAGTTTTTTTGGCATTCGGCAAACAATTAATTTGGCATTCGGCAAACATTTGGTATTGGTCATTTAAAAAAGGATACATAAAATATGGCAATATGACACCAGACATTAAAGAATGTAGATATAGGACTTTCGCTAACACTTATTCGTTCCAAGGATTTTATTAAGCTGATCAACTGGATGATCCATTTCAATGCCTGCTAAATGACAGCAGCCGATTTTCTCTTGTCATTAGTGCTTGAATAAAGTATTGTTATAGAAAATAATGGAAGATAAACTCATCAGCTTAGTGTACCATACTAAGACAACAAACATATGGGCTGTGCTCTGTGAAAAAGGGATTTCCAAAAAGTTCCCACTTGTGTCAGCCTGTGTAGGCACGCAGGCGCGCAGGCTGACATAGGTCGAAATCTTTCGCTGTTTGTAAATTTTCTTGGAGTGAAAGGATCATTCTGCATCATAATTCAGTCGGACAAAAATGGATTTTATAGATCTATACTTGTAAGATGCCTTTCTTGGAAAAATGCATCACGGAGATGCACGAAACCCTCTTTTGACATAGCATGGTTATGTTACATATCGCTGGATCAATGACAGCGCAAAATCAGATGCTGTCAATTGGGTCCAATATAATAATTATGTTAACATTGGAAGAATATAAAGTCTTCGGTATTTTAATACAACATTGTAAATAAGTGTAACTGTGTAAGACCGGCCTAGAAATTTGAACGTATACGCCAAAGTTGAAAAATCAAAACTAAATTACGATTTTGAACAGAAGCGAAAACAAACTTTTGAGCGAAAAAATGAAACTTGAGGGAGTAATGTGACGAGAACTTGCGTATTCCGCTGGTACAAGAATTTCCAAGGATAGCCGTGCAAATTCGAAGAATGAAGAAAAACGGGAACACCTAAAAACAAAATTGACGTTAGTGGGCGATGTCGTTGATTGCTAACTGACGAATTACAGCGTAGGAATACTGGAAGTGCAATTGCTCTGGTTAATGTATCCTTATAGAGAAAATGAAAATAAAATACTCAAGAACTCGCAGTGCATGTTTTGGAATGATGCTGTTCTCAAACTCTTACTACGTTGCAATTTTACAAAAGTGTCATATGGACTTGGATCGAGTCATTTTGCATCAAAACAATAACCCCCCACCAACGGCTGCATCAATAACGCTAGAAACTAACCTTCTCGGCCTCCAGATATTTAACGGCATTTAGGTATTTATGAATCGCCATTCAGGTTACATTTTCATTTCATTTTCTACATTATATATATCAAAATCATTTTCAGATAAGTTAAAAAACTCTTATCAATTTTCACAACAACTGTGTAACTGAAACAGAGAGAGAAAAAAAAAAAACTGTTTACAAGCAAACTAGACTATTAACAGTACCGATTGTTGAACCTTTAGCTCACCTGAGCTTTTGTGATCATGCTGTTTCCGTCGTTCGTTGTGCGTCATGAGGTTGTCAAAAATTACCTTGTGTGAGCTCTAGAGGCCGTATCTTTAGTTGGATACTCATGAAACTTGGTCGGAATGTTTTGTCTTGATACTGTCTTGGACAAGTTTGAAATTGGGTCATTTCGGGTCAAAAAATAGGTCACTGGGGCAAGTCCTAGAAAAAACTTGTGTGCAATCTAGAGGCCACAATTTCATTCCAATACCCATCAAACTTGGTCACAACTTTTCTCTTGATTGTATTCTCGGACAAGTTTAAAATTGTTACTAGGACAAATCTTAGAAAAGCCTTGTGTGCACTCTATATGCCACATTTTGGGTTGGATACTCATGAAATTTGGTCAGAATGTTTGTCTTATTGATATCTGGCACAACTTCAAAGTTGGGTTAGGTGGAGTTTAAAAGTAGGTAACTGGGTCAAATCTTAAACCTTGTTTGCACTCTAGAGGCCAGATTTTCAGTTTGATACTCATGAAAGTTGGTCAGAATGATATCTCAATCAAGCTTAAAATTGGATCACCTCAGGTCAAAAAGGCGGTCACAAGAACAAATCTTTGAAAAGCCTTGTGTACACACTACCGGCCACATTTGGTCTGATACTCATGGAACTTGGCCAGAATCTTTATCTTAATGACATTTCAGACAACTTTAAAATTGGATCATGTTTGGTGAAAAAAATGGGTCACCGGTTAAATGTTTCATGCACACGACATAAAGGCTAATTAAATAAGGGCGATTCAACTTCATCCTCTCTGCTCTGCTGTGTTGATAATATACAAACTGAAGGGTTCAGTGCAACAAGGCACGTATCATAAATATTAGATCATTGCCCTTTCGAATAATTATTCTCAATTTTTGAGGTTAAAAAAGAAAAAGATTTTTGAAGAAAGTACCAAAAATCCCAAATCCTTGACTTGAACATCACATAGACCATTTTGTTTCGTCAGGACTATATTTCTTTACAGAATTTGAAATATTGCAACAAATTACGTGAGCAACCATGACAGACACCGTTATCTAAATTGATAGCTAATGTAAATGTTTGAATTTCTTGATATAAATCTGTCATAAAATTAATTTTCAGCAAGACCTTCTAATGAAAATCGAAACTATCTCATTTTCTTTTTCCTATGAAGTTAGCCTCGATGTCCATGGATATCAGTTTAAACCATTTCCCTTTAATAAATGGTGAACATGTTTAAAATAGTTCTTTGAGCTATTTTTCAATTGATCTAGTATATTGGAAGCGTTTTTTGAAGATTTTACATGAAATAAAAAAATTTACAAACTTTGGAAAAAATCGCTATATAAGTCAGAGAAATACATTTTTTTAAGCTCACCCTGAGCATAACGTGCTCAAGGTGAGCTTTTGTGGTCGTCCGATGTGCGTCGTCCGTCATCCGTCGTCAAAATTTACCATGTGGACACTCTAGAGGCCACATTTCTTACTCAATTAACCTGAAAATTGGTCAGAATGTTTGTCTAGATGAAATCTCGGATGATTTTGAATTTGGGTCACTTAGTATCATAAACTAGGTCACTAGATCAACTTAAATAAATACCTTGTGGACACTCTAGAGGCCACATTTCTTTCTTAATTGACCTGAAAATTAGTCAGAATGTTTGTCTTAATGAAATCTCGGATGAGTTTGAAATTGGGTCACCTAGGGTCATAAACTAGGTAACTAGGTCAAATCAAAGAAATACCTTGTGGACAATCTAGAGGCCACATTTCTTAATAAATTGACCTGAAAACATGCCAAAATGTTTGTCTTGATGAAATCTCGGATAAGTTCGAATTTGGGATACCTGGGGTCATAAACCAGGTCACTAGGTCAAATTAAAGAAATACATTGTGGACACTCTAGAGGCCACATTTCTTACTCAGTTGACCTGAAAATTTTTCAGAATGTTTGTCTTTATGAAATCTCGGATGAGTTCGAATTTTGGTCACAATGGGTCATAAGGTCAACTTGAAGAAATACCTTGTGGGCACGCTAGAGGTCACATGTCGCACTCAAATGACCTGAAAATTAGTCAGAATGTTTGTCTTGATGAAATCTCAGATGATTTTGAATTTGGGTCACCTGGAGTCATAAACTAGGTCACTAGCACAAATTAAAGAAATACCTTGTGGGCACTCTAGAGGCCACATTTCTTGCTCAATTGACTTCAAAATTGGTCAAAATGTTTGCCTTGATGAAATCTCGGATGAGTTTGAAATTGGGTCACCTAGTGTCATAAACAAGGTCACTAGGTCAAATTAAAGAAATACCTTGTGGACATTCTAGAGGCCACATTTCTTGCTCAATTGACCTGAAAATTGGTCAGAATGTTTGTCATGATGAAATCTTGGATGACTTCGAATTGGGTCATGGAGGGTCATAAACTAGGTCACTAGGTCAAATTAAAGAAATACTTTGTTTAAAATTGGGTCACATAGGGTCATTAACAAGTTCACTGGGTCACATTGAAGAAATATCTCTTGTAGGCACTCTAGAAGCCACAATTCTAGCTAAATTGACCTGAAAATTGGTTTACATGTTTGACTTGATGATATCTCGGATCATGTTGAAATTGGGTCTCATAGGGTCATAAACAAGGTCACTAGGTCAAACTATAGAAATGTATTGTGGGCATTCCGGAGGCCACAATTTTGCTCAACTGACCGGAAAATTTGTCAGCATGTTTGACTTGATGATATCTTGAATGAGTTTGAAATTGGGTCACATAGTGTCATAATCTAGGTCACTTGGTCATATTACAGAAATACCTTGTGGGCACTCTAGAGGCAGCAATTCTTGCCCAATTCACCTGAACCTTCGTTAACAAATTTTTCTTGGTATCTTTGATGAGTTTGAAATATGGTCACATAGGGTCATAAACTAGGTCACTAGGCCAAATTGAAGAAATACATTTTGGACACTCCAGAGGCCACATTTTCAGCTCAATTGACCTGACAATTGGTCAGAATGTTTGTCTTAACTCTTTACCAAATGACAAACTTTTAGACTTGTCCAAATTGAAAGCATTTGCAGAAGACAAAATAAATGGGACTGAAAATTTGAAATTTGTTATGGATAGGGAAGAAAACATTGTGGGAAAGGAGAAAATGCTGGTTACCAGCATTTTCTCCTTTTCCCACATTGTTTTCAAAAGGCTTCTTCTACAGGGTCGTTAAAACCCATGATTGTGTGGTAAATGGTTGATAGTACCCCAGATGAGTTTTAAATTGGGTCATTATGACCCTGGAGTGAAATTTCGCCTATTGACTCACATGAGCGATCCAGGGCCATCATGGCCCTCTTGTTTCAAGATTATTGACACCTCAACATTCAAACTTAATGCAAACTATACAAAGATGTGATCACTGCACTAGTAACTTATAGTTCTATTAAATTGTGTATTAGGTCTATGGAATGCAGATCCTACACACGAAAAGTGGTGATACAGACTTAGTTACTAAGATATCCAATTGTTTAAGCAAGTTGCTTAAACTAGAATAGGTTCCGAGCCATAGTATTATATTGTGTGCATTGATTTTATGACAGGAAATGACATTTAAGTCTAGTCAACGTAGGGATTTTCTAGTCTAATCGTAGTTTTTATTTATTTATTTATTTTTTTTTTTTTTTCGTATTAAGTCGTCTTTTGTATAATACATGAGCATCCAGTTTTCCTATGAACTGTTTACCAAGTTCATGTCTAGGAAAGAGGAACACAAGCTGTATGTTTCTCAATGCAAAGTAATCGTACAACCTCAGATAAATTTACAAGTGCATGCAATTATTTCATAGTGAAATTGTTGATGAAATGTTTAAGACTTTAGGCAAAATAAAGTTTATTGCTGATTTGCCCAGATGTTCTTTGTTTATTGTTTAAAGTTATGCGTTTTCAGTTCCTAAACAAAAACAAATCTACAAACTTGCCAGAGACCTAAACAGTACCTTTAGATAATCAACAGACGTCTGGTATGGATATAACGCAAAACATCCAAAAAAAAAATAAAGGTCCAAACGTCACTAAGGATTTAGTGATCCATCAAGCGCGCTTGCTGTAATTCTCGTGAGCCACATTTTTACCAGCGGCAACCAATTTCCAACATATGCAGTATTTAATCAGAATAAACATTTCCACCAAGTTTAATGTCCGTTGGACTGGAGACTCTACTATACAGTGAGACACTACTATACAATGACCATAACTTTCATCAGCGTAGCTGACTACGCGGGTCTTCTTCATGGTGTTTACATACTGGAATGAATAAATACAATTTTGAGAGTAATAAAAAATGTTGATATAGTTATTCTGCGGCCCCCCCCGGCCCCCCCACATCTCAGGCCTGTGTTATGCTGTGTTTTTTTCTAGTTTGGAGGTCCGGGGGTGATTTCTGTGTATATCTAAACACAATAAGATGTCCGTTCCATCGATTTATTCTTTCTTGGTCAAAGTCATCAAACGTATCTAAATACAGTAAGATGTCCGTTCCATCAATTTATTCTTTCTTAGTCAAAGTCATCAAACGTATATATTACAACAATGGGGAGATTAGCCTAAGTGTAGAGCAAAAATTCCAAATAATAAAATGGTTTGCATAACAGTTCAAATTAGAATTTGAATGCTTCTGTCACAGTGTTTTTAGCTGGAATATTTCTTTACAGACCATAAACACTGCAATTGAAATTAATCATTTACTTTGTCCCAATGTTTCCAAGTTGACAATGCAAGTCACTACAAAGAACAATCAAGTAATTATTTCCACGTGTCACAATGTTTCCAAGTTGACAATGCAAGCCACTACAAAAATCAAATAAGTAATCATTCCCATATGTCACAATGTTTTCTGCTTACTATCTAAAACAGGTACAGTCAATTCTTTCATGCAGTTTGTTACATTCTTATCCCATAATACAACAATTCCAATCAAACTCAAATCTTCATAATCAATACTTTTGTTGCAATGTTTTCAACTTAAATATGATTCATTATGAACTAAGAGGCATTAACAATTCTTAGTAATACCTTCCTAGTCAATATCTATTTTTTAATCAATAATACAACAAATCTTACCAAACTCAAAAAATAATATCAAAATACTTTTGTCACAATGTTTGGCTAGAAGAATACTTTCAACACGAGGTAATATCGTTCCATGACATATCTTTTGTTTAAAAGCAACACAATAATTTACATTACAATCAATACTTTATTCTTTTTCCACAATGTTTTCAACCAGTAATAAGACTTCAATTAATACAAGGGGTGTTCTTTTATCACAATATTTTCGATTTCACATACCAGTCTTTATGGACCTAAGCCTACTCTTTAACCGATTCAACTTTTGCCACAATGTTTTCATTTTTCAATGATTTCGTCTGTACGTGCCATTGATAAGCCTAAACGAATTCAACATTGACCACATTAGTAGTATATATTATACCATTTTGAAGACATTTTATTTATAAGACGTTATAAGACGTTATAAGACGACATAACTAAAATGTCCTCTAAAAAAGGTTCCTCTCTTAACTAAAATATCCTCAAACCGATCCACATGCTCAACGAACTAACGACCTTATGAACTAACGACCTGATGAACTAACGATCTGGTGAACTAGTTAACAGCTTAAGATTTTGATAAAAAAAAAAAAAAAAAAAAAAAAAAAAAAAAAAAAATTTCATCATTACATCATTGCTTCAGTTACTGAGTTACTCTGAGATACTAAGTTACTAAGTTACTGAGTTACTGAGTTACCGAGTCAATGAGTCAATGAGTCAATGAGTCAATGAGTTGCTCAAGACAATCACTTACATCAGCTAATCGCTTAACCCCCCATCAACCAACGCATCATGCAATGACTAGCCGGTTTATCATTCACTGAGTCACTCAACGAACTAACGACCTTATGAACTAACGACCTTATGAACTAACGACCTTATGAACTAACGAACTGATGAACTAGTAGGTAGCTTAAGATTTTGATAAAAAAAAAAAAAAAAAAAAAAAAAAAAAAAATTTAATTTAAAAAAATTTCATCATTACGCGTCATTGCTTCAGATACTAAGTTACTAAGTTACTAAGTTACTGAGTTACTGAGTTACTCTGAGTTACTGAGTTGCTCAACGACCTTATGAACTAACGAACTGATGAACTAGTTAACAGCTTAAGATTTTGATAAAAAAAAAAAAAAAAAAATTTAATTTAAAAAAAAATTTTTATCTTGATGTTTATAAAATTTGAGTTTAAGTATTTAAATTAGTATATGGATTGTGTTGGAGAAAATGAATCACAACAGAGGAAAATCAATTGGAGCAGTTGGAGACAAAAGAAATGGGTTAACCCAATTAACATTTACAAGAGATAATTCTTTGATAAAAGATTTAAAGCCGGAAGACTATGAAGACTTATTTAAATGCCTTGGAGAAAATATTACAGAGGTAATAACAAATGAACCACATAACAAACCATTGGAACAAGCACTTACATTTTTAAATCTTAAAAAAGTAAAAGATGAAGATAGAAATTTAAAAATGAAAATAATTATTCAAGCATACGTCAACGAGGAAATTCAAACAGCTCAAGAGATGATTAAAATATACTTAAGAAAAAAATCTAAAAGCCATCGAAAAGGAATGGCATTTCTTAGAAGAGACATATTTTTTATCTTTGATAAACTAAGAGTTGTTCAAGACATCATAGAAAGAAAAAAACTTTGCCCTAATCATTAAAAAATTAAAAGTTAAATAAAAAAAATAATAAAAAAATATGACGAGTGAAACGCCAAAAGTTGATATTATAGGAGATGAGTTTTTAAAGGAGATCTTCAAGGAAAAGGAGGAGCTGATGCAAAGAGCGGTAATTGTTCGAGCCGTAGAAGCTTTAAAAAAGAAAGTATACGAACAGTTCAACAAAGATATTTTTAATCTTGTAGAACATGGAAGCACCCAGTATAGGTTAAACCTAGAAAGAAAAAATATTTATGAAATGCCAGAGGATGAAGTCAGAGCATTGTTTAATACTTGTTTGATTCATAGTATAGCAAGCTTTGGGACTAATCTTTTAATAGGCGGGCAGCCCGTAGTTTTAAATTAATGTATATATATGATAATATATATACATTTTAATAATATTTTAGTTCATCGAATGTAAAATTTTTAAAAGAAATGGGGGAATCACATTCAATAAAACCTTCATAATAATGTTCAAGTATATTTGGAAAACACTCTTTAAAAGTTAATAACACCTTTTTGTTTGGTTTGTCTATATGTATTATAACCATTTCATCGATTAAATGAAAATCTGAACAATATTTTTCTTCTTCTTCTTTGTTGTATATTATACTAATGGGTGAGTTGTGTGGACCAGTCATAAATTCTTCATATATAATCTTCATAACTTTCTTAACAATATATCTTTCATTGAAACTTCTTTCTATTTGTTCTTTTTGTTCTTTTCTTAATGTAACCCATAATGCGGGTATGTATTTACGAAAACCACAACGAATTCTATTCTTTTCATAATTTACTATATATTCACGAAATCTATTTGTTTCTTTGTCGTAACATTTGTAATTTTTTTTGTCTTCTTTCTCTTGATCAATTAATTTTTTTAAATCTTTTTCACTGTAAAAATCTACATAATCTTCTATATCTGGCCAATCTAAATATGGCGTACTAGCTTCTTTACTAAAATATTCCTCTTCACTCATTAATCTCTGTGTTCTACCGTTTTCTATTTCCATTTTTTTTATTAGTACAAGAAAAAAAATTAAAATTCAAAAATTTTTTGTATTGGAACAGTTGCATGTAAAAAAAAAAAAAAAAAAAAAAAAAAAAAAAAATTAATTTTTTATTCCTTTGATAGAAATAAAAATTGATTTTTACTTAAAAAGTCTCAACAACATAATAGGTTAAAGAACCAGAGATATATAAAATATGGAAAAAATAAAGGAAGAAATAGAGGCAAGTAAAAATGTAAAAAACAAACAGGTAATAGACAGATTCCAATTAAGAGCATATAATGATATTGAACATAAATATGAGTTATTTAAAGAAATAACAAACAGAGCATGTGTAGCATTTTCCGTAGAGGAAGAAGAGTACAAACATGTGGAAAATCTGAAAAAAGAATTTAGAGAACTAGAAGAGTTTTATAAAAAAATAAGTAAATATACTTACTACTTAACTAATAGTATATACGGTGGTGTAATGCAAGAATGGTTTGATAAAAATTGTGAATTTGCAGACGAATGTTTCTATCTAGATCATCTAATATCTGAAAGAGAAGAACTAGAAAACGGTTTTTCAACAGATGCTCGCATATATGAAATGAAAGATCAGTTTTTCGAAGCTTATAATTATTTTAAAAGAGAAACCCTAGCTGGTATAAGAACATATTTAGAAAAGAAAGGGGAAGAAATTTATAAAAAACTAGAAAATCTTTTGTTGAAAGAGAAAGAGGGTATCACGGTAGAAGAACAACAGTTGAAAGCTGTGGTAAAAGAAGAATATGAAAAAATTAGAGAAGACATCATGGATGAAATAGAAGAAATAGAATATTAAACTAAAATTTTCATAAAATAAAATGCTAGAACTAGAGCCAGTTTTCAAACAAAAGCTAAATAACATACTTGGGGATAAATTAAATATTTATCCTATAAACACGAACAAAATCATTTACACAAATGGAACCGGTCTAATGCCCTATAAAAATCCAAGATGGTTTAGTGATATATACTACTACTGCAGTAAAATGCTTTATGAACAACCTAAAGAAGATACTTTAAACATAACATTTTATGCTGGTGGAAATACCATACACGTTAATCATTGTTTTTACATTAAAGATTTAACTAATTTGCTATCTCTCTTTAAAAAAAGATTTATAGATCGTCCAAATGAACATCGACAATACCTAGAAAGCCGACTTAATGAAATTGAAGAATATAGCATAAACTTTAAGTTTCTATAAATATCTAACCCTTTTACTGGGTTAAATATTTAACTATTTTACAAGTCTAATTCTATCAATATTGTTGAATATGCATTTTTAGCGTTTGGATTGTTTCTCTTTGTTATAAAGTTAATAACATCACATTGCTCCACCTCTAAAGGTACAGGAAAAACTGTACAACTACAACCTTCTCCTTTCTTTTTTATAATGGAGTAGTTAGGTTGTTCAACTCCATTTACGACAATATTAACTTTTGACTCTTCTCTTAGAGCACCGGTTCCTTTAACAACCATTAAAGTTCCTCTTAAAATTCTACCAGGAGCAGACATACAATAACCACCTAACCCATGAGTTTCTCCACTGCTTCCATTACCAAAAGCAAACTCATAACTACCAATTTTTAATTCTCCTTGTTCCTCAGCATGCACGCTTATAATAGGTTTAGGACCTATGAGAGAAGGAAGTGATACTTTTCCATCCACGTAAGATTTTGTTGCTAAGTCTCTTTCTTCTGTAGGCTCCGCGGCATTTTTTATAGTAAAACCTTGAAAATCTACATCAGATATTGCCGTAAAACTTCCATCAGGATTTTTTACAATGGCTCCTCCATTATCAACATAATTTTTATTAGCAGCAGCATCACGATCTGTAGGATTTGGTAATCCAGTAAGTGGGTGAGTGTTCATATCTATTTTACCAGTTGCTAAGAAAGTTCCATATCGGTTTTTTGTTAAAGCATTATTACCTGCAGTTATTGCCTCAATAGCGGTATCAACATAAAACTTATTTGCAACTTGCTGAGTTTCTATAGGTGAACCAACATTGTTAATCCTAAATCCATCCATAGAAATATCTCCTCTTGCTACACCTGCTGCTCCCAAAACAAAAGCATTTTCAGCAGCATCTACATATTTTTTATTAGCAGCTTCACTCCGTTCCTCTGGGTCCGCTATATTTTTTATTTTATTAAAACCCATATTTAAATATCCTGTCATATGATATCCTCCATTTTCATCTAACAGCCCAGCGTTTGCATCAACATAACTCTTAGTAGCAACATCCTGTGGATTTACTGGATTACTAACCCTCGTTAGTGTGTTACCATTCATATTTATAGAAGCAGCAACAGGTGTTGTTCCATCTTTACGTAAAAAGTTGTTAGTAATGTAAGCAAGTGAAACACTATCACCGCTTGTTTTAACATCATCCATTTTTCCAAATTTATCAACAGGCATTTTTAATATTGCTAAAAAAGTTTATTTAAAATATCTTGAAATTTATTGCCCAAGCACATTTCTTTAAGAATGTATAAACATAAATGTCCACAAAATACTTCACCTGCTTGTTGTAATTGATCAGTATTGTAATGTAATGGACTTTTTAAATAATCTATAATTTCAAGAGGTGGTTGAATACCATAACTATCAAAATAAAATTTTTTCTTTCCATCTTTAAACCAAGCAACCCAATGAGTACCAGGTCCGCCTGCGTCATCAAGATTAAATATACCACATTCTTTATTTCTTACTTTTTTAGGTAGGGTATCTCTTAAAAATATTCCTCTAAAATTTTTTATTTTTAATTTTTTTGCTGCATCCTCAAGCTCAAAATTACTTAAAGGTTTATTTGGTAAAGTTATATTATCAATTAAAATATTCTTCATTTTTATATAGTTAAATATTTACAATAGCACTATTATCAACCCATGAATTAAACTCATCAGAATAACCTTTCCACTTTACAAGAGATTTCTTTTTTCCTTTTTTAATAACCTTTTCTATCCTATACACCTCTTGACTCGTTTTTTGTAGTTCTGGTTCATAAAAAGAACCTTTTATTTCTTCACCATTTAAATCTTCAATCTTATACGTTATAGGCGTTGTTTGTTTTACTTTGGTAACCGTAAAAACCTCTTCAGTCCATCTCGTAGTATAACCTTTTTCAAAAGTCTTTTTCTTTTTACTTATCCTTACTTTGTCTCCAACAGAAAACTTTGGTTTAATATCCTCCCTTACTTGATCATAATCAGGATACAATGTTGTCCAAACTTTATTTTTATTCTTCTTCTTACTTGCTTCAATTGGTGTCATCTTAATAGAAGAATGCCTCGTGTTGTTGTATTCTTTAACAAGATTTTGTAATACATCAATATATACATTTGTTGAGTGAGCAGAAAAATACTTCCACATTTTTTCTTTCATTGTTCTAATCCATCTCTCAACAACGCTTGATTTTTCTTCATTTTCAGTAGAATACAATTCAACCAAATCTTTAACATCTTTGTTATAAAACTCTTTACCTTTATCTACCCACATTTTTTCAGGTTTTCTTTCCTTAAAAATACTCTTCAATGCAGCAGAAACAGATTTCCCTGTTTTATCCTTTAATGGTATAAGCCATCCATATTTTGAAAAGATGTCAATGACAGCAAGAAGAAATTTTACTCCACGATTAAGTTTAGAAAATGCTTGCATATCTACTAAATCTGCTGCCCATATCCTATCGATACCATTTACTCTAACTCTCCTTTTCTTAAATTTTCTTTTTACAGGTTTATGTAATTCTTCTGCTAGCGAATTTTTTTTTTACCGACACCCATACCAAATCTTTTCTTGGTTCCTATCAATGTGGAAACCAATCCTCTTTCCATTCTTTCCTTAATAGTTGGATTATAGATACCTTTTAACTCTTTAAGCATATTAGCATCACACACATCATTACGTGTTTTAGTATCATCATGTTTAAGATAACAAATATCATGATGATATGCTGCTTTATCAACACGATTTACAGGCTTTGACCATTCTTTAGGTGTTAAATTAGGCTTTAATCGTTTATTTAACTTAGTACCAGGACCAGTAAAATTATGACCAGGTAAATGCATTTCAAAAGGTAAGTTATTAATTGCCTTGTTTAACAATGAACCACCTTCTTTTTGTTTAACAAATTGTGTTTTAGTTGTTCCACATTCAACACATTTACCCCTTTTCATATTTCTACCATTTTTACTTACACCATAACTTAAATCATTTGTTTCTGTTTGTTTTTTACACTTAACACAATACATTTTTTATATTAAAATAAATTTTTTAATATAAAATGGATATTGCTAATTTATCATGGAATGAAGCTTTAGCAAAAAGATTTAACCATCCCCTTTTACCAAGAAGTATTAGAGGTTTAATAGTAGGTAAATCAGGATGTGGTAAAACTACACTTTTACTTAACCTTTTGTTAAGACCTGATTGGTTAGATTATAATAACTTAAACGTTTTTGGTAAAAGCTTGTTTCAACCAGAATATCGCATATTAAAAAAAGCTTTTGAAGAAGAAATACCAAAAGAATATATATTAAGGTTGTTTTCATTTAAGGACGAAGTACAAAAAAATAATATTTCTCCTTTAACATTGGTTGAAGAATGGGCTAAAACAATTAAGGAAAAATCTGATATTAGGTGTGAATTTTTTGAAAATGCTTGTGATGTACCCGACCCAAGAGATTTAAACGGACAAAACAAAAACTTAATGATTTTTGATGATTTACTCTTGGAAAGGCAAAACAAATGTGAAAACTATTATGTTCGTGGAAGACATAGTAACGCTGACTGTTTTTATCTATCACAAAATTATTTTAGATTACCTCGTCAAACTATTAGAGAGAATGCAAATTTTATTTGCTTGTTTAGACAAGACTTAAAAAATCTTAATCATATTTATAGTGATCATGTAGGGGATGATATGACAAAAACTGAGTTTGTTAATTTTTGTAAAAAATGTTGGGAAAAACCTCATGGTTTTGTTGTAATTGACTTAACCAACAACAAAAACAATGGAAAGTATAGAAGTGGTTTTGATAACTTTTATATTCCACAAAATTACAGCGACTATCATTAAATTTTTTATAAAAAATATATTTTTTTAAAATATATTTTTAGTAAATATAAAATGGAAGAAGAATTACTAAAACAAATAGTAAAAAACACTGATCATAAAACATCATTTCAAATTATAGTAAGTGACAACAAAACAAATTTTAGAACAAGATTTACTCCACCACTTCAATTAGAACGAGATAAAAAATATGAAATAGCTTTAGTCAATCTTGAAACATATTATTCATTTCCAAATATTGATAAAAGAAATAACACTTTTGTTTATTCACCAGACGATGGTAATACATGGGTTAAGTTAAAAATACCTGAAGGTAGCTATGATTTAGTTGATATTAATGATTATATACAATTAGAAATGAGGAAAAAGGGTCATTATGATTTAGTTAATGAAGAATATTATTTAAACATATCCGCTAACACTAATACATTAAAATCTGTTCTTAATGTTGAAAATAATTATCAGGTTGATTTTAACCAACAAAATTCTATTGGCAAAGTATTAGGGTTCTATCGTGCTAAATATGAACAAGGATTTCACGAATCAGAAAAAGTAGTAAATATCTTAAGTATTAATAGCATACTTGTTAATATTGACTTAATTTCAGGTAGTTATGTTAATGGTTCTCAAAGAAACACAATTTATAGCTTTTTTCCAAATGTGGCGCCGGGTTATAAAATAATAGAGTCTCCAGTTAATCTGGTATACCTGCCTTTAACATTAGATGAAATACATGATTTAAACGTAATGCTAACTGATCAAGATGGAAACGTATTAAATCTAAGGGGTGAAACATTAACGATTAGATTTCACATAAGAGAATCACGCTAAATATAAAATGACAAATTACATTACAGTTAAAGTAAATATTACAGAAGGGCAAAAGAAAAAGATACAGCATGCTGTTAAATCTAGTTGTCCCGTAAGTATTAGATTAAATCATGATGACCTAACAGGTGAAGATTTAATGGCGGTAACCGAGACACAACTAAACAAATTAAATAAAGCATTAGAGAGGGGTAAAGGGGTAACCATTAGAATGAATGTTAAACAACTTAAGCATAATATGAAAGTAGAAGGTGGATTTCTTGGAATGTTGGCAGGATTAGCTTCATCAGTTCTACCTACATTAGCAAGGACCGTTTTACCTGCTTTGGGAGTTGGTGCACTATCTGGGTTGGCATCAACTGGCGTTCAAAAAGCAATGGGCAATGGATTATATCTTAAGAAAGGTGGTTGCGTCTGTCGAGTAGAAACTGATGGTAAAGGGTTATTTCTTGGTCCAGCCAAAGGTAAAGGATTGAGTTCCGTTGGTAATGGACTGTATTTAAAACAAGGCGGTAAAATTTATGATGGAAAAGGTCTTCTTTTAGGGCCTAATAGTCCATTTGCTAATATTCCTATATTAGGCGCAATATTGTAAATTAAAAAATATGAATATACATAAATTTGGAAATGGAAAACATAAAATAGTTCAACCAAAAACTATTTTTTGGAAACCTGTAGAAGTTAAGTATTCAGCTAAAAAAGTTAATCCTGTTACATGGGATATTTTTACTCAACAACCGTTAGTAATAGAAGGAGGACAAACGAAGACGATAGCCTTAGGTATGGGCTTCAATATGAGTAAAGGTTTTGTTTTAGCTTCTCTATCTTATAATCTTAAACTTAATCAATTATCTATTACAAATGAAGTTACGTTAGAAGAAGTGGATGACATGGTTGCAACAATTACAAACAACTCTGGTAAAATAAAAAAAATACAAGAAAACACCTTTTTGTGCCGTCTTTACTATTCTATTTAAAAAATAATATGCTGTTAATAAAATGGAACTAAAAGAAAAGATTTATCCAGAGCTACCAGAAGCACGAAATATACCAAATGCACCATCATTAGAGCCAGTAATAACATCTATGACGTTAGGAGTATCCTCAAGAGACAATGGTCAATCATTCAGGCTACAAAAGATATCAGAAATTCAAACTTTTCTAGAAAATGAAGTTAGGGAAAGAGAGCAACTAAGTAAAAAATACATGAAGATTAGTAAGAATGTGGACAATGTAGAAGCTGGACTAACCGTTATAGCACTAGGTGCCGGAGCAGGGGGAATCGCTTTACTATCAACCGTAGTAGCGATACCTGCAACTATGGTTCTAGAAGGCTGTGCTTTAGTTGTTGGGTTAGCTGCTTTAGTGGGTAAGTTTGTGGTTAGAAGAAGCAGAACAAAATCTGAAAAACATCTTCAGATTAAAATGTTGGCTGATTCAAAGCTAAACACACTACTTACACATATATCAAAAGCAATAACAGACAATGAAATTGATCATTCAGAATTTACTTTAATTATGGAAGAATTGGAAAAATACAAACAAATGAAGGAAGAAATTAGAAGTAAGTCAAAGAAAAAAAGCAAGCTAGAGGAGACGGAGAGTTTAATAGAAAAGGGACGAATAGAAGCACGGGAGGAATTCAGGAGGCTTGTAGAAAGGCATTCAAATTAAAAATAAAACCGCCTAAGTTTAAATTTTCTTGCGCATGTGAGATAGGTAATAGTGATTAAATTAATTAAAATAAAATTTTTTTTACTTAAAAAATGCCTTTTATAAATGTTGATTATAAAACAAGAGATAAGATGGTAAAAGATTATCTTGTAAGAAAAAAACAGGTTCGTGATAGGTTACTTGCAGAAAGAGTAGGTGATATTGAATTGCAACAAGACTTAACTAAGTTTTTTAAACCCTTAACTAAATCACAAAAGGAGATACAAGAAGAAGCAACTAAAAATATTGGTGCGTATCAACTAGAAGCAGCTAGAAGAATTACTGAGGGATTAGCACCTATTAGGGAGGGAGTTCAACAATTACCAGGAAAAATTACAGAGGGATTAGAACCTATTAGGGAGGGGGTTATTCAATTACCAATTCAACTTTCTAAAGAAATGAAGACTAGTCAATTACAAATGAGGACACCGCCTCCTTCTTATCGTGAAATTACAGCGGAAGAAAATGAAGAAGAAATTAGAAATTTTGTTAAAGATTTTAATATAAAATTAGAAAAATATAGTAATAATTTTGACAATATTTATAAAATACATTATGATGTTGATTTAGAAAAATTTAAATTTGGTGATAAGGTAATTTCATATAATTCTAATAATAAAACTTTTTCTACTGAAAATAACCAATACCAAGCTACTGATGGGTTATGGGAATTGATTTTATCAAATAATCCAAAAAATTATACCAAAAAAGATTTAAATGCTTATCAAAATTTAGTTTATTCAAGTAATATTTTATTTAAGGATAATAATAAAAAAAATGAATTAAAAATGTATAATAGATTTAGTGAAAAATGGAAAAACATAATTGGACCTGTTTATGATTACATTCTTAAAGAAAAAGAAAAAACTGGTAAAGGATTAACCACGGTAATACCATCTGACCCCAACGCATTATTAGAAAGGTTTGACCTTTTAATGTCTAGTAAAATTGCCGGTCATACAGGTGTAAAAAATGAGATGATAAGTATTTGTGATGAATTAAAAAGACAAAAAGTATTAAATGCAAAGAGCTATAAAAAGTTAATGTCTATAATATAAAATGATTACATCACAAAAGAGAGGAGTTAAAAGAACTTATGCTTATGGTGGAGCAGGTATATTTGATACCTTAGCTAATTTTTTAAGTAGGTTATTTACAAGCGGTGCAGTTAAGCAAATAGCAAGTTCCGCAGTTGATGTTGGTAAAAGTGTGGCTAAAGAAGGAGCAAAGAAAGCTTTAGAGGCAGGTAAGACAGCCGCAGTTGATGCTGGAACAAGATTAGTTAAAAAGGCTTTAACACCTAAATCTAAAAAGATTATTGAAAAATATAGTCAAGTTCCAACCATACCAACAATACAACCTGTTGAACAAAATGTAAGTTCATTGATTGATGGTGGTGCCGTTAATATACAAACAATGGTTAAGAAGTTAAACAAAAAAAGAGGTAAAGGGATAAAAACAATATAATTTTAATTTAGCTTAAGTAATTATTGCATTAAATAAAAAAGAAATGACTAATCTAAAATTTAATTTAACACATTATGAAAAATACAATACAAAAAAGGTTAGTATCCTTTATGCAAATTTAAAACTTGATGAAGATTGTGAAGTATTAGATTGCAGTGATACAAATTATGATTATAAAAAGGTTGTTTTAAAATTGTCGCCTGAAAAAGCTGATATCATTAAGGAATTTGAAGAAGATGTAAATCAATATCTAAAAGAAAATAATATACCTAAGGTAACCATTCTTTATGGAAATAGAATTTATCTAAAAATGAAAAAAAACCTTACAGTAGAAAAAATTAAAAATATTAAACTAAAGGGTGTGTATGTAAATGATGAAAACAGGTCATCCCCTCAACTATGGGCAAATTAATATAACAATTATAATTTTAACTTAAAAAATTATAAATGTATATATAAAAATGGACATTCTAAATGTTAAAGCACCAATTCTAAAAGATGATAGTATTGATGAATATGAATACTTTGAGTATGAACCTACCATAGGAACCAATTTAAACAACTCAGGGGGTAATATTAGGATTGATATAGGAAACAAGGATGTTTTTCTTCATCCTTCTGAATCATACTTAAGTTTTGAGGGTGACTTGTTAAGAGATAATAATGCTCGTTATGATAATGATATTAATAATGCAAATGATAATTTAGTAGCGCTAACAAATAATGCAATAATGTATTTGTTTAAAAGTATCAGATATCAACTTGAAGAGCAAGATGTTGAGTATATTAATTATCCTGGTTATGTTAGCACGATGTTGGGATTGTTAAAATATCCTGATGATTTTTCTAAATCACAAGGTTTAAACCAACTTTGGTATAAGGATACCGGACTTAGAGCAAGTCGTGATACTAATAACGGATTTAAAGTAAGAAGAGATTGGATTTTTAGTTCAGATCCGGTTGGTTCATTTAATGTTTGCATTCCGTTAAAACATATATTTGGCTTTTGTGAAGATTACAACAAAGTAGTATATGGTATGAAGCATAGTTTAACCTTAACAAGAACAGGTGATGATAACGCAATTTTTAAAGCTGCTTCAGCCTTAGATGGTGGTGGAAATCCAACTAATAATTTTAGAGGAAAAGTTGTTTTAAGTAAAATAACTTGGTTTATGCCACACGTAACACCCGAACTTGGTAATAGATCAGAACTTTTAAAATTTATTGAGAAGAAAGAAAGATTTCCTGTTGGGTATAGGATGATACAATCAGATACAATAGCGGTACCAAACAATACTAACTTTGCTTGGAGACTAGCAACTAAATCATCACCTGAGGTACCACGTTTTATCATTGTTGGTTTTCAATCAAATAAGCGTGATAATCAGGAAGCAAACCCGGCTATATTTGACCACTTAAATGTAAGAAATATTAAAGCTGTGTTATCCACAAAACAATATCCACATAATGAACATAATATAAACTTTGATACTAACCTAATTGGAAGAATATATGAGGAAGCCGCTTCGTTTAGAAAAAAGTTTTACAACATGGATGAACTAGTATCAAATCCAAATATTAATCCTGATGATTATAAAAAGCTTTTTCCCTTGTTTGTATTTGATGTATCAAAGCAAAGTGAAAAAATTAAGTATTCTGTAACTGATATTCATATTAGAGCTAGCTTTACAGCTAATCCGGGGGCAAATGTTGAAGCATATGCTGTTTTGCTTAGCGATAGGTTAATTAACTTTCAGAGTGATGGGAATAAGATGAGTGTAGTATATTAAGTAAATTTTTACTTAAATAAATGAAAAAGGTTGCTGATTTTAAGAAAATATTAACAGATAACAATATTAAGTGGTATTCCTATTGGAACAAGAAAAAGTATATTGATGTTTTAAAAGAGCATGGTTTGTATCCTGAAGAGGAAGAAAAAAAATTTTTAAAAAAAATTCCTAATTACGAAAGATTAAAGTATATTGCTAAAAATCCAAAGAGGGTTACCTTTAAGGATGTAGAAACTGAAGAGATGAAAGAGTTTCCATCAATTTATAAGGCTAGTAAGTATATTGATAGATGTCCACAAACGATTGAAAACTGGAATGGTAGAGTATGGAATGGTAAATATAGAATTGATATTCTTCAGTGAGTAATTTTATTATTTATGAAAAAATAATAAAATTTGACTTAAGATAATTTTATTTATTTTAAAAATTATAGCGATGAATTCTTTTTCACGAAGATTTATCAATAGACTGGTAGATGCTAGTCAGTCAATTGCATCTAATTTATATAGTGGTGCTCAAAGGGTTGCCTCAGTAGCAATTCCTCAGAGTGTTAGAAGAAGAGTGTCTAATTTTACTAATTGGATGACTGGTAATGTTCCAGAAGAGCAAATTCCACAAGTTATAAACGAGGTTTTAGAAAATGTAGAAGAAGACTTGCCAAGAAGAGAAATGCCAAACTTTGTATTAAGACAAGAAGCGTCTGCATTAAGAGAATTTGCAACACAGCATGTTATAGATGGAGTAAGAAGATGGGGAGCAAATGATTTTTTAGAAGTATGTAGGGAAAGCATAACTAATTTTTTAAGAAACAATAGAAATACAAAGGTAAAGCTAGAACTAGTATGTTTATTTTCAAGGACAAAATCTGATGGTGATATCGAATATAAACAAGCTAAACTTTCTTCAAGTCATGAAACTATAACAAGGGAAAGTAATGTAGATGATGTTTATGATGATATGGTAGAACGAATTATGGAAAATTTTGTGTCTTTTGTACAATCAGGAAGTGGATGGAAATTTGAGAGGGTTATAAGCCTAACATTACATGTTGTAGAAAATATCCCGTTATGGGAGGGGCTTGCAGGTTCATGGATGCCTTTACCAGCAGGATTAAAAAGAGCAAATAACAGAAATGGGCTTGTTAATATTAAAAACAAAGAAGATCATAACTGTTTTTTATACTGTTGTATGAGGGTGGTTTATCCGAAAAAAGACCATCCAGAAATACCTGATAAAAAATTAAAAGAACAAATCAAAGAATTAAATATGAAAGGGATAGAATGTCCCGTTAAATTGTGTGATATTAATAAATTTGAAAATCAAAATCCAGATTTTTCTATTGTTGTTATAGGTTATGATGAGAAAGATGGGTTATATCCTCTTAGAAGGCAAAGAAAAGAAACTTTTGATAGAAAACATTTAGTAATTCTTTTGTTAATAAAAGATGAAGATGAAAATAGTCATTATGTTTGGGTAAAAAATCCAAGTGCACTATTAGCATCAAAAATATCCAAAGATAAACATAAACTTTCTTTTTGTTGGAGTTGTTTAGGACATTTTACGAGTGAAAGAGTTTTAGAAGATCATAGGGTGTTTTGCTATGAAGAAGATGCTGTAAGAATTAAAATGCCATCAAAAAACCAGTGTACCATAATGTTTAAAAACTGGGTTAAAACACAATGGCATCCTTTTGTTGTTTATGGTGATTTTGAAACGATGCAAATACCAATACAACATGTAAAACCAGACCCAAGTAAAAGTTCAACAACAAAAACTCATATGCATGTACCAACAGGTTATGCTTTCTTTTTAAAAAGTTTTGATGAAAATGTTTTTAAGTCTAGATTGTTACTATATCGAGGAGAAAAAGCAGAGGAAAAGTTTGTGGAAGAAATAGAAAGTCTGACTAAAGAGATTTTTAAATTACCAAAAAAGAAAATGATATTTGAACCGGAGGATGTAAAAAAATTTAATAAGGCAGATACCTGTTATCTTTGTAATATAAAGTTTGGGGAGGAAGAAAAAAGGGATGAAGAAGATGAAAGCGATGAAGAAGATGGAGTGGAAGAAGAGGAAGAAAAAGAAGAAAAAAAGGAAAAAGATGAAGATAGATGGAAAAAAGTAAGAGACCACTGTCATTTTACTGGTATATATAGAGGAGCCGCACATAATAAATGTAATCTTAACTTTCGTAAACCAAACTTTCTTCCTGTTTTCTTTCATAATTTGTCTGGATATGATACTCATTTGTTTGTTAAAAATCTTGGTGTTAGTGAGGGGGAAATTAATGTAATTCCAAATAATGAGGAAAAATATATAAGCTTTACAAAAAAGACTTTAGTAGGTCAATATAAAAGTAAAGATATTTATAAGGATATTAGGTTTTTAGATAGTTTTAAATTTATGGATAGCAGTTTAGCAAAACTAGCAGAAAATTTAAAAGATTATCAATTCAAAAACTTAAAAAGCAAATTTCCAAAAGAAGAAGAGTTTGAACTTCTTCGTAGAAAGGGCGTTTATCCATATGAATATATTGATTCATTAGAAAGACTTAATGAAACACAATTACCGCCTATAGAAGCATTTTATTCAAAACTTGCTGGGGAAGGAATTACAGAAGAAGATTATAAGCATGCAAAAAAGGTATGGAAAACATTTAAAATTAAAACTCTTGGTGAATATCATGATTTATATTTAAAAACGGATGTTCTTCTTTTAGCTGATGTGTTTGAAAGTTTTAGAAAAGTTTGTTTTAACGTTTATAAATTAGACCCTGCTTGGTATTTTACTGCACCTGGTTTAGCTTGGGATGCTGCATTAAAGTTAACTGGTGTTAAGTTAAAACTGACTAGAGATGAAAATAAAATCCAATTTATTGAAAGGGGGATCCGAGGTGGAATTTCAATGATTATTAAAAGGTATATAAAAGCTAATAATAAATATTTAGATAAAAAGTACAATTCGAATATGCCTTCAGTATTTTGTAAATATTTAGATGCGAATAACTTGTATGGTTGGGCAATGAGTCAGAAGCTTCCAATTGGTGGATTTAAATGGATGACGGAAAAGGAATTAAACAACTGGAGGCAACATTCTTGTTTTTTGGAAGTTGATTTAGATGTTCCTAAAGAACTGCATGATTATTTTAATGAGCTTCCTCTTGCTGCAGAAAGAAAAAAAGTAAATAAAGTTGAAAAGCTAGTACCAAATTTACATGATAAAAAGAAATATATTATACATTATAAAAGTTTAAAACAGTGTTTAAGTCTTGGTTTAAAATTGAAGAAGATACATAGAGGGATTAAGTTTAAAGAGAGTGATTGGTTAAAACCATACATTGATTTAAACACACAACTGAGAGCAAAAGCAGAAAATAGCTTTGAAAAAGATTTTTATAAGTTAATGAACAATTCAGTGTTTGGTAAAACTATGGAAAATATAAGAAAAAGGGTAAATGTTAGACTTGTTAGAAGTAGAAAAACAGCAAGACGATTTGTAAATAAACCAAACTTTAAGCATTTAGAAATATTTAATGAAAATTTGATAAGCATTCATATGGGAAAAACACAAATAACATTTAACAAGCCAATATATTTAGGGTTTTCCATTCTTGAGTTAAGTAAAACATTGATGTATGATTTTCACTATAACTATATTAAAGCAAAATATGGAGATAGAGCAACTTTAGGACTGACAGATACAGATAGTTTATTGTATGAAATTAAAACAGAAGATTTTTATAAAGATATTTCAGATGATGTTAAAGAAAAGTTTGATACAAGTGATTATCCAAAAGAGGGGCATCCTTCAGGTATTCCAGTTGGTGTAAATAAAAAGGTGATTGGTATGTTTAAGGATGAAACAAATGGAAAGGAAATAGAAGAAACTATTGGATTAAAACCAAAAATGTACAGTATTAAAATGGATGATGGGGTGGAAAATAGAAAATGTAAAGGGATTAAGAAAAATATAATTAAGAAAACTATAACGCATCAGGATTATCTAAATTGTTTAGAAAAAAATAATATACAGCATAGAACAATGACAAATTTAAGAAGTTATAAGCATCAAATTTATACGGAAGAAATTAATAAAATAGCATTAAGTGCAAATGATGATAAGAGGTTTGTTTTACCTGATAGAATTCATACACTTGCCTGGGGACATCATAGGATAGAGGAGTACAAAAAATAAATTTTTATTTGTGTTAATAACAAATAAAAATTATAAATTTTTAATTTTACCACATGTTATACATTCTAAAACATAGTTTTCATCAATATTTCTTCCTGTAATATAATTCATTATATCATTAAATGATATGTTTTCTTTTAGTTTTCTTTCAAATCTACCTAAACAATTATTTTCATGATGAAGATTGTTATAACATTCTTTAAAAAGACCATATTTTTTATTTTCAAAAATTGTATATTCTCTCCAATTTGTTAATTCCTGCATTTTCTTACATAGTCCACTTCTTTTTTCATTATAATCTGATATTAAGTTATTAATGATGACTACTTCTTCATTTATCTTTTCAATTGTCTCTAAATCTTCTTTTGTTAAAGTATCTCTATATTTTTCTTTTGTGTTAAGTAAAAGAACATGATTCTTTAATTTTTGTAAAAGTTTAATATAAGTTTCTTTTCCATATTGTATTTTTTTCCCCGTATTATAGTTTATTCCGTTTTTTAATTTTTCATATTTTTCTTTTAAAGTAATAGCTTTTTCTAAATCATAATATAAATTAAAATCATCAACACTACTTTTTATGCGTGATAATGAATATGGTATAAAATTTCTTGGATAAAATGAAACTGGATATTTTATTGGGGGTAGATACCTTTTTATTTTATCTTGTAAGTCTGTCATCTTACCTACTTTTACCCTGGATTTTTAAATCTTAAATTCAATTTTTTATTTCACCCATGACGCATGATGATTTTTTTTTTTTTTTTTTTTTTTTTTTTTTTTTTTTTTTTATTAAAATCTTAAGCCACCTACTAGTTCATAAACCGGCTAACCATTGCATGATGCGTTGGTTGACTCAGTGACTCGAATGAATCAGTGACTCGGTTGAAGCATGATGATGATGAAGAATTTTTTTAAATTTTTTTTTTTTTTTTTTTTTTTTTTTTTTTATCAAAATCTTAAGCTGTTAACTAGTTCACCAGATCGTTAGTTCATCGGTTGACTCAGTGAATGATAAACCGGTTGGCTGGTTAGCTGATGTAAGGGTTTGTCTTGAGCAACACAGTAACTCAGTAACTTAGTAACTTAGTAACTCAGTAACTCAGTAACTCGGTATCTGAAGCAATGACGCGTAATGATGAAATTTTTTTAAATTAAATTTTTTTTTTTTTTTTTTTTTTTTTTTTTTTTATCAAAATCTTAAGCTACCTACTAGTTCATCAGTTCGTTAGTTCATAAGGTCGTTAGTTCATAAGGTCGTTAGTTCATAAGGTCGTTAGTTCGTTGAGTGACTCAGTGAATGATAAACCGGCTAGTCATTGCATGATGCGTTGGTTGATGGGGGGTTAAGCGATTAGCTGATGTAAGTGATTGTCTTGAGCAACTCATTGACTCATTGACTCATTGACTCATTGACTCGGTAACTCAGTAACTCAGTAACTTAGTAACTTAGTATCTCAGAGTAACTCAGTAACTGAAGCAATGATGTAATGATGAAATTTTTTTAAATTAAATTTTTTTTTTTTTTTTTTTTTTTTTTTTTATCAAAATCTTAAGCTGTTAACTAGTTCACCAGATCGTTAGTTCATCAGGTCGTTAGTTCATAAGGTCGTTAGTTCGTTGAGCATGTGGATCGGTTTGAGGATATTTTAGTTAAGAGAGGAACCTTTTTTAGAGGACATTTTAGTTATGTCGTCTTATAACGTCTTATAACGTCTTATAAATAAAATGTCTTCAAAATGGTATAATATATACTACTCACATTTCAAGTACACACAATCAATAAATGTTAATCAACATTGACTTCGTCTTAATAATTTCTAACTTACAAAAAATCAAAGAACAGTGCCTAATTTCAAAACATGTAAAAATCCAAACTTACCTAAATACAATAAGATGTCCGTTCCATCAATTTATTCTTTCTTGGTCAAAGTCATCAAGCGTATGACTTGTTCGTGAAACAAACGCATCTTATACCATTTTAGACTTAAGCAATATTAACCAACGAAATTATAGTTTCATAACACTACCAACCAATGAAATTTCAGTTTCAGTCAACTAATTAAGCACATTGACATTGGCGAGCAATTACTTTGTAGGCTGAGAAAGAAGCCAGTGGATTAAAAGTACAAATAGTACAAAATTCTTAAAAAACAACATTGGTATAAATGGATATTGACTCTTGACCAAAATAATGACTGAAGGAAGGATGTATGCAGGCCTAACTTGATCACAAGTCAAACATGTCACAAGCCCTTTATCCATAAATTCCTTCTTAACAACCTATCTGCAGACTGTGAAATCTTAGCCTCTTTGGGCATCTTTAGCCTGATTACTTGAAAACATTACCAATTTACTTCATGCTGATGTTTCAAAGTCTTAGCAAAAGTGAAACACAAAGTCTCAACGGCCTGAGGTTTGCTCACGGGAGATTTGAACTCAGACGATGCTTATACTCATTGCTTGAGAACGTTTTCATCTGAGCTCAGTACGCACTAAAAATTCGTTCACGACCGTAAGCGACCAAATATCTAAAAATAGCCAATACTAGAAGATTCGGCCATGGCCCATGGCCAACCACGTTTTTAGAGAAGGCTTGGCTCCAATTTTTTTAAAGTTCGGTCCCGAAAATGAGAAGATTCGGCCGAATTACTTTTCCTAATTATGATTATGCTTGTCATGATTTATAATACATACTATAGGTCCGGAAAATGGCACGTTCGGTATAAATTATCTACACGTATATAGTAAATTATTTGGAGGTTTCTAGGAAACAGAAAGTCATGTAACTATAGAAGTTCAGTATACTTTTAGCGCTTCATTATTATTGGTTTATTGATGATAAGAAAGTTGAAGTTGTTGATCACTTTAGATATTTGGGTGTAGACTTTTTGTATACAGGCAATATGAAAAACTCTGTCAAAGTACTTCATGATCAGGCATTAAGGGCATATAACTGTATTCTGTCTTTATTTTCTAGAATATCAATGGATGTTAAAACTAAGCTGTCACTATTTGATACATTGGTCGTTCCTATACTCCTTTACTGTTCCGAGGTGTGGGGAATATATAAGTATAGAGATATTGATAATCTTCACATAAAGTTTTGTAAAATAATTCTTGGGGTAAACAAGCAAACGTCTAATATATCCGCTCTCACTAATTTGTAAAGAAACAGTCTTAAAAAATTGGATGAAAATAATGAATAATGAAAATTCACCAATGTATAGAATATTCACAGAACAACTAAACAGTAATAATGCGAAATGTTGGGCATACTCAGTCAAGCAACTTATAGATAATCTAGGTTTTAGCAATATATGGGATAATTTTGATAAAAATATTAATTACCTCCCTTTCTTTAAACAGAGATTAAGAGACCAGTACTTACAAAATTGGCTATCATCAACACAGGAGCTCCCCAAATTATCCTACTTTAGACAATTCAAAAGCAATTTCGGTAGAGAAAAATATATTGATATCATTTCAAATGATTTTTTGAGAAAAACGTTGAGTCGCTTTCGTATGTCCTCCCACTGTCTAGAAATTGAAGTCGGCAGATATACTAATGTTCCAAGAAATGACCGTGTATGCAAAATGTGTTCTGATCATCAAGTTGAGTCAGAATACCACTTCTTATTGTGCTGCCCGTTTTATTCGGATTTACGAAAAAAGTATTTTGGTAACATACCCCATCCTAATATGCATACTTTTATCAACATACTATCATCAAATAGTTTAAGTACTGTGCTAAATACAGCTAGGTTTTTAAGAGATGCTTTCAAACTTCGTAACAGCAAATTATTATAATAAATGTATTGCTTGAATTATCTTTTTAATTTTTGAAACCATCAAACTCACCTTATTGATTAAACATTTGATGATATATTTAAGCATAAATATAAACTCCGGTGTACCCCCAACATTGAATGTTACTTGCATTTTCCTTTTCATTGCATACTATGAAATGAATGTTTCATCACTGTTTTAAATATTATGATGCGTTAAGCGCCTTCTTTTCTAGGTCCTTTGAATAATATTTCTGTATTTCATTAAATTTACATGTTCTTGCCATATTTTTATTATGTATTGTTATGGCCAAAAGCATTACTTGTGCTGATTTGCCGAATAAATGAATGAATGAATTATTTCTTAATGCTCCCGAGAACACCCATATAAAGGTGTGATAAACGCCATTCTGCTGTATCTCTTTCTATTAACTAAACTTTAACCAGTTAACCCTCCACATCCTTTTAGCCGAACTTCATTGTCATTTACCAAAACCCCTGTCATCCCTTGATTTAAATCTTTGTTGCGGTCATAGTTCACTCAAATAAATATAAATATATATATTTTTTTTTTTTGGGGGGGGGAGCATTTTAAATGGACTTTTCGGAAAGACTTGACTGAGCTGTGTTTCAGTATATCTGATGCTGCTATCGCTAGCATATTGATAATTAGCAGATGTTGTGGCATGCTGACGCAGTGTCACAACTTTTTTTTTTTTTCAAACGACCAAGTTTGGCCAGTGTCAAGATCAAGTATGAACAAAAACATACACATACGCATAAAATACATTACAACTATAGTGTATATTTCAAACGGAATCGTGTTATAAGTAGTAAACCCAGATAAATAAATTTTACGTATCATATGAGCGGAAATAAGAAAAGCGCCAGAATTATATAAATAAGTAAAACAGACAGGAAAATCTACATAAATTGGCAAAACTTTCCAAAATTCTCCTAATTTGCTCCACTCTTCGCATTGGGCCGAATCGTCTTTAACCCAAAAAATTACATGTTCTAATCTGATGCTGAACATTGACATAAACCACATGGGGGCTTTGACAGCTGATGCTAGCTAGTGTCGATCCAGCTAGTTTGCCGGATCCTGCAAATAAAAATAAATTGAATTCTTACCCTGAACAGTGGACAAAAAGTGATTTTTGTGGAAAAATTATCGTAGATATTAGCAGCTTTAATAACGAAATCAACGCAAACACTAGCTTCAATGGTATTTTCTTGAAATAAGTAGGCCCCTATCTTAAAATGTAATGATTACAGAAGTAGCCACCAACCTGAAAACGTAGTGTTTACATGACAACCAATCAACTTCCTTTTAAAAATAGAACACTATTGACGAGCAAGAATCCGCTCCTTGAGCATGAGATTGAGCTCAAACAAGTTTTATAAGCACGGGGCCTGGGCGTAATGTTGGACCGCCACAATCATTTATTAGTAGGATTTAAAACTGCGTCCACACCAGTTGAAAGCTGGCGATCTATATATTACTTTGGTATAAACTAAATATTCGCGATTCACAACTACGTGACGTTACACCTTTTACAAACACTAAAACAAAGAAGATGTAATTTGTGTGGGTTGTTGAAATGGTAGATCTGTTTTGGGGTATTTGAATTATAGTGGAGTGAAGAGTCAAACCATCAGATTGCTGTTGTAAGAACTGCGCAGTTTCCACTTAAATTCCGAATTCACTCAAAATCAAAAGCCGATGAGGGACAACGCCAATAACAGCGATTGATTCATAAATATGTAAATTTATGAAGAATCTCTGGTACACATGACATCATATCACGTGCTCACAATATCTATATTTGTCCCACAGCTTTAGTTAAACGCCGACTCTATGTCACTTATATACATACACAAAATCTAAACAAACAACATTGAACGGTTATTATAAATTTTGGAACTATTGTATATGTTTATGCAGGAATGTAGATTACTGTTTTCAAGATTTTTTATTTTTACAATTCATTTCAATCGAAAAAGACATTTCGTATATCCTTAACAAGTGATACAGTATCGCTGTTCAACTGTACATTCCATCTTTAGAAGCACTTGCTGAGCGGTGATTTAGTGCAGCCAAGAGCCGTACACATTACATACGGCACTTGTTGAGCACAGTTTTTCGGTTCAGCCAAAGTATGCGAGTGCAAGGAAGTATTGTAAAGTCTAGAATAAAAAAGAAATGTGTAGAAGTTTACAATTCTTCCACAGATGAAAGCGTGTCGTAGCAGAGACGATTTCAGTCGTAGAGTATTTCTTTTTAGGCGTATCCGGAAACTGTTTCACGACTGCCACATACATAGATATATGCAAATGATACTTGATGCTTGTTTAAACGATTGGTTATCGTATATCCAAGTAGACGAAATGATTGTTTCGAAGATTCGAACTGTTGAATAGTTCAGTTTACAAAGGCATATCCATGATTACAAAATGCTCTATTTCTGAGTTATAAATTTTACAACGGAAAAAAACTTGCTTGTTTACCGAATAATTACAGATCTAGGTAACGTCTCGCAAACCGGAAGTGGGACAGGAAGCAGTACAAGGCCGGAGGTATGCTTACGTCACCCCGTGGATTAAGATGATAACAGTGAGAGCCTGGTTGCTACGCAACCAGGCGACTCAAAAATAGCCTTTGTGCTATATATCTTGGTTACTTATTTTTGTGTGTCTGAATCAAAGTCTCAAAACTTCCAATTTTTAATGAGAAGAAAGGTGTCCAAAAGTAGTATTACGAAGTAAAATATCACATTCTGTCCTTTCCATTATTACCGATAGTCCGATCATCAAAACAATCCAAAGACAGACATACTGAACTTTTCTTTAAAGGGGGTAATGTCACGGCTTTTCTTTTACTTTTTCCACAATGTTTTCAAAATCCTTTTTCCTCAGAGCCATAAAGGGCTTATCTTGTAAAGCATTAAAGAAGTGTGTCCATCCAAAACAATCAACCGTCAAGCCTTTCATGGCACTGCAATACATCGGTTGAATTTGTGTAAGGCCTAAATTAAGATCAGATTGCATAGTAGTTGTATACTGGTCTTGCTCTAAACTGTCCTCATTTTGTTTGTTAAAAAAAAAAAAAAAAAAAATCATGAAGGTTCTTTATCTGCATTGGAAATGTATTTTCTCATCCTTTGATTTATAAACTTCTATCGTGCCGAAAAAAAGGAAGAGACCAGTTATTCTCTGTATCCGTAAAACTCATTTTTCCCGAATATAAATCTATCTAAAAACAAATAACTATAAGCAGCGGAGATATAGACTGAGATGTGTAGCCTGATGGTTGTCTATACTGTCACTATAAAATAACAATGCTCAAATTTGATAATAAGTTTGGTCGTTTTTCATCTCGTATACCCATTCTACGTCAGAGATGCTGGTAAGGATGGTATCTTCTTTGGATGCAGAACAATTTGGTCAGATAAACATTATGGCTAGTGATCCTGACCACATCAGACTGAGACATCCGTCCACTGTAAAAAAAAATTATGGACTATGAAATGATAATCTTTCTATTTTCAGTTCGATGTTCACAGGCTCTTGAATTTCTTCGTTACGCGCAGTGTGTCCTTTTCCCCAAACATTCTCAAACGTATTTTTTAGTTTTTAGCTCACCTGAGCACAAAGTGCTCATGGTGAGCTATTGTGATCGTGCTGTGTCCGTCGTCCGTCGTCAACTTTTTACATTGTCTACGCTCTAGAGGCCACATTTTCAGTCCGATCCTCATGAAACTTGGTCAGAATGTTTGTCTTGATAAAATCTCGGACAAGTTTGAAATTGGGTCATGTGGGGTCAAAAACTAGATAACTAGATCAAATCTTAGAAAAACCTTGTGTACGCTCTAGAGGCCACATTTTCAGTAAAATCCTCATGAAAATTTGTCAGAATGTTTGTCTTGATAGAATCTCGGACGAGTTTGAAATTGGGTTATGTGGGGAGAAAAACTAGGTCAATAGGTCAAATCTTGGAAAAACCCTGTGTGCGCTCTACAGGCCACATTTTCAGTCAGATACTTGTGAAACTTGGTCAGAATGTTTGTCTTGATACATTCTCGGACAAGTTCAAAATTGGGTTATGTGGGGTCAAAATCTAGGTCACTAGGTCAAATCTTAGAAAGACCTTGTGTGCGCTCTAGAGGCCACATTTTCAGTCAGATACTTGTGAAACTTGGTCAGAATGTTTGTCTTGATAAAATGTTAGATGAGTTCGAAATTGGGTCATGTGGGGTCAAAAACTAGGTCAATAGGTCAAATCTTAGAAAAACCTTGTGTGCGCTCTAGAGGCCACATTTTCAGTCAGATACTTCTGAAACATGGTCAGAATGTTTGTCTTGATAAATTCTCGGACAAGTTCAAAATTGGGTCATGTTGGGTCAGAAAATAGGTCACTAGGTCAAATCTTAGAAAGACCTTGTGTGAGCTGTAGAGGCCACATTTTCACTCAGATACTTGTGAACTTGGTCAGAATGTTTGTCTTGATAAAATCTGGAACGAATTGGAAATTGGGTCATGTGGGATCAAAAACTAGGTCAATAGGTCAAATCTTAGAAAAACCTTGTGTGCGCTCTAGAGGCCACATTTTCAGTCCCATACTAATGGAACTAAGTCAGAATCTTTGTCTTGATATCTTGGACGAGTTTGAAACTGGGTCACCTCAGTTCAAAAACTAGGTCACCAGGTCAAATCTTAGGAAACCTTGTGTGCGCTTTAGAGGATACATTTTCAGTCCGATACTCATGAAACTTGGTCAGAATGTTTGTCCTGATAAAAACTCGGATGAGTTCGAAATTGGGTTATGTGGGGTCAAAAACTAGGTCACTAGGTCAAATCTTAGAAATACCTTGTGGGCACTGTAGAAGCCACATTTTTCGCTCGATTGACGTGAAAATTGGTCAGAATGTTTGTCTTAATTAAATCTCAGATGACTTTGAAATTGGATCATCTGGGGTCATAAACTAGGTCACTAGTTCGAATCAAAGAAATACCATACGGACATTCTAGAGGCCACATTGTTTGCTCAATTGACTTAAAAATTGGTCAGAATGTTTGTCTTAATTAAATCTCGGACAAGTTGGGGTCATAAACTAGGTCACTAGGTCAAATTAAAGAAATACCTTGTGGGCATTTTAGAGGCCACATTTATTGCTCACTTGATCCGAAAATCGGTCAGAATGTTTGTCTTGATGAAATCTTGGATAACTTGAAAATTGGGTCACCTGGGGATATAATCTAAGTCACTAGGTCAAATTAAAGAAATACCTTGTGGGCAGTCTAGAGGCCGCATTTATTGCTCAGTTGTCTTGAAAATTGGTCAGAATCTTTGTCTAAATAAAATTTCGGATGAGTTTGAATTTGGGATACCTTGGGTCATAAACTAGGTCACAAGGTCAAATTAAAGAAATATCTTGTGGGCACTTTAGAGGCCACATTTATTGCTGAATTGACTTAAAAATTGGTCAGAATCTTTTTCTTGATGAAATTTCAGATGAGTTTGAATTTTGGTCACCTTGGGTCATAAACTAGGTCACTAGGTCAACTAAAAGAAATTTTTTGTAGGCGCTCTAGAGGCTACAATTCTTACTTAATTGACCTGAAAATTGATCAGCACGTTTGACTTGATAAAATCTTGGATGACTTCAAAATTGGGTCACATAGGGTCATAAACTAGGTCACTAGGTCAGATTTAAAGAAATCTTGTGGGCGCTCTAGTGGTCACAATTCTTGCTCAATTGCCCTGAAAATTGGTCAGCGTGTTTGTCTTGATAATATCTCAGATGATTTTGAAATATGGTCACATAGGGTCATAAACTAGGTCACTAGGTCAAATTGAAGAAATACATTTTGGACACTCCGAAGGCTACATTTTCAGCTCAATTGACCTGACAATTGTCTTAACAATATGTCAGATGAGTTTTAAATTGGGTCATCATGACCATGGAGTGAAATTTCGCCTATTGACTCAGGTGAGCGATCCAGGGCCATCATGGCCCTCTTGTTTTTTTTAATTTTTGATGCACCGGTTCAAAGCTCGTTACTGTTTTTAAAATGAGTTTAAATGGAAGGGGGGGGGGGGAAGAGGGGAACGGTGTTTTGGTGTTAGATTCTGATATACATGAATGATCTTTATGGCTTTATTGATTTAATGTTGATTTTTGTCGTCTTCAACATTATTTTAGTCATACTATGGCGAAAACTCTCGTAGTTGCAATGTCCTGGGTTTCACCAGTACAAGCCTAGGGATCTGAAGTGTCTTCCCCAAGAGTACTTCAACGAAAAAACCAGATCCAGATCTTCCTGTGGCCAAATTGTACCCAAATATTTTTCGTCGAATAAGTCATCCTTAGAAACCAAATTGTGCATATCGACCTACACAAGCTATTTTGAATTCTGTTGGACCAAAAATAGAACACTTTTTGTTATCGTCTCTTTCTAAAGTGAATGTGCTAGGTTTTCACCTTAAACTGGAGCTAAAACCTGCCTCTTTGCAGCTTTAAACGTAGATTTCAAATGTGACGGCGATAATTTAAACTTACGGTTAGGCTAAACTATAATTAAGAAAACCTCTAGGTTTAACTTTTAGTCCGGGTCTTAGTAAATTATGTTTATGCAAAATAATAGCGTAAAACTCGGGTGTAAACTCATGGTTATCTTTAAACTTGTATTATGCAACCGGCCATAATTGTCTGAATTCGAGCCCCGGAAAATAATTGGCGTCTGTCATCTTCTTGCAAAGTTTTAAGCAAATCATTTTTTTTTTTAAATTGCATGACCGTAAATTACGTAACGCGTTTTTCCCCCTAAATTTAATCAGTATTTCCAAAACGAATGAACCGGACGCGTACCTAACACCATGTGAACATTACGTCGCTAGACGGCTATTAACACGTCATCGGAAGCCATGATAGGTCTTCCTAATATGTTAGAAGGTCGTTTTACGGGGTCTTTCCTTAGTTACGACAGAAAAAAAAAACTTTCAAGAAAAACACAGAAAAAATATTTTTCCACCAAGAAAGGGTAAGGTAAAAATCTTAATACCAATATTTCAGAAACAGACAAGGTAAATAATTACACCCAAAAGTAAGTCAAAAGAGGACTTAAAAATGGAAGGTTTGTTTCCGTCGAAATACCCCAGACTAGTCAAGAAACCATCCTGTCTTTACGATGACCTGAATGAGAGTATCAGAGAAACTGGAGGTAGAGAAAAATCAGCCAAGTCTAAGAAGGCTAGTGGAAGTTAGTGATCGGTCTATATACAAACAAATATGAAACCCGAACTGAAGCATATAGATAGAAAGATACTTGTGTTCAAAGTAGTTTTATTTTTTTTTAGAGAGGGAGGACAACAGCTCTTGTTTAGGAGGAAAGAGTGATGTGCTGATCATGTAGTTTATCATGTACTGTACGGGAAGCGTAAGATGTATGGGATTTCCGATACCGACACAAACATGATTATATCAAAATTTGAACAGAGTGATTTACGTTCTTAGAAATCGTGAATTACGTTAACAGGTTTAAATAATGTTTTCTTTAGACAGGTGTAGAGCAGCCCCTTTCACAGCTACATATTTGTTAGCATACAATGAAAAAGCCAACAAAACGCTTGTTTTTACGCATCATTTTTACTAGTTTCGATGAATTATATGTACCTTGCTGTTTAATCCTTGTTAGTTGATAATATTCATTTTAAAAAAATCGTTTAGTTATTATGATTTTAGAATTTTTGTATAAAGATAATGCAAGAGAACAAATACGTTGGTGGTATCATATTTGAGACTAGATTGTAACATTTTCTCCATTTCTGTGATTTACGTTTTTTTTAGGTTGTTTCTCTTACAGAATTTGTCAAGAGAAAACACTTATGTCAATAACGTGTTTTATGTAGTTTGGCCCTGTCGGTGACTGAGTAACTTTCTAATTTTGTTGGTTTGCAAACTTTGACTTATATTTGACATTGCATGAAACAAAAGAAGAAGTATTTACAGCTAATTTTGTTTCAGATAATGGAAAAGGACTCGGTATTCAGGGATATTTGTTTAAGTAAAGAACATAAACTTGTATGTATGTAGAGTTTAAACATCTGTTCTTTTGATAACCTTAGTAACAATGATTTATTTCTGGTTTTGTTTGAATAAACAAGTTTGAAATTGGGAAAAGTTGTTTGCAACGTTATTTACAAATGTTTTATACCAGCTGTTTTCAATGAAGTAGGACATTTTCTTTCTTATGTAGCTTTGGCCAGCGATATATAGTTTGGGAATGCATCAAAATTTGCATACAATTGGAAACTAAAAATTCTTAGGACATTTTCTTGATTGCTATTTTACCGCTTTTGGTGATTTGGCCGATATATGTATATATGTTATTTGCCCACAAGGGTCCTCTATTCCAGAGTTTGGCTCTTTTTGCATGACTTTTAATGTATAAACATTTGAAATTTTCGATAAGGCCTGCATTTGTGGTATGAACGAAACAAAACTTTATCGAGTTACCGGGCAATTGGATTTTCAATTCATGGATCAATACTTCTGCAAATGTCGCACTATAAACAAAATCAAAGCACTGAAAATACTAGGGGGTTAATACTGAAATGTGAGCACGTGCAGCACAGAAACCGGAAGCATGAAAATGTAAATTAGAAGATAGATGGTCAGAATTGAACTTTTATTCCGTGAAGATCATGTGTTTTATTTGGGATATGCAAAGAAAAAAATCTATTGCCAGCTTTCTATTGGAAAAAGATCTTCAAGGGATGAGTATTTCTCAACGTGCGAAACATATAACACTTTATTAATTTTTTAAAAGTCACCAGATAACAGAAATGCTTTAAAATAAATTTCTGGTTCAAATGTCCTGAAGTTCTCTTCAATTCATTGACAATCATTATCAGGGAAAGGTGTATCTGTAATGTAAGCTACACCACTTAATAATTGTCGGGGGGGGGGGTTCTGTAACCAAGCTCTATGTGCTCTTTTGAAAATCAGAATGTCGTCTCTCTCCAATCAGGTAGAAGTTCAAACAAAAATATCTTTAAACATAGCCATAGGCATATTTTATTACATATACATGTATCTTGTAATACAAAATATTGTTCCAGGTTGAACTTTTAGTTTTTTTGCCGGGTACGTGCGTTTTTACTTTTTCTGCATTGTTTTCAAAATCATTTCCCAGAGCCCAAAAAACTTGTTTTATCTTGAAAAGCATTACAGACGTGTGAATACCCAAAATAATTAACCGTCAAAGCCTTTCATGACGTTGCAATACATCGGCTGAGTTTGCGTGAGGCCTAGATTCACATCAGATTGTATAGTAGTTGTCTACTGGTCTTGCGCTAAATTGTCCTCATTTTCGTTGTAAATAAATGCATGTAAACGTATTTATAATCCATAGATTTACAAACTCCTATTCTGCCGGGAAAAACGGGAGAGTTAGTTATTCTCTTTATCCGGGCAATTTTATGTTTCAAGAATCTATCTAAAAACAAATAGCTTAAGTAGTGGAAGGTATAGACTGAGATGTCTAGGCTGATGGTTTTCTGTACTGTCTACACGAACGGAACTGTAAGGGTGTACAGGGCTCAAAATTCATAATAATCTCGGTTATTGTTCATCTCGTTTACCTACACTGTCAGAGATGCTGGTATGGATGGTGTCTTACTTGGATGTAGACCAATTTGGTCAGATAAATGTTATGGCTAACCACATAAGACTGAGACATGTGTCCGTCCATTGTCAAAAAAAAAAGAAAAAAAGAATTGGGCTGTATAATCCTTTTTCCGGCACTATGTTTAGATTTTTTTGGACAAAAAAAAAAAAAAAAAAGAGAAAACTTTGCCGGAAAAGGAAAGTATTAAAATATTTATACATTAATACATTGGTCCGTAGCCCATTACCGTTTTTAAAATGAGTTTAGATTGGGGGCGGTGTTCTGGGGTTAGTTTCTGATAGACGTACGTGATTGATCTTTATGGTTTGATTGATTTAAAGTTGTTTTTTGCCGTTTTCAACATTATATCAGTTATATCACAGCTACAATTTCATATTTAAGATGTCCTGGATTTCACAGGTACTAAGCTAGGGTTCTGAAGTGTCTTTCCCATGGACACTTCCTGGAAAAAACCAGCGCTTTCAGTGAACAAATTGTACCCAAATATTTTTCCACGGATAAATCGTCCTTAGAAGCCAAATCGTCCAAATCGCCCTGCACAGGCTATTCCGCATTCTGGCATATTGGACCCGAAATAGAATTTTGCCTGTCGTCTTCTTCTGATGAAATGAGTTATGGCTTTCACTTTAATTGATTAAACAATACTTACCGACAAAGGAGGGAAGCTGAAGTTTGATCTGAATTTTATCGGCTTACACTGAGATGACGTAGCTCATTCCTTGCGAATATCAGTCTTTAGAGTTTCAGCGATGTGAAGATTGGGAACCATGGTTCAACAAACCTTAACCTCAAATGAAAAGCCTGTACGGACAATCAGACACAACGGTTGGGTGGGAGGGTGTGTAAGCGCTTTGGGAGTTTGCTGTCGATAAAATTCAGATCGAACTTCGACTTCCCTCCGTTGTCGGTAAGTCTTGTTTAATCAATCAATTTTATCGTCTGCATAACTCCAATAAGGGCTCCACAGAGATTTTAGAGGAATTCTCTGTTCAAGCGGAATTAATATCTACCATCAGAAGAAATATACATACACAATGTAAAGGTAAATGGACTACATGTATATTGTAAATGTTTCTTTGGAACAGTTCCAAGCAAAAATAAGCGCAAAAGGAAAGATACATGTACGTACAACGTCACTGTCCATAAAAAGAGAAACACATATATATCGTTAATCATAATTGTTATCATCACCTGAAAGTACACCCATTTGTAGGGAATTTTCAGTTTCTGCTGTTTTGTCTTAAAATTTTGCGAACGTGGAAGTTTCACTCCGTCCTGCTGTTTTTAAAAGACTTAAAAGTGGAATCCCTCTGGATTTTGCTTTACGAGTAGAAGCAGATCGAATACTATGAGCCCCATAGTGTTTCAACACTCCAGCTTTTTGTAGAAAATTTCTAATCCATCTTGCAACAGTAGCCTTTGACACTCCTTTATTGGGCTTTCGACTGCTGATAAGGAAGGCGTCACTGTTTCGAATATTTTCAGTTCTGTTCAAGTATTCTTTAAAACCATTAACAATGCATGGTTTCTTATGACTATAAAACTATTTGAGAATTACAGGTCCGGAATGCTTCCCTGGTCTTGATTGTTTAACTCTTTACCACACAATCCCGAGTTGTAACGACCCTGAGGACTAAGCCTTTGAAAACACTGTGGGAAAAGAAGAAAATGCTGGTGACCACCATTTTCTCCTTTTCCCACAATGTGTTCTACCCTTCCCAAAACAAATTTTAATTTTTGAGTCACATTTATTTTGTCGTCTGCAACTGCTTTCAATTTGGACTAGTCTAAAATTTTGTCGTTTAGTAGAGAGTTAAGCAGTTGATTGAGGTTTTTTATCATTGTATTTTCCGCAAATGATATATCCCCTAAAGTAAGTAAGTGTAACGTTTGACATCGTTGCGCAGTCAGTAATAAAAACAATACTGCTAATTTTCCTGACAGCACAGACAGTGGCAAATCATCGGGTAACTTTTTCATGTGATCAAGAACTGTCTGAACACAGGATCTGGTCATACTTTGGTACTAAGTTCAACAATATCCTTCATGAATTTATTGATGACAGTGCATTCTCCCAAATTTACATCAGAAAAAAATAAATACAAGTTGATTGATGGCTGACCTCGTAGTATTTAACCGCACTATATCCTACTCCTCTGTTGTATAAAGCTGTAAGAAATGTTATAATCTGTGATGGTAAGCAAGATCAATTTGATGTGTCTCTTTTTTGCATATCTAATCCATTGATTTAAATAAACTTTCCGTGTCGATTTCCTCCTGGCTGCTATTATAATGTCAGCAGATGCATTCGATATCTTTTGTTGCCATAGTGCTTTCCTGATATACGAAAAACGCCTAGCTTCAGGAGTTCAAGTGGGTGTTTTCCCTGTGCTTTGTAATGGAGGTGTAGAACGTTGTGGGTCTGAGGTATCATATGCCAATCGTGGCACACATTTTCCGGAGGGGCGGCCACCAAGTTTGTGTCTTCCACACTGGTGCCACCAGAACTACTTCGGCCTGATCTGCTTGGATCTTCTGGAAAATTCTTGGGATTAGACTGAAAGGAGGAAACAATTGCTCCAAAATCATACTGAATGCGTCTATGGCGTAAGCGTCATGATCCGGGAAAAATGACACATATTTTGGCAGTTTGACATTCAGCCGTAATGCAAACAAATCAAGTTCCATAAGTGGATACAACAGTTGTATTCTTTTGAAACTGGAATTATCCAGAGACCATTCTAGGTCATTCTTGTAATTTCGGGATAAGGTATCTGCTCCTTCATTAAATTTTCTAGGAATATTAGCTGCACTTATGTGAATCTTTTTGTCAATGCACCATAATCAAATTTGTCGTGCTAGCTCGTTAAGCTTGGAATTTTTACCCCAAAATTAGTTGATGTATGAACATGTTGTCGTATTGTCACTTAGAATTTGGATTTTTATCCCTGTCTTGTCTTTTGCTAAGACCATTAACCCCAGATAGCAGGCTTTCAGCTCTAACACATTGATATGCCATGCTTGTTCCTCTACTGACCAGACCCCTTGTGAAAATTTCCTCTCAGAAGTGATTTCCGCCCCATCCTGTCCAACTGCTATCACATGTCAAAACCAGGTCTGGATTATCTTCCGATACCACTTGAAAAGCATGCTCTAAATTTTCCGTCCACCATTTTAGGTGGAATTTGAGTTCCTCTGTGACTCTCATGAATGCATTGAAATTACCCCGTTTCCAGTTTAAATTACCTTCTTTGATTTTTTCAAGTGTTTATAGTATAACGGGCCATAACGAACACCTGGTTCACAGGCCACTAGCATCCCATTTAGCTTTGCGAATGTTCTGATGACTATAAAATTCGACTGATTAATAGTGACACATAATTCTCTATATTTTTTCTTCAATCGGTTTAATTGTCATTGTTTCTGAACAGAGTATGAACCTAATAAATACGATTTGTATGGAAGGAATAAGAACAGACTTGTCTGGGTTGATTGTTAATCCTAGGTTGTCCGTTAACTTGATGATTTGTGTTATATTATCCATATATTCTGAATATGTCTTTCCCTGGAGACACGAATCATCAATGTAGGGCGTACTTATGTAACCTCTTTCTCGTAAAGATGCAAAAATAGGTTTATGAATTTTTGTAAAAACTCTAGGTGCCGTAGCCAGTCCCATTACTAAACAGGTGAACTGATACTTTTGATTACTGAACCAGAATCCAAAATATTTACGGTGTTTCATTGTAATAGGAACTGATTAGTAACTTTCAGAAAGATCAACTGAGCCGAGATAGCAGTTTTTGTGCATTGCATGAATAGCACACTGCAGCGTTTCCATTTTGAAATGAAGTGGGTCTATATGTTCATTGAACTGCTTCAAATTTAGAATTACTCTTATTTTGTTATCTTTCTTTGGCCTCACAAAAATATTAGAAATGAATTCCTCTGAAATATAATTGGATACTTTTTCAATGATACTGCATTTAACAAACCGGTCTAGCTCCTGAATTCTGTAATGTTATCTATGCTGAATTTAATCTGAATTGGAATTTTAATTTGAACACTTGTTCTACTAAGTTCTACATTATAGCCTGCGACTGTCTTAAGAATCCATGTATCATATGTCAGAGACTTCCAGTGTTTTAGATAATGCCTAATTTTACCAGTATTTTGTTGTGCTTTGGAGGTCACACAGTAATGATTGAGTACTTAATGTTTACCCTGTAATTCTACTGCTTGTTTGAAAAGTGTTTCCTGCCCCCCCCCCCCCCCCCCCAACCCCCTTGACTGACTTCCTGAGGTGTATTTGTTTGAAGGCCTTCTACTGTTTGTATGAGACGTGTTCTGTGTTTTGGAGGGAGGTATTGATGCTGTTGTTGTTTCCAGTCGGTTGACTTCTTCCCCCCTCCCCTCCGTCTTCTGAATAAAGAAATCTTTTTTCCTGATCCCTTGCTTGTCATTTTTACCTCCTTGGTTGAGTCCAAGTTTTTGTTTGTTCCGCAAGTTTATCTCCAAATAGACCAGTTGCGGTAACCGGTTGTCTTTCTGCACACAATTTAGGAAAAGATTTCCTTTTTTATTGCTTCCCGGCGTTGTTTGTTCAGTTTTGTTACCTCCCCACACATTATTTTTACAGAGTGCTTAACAAGTGTTGTTATCATCTTGGTCAACATCTGGTGTTTTTTTTTTTCAATACATAATCCAGGGCTCTGACCAGCGGAACCATCGCTTGATTAATAATTCAAAGGGTCTTCTGCTTCCCCACATTGCCATTTTGTGGGTGTCGTGAGTTGGTCCCATAGAAAACTGTCAACTATTGGTACATGTAAATTTTCAATATTCTCAGGCCGTCTGTAATTATCGATAAGTTTTTTCATCTTTTCTGAAGCTAGAATCTGCCCCCTCCCCCCTTGCAGATTTAAATTTCGCGTGTTAGCGGGTATTTAAACTTGCGGATAAGCCAAACTATAATTAATGCTTATTTTTGGCCGATCGAAAAGTACGATCTATTTATGTATTTGAATTCATCAGTACTAAGAAGTAAGTCAAAACCAAGTGTATTCAGCTATGAAAAAGAAAAAAAAAATGTTATGGCATATTTTCAGATGAAAGTTGATTGTTGCACAATACCTTGCCTATAAGTTTTAAGTTGATCATTGCACAATACCTTGCGTTTAAGTTTTAAAATATCCTATCATTGTCCATCGTGCTTTGTAAGGACTTTGTTGTACAGCAGTTGTCGGTTGGAATATTTACTTTACTGCAAAGATTAGGTATTTCTATTTATTATCCGACTATGATATATTTCATTTTAGCCGTTGACTCATGGGCTGAAAGCATGATAGCCCGATTCATGAAAAAGGATCAAGATCAGGTCCAAACATCTGCAGGGAATTTCTCATATTAACGATAGAATCAACAGGTTTTGGATATGTGTTGTAAATAACTGGCTTTACCAACAGTGAAGAAAACAGTTATTTACGAGTCAAAAGCAGGTTTTATACGCAGTTACACATGAACAGATCGTATATTTGTAATCTTGCGTCGGTAGTGTAAAAGTACTTGTCAAAATCAAGGAGCACATTATATCATGATTTTCGACGATTTTTCGCCGGGTCCCAGTAGCGGAGTCGGTACTGTACAGGACTTTAGAACAGCGGGGTAGCTGGTCCGAATCCCCAGCTCGGCTAATATCTTTCCGAGGATTTATGATAGTCATTGCGACAGATCGTTTAGTCAATCAGAAGTTGCCTTACTTTCAAATTTAAAAAAAAGGAGAATAAGACTAAGAACGTTCTTAAGAATGGTTGGTGAATACGGACCCTGTTTTAGAATGTCCGCACATTCTTTACATTAGTACATTCTTCACGTATACAAACTGGTAGACATGGGCAACATAGAATCCCAAGACACCAGAGATTTTGTATACTTTGCGGTGTAAATGAATTAGAAGATGTGTACCATTTAACATGCGTATATCCAAGTTTTATTACAATGAGAGAAAAAAATATCTACCGAAACCTTTGTCAGAAAACCGTCTATGTATAAACTATGTCAGCTATTTCACTCTAAAGAGAAGAAAACACTGTGTAGCAATGCTCACTTCCTTAAGAAAGTATTCTTCTTGCCAAACTAATTGCAGTTAGACATGAAATAAATAAATAAAATAAATAGAATTAAAAAAAAAAAAAAAAAAAAACCTGACTCTATTACTTTGTATCTTTATATTTTCTTCTTTACTTACTCTCCCAAATCATTATTTCAAATGCCCAATTTGATATCTAAGATTCATTCATTGTTTTCATTGTTGTTTTTGTATGCAAGTCCTTTATTTTCTTTGATCTATTTATAGTGTCTTGTATACAAGTCATGAATAAACTTCTGTTTTTTTTGTGTGTGTTAAATTTAAATTGGTCGCTATTGCCTACTTTTAAGAGCGCGTGGTAATTTCCAAGCCCCTATACATGTACTTCATCAATTTAAAATACCAAGACAGGTTTAGACCACCCAACTCTAAACATTTTATCTAAGTATATATGAGCTGCACATTGTTGAAAATTGCGAGAAACTGAAACAGTCAGTGACACAATTACACCACAGAAATAGCATGATCCTGTAAAGCACAGTTATTGACAGATATTCTGCCTGAATATGATCTTATACTAGTAAATACATTCAATAATTTCAAAAGCAGGGTGAAATGGCTTTTAATTGTTTTCTTAAGAAATTATTTTAAGTCGATATTTTTTTTTACTAGGATTTTCCTTGAATGCCATAAAGGTACTTAAAAAGTATTCATGCTAAAATATTCCGTGGGTGTCACATTGACATTAATTTACCGTCTTAGATGCACTTTCTATCCTACAAACAGAGGAAGATTGTCAATATATTCTAAAGCTGTGACTTCAGACTGACGATACAACTTGTCCTAGGTAATAGAAAGGTGTGCGCAAATCATCAATTTTGATAGGATAAAATGTCATTAATCGACCATCAATCTATAGCGTGAGGCGGGGTTATCTACTGTAAATTTCCCAAGCACTCATTACCATTAGATGATTCAAGAAGCATAAGTAAGTGTGCTGTATCAGCAGATGGTTTAAAATGCTGTTCAATGCCGCTTAGCACTCGTCTATCAAATCGAGATCTTTAAAGTATGTAAAATTCATTTTTTATGTCATGTCATGAAATATAGACTGTTGATTATTTTGTAACGTTTTTAATTTGAAACTAAATGGCACGATTTGAATAATGAAAATCATTACCCTGAAAATATTTGTATGTACTCTTTTTTTTTTTTTAATATTTAGAGTTCTTTTATTTGGAGTGGAGGTTTAAATGCTATATAGCCCACCCGGGTAGCTCAGCTGTCAGCTTGTGACCTGGTGGTTGCGACTTCGATACCCGGTTGAGGCAAGCTTTCTTTCCGGCGATTTTTCACCTCTCAGCCCTGATGCGTGTGGGAAAAGTAGTCAGTGACTTGGACAGAAAGTTGTGTCTGTACTGTTGTGAGGCAGCCAGGAAACACATGCGTAGGTGCACTGACCGTGATCTGACTTTCTTTGTTAGATTGGCGTTAAACTCCAATACAAGCAAATTAACAATTAAATGATATATAATATCATTACCGCAAGGATTCGAAGCAAAGACCTGTAAAGGACAACTTCAGTTCAAAGCTATTTTTTGATATATGAATCCGTAAATGAAAACTATCTTAAAATTGAAAACCATATTTCAATGTCTTTCGTAAAAAGAGAATTATAAGTATAAATGTGGTTTGCACACCTGTGTGAGTTTGTGAAATCTTCGGAAAACCGCATGGACGTATCTGTTATTTTGCTCTGATGCTGACATTTTTTTCCTGCCACAGCCGTATCCTCCCTTATGTCGGGAAACCATTTTTTTTGTTAACAAAAATCGCTATCGTATGCTGAATACCGAGTTTCAGCGATGTCTCGAGCCAGGCGATGACTATTTATTCGTTGGCCAGTCTGTCAGTCTGTAGAAACCGAATTACGTGGTTTAATATTACTATTAATCCTCAACCTGCTAAATAAGTCAAATTAACCTTCATGCCGATTGCTAGTATTTGGAGATAAACATCTCCTAATCGGATGGAATAGATCCAAGAGCAAAAGTTAATATAGAAATTAGGCAAGCAGTTTATATGCGTCTTTTTTAGATCGTATGAATGAGGAAAATACAAAAGTTATGATATTCGACTCACCTATTTAACCTGTATAAAATTCCAAATCCCATTTACATTTGATAAAAAAGGGTTAAATACGGTCGTGAAAACAAAAGAGTAACTTTGAAAATGATACGTTTATGACACGTGCGTGTTAATCTCCGGCTGCATGCCGGGTAAAGGAGTGATATCACGACGGTGCGATACCAAAATCAAAGAAGTGCCGAATTAACCCTCTGCCATTGTCTGCGCATATTCGTTGAAGATTTGACCTGTCTGCTATGACTCATCACTGGAAAAATAGAGAACAAATATTAATCCGCGGTGCGTAAATTACCGCTTAAAAAGCGCAGGCGGAAAATGGCAATGAATAATACGTCTTTGGAAAAATCAAGCCAGAATTTCGCCACAAATTTCTTAAAAACAAAATTATTTCAAACGGAGAGAATTTATACCAACTGTTTACTGCAAATCTCTGTAGACAGTTTCTAAATATAGACATAGGGAAAACTGGGATTTGTGCAACAGACTGACAACAAAAATAACGTCCCCACCTTGTTGGACTTAAACCGGGGCTTTTTCCCAAGCTTATATGGGCTATGTTCATAAATGGCTGGTGCATAGGTTATATGCTAGCTGGATGAACCGTACAAGGTAGGTTTTAGAGAGTAAACGATTATCTCATTTTGAAATTCGTTGAATTGATTGCCGCCTTAAAAAATAGTCCAGTTCTGTACACAGAATGTCCATATCAGAAAGGTTATGTATTTGAAAAATGTCACCTAGCGGAGGATAATGAACCCTCTGCCCCTTTACTTAAAATGGATACAACACACAATTCTTTTCACAAAAAAAGGGGGAAGTTGGTGCACGAAACGTTTGTGTAAAGTTGGTATGGAATTCATGAATTTTTAACACGCTGTATTTTAAGGTCAGCATCTGTTATCTCGTGCATGATTACAGCGAGAAATAGAAGAAAAAAAAAAGTTAAATAATTTTGTTCACTTTGGTATTTCCTTCTAAATTTTACGTCTAACATGTTTCAGTATTTAGGAAATGGACTGACTCTGTATTTTGACAATCAAAAACGTTTACTACATGATATGGAAGGGAGGAAGGGAGGGGCAATTCAGACGATCTTTTAACGTTGTTGATGAAAGAAGCAAATTTGAAATTGTGAAAATAACACAGAGGAAAATAAATGAAGATCAAGTGAAGAAGATGGATTTTAAGGGCAAATTTATGTGTCTTGGATTTAATGTTGTTTCTGTCAACATGTGAATGTTTAAAGAGAAGATACGATTTCCGGGGTAGATCCAGACCTTATACTCTTCCCAAGCTTAAGGAGACATATAAAATGCTTACGCTGATGATGTCTACAGATAAAGATCGAACTACAAAGGATGTGTAATCCGTTCATTGATCGATAGTGTCCCATATTTGGTAGAAACAGCCTTAGAACTGTACTTGGATGTTTTCCCTGACACACTGCAATGTTCCATTAACCAGTTAACAGAGGGGACTATTGACATGTCTCAACCATCTTGATTTATCCATTTATTTGTTTATTTATTTAATCAGCTACAGCTATGTATTCAGTACTATCAGTGGTGTGATTGAAACAACTTCGAGAAATAAATTTCAAGGTCGTATTGTTCTCCACTGGAAGAATATTTTTTTACTTTTTATAAGTACTAACTCAATTAGGCCAATTCATTCAAAATTTCTTTCCTATCATTGTAGTAAGATGTAAAGGAGATAGAGGTTAAATTCTGCAGTACACGTGTGATTGACAGGTGATAAAGAGATTTATATCAATATAAATTTCTTCAAGTTTCTGAGTTTTCTACCCATGTTCATATATGGCGACCATATCTTCTCACATTTGTGCCGTCACGGCAGACTACCGGAAGTCACGAGTTTTTCAATTTCCGATTTTGAGAAAGGTGAAAATCTAAAGTTTAAACCTCTACATGTCGCGATATACGCATCGCAGAAAATCACAGATTTTTAGCTCTACTGGCTGAAAGCTAGCAGAGCTTATGTCATGGCGGGGTTTCCGTCGTCCGTCCGTCCGTCTGTCTGTCCGTCTGTCCGTCCGTCCGTCTGTCCGTCCGTTAGTCTTTTTCTTGTTTACGCGATAAAGTCTGCATTTGTTGCCGGATTTTCATGAAACTTGCACAGTTTGTTTATCTCATCAATAGCTTCAACCCTATTGAATTTGAAAAAAATCCAACAAACAGTATGGGAAAAGTAGCCATTTCAAGTTGAAAATTTCCAGTTCTTGTTTACGCGATAAAGTCTGCAAATAACTTCAGATTTTGGTGAAACTTGCACAGTTTGTTTATTTCATCAATAGCTTCAAACCTATCGACTTTGAAAAAAATCCAACAAATAGTATGGGAAAAGTAGCCATTTAAAGTTGAAAATTTAAATTTTCTGTTCTTGTTTACGCAATAAAGTCTGTATTTCTGGTCAGATTTTCATGAAAATCACACAGTTTGTTTATCTCATCAGTAGCTTCAACCCTATTGATTTTGAAAAAAAAATCGAAGAAACAATGTGGGAAAAGTAGCCATTTCATGTTGAAAATTTCCAATTCTTGTTTAAATGATAAAGTCTGCATTCCCTGCCAGTAGAGCATATTCAGGCCCTTCAGGGCCTTCTAGTTTTTTTAATAACATACTCCAGCATAGTTTATCAATTTTTTAAAGTTTTTGACTGAAGTTACCCTTTAACGAAAAGGAAAATTGTCACCTGTGAAAGACAAAAATAAAACTGCGTGGGAAAGTAGAAATTGTCTTTGATAAGCAATAGCCGCTTTCCAAAACAATGTGTTAAAAAGTTGTTCTCATATTGCGTAAAAAGCCATCTTTATACAGAAATGTATCAGCCGATATCCTAGCGAAATTCATATTATTGAGTATCACAGATACAGGTTTCGAAAAGACACGAAAAAGAAAATCTTTATGAAGGTAGCAAGGGGTGCGCCGTGACTCAGTGGTAGGGTTTGTATTCCTGAAGCTCTGTGTTCGACGCCTGCTGGCGTCAGTGCTTGTGTAAGTGAGAGTCAAGGTGATATACCGTACAAGAAAAAAAAAAAAACGCTGTTAAAACTTGAGTGAACTTTCACTGATATACTCATAAAGGCAGTGTCTCGAGAGGACACTGGTAGTATTTACATTTTTAGGCAAACATCAGGAGACATGCGAGAAACATTTATTTTTATGCTATTGGTGTTCATGGTTGGGGTGTTCATATATCATTCTAAGCACTACTGGATGACCAGAAAGCTGAAGTTTGAATGGATACAGAATATCACAGCATTCCGAGGAGAGAAGCCAAATTCAAGGTAAATAAGAACATTTTCAGAAGTGAGAGGTGACGGAGAGATGTAGATAGATAATTGAGTATGTTGGTTGGTTTGGTAATAGAAATTACTCTTCGATTTCAAGTTAGAAACAATACTCAGAAGTCAATTCCTGGGTATGGGACGACCCTGTGTGCATGACAACCGAGGACTCTGTCTGCCCGCTAGGCACAAGCTCAATTGCTTTTCGGCCTATATAACATCTTGCATATCAGAACAATTTGAACAGAACAATTCTTTTATTCGACCCAGATACAAACAGGTACAACATGGGGGTTATGACATACATGTATATTATAAAAGTTTCCGGAAGGAGTGGTAGACGAAGACTGATTATCAACAAGGAATGAAACATGAAACGAAAGAGAGAGAGAGAAAGAAAGAGAGAGGGCGGGGGATTATTGAAGGGGAAAGACTGGGCTAGTACTCGGTATGCTCCTGTAGATGACCGCATCACGACGTTATCCGTTCAAACGCACAGAGTAGTTCGCGATACGATGATCTATATAGGTTATTGTTTCTAGTGAATCTATGTGGCATGAATAGGATAATATGAGTCATCTAGGTACAATAAGGCTTCAAATTTCACGCTCCTACGATAATCATATAAATTCATAAACTTGGGTAATACATGCCGGGATATACCGTCTAGCCTCTGTCTACAATAAAATAGAAAGTAGTTAATTCTCAGATTTGTTATTTAGGCAAATTCAAAATAGTATTCGTACAGAATAGAGTGTGAAGTGAAGTACCGCAGTCAAAGATCAGGCAGTGCAAATGCTGCTCAGTCTGATCCATGTCTGCGGTCTTCCTAATTTTTTACATTAGTATAGTAAGTTAAAGCGATGACTTTTTTCGCGGTCAGTTCAGCAATTAAGTAAAAAATTCACTTGAGGTAGTAAGAAAAATGACGGCCTGTCTGGTGGCATTGGAAACAGATTAATTGAATTTAGACATTATAGCTCGCAGAAATTTACATAGATGCTTGAGTGCGTCTGCGTCATTAAATGTTAAGAAATATTCGAGTTCGCGTCTGACATCATTTGTTAAATTTAGTTCGGACATAAGGAGCGTTCTCTGTGCAGATAGAGATTCGCATTCAAACATATAGTGAACTTCTGATCCTACTTTTTCCTCTCGCCATAACTGGCAGATTCTGTCTTGATAAGGAATTGATTCATAGCGTCCAACTTTAACAGGTGATCTAAAATTTGAAATTTTAAATTTGAATAAAGTAAGCTCGTCATAATTGTTTAGGAGTTTGAAATAGGGTTCCAGTTGATGCGAAGTCTTAAAACTATTGTAAGTTCTACCCTTTTCTGATTCTCTAAGTTGAGATGCCCAGTATTGTTTCTATACATGGATCCGTGGAAATCAATATTTGACCAATCAGGTCATCGCATTTATTTGGCCCGATGTGCAGCCTTGCTGTCTGCTATTTCGGCTCACAAACAAGCGACTGTTAGTGCTGGAGAAATGCGATATTATGTGCGTTAACAACGCTTGCATTTTAGGAAAAAGTTTAAAAGATGTGCTTTCCGATCGTGGACGGCTAACATGAGATATACGAGGAGATTATAAGTTTGCATTATGATTATATATGATTGACAAGGGGACATGAGGAAAGAGTTTCGATCAACGCTGTATTACGCAATGGATTAATTAATGTTTTTTTTTTTCTCTCTGAAACTCTCTGAGCAAAAACATAAACTGTTTTACAGTGGAAAACAAAGGTAAAATATATGAAATACTAAAATACTAATAAAAGAATGTACGTTCACTAAAATACCTAACCTTGTTTCATAACCTCTGCACATCCGAAAAGGGGCACGTGTCATCAATGTTTCAATTTGACGTTAACATTAACCCTTGGTGCGTGAAGAATGCTGAATGTGTAGATACAGATCAGAGTGAAAAAAAAAAAAATGCAGTTTATTCTTGGATTCAAACCATCTGCTACATTTATGTTTATTCTTTACTGAAAGTTCATTTAGATTTCAATTACGAAACAGACTAAGTTCTGTTCTGTACAGTTTTGGAAGTTCAGCTCAAAAGGCAACTTATGTTAATTAAATCAGCTTTTGACTTCGCCACATTTAAGTGGATTAGCACATCTGTCATTTCAAAGGGTATGTCGGTAAACTGTTAACTGATAGGATGTGTGTTTGATTGCCCGTGTAATCCACTCGACCACCCGTTGTCTTCAGTATATCACAAGATAAAACAAACTACCGCCAATGATATTAACAAGTTTGTTAATTGACAGCACATTTTACATATTTTAAAATCATCAGGCAACCATTTTCTCTTAACTTGAAATTTAAACATTTCTTAGACGTCCACGTCTCTGTTGAATGAGACAATCTGTAAATATTTCAAAATGCTTGTAATTTAGTGTAATTTATTATCGAATACGATGTTGAGACAACCTAACAAGCTTTACAAAAATTCTAATCATCTTTAATTCTATTATTTTTAAGCAAAACTAAGGTTTATGAGGTGTTTCATTCTTTCTCGTAGAAGTTCAAAACTTTGCTGGCACAGGTATTACATTGTCCGTAGCCTCTGAAGTTCACACTTTTTGTACAAATCCTTGTATAAATAAGTAAAAGTATCCATATATTTCTCACCGAGAATCCATCATCGACAGAAACATAAAAAGAAATATTTTTCCGCGATTTAATCGATAGAAACAGTCATGATAGCAATATTTAAGTAGCCTTTCTGCTATACTGTATATGTATTTACTGCGTTTGTTTGTGAGCCCTTAGTTACGGTAACCAAGGAAGTCGGTTTATCTCATCGCCACGGATCCATGTATTGATCGATATAGGACTGCTTAATGAGCTTATGTGTATGTCTACTAGTGATATCGCTTTGATTTAACCATAAATCTGGTCGACCGGCATCATTTAAAATATGTTTTACTTGATTTATCCATTTAAAATCATTATTAGGCTGATTAATCATATACGTATAAATTCGATAAGACAATTTTGATATTTACCAGGTATTAGGCGATTCCAAAAGGCAATCGTGCGTGACTTCATAACAACTGAGATTGGATATCTACCCAGTTCGCCGTATAGCATGTAGAGCGAGGTCGATTTTCGTGCTATTGTAATTTTTCGCAAAAACTCATTATGAATTTTTTCCAAAATATTTATGTTTTCGTAACCGAATATTTCTGATCCATATGTTAAAATAGGGAGTTCCGTATGATCGAATAATTTAATCATAAGATCTATTGGTAAATCGGAATTGTTACATTTTGTATACAAGAGATGCAGGGCTTTGGTGGCTTGTTGTGCAATATGTTTTTTGGCATTGAGAAAAGAGCAGCTACTAGTAAAAGTTAGCCGTAGATAATGATATTTATTTGTTACTTCGAGATTAATTCCACCTAGAGTAAAGGAGAGATTATTAATTTGGCGCGCTCCAAAAACGACAACTTTTGTCTTAGAAACGTTAACTCGTAGATGCCATCTATTACAGTAATCGTTAAATGAATCAAGACTTTTTTGTAGGTCGGACGGTAGATTTGAAATTAAAACTGTGTCGTCTGCGTAGAGGAGAACTAGCAGCTTAAGCCATAGTGTATTATCTTCGGGGTTTTGTAGTTCAACTCCCACAGAGCCTTGACTTTCTAAACATGAGTAAAGATCATTAAGAAAGATTGAGAAGAGGGCGGGGGATAAATTTTCCCCTTGACGGACCCCAATTTCAGAAATGAACGCGTCCGAAAAAGTTTCGTTATGCGAAATCATAGATTTAATATTTTGGTACATATTAAAAACAACATTGTAAAACTTTCCATTTATATTATTTTGAAGAAGTTTGTGCCATAAACCAACCCTCCATACTTTATCAAAAGCCTGGGAAAAATCTATAAAAGCGCAGTAAATTTTCTGTTTCTTTTTTCTCAGAATATCTAAAATAGCATGTAGCGTAAAAAGATGATCGGATGTAGAGTAGCCACGACGAAACCCAGCTTGATTTTCGTTTAAGATATTGCTGTTTTCGAGATAACTTGTTAAACTTTTGTTTAGAACGGAAGTAAAAAATTTGTCTAAGCAGCTTAATATGGTTATAGATCGATAATTACTCGGTTCTGCTGGGCTACCCTTGTTCTTAAAGATAGGGACGATAACTCCTTCAAGCCATGACCTTGGGATATAGCCTGAATCTAGAACGGCATTAAATAACTTAGTGTATAAAGGACAGAATAAGTCTATTGTACATTTTAAATATTCATTTCTTATTTGATCGACGGGGCTCGAGGCTTTGCCACTATTAAGGTTTCCAATACACTTTAAAATTTCATCATCCGTAAGACGAGAGTTTAGCAACTGATTGGATTCTTGCAGATTGCCATTTTCGAAAACGGGTATGTCGTAGTTTTCATCATAGGGTATATCGTTCCGATTTATTGATTTAAAATATTCATAAAATTCACTAATATCTGGGGTGTTATTATGTACTTTTTTAGGTTTAATACTATTCAAAAATTTCCAATACTGTTTTGGGCTTTTCTCGCTAAGGCGCCTTAATTTGGAAGCATTATTTTGTTTGTCCCTTTTAATGTAAAAGTTCATAGTACATTTGTATTGTTTGCTGGCAAGTCGGAGTCTAACTTTATTATTGTCGTTTGGATGAAGTTTATAATTATTTTTAACATCATGATAATTTTGCCTAGCGCGACGGCAACCAGGACCAAACCAAGGCTTATCACTAGCAGACGAACTCTGATTCTTAAATGGAGGTTTACGTGGAAAAGTTGATTTTGCCGCGTCGTGGAATAAGATTTGAATATCGTTTGTTACGGACTCGATAGTTTGATGTATGTTTGTTGAATGCAGAATTTTATCATTTAATAAATTCAATTGGTCCCTGTTTATTTTATTCATAAATTCATTGCTAAAATTGCTATCCCAACCAGTGAGATTCGGATTTGATCGGATTTCTCTTTTTTGCAAATTTGATAAAACGAGCTGCATTTCCCAAGATATAGCACAATGTCCATCGGAAAAAAGAGAATCAGTTTAAATTATTTCAAAATTTGATATGTGCTTAAAGCAATCTGCAGTTGATATAACATAATTTATAACGGATCGGTCTCGAAAAGTAAAACTCCCAAGACTTTTGTCTTTAAATAATCTACCGTTTAAGATGAATATGGTATTATTGCGACATATTTCGATAAGCCTAACCGTGCGTATTTGTTTTATGGTCATCTCTCCAGCGGGATAGATAAATTTTCCAATTCGATGTGTCTATTGAAAAAATCTTCGGCTATATTTGTTATATCGAAAAAATCTTTTAAAAAGTTATCGGGTTCGACAAAGGCTTTCATTTTAGCAGTGCGCGCGTTGGTATCACCAGCTAACGTTATAAATTTATACTGACTACACATATTGGTAATTTCTGATTGGAATTCATTAAGTAGTTCATTATCAAAAAATCGCGAGCTTTCTGGGGGAAGGTATACTGCTCCTAATATTAAGTTTTCGCTAAGATTCATGAGAGTTTTATCAACGCTAATCCATAGTACGTATTCTGACGCCTTCTCTAACGTGGTAATGAAAGGTGCTATTTCATTACGTACATAGATTCCAATGCCACCAGACTTCCTTTTATACGATTGCTCCCTGTGCTTAGAAATGAAAGTAAAATTTTCAATGTCGACCAGATCAGTATAATCTAAATGAGTGTTTAATACACAAAATAAGACTTCACAGAACGTACGGTATATAACATCATGTATAACAAGATTTGACTATACAAAGAATTGTGTACTCTGATCTTAGATCAGCACATTCCAGTATTTTCACCTCATTTCTTTTATTAACTTATCATACAAAATAAACGGTGTCACACCATTGGTTTTTTGCCACATTGAAAACAGAGTGAAATTGACTCTATTTGCTGCTCCTCAGATCTCTAATGGTATAATTATGTCTCCTCCGTCTGTTGCTCTCAAAAGTACATCCATAGTCGTTCAAAAAAAAAAGAAAGAAAAACATGTCAACCGATTGTGTTTATCCCTAAATCGCAACCAACACAGGCACCCTAGAATTTGTCCTCTCAGGAACACCTGTTCACGGCCATGTCCCCAAGTTTTTGTTCCCCGAGCGACACAGAACAGTCCTGTCAGTATACAATAAAAATACATCTAAGTTGGCCCTCACTTCCCAAATTTGGAGAAAATCTAAATTATATACCACCAAGCCCTCTCAGCTCCATGAATCAATGCAACAAAAGTACTACTGCAAAATTTCGCATGGGAGTACTTTTGACTACTACGACTCGGAAGAAATTTCGCATTGGTTCGGCACCTGTATATAAGGATTTCTTCCTCCAAACACTGCAGAAACACGTAAAAAATCAATGAGCGTCTAGATAATAATGATCATCTCTTGCTACTTCCAGTAGATAGACGCTACAAGAAGCAGTTTAATTTTCTGCACCACTGCAGTCACACGTTTCGGGTTTTTTTTTTTTTCCTGTTGTTGTTGTTGTTGTTGTTTGCTCTGTTACATGTATGCTTTTTTTCGTATGTCAAAAGTGGTTGTCATCTTGGATAAAGAACAGAAGTTGGATAACGAGTCGTTTTTCATCCAAGGTGTCAAATAAAAAGGTACTTAATTAAGTTAAGGTACTTAAGAAATTATCAAAATGTAAGAAAGACACGCAGGAGTGTTTGGTTTTACTTGAAGGTAAACTGGGGGCAAGAAATTTGAAGAGAGTTTTCTGGGCATAACGGAATAACTTGACAAACGTACCTCGATTTTGATGACTAAGGTAGAGACGAATAAGATACTGAGGAGAACGAGTCAGAACTTACGGCTATAGAATATTCGGTTTCGCTTCGGGTCGTAGACGAGACATTTAGTGGTTCTCGCAGACCGTTGATACACGTTGACAGTAGTTTTAATTAGAGACTGTGTGTTTGTTAGAAGCACGTGGATAGGATAATATGGTCTCCCTACATTTGTCAGAAACAGAATGACGAATAATTAGACTTTTGGAGGACTCAGAGGTGCATTCTTTTTATTCGGCCCAAACTGAAAATCAAGTTTGTGACTCCGTTTCAGTAAATATGTATATACATGTCCATGTATCAGTGATTACATTAAGCACGAGTCTTTACTAAATATTTTTTGTGAGATGCATTTGAAAACAACTCTTACTCTTACACCTTTTAATATGTTTTGACAGCAATTTACAGGTGTATGTAAACTCTTAAACACACATGTATGTATCCTCAACCATTGTTTGGTTAATCAAAGACAGCCTTTTACATGTGTACAGCCCTTCTTGACACTGTACATACTCTTTTTACCATGCGTTTTATTAAATTTGCCTGCTGCCTTGCTTTTGTACTTATGTGTGTATTTATGGCAAATAAAGTGTTGTATTGTGTACCTCAATACGCCTAAAGATTAATGACAGGTGTATTTCACACGTCTGCCTATGTGTGACAGTTTGTCCGCAATTTTACATGAAAATTATATGTTAGCTGCTTTTTTATGCTACCTATGAACTTTTACGACCAAAGACTATGTTAAATAATCTATACTTTTACAACCTAAGTGCGTTTGTAGAGAGAGAGAGAGAGAGAGAGAGAGATGCTTGTGGTTCAACCTGGTAAAAATATCTTTTGAACAAAAAATAAACTTATAAATCCTGATAATTTTACCATATTCATATTCTGCATGTAGAACTATAAACAATGAGCTAACCAGTTTACCTATAAGGAATGATGATAGATAAACCTTGTAAATAAAAACTATGATACTGATGATGATATATAATTACATTTTCATGTTCAGGATGTAGGACGAGAGCTTTTGATACCAATTTAGAAACAGGACAGGGTCATGTACGCCAGAGATTTAATCGACCGAATCAACCGCTTCAGTCGAGTACCAATTTCAAAAATGGAGGAAAAGTAATACAACTTTTACCAATAATAAATGGCTATAATAGAACACGCTAATGATCATTATAATCAGCAAAACATGTATAGAAGATAAAGATTACTTTAACGTTTAAACCAAATTTTGTTCATGCTGATATTCAGCAAAAACAAGAGAAAACGTGGGCCGAATCCAATATTCTAATCCTCGGGGCCAAATCTTCTCAACTTCGGGGCCGAATCTTCTCGAAACTTGCTGGTCGGCGTTGGGCCGAATCTTCTTGGGTGGTCCAAATCTTCTGACACCCTACCAATTTAAGACCTCTATTTTAGCTATTTTAGAATTATGCCCTGGGGGCTGGGGGGGGGGGGGTTCAGGAAAAAGTTCTGAAAATATATATATTGCAAAAGTATGCCTTTGAACCACCAATGAAACGAGTTTGAAATATCGCAGGCCTTTGAAGCTCCATTGGTCTGTCACTTTAAACACTGAAATTTTCATTTGTCGATCGTCAAACGCTGTTACTAAAACAGCAAATAAGCACATCCCCTCTGTATCGTACATGTGCATGCACATAATAACATAAAGTGCAACAAAATCGGAGAAAATTTATCCCTCGTCCCTGTTAAAGGCGAATGTTAAACTGAAAACGGAAAAGACAACCTCGCCTCCAGTGTAGATGGGTTCAGAAATTAATTTTCTATAGTTCCCTGACCTTCGAACGTTTCAAACGACTCTTGCAACCAAGCATTGACGCCAATCTCATGAATTTTATTAAAGCTTCTACGTTTTCCATATCGGCATGCGTTGACGTCACACAATTCATAATCCCGCAGCGAAATATAATTCACGCGAATACATGGATCTGTGGCGATAAGATAAATCGACTTTCTTGGTTACCGTTGCTAAGGGCTCCCAAACAACCGCAGTAAACACATATACAGTGTAGCAGATAGGCTGCTTAAATCGTGCTTTTATGACTGTTTCTCTCGATAAAATTCCGGAAAATATTCATATTCATATGTTTCTGCTGATAATGAATTCTCGGTAAGAAATTTATGGATGCTTGAACTTACATGTATTTACACAAGCATAATCACTATGTACGAAAAGTGTGAATTTCAGGGGCTACGGACAATGTAATACCTGTGTCAGCAAAGTTTTGAATTTCAATTAGAACGAATGAAACAACTCATAAACCTCAGTTTTGCTTAAGAATAATAGAATGAAAGGTGCTTAATGTTTTCGTAATGCTAGTTTAGTTGTCTCAACATCTTATTCGATCATAAATTACACTGAATTACAAGTATTTTATAATATTTATAGATTGTCAGATTCAAAAGAGAGGTGTAAGTCTAAGGAAAGTTTCAATTTCAAGTTAAGGGAAATGGTTGCTTGATGATTTTAAAATGAGTAAAGTTTGCAGTCAGTTAACGAATTCGTTAATATCATTGACGGTAATTTCTTTTATTTTATGTTATACTGAAGACAACGGGTGGTCAAGCGGATTACAGCGACAGTTTGGTTTGCAACAAACACACAGCCTATCAATAACAGTTTACCGATATACCTTTTGAAATGGCAGATGTGCTAATGCACTTAGATATGGCTACGTAAAAAGTTAATTTGATTAACATAAGTTGCCTTTTGAGCTGAACTTCTAAAACAGTGCAGAACAGAACTTAGTCTGTTTCATAATTGAAATCTGCATGTACATTCAGTAAGAAATACACGTTAATGTGCTTAATTTAAGCAGCAGATGGTTTGAATCCAAGATTAAACTGCGTGTTAATTGCACTCTGATCTGTATCTACACTATCAGCATTCTTCACGCACCAAGGGTTCATGTTAAGTCAAACTGAAACATTGATGACAAGTGTCTCTTTTTGGATGTGCGGAGGTTATTAAGCAAGGTTACATATTTTTGGTGTACGTACTTTCTTTTTATTATATTATTATTAATATTCTTTTTCTTATATTTTACCTTTGTTTTCCACTATAAAACATTTGAGGTCATCTTCAGAGAATTTCAGAGGCGGGAAAAGCTGACACTGATTAATCCAGTGTGTAATATAGCATTGATCGGAACTCTTTGCTCATGTCCGATTGTCAATCATTATCATAATGCAAACTTTTAGCCCCTGTGTATATCTCGCGTTAGCCTTACATATTCCCAAAGTTCAACTAATAACAAAAATAATATCGTCCTTCTCCAACATTAACAATCGCTTAATTGGGAGCCGAAATAGCAGACAGCAAGGCTGCACATCGGGCCGAATAAATGCTTCGACCTGATTGGTCAAATATGGACTTCCACGGATCCATATATTTACATACAAAAGATGCGCAAAAATTACGCATATGAAAAGATGCGAAATGGAAGATGAAATTCGTGATACTGGATTACGGCAAAAAATAAAATTCATCCCTGTTTAATTTTTATTAATCATGATTCGGTACGATTTTTGGAAGAGTGATGGACCTCCAGTCATTATGATTTGGCGAAGGAAATACGTGTATACTGTTCATAATGGAAGAATTCTTTTTATCACATAAAACCACATCCAGCAATGTATTAAGCCCATGACTTATTTTTGATAATACACTTGTGTATGATGGGCTTTTTTTTTTTTTTTTTTGTATGGTTCTAGTAATTTTTAGTCGGGAGCGCGTGAAGCCGGAGAAAAAAACCACCGCACGTACGGAATTTGTACTACTTCGCCATTTCGCGGGGAAATGATGCCTTCAAAGCTAATACGTATACGCGTGGAAAGTTTTCGATTTTCGTGTTTGACAAAAACAAGAAGTGCAGCGAAATGGATTTAAAATTTTTAAAAAAAATGCGAAAATAGGTCGACTTAGCCCCTCTAGAAACTGGTTCTTTCTACTTTCGGTGTAAATGTCAAAAAGCCGTCTTCTTGTTTATATACACATTTCAAACCAAACTAAAGCCGTAAACATGGACCCATGAATGGTATATAGGCTAGAGATGATGATGCAGAATACTTTTTGTCTGTAATTCGTTTTGTATGATAAATAGAATCTCACATTCTTGTGTATGTGTTATCATTTATATAAAACTCGTTGACTAAAATGTATTTGACGCTCGCCAAGGTTCAATAGACAAGGCTTGTCTTAGCGGAAATATAATCTGAAAACCAGCTTTTCCTGTATACAAACGCTTGGATCCTAGGAGAAACCTTGTTGTTTACTTAAAAAGGACAGAAATACGTGGAATAAAAGTTTCAAATGAAACGAGACTCTTTCTCTCATATGGAACCACACTAGTCAGTTTCATCCCAAGCCATTTAAAATGGATTGATAATACCATAAAGTTGGCATATGATACTGTTATTAACGTATCTGCATATTCTACACGCTCTGTTGGTCCTTCTTTTGGCGCTATTTACGGTTGCAAGCATCTGTTCTATTCTTGAAACAACTGACTGCAACTCAGAATTTACTTTTACCAGATTTTATTGCGCCAAGTTGTCAACAATTAAACGAAGTAAATTCCTAAATGAACTTCAGTACTAGCCATGGTGTATATAGTTACCTCTCAGGAGGAAAGAAAGAAGTACGAGAAAAAGTTTTTGGCTGTTAAGAAACAGTACTTGTGTGCACTCTAGAGGCCACATTTTAAACCAGCTACTCACGAAACTTGGTCATCAGATTTGTCTTGATAAAATCTCGAACAAACTTGAAATTGGGTCATGTTGGGTCAAAAAGTAGGTCACTGGGCCAAATCTTGGAAAAACCCTTGTGTGCACTCTAGAGGCCACGTTTTCAGCCCAATATTCATGAAACTTGGTCAAAATGGTTGTATTTCGGACAAGTTTAAAATTGTTTTGGGGAGGCTAGAAAACATTGTGGGAAAATGAGAAAATGCTGGTTACCACACCATCGGGTCAAAAAGTAGGTCACAGGGGCAAATCTTGGGAAAACCTTGTGTGCACTCTAGAAGCCACATTTTGACATGGCTATGTTATAAAACATTTAAATCTAGATCATATCATTTAAAAGTGGAGATGACAATCTGTTATTGTGTGGTCGGTCAAATAGTTAACTGCTGGCAGAAAAAATGAATTTTAAAATCAAGCAAAAAGTAAACAAAAGATAGTGACCTTGCAACTTTAAACCTTGTTTTGAAAATTTCTCTGCCAGTGACTAACACTTGGACCGACTGTAAAATAACAGATTTTCATCTTCACAATAATACACATACTTTTTAAATGATATGAGTAGTGGAATATATGTATGTTGTCGCTCATTGCCATTTCGACGTGTTTCATTCCCATTTCGACGCGTTCCAAATCTCTGAAAAATCTCTGACCCAGAAAAATCCTGGTCCCCCCTCCACGAAAAAAAGAATATAAATATCTGAGCCAGAAAAATTCTGGTTCCCCCTCCACGAAAAATAAGCGTTAGAAAATTCTTGCAGTCGTTGCAGTTACTAAAAATCGTGGTCCCTGAGAACCATAAAAGACTGCAACGAAAAATGCAATATTGCAGTCCGATTCTCTAAACAAATTTATCTCCGAAAAAAAAAATATTTAAAAAAAAAAATTTTTTTTTAAAATATTATTAACCTATTGACATGCTAACCTACTAACCATAAAACCTATTGCAATAAACGGTTGCAGTCGTTGCAGTTACTAAAAATCGTGGACCCTGAGAACCATAAAAAACTGCAACGAAAAATGCAATATTGTAGTCCGATTCATAAAAAAGACCGTGGAAATAAAAAAAAAATAATTTTTTTATTTTAAATTTTTTTTTAAAATAATTTTTTTTTATTTTATCGTAATTTCATTACCAACCAAAACGTGGAATATAAACCATGGCTACAAATAATGATAATGAAGAATTAAATGAGCATCGTAATAATAGGATTGATACTTTATCTGTAAGGATTGTACGTCGTAATGAAAGGAAAGAGGAAATCGAAGAGGAGATTCAGGAAATCAAAGAGGATATTCAAACTAGTGATGACGCTGCTTAGTTTACTATTGAAGTTCTTAATAAAGAAATTCAAACTATCAATGCAGAGATTCAATATATGGAAGAAAGCATTGAGAGCTTAAGAAATACCATAGGATATAATCGAGAAATTTCGGAGGACAATGTCTATGATAGGTTTCATACACGTAGTCTTATGAAACTAGATATTGAAGAGGAAATTCAGCGTATTAATGAAGGTTTTCTGTTTCGTAATGATAGGATTCGGGGTTTAAATGTGCAGATTCAGGATGCTAAGGCCTCACCTGTTAGTGAAAGGCTTCGTACTTTGACAATTCGGAATCTTAATATGGAGATTGCTATTATCAATGTAGAGAATATGACTGATAGTAAGTCTATTCGTTTTTTGGAAATACTTATTAAAAGATTGAGAAGAAGAAAAAGAAATGATCGATTAATCATAAAGACTAGGATGAATTTAAACGATGATACGGTTCAGATGTTCCGTGAAAGGATAGATATTATAAACGAAATGATCACACTATGCCAAGATAGGATTCAGGAATCTAATGATAATGCAGAGATTGCAGCTTTAAATGCACGGATTAGGACTTTTAATGAAGATATTCGTCACGCAGAACAAGAAATGATTCACGCACATGATATGGTAAAAAATGACCGAGAACTTTTAAAAAGATGCTTATAATCACATACATATATATTTTGTTACCTATAATACATAGGTAACAAAATAAAAAAAAAAAAAAAAAAATGTCATGACTATGTTCCAAAATGCAAAAAGGGAAGGAGACGATTCCCTTTTCAATTATAGAAAAAATTTCTTTAAAGTAAATTTATAACTTTTTTAAAGTTATAAATTTTTTGTTTACTCTTGTTCTATTTTATAATGCCCCAAAGCTAATGTGTTTATACTATCATCTAATATATATCTTTTATCATCGCTAGAGCTTAATGCTACTTTGTTTATCTTTTCTGAGTACATTTCATGCTCACGGCTTCTTAGTACACACATCTCTCTATACTGATTTTTTTTCGTAAATAAACAATCTTCATAATTCGTAAAATTTATTTCGTTTTTAACGACTGACTTTTTAATCCCCTTGCATCTTTTATCCTCCTTATTATCTAAAGTTTTATAAGCGTACAGTTTTGCCTTTAACCCCACAAACTCTGTCATAATTTTGCCTCCCAACTCATCTTTAAACTTTCCTATTACTTTTTTGTTCCCGCTATAATAACACGGATGATCGGCTGGATAGTTACTTGTATCGAACATTTTTGGTATGTTGGGGAGAATATCTTCATAAAGGTCATACGTTTCTATCTCGAGTATAAAACTATCGGTATCTGTATAACACAATTTAACTTTATCGTCATACTTTTTTTTAAAATAATTATAATAATTGTCATACATATGCGTTTTACTAATATCTAAAATGCTCATACCCGAGTAAACGGGCTTATCATATTTTATTACGGTTTTCTTCATGTGCAAAGCCACAAAGTTTTCATCGAATATAGTTGTATGATCATAGTTTGGTTTTGCCACCTGCTTTTTATAAAAATTAGATTTATCGACAGAAAGTAATTTTATATCCACTCTGTTTCTTACATTTTCCATTGTCTTACCAAAAACGGAATTATTCATCAACTTAAAAAAATCTTTCTCAAAATCATTTTCAGCCTTAGTTCTTAAGCTGTTGTTAAGATCAATGTAAGATTTTAACCAAGTACTTTCTTTAAATTTAAATCCGCCGATAACCTTTTTTAACTTACGACCCAAATCAACATATGTTTTTAAAGCCCGATAATGCAGAACATATTTTTCTTTATTGTATAAGTTGGGAATTAATTTTTTTACTTTTTCTACTTCTTAGTGTTCTGGTGCTAAAGGAAAGTCATTGTGAAAATCATGCAATCTTTTAGGGTAATCTAATTCCACCTCTATAATACAACCTTCTCCTTTTTTACCACAATATTTTTCCTAATCTTTTAATTCGTTTTCCGTCATCCATTTGAAATCGTGTGTGGGCAAAGGCTCACTCATTGCTCCGGAGTAAAGACTATTCACATCTACATACATTAAATACTTTGGAGGTTTACTTGTCATATATTGATCCCCCATGTATTTATTATTCGCTTTCGAATATCTTAATGAGCACATACTAACTCCGCCTCTTAGTCCCTCTTCTACCATTAAAAGCATGTCGGGATCTGATAAAAGTTCTAACTTTATCTCGGTTACTTTTAATGCAGCGTCCCAAGCTAAACCCGGAGCAGTATAATACCAACTAGGGTCCAAGTCATAGTTTTTGCGGCAAACATTTCTAAAGTTTTCATAAACATCAGCTAAAAGTAGTACATCCGATTTGTTGTATAATTTTAAGTAATCTTCTAGCGTGCTCATATTAAAAGTTTCCTAAACATTTTTTGCGTGGGCATAGTCCTCATCAGTAATATGTTCTTTGTTTAAACTAGAGTAAAGTGCTTCCTTAGATGGTAACCGTGTTTCTCTAAGCCTTTTAAAAGAGTCTAAGTACTCGTAGGGAAAAACTCCCTTTCTTCTAACTAATGGCAACTCTTCTTTCGTAAAAAATTGTGATAAAATTTTTATCTGGTCTTTATCTAAATTACTCGAAAGATTATCTAAGCTTGTACTCATAAACTTAAAGGTGTCAATAAATCTAAGTGTATGCCATATTGTTTTTTTTTTGGTAACCTCCGTATTTTTTCCTTTACTCGAATAACTTCCTCACCAACGACAATATCCTTACTAAAGCTAATGTATCTTTCTTCATTATTCGGGATGCAATTAATTCTACCGTAATGATTATTAAGACTTTTAATAAAAAGATGAGCGTCATAACCACTAAGATTATGAAAGTACACAGGTGTAAAGTTAGGTGTTTTAGCTTCTAAATTGCATGAATTATGCGCGGCACCCCGATATTTACCCGTAAAATGACAATGATCTCTTACTTTATCATCCTTAAATTCCTTACCACAAAACCAACAATGCGTTTGATTTTCGTAATCCGCTTTTTCTTCCTTAGTCATGTTAATTTGCGTTATATTTTGGTAGTACCTTTGGTGAATTTCTTTTATATCAGATATTAACCGCTCTATAAAAATTTACCCCGCATCTTTTCCAATATAACTTCTCGTAATAGGTTGACAAACATTATCATCGAAACATTTTATAAGGTAGTAAAAACTACAAGGTGTATGGTGGTGTTGTTGTATAGTAAAACTATCTTTCGGGTTTAATTCACAAGTGTGAATAGGTTCCAAAATACTCTCAAAATCGGCATACACAACAAAGGGAACCGGTAGTTTTCTATAATGGTTTTTAAAACTTACCATGGTACCTTTTTCTGGCATCTCTAATCTAATATTTTCGTGATTTTTACAATATTGTTCGTGTTTTTTTAAAAGTTCTTTGTTTCCAAAATGGTTTAAGCACCGCTTACAAAATTTAATATTTCCACTACAATGTTTTGTTACCCGGCTACTTAGTAACCGATTAAAATTTTTTATGAGGGCATAGTGCGTTCTTTCTCCATCTTTAATATAAAGTAAGTCCACATGATTGTTTTTTTCATTGCCCGCATTCCTAAGAGGATAATTTTTTTCATTCTCATAACCAAAAACGTTTACACTAATTTCGGGATTTTGTTTCTCGAACTTATTTATTTGTGTCTTTAAACGAGACAGGATACTCTATCTCATTCATGTTTAAACTGCATTTCCTCAATCGTAAATCTCCATCAATTCTTTCTGCGTTCTTGTCTTTAGGATAAAGTTGTCTTAAAACACACCATAAAAAACATTTATTATCGTTATTTTTTATATTAATAATAGCCTTTTTATTTTTAATCCAATCCGGTAAATCTAGCCACCCATTAGCCCCCAAAGGTTCATAAGCAGCTGTGTGCAGTTCTAACTCCGTTATATGTGAAAAAGTAAAACCACTACCTTGTCTTTGAAACTTTTTTTTTAGAATTTCGTCTATCATATTTAATATTATTTCATCTACTTCTCCCCCATTTAAGTTTAAATGTTGTTTCGAGTGAAAAGCATATTCTGTTAATGAACCGTCGGGGTCTGAGGGTGAATACATTACACACTTAAGACCTAGTTTTACTTTTTTTTGTAGGTTACTTCTAAGAACACCTCGAATAAGCTCTTGTGTTCCACCAAAAAAATCCTCAGGCAAATAACCTCTTTTTCCATCTATTTTATATACTCTACCATAACCTAATATTAAACTGTTCCCTAATAGGAGGAGGTTGTGGTACTAAAGGTACCTGTTAAGAAGGCCTAGCACGCAACCTAATTCTTGACTGAGTTGGCCTTCTAACATCCGGTGTAGGTGGGGCTATAGATCTTCTTACATGTAATCTAAAGTCATCCAGCACTTGTGGTATGTCCGTGGAATCTACATTATTGACTAGCAAATTATTGAAATTAGTTATTCTTCTCTGTATAGGCTGAGGAACAACCGCTGAGTAAACACGTCTACCTACGTTGGCAATATTTCGTCTTACTGCCGAGAATACATTTGGAATATAGTCTGACATTTTTTATATAGGAAAAATAAGTAAAGATATCAATCAATTTTATCATGATTTTTTTAATCATAATAAAATTATGGAATACCTATTCTATATCTGTCTTTCCAAACTCTACCATTCCATCTACGAACTGTTTGTGAGTTACACTGAATAAATTTACTTGCTTGATCAATCGAGGGGAAAGTATGTATTGCTCCCGTTCTAAGATCCTGTACAAGAACTTTCCTCGGATTTTTCCTAATATCTTTCAATCTGTCAAACCTAGGGTCCCTTGGTTTTTCGGGTTTAGGCGTCTCCTCTGGAAACACCCCATGCTCTTTTGCTAAATTTGCCAATTTTTTTTTTATCCCACCATGAAGAAAATTCTATATTATTTTCTCTAAGAATATCTTTAATCTGATTTGGTTATCATTTCTTTTATTAAAGAAAAAAATCTTAATACACTTCACTCATTTTATTTCCATCAGACTGGAAGTTTATTCTCCTATCACTAATAATAACACGATATGCATGTGTGTTTGCAGGTACATTAGCACTAAAATTTACCTTAACATGAATATCAGTTACAGAATATTTTATCCTTTCACTCTGTTTGCTAACATCGAACAAAAACAAAGGATAAAGATCTTTGTACTCTAATGGGGTAAAGTTAGGATTTGATGCCAAATCATCCATGAGAAAAAACTTAGATCTAAACATGGCAGCATCACCATACGCTCTACTAAATTGTTGCATGGGAAACGAAAGATTGTGGTCAGTTCTAGGATATTTAAAAGAATTTAACGTAACGTGAATATCCATAACTTGAACATGGTCAAATATGGCAGGATTTTGGATTTGGGAATTTTGTTTTCCTGTCTGAAAACTGATAATGATGTAGCGCGGAAACTCTGGTGATGTTTTAACAGCGAGTCTCCAGGTAAATGATGTGGTTGGAGGAACTGTAGCAGTATCGCATTGAAGCATTCTATAATTAACTGGAAAATTTTCTTTACTTTGGATATGTTTATAAAGTTCCATTTTATACTGATCCATGGGTAACACATGTGGCATATACCATGCTATTTTACGCAGTGTAACTTTACCAGGTTCATGACGAGCTGGGTTACCACCAGCAGCAGGCACCGTAGCAACTCTAAAAATAGCGTCATTATCACCAGTTCTTGTCAAGTAAAGAGTTTGCTTCATTCCGTACAAGACTTTATCATAATCTTCGCAAAAACCCCAAAAAATGTTTTAATGGAACTCTAAAGCTAAAGGTGCCCCTAGGTCTAGGAGCAGTAACAAGGAGATTTTTTCTTGCTGCCCAACCCACATTATTATCTTCTGCCGCATTTGTTGTATCCTTATACCACAATTGGTTTAAGCCTTGTGATTTAGAAAAATCATCGGAATATTTTAACAATCCAAGCATAGTAGTAGCCTGGCCAGGGTGTGATATTCTTTTAATCTCTTTACCTGAAATGTCATATCTAATATTACTAAAAAGATACATTAAACCGTTGTTCGTTAAAGTAACGTCATCAGCATTTACATAAGCGGTGTTATCAGTTTTTGTTAATTGACCTTCTATAAGCAAGTAGCTTTCACTAGGATGCGTAAAAATATCTTGAGTTTCGATGTTAATCGTAATATCTCCTCCGGGGTTGTTAAGATTGTTAACGGCACCTGTAATTTGTAGATACTCGAAGTATTCGTACTCTTCGATACTATCATCATTAAAACCCGTTTCAGTAACCATTTTTATTATATTATAATAATTTTTAAATTATTATGATACTTTTACGTCGTTTTAATGCCAGCCCCACTATTTAATCTTTTAACTAATTCTTGTATAGCAATGGCGTCTTTACCACTTCCATCTATTAAAGTATTTATGTCTCGCGAAACGGGCGTTGTAGGTATATCAGCGTACTTTTGTAAAATTTTCTTAGATTTTGGTGTTAAAGCCTTTTCAACTAACCTTTTCCCTGCATCTATAGCAGCACTCTTTCCAGCCTCTAAAGCTTTTTTGCTCCTTCCTTAGCGACACTCTTTCCCACATCAACGGCAGAGGATGCAATTTGTTTAGCAACACTACTACCTAAAAGTCTCGCAAAAAAGTTAGCTAAGCTGTCAAAAATTCCGGCACCACCATATCTATTCCTTCTTGTAAATCCACGCTTCTTATAAATGATCATATTTTATAATATGGACATTAATTTTTTATAGCTTTTACTATAGAAAACACCTTGTCTTTTTAATTCGTCACACACGCTTACCAACTCGTTTCTCACACCTGTGTTGCCAGCTGCTTTACTTGCCATAAGTAGGTCAAGTTTTTCTAGTAACGCGTTAGGGTCACTGGGAATAACAACTTTTTTAACGCCAGAACCTTTTTTTTTTCCTTTAAGCCGCTTTTGTTTTTGCAGCCTATCCCAAGTAGGTTTAATAATAGCTAACCATTTTTCCGATTCTGTGACTTCAGGGTCGTCTTTGGATTTTAATTTTCCACTTTTTGGATCATCGTTTACGTACATAGTGTTAGTGTCAACTAAGATTTTACTATACGTTGAAATATCATTAGCAGGAATATTTTCTAAGTCGGGTTCTTTTGATGTAAGAAGTTCATACAGCCCTTCTGTTAGTAAATAAATTTCTTTATTAATAACAATAAATCGATTACCGTCTTTGTCCGTAGTTTCCTCAGTTAATTTATCACCCATAAAAAACCCACCACCTTTTTCATAAAGACCAAATTTGGTATCAGAGCCAGGAAAAACTTCCGCTTTTATTTCCTCTTCAGATGTTGATGGTAATGGTGAGCTATAAGCAGGAGGAGGAGTAGGGGATCTTTCTTTTAGAATAGTAAGAGGTTGTAAAAGTGCTCTTCTTTGTTGCGGCAACCTTTGGGGCAATTGTTCGATACCCGCTTTAATAGGCCTAAGACCCTCCGTAATCTCCTTTGTTGCAGCTTTTTGTATTTCTGTAATAGGTTTAAAAAGCTTTGAAAGGCCTGTTTGTAATTCTATTTCCCCCGTTTTCTCCGCTAGTTCGTTATCACGAATATTCTTTCTTTTACCGTTTTATCTCCCTTTGTTGGATCAGTGATTTTTAAAAAAGATATTTTTTATTAGGATTATTTTTTAATAGTTTTTATTAAGGTTTTCATTAAAGTTTTTATTAAGGTTTTCATTAAAGTTTTTATTAAAGTTTTTATTAAAGTTTTTTAACCCGTTTCGTAACTAAAACTACATGAAAACTTAATTTTAGGCTTTTTAATATTCCAAAGGCACACCATTATGTTTTTCAACCAACCTCCGAAAGGACTCACGCTGTTCTTTTCTCCCTTTCTCTATTAATGATTCTTCCGTTTCGCTCGTTATCTTTTTCTTGGATTTAGCCCTAGTTTCTTCCTTCATCTTCTTGTATTTCTCTAATTCCTCCATAATCAGTTGGAACTCTTCATGCGTGACTTTATTATCCGAAAAAGCTTTCGAGATGTGAGAGGATATAGTATTTAATTTAGTAGCAGCAATGGTTTTAATCTTCTCATGTTTTTCCGCTTTAGTTGTCGAATTTCTAACGATGAATTTTCCGATAAAACTTAAACCACCACAAACACCTGCGACAATTTCTAACACTGTCCCCATGGATATCGCAACTATTGTTGATAACAAAACTACTCCTCCAACCCCTGCAGCTAAGGTAACCGTAATTAAACCTTTATCTACATTATCTACTATTCTAGCGGCTCTAAAATATTTCTTACTTAATTCTTCTCTCTTCGATACCTCAGCTTCTAAAAAGTTTTGTATCTCGTTAATTTTCTGCAAACGATAACCCTGTCCCTCATCAACTGGAGGAGCCGTGGGTAATATAGGATATTTATTCTCTTTCATCTCCATTTTTTATTAGCGTAATATTTTTTTAAAGATGATAATAAACGCTGCATAAAAGCTTGTTTTTTTTTATCTTTACTGTATCCTTCGAATTGTTAGTAATAGTAACTAAAATATTCTCTGTATCTTCGAGGCTAATCTCATTTTGTAAACTGAAGTTCTTTAATCTTAAAGAATATGCTAATGAGGTTAAAACTACACCTTTAGTCGACATAAAGCCTAAACCTAATTGTGACGGAAATATTCGCCCCGGAGTTAATGTAAGTTCTTCTTGACTAAAGATTTGCCAAGTTAGCGGATTTACTTTTATCGGAGGATGTTTTAAATTAGAAACCGGCCTCCAGTGGATCGTTTTTTGTTGAGAAATTTTTGGTTTTACGCTAAATTTGTGAACATTCATCTTTTTTTAGTATAATATTAATTTATAATATAGCTCCTAAAATGGGAATATTAGCAAAAGGACTATTAGGACCTAGAGTAAGACCGCTTCCTTCATGAAACTTTCCACCCTGTTTTAAATATAAACCATCACCAACAACAGATCCTAATCCTTTGCCTTTATAAGGACTTAAATAAAGACCTTTACCATCAGTTTCTACCCGGCAAGCACAACCTCCTTTTTTAAGGTAAAGACCCGATCCCATTACCTTTTGTACACCTGATGATGCTAATCCTGAAAGAGCACCAACACCTAATGCCGGCAAAACGGTTTTGGCTAGCACTGGCAAAGCACTTGCGGCTAATCCGGCTAACATTCCGAGAAAACGTCCCTTTATTTCCTTATTGTATTTAAGTTGCTTGGCAGACATTGTAATTGTTACACCAGTACCATTTTCAAGGCTTTAGCTATTTTTTTCGCTTGTGTTTGGGTAACTGCTAAAACATCATTACCTCGTAAATCTTTATGTCCTAAACGAATACCTATTTTGCTGCCTCCTTTTTTAATAGCGGATAGGATTTTTTTCTTTTGTCCCTCCGATATATTAACTTTAATATTCATGTAACTTGTCATTTTTATACGTTTTATTTTTTTATGCCTTTCTAATATGAAACCTAATTGTAAGATTTTCTCCTCTTAGATTTAGTAAAGTTCCATTTTGGTCCGTAATTTTTACCTCTAGATTGTGTATGTCACTCCTCGTTATTGGTATATAAACTAAATTAACTGGTGACTCGATTATCTTATATCCCGGTGCAACATTGGGAAAAAAAGAGTAAATTGTGTTTTGTGTTGAACCATTAACGTAGCTTCCTGAGATAGTATCGATGTTAACGAGTATGGAATTTATGCTGAGAATGTTTACTACATTCTCCGACTCGTGAAATCCTGCTTCATAATTTGCGTGAGTAAAACCTAATACTTTAGAAATGGAGTTTGGATGATTAAAATCTACTTGATAGCCGTTTTCAAGGTTAAGAATAGATTTTAGCGTATTTGTGTTTGCTGAAATGTTAATAGGATATTCATCATTGACTAAATCGAAGTGACCTTTTTTTCTCATTTCCTGGTGAATGGTATCATTAATGTCTGTAACATCATAACTTCCTTCTGGTATTTCTATTTTAAACCAAGAAACACCATTGTCTGGAGAATAAATAAACATGTTATTTGTTGCGTCAATGTTTGGAAAAGAGTAGTATGTTTCGAGGTTTACCAAAGCTATTTCATATTTTCTATCATATTCCAGTCGAATTGGTGGATTAAACTCTGTTGTAAAGAGTGTTTTGTTGCTACTTACTATAATTTGGGAGGACATTTTGTGTTGCGTATTTTTAGCTATCTGTTTTAAAAGATCTTCCATTTTTTATAGTAAAAAAATTTTTAAATTAGGTAAAAAATATATCTTTCGTTAAAAGATATATTTTTTAAATGGGGTTAATACTAACTAATGCTAATTATGATATCTTTTAAAATTTTGGTTAAACCCCACCTTAAACAAAAAAGATTCAACTTTAGCAGAAGTTTGTCTTTCGTCTTGCCCAAAAATTAAACATATTTTTGCTATATGATTTATATATGCCGCCATTTCTTTTATATGTCTTCTATGCTTTTTATTTGTTCTATCTTCCTTTTCAGTTTCGAAAATCTTTACCCGCCTATTTACATTATCCATTATTTCGGAAACACGTTTTTTTTATAAAAAGAATGTGTAATTCTCTTTCGTCAATATCATGTCCTTTTGCAAAAGAGAGAAACTCTTTTTTTAGTTTGAGAACATGAAAAAGTTTATTAAAAACGCTTGTTGGGTAATGTTCAAGCCATTTTGGTAATTTATTTTCCACAAGATCTCTAATACCACACATAACCTCATTTACTGTAAAACCACATAATCTATAATCAAGTAAAATAATATTACCACCAGGATATAAACGTTCCATTATTTTTTACAATTATTATATATTTAAAATTTTTTTTTTTTTTTTTTTTTTTTTTTTCTTCTATTGGATTAGGTATATAAAAGTTGTCAAAACCGTCTCTATACTTTCCTTTATCTTTTTCGCTAGATAAATCAATGACGACAAAACCATGTGGTTTTTCCCATGCCTTCTTGCAAAATTTTCTAAACTCTTCTTTGGGCATATCTTCACTTACATGGTTACTATAAATATGATTAATGTTTTTAAGGTCTTGACGAAAAAGACAGATAAAATTTGCGTTTTCTGTAATAGTTTGCCTCGGTAACCTAAAATAGTTTTGTGAGAGGTAAAAGCAGTCAACATTACTATGTCTTCCACGAATATAGTAGCACTCACACTTACCTTGCTTTTCTAAAAGTAAATCATCGAAAATCATTAAATTTTTGTTTTCCGGTTTTAACTCTCTCGGATCAGGCACATCCCCAGCAGTTTCAAAGAAACTACACTTTATATCCGATTTATTTTTTAGAGTTTTAATCCATTCTTTGATCAAAGCTGTTGGAGAAACATTTAAATCCTGTATTTCATTACGAAAGTCAAACAACTTTAAAATTGCCTCTTTCGGTAGTTCTTTCTTCGAAAGCTTTTTTAAGTATGCGATATTCGGGTTGAAAAAGACTTTTTCCAAAAACACACAAATTATCATAGTCAAGCCATTCCGGTCTTAGCAAAAGGTTTAGTAAAAGTGTGGTCTTACCACATCCTGATTTACCCACAATTAACCCTCTAATGCTTTTGGGTAAAAAAGGGTTATTAAATCTCTTTGATACTACTTCGTTCCATGATAAATTTACAACATCCATTTTTTAATATATTAAAAAAAATTTAATATATTAAAAAGATGTATTGTGTTAAATGTAGAAAAGCTACTAATACTACCAACATGGAATGTGTTGTTACTAAAAATGGAAGAAATATGGCACGTGGAAAATGTGTTGAGTGTGGAACAACTAAAACACAGTTTGTTAAAAAAAAAAAAAAAAAAAAAAAGGTGGATCAATACTAAATAAGATTATAAATAATTTACCCGTTGAAATGCATCTCCCCGGTCATAACTTTACTGGGCCCGGTACTAAATTAAATAAAAGACTCAATCCCGATTTAACACCGAAGGAATGGAGCAAACCAATCACGATATTTGCTATTTAAAAAATCCTTCAACGGAAGTTAGAAACAATGTTTGCGACGCAAATATGCAAACGGAGCTAAAGGGGATCTATAATCCAACAATTAGGGAAAAAATGGAACGGTCCGTCGTTAGTAATCTGATTGGAACAAAGAAAAGATTTGGAATGGGGGTTAATAAAAAAAGAAATTCAGCATGACAGCTTTATCGGAAGAGTTGCACAAGCCCGTAAAAAGAAAATTTAAGAAAAGGAGAGTCAGAGTAAACGGTATTGATAGGATATGGGCAGCTGATTTAGTAGACATGCAAGCATTTTCTAAATTTAATCGTGGCATAAAATATCTTCTCGCTGTCATTGATATCTTTTCCAAATACGGTTGGCTGATTCCATTAAAAGATAAGACTGGAAAATCTGTTGCCTCAGCATTAAAGAGTATTTTTAAGGAGAGAAAGCCGGAAAAAATTTGGGTTGATAGGGGTAAAGAGTTTTATAACAAAGATGTTAAAGACTTGATAGAGTTGTATTCCACCGAGAATGAGGAAAAATCTAGCGTCGTTGAGAGATGGATTAGAACGATGAAAGAAAAAATGTGGAAATATTTTACCGCTAATTCCACAAGGGTTTACATTAACGCGTTACCGGATCTCGTTAAAGAATATAATAACGCGAGACATTCTTCCATTAAGATGACGCCAGTAAATGCTAGTAAGAAGGTAAATGAAACCAAAGTTTGGAAAACTCTTTATCCCGATCATCTCGAAGTAAGAGATATAAATCCCAAGTTTTCCGTCGGTGATAAAGTAAGGATATCTGAAAAGAAAAAGACCTTTGAAAAGGGATATACCACATGATGGACTGAAGAGGTTTTTACAGTTTCCGAAGTAAAACATACATCACCCGTAACATATAAAATTGTGGATCTTAACGGAGAAGAAATACGAGGTACCTTTTATGAACCCGAACTACAAAAAACTAGTCAGGAGTTGTATAGGATAGAAAAGGTTATTAAAAAGGGAAAAAATAAATCTCTGGTAAAATGGAAAGGTTATTCCGACGAGTTTAATTCTTGGGTTGATAATAAAGATATCAAAAATATTTCGGTATAAAAAAAAAAATGATGGATATTGCGATTAAAAACGTAATTTTACCTAACAAACCGTTAAGCAACTTCGAAATAGAAGATGCCGCAAGAAAATTAAAGATTCCTTCTTTTAGAGGGATATTTTTACGAAACACTTTACCGAGAAAGTGTAGAAAAAAGGAATGCGGTATATTAAACCTTGATGACACGAGTGGGCCCGGTACGCATTGGGTTGCTTGGTATAAAAACGGTAAGCTAAAAATTTATTTTGACAGTTACAGCATACAACCACCTCTTGAACTAGAAGACTATCTGGTAAATCTAATATTTTACAATACGGATCAATTACAACAAGCTGGACAAGTATTTTGTGGTCATTTATGCTTGTACGTTCTTAAAGAGTTAAGCTCGGGGAATAAATTTCAGCAAGTTTTAAATAATTTTTTTTAAATATATAAAAAAAGATGCCTGTTGATATATTTGGAAGAATGGATGATGTTAAATCGAGTGGTGATGGAGCATCACTCACTTACATAAATAATAATTTTTGCGTAAGGATGGAACAACGGAAGTTACTGGTTCTATAAATATGAATGGTAATACATTAACGAGGGTTAGTAATCCCGTAAATCCTCAAGACGTTGCGACTAAAAATTATGTTGACTCTTATGCGGGGTTATTGGATGAAAATGGGGGTTATCACATGACGGGATATTTAAACATGGGATTTAATAAAATAAAAAACTTATTTGACCCTACGGAGCCGAGTGAAGCCGCCACTAAAAAATATGTGGATGATAGTGATAGAGCTTTTGTTTACGGTCCTGGTGGTTATATAGCAACTGCCGACGTTTCTATTGGAGGACGAAGAATTACCAACGTTGGAACTCCTTTAGACAACCAACAAGTTGCAAATAAATTTTACGTAGATACCACAACTGAGCTAGATACCGCGGGTGAAAAAGCTTTAACGAGAAACCCTGACAGTTCTTTTTCCATGAATGGTGAAATAGATATGGGTGGTCGCTCGATCACTGGTTTACCAAATCCCATAGATCGTAACGCTGCTGCTAATAAAAATTATGTTGATAACGGTGGTGCTATTGTAAAAAATCCAGATGGAAGTTTTAAAGCAATATCTGATGTGGATCTTAAAGGTTTTTCTATAAAAAACGCTGCGGCACCGGTAGAAGAAAGAGATTTACCAACAAAATCCTATGTGGATAAAAAAGTATCACTAGGGTCTAAGCCCATTATAAGCGTTAATGCTGAGGAACAAGGAAGTTTAGAAAATGGAAATTACGAGTTTTCTTTCGGTAATGGTAGCAGTGGAAAATCACATGGATTAGGTGGTGATTGCTTGTCAGCTCCGGGTAGAATTATAAGAGGTTCTTTAATAGTTATAAAAGGAAATAGTCATTAAGAAGAAGAGGTAAAAATTAACATAGTCGTAAACGGCATTGAAAAAATCGACTACTCCTTAATAAAAAAAGAGAGAAGAACGTTGCAGTTGCGTAGTTTTTTCCTCAACCTCTAGAAGTAAAACAATGTGACGTCATAAACTTTATAACAAGGTCTAACAATCCTAAGGCAACAAACTCTTATTTGACGATACTTATAGAATTAGACTTATAAAAATATATTGAATTAAATATTTAATTTAATATATTAAAAATGGAAGAAAGACTAAATGAGATTAATGAAAGACTAAATGAGATTGTGGGAACCGTTGATTTTTATAAAGATCCTCTGGAAGATTTATTGGTGAACATAAATGCATACTGTACGGAACTTATTATTAGATTCAAACCTTTGTTTACGGAAGGATATTTTCGTGAACATTACGAAAATGAAATTTGTGAGATACATGACCTTTTAATAAGGCAGTGTAGAGATTTTTTTTCGGAATATTATCTAGAGAAGCTTAATAATATTTATTCTAAAGCGGATAAATTTTTAACTAAAACGGAGGAGAAGACACTTGAGGAGCCGGTGGTGGAAACAGTGGAAACAGTAGAGACAGTGACAGTTGAGAAAACAGAAGAGACAGTGACAGTTGAGAAAACAGTGGAAGAGTCTTAAACAACAAAAAAAAATTTGTTTTAAAAAATATATATATTTTAAAAAATATATATATTTTAAAAAATGAACTCCTATTTAATAGTGAAAGAAAATTTGGAAGACAAACTAGCATGCTCACGCAGAAAAGCGTGTCTTAGTGATGGAAGAATTATTTATTTTACGGGTGTTGAAGATACAAACTATATAAGGGCTTTGGTTCGTATAAAACCTGCTATCTACTATGAATGGAGCAAAATGGTAAAAGAAGCTGGGGATGCTAATCTTTTTTCTATGGAACTATCCGTATGTTATCCTTCAATGGAAACGAGTGAACAGATACTCTATATCCAAGAAGGGGGAAGGAGTATTTTAAGGTATTACAACTATGTACTGGATGTAGAGGAAAAATGTGAGAAAAAGAGAAAAGAGCGTGGTATTGTTTTATCTAGAGATCCCGATGAAAAAGCAATTCCTGCTTTGACTATTGAATTTCCTGTGTGCCCCGATTGTTCATATATATTTAGGTGTTTTCTTAATGATTTTATAAGACTCTTTTCTCGATCACCCGTTTTTTGTAATAAAGAATGACATCTCTTACCATTAAAATTTTCTATTAATTCAGGAACAAAAAAAATCTCTCCTACCGTGGTTTTTTACAGTAATACTAAATTCGTAATACATGCAGGGTATCACCTTTTTAAATGATTCAGAAATTGTTTCACAGAAAATTGGTGGTAGAACTATCTCGTTAGAACACCGGTAAACTCTATATAAAAAAAAAAAAAATTTTGTTTTCGATGCAACTAGTTAGATTATTTAACCTATAACTTGCTTCATCATAATCATCATAATCAGCATTCATATGTTTAGATAATTTTATTATTAGTTGTTCATTATCATTATTTGTGGCCATGGTTTATATTCCACGTTTTGGTTGGTAATGAAATTACGATAAAATAAAAAAAAAAAAAAAATTATTTTAAAAAAAAATTTAAAATAAAAAATATATTTTTTTCGGAGCTAAATTTTTTTAGAGAATCGGACTACAATATTGCATTTTTCGTTGCAGTTTTTTATGGTTCTCAGGGTCCACGATTTTTAGTAACTGCAACGACTGCAACCGTTTATTGCAATAGGTTTTATGGTTAGTAGGTTAGCATGTTAATAGGTTAATAATATTTTTAATTTTTTTTTTTTTTTTTTTTTTTAAATAATATATATTTTTTTTCGGAGATAAATTTTTTTAGAGAATCGGACTACAATATTGCATTTTTCGTTGCAGTCTTTTATGGTTCTCAGGGACCACGATTTTTAGTAACTGCAACGACTGCAAGAATTTTTTAACGCTTATTTTTCGTGGAGGGGGAACCAGAATTTTTCTGGCTCAGATTTTTTTTTTTTTTTTTTTTTTTTTTTTTTTTTCGTGGAGGGGGGGCCATAATTTTTCTGGCTCAGAGATTTTTCAGAGATTTGGAACGCGTCGAAATGGGAATGAAACACGTCGAAATGGCAATGAGCGACAACATACATATATTCCACTACTGATATGATTTAAATTTTATGCTTTGTAAGACCAGCTCTGTTTACTTTTGGCAGCTGTTGTTACTTTAAGGGACAGCAATGTCGCCATTTTCAATTGCCGGTCATAACGTCTATCTGCTCGGAGAAGCGAGTACTGATCGTGATCATCTAAACTCCTTTTTTTTTAACGTGTTTCTGCGGTGTATAAGGGAATCAGTCCTTAGGTATATTTCGTATGGAAAGTTATCGACTCCATTAATAGAATTCCAATTTAAAAACAACGTTTAAAAATTGTGATATGGTTTCGCCGATACAGCATTAAAGTGCAACTTTTAGGTTTTCATTCTAAACCGGAAGGGTCCATAAGTGTGGCAAATTAGTGTGGCCGTTTATTCTTTTACAGCTTTATGGACAATAATGATTCGTACGACTACTATCATCAGAATCCATTCCTACATCACAATCACTTGAAAGCCTTGGGTAATCTTATACAAAGACGCTTGCATTACTTTCAGGTAAGGATTATTTTACAATTTAGATACTTCCGATTTTCTGGATTTAGCTTTCTAATCGGGTTTTGGTCTCGGACTATGAGTATCGAGGACATAGTATTATTTGACAATAGGACGAGAGATATGTTGATAATTGTGGTAGTAAATGATTAGGACTTAAAAAAAAAAAAAAAAAAATCTAGTACTATCTATCTATCATGACAGTTGTGAGGTCCTCCTCCAAACATCAATTAAACCCAATACCCTACAACTAGAAACTGTCTTTGAATAGTTCTAAGACCATTTCAAAATCTTCTATCATTTTTTCATTCTTTAGGTATCACCAAAACGATGCCAATTTCTTTCTTTTTCTGTTCTATTTCTATTTGGAGATCTTCAAAATGACTTTGCCATTTACTGTCATCAAATATTACCCCGGGGATTTCAAAAACGACGTCAATGATTTCGTATTGATAAAAAATTCAGCGGGCGTCCAGAATGACGTCAATATTGTCTGATGTCATATCTTTATTTTGTAATTTTTCTAACGATTTCAGCATTCTCTGTCATCAGATATCACCCAGGGGATCATAGAAGTACGTCATCTATTTTAGGTCCGTATTATTGTAATTTAGTTTGAAGTTTATAAGAATGATATCTATAGTATAGATATTTAGACTTTTCAAAAACAGGAGGAAAAAAATCAACACTCTCAAGAAATGACTCCTTGAAAATCGCAAAAAGGAGACAATCAATATCATATAGTACCGATTTCGTCATAATAATAGGATAATAAGAGGCATTGCGAACCATTTATTTAAACGTGTTAAGCCTCCGTTTTGCAAATCATCAAGGCAGACACGTGTGTAAAACATTTCTTTCAAAATTGCGCCAGCAGTTTAGACGAAAGGGATCGGGTGAGATTCTAATACATATGACCTCTGAAGCCCTCCTGTGGCCTTGATCTTGGAGACTGGTGTGTGAAACCTCAGCTCTGCACGTCGTCTCGTCAAGGTGGACCAGTGTATTATTTTACTACAAATGGACAATGCGTTCAGGATATATGGAGCGGACACGAACACGTGACAGAATGCTGTGCAGAGAGATAGTAACCCAACTATAAGGAAAACGGTATTTCTACCCCACAAACAGTATGGTGAGGTGTTACACTTTTGGATCTGCAAAACGACATCAACACCTATCATCATCATGTTACTTTTCGGTTGTCACCAGAGTTACCCTTAAAACGAGTGATAGCAAAGTTCTTTTGAAGGTCAGATCATTTTGAATTTCCTAAATTCAAATTCTGGCATCGTTCATGGTCAAAGTCTATACCTAATTCCGATGACAAAAGGTATATGAATTCCACTTTGTTCTCTAGAACCACAATGTTTTGCACATTTTTGGGTAGGTTAATATAACTTTCATGATATCCCATTCTGATGAATAATAAGAAATCAACTTTTGTTTAATTCGAAAAGATGATCTAATACTGTATTCAAGAATACATACAGCCGCGGAGACTATTTCAAAAAACTTTAAGTGCAACACGACGTTTTAGCTGGTATTGTGGGACTCGCAGTACTGGCCAAAGCCGTGCAGCATGATATATTGGAGGGGATCGTGTAGCACAACATATTTGCTTAGGTCTAGCACCACGAGTAGAACCATTTTTGAGTCGCCTGGTTGCATATTTGCATAGCAACCAGGCTCTCATTGTTATCATCCTGATCCATGGGGTGACGTAAGCATACCTCCGGCCTTGTACTGCTTCCTGTCCCAGTTCCGGTTTGCGAGACGTAACGTAGTTTTGTAATTATTCGGCAAACAAGCAAGTTTTTTGTTTTTTTTTTTCAGTTGTAAAATTTATAACTCACAAATGGTGCATTTTGTGATCATGAATATGTCTATAAAGACTGAACTATTCATTGGTTCTTATTTCTGAAACAATCATTTCGTCCACTTGGATACACAACAACCAATCGTTTACACAAGCATCAAGTATAATTTGCATATATCTACATATGGCAGTCGTGACATAGTTTCTGGATACGCCTAAAAAGAAATACTCAACGACTGCAAGCGTCTTTTCTAGAACACACTTCCATTTGTGGAAGAATTGCAAGCTTCTACACAACTTTTATTCTAGACTTTACATAACTTCCTTGCACTCGCATATCTTGGCTGAACCGAACTGTGTTCAGTGCCGTATGTAATGTGTATGGCTGCACCAGATGCTTGCAAAGATGAAATATATGGTTGAACAGCGATACTGTTTCACTTTTTCAGACTAGCGAAGCTAGTCTATAGGCATCAAGACTGACCTAGAGTCAAAGTAAACAAAAAACCCCACAGTTGCCAAATACTGCCTCACAGAAAATACTTCTTTCTGTTAGAAATCTTTAATTCTGTTATATATGACAATTTAGACAAAAACTACTAAATCTCTGACACTTCAATTTGAACATGTCTTACAAAGTAATAAACTGAACAGGATATCATTTATAAGGTATAAGATCTTTGCTTATATGTAAATTAAGTGACCTATGCAAAGCAGAGAATCACTTATTCCTACACCACTGTAACATTATGAATACTTCTATTAATAGATACACCTAGGTAACGTGTAGCAGATTCCAGCTATATTAACACTCACTGGACAGGGAACCCTTGTCATTCCTTCATTCATTATTTAGATCATTGTGTACCGTTAAACTGTTATGCTGAACTGCTATTCAATGTCTTAACCCTTTACCAAAAAGTCACAAGTTTTAACGACACTGGGGAAGAATCCCTATGAAAATATTGTAGGAAAAGGAGAAACTGCTGGTAACCATTATTTTCTCATTTTCCCACATTGTTTCCTGCCCGTTTGGAATCAGGTTTTATCAGTTCAACCACATTTAATCTATGGTCTGCACCAGCTTTGAAACTGGACAAGTGTAAAATTTTCATTTTGTAAAGAGAGTTAGATAGTTAACTACATCTTGTGCTACTGGATATTGACTAATTGATTGAATGGTGTTTAACGCCGTTTTCAACATCACTTTAGTGATATTGCGGAGACCAGAGCACCCATCCGTGCTTTCCTGAAGTTTCTTTTACCAGCACTACCGCGATTCAATGACCTTTTGCGGACAGTGTGGATTACAATCAGACTGCACAGAGCGTGCAGTCTGATCTTGGATCTACACTGTCAGATAAGAGGATGTATTTTCTCCAAAATATAACTCTGAAATAGCAATATTCAGGTGTTTACCATCGGCTTGAAAGTTTCATTTAACATTTTGTAGCAGGTTAAGGGTTAAACTTAAACTGGATTATAGTTAACCAATAGCACGCATAGCTCCGGCAGCTCAGTCGGTAGCGTACAGGACATGAGAACAGGAGGTCGCTGGTTCGATCCCCGACTTGGAAAATTTCTTTTCGACGACTGATGATAGTTATTGCGACAGGATTCATTTCTCTCTCACGTTTCGTCCATGGCTATGTGGGAAAGTAGCCAGTGGCTTGGAAAGAATATTGTGCAGAGTACTGGCAAAAGAAACACCAGGAAAGCATAGATATGTGCACCGACCACCGCTACATATCTGAAATAATGTTGAAAACAGGGATAAACACCATACAATCAATCAATCAATCAAATTCGCTAGTCTGTCAGTACTTTCAGTACTTTCATTAAGGATTATACAAATTGTTTCCCTATCGGAATGGAAGCTGGAAGGACAAAACATGAGCTCTTCCAGATAATGCTGGTAATAATTTTAGTTTGTAATTTTCAAGACAAAACACTAACCAATCGATTGTGTTCTATTTTTTTTAAACGAAGGTTGATTGGTTTTTATGTAAACAATACTTGTGCAGTCTTGGATCTTGGATCTACATTGTCTGATACGATAAGTTATTTTCTACCAACAACAATTTTGCAATTGCCATGTTACAGCATATATAAGTGGCTTGAAAACTTCATCCATTGTATTGAACAATTTAACCCTTTACCAAACAATCCCAACTTTTAATCACCCTGAGAAAGAAGCCTTTTGAAAACATTGTGGGAAATGGGGAAAAAATGCCGGTAACCGGCATTTCCTCCTTTTCCGATAATGTTTTCTACCCTTCCCGAAAAAGATTTCAATTTTTCATTCACATTTATTTTGTCGTCTGCAACTGCTTTAAATTTGGACAGGTCTAAAATTTTGTCGTTTGGTAGAGTTAAGGGTTAAGTGATAATAGGTACTGAAAGAGTTGGGTTTTTAACACACTGCTTACGGATCCATATATTTACTGCCAGTTGTTCCAGACAAATTTGATGTTAATTCATTAATAAAGTTACTGTGTGCAGATGAACCGCTCCTTCCAAAATTATAGGAATATATTTCAAAGCTCATGAATTTGTAAAGGTGTCGGAGTGCAGGGCAATTCAAGACCGTCAATATTAGTACTCATCTGTGTACATCCACAATGTTACTAAGAATTCTGTAAGAAAAATATTTCATCGTCCGATCATGCATTTGGTTTGAGGCTAGTTTGTCCAAAAACTAGCTTGGCCGTGGCCATGTTCATCCCTGGGCTTTTTCATCCAAGCTTGTTTGTCCCACATTATTGCACCCAACTTTATTAAAATGAATTTTAAGTGAAACATGAATTAAAAAATCAAGTAACATCATATATCTACAATTAGGAAGATTTTTTTTTCTTTAATTAATGTCTGTGAATCACTGGTTTTCATAGAATTTTCACCATCAGCAATGGGGGAACAATCTCAATTTGTCGACATCATTGGCTACTTCTAAATACCAAGATTACCAATCGTCAAAATTCAGAATTAAGGTAATATAAAAGCTCAGTGCTTAAGTGAGAGAGGAATGAATTGTGTCGTAATGACTACCATCAATCATCGAAAAGAAATTGGCTGAGCTAAGGATTCAAACCAGTGATCCCCCTGTTCTCAAGTCTGGTATGCTAACGACTGTGCTAATAGGGCTCTACTGCAGTAATTGGTTTTAACTTTTTACCAAATGATAAAATTTTAGACTTAACCAAATTGAAAGCCTTTGCAAATGATGGAATGTGTCCCAGATAGGGTAGAAAGCACTGTTGGAAAAGGGGAAAATGCTAATATACATAAAAGCAGCAGTATCTTGAATCACTTCGGAAATGCAGAAAATGAATTGAACAGGTTAGGAACAGGCCCAGTGTTCTTAAAGTTTAAAGAATCAAAAAGAATAGAGAGCAAATTGCTTGTTTACAAAAAAGAGAGCCATTTTATTTTTACCCCAAAAAGGGCCATGTTTTGCCCCAAAAATATTAACCATCAGCAAATCATTTTTATGCACCATGTCTTGGATAAAGTTAAAAGTAAAAATGTAGCAAACACCAACCATCTGAAGACTACATCTCTGGCCAAATCTTCACCACATTTAGTCCTAGTATTTGTCTTTATAATATTTAATCCTTTACCACACAATCCTGAGTTTTAATAACTGTGATGAAGGAGTGTTTAGAAAATACTGGAGGAGGGGCTCAGGAGAAATTGCTGGTGACCAGTATTTTCTCTTTTTTCCACATTGTTTTGCTACACTTTCCAATGTCAGTATTAGCATCACATTTGATTGTCATCTGTAGTAGATTTCAATTTGGACAAGTCTAAAATTTTGTTGTTTGATAAGGAGTTAAGATAATTTTGACAATTGCCACTATGCAAATATGAAAATTGGGTTAGCAAGTTTGTTTCCTAATTACAACAGTCACAAGTTTAAATTTTGGCCAATCTTGGTAAAAATAAATAGGTCACACAAGACAGATTACAATCACTCTTGTTGGTTTTTTTTTTTTTTTTTTTGCAATAAGTTAGAATTACATGTATCTTAGATGATTTTGAATGGTTTCTCCCCTGGTCACAATACTGACAACTTGTTTATACTTTTGAGCCCATATTTTGATTACATGAACTGAGTTCATATTCACCAACTGTTCTTAAGAACGTTCTTTGTCTTATTCTCCAAGATTTTCAAAATTTGAAAGTAAAACACTACTTCTGATTGGCTAAACCAGATGGTTTAGCCAATTAGAAGTGCTACTTTCAAATCTAGAAAATTCAGGAGAATAAGACTGAGAACGTTCTTAGGAATGGTAAGTAAATAGAGATCCTGATCTGTCCATCTGTCTTAACAGTATGCCATGCAAATTTCCATTGTTTTTAAAGCCATGCCAGGACAGGTGGTTCAGTATATTAAATACAAGGCTTGAAAGCCAGGGTTGCTAGCCCTGCCTATTTTTTTCAGACAATTGATGATAGTCATGGGAAAAGGATTCAATCCCTCTCACTGCTGTATATTTTTTCAACTAGGTTTATGTGGTAAAGTAGCCAGTGGCTTGGAAAGTACAAGTTAAACCAATTCTAGGAAGGCTTGTATAGGTGCACTGGCCTTTGCAACATAATTGAAATAATGTTGAAAATAGTGTTAAACCATAGAAGCAAGTTTTGGGCCAAATTTACTGAAAATTGCTGGGCCAAAATTTTGTCTAGATAATCTTTTTGACTTTACAATACCAATAGGTTCATTTTTATACATTTCAAAAGCAGTATAAGCATGGAAAATCCTAAAAGGATATCAACCAGGTTACCTTCCCACCCTATGTCAGTGAAACTTGGTCAAAATGTTAGATTTCACTGTGTTTTAGGGTAGCTTTGGCTTTAAATTAAAATTGGGCAGAATATTTGTAATTTTAAACCAACGTTTCCCTGAAACACAGTGAAATCTAACATTGAAATTGGGCAGAATATTTGAGTCCAGCCCCTGTAGCTCAGTCAGTAGCGTACAGGACTTGAGAGCAGGGGGTCACTGGTTCGATCCCCGGCTGGGCCAATTTCTTTCCAAGGATTGATGATAGTCAATGCGACAGGATTCATTCCTCTCTCACCGCTGATCATTGTTTTGACGATGGTTATGTGGGAAAGCAGCAAGTGGCTTGGAAAGAATATTGTGCGTAGTACTGGTAAAAGAAACTGAAGGAAAGCATGCATAGGTGCACAGGCTGCCGTGAAATAACTGAAATAATGTTAAAAAGGGTGTTAAACACTATAAATCAATCAATCAGTCAGAATATTTGCCTTGATAAATATTTCAGACAAGTTTGAAATGAATCATATAGGGTCAAAAAGTAGGTTACTGGGGAAAATCGTAGACAAACCTTGTTTGCACTCAGAGATAAATTTTCAGTCAGATACTCTTGAAAATTTGGTTGGAATTTTTGTCTTAATGACATCTCGTATAAGTTTGATATTAGGTTGTCTAGTATCAAAAAGTAGGTCACTTTTATGAATCAGAAAAACGTTGTGTGCACCATATAGGCCACATTTATCAGAAGTAGGCCTATTCCTTTTTGCATACTGCTCATTTTGATTGGTTACATGAGCCTTTACAAATTTATGTTTTTCCATTCTGTTGTTAACTCTACAGACTGTCAGTGTGAGACAATGTAGAGATATTTTTATTAGTCTGTACAAATGTGATCTAGAAGTTTCAAGCCTGTACAAACGTGATAGAAATTTTGAGCTTCTGGGCCTCTTCTTTCTTCTTCCTCACCCCTTCAGATGCCCAGGCCTTCAGTGCCTTTGGCCCTTTGATTTTAAAATGTGGGACAAATAGGAAGAAACCAAATTAAACTGTGCCACGTGTTAACGACTCTTGGGAAGAAAGCTTTTGAAAACATTGTAGGAAAGACGGAATATGCTGGAAATCTGCATTGTTCTTTGTCAACAATATTTTCCACCATTCAAGAGACAAATTTCACCGTTTAAGTAATAGTGTTAATTTTCCATCTGCAAACTGAAATGCTGTCTGGAAGAGTCTTAACTAAAACTTTGTGGTTTAGTTTAGAATTGGAAAGAAGCAGTATTGTGCAATTATAAAGTCGGCTTAGTGAGAATGTAGGTAAATTCGAAATCTTGTCAACACCTTTTTTACCCGTGTATCTGAAATGCTTAATTAACCCTTTACCTGCTGTTTAACTCTTTACCAAACGACAAAATTCTCGACAGTTGTTCTAAATTGAAAGAATTTGCGGACGACAAAATAAATGTGACTGAAAATTTATTTATTTATTTATTTATTTATTTATGTATTTGACAGGATAGAAAAGATTGTGAAAAATGTGGGAAACGCTGGTTACCGGCATCTTCTCTTTTTCCCACAGTGTTTTCAAAAGGCCTCTTACTAAGGGTCGTTAAAACTCGGAAGCATGTAACCGTTCACTTTAATTTTTTTTTTTCGTGTGTTCAAGTTTGATGCGGATTTTGTTCTTTCTTCATTCAAGAACCTTAATTCGATACAGTAGAGGCTAGTTTTATTGCTACAAAAGCATGGAAATTTCATAATAGTAAAGGATTTGGGTGGGTCAAAGTGCGTCTATTTGGAATTTTTGAAGATAAACTATAGGGACCTTCTAGGTCGTACTTGTAAGGTAACGTGTAAATTCTTTGTGCATTATTTGCAGTAGAAATCTTTCTGTCACAAAAATAAGAATTTACAAATGCAGTTTGCTAGATTTCAACCACCGGCTCATTTGCAGCTGAACAGGGACGAAAGACTTTGTACTCTTTGCAGCTCGTCCGCAGTGGAGAGCGAAGTCCACTTTTTATTGAAATGTCAAAAATACATGCATCTGAGAAGAAAATACAATATTAACTAAACACGACCAACGTTAAATACATTTAAGATCATTATGAGTACTAAACATCGACAAAGCATATTAAATCTTATCAGCTTTGTTAAAAGCGCAATGGAATTAAGAAAGCAATCTTTATGAACTACATTGCTTAGTATCGACGAAGTACAAAGTTTCATTAGTTTGTTGCAGCCATCCATTTATTAACTTGTTTTGTTTCAGTTCTTGAGTTGTGCTTTTCTTTGATTCATACTTCTACTAATAACATGTTCTTGCCATATTGCGTTGCAAGATAGCAATCTTTATTAGCAGATTGTTACGCCGCTTAGTACCATCATAGTACATCTCAGTAGTTTGAAGCAGTCTGTTTGTTATTTTGTTTTGTTGCATGTCTTGTGTTATTCTTCCCCTTTGATTTACATATTTCTTTTTTTCTTTTGATTATACGTTCTTGCTATATTTATGTACAATATTATGTAAATGGCCAAAGGCAACTAGCTTTGCTGTAAATTTGCCACTAAATGTTTGAACTTTGAACTATAGATGCTAATTCTAGATCAGTTAAAAATGTTATCACGTAGCAAAACAGAGACACTGGTAATTAAAGAGGGACAAAAAGTCGTTGGATTTGATATGGAAATTAACTGGAAATAAGAATTTGCAGCTTTTCCTTCAATGTTTCCTACAGTAGTAAACTGCAGGACTCAAACCTTAATCTTTGGAACAGAATATTTCACAAAATACAAGAGTGTATGTATATCCGAGATAAATAATGTTTAAAGCTTCGTGTTTATGGCAAAATCTCCAGCTGTTAACCCTGTACCAAATAATACCGTGCTTTCGACCTTAGGGAAGAGGCCTTATGAAAACATTAATGGAAAAGGAGAAAATGCTGGTTACCAGCATTTTTTTCCATTTCCCACAATGTTTTCTTTCCTACTACCCTTTCAAAACAAGTGAGTGCATTTGTACCACTTTCAAATTTGTCGCCTGCAGATACTTTCAATTTGAAAGGGTGTACAGTTTGTCTTTTTGGAAAGAAAGGTGCTAGCTTGAAATACCTAACTACCCGTGTAATAAACGATCATAAAGGTTTGTGACCACGTTCATGAAAGGTAAAACAGCTGAATGATGAAATTATCACCTTTGTGTGTGTGTGTGTGTGTGTGTGTGTAAGTTTAACTTTTCTGACGACAAAATGTCTTCTCCGTTTAACCTTTTTTAGCTCACCTGAGCACAAAGTGCTCATAGTGAGCTATTGTGATCATGCTGTGTCCCTCGTGCGTCGTCCGTCGTCAACTTTTTGCGTTGTGTATGCTCTAGAGGCACATTTTCAGTCAGATCCTCATGAAACTTGGTCAGAATGTTTGTCTTGATAAAATCTCGGACAAGTTTGAAATTGGGTCATGTGGGGTCAAAAACAAGGTCAAATCTTAGGATAACCTTATGTGCATTCTAGAGGCCACATTTTCTGTCAGATACTTGTGAAACTTGGTCAGAATGTTTGTCTTGATAAAATCTTAGATGAGTTTGAAATTGGGTTGTGTGGGGTCAAAAACTAGGTCACTAGGTCAGATCTTAGAAAAACCTTGTGTGCGCTCTAGAGGCCACACTTTCAGTCAGATACTTGTGAAACTTGGTCGGAATATTTGTCTTGATGAAATCTCATACGAGTTCGAAATTGGATCATGTGGGGTTAAAAACTTGTTCACTAGGTCAAATCTTAGAAAAACCTTGTGTGCGCTCTAGAGGCCACGTTTTCAGTCAAATACTTGTGAAGCTTCGTCAGAGTGTTTGCTTGATAAAATCTCGAACGATTTCGAAATTGGGTCATGTGGGGTCAAAAACAATGTCACTAGGTCAAATCTTAGAAAAACCTTGTGTGCGCTCTAGAGGCCACATTTTCAGTCAGATACTTGTGAAACTTAGTCAGAATGTTTGTCTTGATAAAATCTTAGATGAGGACGAAATTGGGTCATGTGGGGTCAAAAACAAGGTCACTAGGTCAAATCTTAGAAAAACCTTGTGTGCGCTCTAGAGGCCACATTTTCAGTCAGATACTTGTGGAACTTGGTCAGAATGTTTGTCTTGATAAAATCTTAGATGAGGAGGAAATTGGGTCATGTGGGGTCAAAAACAAGGTCACTAGGTCAAATCTTAGAAAAACCTTGTGTGCGCTCTAGAGGCCACATTTTCAGTCAGATACTTGTGAAACTTGGTCAGAATGTTTGTCTTGATAAAATCTCAGACGAGTTTGAAAGTGGGTAATGTGGGGTCAAAAACTAGGTCACTATGTCAAATCTTAGAAAAACCTTGTGTGCACTCTAGAGGCCACATTGATAAAATCTCACACTAGGTCTTGATAAAATCTCGGACGAGTTTGAAATTGGGTCATTTGGAGTCAAAAACTAGGTCACTAGGTCCAATTTTGAAAACCCTTGTGTGCACTCTAGAGGCCACATTTTCAGTCAGATACTTGTGAAACTTGGTCAGAATATTTGTCTTGATAAAATCTTGGACAAGTTCAAAATTGGGTCATGTGGGGTCAAAAACTAGGTCACTAGGTCAAATCTCAGAAAAACCTTGTGTGCGCTCAAGATGCCACATTTTCAGTCAGATACTTTTGAAACTTGGTCAGAATGTTTGTCTTGATAAAATCTTAGATGAGGACGAAATTGGGTCATGTGGGGTCAAAACAAAGGTCACTAGGTCAAATCATAGAAAAACCTTGTGTGCGCTCTAGAGGCCACATTTTCAGTCAGATACTTGTGAAAGTTGGTCAGAATGTTTGTCTTGATAAAAACTCGAATGAGATTGAAATTGGGTCATGTGGGGTCAAAAACTAGGTCACTTGGTCAAATTAAAGTAATACCTTGTAGGCACTCTAGAGGCCACATTTTTCGCTCAATTGACTTGAAAATTGGTCAGAATGTTTTTCGTAATTAAATCTCAGATAGCTTTGAAATTGGGTCACCTGGGGTCATAAAGTAGGTCACTAGGTCAAATTAAAGAAATACCTTGTGGACACTCTAGAGGCCACATTTTTTACCCAGTTGACTTGAAAATTGGTAATAATGACATATTTGACTTGATGATATCTGGGATCATTTAGAAATTGGGTCTCATAGGGTCATAAACTAGGTCACTGGATCAAATTAAAGAAATGTATTGTGGGCACTGTAGAGGCCACAGTTTTTGCTCAAATGACCTGAAAATTTGTCAGCATGTTCGACTTGATGATATATTGAATATATTTGAAATTGGGTCACATAGGGTCATAATCTAGGTCACTAGGTCAAATTACAGAAAAACCTTGTGGGCACTCTGGAGGCGGCCCAATTCACCTGAACCTTGGTCAACAAGTTTGTTTTGATGTCTCGGATGAGTCTGAAATATGAACGAATTGATGAATTTCGTTCCATCGAAATTGTTTGATGGAACGTGACCGAATTTATGACAATACAAAGGACTGATATTATCACAAATGAAAAATACTGTCTAATTACTTTTGTGTAGCTTTTGATTAACAGAATGCTCTATATGTAGCATTTGTAATGCTTTCGTCGTAAGTGCAGCCAACACATAAACTCATATAATGAAAAATATTTGGCATCTTCGGAACGCTATGTGATCTTCCAATAGTCATTCAAAAGCTAGACAGAAAATGTAATGCACCTTTCGAAGCAGAAATGTTGAATTAAAAAAAAAAAGAGTCTGCATAGAACATTTCATTTTTTTTTTTTTTTTTTTTTTTTCCCAAACTACACATTCATATTACAAAAGTCCGATTACTCTGGCAATAAGCACTGTTCCTTCACAAGTAAGAGAAGGGAAGAAAATGATACACACAACACATGTTTGAATGGTCTACGTACATACATACATTTGCATTATGCAGTTTATTAAGCATTAATGTACATAATTGTTTACACTTGATAATTTACGTGAGAGTACAATATGTATCAAACTTAAGTTATAAATATTAATTTATTAATTAATTCAAGAATCCGTGTATTAATTCAGTCATTAGTTCATTGTCCTTTTGTATATCTTTTGTTCTCTATCTCTCGCATGGGTAGACGTGTGAGTGAGTGGGTGGGTGAATGATCACCTTATATATAAGGGGAACAGGCTGATATGGCTAAAATGAAACGTAATGTCTTACGCATAAACATTTCGGATAACAATTTTTTTACGTTTAGACATAAATTACAAAAAAAGTTGTCTTCTTCGCAATCTCCGGTACGAGCGGTAAAGTTGTAATTTGGACCTCAAATTTATAAATATTCGATGCCCACTATCTTACCAAAGAAGATAAGGGTTCACGGTTGCGTTTGTGAAAAGAGAAGTTTAATATAGCAGTGTAATTAATTGCGTGTAAGCAAACTAATGAGGTATGCATTGTAAATGTGACACGACATCATTTTTCCAACCATTGAAGATTTGATTGCTTTTTCAAAATTCATATAGCATTGGTTGGGAAAATGGTGTCATGTAGCATTTACAATGCGTATATCGTTAGTTTGCTTACACGTTTGGGTTTGAGTTTGTTGTTCTTTTTTGTAACTTATGTCAAAACATAAAATTGTTACTGTTTATATGTAAGACATTACGTTTCAGGTTTACCACATTAGCCTGTTTCCATCATACATCATGTTATATACAAATGGGCAGTGAACTAATTACTGAATGAATGCATGGACAGTAGAGTGTATTCCGCTCGATCTGGCTCACCCCCTTTTTTTCTCCCCTCCCTTTTCCTCTCCCCTCCCTGGCTAAACTCCACCATCAAATTACCCAAGCTGTGCTCGCATCGCTTAAATACTTAAACTCTCCTCAAACCCACCATCAACTTACCCCGCTTACCCCGCTCATCCCTTTCCCCCTCTCCTTTTTTGCATGCGCATATAAACTCATTCCTTAAGAAAAAAACGCATCCCTAAGAAAAAAAAGTGAGCCAGCTTTTTACCCTGGCTAAACTCCACCATCTATTTTTTTCTTATCAAAATCAATCACACTTTAAAGCACACTCCCTCCCCGTAAGCAAAATTAACTAACCCTAGCAAAATTAACTAACCCTGCAAAATTAACTAACCCTAGCAAAATTAACTAACAATTTTATGTAACATCTACTCATGCTCATAAAATTAAAAACAAAATGGGGTTAACAAGTTAATCTGATTAAGGTCAGCAAACAAAATAGCATAACCTTTTTTAACAACATTTTTTATTTAAATCAAATTTTAAAAAAAAAAATTTAAAATATTAAGCTAACCAGCTCACCTTCTCATCACCTCATCACCTCATCCCCCCTCAGCGTTTGCACTTTCACCCCCCACGCTTCCAAGAGCCCCTCGACTTTTCCCTTTCCCTCCATTCCCTCAAGAGTCCCTCACTTTCTTAGCACGAGTAACTAATCAATCAATCTACTCAAGTAACTAATCAATCAACTCCCACTCACTCCCACACACACTCCTGCACACCTTACACACACGACATTCTTTTTTTCCTTTCTGTCCCCGACATCAGTCAATTGTCTCAGGCAATGAAATTTTCTTACTCCCAAGGTAACAGTAAAAAAAATTGAAAACGATTTTGATATAAAAAAATTTGCTATTTAAAAAAATGGATTTGATTGAACACAAATTTATTAAAAATGGATTACCTTTTACTTCTTTCTATTTTCCTAAGTCTTCAGAAGAAGTACAAAGATCTAAATACTATCATTTTATTCGTGATGCATCGAAAATATCTAAATCTACAATTAAAGATTATGTTGACTATATTGTTGACAAAAAAACTAACGAATATATATTTAAAATTGGAAAAGACAAACAAATTGATTCCGGAAACGATGCAGACCTCTTCGAGCTTCTTGCGATTTTTTTACATGAAATAGGTAGACATTTTAATATCACTGAGGATGAAGAAGAATTTGACTATAAAATATTTAAGAAATTTGTAAAAAAGCATGTTGCAGAGACATAAATATTTAACCTTTTACCAGGTTAAATATTTTTTATAAATCCAACTCTATCAATATCGTTAAATACGCATTATTAGCATCAGGGTTATTTGATCTCGTTATAAAGTTTATAGTATCGCATTGATCTATTTCTAAAGGTTTAGGGAAAACTATACAACTGCACCCTTCATCTTTCTTTTTTACTAAAGAATAATCAGCTTGCTCGGTTCCATTTATAACTATATTAACTTTTACCTCTTCTTTTAGAATTCCTTTACCTTTAACAGCCATTAAAGTTCCTCTTATAATTCTACCCGGAGCTGACATGCAATAACCTCCTAATCCGTGAGATCTACCGCTACAGCCATTGCCGAAAGAAAACTCATAATTACCATCTGTTAATAGTCCCTGATGCTCCGCATGAACGCTTATTATAGGTTTCTTTTTATCTACATAAGATTTTGTTGCTGAATCTTTTTCATCTACAGGTTCAGCTAAGTTATAAATTACATTTCCCCGCATATTTATTTTTCCACGCGCTATAACAGTGTCTCCAACACCACTATCAAAGAGTCTTCCTGAATTACTAGCTACAACTGTATCTACATAAAATTTATTCGCGGCCTGATGATCTTGTGAAGGTCTTCCAAGATTGTTAATTATGCGATTACCCATAGAAATATCAACAACCGCAGTAAAACTGCCATCAGGATTTTTTATTATTGCGCCACCATTGTCAACATAATTTTTATTAGCTGCTGCATCACGGTCAATGGGATTTGGCAAACCAGTGATCGAGTGACCATTCATAATTATATTACTGGATGCTAAAAAGGATCCAACATGGTTTTTTGTAAAAGCTTTGTCCCCCTCGACACTCTTGACGACGGTATCTACATAAAATTTATTCGCAACTTCTCGAATGTCTATAGGTGACGCGACATTAGTAATTCTTCTCCCATCCATGGAAATATCAGAAGACGCTATGTAACCTCCAGGACCATAAGCAAAAGCCCGGTTAGCATCTACATAATTTTTAGTTGCTACATCTTGAGGCTTTGAAGGTTCTATAACATCTGTTAAAGTATATCCGCCTTGCATATTTATATTCGCAACAGCAAAAAAATTTTTATCCTGACTTTTTACGATTGCTCCTTCATTATCAACATAATATTTATTAACAGCTTCATTCTGCTCCTCTGGTTCTGCTAAGTTTCTTATTTTATTGAAGCCCATGTTTAAATATCCAGTCATATGGTATCCACCATGTTCATCCAACAACCCTCCAGCATTATCAACATAATCCTTTGTGGCTACATCCTGAGGATTTACCGGATTACTGACCCTGGTTAGCGTGTTACCATTCATATTTAAAGAACCAGTGAGGCTAGTTGTTCCATCTTTACGTAAAAAATTATTACTTATGTAAGCGAGTGACACTCCGTCACCGCTAGTTTTTACCTCTTCCATTCTCCCAAATTTATCAACAGGCATTTTTTTATATTAAAAAAGTTTATTTAAAATATCTTGGAATTTATTACCTGAGCTTAACTCTTTTAGAACATATAAGCATAAATGCCCACAAAATACTTGCCCCGCTTGTTGCAATTGATCGGTATTGTAATGCAATGGACTTTTTAAATAATCTATAACTTCATTAGGCGGTTGAATACCATAACTGTCAAAATAGATTTTTGTCTTACCATTTTTATACCAAGCGACCCAATGAGTACCAGGTCCATTAATATCATCGAGATTTAATATACCACATTCTTTATTTTTTACTTTTTTAGGTAGAGTGGTTCTTAAAAATACTCCTCTAAAGTTTTTTATCTTTAATTTACTCGCTGCATCCTCGAGAGTAAAATTGCTTAAAGGCTTGTTTGGCAGTGATACGTTTTTAATAGTGATATTACTCATTTTTATTCCATCATTTTTTTTATAACTCTATCATCAAGCCATGTTAATATAGCAGGGTCACCTTTCCATTTTACTAGCGATTTTTTTTTATCTTTATCTTTCATAACAATCTTTTCTATTTCGAATGAGGTTTGCCCGGTTTTTTGTAATTCAGGTTCGTAAAATGTACCTTTTATTTCTTCTCCGGCAAGATCTTTAATCTTGTACGTTACGGGTGATGTATGTTTTACTTCAGAAACTATAAAAACCTCATCAGTCCATCTTTCAGTATATCCTTTTTCGAAAAGGTTTTTCACTACAGCTATCCTTACTTTATCTCCAACAGAAAACTTTGTTTTAGTATACATTCCCTTTGCCTGACTATAATCGGGATACAATGTTTTAAAAACTTTATCTTCATTCTCCTTCTTACTCGCTTCTATTGGTGTCATTTTAATAGAAGAATGTTTCGTATTGTTATATTCTTTAACGAGATCCGGTAATATATCGATGTAAACTCGCGTACCTTTAGCGGTAAAATATTTCCACATCTTTTCTTTCATAGTTCTAATCCATCTTTCACCAACGCTAGATTTTTCCTTATTTTCAGTAGAATATATTTCTACTAAATTCTTAACATCTCGGTTATAAAACTCTTTTCCTTTATCAACCCATAATTTCTCCGGCTTTCTTTCCTTAAAAATATTCTTTAACGCTTCTGCAACTGATTTTCCACTTTTGTTTTTTAATGGAGTAAGCCATCCATACTTTGAAAAGATATCAATGACGACAAGAAGAAATTTTACCCCATTATTATCTTTAGAAAATGCATTCATATCCGCTAAATCTGCAGCCCATATCTTATCCAAACCTTTTACAAAAACTCTCCTTTTCCTAAATTTTCTTCGTACTGGTTTATGTAATTCCTCGGCTAAATCTTCCATGTTGAATTTTTTTTTTTTTTTTTATCTATTCCCATTCCAAATCTTTTTTTCGTTCCAATTAAAGTGGAAACTAATCCTCGTTCCATTCTTTCCCTAATCGTTGGATTGTAGATACCCTTTAACTCTTTAAGCATATTACGATCACAAACTGCATTTCTAGTAGCAGTATCATCATGCTCAAGATAACATATATCATGATTATAGGCAGCTTTATCCACACGATTCACCGGCAAACTCCATTTTTTAGGAGTTAAATCACGATTGAGTCTTTTCTTTAATTTAGTACCTGGCCCCGTAAAATTATGACCTGGTAAGTGCATTTCAACGGGTAAGTTATTAATCATATTGTTTAACAACGATCCACCTTTTTGTTTCTTAATAAATTGTGTTTTAGTTGTTCCACATTCGACACACCTACCGCGTTTCATATTTCTTCCATTTTCGCTTACGGTATAATTTATATCACTTGTATCCGTTTGTTTTTTACATTTAACGCAATACATTTTATATTAATAATTTTAATTTATATAAAATGGACATTGTAAATTTATCATGGAATGAACCGATGACGAGAAGATTTAACCATACATTTTTACCCAAAAGCATTAGAGGAGTTATCGTGGGTAAATCTGGATGTGGAAAAACGACTCTTTTACTTAATTTACTTTTAAGACCAGATTGGTTAGATTACGACAATCTTTCCATTTTTGGAAAAAGTTTATTTCAACCGGAATATAGGATACTTAAAAAAGCGTTTGAAGAAAAAATACCAAAAGAATTAATCTTGAGACTATTTAACATGAAAGAAGAAGTTTTCGATCAAAATATTTCACCAACCGCTTTAGTAGAGGAATGGGCAAAAACGATTAAAAAGAAATCGGATATAAATTGTCAGTTCTTCGAAAATGCGAGCGACGTTCCCGATCCTAGACATTTAAATTCCGAAAATAAAAACCTTATGATATTTGACGATTTACTTTTGGAGAAACAAAACAAGTGTGAATGTTATTATGTACGAGGAAGACATAGTAACATCGACTGCTTTTACTTGGCACAAAATTATTTTAGATTACCCAAGCAAACAATTAGGGAAAACGCTAATTTTATCTGTCTATTCAAACAAGATTTAAAAAATCTTAATCATATTTACGGAGATCATGTTGGAGATGATATGTCTAAAGAAGAATTCCGCCAATTTTGTAAAAAAGCCTGGGAAAAACCACATGGATTTATAGTCATTGATTTAAGCAACAACAAGGATAACGGTAAGTATAGAATTGGATTTGACAACTTTTATTTACCTACGTCAGTATAAAAATTATTTTACTAACTTAAAATATGGAAGAACTTTTAGAGAAAATCGTTAAAAACACTGACCACAAAACATCATTTCAAATTATAGTAACAAGCAACAAAACGAGTTTTAACACAAGATTTACTCCACCGCTTCAATTAGAAAAGGATAAAGAATACGAAGTAGCGTTAGTTAATCTCGAAACTTACTACTCTTTCCCAAATATCGATTCTAGAAATGATACTCTCGTTTATTCACCCGACAATGGTGTTTCATGGGAGAAAATAAAAATACCTGAAGGAAGTTATGACCTCGTTGATATCAATGATTTCATTCAGCAAGAAATGAGGAAAAAAGGTCATTATGACGCAGTTAACGAAGAATATTATATCAATATCTCCGCAAACACTAATACTCTCAAGTCTGTTCTTACTCTCGAAAATGGTTATCAAGTAGATGTTAATCAACCCACATCTATCAGTAAAGTACTAGGATTTACTCACGCTAAATATGTGCAAGGATTTCACGAATCAGAAAATGTAGTAAACATCCTTTCCATAAATAGCATCCTTGTTAATATCGATATCATCTCTGGAAGTTATGTTAACGGTTCAACTAAAAACACTATTTATTCTTTCTTCCCAAATGTTTCCCCGGGGTATAAAATAATAGAGAATCCAGTAAATCTAGTTTATCTACCATTAACATCAGATAAAATAGATAATCTTAATGTATCAATTACTGACCAAGATGGAAATTCGCTAAACCTTAGGGGAGAAAATTTAACAATCAGATTACATATAAGAGAAGCGAGATAAATAAAAATAAAATTTATATAAAATGGCGGAATATACTACAGTAAAATTAAATATATCGGATGGACAAAAAGAGAAACTTAAACACGCTTTAAAAAACAAATGTCCGGCAAGTATTCGTTTAAATCATAGCGATTTGGAAGGTAATGATGTTGTTGCTATAACTCAATCCCAAGCGAAGAAAATAGCAAAAGCTTATGGATCTGGAAGAGGAGTCACGATTAAAATGACACAAAAACAACTTAAACATAACACGAAAGTAGAAGGCGGCTTTCTTGGAATGTTAGCCGGATTAGCATCATCAGTTCTACCAACATTAGCAAGAACCGTTTTACCAGCATTAGGCGTTGGTGCATTATCCGGTTTAGCATCATCTGGAGTACAGAAAGCATTAGGATCAGGTCTTTACCTTAAAAAAGGTGGATGTGTTTGCCAAGTAGAAACTGATGGAAAAGGCCTTTACCTCAGACCATTTAAAGGTAAAGGATTAAGTTCTGTAGGCAATGGATTATATTTAAAACAAGGAGGAAAGTTTTATGATGGAAATGGACTTCTTTTAGGCCCAAATAGTCCATTTGCAAATATTCCTATATTAGGTGCAATATTATAATATAAATAAAAAGACATGAACGTTTATAAATTTGGAGTTAAGCCTAAAATAGTTCAACCAAAAACGATTTTTTGGAAACCGTTTAAAGTTAAGCATCCTCCTAAAAAGGTTAATCCTGTTCTTTGGGAAATTTTTGCTCAACAACCTCTTGTGCTTGGATCAGGTGAAACAAAATCACTGTCATTAGGTTTTGGTTTTTTAATGAGTAGGGGCGACGTTTTAACCTCTTTGTCATATAATTTAAAATTAAAGCTCTTAAGTTTATCGAATGAAGTTATTCTTAATGATACTGATGATATTGTCATTACTATTACGAACAACTCGAGTAATTTACTAAGAATTGAGGAGAGTGAGTTTTTGTGTCACGTTTGCTACACGTTTTAAAAAAATATCTCTCTAATTTAAAATGGAAATGAAAGAAAAGATATATCCGAGCTTATCGAGTGAACGTATTACGCCAAATGCTCCTTTAATGAATGATGACAATGGACATTCATACCGTTTAAAAAAGATATCGGAAGTTCAGTCTTTCCTCGAAAGTGAAGTTCAAAAGAGAGATGCACTCGCAAAAAAATATTTTAGAACCGCAAATATAGTAGACAACATCGATACAGTTTTAATTACTGTGACAATGGCGAGCGGTGCAGGAGGGATTGGGTTGCTGACAACCGTAGTTGCGATACCCGTGGTAATCGCATTAGAGGCGTCTGCACTTGTTACCGGTTTAGTTTCTATAATTGGTAAATATGCCGTAAGAACCACTAGAAGTAAAGGTGAAAAACATCAGAAGATAAAAATGATCGCTGATACTAAACTTGACACAATATCCACGCATATATCAAAAGCATTACTCGATAATCATATATCCGATGATGAATTTAAGTTAATTATGGAGGAATTGGAAAAATACAAAACCATGAAGAATGAGATAAGATCTAAGTTTAAAAAGAAGATAGCTGCTGAAAACGAAGAAACATTAATCGAAAGGGGAAGGCAAGAAGCTAGGGAGTCCTTTCGGACTCATTGAGAAAAATCGTACCAAAGATTAAGATGCCAAAATTTAAGTTTTCGTGTTCGTTCGAATTAACTAACGTTGAAAATAGCGATTAAAACTAATATGTAATATAACATTATATTACATATTAAAAATGTCGTTTTTAAAGATTAAAGATCCGACAAAAAGGAATGAATTTGTAAAAGACTTTCTCGAAACGAGAAAAAGAATTAGAGACAGTCAACTCGCAGAAAGAACGGGTGAAAAAGAAGATAGCTGCTGAAAACGAAGAAACATTAATCGAAAGGGGAAGGCAAGAAGCTAGGGAGTCCTTTCGCTCATTGAGAAAAATCGTACCAAAGATTAAGATGCCAAAATTTAAGTTTTCGTGTTCGTTCGAATTAACTAACGTTGAAAATAGCGATTAAAACTAATATGTAATATAACATTATATTACATATTAAAAATGTCGTTTTTAAAGATTAAAGATCCGACAAAAAGGAATGAATTTGTAAAAGACTTTCTCGAAACGAGAAAAAGAATTAGAGACAGTCAACTCGCAGAAAGAACGGGTGAAATCGAATTACAAACGGGGCTTTCAAAGTTTTTTAAGCCTATTACAGAAACGCAAAAAGCTTCAACAAGGGAGATTACAGAAGGACTTAAACCTATTAAAGAAGGGATTGAAAGCTTATCTAATGCAATTACATTTCCAGCCTTTCCTTCTATAGAGGCTTACGAAGAAACAGAAGATAAAGATGAAGATAAAATATATATTGGACCAGTTGCAACAAATTACCTACGAAAATATGCTACTAAATCTGAAGCTGATACAACGTTTCTTCGTGATGAAGATGGTAAATTTTATATTGGTAACAAATTAACAGTAATTGACGATAATGATGTTATAGTCGCAGGTAAGGTATATAAAGGAACACCTGGGTTTTGGGAGTTATTGGTATCTAAAAAACCGGATGAAAGTATATATGGAGGTAAAGATAGTGAAGATTTTAAAAATTATAGTAATTTAATAAAACAAACCAACTCTATTTATATTAATTATGACCCAGACAGAGAGAAACCTAGAAGCAGTAGAAGTTATAAATGGAAAAATATACTCAGCAGTATTTGGGATGAAATTAAAGCAGAAAAAGAAGGAAAAGGAATTACCATTATCCCTTCCGATCCTAACGCATTGTTAGAAAGATTAGACCTTTTAATGGCGAGTAAAGAAGCCGGCAATACGGGAGTAAGAAATGAGTTAGTCTCCATTTGCGATGAATTAAAAAGGCAAGGTATATTTGACTCCTTGAGTTATAAAAATTTAATGTCACTATTATAGAATGATTACATCACAAAAAAGAGGATTTAAAAGAAACTATTCTTACGGTGGATCTGGAATCTTTGATAGTATGGTTAATTTTTTAACAAGACTCTTTACGAGTAGTGCAGCAAAACAAATTGCATCTTCTGCTCTTGATGTAGGTAAAAGCGTTGCTAAGGAAGGAGCAAAAAAGGCATTAGAAGTCGGAAAGAGTACCGCTATTGAAGCCGGAAAGAGGTTAGTTGAAAAAGCTTTAACACCAAAATCTAAAAAAATTTTAGAAAAATATACCCCAAAGCCAACAACAACAACTCAACCTGTATCACAAGATATTAATACTATGATAGACGGTAGTGCCATCGCAATACAAGATTTAGTTAAGAAATTAAATAGCGGTTCAGGGATTAAAACAATTTAAATTAAGTAATTTATAAAATTAAATAAAAAAGGATGTCAAAAATTTCGTTCGAAATAATTAGATATATTAAATATAATACAAAAAAGGTATTTATCACTTTTGCAGATTTAAAACTCGATGAAGATTGTGAAGTTTTAGAGACTCAAAATACGGAATATAATTATAAAAAGGTTGTTTTAAAATTATCATATAAAAAAGCGAATAAAGTAAAGGAATACCAAGAAATTGTAAATAATTATTTAGAAACACATGATTTACCAAAAATAACCATTCTTTACGGTAATAGAATTTATCCTAAAATGAAGGAAAGTTATTCTGCAGAAAAACTTAAAAATATTAAACTTTACAGTGTTTTCATAAATAAAGAAAGAAAATCATTTCCACAGCTGTGGTTAGAAAAATAATATCGAGACAATTATAATTTTATTTAAAAAATTATAATTGTATATATAAAAAATGGACATATTAGGCATAAAAGCATCGATTATAAAAGATGATAGTATTGATGAGTATGAATATCACGAGTATGAACCAATTACAGGAACTAATCTAAACAACCCCGGAGGAGATATAAGAATTAATATCGAAACTCAAGATATTTTTTATCATCCTTCTGAGTCTTACTTACAAATCATAGGAGAATTAGTAAAAAATGATGGAACAGTTTATGGAGCCGCCAACGATGTTACATTAACAAATAATGGCTTAATGTATCTGTTTAAAAATATCAAATACCAACTTAGCGGACAAGAGATAGAATCCATTAATTATCCTGGTCAGGTTACAACGATGCTCGGACTGTTAAAATACCCGGATGACTTTTCTAAATCTCAAGGGTTAAACCAACTGTGGTATAAGGATACCGGAGCAAATGCGAACAGTGCTAATAATGTCGGTTTTTCAGTAAGAAAACAGTATATTTTTAGTTCTAATCCAGTTGGAACCTTTAGTTTTAGGATTCCTTTAAAACATATATTTGGTTTTTGTGAAGATTACACCAAAGTTCTGTATGGTATGAAACAAACTTTAACCTTAACAAGAAATGGTGATGATGATGCGATTTTTAAGGCGGCTAGGATTGCTGGACCCCCAGTATTAAATGACCCTGGTCGAGTTAATTTACTAAAAGTATCTTGGTTTATGCCTCATGTAGAACCAGAAATTGGTAATAAACTGGAACTTTCTAAATTTATAGAGAATAAAGAAAAATTTCCAGTTGGGTATAGAATGATACAAAGTGACTCTATTGCAGTTCCACAGGCCTCTACAGGTTTTACTTGGAGACTATCATCTAAATCATCTCCTGAGGTACCACGTTTTTTAATTATCGGTTTTCAAACTGATAAAAGTGGTGATCAAGAACAAAACCCATCTATATTTGACAACTTAAATGTTAAAAATATTTATGTAATGCTAGGCTCGAGAAAATATCCTGCCTATGATTTCGATATAAATTTTCCCGCTAATCAAATTAGTAGAATATATAGCGAGGCGGCCTTGTTTAGAAAGAAGTTTTTTAACATGGATGAATTAGTATCAAACCCTAATATTACTCCTTCAGATTATAAAACTCTCTTTCCTCTATTTGTGTTTGACGTATCGAAACAGAGCGAAAAGTTAAAATATTCTGTTACGGATATTCATATTAAAACAACATTTACTGCAAATCCTCCGGTGAATACCATAGCTTATGCGGTTTTACTCAGTGATAGATTGATTAACTTCCAAAGTGATGGAAATAAGATGAGCGTAGTTTATTAAGTAATTTTTCTCGATATGTAAATGATAAAAACTGCTGATTTAAAAAAAAATTTAAAGGATAATGGTATAAAGTTTTACTCTTACTGGACTAAAAAGAAATTAGCCGATGTAGTAAAAGAACATGGGTTATATCCAGAAGAGGAAGTTAAAACGCAAAAGAAGAAAAGAGAAAGAAATAAAAAAAATGAGTTAATAAATTATGATCGATTAAAGACGATTTTAAAAAACCCGAGACAGGTTACATTAGAGGATGTCGAAACGGGGGAAAGCGTGAGTTTTCCGTCGATTTACAAGGCAGGTAAATTTATAGATAAATCACCTCAAACGATCGAAAACTGGAATGGAAGAGTTTGGAATGGTAAATATAAAATAAGCATTCAATAATCTTATTATGAAAGAAAAAATTCATAATAAGATTGAGTTAAGTAAATGTTTTAAAAATAATAAAAAAGAAACTATGGATATCAATTATGATAATTATAATGTAAATGGATTAAAGGCTTTGGCAAGAAATAGAGGATTAAGAGGCTATTCACGTTTAAGACGACAAGAATTAATCCAATTCTTAAATTTGGGAGGTAGTCATGTTATATTAGATAGAGAAATAGAAAATATAAATGTACCAGTATTACAACCAACAATAGCTCAACCTTTACCTTCATCAAGTCAAAGACCAACTACTCCACCAACTACTTCGGTTAATGATTTGTTAAAAAGCTTAGAAAATGTAAAAACGGAACAACCTAGTATATCACCTGAACTTAATGCTTTAAAAAAGAAGATAAAAAGTATATATGATAAAGTGGATAAAATAAAAGTAATAAAAAGTAGATCCTCCATAAAAGAATATGCAACTGAACATAAAATACCAGGGTTTGAAGTTGATACACCGCGAGAGTTTTTGGAGTTAGTTCATCTAACAATCGTAAAACTTTTAAGCAGTATGCATGGGTTTAAAGTAAAATTAAATCTTCAATGTTTAATGAGAAGAGGAGAAGGTAAAAATGAAGAAAAAGTAGAAGCAAATTTTTCTTCTTCTTCTGAAGATGGATATGAGATTGTTTTAGAAGGAACCGATACAACACAATTATACTTAGTAATGATTGATAGAATTTTAGAAAATTTTGCTAGTTTTTTAATGAAAGGTAGCGGATGGGAATTTGATAGTGTGGTTCATTTAAAATTGCATAGTGTTATTTATGAACCATTAAAGGCTGGGGGATGGATAAATTTACTTGACTGGATTAAAAACAAAAAAGCATGTCTCAATATGAAAAATGATGATGATAAATGTTTTCTATGGTCTATTTTAAGACATCTTAATCCTAAAAAAGATAATAAAGAAAGAGTTGATAGAGATTTAAAATCTAAGGAAAATAGCTTAAATATGAAAGGAATTAAATATCCTGTTTCTTTACTTGATATAGATAAGTTTGAAAGACAAAATCCTACAATTAGCGTTAATGTTTTTGGGATAGTAGAAGGTAAGGAAAAAATCAAACGTATTAGAGTTATAAAAAGTTTAAAAGAAAATCATGTAAATTTGTTATATATTGAAGATGAGGATAGTGAAAAATCACATTATGTTTTAATAAAAAGTATTATTGCTTTACTAAGAGTTCAAACAGCCTCTAATCATGATGTAGAGTATTGTATGCTTTGTATGAACCATTTTGGAAGTGAAAAACTTTTAAATAAGCATATAGAGCGATGTAAAGATCATGATGGGGTTGATTTAAGAATGCCAAAGTTTGATCCTAAAAAACCTGAAGAAATTTTACTAAAGTTTAAAAACTATTGCAGAAAGATTATGGTGCCTTTTGTTGTAATCGCCGATTTTGAATGTATACTACAAAAAATACAAACAGAAACGCAACAAGAAAGTAATACCATTGAAACACAAAAGCATATACCTGTCAGTTATAGCTATTTAATTTGTCCATTTAATGATAAAATAAAAATAAAAGCAGAGGCAAAATTAAAAAAATATGTGGGTAAAGATGCAGAAAAACATTTTATAGATACTTTAACTAAGGATACTAAACAACTTTTTAATGAATTTTATAAAAATCCAAAGAAAATTGTGATAACTGAAGAAGAAGAAATTGCATATGAATTAAAAACTAATTGTTGGATATGTAATGGAGAATTTACAAAAAAAAATCCTAAAGTAAAAGATCATTGTCATTTTACTGGTGTGTATCGTGGGGCTGCTTGTAATAAATGTAATCTTGAGGCAAAAGTTCCAAATTTTATTCCTGTTATCTTTCATAACTTATCTGGTTATGATGCACATATTTTTATTAAGTATCTTGGTAAAACTAATGGTAGAATTGATTGTATACCAAACACAGAAGAAAAATATATTAGTTTTACAAAACATCTAAAGGTAGGAAATAAAGATCTTAAATTAAGATTTCTTGATAGTTTTAAGTTTTTATCAAGCAAATTAGATAAAATTGTAGAAAATTTAAAAGAACCAGATTTTAAAAATTTAAAGTATTATTTAAAAGAACATCGTGGTGGGTATACAGAAGAAAAATTGAATTTGTTAAGTAGAAAGGGTATCTTTCCATATGAATGGTTAGATAGTTTTGAAAAATTAAAAGAAACTCAACTACCGCCTATAGAAGAATTTTATTCAAGCTTGAATGAAGAAGGAATTTGAGAAAAAGATCTGGCACATGCGTTAAAGGTATGGAATGTTTTTGGATGTAAAAATATTAGGGATTATTTACAACTATACAATGAAACAGATGTTGTACTTTTAGCTGATGTTATGGAAAACTTTAGATTTTCTATGTGTAAAGAATTTGGTTTAGATCCTGCTTGGTATTATACTTTACCTGGATTTGGATGGGATGCTATGCTAAAGGTAAGCAAGATAAAATTAGAAAAACTTACTGATATTAATATGCTTAACTTTTTTGAAGGATCAAAAAGGGGAGGGGTATGTATGGCAAGCGTTAGGTATGCAAAGGCAAATAATAAATATATGGGTGATGAGTATGATACAACAAACCCAAGTAAATATCTGTTTTATATTGATAAAAACAGTCTTTATCCTTGGGCTATGAGTAAACCTTTACCTGTAGGTAATTTTAAATGGATGACAAAAGAAGAATTAGATAATTGGGAAAATTATCCTTGCTCTTTAGAGGTTGATTTGGAGTATCCTAAAAATTTACATGATTTGCATAATGAAATGCCTTTAGCAGTAGAAAAATTAAAAGTTAGTAAAGTAGAAAAGTTAATACCAAACTTAAATAATAAAGAAAAATATTTACTTCATTATGAAGCTTTAAAGACTTACCTGAGATTAGGATTAAAGATTAAAAAAATACATTGTGGAATTAAATATCGAGAGAGTACCGCTATTAAAAAATATGTTGATAAGTGTGTAAATTTAAGAACACAAGCAAAGAAGGATAAAAATAAATTTTTAGATCAGTTATGGAAGTTTGCAATGAATTCTGTTTTTGGTAAAACCATGGAAAATATAAGAAAAAGAGTAAACATAGAATTAGTTAATGGTGATAACTGTGAACGTTTTAAAAAGTTAACAGCAAAACATAACTTTCATAATCATACTATATTTGATGAAAATTTGGTTGCTGTTCATATGAAAAAAACATGGGTTTTATATGATAAACCTTTTTATTTGGGAGTAAGCATACTTGATATTAGTAAAACAACAATGTTATTGGATTATTACGAATATTTTAAAAATAAATTTGGTGAAGATAAAGTATTCATGTGCTATACTGATACAGATAGTTATGTTTTAGAAATAGAAACTGAAGACTTGTATGAAGATTTAAAAGAGGATGCTGATGCAATGTTTGATTTTAGTAATTATCCACCTAATCATCCATTGTATAGTGAAAAAAATAGAAATGTACTAGGTATGTTTAAGGATGAAATGGAGGGGGATCTTTTAACTGAATTTGTAAGTCCTGGAGCAAAAACTTATGCTATGAAAAAATTAGTCTTAAAAAAGGATAAAAAAGGTAAAGCAGTAACCGATAAAGATGGTAAATTTATTTATATTGAACCTATTGAAGCTAAAAATAAAGATGATGAACAAATTTATGAAACAAATGAGAAAGCAGAATCTAAAAAATGTAAAGGAGTTAATAAGTCTGTGGTTAAAAATATACTAAAATTTAACACCTACAAAAACTGTTTAGATACTGGAAAAGATTTTTGTGTAAATATGGGAGGAATAAAAAGTAAACTTCACGAATTAACAACTATAAGAATGAACAAAAGAGCATTAAGCTTTGAAGATGATAAAAGAGTGGTACTTTTGGATGGTAGTTATAGAACTTTAGCTCATGGACATTATAGAATATCTGAGTTAACTAAAGAAGAAAGAAAAATGTATGAAGCACAGGGGGCAAGACCAAAAACTTATTAAAATATATAACCTTTAAAAAGGTTATATATTTATATTTTTCTTTTAATCCTATTTTTTGTTTTACACAATGGACAATTTATATTATCATATATTGAGTTGCATTCTTCACAGATAGGAATATACCCACAATGATAGAAGAGGATATTTGGTTCTTTTTCAGTGCAGATGATGCAATTAGGTTCAAGAAATGTTTCTATGGAGTTGATAGGTTCACGAATTGTTTCTTTGATGTGTTTATAATTTAGGTTTATCACCTGATGGGCTATATCCAAAAAAATCACTGACAAAAAAATCTCCATCTTCCCAAGAGTGACTGTGATCACCTCTGCTAAGTTTCAAATCAGTGTTTAAAGGAAAACGAACGGAAAAAATTATATATACTATGTTTTCTGTTGGTATATAAATTGGGTCACCATCTTCATCATAGTCATTATCTAAAAATAAATTAATTAGTATTTCTTTTAATTCTTTAAAGACACATAAGCCACCTGTATTACTATGGTTAATATTTCCTAATGTTTCTGTAAATCTGCAAAAATCATCTTCTTCTTCTCCTTGTAGTATTTGTATACAAAAATGGAATGAGTATAAATCTATATTTTCGCTAAAATATCTTCTATATTCAGATACAATCCTGCTATATTCATATAAAATATATTCTGCTAATCCATTTGCGCTTTCAACTGGTGGTAAAATAACTCTATTATTTTTTCTATATTTTCGGTTGGAAAATATAATTTTTTGCTTTGTTACCTTAATGAGATTTTCCCTTTCTTTTTCTGAGATTTTATTCATAACGTTCATTTTTTATATTTATTTTTTTTATTTTTTTTTTTATTTTTTTATTTTTTTTTTTTTTTTCTTATATCAAAATCGTTTTCAATTTTTTTTACTGTTACCTTGGGAGTAAGAAAATTTCATTGCCTGAGACAATTGACTGATGTCGGGGACAGAAAGGAAAAAAAGAATGTCGTGTGTGTAAGGTGTGCAGGAGTGTGTGTGGGAGTGAGTGGGAGTTGATTGATTAGTTACTTGAGTAGATTGATTGATTAGTTACTCGTGCTAAGAAAGTGAGGGACTCTTGAGGGAATGGAGGGAAAGGGAAAAGTCGAGGGGCTCTTGGAAGCGTGGGGGGTGAAAGTGCAAACGCTGAGGGGGGATGAGGTGATGAGGTGATGAGAAGGTGAGCTGGTTAGCTTAATATTTTAAATTTTTTTTTAAAAAAATTGATTTAAATAAAAAATGTTGTTAAAAAAGGTTATGCTATTTTGTTTGCTGACCTTAATCAGATTAACTTGTTAACCCCATTTTGTTTTTAATTTTATGAGCATGAGTAGATGTTACATAAAATTGTTAGTTAATTTTGCTAGGGTTAGTTAATTTTGCAGGGTTAGTTAATTTTGCTAGGGTTAGTTAATTTTGCTTAAGGGGAGGGAGTGTGCTTTAAAGTGTGATTGATTTTGATAAGAAAAAAATAGATGGTGGAGTTTAGCCAGGGTAAAAAGCTGGCTCACTTTTTTTTCTTAGGGATGCGTTTTTTTCTTAAGGAATGAGTTTATATGCGCATGCAAAAAAGGAGAGGGGGAAAGGGATGAGCGGGGTAAGCGGGGTAAGTTGATGGTGGGTTTGAGGAGAGTTTAAGTATTTAAGCGATGCGAGCACAGCTTGGGTAATTTGATGGTGGAGTTTAGCCAGGGAGGGGAGAGGAAAAGGGAGGGGAGAAAAAAAGGGGGTGAGCCAGATCGAGCGGAATACACTCTACTATGGACGCTTGAATGAATGAATGAATGAATTGATTGTGATAACTTATATTTGATACATAATTGTTTCAGTTACTCTCTTTTCATTTCTTATTTCTTTATGTTGATGAATGCATTATAAATCGTATAATGCAAATTCATTTAGGTATGTACACCATTCAAACATTTTCTTCTCTTCTCTTACTTGTAAAAGAATAGGGTTTTAATCCCAGATTAATCGGGCTTCTGTAATATGCAAGCGTAGTTGCAAAAAAAATCTGTGTTTCGCGAATTAATAAATATTCTTTGCAGACTCAATGTTTTTTATTCATTATCTCTGCTACGATAGGTACATTCCATTTTCTATTTAGCTTTTGAAAGACTATTTGAAGACCTCATAGGGTTCCGCAGATGCCAAATATTTATTATTTCGGCTACGGTCAACCCACGGCACAAATGATTCAGACAATACTGTACACATTCCACGGCTTTCCACAGTGTAGAAAACACGTTGAAAGACTTGAGCATTGCATGACATTCTCCTTTTTTGGTATTTCAAAGACATAAGAACACATAATTACAAAGAATGACAAGCTTGACTGTTTTTCAGTTGTTTTTGAGCCTACAATATCGAAACCGGAAGACCAACACAACATTTTCTCGTCGGAGTCATTGGCTCCGAATATGAAGTTTCCTAATCGTGACTATATGAAATACTAACAAAAAGAAAGTACGTTCACTAAAATATTTTACCTTGTTTAATAACCTCCGCACATCCAAAAAGATGCACTTGTCATCATTGTCTCAGTTTGACGTTATCATTAACTCTTGGTGCGTGAAGAATACTGAACGTGTAGATACAGATCAGAGTGCAAAACACATGCAGTTTACTCTTGGATTCAAACCATCTGCTTCTTAAATTAAGCACATTTACTTGTATTCCTTACTGAAAGTACATGTAGATTTCAATTATAAAACAGACCGAGTTCTGCTCTGTACAGTTTTGGAAATTCAGCTCAAAAGGCAATTTATGTTGATTTAATCAACTTTTGACCTAGCCATATTTAAGTGGATTAGCACATCTGCCATTTCAAAGGGTATGTCGGTAAACTGTTAGCCTAACTGATAGGATGTGTGTTTGACTGCCGCTGTAATCCACTCGACCACCCGTTGTCTTCAGTATATCATAAAATAAAACAAACTACCGTCAATGATATTAACAAGTTTGTTAACTGACAGCACACCCTTAGGCATTTTAAAATCATCAGGCAACCATTTTCCCTTAACTTGAAATTGAAATTTGTGTTAGACTTACACCTCTCTGTTGAATGAAATAATCTACAAATTTTGCAGAATGTTTGGAATTTGTTATCGAATATGATGTTGAGACTACCTAACAATAACAAGCCTTATGAAAATATTAAGCACCTTTAATTCCAATATTCGTAGGCAAAACTGAGGTTTATGAGGTGTTTCATTCTTTCTCATTGAAGTTCAAAACCTTGCTGGCACAGGTATTACATTGTCCTTAGCCCCTGAAATTCACACTTTTTGTACATATCCTTCTATAAATTAGTTCAAGTATCCATCAATTTCTTACCGAGAATTCATCGTCGGAAGAAACTTGAAAAAGAAAAGGAATATTTTTCCAGAATTTAATCGAGAGAAACAGTAACGATTTAAGTAGCCTTTCTGCTATACTGTATATGTATTTACTGCGTTTGTTTGTGAGCCCTTAAGGACGGTAACCAAGGAAGTCGTTTTATCTCATTGCCACGGATCCATGTATAGTTTGATTGATTCACTTGATGTGTCCTTGGACGAGTCTATAAATAGAGTTGTTGACGATTTTACCGGTATATACCGGGATATTGCTGGTCCATTATTCAAGAAATCATATTCTCGCACAGGCTTTACTTGTCCAAACGATAACGTTTTCCGCAATGCAGAGGGTTTGATCAAGAATGCTTTGAGACAAAACGAAGATATTTAGCATCTGAAAACCTTTTTAAAAATCATTCTTCATCTGAAAACAGGCAAGAGTTATGTGAATTAAGAAGAATTTACAAGACTTTGTTGATCAAGCAGAAAACAAAGAAAGAAAAAAATATGTCAGGTTTAAAGTTAGAGAAATCGAGGGCTTAAAATCATGTAGACCTGGAGAGTTTGGGAGAAGATTTCGCCAAGAAAAGAATATGTGTCATAAAAATTTGAGTTCGGATGATTTCTTCAATTACATATATTTTTCTAGTTTAGAAGGTAACATTTATCAATGTGAAAACGAATAGTAGAAAATTTTAATCGCAGTTATGATTTTGATGATTAGTCATATTTCTGTCCAGAGTTTGATAGCGAAATTACTGAATCGGAAATTTTAGCTGCTGTAAAGCATTTACAAGCAGGCAAAGCCTATGGAAATGACTATATGTTAAATGAGTATTTTAATGAGACAACTGGCATCATAGTACGGGTCTCCCTAATCAGCGTCAGGAAATGTCAGGAAGTGTCAGGAAGCGTCACATGCCCAAATATTCCATTTTTCGTGTTGTTTTTGTCATATTGATGGAATACATAAAATATTTTATCAAAATATCTTATACTATAGTGTATTTTGACCCAAATAACGGATAAATCCACCTGCCGACTCAGCGTCACGAAATATGGCGGATAACTAGGAGCGTCAAGAGGTGTGAAGTCAATTACTACATAGAGAATTAGCGTCACGAAATGTGGCGGATAAATGAAGAAGCGTGAGGGAATAAAACAAGTGCAAAAAAATGAGTATCATAATGAATTTTCACACTGAAAATGAGATATCAGAAACATAAAGTATGAATTGCCTTACCTTATCAAATAATGCACAATCCATGATCCTGATGAAGGCGTATTCAGCGTCACGAGATCAAACCACTTTATTCAACGCTAGTTCAGCGTCATGAGATTCAACCAACTCTAGTAGTTCTAAGCCTTTTATAGAAACAGTGGAAATATGATAAATAGCTCGTTTTTCGTATATTCTTCTTTTAATTGTATATTAGTCTAAAAGTTTCTCACTGCTGATCATCATTTCGTCGAAGGTTATGTTAGGGAAACATCCGGTGGCTTACAGGAGGAGAAAACTGTGCGAAGTCCTTGCGAAAGAAACTCCAGGGAAGCATAAATAGCAGCACTGGTGGCCGTTATATAACTGAAAAAATGTTTTTATTGGAGTGTAAGGCCGTTTTAACAGCTTAGGTCATATCACGGCAGTTAGTACACCTACACATGTGTTTCCTGGCGTTCTTTCCAAGTCACTGACTACTTTTCTCACGTGCATCGGACGTGAGGAGCGAAAAATCGCCGGAAAGAAACTAAAGTTTCTCTCAGCTGGGTATCGAACCTGCAACCACCAGGTCACGAGTCAAGTACGTTTAACATCATAGAAAACAGTAATAACCAGTAAGTCATGTAATGACAATAAAAAAAAAAATATGCTGACGGACATTTCGAAATTGAAAGCATTTGCTGCAAAAAAAACAAAAGTGGCTCTACCGCAAGAATTTTAATCACAACTCAACACGTAAGCCATACTACTAGAACATCTGGACACAACATTATAAAATACATAGAACCCATGGTCTGTGAAAACGGGGTTTAGTGCATCATCAAAATATTTCGAGCGAGGTCAGCCTGCACAGTCCGCGCAAGTTGACCCGAGTCGAAGGTGTTTGCTTTTGGTCAATCTTCTGCAGGTACAAAGACCATTCTACCCCAGGACTCAGTCATTTGTTAGACATTTGGAGTGATTGATTGAATTTGTGTTATTTTATCGTCGCCATCTGTTGCCCATATGGGCGACGCCCCGTGAAGGCTCGGTTAGTTTTGTACGCGGGATAATATAAGATACAGGACGAAACCCATCTTAAGTTAAGCCTGGTTCTTTAACGTGCTCGCTGTATTGGACCTCGGTTTTTATGTTTCATCCGAGAGTTTCACTGTCCAATAGTAATTTTAGATGGTCAGCCGTGGAAATCGAGTCCACACCCTCAAATGGCCCCAAACTTGAGACTTACGAATCCTACGCTAGATCATGAGCTACTTGGGCTGGTCAGACAAAATGGATTTCATGGATCCATAATTATATGACGACTTGCAACTAAAAAGCAATGATGAATTCATGAACACAGAACAGAATATTTCTTGATGTCAAACCGAGAAATGAATTACCAACCGTATGCTTGCAAAATGTTCCGTGCAGTACATGTATATACTTTCAATTTAGACATGTTCTCAACACCTCATTATCTTTTCTGTTTGTTGCCACGAACAATAAGCACAGGTGAACTTTAATTATTATAAATCTAGATGATTAATCGTTTTGATAGTTGTTTGATAAATGCGTCAGTTTCTGATAAAAAAAAAAGGTGTGAAAAAGCACGCTCGCATTAATTGGCATTGGTAATGCATGCAAGTGTGTATTACATGTATAGCGACAGTGTAAAGCAGAAGGAGAATATTCATCTTATCACTTGATCAAGAAAAAAAATTAAACTCTTAAACAAAAACATCATTCGATAAACGAACTATTTATCATATTCCCACAATGTTTAGTTGCATCTCGTGACACTTAATGCATTTTCTCTTGGCTGTACATCCATACTTGTGACCTTGTAATCTGTTGTAAAACAGCACTGAATCTGGTTCTATTGATAGAAGTTTTCTGATTTTTGTTTTTTGTCACTTATAATGTCGAAATTCATTATAATACTCATTTTTTGTAATAGTTATTTTCTCAGATGCTCCTACATTTATCCGCCATATTTCGTGACGCTAATTCTCTACTGACTTCACACCTCTCGACGCTCGTACAGTTACCGTGACGCTGAGTCGGTAGGTGGATTTATCCCATATTTGGATCAAAAGACATACTAACAAAGGCTTTTTTGATAGAATATGTCATATACTCCATTATTGTTTCAAAAACAACATGAAAAGTGGAGTATTTGGGCTCCTGACGCTCTCTGAATTTCCTGGCACTTTCTGACATTTCCTGACGCTGATTAGGGAGACCGTCATAGTACCCCATCTCTGTGACATTTTTAATGCAATTCTTGATTCAGGTATTTTTCCAAACAAATGGTGCGAAGGCATAATAATTCCACTCTTCAAGAAAGGAGACAGAAATTGCCCTTCAAATTACCGAGGGATTACGTTGCTGAGTTGCTTTTCGAAACTTTTCAGCACTGTGATAAATAAGCACTTAGAACAATTTTATGACGGAAATAGCTCTCGCCCTGACGCAGTTCGGTTTCAGCAAAAAATAGATCTACTGTTGATGCAATGTTTACCTTATTAAGTCTAGCCTAGAACTTTCTGAATAAAAGTAATTGTTTATATGTAGCTTTTGTAGATCTCCAAAAATGCTTTGATAGCATATATAAGAATGCAATGTGGTTAAAACTTTACAAATTAGGTAGTCAAGGTAAAGTTTTACGCGTCATGAAAAATGCATACTTACACGTAAAGTCATGTGTAAGACATTTCAATGATGTATTTTTGTTTAACACTCAGTTGGGCTAAGGCAAGGCGAAATAATGTCACCGATTTTTGTATCATTGTTCTTTGAGGATTAAGAGCTTTATTTACAAAGAAAAAACGACAGTGGAATCATTATTGATGATATGGTCATCATTTTATTATTATTTGCAAACGACATGGCAATTCTGGCAAAGTCGCCACGCGAACTTCAACAGCATCTCGACAATCTTCATGAGTATTGTAAAAATTGTGGTTTACAAGTAAACGAGGCCAAAACTAAAATTATAGTTTTTAGAAAAAGAGGGAACTTGAAAGACGATGAACGTTGGTATTACGATAATACACTTTTAGATGTAACCGATGATTTTAATTATCTTGGTTGTATTTTTAGCTCACCTGAGCACAAAGTGCTCAGGATGAGCTATTGTGATCACTCACCGTCCGTCGGCGTCCGTCGTCCGTCCGTCCGTCCGTCCGTCCGTCCATCGTCCGTCCGTCCACATTTTTTTGTTTACAATCTAGCATCTACAAATATTAACCAATCAGCACCAAACATGGTCAAAATGTATATGACCATAAGATCTCGGATGAGTTCGATTATGGGTCTAATCGGACCGGAACGACTTGAGTTATTTGTCCTTGAATTAGAAAAATTGCTATATTTGACTTTGTTTACACTCTAGCATCTACAAATAATAACCAATCAGCACCAAACTTGGTTAAAATGTATATGACCATAAGATCTCGGATGAGTTCGATTATGGGTCTAATCGGACCAGAACGACTGGAGTTATTTGCCCTTGAATTAAAAAAAAATGCTACATTTGATTTAATTTACACTCTAGCATCTACAAATTTAAACCAATCAGCACCAAACTTGGACAAAATATATATGACCGTGAGATCTCGAATGAGTTTGATTGTAGGTCTAATATTATCACAGTTATTGCTGTGTCATGGAAAAAGGGGGCTTGACGTATATTTTCATTGTGGACCAATATCTCTTTAACTACAGGACAAAATGTCATGAAACTTCATCTTTTTATTGTTTATTGCAAGCCACAGACAATAGTTATTTGTTTTGATTTCATGTAATGCCATGTCATGAAAAAAGGGGCTAAATGTTTAATTTTGTCATGGACCAATGACCATCTGTTTGTCCATCTTTCATGACAGATATCTTCTAAAATCCTTGACAAAAACTAATAGAAATTCATACAGGCGTTCCTAATGATGTCTGCTGATATTTACTGGGTTTTTTTCCTTTTTGATATCAAATACTGTCTCGTAGGAAAAAAGGGGCTTCATGTATATTTCTGTTAAGGATCAATATACATGTATCTTCAACTCAAAATCCTGGACAAAAATTTGTGATACTTCATACACGTGTTCCTTATGATAGTCCGCCAATATCATTAGTTTAGCTTTTTTGATTAAATGTCATGTCATGGCAAAAGGGGGCTTCACATATATTTTCATTATGGATTAATATCTCTTTAACTACAGGACAAAATGTTATGAAACTTCATCTTTATGTTGTTTATCACAAGCCACAGACAATGGTTAGGCCTATTTGTTAGCTCACCCGAGTACGAAGTGTTGGGTGAGGTATTGTGATTCGTCGTTGTCCAGCGTTCGTCTTTCCACAATTCCTTTAAACATCTTCTCCTCCTAAACCAATCATGTTGAAACTTGACAGGCATATTCCTTGGGTGAAGTTCTACCAAAGTTGTTAAAAGAATTGAGTTAACCCTTTAACTCCAGGGGTCACAATTTTGGGCAAAATTGTATATAGAGCAAACTTTAAAAATGTTTTTGTCTGAAACTAGAAGGCCTGGAGCTTTGATATTTGGTATGTGGCATTTCCTTGTGGACTTCTACCAGTTTTGTTTAAATGATGCCCCTGGGTCAAAACAGGACATAAAGGTATACAGAATGACCTTTAAAAGTCTTGTTCTTTTTAACCCTTTACCACACAATCCCAAGTTTAACGACTGTGAGAAATAATGCTCTTGAAAATATTGTGGGAAAAAGAGGAAATACTTGTAACCAGCATGTTTTCCTTTTTCCACAATGTTTTCCACCCAACCAAAATCAAATTTAAATTTTTGAGTCACATTTATTTTGTTGTCAGCAAATGGTTTGAATTTGGACAAGTCTTAACCCTTTAAGCGCCTTTCACTACTATAGTTGCCTTTGTGTCTAGTGTAGATCAAGATCAGACTGCATGAAATGTGCAGACCGATCATTGATCTATACTGTCTGCTTTGTTGAAACACTGCAGACAAAAGGCACCCACGCAGTTGTTATCATCTAGGACTCATTCTGGAATGAAAATGGCCTTTGGGTTTAAGGATTAAATTTTGTTGTTTGTTAATGACTTGAGCCAAGCCCGTTAGCTCATTACCTACAGGGCTAGCTATGCAGGGATGTCAAGTTTAAATCTCAGTTGGGCCAAGCACTCAGGTAACCAGGGTTTTTTTAACTTTTTCCACAGTGTTCTCTACCCATCCCAAATCTAAGTTCATTTTTTGAGACAAATTTATTTTGTTGTCTGCAAATGCTTTGAATTATAGACCAGTCTAAATTTTTTGTTTGGTAAAGAGATAAAGATAGACCAAGTAATATGCATTTCAAGACTGTGTTGTAGGCAATACTATCTTGCAGAATGTAAGGCATATATATCCAAGATCCAACTGCAGTCTGATCTTTATCTACACTGACTGATAAAACATTTTGTCTTGGTACCCCTAGCCTTGGTTCCCATCTGATCATTTTTTCCTTTTATCTATTCAGGACGGACGGATGCAGTTTAAATTTGACATGAAGCCCCCTTTTTCCATGACACAGCAATAAATTCCAAAATCCTGACAATATGCGCTAGGTCACTTGATGTGTGAAAATTTCATCCAAATCTGTTGAGATATGTCCAGTAATTAAAGAGATATTGGTGAAAAATGAAATATAACATGAAGACCCCCTTTTCCATGATGCAGCTATAAATTGCAGAACCTTGACAATATGCGCTAGGTCACATGATGAGAGACATTCTATGAAAACTTTTGAAAGCATTGTGGGAAAAGGAAAAAATGCTGGTAACCAGCATTTTCTCCTTTTTCCCACAAAGTTTTCTACCCTATCAAAGAAATATTGTGTCACTTGAGCCAATATGAAAATGTTGTCTGCAAATGCTTTCAAGTTGGACAGATCTAAAATTTTGCCATGTGGTAAAGGGTTAAAGGCTTTGACAGCATTTTTCTCTCTGGCTGTTAGGATGTATCTTTGAACATTGAGTTCATTGTATTTTGAGTTCATTTTTGTTCATTCATTTAACTCTGTAGTACAGATTTTATCTTGTAAATCTTAGAAGTCATTATAATTTTTGTTCTTCAGTTTGTGGTGTTTGTCTTAATTTATAAATAAGTTTATGACACCCCCACCCCCCCACCCCCCCCCCCCCCCCCGCTAGATTTTGGGCATATACTTCACCATGAATTGAAGTACCATTTGAAAGATCTATTCAGGTAGGGCCAAGGTCAATGTCACACTTGAAGGTCAATTTTTTGTAAGCTGGACGCATTGAAAGGTTGGTGCAAGACTATTGCATGTGTAAATACATGTTTTATGTGTTTACAATAGCAATTATCCATGAACATGTCCCTGGACAACCACTGTACTTGTTGGTGTATTTAACAACATTATAATACTAACTTGTATAGAAAGTCTTGAATCTGCAAACATTCTCTACTAAGTTTGTTCAAATCAGACAACTTTTTGCCACACACCAAAAGGCCTAGTGCTTTGTTATTATTCCTTCAAAACTCTGTTCTGGAGGTATATAGGAGTCAGCTTGTTGGTCCATCCATCCATCCATCCATCCATCAGTCTTTCTGTGGCATTTTCCTGTCAAAGCTAGTTCTCAATAACTACAGGACAGATTTCATTCAAACTTTAGAGAGACTCGGTGCCAAGCAAGAATGTGCATATTATATTTTGGTGACGGTTCATTGAATTTTTACAAAGTTATTTTCCTTTGATGAAATTTCTTGTTCTCCCTATTTTTCAAAAACTATTGGACAAATATCATTCAAACTTCTCACAAATATTTATATAACCGGGTTTGGTTAAGAAAGATTATCTTCTTGTCTAAACCAAGAAGACCTAGAGCTTTTAGCCTTGCACTTCGATATTTGGTAGTTATCTTCATTGTAGACCTTTACTGCTTGGTACTCAGGTATGCGATATAGGACCATCATGGTCCTCTTGTTCACTATACGGGCACGTTTTCTAGCCATAACGAACACGTTGTTGGTAATCTTCACTATTTATTGCATAAATGTCGTAAAATTGCAGTAAGTCTTAAAACCTGATGTCAACTATTTGATTCTTTTGTTGGCTTAACTTTCTGTTATGGTTCCGAAACATGCGGCTTTTCTAAATCAAGAGAGGTCGAGCGTATTCATTTTAAGTTTCTAAAGCGTATTTTAGGTGTCAAAAGTAGTACTTGTTCTGCAGCCGTGTATGGCGATCTGGGTCACTATCCTATGTACATTGCGCGATATTGTCGACTGATAAAATATTGGTGTAAACTTGTTACTTCTGATAATATTATTTTGAGAACGGTCTACAACCAAGCCGTAATCGACAGCAATAATGGCTACAAAAACTGGGTCAGTAACATCAACACCCTTTTAAGGTGTTACCATCCTAACGTTTCTAGTGCAACATGGAATAAAATTTCTTATTAGTTGACGAATAACGATTTGTACTGATATAATATTTTTGAACATTTCTAACCGACCAGAAATTCATTTGTTGTCTATCTTGAAATTATTTGATGATATTTTTGCTAGTTTTCTGAAAAGGGAGGTAATTATTATCTCTCTTTGTATTGAGAATAGAGTGGCTTTAGATTTATAAATGATAATTCTAAGAAGGAAAAAATGGAAAAAGTGGCTCGGTCAAAGTATTACAATAATACTCACTTTTAATCATAGCACATTTTTTAGGATAATATTATTATGGAAATAGCTGTTTTTCATTAGAATGGTACTACCTTAAATGAATGGCTTTTCAGATGTTTTAATACAGATATTTATGACCCTTTATATTTGAAAAAAATTCCCGAAAGTTTTTAAACAAAGAGCAACAGATTGTTATATTCAAGATTGGCTTTAAAAAAGGCGCAGCTTTGAAAGACTATTCGTTAATCAAGCAAACATTTGGTTACGAGCCATATTTAGATATTTTATCAGGAGATACGAGAATTTATTTTACAAGACTCAGATTTTGATCATTTAACCTACGAATCGAAACTGGCGGATACAGCAAACCCCTCCCCCCCCCCCCCCCGCTTAAACCCCGAACTTTTTAGCTCACCTGAGCACGAAGTGCTCAAGGTGAGCTTTTGTGATCATGCTGTGTCCGGCGTCCGTCTTGCGTCGTCTGTCATGCGTCGTCCGTCGTGCGTCGTGCGTCTTCCAGGCGTCAACAAGTACCTTGTGTGCACTCTAGAGGCTACAATTTTCAGTCATAAACTCATGAAACTTGGTCAGAATGTTTGTCTTGATAATATCTCGGACAAGTTCGAAATCGGGTCATTTCGGGTCAAAAAGTATGTCACTGGGCTAAATTTAAGAAAAACTTTGTGTACATTCTAGAGGCGATATTTTCAGCCTGATACTCTTGAATCGTGGTCAGAATGGCTGTCTTGATAATATCTTGGACAAGTTCGAAATTGGGTCATGTCGGGTCAAAAAGTAGGTCACCTGGCCAAATCTCAGAAAAACCTTGTGTGCACTTTACATTTTCAGCCTGAAACTTATGAAACTTGGTCAGAATGTTTGTCTTGATAACATCTTGGACAAGTTCGAAATTTGGTCATGCCGAGTCAAAAAAAGGGTCACTGGGCTAAATCTTAGAAAAACCTTGTGGGCACTCTATAGGCCACATTTTCAGCCTGAAACTCATGAAATTTGGGTAAAATGTTTGTCTTGATAATATCTGGGACAAGTTTGAAATTGCGTCATGTGCGGTCAAAAAGTAGGTCACTGGGCTAAATCTTAGAAAAACCTTGTGTGCACTCTAGAGGCCACATTTTCAGCCTTATACTGATAAAGATTGGTCAGAATGTTTATCTTGATGATATCTTGGACAACTTGGAACACGGTTCGCACAGGTCTTGAAAAACCCTTAAATTTGACTTCAGTTTTGAAAAAACCCTTGAAAATGACGAGAAGCCTTAAAAAACCCTTAAAAAGTATAGAAAGTCCTTGAAAACCCATTAAATCTAAAAATCGTAAGGCACAATGCACCGAATATCCAGGTGACGTGATCGAAGAAAGTTTGCAAAGAAACCCGTATTCCTTCATATCTTCTTACCAGTGAGTATATACGGTAACAAGGAAGAGCACTGTGTACACATATTTTGATGAGGTAATTTGATATTGCGTCATACCACACTTGATTTTTTTGACTGGTGGCTGACCTTATACTTCAATCTTAGTAGAAAGTCGGGTACCATTACCGTTTTACTCTCACATTATCGCTAAGAGTCACTGTTCACAGTGATCGTTATCATGTGCGTCAGACATTTGTAAAAAGGTCGTCTGTATCGAGTTGGAAAAATGGGGAAATATTATATTTAACAGAAATTGGTTAGCGGATCCCATGTACAAACACTGGGTATAAGAAATTAAAGGGCATAAACGGTGGACACGCTTAAGCAATAAAATAAGGTTAGAGAGTAAACCCGTTATAGTTTGGACAGTTGCTGAAAATTTACTTTTTCCAAATAATAAAGCAGTTATTACTTATCTTATGCATCAGTCAGTCATAGATTCTTTATACAGCATAATGTGCCAACATAATCAAGGTAAAATATGGATTGTAAAAAGACCTTAATTTCTATTCCAAAAGCCTTAAAAAGCCCTTGAAAAACCCGTAAATTTTCCTTGAGAAATTATGTTTGAACCCTGTTGAAAGTGGTTCATGGCGGGGCAAAAAGTAGGTCACATGGTCAAATTTAAGATAAACCTTGTGTGCACTCTCGAGGCCACATTTTCAGCCTGTTTCTCATGAAACTTGGTCAGAAAGTTTGCCTTCATGATATCTTGGGTAGGTTTCAAAGTTGGTCAAATCTGGTCATAAGTAGGTCACTGGACCAAATCTTTGAAAATGTGGCCTCTACGGTGCCCACTAGGTTTTTCTATCTGATACTCATGAAACTTAGTCAGAATGTTTGTTTTAATGATATCTTGGACAAGTCTGGAATTTAGTCACATTGGTACAAATAGTAGGCACTTACACTCATGTGTTTTACATCATTAAAACCAGGATCTCTTCGACTTTATCAACTGTGGATGACTTTACTCAGGTGAGCGCTTTAGGGCCAATGGCCCTCTTGTTATTTTTATGTCCATGCTAAAGTGAAATTAGGCTAAGATTTTTTTTCTTTTTTGCCTGTATATCTTCGAAATCGCTCATCTATGTACAAATGTATTGAACTATTAAATTCCGAGAACGAAAACATCATTAAGAAAACTGCAGTTTATGTCAAACTTGCTATCGCAAAAACATTGAAAATATTGTAATTTATAACTTCTTAAATGTTCACTCTCTACAGCTTTTTTTTTTTTTTTTTTTTACTTAATCTACGTTTTAACCTCTTTCTTTCTGTAACACCCTGATATACATATAATTTCTATGTACCACGTGCTTTTGTATATTGTATGTGCAGCTGACGATGTACTTTGTACAAATCATAATAAAATCTGTTCTGTTCTGTTCTGTTCTGATTTAAAAAAAAAAAATCGATAAAATGCCTTGCGCAATTTTAGAATTGTTCCGATACAATACTAGAATTGTACAACAAAGTAGGAATCCTACTTTGCGCGGAACCATTCAAGAATGGTCCCGATTCCCACTTTGCGCAGAACATATATATGCATGGTTAAAAAAGTCTTGCACCCCCTGTGCTTTTGACCGGGTTTGATTTTCTGACGTGAATAATATAGAATGGAGTAGAAATTAGAATCCAGCTGCTGCATACACCGACAGACCAGCCTTCTGTCTATGAAACGAACTGAACACAGGTATCCCTTGACCTCATGATCAGTAGGAATTTTTTGCTCAGATATTGCTGTCGAATTTAAGATTTTAAGTTAAATTAAAACTTGAAAATTTATGTCGAAATAGAAGTTACGACAGGTTGAAAGTGACCTGCAGAGAATGGACACACAAACTCACTCAATATTGCGCACTTTCGCCCAGGGATTGTATAACAGCTTACAGTCTTCGTCTCATACCTCTCATAAGAGGTTGAAATAGCTCGATCAGTAGCCGCTGCCATGAGATTAAGGGATACCTTAGTTCAGTTCATTTCAGAGGCAACAGACAGGTTTGTTGGTGTATGCAGCAGCCAGATTCTAATTTTCATCCCATTTTATATCATTCACGCCAAAAAATCAAACCCGGTAAGACCATAGAGAGGCAAACACTATTTTTACCGCGTTTATATTCATCGCTAAAACACCTGCAGTACACGGTCGAGTGAACTTGGCTGGTTGGTTTTATGTGCATTTGAAGCGACTGTCAGTCGAAAAAAACTCTATAAATATGGGTCTTGTAAATACGCTGTCCTTATCGTTACAGAATCCCGAGTCCTGTAACACGAGAAGAAAAATTCAATGCAATCTCCGCAGAGCATGGGGGTTTTCTTGCACAATAAATCACATAGGACTGTGCCTAATGATAGGCTATGCTACAAATAGGACCGTCGTGGTACAGCCTTCGATGCCGTCATTGTTGCAATCTTTGAGTACCACCTGTACCTCAGCAGTTGGAACAAATTACAGTAAATGGAGGAAGGGTGAGTAATCTCTCTCTCTCTCTCACACACACACACAGATTTTATACAACTGGCCTCTGGTCTTTTTATTTCTAACGCTCTTCCTTATCTGCAAAGAATTATGTCCTAGCTTTATGATCGCGTTTACAAGTAACGGATTCCATATCGATTTGTTGTCTACTGGCGCGTAAACAGCCTTGAAGCCCCGGCACGTGTAAACCTTTTCGAGAGAAAAAGAGGGGGAAAAAAAGACCTAAGTTAAGGTCAACATCTTTGCTACATTCCCGGCTGCGCCCCTACTCCGTGATTTCTCGAGTATATCTTAAATACACCGGTGCATTCGTTTTGATTTCAGACAGAAAGACTGGATTCGCCAAAGTGACATTATATCAAGAGTCTGATGGGTTCTGACTGATAACATGCAGAATCACCAAATCCGCGGAAAACCACACCTAAACATATCGGGTCAAACTTTGAATGAAGTATAGACCCGGCTTGCCGGAATACAAATGAAAAGAATCCAAGACTGGAAAAAATAGATTAAGACTTCATGTATCACTGAATTCATTATAGAACTTTACTCGTCAAGTATGAATATCCTTGTTAGATGAGAGAATGATGTCTTTTATTAAATATGTCTGCTTTACTGAAGTACGTATTGGACAGACACGCTTCAATAACCAAGATTTCACTGTAATGATTGTACAAGCGTACATTTAGTTTCTTTTAATCCTTGTGGTGCTAAAAGAGTTTTTAGAGGACGCCAAAGATGACAGCGGATTGCGGACGTTTACGCGGGGTTGTCTCAAGAAATCACAAAGCGATAATTGCTGTATTTAAAGGGACACTGTTTCGAATTCAATTGTCAAGTCATGTATTGTAAGTTATTAGCAATTCAACTCGTCGTCATTCCTCATGTAGACTGGGTCATTAAATATGTACACTGCTTTGACACACAAGCACATTTGATGTACACAAATCGAAATTACAGATTTGTTTTCCTGTGGGTTCAACAGTAACCCTTTAAAGATTTAAAAACTGTTTGAGATCAATGCATGTAAATTCACGGTAAGGCAACGAAATTTGATTCTAGCAGGCACACAGTCTATCACCCATTTTGCAAACCTCGGTCGATCTGTTGATCAAATCTCTCGGCTGTATTACGATGGGTGATATTTTTATACGCCTTACATGTCTGTGCCAAAAATAGACCGACTTTACTGCTGTTAAAACAATAAGACTCCTCTAAAAAAAAAGAAAAAAAATGTCATAAGACACCATGAACATTTGGTCCAATTTTAGACATTAGAGCACACCAGTTGATGAGCACCATTTATGTGCAATCAAATGTAGCTGCACTTCCGCTTTAAAGGAAGCAATGTCTATCCTTAAAAAGCACGCGCACTTTTACTACCTGCATGGAGATACCGGAAATCGTTTGTACATTTGAATCTGGTTTTATAAGCTCACCTGAGGAAAAAAAATGCTTGAGATTAGTTACTGTGATCGCTTGCTGTCCGTCGTTCGTCTTTCCTTCCGTCCGTCTGTAACTAAGGTCAAAACACCATCCTTGAGCAAAACGTGGCGCAGCTGGCAAAGTACATTCCGTATCAGGCCGATTTTTATATTAACACAGACTGCAACTGAATGTCTACAAATGCAAATACTTTTACAAGACAGATCTTCCAGGAATGAAGTGCACTGATCCTTGATTTATTTTTTTTCTCAACGGCCTTTTTGCCCCATGTGCGGGGCAAAACGCATTTTGTCTAAGGGCAAAACGCCTATGGGTAGGCGTTTTACCCCGTCAAAGTAGGCGATTTGCCCAGCTCTTAAAATTGTCATATTTGTTGATAGCCGGACACAAAGAGATTTATGATAGACATTTCGAAAGTACACTATGAACACTGAGCTAGGTATGATGCTTATATTGACCATTAAATTTCAACTTTTAAGTCAGTTAAAGAAATTAAGTTGTACACAGATTATGTAAGGACCTGGTAGCATAGGCTCCAATCAGGCCATTTTTTCCTTTTATATATTAAGAAGTTACTGTGTCAAAATTGAGATAGATAATTAAGGAACCGATTATCAGGTCATTGTCATAGATGCATGTATGTATATATCGTGAAAGGAGACAGCGATAGGGAGTGTTTAATTTTTTTTTTTTTTTTTTTACCGCCTGGAACCAGGTTAGGGGCGGGCAGTGTAGATTAAGTTCAGACTGCACAGAATCTGCAGGCTGACGTTTGTCTTCACTGTCCACCGTGGACGTATGTCACGGACAGGGTAAATAGATAGTCTAAAACCATGAGTGAGGGTGCAAATTAGCCCAGCAGTCGACTCCGATCATACGAATAGCATTCGCCACATTGCCTGATTGTGTTAGGCATTTTTTTAGGCGTAGCTGAATGTGCTAACTTTTGACCTACTTTTTGCCAGTGATAACGAATGAATAAATAGAAATTTGTGATTGGTAAAAAATGTATACTTTTTTTTAGCGCCCCTGCCTATTCTGATTATTTCCAAACTCTATTCCCCGCTAGTTCTGTCTCTTACATAATTTTGACACACAAATAATAATGGCTTGAATTTAACTTTTGTCCTATTAAGGACATTTTCGGGAGGTTTTTTTTTTTTTTGCGCAACCTAGTGCGCATGGAAACGAGCTCTTTCGTTCCCGCAGGGTTCCCGGGCTTGTTCGCGCGAGCTTCTTCGTCCGGGATCGTTCGTCCAAGTGTGTTCGTCCTTTTGAATGATCTCATTTCTTTTAAAATCAAATTTGGAGCACTTAGAAGGCATATTAAAATAAAGGACGGTATTGGACTATTCACGAAGGAAATAGCAGTACTCGGGTAGTTTCACTGTACGGCGCGAAATCAAAAACAGCCTGAACATGTTTCGCTTTAACTCTTTACCGCACAACGTCGCCTTTTAACGACCCTGGGAAAGAAGCCTTTTGAAAACATTGTGGGAAAGGGAGAAAATGCTGGTAACCAGCATTTTCTCCTTTTCCCAAGATGTTTTCTACCCTGTCAAAGAAAAAATGCACCATTTGAGCCACATTGAAATTGTCGTCTGCAAATGCTTTCAATTTGGACATGGCTAACATTTTGTCGTTTGGTAAAGAGTTAAAGGACATTTTGCGAGGAAATCTAAGTTAGACCGTATTTCAAGGGTTCAGTCTGCAATTCCAATAAATGATACCACAAGAAATGCCGACTGTATGCAACTAGCAAAGCAGAAGAAACGAAGGTCACTGTCAGTCCCCCACCCACTTCTTCTAATGCAAAGTATTCTCGCGATCAGATATCATAATCGTCGAACGAGCCGTTGGAAAGTGGTCGTTGAATTAGTAGCCTACGTCGAATTATTAGCCTACAGACTTGACTTAACAACCGGTTGGTATAGATCCAAAATCCAGATGCACATTCCATGCAGTCTGATCTTAATCTGTGCCATCCGCTAAAGCCCCTATTTTGCCTTAGGCGCAGAAAGGGTAAAGTCTTTTTTTTTTTTTTTTTTAACCCAGGGTTATACTCGTACTATCCAGGGTTATACTCGTACTAACCTGATGTTAAGTAATGCACATTATAACCAGCTTACATACTCCAAAGATTTTAGGAGCCCAATTCAAAATAATTTGAAAAAATTCCATGTTTACCCGAACCAATCTTCACTTCTGGGTGGTCTTTGATAAAAGGCAATCTTTCAGTTAAATTTGACATATCAAAATTTAATGTTTTATTGTTTTTACTAATACATGAATATGCTTGTATGTTTTCAAGGAAAAAAAATGCTTAGTGTTAGGTAAATCTGGGAATTTTTGCATAAAACTGTTTTATGGTTGCCATGGTAACTAATATTGTGAAAATCTGAACTCGACGACCTATTAATTTTTTAATTTGAAAAGAAATACTTCAAGGATTCTGTATAGAAAAAATGGACAAAATCTATGGAAGGGTATTTTTGATAACCCAGTTTTACCCGCAGAACTCCTAATTTTTTCGGCATTTTTGTGAATACAAAATTGCTAAAATATGACCCTTTCTGAAAAAATATGAATGGAATTCACATTTTCTGAATGTTAGATCAAAATATACAAATATTTAGCTTTGATTTTATATAAATTATAACATTAACCTTGTCTGACAATTTTATAATTATTTTTAAGCAAAATTCACAATTTTTAGAATTTGAGGGTATACCTTTACCATGGAAACAGGCATTTAACAAGAAAACGAATTGGACAACATATCATTTTCTTTTCATTTTTGTATTCAGCATAAAATTTTACATAATGTATGTGAAAACAAAGAAATTCTATGGCAGAATTAAAACTCTAGAAAACGTTCTTAAACGCTTATGGAATACCAAAAGTGAGATATTGAGAAAAAGATCCAAGTAATATTTAAAATACAAACCGTTTCAATGATGAAAAAGGTATGTAGTATAATTAAGAAAAGTGAACGGGTAATTTGTAAAACTCGTAGAAAGTGTATACATAGTTCTTCTGAGACAACCCCGCATAAAAGTCCGCAGTCCGCTGTCCGCTCTCGTCTTCGGCGTCCGCTAAAAAACTCTTTTAAATAAATGAAATCGACAATATTAGTCAATTCCAATGACGTAGATATTACAGTTTCAGATTTTTTTTTTTTTTTTGTCTGGCTGTCTGGCATTGAAACGGAACGTGTAGATTTAATGTCAGACTGCATGTTCTGTGCAGTCGGATTTTCATCTACAGTAATATCTGCATGAGCAATTAAAGCCGGGGCTAGCACTATATACAGCGGCTGTCGATGTCCCCATACATGTATCGTATTCGTTCTGCTCTTCGTTCTATTTCTTTTAAGATGTTTGGTTTTTCCAGGTTATCGGTATTCAGGGTTCTATGTTTGAAACCCGTAAAAGATGTCGAGAGTTTGCAGGTTACCTTTTTTCATGTTACTTTGTCTTTGCTATCTTTTCAGACGTCGAGGGTTTCCAGGTTATCTGTATTCATGGTACTTTATGATTGTTACCTTTTAATATGCCTGGAGTTTGCAAATTGTTGAGTCATTTTTCTTTTTGTTTGCTTTTTTTTAAGTTGATTTAGTATACCCAATGTAATTTAATAAAATGCAGATACTGTGATAGCCAGGTTTTTAACATGACTATTTCAGCTTTTATCCAGAGCGCCTCCAACAAATTATTAGTGCAACTCCATCAAACTCTTTATACATCAAAAATGAAATGTAGACAAGTCTATGATCTGTATCGAGAAAACCTAGCCCAACCTCCATCATAAAAACATAAAAATGAGTTGAGCATACATTCTTTAACTCTTTGTCATAAAATGCAAAATCTTGTCTGACAAAGTTTTGATGAAAAATGGGGGAAAATGAAAATTAGATTAATGTCTTGTACAAATTTGAGCCTAATTGATAAAATTTTGTGAATCCAACAAGTTTACATGCCATGAGGCATCAGCTTTCCTTATTGTCAATACATCTAGATCATGTTGCAGAGTATATGTCTAGTCTTTAGGTGACTTATGTGGACCAGGGTCAGAGGCTATTGTCTGCTGTATCTGATCTGCTTCTGTAGTTTTTGGTATGGTCCAGTCATACACAGCTAGCAATAAAGGATCAAAGAAACATGAGAAATCATGTCCCTAACTATGAACCTACTATGATTGGGATAGAGGGAGCAAAAGTCATTATGAACAGTACACAATATTTATAGTGGATGAGTTTGGGCTTGTTAAATCAGCATATTTGGTTCCAGAAATAATCAGCACATCTGACGGTGGAAATAAGCATCTCATGTATATACCATTTTCCAAGTGGTCTCAGCTTGCAGTACTATTACCTGCACTACACCTTTCAATCTTTCAATCAAATGCGAATTGAAAGAAAAATATCCATCATTAAGAAAGTCCAATGTGTTACACTTTTCAGACAGTTATTGTCAAAGTAGCTCTAAAATGGCACATAAAACATCTTTACATTCTCCATTAATTCATTTTTTAAATCAAGACGGAAAAAAAAAAAAAAAACATTGAGAAGACAAACTGTGCAAAATTAGAATTGATACAATTGTTTAGATATACTAGACAAATACTGCCTAAAAAATAACTCTTTTCACAGTACTGCCTTAGTGGACATATAATTCATTGACTCAATCAAATTCACATAAATCCTTTGCCTTGGATAATAAGCATTGTTGACTAGATTATGTTTAACCCCCTCCCTTCTACCTTTATGGCAGTGTTTATCACCACTTTTGACATTTAGCGACCCAATTTTCTCCATCCTGTTTACATCAACTTATCTACAATATTCTCAGCATCAATTTTATTACATCTACATGTTTCTCTCCAACAGCTCTGTCATCTATATTTCTGTCATCTATATTTACACCCATAACACTTTCAATTTTACAATAAGGTTCTTTGCATTCTTTTTGTCATCTACATCTATTCTAACACTATCGACTTTACACTCTTCAAAGGTTCCTCATCATTTCAGTTGTCCATATCTACTCAAAATCTATGTTTAACCCCCTCTCGTCTACCTTTATGGCAGTGTTTATCACCACTTTTGACATGTAGCTGAGCCTATCTCAAAAGGTTCTCTACATCCTTTTTCTCGGCCATGCTCTGGCACAAGGGGGCTTAATGCATCTCTGTGATGCATGATGCAAAGTAAGTCATCACGTACTTATGAATCTATAATGGACACTTTTTTAACAACCGAATTAATCATGTGGTAGACTGGTCCTTACATACAGAAAATTTACCAATAGCGAAAAGTTTCGGCCCAGGTCAGCCTACGCGGACTGACAGGCTGACCTGGTCGATACTTTTCATAGATGCATTAAACCCCCTCTTCACAGAGCATGGCTGGAATATTTATAATATCTAAAACTACAAACTTTACAATTTCTAGATGTCCTTTTCAGCATTTTTGTCATCCATATCTACTCCAACAGTATCAGCTTTACCAAAGGGTCACTCTAACTCTTCTGACATTAATATCTACTCGTGTAACACTTCCCACCGCTGACCATTGTTTCGACGATAGTTATGTGGGAAAGCAGCCAGTGGCTTGGAAAGAATATTGTGCGGAGTACTGGTAACAGAAACTCCAGGAAAGCATGCTAGGTGCACTGGCCGCTGCGATATAACTGAAATTATGTTGAAAAGGCGTTAAACATCATACAATCAATCAATCAGTCTTACACTTCCATCTTTATAATCTATAACCATACCTGGCACCAATAACACTCACTGCTAATGATTAGAAATTACTAACAGGAAATCTGTCTCTCATAATTCGATACTGTGAACCTCTCTCTCTCTATTATGTCAATAAAATGGGACTTATTTTGCATGGTTATCTCAACACATCCAAACTTTTTTTTTTTTTTATGAAATCTGGACTCTCAAATATATTCTTGTCTCACTGCATGACTATTACGGTCCTTTGAACACTTCGGACCAAAAGACAGATAAATTTCGTTCCTGTCTTATCTCATCATTATGTTAAAATCATTCTAATGGTCCATTGAATCTCTAACTATCTACAGAATTGAGACTCTCCTCTCTATGTTCCATATTTTTCACTTGCGTCATCTTTCTCTATATCTTTTATCTGATTATCTTCCACATGTCTTGATAGAGACTTACCGGTAATTTCATTTGATTCCAAATATTGAGCACCGTTACTCAAACCTGCGCTGGTTCGATCCCCGGCTCGGCCAATATCTTTCCAAGGATTGATAATAGTCATTGCGACAGGATTCATTCCTCTCTCACCGCTGACCATTGTTTCGACAATGGTTATGTGGGAAAGCAGCCAGTGGCTTGGAAAGAATATTGTGCGGAGTACTGGTAACAGAAACTCCAGGAAAGCATAGATAGGTGCACTGGCCGCCGCGATATAACTGAAATAATGTTGGAAACGGCGTTAAACACCATACAGTCAATCAATCAATCAATACTCAAACCTGTCTGTTTCAGTTGTATATGCTCAATTATCTAATTTCTTTTAAAACTAGTGTTTGACTCTAAGTGGGACATGATGATCACTGGACAAAATCTGAATATGAATTGGTTTGATTGCATTCTAAATGAATCAATCAAGTGTAACAGCCAGTCTGAAGGAGTTGCGATCAGGATCATCTTGGCATTCCATTTACATCATCATACTAAATTTTCCGAACTGTCTAGTCTCCTGAAAATGTACACCAACAGGCATTTTTGTGGATACAGTTAATTTTCTGAAGTCAATAGAGACTGGAGATCACAATGTCATAGTTGCCTGTCTCCCAGGGGCCAGAGACATGTTGACTGTGATAATGAAAAGTGAAATAAGCTACTTATCTGAATTGGAAACAGTACTGCTCTATGTTGTACAGACTGGCACAACTGGCAGCATAAAGCCTAACTTTCTCAAATATTCTTTGAACCTCCTCTACGGATTTAAGTACCGGTCAAAATATCATTGCATAGCAGTCCATGTACTGACTCCAAAAATATTATATCGCAACCGTATGTAAGGTTAGTGTGCAAATATAACATTAACAGATGTTTAATTCTATAATAATTATTTTGTACAAATTTGGATCTCCCTCAAAAAGAAATGTTATGTTAACCAAGGTTTATGGATCACATGATATTTGACTTGAATCAGAGCTTAACAGTACAATTACTGCATATTTTTTGTTATTACCCACGATTCTTTACATCCTTGATGATCACTTTACTATTGGAACAGACTGATCTTATCTAAAACTATCTTTAGCGCACAATAAGTGTCCATTGACTTCCTCATTGATACTCCATTCAACTTTTCAACAACTGACAATATTTGAAAATCTCTGGATAAGGGAATGGGAAAGTTTGCTTGTAACTTTCAAATTGCCCACAATGTTTTCTCTTTAGTCAAAAGAGTTTAAGTGAGTTTCCGTTTTCATTGAAAATAGTTGTCGGCTAAGACACTGAAGTTGTTTGCGAAGAGATTTGTTTTATTAAACATTGAGAGAAAAAGGGAAATGCTTCTAATCAGCATTTTTGCCCTTTCATACATTGTAATCTACCCTTTCAAAGACAACACTCATCTTTGGAGACATATTTAAATTGTCATCTGCAAATGCTTTCAATTTTGACAAGTTAAATACTTTTATGGTATGGTGTTTAAAGCCGTTTTCAACATTAGTTTAGTTATATTATGGTGGCCTGTGCACCAATCCATGGTTTCCTGAGTTTCTTTTACCGGTACTCTGCACAATATTCTTTCCAAGCCACTGGCTGCTTTCCCACATAACCATCGTTGAAAAAAAGTTCGACACTGAAAGAGGAATGAATCCTGTTGCTATGACTATCATCAGTCCTCGGAAAGAAATTGGCCGAGCTGGGGATACAGACCCTTGGTCTCAAGTCCTATTCGCTGCCGAATGCAATACCAGGGCTCTGTATTTGACACGTCTAAAATTCGATGTCTGATGAAGAGTAAAAAGAATCCTTTCTTACCCAACACTTTAGAAATCTATACCATTTTGTGGCCATTGCATTGTATCATACCAATATGTTCAATACCATAGACAAGTTCAATAAAGATTTGCTGAAAAGATGTACAAATCATATTAGAAACTAACTGAAATCTATGTGGATCCACCTAAGTGGTAAAAGACTCCCTGTTGTAATCTATCTTGAAGCAGTTGTAGGGCTGTACTTTATAATGCTAATTGGACTTTACTGATTTTTTAAAAGAAAAAAGGTAACCAACAATATGTTGAAAAAGGAGTGGTCTGTCACTCCAGACTGATTTACTTTAAATCTTAAAAATTCAGGTGTCTCATGAAAAATGATGTCATAGAGTAATGCAGGAAATTATTGCTTCCGTTTGAGTTACAATAATATGGAATTTGTTATAACTTTTTCTGCAAAGGTTTGAGCAACCAAGTTTGGCCAGCAGTTGTGCTATTGAAAAACATGTCTAATTATGAAACCCACGGCTTCTGAAAAAACTGACTTACAACACTATTGCGCTCAGCAGTCGGTATGTTTGCAAATTGTAAAGATGTTGCGGGTTATCTGTTTTCATGTTACTTAGTCTATGCTATCTTTTCAGACGTCGAAGGCTTCAGGGTTATCTACATTCATGGTACTTTATGATTGCTATCTTTTAACATGCCCAGAGTTTCCAAATTGTTAACAGTCATTTTTTCCTTCACTTTGCTTTCGCTAAAGATGTTGAAAGTATCCAAGTCGTAGGAATGACATGTTATGGAAAATGATTTCTTTCTTTAGAGATGCCAATAGTTGCCATTTTAATCTGTAATCAATGTTTCCATTCTGTTCCAGCTTGGGCTCCAGTCTGATCGTTTCCTCTCTTTTTAGTTCACCTGAGCACAAAGTGCTCAAGGTGAGCTTTTGTTATCGTGCTTTGTCAGTCGTGCGTCGTGCGGGCGTCAACATTACCTTTGTGCACTCTAGAAGCCACATTTTTAACCAGATCCTCATGAAACTTGGTCAGAATGTTTGTCTTCATAAAATCGACAAGATCGAGATTAGGTCACGTCGGGTCAAAAAGTAGGTCAGAGGGCCAAATATTCGAAAAACTTTTTGTGCACTCTAGAGGCCATATTTTCAGCCGGATACTCATGAAACTTAGTCAGAATATTTGTCTGGATGAAATCTCAAACAAGATCGAAATTGAGTTACTTCGAGTCAAAAAGTAGGTCACTGTGCCAAATCTGTGCCAAAAATTTGTGTGCACTGTTGAGGCCACATTTTCAGCCTGATACTCATGAAAGTTGATCCGTATGTTGGTCTTATTGGTATCTCTGACAAGGCAGAAAGTGGGTCACATCTGGTCAAAAAGTAGGTCACTGTGCCAGATCTTAGAAAAACCTTGTGTGCACTCTAGAGGCCATATTTTTAGTCTGATACACATGAAACTTGGTCAGAATGTTTGTCCTGATGATATCTCGGAAAAGTTCAAAATTAGGTCATGTCAGATCAAAAAGTAGGTCTCTGGGCCAAATCCCAGAAAAACCTTGTGTGCGCTGTAAAGGTCACATTTTCAGTCTGATACTCATGAAACTTAGACTGATTGCCTAAATGATATCTCAAAAAGTTTGATATTGTGTCAACAGGGGTCAAAAAGTAGGTCACTGGGACAAATCTTAGAAAAACCTTGTTTGCACTGTAGATGCAACATTTTCAGCCAGATTCAAATTTCAAATGTAGGTCGTGTCGTTCAAAATGTAGGTCACTTACACTCATGTGTTTTACATCATCACGACCAGGATCTTTGCAGCTTTATCAATCCTAGATGACCTTACTCAGTTGAGCGCTTTAGGGCCAATAGCCTTCTCGTTTATATTCTGGCCGTTATTTTGTCAAAAATAATTAACGAACAGATGTTACCACAGACCTATATTAATCGTGAGGAGATCCCGATAAGGAATGATAAGAAATTTCAGCGTTTACAAGTTTCTGTAATGGTATACGTTATAATCTGAGGGTTTTTTTTTTTTTAGCTCAACTGCGCAAAAAGTGCCCAGGGTGAGCATTTTTGATCATGCTGTGTCCGTCGTTAGTCAACATTTACCTTGTGTGCACTCTAAAGGCCACATTTTGTTTTGAAATTGAACCATGTCAGGTCAAAAAGTAGATCACTGTGCCAAATCTCAGAAAAAAAACATGTGTGCACTCTAGACGCTACATTTTCAGCCTGATAATCATAAAACTTATTCAAAATATTTGTCTTGATCAAATCTCGGAAAAGCTGGCAATTGAGTCACGTCGGGCCAAAAAGTAGGTCACCAGGCCAAATGTTAGGAAAAAGCCTAGTGTGCACCTTAGACGCAAAATTTGAAGCTTCATACTCATGAAAGTTCGTCAGAATATTTGTTTTGATCAAATCTCGGACAAGTATGGAATTGAGCCTCGTCGGGCCAAAAAGTAGGTCCCTGGGCCAAATCTTAGAAAAACCTTATATGCACTCTAGAGGCCACGTTTTCAGGCTGATACTAATGAAACTCTATCAGAATATTTGTCTTGATCAGGTCTCGGACAAGTTCGAAATTGAGTTATATCCGGACAAAAAGTATGTCACTGGGCCAAAACTTAGAAAAACCTTGTGTGCACTCTGAAGGCTACATTTTCAGCCTGCAACTCATAAAACTTAGTCAGATTGTCTGTTTCGATAAAATCTCGGACAAGATCAGATTTGAATCATGTCAGGTCAAAAAGTAGGTCACTGGGCAAAATCTTAGAAAAACCTTGTGTGCACTATAGAGGCTAGATTTTCGGACATACTCATGAAACGTGGTCAGAATGTTTGTGTTGATCAAATCTCGGACAAGCATGAAATTGGGTCATGTGGTGTCAAAAAGTAGGTCACTGGGGCAAATCTTAGAAACAACTTGTGTGCAGTCTAGACGCCATCTTTTCATTCTGATACTTATGAAACTTTGTCAAAATGTTTGTCTTGATAATACATCATACAAGTTCAAAATTAGCTCACGTATGGTCAAAAAGTAGGTCACTGGGCCAGATCTTAGAAAAACCTTTTGTACAGTCTAGAGGCCACATTTTCAGAGCGATACTCATGAACTTTATCGGAATGTTTGTCCTGATATCTCTGACAAATTCAAACATAGGTCAAGTCAGTCAAAATATAGGTCACTTACACTCATGTGTTTTGTATCATTACGACTAGGATCTTTTCAGCTTTATCAAATCCTATATGATCTTACTCAGGGGAGTGCTTTAGGGCCAACGCTCTTGTTTGAAAGATGTCAAAAGTTTGTAAGATTACTTTATTTCCTGCACTTTAATTTACATGTAACTTCCTTTAAGATGTTTAGAGTTTCCAGATTGTAGCAATTACATGTAATGCAAACGTTTTCCACGACCGACTGATTGATTTTTCATGTAATTATTGTTGCTACTGGGCAATATGGGCCGAATCTGCGACGCCCCAAGAAGGTTGATAGTTATGTTACGGGGGATAGTACAAGATACAGGACGAAACCCGTCCTAAGTTACGCCTGCTTCTTCAGCCTGCTCGATGTATAATATCATTACATGGGACCTCGGTTTAACATCTCATCCGAAAGACTATAATATGTATTTTTTAGTTTGCCAACCACGGGGTTCGAACCCACACGCCCAAGTGTCCCAAGATTTGTCGATTACAAGCCTCACGACCTACTACTTGAGTTATTCGGGCTGACCAGTTTTAACAAAGTTTAAGTGTGCTTATAATACCAAGATATACATAGATACCATTTTTTCCGTTTAGATGTCGAAGGTTGAAAAGTACCTTTTAATCATGTTTTATCTCCTTTACTTTTAGATATCTAGTATTTCAAGTGTCATCCAAGATATCAATAGTTTCCAAGTTTCCGTATTCATCGTACTCAATGGTTCCACTGTATTAAGATGTTAATCGTTTCCAAGTTTTCCATAATCTCTATTTTTCAAGATGTCAGGAATTTCTAGGCAATCTGTATCAATGCCCTCCATTTGCTACATTTTAATCATTAAACTGCTAAAAAAGAAGTGAAAATCTTAAAGGTAACACCGAAAACCGAACTGTTCGATTGAATAATTCTTTTCCAATGAAAGTCTTACTGCGGAGTCTGATCGTGATCTGCTCTGTCCACAATTTTAGATGCACCGAGTCGCAGTTACTAGCCTAAATGATAAGTTTTTGCAGGTTATCTGCATTCGTGGTACTGTATGTTTGCTATCTTTAAGGTGCTGAGAGATTTCAAGTTATCGACTATCAGGTAATCGATGCCGTCAAGTACAAACCGAATTACTTTGCGCCAGCTATTCCGGAAGACCTGGCAGATAGAATGGCCCGCTACCATGACAACCCCTTTTTGTGGTGGGCAGGGCAGATATCCAGTTATGTCTTCAGACCAACTAAGGCAATATCCGAGTATCTCCAGAAAGTGGAAGCTAAACTTGGGTTTTCTTCGCCTATTGTCGGGTAAAATTCTCTCTGGAATTTGTTTTTGTACAGTAAAATCTGGATCGTTCCAACAAGAGTAGGAATGATATACTAAATAGAAATGTCAATGAATATTTCGAGTAGTGAAAACTATGTTCGAATCTTCAGTCTGTTCCATAGGGGAAAATTTTTATAAATATATATATCCCGAAATCATCATACATGATATGAGTTGCTGTTTTCGTTTAAAAGAATATGGTGCAGTAACAGTTCTGATTGATCTTATGATCGGTAAGAACTACTGTTACAATATGCCCCAAAATATGTTTATTCAAACCACGCTGTATGTGTGTTTGGGTTATAAAGATTTCACAGTTATTGTTGATGTCTTTGATTCAAACTTTACCTACCAACTGCAGACGGCATGATTCGTCTTGCATCAGACCATTTTTTGAAAACTGTATGATAAAAAAAAATACCGTCGTCACTAGAAACAACGTTCAAGATGTGTTGATGTATTACATCCCTTTATATAGGCTCGGGGTCCTGTGTGGCTCAGTGGTAAAGTGTAGGACCCGTGACCTGGAGGCCCTGGGTTCGAGCCACACGGGATCCACTGGGTTTTTTCGCGTCCTTGGACAAGACGCGTCAGATCCCTAGCCTAATGTTGTAGGAACCCAGGAAATACATGAATATGTGAGTTGTCGCCGTGTGACTGAAATAATGTTAAAAGCGGCGTAAAATTCAATCAATCACTTTATATAGGGTCAATTTACGTTTTTGTGGTCGTTAACATTCGCAGAGGCCCGAAAAATGGTTTAACGCCCGAGTGCGAAGCCTCTGCGAATGTAAACGGCCGAAAAAACGAAGTTACGCTATTATTGCATAAAGTAAATGTACTTTAGCAATAATTTGAAACGGATGCAAAGTTTATTTTCATAGAAATGTACTGGACTATACCGGTCAAAACTGGAATTCGGCGTTGAAGTTTTTGTTACGCGCAGTTAAGGGCCATAGCTATGCCACTGTTTTGACCTCTCGCTGTAATTCACTTCCAATGATTATTAATACAAAGTGGACTACTGTGGGATTAACTTGTACTGGTCTGGATTGATTACAACTAGCTTAAATGTGTGGATATTAATTTCTGTAGCTGAAAGACGTCAAGGGGATATATCAAGCGAAGAAATTGCCGACCACGTTAAGACATTTGGTGGGATGTTGCAGGTGTAGAGTACATCACGAATGATTTTTTGTTCAGATCTAGATAAGACAGATTCTGCGCAAGATTTCGTTTGTGGTGTACTAAAATCATCACAGAAAACCCATAAAAAGTATCTAATCTGGTACAATTTCGTACAGCTTTATTAGTCTGGGGATGTCCGACAAGAACAAACGTTCAGCGTACATTAATTACAAGCTAGTCCCGATCCAGGATATTGAAAGTACAAAGCAAGGCGTTTACGACGTGTACATTTACTAATCAATACGCGTTTTCTCCCATTTACGCTCGGTTTCCCCCGTTAATACAAGCTTTTAACGGCCCATTAACGTCAGAACTGGCGATAATGTCCGAAAATGTCGGGAGAAGCCTGAATGGAAGGTCAAATTACCAGGATATCCCCGATGAAAGTGTTTTATGCATAGAAAACTTGATTTTTGCATCAGTAACGTGGTATTTGTCAAACAAAATGCATTTTTAGAAGGTTATGACTTTTCAGGTTTCACCTTCTTACTAAGTCAACCGTCAAACTGAAATCCCGTTACGCAAGAACTAAATTTTCTATAATTATATTGTTCATTATGGGAAATATGTGTTCGGTTCAGCCTAGAAATCCAATTATACAAGCATTTTCGGGAGCCGTTTTGCACATCATTTGTTTACGTATTTCACACCTTGTTTACTCATAATGTTACAAACGAGGGATGTTCGAAAAGAGTTTTGAAAAGGTTCATAGCTCATTTATTAATGCGAATATTTGGATAAAATTCTCACAAGTAATACTTTGATAAACGTGTACTGTGCACATAGTCCAAAAGGAAAAAAAAATGTTGCACATGTACATGTATCTTCTACATTCACTAAAGAAAAAAAATCAGCTCTATTTTGATTTATACTGCATACGAGTCTACAAAAGTCATTGTGAACCTTTTCTATAATACTGTTGTACTCAAAGCCCAAAATATTTGACCCGAAACATAGAATAGGTTTTACCATAGAATCAATTAATTTAAAAGCATCATGGAAAGTAAAAAGTCCTAATCTGGTCTGAGATCGCAATACGCTGTAACATGCTTTCTTAGCTTAACAAGCTAAGCCGATACATGTATGTTTACAACGAACCTAAATATTTGTAAGACGAAATAGTTTCAATATTATATCCAACACAGTACCATTTCTCATTTCGTTTTAAGAAATCTCCATTTCTATGTTCTATGATTTTTGTTTTGTTTAAATTTGGACTCAGGTCACCTGCATTGCAATATCTATGAGTGACGTTTAACTGTTGTTGCAAATAGTATCTGATACGCAAGAAATGTCGTCTGCAAATAATAGAGCCAAAATATCTTGGCATTGATAAATAAGTTCTGAACCTTTTCCGGATACCGGAACACGCCTCGTTCAACGTCATCTACTTTCAACTGAACAATTTCTAATACCTCTATATCTACATCGCGTTTATTCCAAGATGTTAATCCGTTTAAATCGGACAGTTTGAAGTATTGGTCGGAACCGACATGTCTGTCTGTCATGTTCATTCAGAGTTCATATTCGTCGGACAGACAAAGTGAAGCGAGAAGCCAAGTATCACTCCCTTGACGAGTATATGGTTGTAGTAGACAAGTGGTACGACAACTTGGAAAAGAACTTTTATGGAATTTCTCGACGGCTGTTCCTAGCAACAGATGACCCAGGGGTCAAGCCAGAGATGCACACAAGGTCAGTTGTAATTAGGTAAACTTTATCTTTCAACAACGCTTATTATCATTCAATCGGTACATGTATATGGAGAAATTGTACAATATACAAGTTGGCTTCTTTAAAAAAGAAGGCAGGAGAGGTCGGCATCAATGTTTTGAAATAGTTTATTGGCTTTTGATTTCAATATATTATGGTAGATGTAAACAAACAAGTTAGGCATTAAATGAATGAGAAAAAACGTGTTTTTTTTTTTTAATTTTGCTGGTGTAAAGGCACAAAACAGTACATGTTCCACATTGTTATAATATTCTAGGAACAAGAGGCCTATAAGGACTAAGACAGCTCTACTGGTATTTAAATACAGGCTCGGATTTTTACAAAGAGTTGTGGAGGTATAATGAAATTGAGAGCTGATATGAGCAAAGCTATTCTTTTTCATGTTCGTTTAAAAAAATACATGCGGTAAGCTCTTGACAGGCTCATAATGCATTTTATAAATTTAAGGGCAAGGAATTTCTGACCCAATAATCCGACGGTTTGCAAAAGAATCCAGCTCCCATGAATATCTATAAACTGTGTGGGTTTTGTGAGGATTGACAGTAAAATGAAGGCTGTAAGCTGTTCACAAGCTGAAAATGTTTTTTTTTTTTTTAATTCAAGAGCATGTAATTTGTGACACCATGACCCGTTTTTGCTCAGTTTGGAAAGGAACCAAGCTCTCACAAATATCTAACAACGCGACTTTGGAAAAGATTTGAAGAAATTGTATGCCATATGCCATTAACATGCTCAGAAATGCATATTTTTTTTTTCAAAATTCAAGGACACAAAACTCAAGATGATGGTCCAATTTGGCTCATTTTCAAAAGGAACAAACCTCTAATGAATGATTGTAATGTGTACTCAGATAAATCAAAATATTTTTGAAAAGGAGAAATCGTTCAAATAAAATTTGATACAATTTGCTAATTCCACCTAATAGGCAAGAATCTTACCTGATGACAATAAATAAAGGTGGCCTAATACTAATACCAGACATGTTAAAAATAAATGTAACATTTTTTAATCTTTTCACGAACAGCAATTTTTGGACTGTCCCACACAGAAAAGCATGCAGACGGCAATTCAAACTTTGATAATTAAACTGGAAGATGGTGCTTTGATGTGATGGAAAACATAGTGACAAAAGGAGAAATTGCAGTAACTAGCAGCTTCTCCTCTTCCCACAATATTTTGAAAAGTTATCTGCAGACTTGTAAAATGAAGAGGTTGTTTGTCTAAACGTTAGAAATTTAAGAAAGTAGATAAATGAGCCATGCTCCGAGAAAAGGGCGGTTAATGCATCTGCACAAAGTATCGACACATGTCAGCCTGAGCAATCCGCCCAAAACCAAAGGACCAGGGCGAAGGGGCACGACTTTTTTGCGCTCATAAGTTGATTTTCGCGGAATTCTCGCAATCCCGCATCCTAGAAGCAACTCTGTGTGTTATTTCATCAAATCTATTATAAATCCATAGAATTTTTGTATAAAACTGAGCAAAATGCTAGAGTCTAGTCAGTTTTGAAAAATAAAACTTGAAAACATACTGATCAACCTATTTATATCTATTTGTGGGGTACGAGTTCTCCAGAAAACTCGTGCTCTCGTGATAAGGGTAAAAGTTCTCCAGGGTACGAATTCTCCAGATAGTATCAAGTCACGTGATCTTTTCCCGCGGTGTTCTTTCGTTTTTTAACGAAATTTTTCTTTTTGCTTAGATTTATTTGTTTAATGAAAAATTGCAATTATTGGAGAGGTCATTTACAATCAATATAGTATAATAAATCTTTTTGGAAATCCGTCATATAAAAAAACACGTTTATTTCCTATTTCAGTTTTTTGATTTCGGTTTATTTATAAAACCATGACGAAATAGACTGTGTATCAGAACAATTTCGCAAAAACAAATGGATTTAGACAGCGATTTCTGTGGCAGTCTGCCTTTTAAACTCACCACTGTTGGAGAGGTCTGATGACCTCTCCAATTAGAAAAGGGCTTTCCAGGAGTTCCTTGTTGGCAGTTCCTAGCCACAGATAATCCCGAGTCAAATCAGAGATAACGCATGGTCAATTGCATTTATAAATAGTGTTAAAATATTAAGAAACTGTCATTCCCTCAGTCATTGTATGATTCCACAAGACAAGCGGTTCAAATAATGTAGAAGAGAGCTCTGCTGGAGTCTCATGACGGCTGTTCCTGGCCACAGATGATCTAGTAGTCAAGCCAATTATACACAAGGTCTGTTATCATATAGACACATTATTATAAAGTCAAATGTTATTCTTTCGGTCAGTATATGGTACAAATATACATGTGGTGCACTAAAAAAAAGAGCTGTGTTGGAGTTTCAGGTCGACTGTTCCACAGATAATCCAGGGGTCAAATGAATATACACAAGGTCAGTTATATGTAAACACATGATTGAAATATTAAACCAAAAGAAATTCTGTCGGTCAGTATTTGTAGTAATACGCATTTGGTACAATAAATTAGAAAAGAGCCAAAGCAGGAGTTTTAGGTCGGCTGTTCTTGGTACAGATGATCTAGGAGTCAAATCGAACATACACACAAGTTCAGTTGTCATGTATAGACACATGGTTTAGATTTAAAGCCAAATATATATTTTTCCATCTGTTTATGGTTCTGATAAACATGTGGTACAATAGATAAGAAAAGAGATTTCCTGGAGTTTCTTTATGGTTGTGGCCAGATGATCATGCACACCTTTAGTGAGAAATACACTCAAGGTTGGTTGGCATTTTTTAACTATCGAGGCCAGACGTCATTCTCTCAATCAATATATGGTTCCGATTGAGAGATAGTATGAAAGTTTAGCTACAACTTACCTGACGTTACCCCTTAATTCTACCTTGCCATAGATGCCCACGGAGTCCTAAAAGATATACCACAATCACTGGATTGCATCGTAAAGAAAAATACACATTTGTACAAATAGACAAACGTTTGTTTTAACTATATATAATGTGATTGGTTTAATAAAGTAAACTTATGCACAGTCGCTACATTGCTTATGAGTAAAGAAACGCTGCTTTTACAGGGCTTTTATTTTCAGTCTTTAAAAATTTTACTTCACAAGCAGCAATATGAACACACAGTGCAAATAAATTGCAAATACTTGCAGCATCCATTTTAATGACGTCGTTTTTGTTAGCAATAAGTATATCACTTTCATCTATTACGAAAGTTAGATTTTTATCGGAGACACATGCAATGTCCTATATATAACAAAATACGGTGGTACATTTGTATATCACACTTTTGTCCAATTTCAGCGTTCCGTTAATGCATGTACACGAAACTGTATGTATCAGGCATGTTATGAATCTTCCTGTAGACCTGCTCGCATTATATAAATTTTTGTAACATATGTAGTTTATAATAATAGTAATACTAGCGCTGAGGGATTTTGGCAATGTGTAAATTATTTGAAATTGTGGTGGTAACTGTCTTTGGAAATGGAAATACTCAAAAGATATGATTGCTGTCGTTGATTGCTTCCTGGGTCCGTGTTAACCAACAATTCTAGTCTTATGTTTCAAAATTTTCTAAATTTGAAAGGAACACAACTTCTGATTGGCTAAACCAAATGGATGTTGTGTTCCTTTCAAATTTTCACAACTGTATGAGAATAAGACTGAGAATATTCTAAAGAATTGGTGAATACAGACCCTGGAGACGTTAACTAGTACTCGCGCCGTAATGTGAGAATTTCAAAAGGTTTATCCCGCTCAGCACGGGTTTGTGTCGCTCTAACTTCTACACCATTGACACCCATGTAGTTACGTGTAGTTACCGCTTCATTCAATTTTTGTGGCATTTGTCGAAGACAATGCCACTATGAGTTCAATACGACATTTTGAAAATCATGTATCGTATTTTGTGCAAAACCAAAGGAAGTAAACCCAATTAAACTCAATTTTTCTACCACAAATAAGTATTTCGATGGCACTCAGATATGAAAATGAAAATGGTGTATTGAAATAAAATGGATTAGGCCATAGATCATGGAAATACTTTTTTTTTTTTAATCGAAAATAGCGTGATCCGCTATGTTCTTCTATTGGCGTAATGATATACAATCTTTGTTACCGCCCGATTCCGTCCCAAGCCAGTTCGTTCCTGGGCTTTTTCGTTCCTGGACTTGTTCGCCAGGACTTGTACGTCCCACAAGATTGCACGCTACTCTACTGGATTGTGTATACCTATATAGTAAGTTAATGTTCAAGCGAATATTTTGAAACTATTTCTGTGGTTTATTTTTCAAATTATTAATTCCACACAATGGCTCCCTTGACACATGCCACGCCAGTGCTTTCAACGCTTTGATTTTTTTCGAGGACAAGACTCGGGGCAAATTGGTAGACTTTACGATAAGTGCATAATTTGTGTTCTATAAAATAACTTACAATACGATGAGGGATAATGCGCAAATACATTGATACCAAGCTGCGGTGTAAAGCTTTACTATTGAAGACACGTACAACTGAGTTGAATAGGTGTAAATGGGTTGACGAACAGATGGAGAGAATAAATAGGTAGCAAGGGCGTAGCGCTAATTACGCACAATACGCATGTACGTATACAAAAAATCCCCGACCAAAGTTGTATATTACAATATTATATCCATGTATTGATTTTTTTCTTTAGATCTGCGCGCCTTTTCAAACTAAAGAGATGGGTTAAACTGATGGACAGATGACTAGGGAGGTCTTCTAGGCTTTAACCTCTCCCGCTCCCTCCCTCATCGGCACTTCATGCGTCACTGTGCGTATACATATTTTAATACTGGCTACGCCTACGGCTAGATGGATGAGTTTAAGTATTCTAAGAAGATACACAAAGATCATCTTGATCCGTTTCTACAGTGTCAATTATGTTTTACAGGTACCCCAAATATGAAGTACTTAACAACGAGAACTTTACACAGATTGCAGAAGATATAAAGAAACGGAAGACGAACTCTGGATACCTTTCAGTCATACACGATATCCACATGCTTTCTAAATGCGATTATTTGGTTTGCACATTGTCTTCAAGTGTACGTTTTTTCGTTTAAATATATTTCTACATGCACAAATTAATTTCAACCTGTTCAGTGTTGAAATTCGAATAAAAGTAAGGGGAAAACATCATTCAGACACAATTTAAGAAAGAAACTGGATAAGCAGAGGGAAGGAGAAAAGGAAATTTGATCACTAAAGTGCAGAAAAGCCGATTTTAACTGAACTTTCTTATTTTAACACTATTTCTTTTTTAACTGAACTAACTTTCGCCTAACTTAAGCTTAAGTAAACAAGAACACCCATACTCCAATGATGACAATTAATCTCGCAAATAATTAATGCAGAAGAATAAAATATTGCACGAATGCATCAAAAAAGTCACAGCAAAGCATAGGTGCAATATTAGCTCAAGGGTAAACCCATATGAATTATTATACAATAAAGGAATAGAAGTTTCCTTCTCTACCAGTCTTAAAGCAAAAATTTCCATTTTGCAACAACGAAAAGGGATTCAAACTAATGTGACAAAATTAGAGAAGACCACTGACAATTTTCCTTATTGCCTTTCGACTTTTTAAATTAAAACCAAAAATGGTTTAATTTTAACTCTAACTTCTAATCAATCTAATCTAATCATGGAACTACAAATTTAAGGGCTCAATACCAAATTAAATCAGGTGATGGCATTGACAGGTTGTTGCGAAATACAGGTGGTCATTCTAAACAGGTGTCTGCTACTTGAAGGTAATATTAGAGCCTATTAAGTAAATAAAGTAGCAACATAATCACAGGGCTTGAACAAAGGTCAATAGGCTCCTCGATTGGGAATGTAACCATATTAGTCTATCAACTGATTCTTTCAATAAAACAAGTTGTGGATGGGTCTCTTCAAATTCATAACACTATATTTTTTCTGACTGACCAGAGATGTTAATGCAACACTAACTGTGACTTTTCTCACCAAACCATCGTCTTCAGGCTGAGTTTCGCACACTTTACCTAACCGCGACTGCTTTCTAAGATTTTCTTCTGTAATCGTAACAACTTTCATATTGCGCTTAGTTTGCACCCATTCGGACCTACAGTGTAGAGTGCTAATGTACACCTTTCTCCATCTTCATTAGCTTAGTACTGAATCCACCTTTTACGAATTTACAGGTCTGTTGATACGAATTTTCCAGGTGGCGGCAGGAGTACCTTTGATTTCATGGTTTTTTTCGGTTTGTATCGAAGTTTCACAGCTTTAGTCATATCACAGCGGTCAGTGTACCTACGCGTGTGTTTCACATCTTTCTCACATCAGTACTAACACAACTTTCTTTTCAAACCACTGACTACTTTTCTCACCTTCATCTGAGGTGAGACGCGAAAAATCGCCGGAAAGATAGTTTGCTTCAACCGGGTATCGAACCTGCAACCACCAAGTCATGAGTCAGATACACTAACCACTGAGCTACCCGGCTGGGCTGATTTCATGGCTTCATGGATTTCATTTGTTTCGCAAATGAGGGTTCATCATTCAGAGATTCATCTTTCAGTTGTGTTCTATGCTGATGTAAAAGTCTGGTAAGTACATTGTGCACGGTTCTAATCTGTCTCATTCACACGATACCAATGTGGCTAGCTGATGGCATATTTTGCTTATTTTTAATCTCAGCCGTCTTTTCTTAGAAAGTTTGTTACAGTATCTTTGTTCATCTTAGACAATGAATGCTTAAGTTCCCTTTCCTTACCAATGAAATGTGTACCGCTGTCTGACCTTAATTGACCGATAGGCCCTCTGGTCCAAAGAAAACGGCTTAGTGCATATATAAAGGAACCAGTCTCGAGGCTATTTCCAATTTCTAAATGGATAGCCGTACTCGTAAAACATGTAAACAGTGCACCACATCGTTTTCAAGAGCTCTTTCCTACCTTCCTTGGTTTAGAATGGGTCGAAGTAATCGACTCCGCAGCATAATCAAAGCGTTGAAAACACTGGTGTGGCATTTGTCAAGGGAGCCATTATGTGGAATTAATAATTTGAAAAAATAAACAGTAATGTGAGACGAACAATCCCGGACGAACAAGCCCAGGGTCGAACAAGTTTTGGGACGAACCAGGTCAGGGGACAAAGGTTGCATGTGTCATTGCGCTAATAGAAGGCAATAGCTGGTATAGATATTTTCAATAAATCAAAGCGTTGAAAACACTGGTGTGGAATTTGTCAAGGAAGCCATTGTGTGGAATCAATAATTTGAAAAATAAACAACAGAAATAGTTTCAAAATATTCGATTTAAAGTCAACCTTCTATGTAGTCATGCTAAATCCGATAGAGAAGGGTGCAATCTTGTGGGACATACAAGTCCTGGCGAACAAGCCCTTGGACGAATAAGCCCAGGAACGAACTGGTTTTCGGATGAACAAGCACAGTATGTGCGTATCATTACGCCACTACAGAAGGCCATAGCGGATCAAACTATTTTCCTTAAAAAGGAAGTATTTCCAAGATCGATGGCCTAATCCAAGTTACTGTAATACGCCATTTTCAATTTCATATCTGAGTTCAATCGAAACACTTATTTGTCTTAGAAAAACTGAGTTTAATTGGGTTTACTTCCTTCGGTTTTGCACAAACTACGATACATAATTTTCAAAATACCGTATTGAACTCATAGTGGCATTGTCTTCGACAAATGCCACAAAAATGGAAGGGGATAACCCTATCAAACGGCAAATCAGCCGTTTTCTGAATTTTACTTTTGCCTCTTAACCTGCGACATGTCACACATTGATAAAGGAACTCAGAGACAGCAGAACTACAGCTTAGCATCCAATAACCATTGACTCTTAGTTCGTTTACCGTAATACCGCGACCCTGGTGCTGGACGCGTGCATGAAGTACCAAATTATTAGATTTGTGACATGCTCCTTTTTACGTAGAATAACAGGATGATTAAAATTAAAAGCATAAGATTTTCTTATTCTACCACCTACGCGAACTAAGCCTGTTTGATCAATAAAGGGGTTCACCTTATACAATCTTCAAAAAGTCCTTTGGTATTTGAGCCTGTGCATTGTCTTTGTCAGAGTCATGTTTTGTAAGAATTTCAAGCTCCTTTTCAAAACAAATAGCCTGTGTCAGTCTACTGATTTCATTTTCAGTTGGCTTTAATTGTTCAACCGAAAGAGACAAGTCCACTGTTTGCTTAGATGGCAGAGTGTGTGTTGGTTTCAACTTGCCTTTAAGATGCGACATCAACGATGATTTATATCTTAGGTACCAGGCAATTGCCATCACAGCAAGAAACTAGTCTGAGAAATACTCTAATTTATTCGAAATGAGCTTCTGTCATGGTGATTCAGAGCAAGACACAAAACACTGGTTTCTTTTGACTTTCTAGTCATGATTCAAGTCAAGATTATACTTAAAGTTATTCTCAAGGACAGGAATATCTATATCCCAGAGGAACTTTGGACCACAAAACTAGTCTGATTTTTTCAGCTAAGAAGGATTAGTACCTCGTGATGCTAGATCTGCCGGGTTTTCTTTAGTTTCAACATACTACCACTGTGCAGGCTGAGTTACATTTCTTATTTGTTGAACCCTGTTTGCAACAAATACCTTGAAGCTTTTCTAAAGAATCATTAGAAATATACCCGAAAACACCATGATTGTCCGTCAAGAAAACATGCATAATGTTTTCATATCTAATTCATTTTGCAATGAGGAGCTAATCCTCAAAGAAACCGAGGCTGCTCTCAATTACAGTCTGGGAATTGCCGTAGTCTTGATTGGCGTTACCCATGCCTTTCCCATTAGCAGGGAGCAAAGTATGTTCTGATCATTGACTATACGCTTGAGATATGAACACTGTCCGTAACCTGATGTGCTTGCATCATAGAAATTGTAAATTGCAGCTGTTTTAATCTGACCATTATGATCAGGTTTCGGGCATCTTTTGGCCCTTAACAGATTCCAGTTCAAAGTGATATTATCTCCAATGTTGCTATTTCATATATAGTTCGTCCGGAATGGGATTGTCCCTGTCAACATTATTGGCACACATCTGTTGCAGAATTTGCTTGGCACCAAGAATAACAGGAGATATAAAAAACATGGGGACAATATTTCGACCCCACTGTGTAGAGGATACTCTTCTAGTCAAAAGTTTGTCATTAAATACTATTCGGAATTCAAAGGTGTCTGATTCAATATTCAACAGCACACAAAGTGTCAGTGCAATGGGTAATGAGTCACTAAGAATGTTGATTTTAGTAAATCCAACAGCTCTATCCCCTTCAGGAATCTGAGCCACACTTCTTTCGAATCGCAAGAAAACTTACGCAGATGTAAACCACATTGTTTACACATGCCTTGACAAGACATGATCATTTGCCATGCTTCTGTTACAGAAGGCAGTGACTTTAATTCATCGTCTACATAAAAGTCGTTTCTCAGAAATGCGGATGCGTCTTTACCATATTTGGCTTTATTATCAGAAGCGATTTGCTTCAAGCCAAAGTTAGCGCATCCTCTGGAGATTTACCTCCAAAGAGGCGGACGCACATACGTTAGGGAGCAACTTTACTAAAGTTCTTATCAGACCACCAGAGGAAATGCTGGTATTCACGATGTTCCTTTTTAACACAAAACTTGTGAAATATTTGTTCGCTATCACATGTAAAGGCAATTCTTTCCATCTGAAAACGACAAAGTACACCAATAGGTGTATTAGTTAAATCAGACCCCTGCTAAAGGTGATCATTCAGACTTTGATCTTTGAATGAAGAACTACATCAAAGACTACTCTTAACTTGTCTGGTTTCTTTGAATGGTATATCCCATAATGTGGAATGTACCACTCATGACCATTACAGAGTTTTTTTCCCCTGCATGGCAATTTACTAGCAAATTGTCTATGAAACTGTGATAGTGACTATGGCGAAAGTTTCGTCATCCAGAAACCTTTCTCGCCAGCCTTTTAACTTGCCATGTGTCAGTTTGCTAATTGTTTGGATGTATAGGTGGTTGACCGTTAAAAGGCAAAGGCATAGTATATATAATGGCCCTGTTTAAACTTAATCCCGTGCTCCATTGATTTTATAAATCTCATTTCTTCTTGAAAATTAAAGCATTCATGTTTCCCTGATCACCTTTCAGAGAAATCTAATGCTAGATTCTTGTAAGATCTGCAGGATAAATAACCTTTGTTCTCACTTGAAATGCGAATGAGACGTTTTTAAAATCTTTCGATCTATCTGGCAAAGTAACCTCATATGAACAGATTCTGCGACTTAAAGTATTACAAGTATCTGCCTGATCAGCATAGGACTGAGGTTCCGCAATCCCAACAATGCTCAAGCCAAGATCTATACGTTATGCTTAGGGGCTATCAATATCTGGGCTATTACCTCTGGAGCAATAGACCTATTTCGCAGTCACAGAGAGGCATGAGTTTCTCTTATATCTGAACTAAATGAGGCCACATTCTAGCAGACTCTGGGATGGGAATATGCAACTTGTTTGCTGGTATGGAATATATTGATATGGACTATATTGGAGACAGATATTGAGAGATCAGAATTGCAGATTACACCACGAATGGTTAGGCTTTGAACTTTCTTGCTTTTAACTAAAGTATTTGATGCATGCATAGTGAATAATGAAATCTGAACTTGAGGAACAACCAGACCTGAAGCCTGGCAAGTCTTTTCTAAAATAAATGTGGTATCTGACTGGGCATCGAGTATCGCATAGACTACTCTTGAAAAGAGTTATCCTTATGTGAAAGGTATACTGTGACAACAATTAAGGTCTTAATACATATTTCAAACTTATTGCATATTTGAAACTTACTAATCAAGAAAGTACTTGAAACAGGCTTTCTCTCTTGGCTAGAATTAACTACCATTTGAGGCTAAATAAAGCATATTTTTGATGAAGTGTTCTTCACATCACCATGAAAGGCAGTTAGATGAAACTTTGAGCAATCCTTGCAAATCTTTAACCCTTTACATTTTCTAGAGAAATGACCTGTTTTCAAACATCCAAAACAAACTATTTTCTAGATCGTATTTCTTTATTCCAGTCAAAGGTTTATCCAGAAATTGTGCACAGTCATCCAAATCATGATTTCCAAAACATGGTGGACACTAAAAATTCAAATCTACAGTTTTCTTTGGCTGTGATTCACTATCCAGTCCAGTAGCAAGTGACGTACTAACAGATTTATACCCATTTGACCTTGCATTTTTATTTCTATTAATATCACTCAAAGTGATTGGATTACTAGCTATCTTTGCTTCTATAGCGACAAATTCTGAAAAAAAACTTAAACCTGCTTCTTCTCTCCATTGGAATACTACTCTGGCCCATTTGTGAACCATGCACTCTGGTAGTTTTGTTAGAAATTTTCTATTTTCTCGGTCATTATACAGCACCGGCAATGACTGAATACTTTCCATGGCGGTACGACATTGGCTAAGAAAATCAGAAAATTTCTGGAGTGCATTACTATCCCCCCTTAAAAATTTTCTGCCAGCTCTCAATTTTTTTCTCGGAAAACATTGCCAATTACAAAGGGGTCACATCTAATAATGTGATTGCATCACTGTGGGCACTATCAGAGGAGAGCAGAAAGAAATTTTCTGTACGTTAGTTTTAACTTCAGACAATTCTCCCTCAATGCTTTAGAAAAGGGAGCTAACTGGCTTTTCACATTTGAAGGAACAGAAGTATGAGACAAATCGTGAAAAACTTTTGTTCTTTCTGTTTTAGATTAAGAAAGAACAGGCTTAATATCGGGCAAAAATTTCTCTAGCAGTAGTGTTCGATGTATCTGTAGGTTTTTCGACCTTAAAATGGCCATAACTACATGCATTACTGTCGGGAGTATCAGTTGAGTCAAGACATTGGTCATCTCAATCATCTCTATCCAAACTAAGATTCGATTCTGCCATTTCAAGGCTTCTTTGAGGTTCCGCGTCTAAGTACTTTAATTTAATTTTCAGCTGATGAAAGACCAATAATGTCTTCTGAATGATTACTAATTGCAGCTAAGTACTGAATGACGACTTGATCTTGAGCTTTCGGATAAATGTGTCGATAGAGACGCTTTCGATCTAGTAGAGTACTTATTTGTATCTTACTCGAGATCACACAAAACAATACTCGTTTCAATTATCAGCTTGTGATGTTCACCTTCTGCTAGCGTCTACAGCACAGCAACCATTCCCTACATCAGGTGAACAGTGAGCACGAGTTAGTGTTAAGTCTCTGAGCCTCTCTCCGGATGAGCGCAAATCAGCAGCCAGTTTGATAAAACTGTCTCTTTCTGCTTTTATTTTACAATCAGTGGAATCAGACGAGAGTATATTCAACCTTTCCGCACAACAGTTCCACTTACTAATAGCTGATCTTAAAATATAGAGTTATTGATTAAGGCTGAACTCCGAACCCTTCTCTGTCATTTTACGTTGTCTCTTTTCCTCAACATTCGAGATTAAACACTCACTGGCACAGAGTTCGGTTATTACAGGGAATGTTGTGAGTATTAAAAAGAAAGATCACTTGAGCCGCAATGGATTATTTAATGTTGCATGACCAGACTATCAAATCCGCAAGTAATCAAGTTCTATCCGCAAATCTATAAATTCACAATTCTGTCGAACTCTTTGGGCCTCAAAAACAACGAAAGAATGGGAGATTTTCAACACTCCACATGCAATGCGCAAAACGCAGTTTGATCTATCAAGTGGGCATGCTCAAAACGATAAAAAAAAAAAAAAAAAGACCGGAAAAAGTCCGGTACGGCGAAGGTGGTAACAGAGAGAGACAGGAAGAGAGAGAGAAGAAGGAGAAAGAGAGCCATCGGTAACCAACACCGACTACCATAGATACGTACGGGACAATTTTCAAAATTACGGTAATCATCTTAGACTTTCATGAACTTGCACAAGACAATGATCAGGATACGTTTTTATTTTAGGTTTGCAGACTGGCCTACCAGTTAATGCAGTCTTTCCGAGGAAACGCTACACAGAACACTGTCTCATTAGATACTGCGTGGTATTTCTGGGGAACAAACAATAAGTTCAAGACCGCTGATATTGTACGGGCCAAAATGCCACTATATGGAGATCCAGATGTTCAGTAATTGATTGTTGCTTTGTGACTCAATTACTTGTGTGTATGCAGAACCCATCCTATTTTTCTGTCTGTTATAAGATTTTTTCTCGGTTACACATGTCATTTTCGTTTTTGTAGCCCTATAAGAGATAATACATGTTATGTGCATTTCTCTTTTTTTATGATTTGAAATATCGTTTGAGGTCCCAGTGCTAGCTGGTGATATGCAGATCATGTCTATCTAGATTTTTCTTTTGTTTTAATAGTAAAGTTTATGATCCGTCGTCTACTTTACCCTTGCCCCTCGATTTCAATAGTACATGCCCACAAAGGATGCAAAGTGTGAAAGAAGTATGCAACATCAAGAAATTAAGAACCTAGATAAATATGTATCCGTATTGTTGGAAAAACTAATCACAGTCCGCACTATAGATGAATTAATTACTAGTATGACATTCATTATCCCCCGCCGACGGCGGAGGGATATATATATATATACACACACACACACCCACACACACACTAGTTGTATATTGCCCAAGCAATCCGGCAAAGTTGATTAAAATGTATTTGTTTGTGAAAAGGTTTTGCTGTAAGGTTTATTTTATGCAAGTTTGTAAATGAATGTGAATAATGCCATTGCAGTTCCATTCCATATCGATAAAGCAACCGACTGTTTAGCAATATTGCAAACGATTTTGAGAGTAACATCCCATTTACATTTTATCTCACTTCATGTTTGAACAATTTGAATAGAAAAAAAATGTTTTGAAAAAAATAGAGAAAAAGACATGAATTGATTTTATAGCTGGCATGGTTTGGATATAAGTATAAGGTTTATCTTAAAGTAAGGAAAATTAATGTTTCGTGTCCTTTTTATGATGTTCTTGTATTTAGTTTTGATTTAAAGTTATATCAGCATTGCATAAATGTTTCATGGTCTTATTGTGTTGTAAGATTGTTTTATTGACTATTTGGTTTCAATCAGTTTTCTTGTAGGTTGTTCTTAATGCATAAAAAAGATGTTCTAAATTTTTTATGATCAAGATATTTTGCAAAACTTGTATCCAATTTTTTATGCAATCATTGCTAAGTTACATGTTAATGAGCAAATGTCCATTTTTGTAGCACCCGCTTGCAGTGAGCAAGACAAATTTGTCACAATGTCACTTCGGTGTATGTGCATCCGTCCGTCTGTGTGCGCGTCAATACCTGAAGGTCAAATGATAAAATTGTGATACATAGAGCCTTTCAGACTATAACTTCTATTTTATGGATGGATTTCAGAATAATTTGGCAGAATTGTTCTCCTTCATGAGTAGAAGTGTCATTTTAAACATTTGTTCAGGTAGGTCCAAGGTCAAGGTCACACTTGAAGGTCAAATGATAAATTTTCCATACATAGAGGTTGCCCGGACCAGAACTACATTTATGGATGGATTTAAAAACAATTTGGCACAATTATTCTCCTTAATGAGAAGAAGTGCATTTTAAAACATTTATTCAGGTAGGTCCAAGGTCAAGTAACACTTGAAGGTCAAATGATAAGTTTGTGATACGTAGAGCTTGTCAGAGCTCCTACATTTATCAATGGATTTAAAAATAATTTTACACAAGTGGTCTCCTTTACGGGCAGAAATGCCATTTAATTGCTTTGTTCAGGTAGGTAGGTCCAACGTCAAGGTCACACTTGAAGGTCAAATAATAGAATTGTCATAAATAGAGCTTTTCGAAGCCATAACTTATATATTTATGGGTGCATTTAAAGATAATTTGGCACAATTATCCTCCTTAACCAGTAGAAGTGTTATTTGTTCAGGTAGGTCCAAGGTCAAGGTCACACTGAAAGGTCAAATGATAAAATTGCCTTTAATAGGACATGTCCGTGCTATAGATTCTATATTTTTGACGGATTTCAAAATTATCTGGCACGATTATTCACCTTCATATGAAGATGTGTCATTTAAAATAAGATGAAGGTTACAATTTAGGTCAAACGACAAAATAATCATAAACAGATCTTGTCTGATCCATAATTTCTACACATACGAATGCATCTCTAAATAAATTTGCACAACTGTTCACTTATATGAGTAGATGTCCATTTCAAAAATTTGTTCAGGTATGTCCACGGTCGAGTTCACACTTGATGGTCAAATGATAGAATTCGTGACAACTTTTTATACTTAATGAATAGTAAGTGTATCTCTGAATTATTCACTTCATTAGTTTTAAGGTCAATTAATAATTGAAGGTCATGAATTAAGCTTCTACTTGGTTCATAAATAGGGAGTACTCCTATCCTCATGCAAATTAAAAAAGAAATAAAATAGATGTACATTGAGTGATTGGTTACTTTTTTCCAAAGTGCAGCTTAGCTTATGAGGTTCTTTACTAACTCCCCCCTGTCGGGCTCGACTTGTTGCCCCTGTGCAATCTTCTAGTTAATCAAAGTTACAGCTTGTAATTGCAACTTTTTTTGAAAAAAATTGAAATGCCCTCAATATGGACAAGTCTAAAATTTGGTTGTCTGGTAGAGATGGCAGTGATTCAGTAAATAATTCTTGCACTTGATCATTTATATTTTTATTTTCTCAGTTAATTGCAGTGATAACAAATAAACATTTTTTTTTTTTTTTTTTTTTTTTTTTGTGGGGGGGGGGGGGGGGGGGGGGGAAGGGGGTAGAAGATATATTCTGTATTGAAAATATTGTTGACTTAAGTTTTTACCTAACAACAAAATCTTAGACTTGTCAAAATTGAAAGCATTAGCAAACAACAAATTAAATGCTCAAAAGAAACGAAATTCGATTTTGGTAGGATACGAAACACAATTAACATTTTACTACATGAGAAAAATACTGGTCATCATTTTCCCATAATGTATGCAAAATCCATTTTCAGTAGGGTTGTTGAAACTCTGGATTGTGAAGTGAAAGGTTAATTGTGTTATGTAATGACAATATTATTGAATTTATTGTGCTTAACTTTTTTCATTTGACACATAAATTGATTAACGTATTAATTGTGATTCTTCATTTAAAAAAATAATAAATAAAAGATACAAAATACTATGTGACAGTTTGCAGATACGTATGTAAAATATTTTTTTTGTGCAAGAGTGTTAAATAACAACACATATTACTTGTTAGTAAAATCTGAGTAGTCCTGATTAAACAACACTGCCCATATGGTAACAGTTTGATCTGTGACTAGGGTTGAAAATATACTTTTGTTTAAAGTATAAACAGCATACATATATTATACAGTGATACTGGAGTTAAACTATCCGTAAATACATACCCATTTTACTTTTATCTAATATCAAAATTGGTTTTAGGTAAATTGTATTCGGGGTACATTCTGACGTTTGACTTATTTTTGGGGTACGTTTTTGTTTGGGTACGTTTTGACCGCATCCCATCCATGAATATCATTGAAATGGTCCATTACCGGTGTTCTAGCTTTCGCAGTCATTCGCCGATTTCTTCGTGATTTTCAGTATGCAATGACACGCTCCCCGTCTACAAGTTACAAATACATTTCTAATCGCTGTCGGGTATACATAATTGAAAACGACGAAATTATCCTTATTTACGCTTTCGAAAACAATTCAGGAAAGTTATCGAACAATTTACAACACAGCAAAAGAAAAGTTACGCACGAATAGCAAGCTGGATCAAAATTCTGTAGAGGACAAAAAATTAATTCTGTTCAAATCGTCTTTGTTCTATACAAATCATATTTATGTTCAGAACTTAGCATTTTGGATCGTTCAAATTTAATGCTCTGTCGCAATTTGTGCTTTACTTTAAATGATTTTTTGTACAGTCTTTTATGCTAAGTCTTCCAAACAGATGATAATTTCGAAGGGAAAAGATTTAAAGAGTCGGCCTCTGTTTCACTATACATGCAATATTTGTAATTATACAAGGGAGTTCACCTAGGGAGATGTTTATGGAGGATCCGAAGGCTGTGCAATTCTAAATTTCTGCTATTGATTCAGGCTGATTTGTAGATATAATTTGTCATATACTAGATGCTTTGAGGAGAAAGATAGTGCCAAGTAGCAAACAAGATGATATGATCAATACACAAAAGTAGATCTGGTGCACATTCGGTACAAATTGGATTTGAAAAACAAAGGTGGAGACGGAGAACCTTGCCACCAGGCGGAGCCTAAAGCGGCACGTCGACATTTCTGCCAATGATATTATTAAAACAGCGATTACGTAATCGCTTTTTTTTAAAAGTAATTTTGGGGACGGAACAGGTCTGTAGTTCTGATTGAATATTTTAGAAAGAGTCACGGGGGTAAATCTGCAACAGTTATACTACGTCATCAGAAAGTTTCAAAACTAATGAACGGTATCAGGAAAACTGCCCCGGGAAAACTGTCTCCTCCCCCGGAAACTTCCCCCGGGAAATCTGCCCCCACCTAGGAAAACTGCCCCCGGGAAATTTTTAACATTGTGATACTGATGCTGGTGTTGTTGATTATAATTTTAATGCATTTCATTTTCATTAATTGAATTTATTCCACATGAATGCACATTTCTCGAGACATTAAGATTCTCTTTGAAAGGTTTTACCCTGTTAAGGAGAAGTGATTCTTTTGAAAGGTTTAATTCTATTAAAGGTAATTGATTGCTTTAAGTATTTACTGTAAAGAATTTTGCGCTTCAAACTGTACTGTGAACATTTAAATATTCATTGTAAATATAATGTTTAATAAAGATGATATTACTAAAGTAAAAAAAAAAAGATGTGTACTTTGCCCAATAGAAAAAAAATATAAGTGCTGAATTAGAAATAGATGAAAAAAAAAAAGCAGATGGACAATTTCATTCTTGAAAAGTGCGTATATTTCTTTGTGTATGTGTGTTCCATTTTCTTTAATGTTTCCATCTCGGTATTAGAACTAAAACAATAGAATAAGATAATTGAAAAAAAAAAATGATAAAGCGGGGATATCTATGGCTTTTTCTATCTTTTTTAATAGAGCATCACCGCCTGATGGGGCTTGTAGATAGCCAAAATAGTTTTTTGGGGGGTGTAAAACAAGAAAAACATGGTGTGAGGGGGACAGTTTTCCTGGGGCAGTCTTCCTGGGGAGGACAGATTTCCAGGGGGAGCACTTTTCAGGGGGCACATTTCCGGGGGCAGTTTTCCTAGAACCCTAATAAACATGCAAGCCAATAATTACTAATCATCTACCTGGTAAGTATTTTAGGGACATTCCTGCTGGAAGCCGCTTTCGAGCGCCTACAAATAATTCACCCCCTGTTGTTATCACCATCAAAATCCCACAGAACTCTGCATTTTTATTGAACTTACTCAACAGTTTATTAAAAATAATCAACGGAACCTACAGTTAGGTTGGTTTCCAATAAATAAAGATGAGACCAGATCAGACGACATCGGTGTGCATGCTGATCTCTGTTTAGTGCACTTAGGTTACAGCAATATACATTTACGATCCCTGAAAATATCAAACTTTTTTGTACTCGAGAGTTCCAAACATGATTCGTAACAAAAGCGGAAAATCTATGACAAATCTGATCCTGAAGGTTTACATACCCGTCGAAAACTCAAAGACTGGTATTTGTATAAAGAGAGAAATCAAATCTGCAAACAAGAAATGTCTTTAAAAATGATAGACTGCGTAAATTTGCCAGCAAATAGGCAGGGGCCCTTAGAATAAACATGAGTACATTTTTGACTAGCGAAGCTATTCTATAGGCATCAAGATTGTCCTACATTCAAAACCCCACACTTGCCAAATACTGCCACACGGAAAATACTTCTTTCTGTTAGAAATCTTAATTCTGTTATACATGACAATTTAGACATAAACCACTAAATCTCTACCTATCCGATTTGAACATGTCGTCTTACAAAGTAATAAATTGAACAAGATGTCATTTATAAGGTACAAGATCTTTGCTTATGTGTAAATTGAGTGACCTATCCAAAGCAGAGAATCACTTATTCCTACACAACTGTAACATTATGAATGCATCTATTAATAGATACACCTAGGTTAACTTGTAGCAAATCCCAGCTATATCAACCCCCACTGGACAGGGAACCCTTGTCATTCCTTCAGTCACTCATTATTTAGATCATTGTGTATAGCTGAACTATTATGTTAAACTGTTATTCTATTAACCTTTTACCAAATAATCTCAAGTTTTAACGATACTGGGGAAGGGTCCCTTTGTAAACATTGTGGGGAAAGGAGAAAATGCTGGTAACCATCATTTTCTCCTTTTTCCACATTGTTTTCTGCGCTTCTGGAATCATGTTTTATCAGTTCAGTCACATTTACGAGTAATTCATGGTCTGCAACAGCTTTGAATTTGGAAGGATATAAAATTTTTCGTTTTATAAGGAGAGTTAAATAGTTAACTACATCTTGTGCTACTAGATATTGACTAACTGACTGCATGGTGTTTAACGCCGTTTTCAACATTATTTCAGTGATATTGCGGCGGCCAGAGCACCTGTCCATGCTTTCCACGAGTTTCTTTTACCAGTACTACCGCGACTCAATGACCTTTTGCAGACAGTGTGTGCAGTCTGATCTTGGATCTACATCGTCCGATAAGAGGATAGATTTTCTCCAAAGTGTAACTGTGAAATAGCAGTAGCAATATACAGGTGTTTGCCATCAGCTTGAAAGTTTCATTTAACATTTTTCGCAGGTTAAGGGTTAAACTTAAACTGGATTATAGTTAACCAATAGCACATATAGCCCCGGCAGTTCAGTCGGTAGCATACAGGACTTGAGAACAGGCGGTCGCTGGTTTGATCCTCAACAAATTTCTTTCCGAGGATTGATGATAGTCATTGCGACAGGATTCATTTCTCGCTCTCGTTTCGACGATGGTTATGTGGGAAAGGAGCCAGTGGCTTGGAAAGAATATTGTACGGAGTACTGGTAAAAGAAACTCCAGGAAAGCATGGATATGTGCACTGGCCACCGCTACATAACCGAAATAATGTTGAAAACAGGGTTTATAAACACCATACAATCAATCAATCAAATTAGCTTGTCTGTCAGTACTTTGATTTTAACAGTCATGAATTTCTATTTGTTCATTTGATATCAGTACCAAAAAGTAGGTCAAAAGCCAGCACATTCAGCTACGCCAAAAAATTGGTGTGCTTGGGGTGCTTATATATATTTCCCTGCTTATAATTATGGTCTTTGGTTGGGAAAGTATGCATTATGCTGTTTCGTCGTAGAAAAGACGAACGCCTCAAAAAGGTCAAGAGGGCTTTTTTAGTTCAGCAGAGACATACAGTGGGAACGGTCTATGGAAAATCCGAATTTCACTTCGAACCGAATTTCACCTCTTGATGGCCGTATTTCACACACACAAAAACATGACAAATTTTATTCCCGTAGTGATAATTTTTTACCTCGTAGTGATAATTTTTTACCTGGAATGAATATTTTTATAGCATAATTTCATGCTAATTTTCTGCAAAAAGTCTTTTTCTTGCAAAAATTTGCCAGGGTTTCTTCAAATTCCATTTTTTTTTTTTACTTGTTTGCTGTATTTACATAATAAATCGGCTAAATGAGTATCGCCAGGGCGAAGAATTCATTATTTGATGTGAAATATGGTCACAAGAGGTGAAATTATACGGTCATCAAGAGGTGAAATTCGGTTCGAACTAAAATTTTGTTTTTCTATGCATCAAGTAGAAATAACACTGCATGAAACGACTAAATCTATAACATCTTTAAAAAATGGAACGTCATTTCATTTCCCGCAAATTGAGACAGCGCCGCACGTTAAACAGTTTCATTTCGTAAAGCGCCCTACGCGATTCGGATTCATAAACACGCGTGGTATTTGAAGCGTACGATCTGTGTGGCCTGTGTTTAACGATATTCAGCAATATGGTTGCAATGTATCTGATGTATTATTTGGACGATGCGGGAAAAAGAGTATATACGTTGAAGGTATTCATTTTCAGCCTTATTATTTGGCATTAAATTGATATAACGCACTGTATCGCGAAAACCCATGAAAATCAAAATTGTGCGGCTAAAAAAATGCAATTTTTCAGATTCATTCTGTATAAATCTACATCAAAAATAATAATAGTCATCGTAATGAAGCTGAAGATTCCGACATAATACCGGAAAACCTCCACCACTGTACCGGTCTATGTATGCATTTATGCGACATTTTTTTATGAGTAACTAAAATGGTATGAAAATTTCAACTTCATTCCTTTGAATTACGGACGTTTCGTACCATAACCATTTCGTACCAGTCACTTCGTACCATTATTTTACCATTTTGTACCATAGTTTATACCATTTCGTACCATAATTTTTCCACTTGGTACCATCCATAGTCATACCATTTCGTACCATGTTTTTTTGAGACCTATGACTAAGAAAAACTTTCACTATGAAGATATTAGAAGAAGAAGACAAAAAAAAAAAAACGCTATTAATTAAAGTTAGATATTTTTTCAAGAAGTTATGCCAACAACATTTTCTGATTATCTCCTTTTCCAAAGATGATTTCATAGCAGTTTCTCTAAGAGTCGTTGAAAAATGAACTGCTTTTGTAAGGTGTGTAATTTAAGTAAATGAATATAGTGCAAAATGATGTATTTATAAGAAAAAAATTGTCATATTGACCTTGACGTTTGACCCTGTCCCTGTTGTGGCATCATACAAGGCCCACCTAATTTCAAAACATACCCATAAACAAACATACAAAAAAGAAGACAAAAAGGAAATAGACAATTTACAATGAAGGGTAATCAAACAGTTATAATTCTTTGATTAATTGTTCAATTTAACATGATCAGTTTGTTCCTAATTCTGATTATCCAACTTGCGACAAACCTTACAGACAAACAGACCAAACACCTATCTTCTCAATCACATACTGATTCTTTAAATTGATTTATGATAATATCCCGTAAATAAGGTCCAAAACATTGGTCTATGCCAAGTAAATATATTAAATACCACTTCTTGTCACATTAAATTACATGTTAGGTCATAGTATGAGAAGGTTCTACCCTGGTACGAAATGGTAAGGCTATGGTACGAAATGATAAATTTATGGTACGAAATGGTAAATCTATGGTACGAAATGGTTATGGTACGAAGTGACTGCATACCCATTCCTTTTACTAATATTGTATTTGATTTAGCCTATACAGAATGAGTCCGTTAAACATGGAAATGTTGCTGACACATTATTTGGATTTTCATGGGTTTTTGCAAAAAAGAGTGGTGCATAGTTGCCAGTATTATGCCAAAATTTCATTAATTTCTTATATATCTTTTCACCCATAAAACAATGCCTCACAGAGTTCTCGAAATGGCAATACTGTCGTATGAGATGACAACTTTTCCTTGCTGACGATAAAAAGTCCTAACAAAGGATTTCACTGGACAACAAGTTTTTTCGGGGCACCTGTCCCTAATCAGCTGCTCAGATTGATTTGTTTATGGAGAGATTGTTTACAAGTTGTTTAACAATACACAGGTAATCACTAAAGTCTGGTAGTCGAAGAGGTAGGCTTGGCTTTCTGGGAGACTTACAGCCAATCAGAATGCGTCATTCTCTATTACAAGCCCAGTGCCTGTTAACTGTGGATAACAAGTAGTTAATACCCCAGTTGTCTGCCTGTTGTTTAATATTTGCAAATTAACAGTTTACATAGAGGACTGTCTTTTTTCCCGGTGAAAGATCTAAATTTGTTTCGAGTGCACGTCGTCGGTGTGCAGCTACAAGTGAAAATATTACTGTATGATGTTCAGGAGATTAAATAAATTTCAATCTTTTACCAAAAAAAAAAATCTGTTTAGGCTATTTATAATTTAGCACTTCTTACCCTTTTTGTTGGGACTTGCGAAGCACAAGGGAGCTCTGGGTATTTCTGCACCAATGAGTTTATCAATCGGTAAATTCACTGGTTGATTGATTGATTGAATGATTGTATGATGTTTAACACCATTTTCAACATTATTTCAGTTATTTCGCGGCAGCTAGTGCACCGGTCCATGCTGTCCTAGAGTTTCTTATACCAGTAATACACACAATATTCTTTCCAAGCCACTGGCTGCTTTCCCTCATAGCCTTCGTCGAAACAATGGTCAGCAGTGAGAGAGGAATGAATCGTACACATCACTCCTCGGAAAGCAATTGATCGAGCCGGGTATCGAACTGGCAACCTCCTGTTCTCAAGTCCTGTATGCTACTGACTGAGCTACCAGGGCTCGGTGAATTCACTGGTCGAAACGGTGAAATACCAAACCATAACAGTGTTCCCACTCACATCTTTTTTAGAGAGTGCATGCGCTCCCTGGGGTACAAGTTTGGGAGTGCAAGAGAAATTCTAGGAGTGCACTTAATAATGACAATTTTAGAGCTTCTATGGAGACAAGTAAGGGTCTGTTGTATTGAAAATTTGTATTGTGAGTCTCTCTCTGCAGTCATCTGCTCTTGAAAACAATACGGATAATTGAAAAAAAATAGATGCTGGTTATGTTTCCTTACTCACGGGACCAGTTTCAGAGGGACAACTTACAATCTGATGGCCAGTAGACTGTTCCATTTCATTGTCAATTTCAGACACTGATTAGCTTTCACTCATTGTTTTATAGAGATATTTATGTAAATTCACTGTTTAAATTCATTGATAAAGCTGAATAGACGGTTTGAAACGCCTATGATCGGACGACGTCAAACCGATTTTTAGCTCCACTGGCCAAAAGCCAGCGGGCTTATGTCATGCCCCGGTGTCCGTCGTGTGTCCGTCTGTCCGTCAGTCCGCCCGTCTGTGCGTCTGTCCGTCTGTGTGTTAACTTTTATTTCAAACATCTTCTTCTCTGAAACTACCCATCCAATTTTCATGAAACTTCACAGAAATGATCCTGCCATGGTCCTCTTCAGAATTTCTTGAAAGAATTTGATTCCTTCAAAAACTCTGGTTGCCATGGCAACAAAACTGAAAAATATTGGAAATCTTTAAAATTATTCTTGTCTGAAACCATAAGGCATAGGGCTATAGAGTTCTCCCCAGAAAATTTGGAAGGCGTAGTGCTACTTAGCAGCGAAGATGTGTCCAAAGGATTTTGACGGACATGTAAATATTGTTAAAAGAGGGATATTGCAATTTTATATCAATCCTTGTCCTGTGAAATAAAATTCAATTCCCAACTGTTTTGAATATTCAAATTCAAAAATATTGTTATGATTTTGTACTGGAAAAGTATTTTAAAATGCTAAAATGTTTGATTTTTTTTATTGACAGCCGTCGTTTGGTCAATTGGCGCCACTGATGGTCGACAGCGGAAGCCCTGAAATCTGTGCGTGCATGCACGTTTCACTTCATATTTTTGTGCGTGATTATTCAGTTAAGTGCGTGAATCACGCACATATGTGTGTGAATGGGAACCCTGCATTATCCACTATTATTTCCCTATAAACAACCAAAAAGCATGAATTAAAGACTAATTTACGCGGATAATGGGTCTGTATACCAGATTAAAAAAAGGCAGTGAGCATCTAAATTCTAATGATGTGATCGATGGGAAGCAGTGGTAATAGATAATAGAGTATTGACTAATGACGTCCAATTAATTCTTAAAATTTTGACAGGTCTAAAATACTGTCATTGAAAAGATTTAATTGGCGTCATGGTCCATATGGACAAATAGTTCTTAAATAATTCAGTTCTAATTACTAATTAAAATGGAATTAGAACTGAATTTACAGACATGTCTGAAGATGGGTCCAGAATTGTTGCCATCATTATTTTGATTATTTAAAATAAGCATTATCATCGTGAAAAGTTATTAAACTTCTTGAATCCTTTGTGCAATTACAACTAAAGTCTTGGCTACTATTTCAAATATAAATTTATGTAGACTGACTTGTCCATTACGGACATTGTCTCCATAATGCACAAATCTAAATTTTACGGTTTTTGGATGTTTATTACTTGCATATGAAAAGTCACCCTGACTGTAAGAGGAATCGAACTTCTTCAGACTGGAATCCAACTTGTCAGTTTGGAACCCAACTTTTTCCTGAGTTGGATTCCTGGAATCCAACTTTCAAAATCCTAGTGAGAACACTGCCTCATAATATGTACATAGAACTGTACTATAGTGATGGGCTTTTGCCAGTATTATGCCAATTATTTTCTCTGATTATTTAAGACTCATAGGAAGAAGGCTTTGTTTTGCCTGGATCTTTAGGTCCTCATTCCACTTTGACTCACCCGCGTGTCTCTTAAGTTTTCTCAATCTCATTCTCTCTTTAACCCTTTCCGAAACACGCCCGGGTTTTCATGTGTCTAGAAAATTAATAAGCTGCTTGAATACAGGTAAAAAGAATAAGTAGAATTTCTGAAGAAAGTGTAGAATGTGTAAAGGAAATTGCATAACTTTCTTAATCCAGTACTATATGACACAATTTTACTCTTGTCAAGTTTGAAAGCATATGCAGAAAATGTATCAACTGTGGATGTAATGATGTGATTTTTTGTTAACTCTTTACCAAATGACAAAATTTTAGGCTAGTCCAAAGCAAAAGCATTTGCAGATGACAAAAAAGATATTGCTCACTGCTCAGATAGCGAGATTTGTCTGACAGAACTGAAAACATTGTCGGAAAAGAAGAAAATGCTGGTAACCAGCATTTCCTCGTTTATCCAACAATGTTTTCAAAAGGCCGTTTTTCCCCAAGTCGTTAAAAGTTGGCATTGTTTTGTTAAAGAGTCAAAGGGTAGAAAATAGTGGGAAAAGGGGAAAATAATTGTTACCTGCACTTTCTCCTTTACCCAAAATGTATTAAAAACTTCCTTTTAAAAAGGGTTGTTAATCTTACTCGGGGCAGAGCTCCAGATAAGAGGGAGTGATGGTGTCTAAATCCATTATTTCTCCTCCAAACCCTATGTTGTGGGTACTCATTAGAATCCTCTTCTTATGGGTACCCATGACATAGGGTTTAGTGGAGAGTGATTAATATTTTCAATTTTGAAATCATAATCATTCCCTGTATCTGGAGCTCTGTCAGGGTTTATAAAGTAAGGAATTGTTGGTACAGGGTTGAATAAACATTATCTTTTATTTTCATCATTTTCAGAAGACAGATCCAAGTGGTCGACCGACCATCTCGGCCCACCCAGCAAGATTTTCTCCAGAAGACAAATTTTCAAGACACAGAATTACAATTAAGAAAAGGTTTGGGATTCTATTGACACAACAGCCGAAGCCAGTATGGTGAAGACTTGAAAGTCAGTGTTCTACACTGGACAGCTGCTTTTTGTGATAAACACAGGATTATATTTTTGAACTATCAGATTTGTAATTATGAACTCTAAATTGGGGTCCTTCATGGCTCAGTGGATAAGTGTAGGATCGGTAGTCTGGAAACCCCGGTTTCGATCCTCGCGTGCATTACTGGGTTTTTTTTCTGTGGTATCACACTTGGGCAACACACATCAGAGACCTTACGTAGCACATATACTGATATACTGGTGAAACCAAATGATATATATAAATATGTGAGCTGTAGCCATAACAGGACTGAAATAAATGTTGAAAATGTCACAAAATATCATAATCAGTATGCATTCCATACCCTTTACCAAGCAATCCTGATTTTTTAAGATTCATAGGAAGAAGGCTTTTGAAAACAATATGGGAAGAGAAGAAAATGCTGGTAACCAGCATTCTCTCCTTTTCCCACAATGTTTTCTATGGGGGAGTATCCTTATCAGACAGTGTAGATCAAGATCCGACTGCACGTTCTGATCTTGATCCACACTGTCAGCATAAGGTCCTCGAGTCGCACTTAGAAGCCTAAGGGTTTATGAAAAATTACTTTCAAGATTTGATTTCCTCCCAACTTGTCTGGATCTGATTAATGAGCATGCTGTGTGAAAAGGGGCTTAATGCATCTGCTGAGAGTATTGACCAAGGTCAGTCTGCACAGGCTGACCTGGGCCAAAACTTTTTGCTGTCGGTCAATTTTCTGCATGTCCAAGGACCTCATGATTTAGTCGGTTTTTAGACAAAATTGTCTTTATGAGATCCATGATCATGCAATGGCTTGTTTGGCATCATACATCATGGATATGCTAAGCCCCCTTTTGCCAAGGCATAGCTCAAATGTTTTCTTTTTCATCATGTAAATAAATATGTTGAAACACATGTTGAATATTTGGGTTTTTAGCTCCACTGGCCGAAGGCCAGCGGGCTTATGTCATGGCCCTGTGTCCGTCGTGCGTCCGTCCGTGTGTCCGTCCGTCCATGCGTTAACTTTTATTTCAAACATCTTCTCTGAAACTACCCATCCAATTTTCATGAAACTTCACAGAAATGATCCTGCCATGGTCCTCTTCAGAATTTCTTGAAAGAATTTGATTCCTTCAAAAACTCTGGTTGCCATGGCAACAAAACTGAAAAATATTGGAAATCTTTAAAAATCTTCTTGTCTGAAACCATAAGGCATAGGGCTGCCAAATTTGGCATGTAGCTTTATATAGTAGACCTCTATCATGTTTCTTGAAATTATAGCCCTGGGGTCAAAATTGGCTCTGCCCCAGGGGTCACAAGTTTTACATAGGCTTATATAGAGAAAACTTTAAAAATCTTCTTGTCTGAAACCATAAGGCATAGGGCTACCAAATTTGGCATGTAGCTTTATGTAGTAAACTTCTATCATGTTTCTTGAAATTATAGCCCTGGGGTCAAAATTGGCTCTGCCCCAGGGGTCACAAGTTTTACAAAGGCTTATATAGAGAAAACTTTAAAAATCTTCCTGTACCTAGCCATAAGGCCTAGAGCTACCAAATTTTGCATTTAGCTTGATCTAGTTGGGGTCTACCAAAAGTGCCCAAATTATAGTCCTGGGGTCAATTTGGCCTCATGCTGAGGGGGGGGGGGGGGGGGGGGTTTCACAAGATTTACATAGGCTTACATAGGGAAAACTTTTAAATCTTGGTGTACATAGCCATAAGGCTTAGGCTACCAAATTTTGCATAATTATAGCATTATCTAGTTGACAACTACAAAGAGGGCCCAAGTTACAGCCCTAAGATCAAGTTTGGCCCTGCACCAGGGGTCACAACTTTTACATGGGTTTATGGAGTGAAAAGTTCAGAAACCGTCTTGTTACTAGCCATAAGGCCAAAAACTCCCAAATTTGGCATGTTATTCTTCTAATACATATATTCCCCATTTAGTTTGACTGTAGCCCTGGGGTCAAAGTTTTATAAGGGCTTATATAGTGAAGACTTCTCTTCATGGTTTATATTTATAAGCCAGTGGAGCGATACAGGGCCATCATGGCCCTCTTGTTTTGTAATGAAACTAACTAGTACTAACAACTTATGAAAACATTGGGGCAAATAGAGGAATTTGTCATTTGAAAATGTCATGGCACATGAAGTTCCTCTTACGAAAATACAGAGCCCATTGCTTCTGATGGTAACATGCAAGGCTTGAAACCCAGGTGTGGCTGGTATGGCTGCCAGCTTGTCCATATTATATCTGAAGTTTGATATTGGTCATTGGAACAGGATTCATTCCTCTCTTAAGCCTTTACCACAAGTTCCAACTTTTAATGACCCTGAGCAAGAGACCTTTTGAAAACACTGTGGGAAAAGGAGAAAATGCTGGTAACCAAGATTTTCTCCTTTGCCCACAATGTTTTCTACCCTTCTAAAAACAAATTTCAGTTTTGAGACAATTTATTTTGTCGTCTGCAAATGCTTTCAATTTGGACAAGTCTAAAACTGTGTCATTTGGTAAAGAGTTAAGGCTGAACATTGCTTCTGCAATGTTTTTGCAGGAAAATAGTGACTTGGAAAGAATATTGTGTGAAGTACTGGTAAAAACTACAGGAAAGCGTGGATAGGTGCACTGGCCACCATTATACAACTGAAATTATGTGGGAAAAGCATTAACCCTTTACCACACAATCCCAAGTTTTAACGACCCTGAAGAAAAAGGCTTTTGTAAACATTGTTAGCTCACCTGAGCACAACATGCTCAAGGTGAGCTTTTGTGGTTGTCCAATGTTTGGCGTCCGTCGTCAACATTTACCTTGTGTACACTCTAGAGGCCACATTTCTTACTCAATTGACCTGAAAATTGGTCAGAATGTTTGTTGTGATAAAATCTCGGATGAGTTTGCATTTGGGTCACCTGGGGTCAAAAACTAGGTCACTAGGTCAAATCAAAGAAATACCTTGTGGGCATTCTAGAGGCCACATTTCTTGCTCAATTGACCTGAAAATTATTCAGAATGTTTCTCTTGATGATATATCGGATGAGTTCGTATTTGGGTCACCTGGGGTCATAAACTAGGTCAAATTTAAGAAATACCTTGTAAACACTCTACAGGCCACATTTTTTGCTCAATTGACCTGAAAATTGGTCAGAATGTTTGTCTTGATGAATTCTCTGACAAGTTCGAATTTGGGTCACCTGAGGTCATAAACTAGGTCACTAGGTCAAATTAAAGAAATACCTTGTGGACACGCTAGAGGCCACATTTCTTGCTCAGTTGACCTGAAAATTGGTCAGAATGTTTGTTTGATGAAATCTCGGATGAGTTTGAACTTGGGTCACCTAGGGTCATAAACTAGGTCACTAGGTCAAATTAAAGAAATACCTTGTGGGCGCACTAGAGGCCAAATTCTTGCTCAATTGACTTGAAAGTGGGTTGGAATATTTGCCTTGATTAAATCTCGTATGAGTTTGAAATTGGGTCACCAGGGGTCAAAAACTAGGTCACTAGGTCAAATTAAAGAAATACCTTGTTGACACTCTAGAGGCCACATTTCTTACTCAATTGACATGAAAATTATTCAGAGTGTTTGTCTTGATGAAATCTCAGATGAGTTTGAATTTTGATCACCTGGGGTCATAAATTAGGTCACTAGGTCAAATTAAAGAAATACCTTGTGGATACTTTTAGAGGCCACATTTCTTACTCAATTGACCTGAAAATTGGTCAGAATGTTTGTCTTGATAAAATCTCGGATGAGTTTGAATTTTGGTCACCAGGGGTCAAAAATTAGGTCACTAGGTCAAATTAAAGAAATACCATCTGGACACTCTAGAGGCCACATTTATTGCTCAATTGACCAGAAAATTGGTCAGAATGTTTGTCTTGATGAAATCTCGGATAAGTTCGAAATTGGGTCATCTGGGGTCATAAACTAGGTCACTAGGTCAAATTAAAGAAATACATTGTGGATACTTTAGAGGCCACATTTCTGGCTCAATTGACCTGAAAATAGGTCAGAATGTTTGTCTTGATGAAATCTCGGATGAGTTCAAAATTGGGTCACCTGGGGTCATAAACTAGGTCACTAGGTCAAACAAATACCTTGTTGGCACTCGGGGGGGGGACACATTTTTTGCTCAATTAATTTGAAAATTGGTCAGAATGTTTGTCTTAATCAAATCTCGGATGGGTTGAAATTAGGTCACCTTTGGTCATAAACTAGGTCACTACGTCAAATTAAAGAAATACCTTGTGGACACTCTAGAGGCCACAATTTTTGCTCAGTTGACCTGCCTGAAAATTGGTCAGAATATTTGTCTTGAAGAAATCTCGGATTAAGTCGAAATTGGGTCACTTGGGGTCATAAACAGGTCGCTAGGTCAAATTAAAGAAATGCCTTGTGAACACTCTAGAGGCCACATTTTTTGCTCAACTTCCCTGCCTGAAAATTGGTCAGAATGTTTGTCTTGATGAACTCTCGGATGAGTTTGAAATTGGGTCACTTGGAGTCATAAACTAGGTCACTAGGTCAAATTAAAGAAATACCTTGTGGGCACTCTAGAGGCCACACTTTTCGCTCAATTGACTTGAAAATTGGTCAGAATGTTTGTCTTAATTTAGATCTCGGATGAGTTTGAAATTGGGTCACCTGAGGTCATAAACTAGGTCACTAGGTCAAATTAAAGAAATTCATTGTGAACACTCTACAGGCCACATTTCTTACTCAATTGACCTGAAAATTGGTCGGATTGTTTGTCTTGATAAAATCTCGAATGAGTTCAGATTTGGGTCACTCAGGGTCATAAACTAGTTTCATAGGTCAAATTAAAGAAATATCTTGTGGGCACTCTAGAGGCCATATTGTTTGCTCAATTGACTTTAAAATTGGTCAGAATGTTTGCCTTAATTAAATCTCAGATGGGTTTGAAATTGGGGCAACTTTGGTCATAAACTAGGTCACTAGGTCAAATTAAAGTAACACCTAGTGGGCACTCTAGAGGTCACATTTTTTGCTCAGTTGACCTGAAAATTTGTCAGCAGTTTGTCTTGATGAAATCTAGGATGAGTTCAAAATTGGGTCACCTGGGGACATAATCTAGGTCACTATGTCAAATTAAAGAAATACCTTGTGGACACTCTAGAGGCCACATTTATTGCTCAGTTGTCTTGAAAATTGTTCTTAATCTTTGTCTTAATAAAATCTCGGATGAGGTGGAATTTGGGATACCTTGGGTCATAAACTAGGTCACTAGGTCAAATTTAAGAAATACCTTGTGGACACTCTAGAGGCCACATTTCTTACTGTAATGACCTGAAAATTGGTCAGAATGTTCATCTTGATGAAATTTCGATGAGTTTGAATTTTGGTCACCTAGGGTCATAAACTAGGTCTAACTAGGTCAACTTATAAAAATTCCTTGTGGACGCTCTAGAGGCTACAGTTCATACTTAATTGACCTGAAAATTGATCAGCGTGTTTGTCTTCATAAAATCTTGGGTGAGTTGAAAAGTGGGTCACATAGGGTCATAAACTAGGTCACTAGGTCAAATTTAAAGGAATATCTTGTGGGCCCTCTAGCGGCCACATTTCTTGCTCAATCGACCTGAAAATAGGGCCAGGGTGTTTGTCTTGATGATATCTCAGATAAGTTCAAAATTGGGTCACATAGGGTCATAAACAAGGTTACTGGGTCACACTGAAGAAATACCCAGTGGGCACTCTAGAGGCCACAATTCTAGCTAAATTGACCTGAAAATTGGTTTACATGTTTGACTTGATGATATATCGGATCAAGCAGAAAGTGGGCACTCTAGAGGTCACAATTCTTGCTCAACTGACCTGAAAATTTGTCAGCATGTTTGACTTGATGATATCATGAATGGGTTTGAAATTGGGTCACATAGGTTCATAATCTAGGTCACTAGGTCAAATTACAGAAATACCTTGTGGGCACTATAGAGGCGGCAATTCTCGCCCAATTCACCTGAACCTTGGTTAACAAGTTTGCCTTGATATCTTGGATGAGTTTGAAATATGGTCACATAGGGTCATAAACTAGGTCACTGGGTCAAATTGAAGAAATACATTTTGGACACCCCAGAGGCCACATTTTCAGCTCAACTGACCTAACAATTGGTCAGAATGTTTGTCTTAATAATATCTCTGATGAGTTTTAAATTGGGTCATTATGCCTCCGGGGTGAAATTTCGCCTTTTGACTCAGGTGAGCGATCCAGGGCCATCGTGGCCCTCTTGTTTTTGAAAATGCTGGACACAGATGAGTAGTTTCTCCCTTTGTCACAAATTTTTGACTTGTATTTATGTGCAAAACTAAAATGAGCCATGCTCTGTGAAAAGTAGGCTTATTGCATCTGCAAAAAGTATCGACCCAGGTCAGCCTCCACAGTCCATGCAGGCTGACCTGAGCCCAAACTTAGTGCTATTGGTTAATTTTCTGCATGTCCAAAGACCAGTTTACCTCATGATTCAGTTGGTTGTTAGACAAAATGGATTTTAAGGATCCATGATCATGTTATGACTTGCTTGGTATCATACATCATGGAGATGCATTAAGTCTCCTTCTGTCAGAGCATGGCTCTAATGTAGTTTATTTTGATGATGTCTGTTATTTTTTATCAACATTTTGGAACATGCCCACAAACAACCAAACTTGTCAGAACTAGCAATATCTATTTTTGATAAAAGTAACAAAAACAGATTATCTTTTATTAATTGTAAGACTACATATAAACGTTTAGTTAAGAAAAAGAAAAGAGAGTATAAGAATCGTAAAACTAAAGAAATTGAAAAAATGAGACACTGTAAACCAAGGGATTTTTGGAAACTTTTTACGAAAAAGAAAATGCACAGCACAGACATATCATTAAGTGAATTTCATGACTATTTTTCCAAATTACAGAATGAGCTTGCGGATACTATTGATGATGAAAATGAAAAATTTTGTGCAGGCAATGACCTTAATTCGAACGATACTAATTTTGAAGAATTGGATTAGCCAATTTCTTTTCTAGAAGTTGAATCCGCCATTCGAAGTTTAAAACACAATAAAGCATATGCAGGCAACCAACTGTTAAATGAATATTTCATTGAAACGTGCGATATTCTGTCTTCACATTTGGTTGATGTTTTTAATTCTATTTTAGATGCTGGTTACTTTCCTGATAGTTGGTCGGAAGGTTTTATAGTGCCAATTCTGAAGAAAAATGACCCAAATAATGCTAATAACTATAGAGGAATCACCCTCGCTAGTACTTTTTCTAAAATATTAACCAGTATAATTAACAAAAGACTTAGTAATTGGGCAGAAACTAATAATGTATTAAGTGACGCTCAATTTGGTTTTCGTAAAGGAAGATCGACAGTAGATGCAATTTTTGTTTTAAACGGTATAGCGCAGAAGTTTTTAAATGAAAGTACTGTGCAAAAAAAGCGTTTGATAGCGTCTATCTTAATGGTTTATGGTTTAAATTACATAAAATAGGCATAAAGGGTAAAATGCTTAGGATAATTAAGGACGTGTATAATAAAGTGAAATGTTGTGTTAAGGGATGTAACTCCTATTCCGATTTTTAAGCTGTGCCGTTGGATTAAAGCAAGGGGAGGTAATTTCCCCTCTGACGTTCTCTCTCTTCATTGAAGATTTAGAATTATTTTTGCAGGACAAGCATTCTTCTGGGTCACTTTTAGATGATATTATGTCTATTCTCATGCTCTTGGCTATTCTTGGAAATAGTGTCGATGACTTACAGAATAGTATAAATTTGCTCGAAGATTATTGTAAGAGGTGGGGTCTAGAGGTTAATACTGATAAAACTAAAGTCATTGTGTTTAGTAAGCGGGGTAAAACACAAAATGATGAAAAATGGTGTTATTGTAATAATGTTTTGGAAATTGTAGACAATTTTAATTATTTGGGAACTGTTTTTAGTTATACTGGAACATAGAATCTAAATTATGAGAGCCTAGCTGGAAAAGGATTGAAAGCTATGAATCTCTTGCTGCATAATACTAATCGACTTGATTTGAAACCCTCTGTATTGCAGCAGGTCTTTGACACTTTTGTAGGCTCCGTTTTGAATTACAGTTGTGAGGTTAATGGCTTCAGTAAAAACAAAAATGTTGAGAGAATTCATTTAAAATTTTTCAAAAGAATCTTAAACGTTAAAAATTCCACTTCTTATATGGGGGTGTATGGTGAATTAGGTCGTTACCCACTTTTTGTCAACCACTATTCAAGGATTGTCAAGCACTGGTGTAAAATTATTGAAACTGATAATATTTTGATAAAATATATCTATAACTCACTTCTACTGGATGTGCAGAGGGGTGAACAAAATTGGTGTAGTAATGTTAAGTACTTATTGGATACATATGGGTTTTCTTTTGTTTGGGAAAATCCATCATCAGTTAATTTAAAAGCCTTTCAGATTGAATTTAGATCAAGAGTTGTTGATGTATTCAAACAAAACTGGTACAATAGCATAATTAATTCGAGTTCGTTACTTTTATATTAGGACTTTAAGGTAAAATTTGATTTTGAAAAATACTTAGACAATCTGCCGTTAAGTACTAGAATAGCTATGTCTAAATTAAGACTCTCCTCGCATAAGCTAAGAATTGAGACTGGTCGATATAGGCAGCAAAGAATTCAAAGATCCCTAAGGAAATGTCAATTATGTAATTCTCAAGATTTGGAAGATGAATATCATTTTTTACTTATTTGTCCAATTTATACAGATATTAGAAAAAAGTATATTAACAAATTCTATTTCGTCAGGCTAAGTGTTTACAAGTTTGTTTGTCTGATGAGCAGTACTAATACCCTTATCCAGAAGAAACTAGGTCAATATGTGGATGAGTCCTTTAAGTTAAGGAAATCTCTCACTTAATATTTTCATTATTTTTTTTTTTTCAAATGACATTCTGTTCTTCCTCCTATTGCCCTATTTTCTGATGTCTTTACCCTACTTTTTCCCATGTCTTTACCTTACTTTTTACCATGTATTCATTTTTTTCTTCTTTCCTTCTCTTCTAATATTGTAAAAATGTCTATAGCAGCATTGTTGTTTACGCTAAGTCTCTATATGTGACACTGACCTATACCGAAATAGATTTATGTCAATTTTTGTGGTTGATGACGAAAAACTCTGTAGTTTAAGTCAATAAAATATTCTGATTCTGATTCTGATTTTTTTTAGTCTCAAAGTTTTGCTGATAATTACCTCAATTTTGCAATCATAATTATTATAGCAAATAAATTGTACTTGCAATCAATCAGAGCTGTTGCTCCTTCTGTTGTTCCTATGTGGCACTGTGTGCACAAAGTGCTCATGCCCGGGGAGCTTTTTTTAGCTCACCTGAGCACAAAGTGCTCATGGTGAACTATTGTGATCGTGCTGTGTCCGTCGTCCGTCGTGCAGTTTACATCGTCCGTCGTCTGTCGTCAACTTTTTACCTTGTGTATCCTCTAGAGGCCACATTTTCAGTCCAATCCCCATGAAACTTGGTCAGAATGTTTGTCTTGATAAAATCTCGGACGAGTTCGAAATTGGGTCATTTGGGGTCAAAAACTAGGTCACTAGGTCAAATCTTACAAAAACCTTGTGTACGTTCTATAGGTCACATTTTCAGTCCGATCCTCATGAAATTTGGTCAGAATGTTTGTCTTGATAAAATCTCGAACGAGTTCGAAATTGGGTCATGTGGGGTCAAAAACTAGGTCACTAGGTCAAATCTTAGAAAAACCTTGTGTACGCTCTAGAGGCCACATTTTCGATCAGATACTTGTGAAATTTGGTCAGAATGTTTGTCTTGATAAAATTTTGGACGAGTTCGAAATTGGGTCATATGGGGTCAAAAACTAGGTCACTAGGTCAAATCTTAGAAAATCCTTGTGTACGCTCTAGAGGCCACATTTTCAGTCCGATCCTTATGAAACTTGTTCAGAATGTTTGTCTTGATAAAATCTCGGACGAGTTCGAAATTGGGTCATGTGGGGTCAAAAACTAGGTCACTAGGTTAAATCTTTGTAAAGCCTTGTGTACGCTCTAGAGGCCACATTTTCGGTCAGATACTTGTGAAATTTGGTCAGAATGTTTGTCTTGATAAAATCTCAGACGAGTTCGAAATTGGGTCATGTGGGGTCAAAAACTAGGTCACTAGGTCAAATCTTAGAAAAACCTTGTGTACGCTCTAGAGGCCACATTTTCAGTCCGATCCTCATGAAATTTGGTCAGAATGTTTGTCTTGATAAAATCTCGGACGAGTTCGAAATTGGGTCATGTGGGGTCAAAAACTAGGTCACTAGTTCAAATCTTAGAAAAACCTTGTGTACGCTCTAGAGGCCTCATTTTCGGTCAGATACTTGTGAAATTTGGTCAGAATGTTTGTCTTGATAAAATCTCGGACGAGTTCGAAATTGGGTCATGTGGGGTCAAAAACTAGGTCACTAGGTCAAATCTTAGAAAAACCTTGTGTACGCTCTATAGGCCACATTTTCAGTCCGATCCTCATGAAATTTGGTCAGAATGTTTGTCTTGATAAAATCTCGGACGTGTTCGAAATTGGGTCATGTGGGGTCAAAAACTAGGTCACTAGGTCAAATCTTAGAAAAACCTTGTGTACGCTCTAGAGGCCACATTTTCGATCAGATACTTGTGAAATTTGGTCAGAATGTTTGTCTTGATAAAATCTTGGACGAGTTCGAAATTGGGTCATGTGGGGTCAAAAACTAGGTCACTAGGTCAAATCTTAGAAAAACCTTGTGTACGCTCTAGAGGCCACATTTTCGATCAGATACTTGTGAAATTTGGTCAGAATGTTTGTCTTGATAAAATCTTGGACGAGTTCGAAATTGGGTCATGTGGGGTCAAAAACTAGGTCACTAGGTCAAATCTTAGAAAAACCTTGTGTACGCTCTAGAGGCCACATTTTCAGTCCGATCCTCATGAAATTTGGTCAGAATGTTTGTCTTGATAAAATCTCGGACGAGTTCGAAATTGGGTCATGTGGGGTCAAAAACTAGGTCACTAGTTCAAATCTTAGAAAAACCTTGTGTACGCTCTAGAGGCCTCATTTTCGGTCAGATACTTGTGAAATTTGGTCAGAATGTTTGTCTTGATAAAATCTCGGACGAGTTCGAAATTGGGTCATGTGGGGTCAAAAACTAGGTCACTAGGTCAAATCTTAGAAAAACCTTGTGTACGCTCTATAGGCCACATTTTCAGTCCGATCCTCATGAAATTTGGTCAGAATGTTTGTCTTGATAAAATCTCGGACGTGTTCGAAATTGGGTCATGTGGGGTCAAAAACTAGGTCACTAGGTCAAATCTTAGAAAAACCTTGTGTACGCTCTAGAGGCCACATTTTCGATCAGATACTTGTGAAATTTGGTCAGAATGTTTGTCTTGATAAAATCTTGGACGAGTTCGAAATTGGGTCATGTGGGGTCAAAAACTAGGTCACTAGGTCAAATCTTAGAAAAACCTTGTGTACGCTCTAGAGGCCACATTTTCAGTCCGATCCTCATGAAACTTGTTCAGAATGTTTGTCTTGATAAAATCTCGGACGAGTTCGAAATTGGGTCATGTGGGGTCAAAAACTAGGTCACTAGGTCAAATCTTTGTAAAACCTTGTGTACGCTCTAGAGGCCACATTTTCGGTCAGATACTTGTGAAGCTTGGTCAGAATGTTTGTCTTGATAAAATCTCAGACGAGTTCCAAATCGGGTCATGTGGGGTCAGAATCTAGGTCACTAGGTCAAATCTTAGAAAAACCTTGTGTACGCTCTAGAGGCCACATTTTCAATCCGATCCTCATGAAACTTGGTCAGAATGTTTGTCTTGATGAAATCTCGGACGAGTTCGAAATTGGGTCATGTGGGGTCAAAAACAAGGTCACTAGGTCAAATCTTAGTAAAACCTTGTGTACGCTCTAAAGGCCACATTTTCAGTCAGATACTTGTGAAACTTGGTCAGAATGTTTGTCTTGATAACATCTCAGACGAGTTCGAAATTGGGTCATGTGGGGTCAAAAACCAGGTCACTAGGTCAAATCTTAGAAAAAACCTTGTGTACGCTCTAGAGGCCACATGTTCGGTCAGATACTTGCGAAATTTGGTCAGAATGTTTGTCTTGATAAAATCTCAGACAAGTTTGAAATTGGGTCGTGTGGGGTCAAAAACTAGGTCACTAGGTCCAATCTTAGAAAAACCTTTTGTACACTATAGAGGCCACATTTTCAGTCCAATACTCTTGAAAACTGGTCAGAATGTTTGTCTTGATTATATCTTGAAATAGTACGAAAATGTGCCATGTTAGGTCAAAAACTAGGTCACCAGGTCAAATCTAAGAAAAATGTGTATGCTCTAGAGACCATATTTTTTGTCCAGTACTCTTGAAAGTTGGTCAGAATATTTGCCTTGATAATATCTCTGACTAGTTTGAAAATGGGTCATGTCGGGTGAAAAACCAGGTCACTAGGTCAAATCTTAGAAAAACCTTGTGTAAGCTCCAGAAGCCACATTTTCTGTCTGATACTCTTTGAAGTTGGTCAGAATGTTTGTCTCGATGATATCTCAGTCGAATTTGAAAATGGGTCATGTCGGGTCAAAAACTAGGTCACCTGGTCAAATCTTAGAAAAACCATGTGTACACTGTTGTGGCCACATTTTTTGTTCAATACTCTTTTAAAGTTGCTCAGAATGTTTGCCTTGGTAATATCTTGGATGAGTTTGAAAATGGGTCATGGTGGGTCAAAATCTAGGTCACTAGGTCAGATCTTAGAAAAACCTTGTGTACGCTGTAGAGGCCACATTTTCAGTCCAATACTCTTGAAAGTTGGTAAGAATGTTTGTCCTGATGATATCTTGGACCAGTTTGAAAATGTATCATGTTGGCTGAAAAACTAGGTCACTAGGTCAAATCTTAGAAAAACCTAGTGTACGAATGACTCTCAGAAAGAAGCCTTTTGAAAACACTGTTTGAAAATGAGAAAATGCTAGTATCCAGCGTTTTTTCCCTCTTTCACAGTGTTTTCTACCCCTTTGAGAGACCAATCCCACAGCTTGATCCACAATTATTTGTTTTATGCAGAAGGTTCAGACTGATGAGTTTAAAATTTTACTGTTTGGTAATACATATATCTCACAAGACCTTGGAAATTGGTTGTGTTTGGTCAAAAGGCTCAGGTGAGCGACTCCAGGGCCATCATGGCCCTCTTGTTTTATTTGCCATGGTGTAGCATCAAGCATTCCATGAAATCTTTACAAGAGGATTAAAAGCTAGATGATCAGTCGGAATTGAAAGTATATACAGTTGACAAAAGCGGCTGAAATGACTGGTTAGTCTATGAAAAGATAGAAAACTTTGTTGATCAAAGAGAAAATGCCGATTACAGCATTTTCTGCTTTTCCCACAATGTTTTTACTTGTTTGTGTAAAGCTCTATCTCAATTTGCCATTTGCTTCAGGTATCTGGAAAAAGTTTTCGGATAACGGGCTTGTATTTGTTTCGTCTTTTCAGCCCCCCCCCCCCCCCCCACAAACCTCATACTATCGAAGAGGGTAATTAGAATTAAGTTTTGTGGACATTGGCATCAGTTATCTCCCTTTGTGATATAAGTTTCTCTTCCCCCCCCCCCCATATTATCAAGGAGGATAATAAGAATTAATTTTGGGGTGGTCATTAGTAGCAGTCATTTCCCTTCGTGGAAAAAAAAGCCCATATCCCTACACGCTCTAGTTTTAATTTACTTCAGCATCGATTGTAAAAAGGCGTTCTTTCAATTTGTACTAACCAGTTTGGCGGTTGCTTCCTTGAAACCTAAACGGTACTGGCGCTAATAGTTTTTTTCTCATAATGTTTTCGGAAGCTATTTATGTACAAGGACCCAAACATTAGTGCATGTATTTGTTTACATGGACAGTGTATATAATTTCTGTATGGTGATGGGATAACTCGTCAAAAAGTTGTCTAATATTTTTAACATTAGCTCAAGACAAATAAGTAGTGATTTTAAACATTGCTGAAATGGAAGACCCGGCTTTTTTTTTTTTTTTTTTTCAGAATATTCTCCTCTTGCCTCAATATTTTCAAAAAACTTTCCCTCCTTGGGATCGAACAAGCACCGATCCATTTGGTAAAGAGTGAAAGGAAATTTTTAGCCCAGCTGTATTCAGAGAAAACACCGAGGCATTGTCGTAGTCCCAATGTCTGACAGTCCCATGTTTAAACAAAGAATTCCCTTGAAAACATTGTGAAACAGGAGAAAACGCTGGTAACCAGCAAATGCTTTCAATTTGGATAAGTCTGCCCTTTTGACGTCTGATAGGAAGCTACATGTACATTGGCCTTGCTCTGTGAAAAGGGGGCTTAATGCATCTGCGAAAGATATCGACCCAGGTCAGCCTGCGCAGTCCGCGCAGGCTGACCTGGGCCGAAACCTTTCGCTATTGGTCAATTTTCTGTATGTCCAGGGACCAGTCTACCTCTTGATTAAGTCGGTTATTTAAAACAGTGGCTATTATGGATCCATAATTATGTGATGACTTGCTTGGTATACTGCATCACGGAGATGCATAAAGCCCCCTTTGGCCAGAGCGTGGCTCATATACATGTACATAGACACGTATGAGTATATTAGCCATACTCTGGCAAAAGGGGGTATAATGCGTCTGACAACCGACTGTATCATAAGGTAGACTGGTCCTTTGACATACAGAAAATTGACCAATAGCAAAAAGCTTCGGCCGAGGTCAGCCAGCGCGGACAGTCCGCGCAGGCTGACATCGGACGAATCTTTTCGCAAGTGCATGAAACTCCCCTTTTCACAGAGCATTGCTCATATCCTTTCCATGCAATAAAATTTCGCGTGATTTTCAATAATTCGTTGCTTAATCACGATAGGGGGGAATTTGCTTCATGTTCGTTTTGCTTTTTTAGCTCCACTGGCCGAAGGCCAGCGGGCTTATGTCATGGCCCGGTGTCCGTCGTGCGTCCGTCCGTCCGTCAGTCCATGCGTGCGTCCGTCCGTCCGTCCGTACGTTAACTTTTATTTCAAACATCTTCTTCTCTGAAACTACCCATCCAATTTTCATGAAACTTCACAGAAATGATCCTGCCATGGTCCTCTTCAGAATTCTTGAAAGAATTTTATTCCTTCAAAAACTCGGTTGCCATGGCAGCAAAACTGAAAAATATTGGAAATCTTTAAAAAACTTCTTGTCTGAAACCATAAGGCATAGGGCTACCAAATTTGGCATGTAGCTTTATGTAGTAGACCTTTATCAAGTTTCTTCAAATTATAGCCCTGGGGTCAAAATTGGCTCTGTCCCAGGGGTCACAAGTTTTACATAGGCTTATATAGAGAAAACTTTAAAAATCTTCCTGTACCTAGCCATAATGCCTAGAGCTACCAAATTTTGCATGTAGCTATATCTAGTGGGCCTCTACCAAGCGGGCCAAAATTTTAGCCCTGGGGTCAAAAGTGGCCCCGCTGCAGGGGTCACAAGTTTTACTTGGGCTTACATGGTGACAACTTAAGAAATCTTCCTGTTTTTTTTTTTTTTTTTTTGAAATTAGCCTTGCATCAGGGGTCTTATGTTTTACAGAGGCTTCATATGGACAAAACTTGAAAATCACCTTATTTATAACCATCCAGCATAGACTTGTATTATTTTGGCATGTGGCTTTATCTTGTGGACCTCTACCAGGGTTCAAGTAATTATAGCTCTGGGATCAAAAATGGCTTTGCCCTGCGGGTCTCAACTTTCACATGGGCTTTTACAGAGAAAACTTTGTAAGTCTTCATTTTGAAACCATTTGGCTCAGAATTGAAATGTTTAGTATTTATGGTTTATATTTATAAGCAAGTAGAGCGATACAGGGCCATCATGGCCCTCTTGTTATGATTATTCACAATGATTTTACAGTTTATGTGTTTCTTTTGACAATTCAGGTTTTTTTTTTTTCTGAAATTTAATCCCTATAACACTCACATCGATATCACCGCAAGATTATGATCATCTTGATTCGTCACTTTCTCCACTGCTTTAGTTTTATGCTGTTATGGTAAACAAACTTTTAACTCAGTACCAAGCGACAAAATTTTGGACTTTTCCAAATTGAAGGCATTTGCAGACGACAACATGAATGTGACTCAAAAATTTTTAATTTGTTCGTTAAGGATAAAGGCTTCTCTCTCGGGTAAAGGTTTCTTTCTCAGGGTCGTTAAAACTCGGGATTGTGTGGGAAAGGGTTAAAACATTTCAGGAAAAAGAGAAACTGCTTGTCATTGTTGAACGTCGTAACTTGTGATCTTGTTATGAACGTAAGCAACCTGAGAGGGGCGGAACCCGTAGGCATTATGACTGGCCTCTGTAAGAATTTTTTCAACCTCCTTTCACCCTTTTTCACAATCCAGTGTTTTAAGTACCCTGAAGACCGATGTTTTTGAAAACTTTGCGGGAAAAGTAGAAAATGCTGGTAACCAGCATTTTCTCCTTTTTCCCACAATGTTTCTACCCTCTCAAATAGAATTCTCTTTATTTGGATACACGAATTAAATTTCACAGAATTTTAACAAGAAAAAAAGTTATGAAAAAAAAAAAATGAAATATATCGTTTCAACGAACCAAAAAAATAAAATCTGAGAGAAAAGAGAAACAACTGCTTGCAACAAATACTTGCTCCTTTCCCTTTCCCCCCCCCCCCCCCCCCCCCCCGCAGTCCCGCCCAAAAACATTTTAAAGCTGTTTATTTTAGTGGAGCGTTAACAAATTCGCATTGGTATGGTTGTATCGCACAACGAAACTACCTCGGAAATTCGATACCTCACTAAACTCTATCACCCCGACCGATGGTGATGTCGCTAGCTTCCTCGAGTGAACTTTGCGACCTTCGTGGGTTAATATTATTCTATAATTTGTCTTTAGTGTGGACATTTTTCATTCACTTCCCCTGCATAATTTGTGGTTTAAATTCGTAACGTGGCCCGAAAAAATACCAAAGTGAATAAGTTTGTTTTGAGACCTACATACCACGTTACCTCCGTTCCTCCAGTTTATTGCAGTTTTCAAAAGTAATCAAGTCATGTGATAACAATAAAATGCCACTCTACGTTGGTCATTCACCATAACTGATGCCGTTTTCAATAAAGTTCTACTCTTCCGTGTCATCTATCGGTACTAAGGCCGGTTTCAAGAAGGCTATACTATGCTTCTTTCTCATCTACCATAACTAACGCCGTTTTCAAGAAGACTGTTTGACTCTTTCTACGCCAATTATCCGTACTAGTTAACGCTGTTTTTAAGCTACGGTTGTTCCATTCTTTCTAGGTCATCTAACAGTACTGACGCTGTTTTCAAGAAAACCGTTAAAAACTTCTTTGGTCATGGATCATACTTGAATGGTCATCTATCGGTGCTTATTCTGTTTTCAAGAGGGCTGTTCCATACTTTGTATGTCATTGCCGTTTTCAAAAAAGCAGTCCCATACTTCCCTGGTCATCAATCTGTTCAAACACCGTGTTCGAGGGGGCATTCCACACTTCCTTGTTCAACTATTAATACTAACGCAGTTTTTAGGAGGTCAGTTCAATATTTCCTTTGTCATCTAACAGTACTAACGCCGTTTTCATGAACGCTATTCTTTTCTGTCTAGGCCATCCATCAGCATTAACATTGTTTTCAACAGGGCCGTTCAATGCTTCCATGCTCATCTACCAGTACGAAGACCTTTTTCAAGGCTGTTCTATTCTTTATTGGTCACCTATCAATACTAAAGTTTTTCTTTTTTTTTTCCAAGAAGACCTTTCCATCATCTACAGTGTGTCAGTACTGACGCTGCTTGCAAGAGGGCTGTTCTTTTCTGTATCGGTCATCTATCAGTACTAACACCGTTTTAAAGAAAGCTGTTCCATTCTGTATGGGCTCCTCTGGGCAGCTCAGTGGTAAGCGTGACATGTTGGTTGCAAGTTCGATACCCGGATGAGGCAAACTTTCTTTCTGGCGATTGTTCGCCTCTCACCTCTGATGCATGTGAGAAAAATGGTCAATGACTTGGACAGAAAGTTGTTTCAGTACTGGTGTGAGAAAGCCAGGTGCACTGACCCCTGTGATACGACCTAAGCAGTTAAAACGGCGTTAAACTCCCAATACAATCAATCAATCAACCATTCTGTACAGGTTATCTAACTACTAACGCTGTCTTCAAGAAAGCTGTTCCATTCTGTATAGGCCATCTATCAATACAAGCGCTGTTTTCAAGAAGGCCGTTTAATACTTCCGTGGTCATCTATCAGTACTAATGCTGTTCTTTTCAGTCTAAGTCATTCATCAGCACTAACAGTGTTTTCAAGAGGGCCGTTCAATACTTCCTTTCACAATCTACCAATACTTACGCTACTTTCAAGAAAACTTCCGTTTTGTATAGGTCCTCTACCAGTACTAAAGCAGTTTTCAAGAAAACTGTTTCGTTCTGTATAAGTCATCTATGGGAACGCTGTTTTCAAGAAGGCCGTTCCATTCTTTCTGTCATCTATCAGTACTAACGCTGTTTATAAGTAGGCTGTTCCATTTTTCCTATCTCAGTATGCAATATAAAGTTTATAAACGACGTTTTCAAGTAGGTTGTTCCATTGGTCCTTGGTCTATCAGTTTAAATGTAGAAAATCGAGAAATATCAAGGCAAAGGAGGCACTATTTTCTTACCACTTAACATTGTTTAAATTTTATTTATACGGGAATGCAGCCAGTGGCTCGGAAAGAGTTGTCCGTGGTACAAGTTAAGAAAACAGGAATGCATGATAAAATAACGCACTATATGACTGAAATAATGTAGAAAAGGACGTTAACATATCGCGCACAGAGATAGGTGTACCACAATACAGGACAACTTAACCCGTTACCAACAATCCCGTAACCTTGCAGAAGAAAACTTGGAAACATAAAGGGGAAGCATTTTCTTCTTTTCCTACACGGTTTTCCACCATTCAAAGACAAATACATCAAATACCATCATTTGATCCATACTGAATTTCTCGTAAGCAAATTCTTGCAATAAGGACCAGTCTATAATTTTGTCGATACTTTTCGCATATGCATTAAGTCCCCTTTTGACAGAGCACAGCTCATATGTTTAGAATAGTTGTTAATTTAGTATCCGATGCTTTTTGCTCCGGGTGAAAAGGTTACATACCATTAAAACCAATGCCGTTTTAAACCACCAAATCTTGATAACAGGTCGTATGGGTCACCTCACGGTATGCAAGATTCACCTTCTATCTTCCAAAACCTTTTACCGAACCAGAAAATTTTAGACTGTCCAAATTCAATGCATTTGCAGAAAAAAAATTTAGTTCAAATGGTGGCACATGCCTTTGACGGGACATGCCTTTGACGGGACAAACCTCATGCCAAACAATCACTACCTTGAATGACTCAGAAAAAGAAAAAAGAACTTTTTAAGGCATATGAAAACATTGTGGGAAAAGGAGAAAACGCTGATCAGCATTTTCTCCTTGCCCAACAATGTTTTCTACTCCCTCAAAGAAAATTTCCATTATTTGAATGAAATTCCAAATTTTGTCGTCTGCAAACGCTTTCATTTTGGACAAGTGTTAGTTTTTTGTCGTGCTGTAAAGAATTAAACCCTAACTTCATAGACAGTTTGAGGGTTCGTCCTCAAAATCAGGACAGTGTAGCAGATGTGGAATTTCGAAATGTCAGAACGAGAAAGTTTCAGTCCATATCAGTGAAATGAAAGAAATAAAAAACTGTCAACTTTAATTCAGACCCAAATATTTCAACTTCAGTGTATTTAACAAATTGTAGATCAAAGATAAGACTGCACGTTCTCTTCAGTCTGATCCTGATCTTCACTGTCCGCAATACCAGCTGAAAATGTTGCAAACGAATTAAAGTTAATAATCGAAGTACTTTGCTCCAAGTCATTGAAGGGTTGCCTACGAAAGGTTTTAACCCTTAGACTGCTAAGCGCGACTCACTGACCTTTTGCGAATAATGTAGATCACGGTCAGACTGCACAGAACGTGCAGTCTGATCTTGGATCTACGCTGTCCGAGAAGAAGATGTCTTTCCTCCAAAAATACCTTTGAAGCAGGAAAATTTGTGTTTTTACAATTGGCCTGAAAGTTTCATTTCAGGATAAGGGTTAATGGTACGATTTTCCTGCCTATATTACAAATATAAATGTCGTATTAAAACGGTTCGTTACTCGTGGTCATTATTTTAAAAATCTGACAAGCATATGTCAGGAGATTTGTTGTGCTCTGGGCATTTATTGCAAAGAAGAAAATCGACATTGTTTGTGTCCCAACTAGTGTCCTACTTTCTTTAAAAAACATGGATCTTCTCTTCTCTCCAAACGACAATATTTTAGACTTTTCCAAATTGAAAGCTTTTGCAGACGGCAAATTAAATGTGACCCAAAAATTGAAATTTGTCTTTGGAGGGGTAAAAACAGTGTGGGAAAATGGAAAAAGATGCTGGTTAGATCAGTATCTCTCCTTTTCCCACAATGGTTTCGAAAGACTTTACCTCAGGGTTGTTAAAACTCGGGATTGTGTGATAAAGGGTTAACTATCTACCATCAGCAGACGATTTTTCCCTCAAACTTTATGTCCTTTTTAGCAACATGTTGTCTATAGGAGGATTTGCTCTAACGAATAATTTCTACTTTGGCTACAATGTTCTCACTAGTATTTGTGAATGATCCTTACAATGCAGGTTCCCCCCCCCCCCCACACAAAAAAAGTCGTCTGCTGCAAATTTGTTTCGTGGGTTAATGGGTTAATTTGAGCGCGCCAGGTGTGCGGATAGAGGTACAATGTAAATCAAAGCGTGATATACGAGTTATGTTCCTTCCCATCAATGATAAGCAATAAAAAATACCGATATTTGAATGCAAAAACAAGGGACAGAATATAAATAAGCCCTTTACCGAACAGTTTCGTGTTTTAACGACCCTGAGAAAGAAGACGTTTGAAAACATTATGCGAAAAGGAGAAAATGCTGGTAACCAGCATTTTCCCCTTTTTCTCATAATATTTTCTACCTTTTTAAATGCAAATTCTACTATTTTAGGCATTTTCAAATCGTTGTCTATATAATGCTTTCAATTTGGACAGGTCTTAAATTCTACCGTCTGGTAAAGTATTAATTAACTGGTAGTATTCCGGCACAAGTCTCTGTAAGTTACTGGCTGCTTTCCCAAATAAATTAAGTCGAAATAAAGCTGAATGAAAGATGAACAAAAAAAAAAGTTGCTTCGGTCCGTTTTTGGAAGCCGTGTCCTAAACATTCCAATGAAAGTCAAACGGACCGGACTACAAACAGTCACTTTATTTACTCAAATACCGACTCTTGTCATGATTTCAACCGATTGTCCTTTTGTAGATGTCGTCTGATATCTTTGTAAAAGAGCAGACGACTTTTTGTAAACATTTACCTAAGCACGGCTGATGCCGGTGAAGAATTTGAACTTTTTATCCTCGCCAGATAAATATAGAAAGGACTTTTCCGGGGTAAATACATGTAAATTACTTCAGCCTTAAGAGTATAAAACTAAAAGCTTTGGTGGGCAGCAATCGGGCGATCAGACCCACAGAAAGTGCAGTCTGATCTTGGATCTGCTACTCCATTCTTGCTTTATCGCCTAAAAAGTCCCCTAACTGTCAAGACCAGTCTCACTTTTTGTAACAATGTTTTCGAAGGCGGTCTTCAGCAAGATCACACGATCATAAATTGATGATGTATGAAATGAATGAAAGGTTTTTAGATACATGGCTGAAAGAGAAGCTGGCATTATTACGGAACCTAAGTTTTCCGATTTTTATCAAGAACGTCATGTATGAAATAACTGATCGTAAATTATCACTCTGTAACACCTCCTACGTCACAATAAATTGAGCTATGCTCTGTGAAAAGGGGACTTAATGCATCTGCAAAAAATATCGACTCAGGTCAGCCTGCGCAGTCCGCGCAGGCTGACTGGAGTCGAAACTTTTTGTTATTTTGTATATCTCTGCACGTCAAAGGACCATTCTACCTCATGATTCAGTCGGTTGTTAGACAAAATGGACTTTACAAATCCATAATTATGTGATGACTTGCTCGGTATCATGCATTACGGAGATGCATTAAGCCCCTATTTGCCAGAGCATGGTTCCATTATAGAAAGTTTCCCCATAAGTTATTCGTATTTTTCAAAGGTTATGTACTTATCTAGTCACTGTTATTCTTATTATTTAAAATTTTCGGTGAGCAATCTCACAGTGTAATGATCTTCAGAAAAAGAGTTTTTCGAAAACATTGATGGAAAAGCAGAAAATGCTGGAAACCAACATTTTCTTCTTTTCCCATCCTGTTTTCTACCCTTTGAACGTCTAATCCAATCACATATATTGAACATTTTTTCAATTTCTCGTTCGGAAATTATTTCAATTTTGTACAAGTCTAAAATTTTGTCGTTTAGTCAAGTGTTAAGGTTGAATACAACAAGCCTGCAGATCCTATACGAGTACTTGTAGATCTATACGTTTTGTGGATAGGGGCCTTCGGCTGCCTAGCCCTTAGTTACATAGCGGTTTTCAGAGTTTTGCACTGAAGCTGCAAACCACTCTTAACATCATGTATAAATGCGCAAAATCACCGTCTCTGATTGGCTAGAACTAAAACCGCCGATTTTGACTGGTTGGAACGATTTTCCCGCTGAGTTAAACATGTAGGACAATACTGAGCATTTCCGTCCGAAAGGCATTTTAAGTTGCCATGCAGGACAATGTATCAAAGATCGACTCTACAGAAAGTACTCTTTGATCCGTTTGATCTACATTGTCTGATTTTTTGTTTAGATATTGTGACCCAAACTGCCTAAATTCGAAACATCCTGGCCGTTCTTTTGCTACTGGCATATTTCAGCGTATATAGTAGAAATTTAAAGCTTATGTATAAAACCTTTAATTCATATTAATTATCCAGATTTTAAAATAATGTTTTCAAACTCGTCTGCTGCAAATTTGATTCAGAAGATAATGAATTAAAGAAATGGCGCTGAAATGTCAAAACATTTCCAGTGTGGAGCTTACAAATGCTTAATCTGACTTAAATCAAAGGTCACAATAGTCTACATTACAAAAGACGTGATTTCACAAAAAGTCTCTCGATGTCCACAGGGATATAAAGACCGGTAAAAATCGGGAGGTGGGAATTTTATCAGCCTCCCGTTTTTCGCGTATCAATACAAATAAAACCATTATCGTAATGACACCGAAATAATGAACCAATCATATTGGATTATCACATTTCGCCTTCACCTTTGGACAAACGCAGAGGGGCATTTTGTCAGTCGAAATAGGTGAAGTGGTTAAGGTTATGATAGATAGATTTTTTTTACGATCTATACATACAGTACATCATCACAAAAATTACAACAATGACATTTGTCATTGTGAAAAGGGGGATTAAAGCATCTGCAAAAAGTATCGACCCAGGTCAACTGCGCAGTCCGCGCAGGCTGACCTGGGTCGAAACTTTTTGCAATTGGTCAATTTCCTGCATGGCAAAGAACCAGTCTACCTCATGATTCGATCGGTTGTTATACAAAATCGATTTTTATGGACCTATAATACTGCGATGACTTGCTTGGTATCATGCATCTCAGAGATACATTGAACCCCCTTTTGCCAGAGCATGGCTCAAATAGTAACAGTCACGTTCGATCATTGGTTGGTTCAAAAGGTAATATAAGACAAATAAGTAAGGAAATGGAATTTGTGAGCTATTACTATACATGCTAGAGACTCGTGATAACATTATTGACAAAAACCTGTGCAGAGAGAAACAGCAATTATATCGAAGAAATAATAGAATAGTACTCAGATGAAAGTTCTAATAAATTAATAGTATTGTTACTGGTAGTAAATGTTTTCTTTTTAGAATGAACTTGCTAGAGATACAGTAGGACCTACGACAGAGATCTTAGTTATAGAGCCAGCGAGAAATTGCGTTTCTTTGATATCAGAAAAATCTTGATGCCGAGATTGGTTTGTGAATACAGTTCAAGATAAGTATTTGTTACATGAAAAGAAAAGTTTTATCTTCAGTCCCTACTTACTGCTTACATATTCACCAACCATTGTAACATGCATCATCTCTTAGGCTGCTAAGTGCGACTCAATGACCTTTTTCTGACGGCGTAGATCGAGATCAGACTGCACAGAGCGTGCAGTCTGATCTTAGATCTACACTGTCCGAAAAAGAAATATGTTTCTCAAAACATACCTTTGAAATAGCAAAATCTTGGTTTTTAGTATCGGTTTGAAAGTTTCATTTCACTTATTTAGCAGGGTAAGGGGTATAATTCTGTTTCCTAGGGAAGAAAGTAACACGCATGATATCAGAATGGTTAACCCTTTACTGCATGATTCCGCCTTTTAACGACCCTGGGATAGAAGCCTTTTGAAAACATTGTGGGAAAAGTAGAAAATGCTGGTTACCAGTATTTTCTCCTTTTCCCACAATGTTTTCTATCCTATTAAGAGAAAATTGCACCATTTGAGCAACATTGAAATTGTCGTCTGCAAATGCTTCCAATTTGGACAAGGTTAAAATTTCGTCGTCTGGTAAAAGGTTAAACCATTTGGTTTTCCAGACTTAGAACGGCTCTTAGAACGGCCCAGATCTGCGTTTGCTGCATGAAAAAAGTCTCATTTTCAGTGCCATGTCGGTGATTTGATTTTTTGTAGTTTAACTTTTACCAGACTGCAAAATTTTAGACATGTCCAAACAGAAAGCGTTCACAGACGACAACTCAAATGTGAAATGAATGGTGAAATTTGTGTTTAATAGGGTAGGGGAAAAAATGAAGAAAATATAGAAAATTCTGGTTATCAGCATTTTCTCTTTTTCCCGCAAGGTTTTGAAAACCCTCCTTTCTCAGGGTCATTAAAACAGATTGCTTTGATATAAGGTTAATAACTCATGCTATTTCGAAAAGAAAGGTCGTACAGTTTCAGGATAAACTGCAATTTCTCCATCAGAGCCACTCACTCTTAAAACGTGATGCATACACTAAAAATTTATCTATTATTAATAAGAAGCCTTACGTTTACATCTATGTGAAAAGAGTGGCTACCTTTATTTACCTACGTGGTCATTTTTACGCCATCTGTCATCGGATTGAAAGAGGAGACTGTCATGTACAAGTGTGACCTCACTGACCACTCATTGTCCGAAATATGTGAAACTTTTGTTCGGCCTTGATAAACTATGTAAGAGGATTGGGGTTAAAAATATGCCTGCTGAGCCGCCCACATTCGCATGGATGGATGGATGGATGGATGGATAGGCGGGCGGGCGGACGGACGGACGGACGAACGAACGGACAGGCCGACTGACCGACGAACAGACTGACGGACGGATGGGTGAGTGCGTAAGTGAAAGAATGGAGAGGCTGGTGGATTTAGGTTTACCTAAAAAAAAAATCACACATATAGGTTCAGGTAATCAAACCTTGTCATTATCGAATTACTATATATTATGAGCCATACTCTATCAAAAGGGGGCCTAATGCATCTGCATAAAGTATCGATTCATGTCAGCCACTTTTTTTTAAACAACTGGTTTAATCATGAGGTAGAATGGTCCTTGGACATACCAAAAAATTACCCAAAAGCGAAAAGTTTCGGCCCAGGTCAGCCTGCGCGGACTGCGCAGGCTGACATGGGTCGAAACTTTTCGCTTTTTGTATATTTTCTGCATGGCAAAGGACCATTCTACCTCTCGATCCAGTTAATATGCTAGACTACATGGATTTTATAGATCCATAATTATGTGATGACTTGCCTGGTATAATACATCACGGAGATACGTTAAACCCCCCCCCTTTTTGTCAGTGTGTGTGTGTGTGTGTGTGTGTGTGTGTGTGTGTGTGTGAGAGAGAGAGAGACATGTTCTGTTGAAAGGGGGCTGAATGCATTTGCGAAAAGTATCGACCCAGGTCAGCCTGCGCGGATTGCGCAGGCTGACCTGGGCCGAAACTTTTCGCTTTTGGGTAATTTTTTTGTATGTCCAAGGACCATTCTACCTCATGATTAAACCAGTTGTTTAAAAAAAAAGTGGCTATTGTGGTTCCATAATTATGCGATGGCTTGACTGGGATACAATGCAGCACGAAGATGCATTAAGGCCCCTTTTGCTAGAGCATGGCTCATATGTATTCCCTTTTCTATGCAAATGATTTATGGCCATTTTTACAAATGATATGGTCGATATTGCAGCTTTTTTTTAAACACATATAGATCTTCCTTTTACTAAGCTATTTCTTCTTTAATGTGTGCGCGACACTATAAATTACATCGTAGCGCTATTTATTAATTCTGCGACATCGCCTTTTTAAACCTATTATCGCCATTTAACAATCTTAATGGCCAATATAACTCGATTCGTACCTGCAACGATGTCATTATTGTATCTCTCCGCCGATCTCGTAAAAAAATAGTTCTTACTTTCATCACAATAACAGACGACATTTATTTACGACAAAAGCTGTCGGTGCGCTCTGAGGCGTATCTCAATCTAACGCTCGGTGATAAAATTACCCTCAGGGATAAATGGGGGATCACTTTTTCGGCCTTTTTTTTTGAGATTTAATAAAGCACTTCACGGTGAAAATAGACCATTTATGGAGAGGTCGAAAGTGGGATATTAAAAAAAGTGTTTATCTAAGATATCGGCGCAGAAAGGGGTGTTGGAATACCACTATAGAGGTTCAAGTGGATTTTATTTTCAGTTCGTACAAAAAAAAAACTGAAAGCAAAAGAGATTGACAGTGCAAGAAAAAAAATAAATAGTTGAAATTTTGATTGTTCACTGAAGACGTACAAAACATGATATTTCATTCATAAAGCAAGATGGAAAAATAAAGAACAATTAAATTTAAAGGTATGTTCTGCCCATTGATTATGAATCAAAGGCGTTAGTTTTTTTATTTCAAAGACATTTCATCCTAAGGTGTCTCAGTGCCCGTTTGCTTACAATATAGATGAAGATTAGGCTGCACAGAACATGCAGACTGATCTTGGATCTATGCTGTACGGTACAGAGAGATTTTATTCTCAGAAAAGAACTGTCAAACCACAATAGTTGGGTTTCCACTATTCACAGAAGACCGTCCGTCCATCCGTCTCTCTCTCTCTCTCTCTCTGTCTGTCTCTTTCTGTCTGTGTCCGTCCATCCGTAGATTTCTCACAATCGATAAGATGTATGTTCGAACGGATACAATGTAACTATTCGTCTTTGTATACGAATGTATGGGAGATGGTTGTCTTGCTCTCATTTCAGCAGAACTGACTCGTTCGTCTATGTGTCGAGTTGTCTATTCGCCCACTCGTCTGTCTATTTGTCAACCTTTCTTCCCGTCCGTCTGTCCGTCCGTTAGTCTGTCAATCCGACCATTAACCCTTATGCTGCTGAGCGCGAATCAAGCACGTCTTGCGGACAGTGTAGATCAAGATCAGACTGCACAGAACATGCAGTCTGATCTTGGCTCTACGCTGTCTAATAAACAGATATGCGCCATGCTCTCTGAAAAGGGGGCTTAATGTATCTGCGAAAAAGTATCGACTCAGGTCAGCTTTCGTAGTCCGCGCAGGCTGACCTGGGCCGAAACTTTTCGCGATTGGTCAATTTTCTTTATGTCAAAGGACCAGTCTACCTTATGATGCATTCTGTTGTTAAACAAAACGAATCATTTATGGATTCCTGACTATGTAATGTCTTATTTGGTATGATGCATCACAGAGATGCCTTAACCCTTTCCCAAACAAGCCCTGGCTTTCACGTGTCTGTAGTACAAGTCTTTTGAAAACACTGTGGGGAAAGGAGAAATTGCTCGTGACGAGCAATTTCTCCTTTTCCCACAGTGTTTTCTACCCTTTTTGAGAACTTTCTGCCATTTTCATCAAATTTAAAATTGTCATCTGCAAACTCTTTCAATTTGGACCAGTCCAAAATTTGTCATTTGGGAAAGGGTTAAGCCCCCTTTTGCCAGAGCACGGCTCATATCTTTTCCCCAAAAAATATCTTTAAAATAGCAGACTTTGGGTTTTTACTATCTTTTTGAAAGCTTCATTTCACTTACTTAGCAGGATATGGGTTAATCCATGACCTCATGAAACAAATCTGCAGCAAAAACACTATCTTATCTAGACAGTCAGGTATGATTCTTGAATCAATATGACAATATCGGGGCGTTACGTGAAATTTCTCTTTCAGCCACAGTGTTTTCTGTAGATAGTAGTGTATGTAACAGCTCTGCCACATTAGGCCAACCTCGTTGTTTGCTATTTTTCCTTGGACACGGATTGCTATTTTTATCTGATATGAACTGTGGTTTTACACCGCGCTAAATACTTATTCAAATAAAAGTGTTCCGTTTATTCTTCAAAGTATCAACGTTGGAAATCCTTAAAACATTTGAGTAAAGAATTTAGGTTATCTTAAAGTTTTCCTTTATCCCTGTAACACACAATCCCGACTTATAACGACCCTGAGAAAGACAGCTTTTTTAAAAACATCGCGTGAAAAAGGAGAAAATGCTGGTAACCAGCATTTTCTCCTTTTCACACAATGTTTTCTAACCCTTCTCAACATAAATTTCAATTTTTGAGTCACGTCTATGTTATCGTCTGCAAATGTTTTTCAATTTAAAAAAGTCTAAAATTTTGCTCTCTGGTAGAGAATTAAATGCTAAATTTACCGCGAACGGTCATACCAGATATTACGCAGACTACTTTTTTCCTATCCAAGTTTACAGCAGAAAGTTTTGAAAAAACACAGTGACAGAAGGAGAGATTGCTCCTAGCAAGCAGTTTCTTTTATTACCACAATCTTTCCCTTGTTTTTGTATTATTGTGTGACACGTGATTTCATTTTGATTAACCGTAATTAACTAGGAAGTCTTCAAGATCATACGCTGCAAACTTTATGGTAAATGAACTGCGTTTTCCCCTAAGAAAATGGATGCAGAAAAGCAGAATTGTGTATAAAGCAAATTTTGATTGATAGACAATTTAGAGAACACTACGATAACGCTACGAGTAGCATCTACATTCTGTCTGATTTTGAACAGTGGCACATCCTTGGTCCGTATTTACCAACTGTTCGTAAGAACGTTCTTAGTCTTATCTTCAAAAATTTTCTAAATTTTAAAGAAATAGTAAGTAAGTAAGTAATTAAGTATTTTACTGACTTAAACTACAAAAGTTTTTCGTCACACAAAATAATACAAATATCGACAATTTCAATTTTCACGCGTGCACCCCCTTACAGCTCTCTCTCTCTACCTTTACGAAATATCTCAGATGAGTAAATTTTGAAATTTATCGGTTATATTATTGTATAACCAAGGAGACATACTGGGAAAAAGATTATGAAAGGATAGTGAAAAGACATTATCGAGGAAAAGTAAAAAAAAAATTCTTTTTATACTAAAAGTTGTTGCTTTAACAACTAGACATAGGTTTGAAGCAAGATAATGTACATGTATATGAATGACAAATTACATTTTACAGTGGAACCTCGTTACTCTGCGCGTCGATGGTTCGTAGCTATTTGATAGTTCGTGGGCTATGTCTCGTCCCTTTGTATACGGACACTTAACAATTGTTAGGCAACTTTTGGACTGTCTGAAACTGGAAGCATTTGCAAATAACAGTTTCAGATTTGGTTAAAATGAAAGTTTATCGATACGATAAAAAGAAAAACAGAAAAGCAGAGAAACATAAAAAAAGAACATAAAAAATATAACTTCTGATTACCTAAACCAAATGGTTTAGCCAAATCAGTAGTTGTGTTACTTTCTAAATCTAGAGTTAGACTAAGAATATTCTTAAGAATGGTTGGTGAATACGGACCTGACAGCATTCAGGTAATCTTCTTCAGTCAAAAATCATTTATTTTGTATGGACATCGTTGTTGCCAAAAAAAGCTCCGATTTTTGTGATAACTGCCACAGAAAAAGTAAGAATGCACAATAAGTGCACAATCCTACACTCCTTGGCATTACTGGAAACCAACGGAAAACAACGTTTACCCTCATCCTGCTAAATAACTTAACCCTTTCCCAAACAAGCCCTGGTTTTCATGTGTCTGCAGTACAAGTCTTTTGAAAACACTGTGGTAAAAGGAGAAATTGCTCGTAACGAGCAATTTCTCCTTTTCCCACAGTGTTTTCTACCCTTTTTGATAACTTGCTGCCATTTTCATCAAATTTGAAATTGTCGTCTGCAAACTCTTTCAATTTGGACCAGTCGAAAATTTGTCGTTTGGGAAAGGGTTAAATGGCACTCAATGGTAAAAACCAAAATGTTGGTATTTCAAAGTTATGGGGGTTGGGGAAATATTTCCTTATCGGACAGTGTAGATCCAAGATCAGATTGTACGTTCAGTGCAGTCTGATCTTGATCTACGTTGTCCGCAAAAAGATCCGTAAGTCGCGCTTAGCAGCCTAAGCGTTAACCTGGCAAAGAAACAGGCAACAAGGGCCAATATTCACCAACCATTCTGAATGGCATTCTTTGTCTCATTCTAGATCTTGAAAATAACGCATCAGCCAATCTGAAATTGCGTTACTTTCAAATTTAGACAATTCTTGAGAATAAGACTAAGTATGTTATCAAGAATGGTTGGTGAAAATGGGCCTGGGTTTTCCTGTGGCACACATAGTAATTTTCATACGCTGTTCATTTAATCTGTAAATATTTGACTCGTTGAGAATATATGTATCTAATTTTGTCACACCATTTTCAAATAGGGTTTGCTGTAAGATAAAAAGGTCGTCTGTATGAGAGGTAATTCGCTCAAGAATGTTCAGTGACGGATGTCACGTGACATAAAGGGAAAATATTGGTCAACCAGTTATGCGTAGTAACAACATATTGGTTTAATTAATGATAGGTCTTATCAAACTCTTTGTAATGTTGTCGTTATTAACATTGCTGTCAATTATTTGCCCCATTTACCATTCAGGCCATTGTGTTACATTCTCCTTAACAGGTAAAATGCCAAACGGAAAACTCTGTTTTCTAACCTACAGTTTAAACATACGAGCCATGCTCTGGCAACGGGGGTTTAATGCATCTCCTTAATACATTCCACCAAGCAATACATCACATAATTATGGATCCTTAAAATCCGTTTTGTTTACAAACCGACTGAATCATGAGGTACACTGGTCCTTGGAGCAAATTGACCAATAGAAAAAAGATTGGCAGGCTAACATGGGTCTATACTCTTTGCAGATGCAGTAAACCCTCTGTTCACAGAGCGTGGCTTATATTTATTTTTACATTATTATTATTATTATTATTCTCTTTATTTCCTCTTTACAGAGATTAATTCTAATATACAAACATCATAGATTAAAGAAAAAAAAAGAAAATACAAAGATTGTACAATATTTCCGTTATAACACGGTGTAAGGATAGAGAGAACAGTTATACAATAGTAAAAAGAAGGTGATTAGACAGACAGACAGACAGACAGACAAGGACACTTAGAGAGTCGAAGAGAGTAGTTTGCAACCCATAGTATGCACACTGGATGGCTTATGTCGAAACGAAAGTGCAGAAGCTACATCCGGTTATGTATACATTTATGTCTTGAATTCTCGCTGCTATCCGATTCAGAGCGAGATGGTCGTATGGATGAGAGTACGAAAATCTCGTTACTGTTTCGAACTCACTTATTGACATACTACTTTCATATAGGCACATACAAATAATCTAGTCCACGTGTGTACTAGTTCTGCTTGAAAAAAAAAAAGTGGCAATATGCTCGTCATAATTATGAATATAACCCTGAATTGTCTTCTTATATTTCATTTGCCGGGACAGGGAGTAATTGGTCAATTCCGTAGCACCAAAATAATGCAGGAATATGTATTTAGGTAAAAAGCTAACAATTGGGCCGATCAATCATGCATGTGTAGACAAAATGAATCGCTATACGTAAAAATTCAATATGTGTTCGTCTGCTTGGAAGAGTACGAAGTTGTCTGCCAATCAACATTTGAAGTCGGTTTTCTGAGGAGCCGGAGATTATCTCACATCGGAGTTCATCTCCAAATGTTGCAGCGACAGTATTAAAGAAAACTGTTCGGTTACGAGACAGATAGGGACAGTCAACGATTTTGTGAGTTCTGATATCGCGTACCAGTTCTCCGCATAGATTACAGAGAAGGGGGGGTACTTCGCTCTGTCGGATTTTCTATCCAAAGTTTGCTTACTAAGTATGCCTGAGATAAGCTGATTTGATCCTTACCACATTCCCAAAGTATGGCTTTTTCTATGTTTGTGTGAAGGAATCGAAATCGATCAAAGTCACTGTCGGCATTGAGCCTATTTGACCAGTTTGTCACTTCTTGATTTTTGATTAATGATCTGCACATTTTTTTCCATGAAGATTTCGTTGGGAAAATCAATGAATTTATGTAATCTATGAGATGGCCGTCCAGTTTAAATTTCTTTGTTAATCTGACTATTTCTGGGACAAACCCTTTCTGTTTTTCCTCTGTAGAGCAAACATATAAAGAAAGTCGTGTATTGAAGACTTTTTTAGCTAGGAGTTCTTTCGGCATATTACAGAGTTTTTCAAGAAATAACAGTTTCCTGTATTCAATTTCGCTACTTACTGATGTCCATCCTAACATGCTCATACACATATCCGTTCTTGTACGGGGGCTGAAATTTTGGACTTTCTTTGCAGCGTATTTGGCAAAACTTTCTAACGCTTTAACGTCTGTTTTGCTCAAATTAGACCAAAGTTCTGCCCCATATAGTAGTCTTGGCATACATATTTTTGTCACCAAGGAAGATGTTGTTAATGGGTTAAGGAGGGTCAGGTTCATTCTCATTGACATCAGTGAATAAAGAGATGTTTTGGCATTTTTACATGCGAGATTTATTTTGGGCTTTTCGGTCATATTTTCATTTAACAGGATTCCGACGTGTTTGATGGTCTTTGCTCTAGAAATGCATTTTTGTCCTAATTGTAACGTAAAGTGTGTATTTTTAATTTTTTCTGTCTTATTTTCATTGTTCGGTATGAGAATCGAGAAGGATTTTGAGGCATTCATTTGGTATCTGTACCTATTGCTATAACGATTTACCGTATCAAGCAAGTTCTGCATTTTTGAAGGACTTGTCGCGGCTAGACATATATCGTCTGCTAGAGTTGTGCTTCCTGTGATAAGGGAAATAATCTGCGCACCGCAGTTACTTTCTGTTAATTCTTCTAACAATTTATTTATAAAGAGGTTGTAGATCCAGGTTGAGATAACTCCTCCCTGTCGGATCCCTTGCTGTACGTTAAAGAAGGGTGATTTTAAACCATTTACTGAGACGCAGCTTGACATATTAGTATGCATGTCCTTAATAAGTAACCACATTGTGCCTTTTACCCCTAATTTGGATAATTTATAAAATACTCCCGGAAGCCGGACACTGTCAAAGGCTTGTTTAGTGTCCAATGTGGTCAGGTACACATCACTGTTTAATTCATTATTGTGAAAAATGGTTTCCTGTAGTATAAAAGATGCCGTTATTGGTCCACTGTGTTTTTGATATGCGTTTTGTTGGGGGTGGGGGAAAGGGATATCATTTTCTTTTACCCATAATGAAAGTGCGTGGTGAATAAACTTTTCAAACAGTTTGTAAATAACTGGGAGTAATGTAATCGGTCGATAATTATGAGGATCAGTCCGATCTTTCCCATTTTCTTTGTAGATAGGTAAAACCATACCTCTTTTACATTTGTCTGGAATGCTTTTCTTTGAAATGATTAAATTGAAAAGCGTGGCTAAGGCTGACCAAAGAGCGTAGCCACCATATTTCAAATGTTCATTTTGAATGGAGTCATATGAGGGTGCTTTCCTGTTTTTCAGGTTTTTACAGTATGATTTGATATCATTTTCTGTAATAAACGGTTCAATTATCGGTATGCTCTCACTTTGTTTCATGACTGCCGTTTTTTTGGCATTCTCTTCTTCAACTAGATTCCGAAAGTTTTCATCGTATTCTGGTTGACTACTTGGTGTATATACGTTTTTAAAGTGGTCTTTGAATACATTTAATATTTCTTGTGGATCTTGCGTCGAGCCATTTTCACCCTTAATTGAGGTACACCCTAGAGGCACTTTTATCCTCCGACCTCTAACAAGGGACCAAAATAGTTTTTGATCACAGGAAGCATTTTTATTGAGATCGAGCAGAAACTGATTTTCTATTTTCTCAATTTCGGATTTCTGCTGATTCACGAAAATTCTTTTTGCTTTTTTGTAATTTGCGTAGGACGCGTTTTGCGTTCCACGGGGTCTTCCTTCTGAGATCCATATTCTTCTGGCTATTCTTTGATTTTTGTGCGAATCTTTTACCTTTTCTGTCCAGTAGGGTTTAGCATGTCGATTGAACTTTCCTTTGGGGAAAGAAGATTTTGAAGAATCCAAGATTGCGTTGACAATGTCGTCATACATGGAATCGACGTCGGACACATTAATATCTTGTAATGTGTTGCTTAATTTTGATTGATATTCCGTTATGTGTATATCGGAGACTTTTGACCAATTTATCGACCTTGTGGTGACGGGAATGTTAATGCGAACAGTTTGAAATGAAAACTTTGCAACAATGGGTATATGATCTGAGCAATTGTAGGTTGGGTCGTCTAGAATTTCGACACATGTTACTTCGCTGAGCTTCGTCTTAGGTATAAGGATGTGGTCTAGCATTTTTTCCATTGTTGTAAAACTGTATGAGGGCCCTTTGCGGTGTTTTGAGTAGGATATGGATATAAGGTTATTTTCTATTAAGAAATCTGAGAACGATTTGTTTCTAAAACTTACATTGGAATTTTGTTTTAGATTAGGGGAGATAACTTCTGCATTAAGGTCTCCTATTATGAAGGAGCTTCCGAGCTCTGAATAGGTGCTGTAGATTGCCTGTAAATTATTCATGTACTCAGCATATATCTCATTGGAGTAGTTTGATGACGGCAGATAACAACAAAAGGTGAATATTTTCTCCATATTGGATAGGGTTATTTCAATACCGATAACTCTTTCGTCAGAAATTTCGTTAATTTTTTGTATGGAGTAAATCAGGCTTTTTTTATGCATGATTGATACACCCCCTTTGCCACATTTTACCATACCATATTGATTGTTCTCCTCGCTACATTTCGTATAGTCATTGTATGATCTGCTAATTGATGACATAAAAGATTCCGTATTTCTTGTTTGCTTATGTTCTGTAATGTACGCTATATCAATGTCCTCAGCCTCTAGCAATTTACCTAAACTGCCGGCCGACGACATGATACCCCGTACGTTCCACGTAGCTATCTTAAGGCAAGAATTTTGGGTTGGTTGTATGTACATTATTTGTTTATTTATCAGAGATCCGTTTTAGGCATTTTATCAAGTCAAGAAATACTACTCATATCTGGAATATGGACCAGCTGGATGGTCATTTCCAAAGTTATACTGGCGTATTTGGTTACTATGTTTTTCGTATTCTGTGCCATAGATGTCATAATCGACCTGATCCGGTTTAAGCCTGCTATCATGTCGATCCTGACTCCAATGGCCGAGATTTTGATAACGATTTTCTGATTGTCGCTTTGACCAATCTGTTTTCAAAAGAAGTTCCTGCAATCACTCTCAAAGATTGCCTCCTCAACCACTACTGGCGCTGAAATGTGGGGAGTTTCAAAGGTTGACCCCCTCCACTCATCACGGGATTTGAAACCGGAAACCTTGATGTGACAAGCCAATAACTCTTTGGAGTATTCTGAATTCAAAGCACATGCAGACGACAAATTAAATATGGCTCAAATGGTCTTTTAAAGGGTGGAAAAAATTGTGGGAAAAGGAGAAAATGCTAGTTACCAGTATTTTCCTCTTTTTTCACAATGTTTTCAAAGGTCTCTATTCCCAGGGTCGTTAAAGGTCGGGATTGTGTCAGAGCTCCAGACAGGGAGTTATTTTGATTTCAAAATCGAAAATATTAATCACGCTTCACTAAACTCTATGTTATGGGTACTCATTAGAATCGTCTCGATGAGACGATTCTAATGAGTACCCATAACATAGGGTTTGGAAGAGAAATAACGGATTTAGAATACTATCACTCCCTTTTATCTTGAGGTCTGTTGTGTGGATAGGGGCTAAAAGAAGGCTTACAATTTGTGGTACATTTGGTTTCTTGACTAAATGCATTCAATACGGACAGGTCTAAAATTGTTTCGTTTAGTAATAAGTTAATTTCAGAAGTGCATCGCTGAATGATTTATTAGCGCATGAACGTATTCCATACAGGTTGTTGTATCCATTAATTTCATAAGGACACCAAATTATTTCATAGTAGTAATACTAGAAGCACTAGTCTTTAGTATTGTAATTTGTCTTCATATACAGTTTTTATTTTTTACATTTAACAAATAAATATGGGTCAAGCTGTGTTGCAAGATGGTTTAACCCTTTACCACACAATCCCGAATTTTAACGACCCTGAGAGAGAAGCCTTTTGAAAACATTGTGGGAAAAGGAGAAAATACTGGTAACCAGCATTTTCTCCTTTTCCCACGATGTTTTCTACTGTTCCAAATTTCAAATCTTAAGTCGCATTTATTTTGTCGTCTGCAAATGCTTTCAATTTGGACTAGTCTTAAATTTTGTCGTTTGGTAAAGAGTTAATGTACTTGCAAAAGTATCCATTCAGGTCAGCCTGCGCAGTCCGCACAGGCTGAGTTTGGTCGATTCTTTTTGCCATAGGTATATTTTCTGCATGTCAAACGACCATTCTATATCATGATTTCGGTCGGTTTTTGACAAAATGGAGCCATGATTATTCGACGACCTGCTTAGTATAGTGCATTACGAGGATGCATCGTTTCCCATGTTCTAGAATGTATCTCAATGACTAAAAAAAGTTAGTTTTAATTAAACATATTTTATTCATATATTGATAACATACATATTCATAATTCACAATATCTAACTACATGAAAATGGTCGGAACGATAGCTATAAGGTAATAACGTTTTTCTCCTATATGACGTAACTATTTTACAGTAAGAAAATAAAAACCAATATGGTTGCGCGTACGTGTGCGTGCAAGCGCGCGTGTGTGTGTGCGTAGGTGCATGAGTGTGTGTGTCTGTGGGATTGTATGACAAAAGTTATACACCACGGTGCACCCAATAGGCCTGTAAGCCGACAAAGTAATAGAATTAGTTTTCAAAACCGGAAATTTATGCTAGATATCATAAAGGTATTGCGATGAAAGGGTAAACGCTTACAAGTATTTCAGTTATGCGGTCCTAAATACGGACGACCCAAAACTATTTTCGTGAAGGCTATTAAAACCCATTTACCACCTGCCGACCATTTTTTTTTTCTTTCGTCCTGCCGCAGACCAATCTTTGAAAACATTGTGTCAAAATGAGAAATTGCTCATCACGAGCAATTTCTAATTTTGCCACAATGTTTTCACGTGTACTTTTGTTTAAATCTCCGTATGTTGTGATTTTGCATATTTTACAAAGATTGTGTTAGAGATAGAGATGTCTGCAGCAATTTTTTTTTTGGGGGGGGAGGGGGGGGGGTTTAACGTGCTAACCCTTAAAATGCTTTAACTCTTGACCAAACGACAAAAATTTACAATTTAAAAATTTTTACTCTATTTCCAAATAGAAAGAGATTGAAAATAGAGCAAACATTTTTAAATGTGGGAATATCATTAAGTGGATTTGACAAAAATTCAGACTTGTCGAAACTGAAATCATTTGCAGACGACAAATCTAATTTCGTTTAAATGATGTGATTTGGCTTTAGAAGGGTAAAAAACATTGTGGAAAAAGGAGAAAATGCTGTTTACCAGCATTTTCTCCCTTTTCCACAATGTTTTCATAAGGTTTCTTTCTTAGGGTCGTTAAAACTGGGGGTTTGAAAGTGAGGCATACATTTTGTAGGCGACCCAGATATGGCAGTTTGAAGACTGTTTTTCTCAGATTATCTCACAAACCATCGAACAGTACAGAGCCAAGATCAGCCCGACCATTTTGTGCAGCCTGATCTTAATCTACACTGTCTACAAAAACAGCCGCATTTATCCTGGGTATCCATAATGTTAAAAACGGCGATTTGCTTTTTCTACCTGAAACACGATACGACAGAATGTTTTAACTCTGATCCTGCTAAATAAGTGAAATGACACTTTCAAACCGATAATAAAACACCCAACTTTTGCTATTTCAAAGTTATGTTGGGGAAAAGATATCTCCATATCGGACACTGTAGATCCAAAATCAGACTGCACATTCTGTGCAGTATGATCTTGATCTACACTGTCCGCAAAAGGTTCCAGAGTCGCGGTTAGCAGCCTAAGGGATAACGAATAATTGTTAGCGTTCTGTTAAAACGTATTAATTTCAGTTTTCCTCTAATTTCGGTTGTCTTCAGATGAACACCCTTTAGACGCCTATGCATGATGACACTTATGAAAACTTTGTGACAAAAGATGTAGTAGGGTCCTGTGTGGCTCAGTGGTTGAAGAGTATGACTCGTAATCTGGAGGCCGATGGTTCGGACCTCACCGGAGGCACTGGGTCGTTCGGTGGCGTGTCCTTGGGAAAGATTTTTTAATGCCCTATAGACTTGTCCTGGTAAAACTAAGGACGTACAAGAACATGTGAGCTGCCGCCCTGATATAACTAAATTGATGTTGAAAGCGGCGTAAAACGCCATTCAACCCAAACTTGGTCTTTTTCCTCTGGTTTGACTCAACACTAGAGGTGAAAAAAGTCTAATGCTTGTGAAAATATTAGATACAGACCTGCAATGTCATTTTAGGCTTTAATTTATCATTCATGAAGGTAAACCATTATTTATAGGTAATCTCTATACACTTCGTCTAGGGACTCCTAGAATTTGTACATCATGCATTTTTTGTTTATATTTATACGATCGTGTGTTTCCCATACTTTTTTTACATATGAGCGATGCTCTGGCAAAAGGGGGCTTAGTGCATCTCTATGATGCATGATACCTAGCAAGTCACCACAGTGTTATGGATCCATAAAGTCCATTTTGTCTATCAACCGACTCAGGAATCATGAGGTAGACCATTCCTTACATACAGAAAATTGACCAATAGCGAAAAGTGCGCTGACTGCACAGGCTGACCTGAGTCGATACTTTCTGCAGATGCATTAAGACCCCTTTTTTCAGAGCATGGCTTATTTGTAAAGGTCCAAAGACATATACAGGTATTATCTGGTTTTTGCCAAAACATGAAGCTATATTTTTTTTTCATGGGCAGAGCATATGTTTCAGTGGATTGAATTTTCGTCCGTTCTAGAATCGAGTTGATACATCTGACGCTAACAGGGTTAATAAAAATAATCGCTGATTCATTTGTTCACAATCTACCATTAACCTTTTGCCAAACAATCCTGTGTTTTAAAGACCTTCAAAAAGAAGGTTTTTGAAAACATTGTGGGAAAAAGAGAAAAAGGCGGGTACCAACATTTTCTCCTTTTACCGTAATGTTTTCTACCATTTCAAAGACAAAAAAAAATCTGTTGAGCTTTGTTGACTGTGTAGTCTCTCAAGGCATTCATCTTGGTGTGTCTGTTTTGTTTATTGTTTGCTAAAGAGTTAACTAAAGTGTATGGACCGTATTCACGTTACTTTATAAATTCAGAATTAGCCATAGAATGCAATGTAGGTGAGTTGGTAAATATGGACAAGTGTACAAAGGAGAATGATGTAAGTAATTAAGTAGTTTATTATAATGACTTGTGGACAAAATGAGATACAAAAAATAAAACAATATTGATATAATAAACTTATGCCCGGCCCCATGGACCTGTAAGTCACTGGTTATTTTAAACAAGTATAAATATATTAGATAACTTAAATCCATTTTCATTATAGGAACACTTTAATAATCCCCGGAGAAGCTAACGTCAGTCTACCTTAACATACACATGAGTTTGGAAATTTGAACATAATAACGATGATACTGATAATGGTAATAATGAAGAAGATCCAAGATCTAGATATGATTTCAATGTTTGTAAAATGAAAATTGGTTAAAGTTAATCATACACCATTCTGTTCTGTTTTGATCTTTTAGTAATGATAATATTTAGTATCATTTAATAATGATAATTATAATGATGATACAATAAATAATTAAACAAAATTATACAACCATCCATTTTTAGTGACAGAGAGAAATTTTAAAATTTACAGGCGAAAGAAGACGGAAGTCACTTTTGCATGTTGAGCGATAATCATTCATGATTATCTAATGATTGATTTTTCAAACCGGAACAAAGGGTAAAAATGTCAGATCAAAATTGTTTCCGACTAACCCTTTTCACGCCCCTGAGAAAGAAGCCTTTTGAAAACATTGTGGGAAAAGGAGAAAATGCTGGTAACCAGCATTTTCTCCTTTTCCCACAATGTTTTCTACCCTATGTAAAAAAAGTTGTACCATTTGAGCCACATTGAAATTGTCGTCTGCAAATGCTTTCAATTTGGACAAGGCTATAATTTTGTCGTCTGGTAAAGGGTTAAGGAAAGGGCCAATTTACTTCAATTATGTATTTCCTTGGTCAATTATGACGGTGATGACGAGTACATATTTTAAATTTCTTTATAAAAACCGCGTCAGCATCTCTACATAGACTTATTCTGTCATAATTATTGGAGGGAGGTCACCACAAAAAACAGCGATATAATGTACATGTAGTTTATTAGTTGACGAATGAGAAATTAATTTTTGAGATATGTCAAAATCATTTGACCATTGACTCTGATTTAACATGACATTTGCTTGAGTAAGTAATGAGTGAAAAATTCATTGTGTCATAACTTGGAATGCAGCGTGGAAGGTATTTGTGTGAAAAAAAAAATATGAGGGATGAATTAAAAATTTTGGGGAAAAGATGTAAGTAGAAAATTGTAATAGATCACGTTCACTGGAAAGCTGCGCTTTCTGTCGAGGTTGAACTGTATGCATTATAATCTACATTTTACTGTTAAAATTAAGACTTGTCCAACTTTAAAAGCATTGCAGACAACAAAAATAAAAGCAACTCAAAATTTAATTTTTTTTTTGGGGGGGGGGGGGATTGGTAGAAAACTTGGGAGAAAGAGAAAGTGTTGGTTACCAGCATTTTCTCCTTTTCCCACAATCTTTTCAAAAGGCTTCTTTCCCAGAGTTGTAAAATGTCACATTCTGTGGTAAGGGGTTAAAGATATATACAGTTCATGCATGATTTACCTTTAAAAAGTAATCATGTTTTTTACGGCCCGATTCTCACTGGCTTTCAATGACTGATTATGTATGAAAGAAAGTCAATGATTTTCTTATTATTATCCAAACACGCAATAATCGAATATACAGGTTAATGAACTTGGTTTAAGACTTGTTTTAACTTAGGGCGACTTTGTGGGCTTTTGCGGACAGGGTAGATCAAGGTCAGACTGCACAGAACGTGCAGTCTGATCTTTGATCTACACTGTCCGATACAGTGAGATTTCTCCGACGAATTAAATCATAAAATATGACTTTTCACCATTGGCTGGAAACCTTTAATTTGATTTATTTAACTGCTTAAGGGTTAAAGTAATGACTAGAATGGCTATATCACCAAATAAAAAAATGTGTAGAGGCGATTGTGACAGGCAGTGCGAGCTTTTAGAACCGTTGCTTCCGCATTGTTTTCCAGTGAGAAAAAAAATGCAAGTTTTAATTGAAAATTTGATGAAATGAAAAAAAACCTGTGAGCAATGCCCTGGCAAAAGGGGGCTTAATGCATCTCCGTGATCTATAATACCAAGCAAGTCATTTCAGGATTATGGATCCATAAAATCCATTTTGTCTAACAACCGAAACCATGTGATACACTGGTCCTTGGATATCCAGAAAATTGACCAGTGACAAAAAGTTTCGGTCCAGGTCAACCTGCGCAGACTGTGCAGGTTGACTTGAGTCGATACTTTTTGCAGATGCATTAAGCCCCCTTTTCACAGAGCATGACTCATATGAATTTCCTTAATTCTTTACGAAACAGCCCAATGTTTTAGCGCCCTTAAGTAAAATAATTTTGTAAACATCACGGGATAATGGTTTTCTTAGCTTCCGGTCTGAATAAAATGCAGTACAAAATCTACTTAATTTTTTAGGAAAAGATTAAAAGGCTACGTATGATGTTTAGGTTTCATTTACAACCTATTCAACTCTGAGAGTACAGAACTGATATCCAGGGAAGTAAAGGGATTCTAAAGGTTTTGTTATACGCGAAAAGAAAAGAATGAGGGTATGCTGTTTAGATATGAAAGTGAAAACTGTACGAATCTTTGTACCTTTTGTACAACCTTACAGGCAATTCTGGGTATGTTTCCTGTCGGTGACATCGGTTGCGTGAGCGTGTTCTTTGGCAGGGCAGTGCATAGTCCCAGTCTGTTACTGATTTGATCCGAGTAAACACATAGATAAATGAACAATGGCGGTGATATAACTAATGCACTGTTGAAAGTGGTGTCAACCGCCCCACGAACTAACTACGTAGTTTTCAGGAGATCTCAATTTAGAAAAAGCAATTTTGTTAATACAGTCCAATTTGCATTAAGACAGCACCAACCGGACACACTAAACGTGCTTGCTTAACCCTTTACCTCACAATCCCTTATTTTGACTATTTTAACGACCCTGAGAAATGCTTGTTTCCAGCATTTTCTCCTTTTCAGAAAATGCTTGTTTCTAGCATTTTCTCCTTTTCCCGTGTCGTAAAGAGTTTTAAGTCAGGTGCTTGCTCAATACTGATATCGTTCAACATCCCTGTCTTCTTGGAAACTCGGTATTTGTTTGCTTTATATAGGTTGCTTGCTGAATGGATGTGGTCAGTAAGGAAGGTTTTACTTTAGGTTTAAAGTTAACGTTTGAAGATACATCCTTACAGCCAGAGAGGGAAAAAACGCTGTTAAAATCTGTTAGACTATAAACTAGTTCAGAATTTAGTCAGCTGTGTTTAGATTGATAAATTACCGATATATATCGTGTAAGGGATAAATACCTATACTGGAAATCTTCCATGAAAACCGAAAACATTACAACGGTGATTTTTTTCATGGCCTCCAGAAACTGAAATGCATTTTCTATTGGTCGTAATCCATGCAACCTTGCAACTGTCAGGGGCAACATTTGGCCTCAAGATACAAGAATGATTATAGTTTGATAAAATAAAGATGAAATGGGTTAAAAAAAAAAAACTGGCTGAAAAAGAGTACAGATGTATCTTTAAACTGCTGTATGAATTAAATGACCATCTGAAGCCAATAGCAAAGACTCTATTTGCAAGCTGTTTCTGTCTGTCAGTGTTGATCCAAGATTAGACTGCGCGTTCTGTGCAGTCTGATCTGATCTACACTTGCCGCAAGAGAAAACTAAGTCGTACATAGCTGCCCAGAGGGTTAAAATATACGATAGGGGTGTTAAGTAGACCAACATAAGAGTATGAATAAGGCAGATTTATCCTAATACGATTTATAGCTTTACTGTTGTAACTCTTTCATTGTGGATCAAATATAGCTTTTGCGGTCAGCGTCGTTTAAGATCGGACTGATCTTGGATCTACACCGTCCGTTATAAACGAAGACCTACACCGTCTTCAACTGCAGTGTAAAATTTTTATTCTTATTTTTTCGTACTTTGATTTGAAGTCAAATATATTCACTATGAAGCCAAATAATAGATCTATATACGTACTCATAACCCTTCTAAAAACAAATGTGCGATTCCTCTTTGATATAAGTGTTTTATAAATGCACGATTTTACATCAAGTCAAAATGTCTATCAATGTTTCGCAACTGATGCAGGTGAAAGGTCACACTGCCCGCTCTATACATTCTGATCTTGCATTGTTTCGTCCGCACGGCTATTTTTTTTCATACAACGGTAAATGGGTTCCTAAGAAGTGGCCCCTTTACCCTTTGAAAGTGAAACAGTTTGACATAATCATACTTCAGTTTTATGTTAAAGAAAGGCATAACTCGGCCTGAAAACGTGTTATAATTAATCTGGTTGTTTGACAGTGGCTAAATTAGCTATTGAGTTCACGGCAAACATGTCAACAGTTTTGATCATGGCAAACAAGCTTGTTTGTAACTAATATGTGGATGACGGACCAAGTATACGCTATACTTATACCTTGACCTGAAATGTTGTATTCTTATTTTTCAGAAACACTGGATATCTGTGCCTTTATAACTTGTGACAGTCCAACCCAGCTGATAACTGACATCATAGTAAATATGTTCTGCAACGGTGAAAAGTGCCATGTTAGCGCGGACGTTACCGAAGTCACCCAAAGCTGTAGCGCAATCTAAGGAGAAAAACATACTTGTTGAGTCAGTGATTAACTGAAGTAACTGAATACTATAAGTACATGTACTAGCGCTATAAAACATATCTGTTCTGCTAGAACAAATGACATCGGGTAGATAAGTAATACAATCACACATTATGAAAACAATGGAATAATCTCAATTCTATCTGACATTACATCGAACAATCTGAGCTCATTCTGACATTGGATCGATTATTTTACGAGACAGTCTGTGTGTAATTATAGACAACATTATCAACGATGACTGTAATAAAGATTACTTATTTGTAAATAAACCGATTCAATAGTTTAATGGACAATAAAGGTATAGTGTGTGTACAGCGTGATAAATTGGACGAACAGGCCTAGAGTATATAGACACACTCAAAATGGATGTATGAGGACTGATTCGGTGGGTGACGCAGATAACAATCGTAGGATCTCAGGTGGAACAAGAGATACTGATTCAGTACGGGGGCTACGGTGTGAGTTGAGATTTCGGGTTATTGTTCGTTTTACTATTTGTGGTTAAAACTGTTACGAGGTGTATTGTATGGACTGTATACTTGTGTATTTCTTTAAGCCGTATAGCGCAGATGTTCTTTCTTTTTAAAGGAGTAATGTGTTGAATGTAGTTTAAGTTATAGCACAATACTTAATGGTTGAGGATAGAATTTTAAACAAAGACGATTGCAGATATGTGATTTTCAATGGAGTTTGAACAATACGGGGACGATAGTCGGAACAATTCTGGGTTTGTTGACAGTAAACAAAGTGTGAATACTGATAACACCGTCGAGAGGTCAGAATCTGATAAGAACTTAAGCAAAGAAACAATGAAGAGAGATATTGTTATACAGACTGGAGACGGCCCCATGGGCATCGGCGAAGAACAATTAAAACTGAAACATCAAAGACAAAACGGCACAATTTGTGATAATTCGGTTACAGTTGCTGATAGCGCGCGAGAGGATTCGGATTTTAGTGAAGATGAGGAGAGATCTCGTTGTCAGCTCACTAATCAGGCTTTAAGAGCCAAGTTATTAAACAGTGTGATTAATCCAATTCACGACAAGGATTCGAAATTACGGGTGTCAGTGTTTGACCATCGGATTATACCTAAGAAGTTCATAATTCCTAAAGCCAGTGGCAATCTAAATCATACTGACAGGAGGGATAATGACAGCGAGGACGTGTTGACATTAACACATACAAAATCCCAGGAAAACATTAACGAAAAGAACTGTACAATTAACTCGGGCAAAGTCACGACATTGCCGTATACGGTGCTCACGGCAAATCGAAAACAAAGCAACAGGGAATCGAATCGCGGTTCAAACGGTGTGGAAAACGGGACTAAAATGGAGAATGACTATGAGATTCGAACACGGTTTGATATTTTATTAAGAAATTTGATAGGAGATGTGGACAATATTAATGTTGAATCCTCACCCATGACTGTTTCGAGTGGATATGAGAGTGATTATATACAGACGCGAGATTCACAAAAAGAGAAATTAGCCAGTGTTAGTGACAGAAATACCAATCTCAATGGGATTAAAGAAGATCCTAATAATGATAAATGTGAGGATACACCCACGGACTATTTCACTATGTCGGAGACTTATCCACAAACTCAGGAATTAGAAACCGCAGGTGCTATAGATAACAATCAATTCAGTTCTCTACCAGTGTTTCCTACGCAATGTAAAGAAACAGGGCCAGTGCCAAATTTGGAATCCAAGGAAGTCCCAGCCATGAAAACTAATAACTGGAAACAACCTGACAAAGAGTTTGGGTTTTTCTATGCACAAAGACAAAATTATAAACTGACTAAAGTAACAAGATCTATGTATGAAATTATACATGACCTTCAAAACGGAGAAAAAGGTCAACCTGATGGAAAGAAACGTTCGAGGAAGGGTCGGCGTCCAGGACAAGACAGCGGGTCTGATGGTAATAATTCCTCAAAAGATACATTAACACGTGGGCGGCCCCAATCCGGGGAACCTAAATCCGATAATAATACGTGTAATACAACCCTGAAAAGGGCCAAAGAAACAAACAATTCATGTGTTTCAGGATCTGTGGTCAGATGTGTGAGACGCCCGCAATGCCCCGAGTCTATCCCTCGCCCTGTTCATCGACGGTTCTCTCAAAGTGAAAATGAAGGGCGATTAGGGCCTGCGGGTCCCATTAATAGTGATAAAGTCCAAAATGATCTTCGCAATCTATTGTGTGATACTTCAGAAGTGACGGCATCAAGTTTAGCCATTAATGATCAGTTAGATACCTTCAATATGTCATCAAGCAACCCAAATACGATGGACGGGTTTACGAGTGCATTGACAAGTACTGCGGATAATAGAGGTAATCACCCGAAAATTTCAATCAACGGGGAGGAAAACAAATTAAACGAGGGCAGAAGAAAGCCCACGCTGAATGAGCAATTTAACAATAGAACAAAACCGGATGACCACGTTTATGAAACTATACCGGGAGACGAAAAGTTCTATGAAGAATGGAAAAAGATGCGAACTTCCATGCCCCGAATACGACGTTTCACAACAATACCTGATTTGCCGGGAACATTTATTCCAAAAGAGCCCCCTGCATTACCAGCCAGAAAATATTTAAACAATGTAAGCCAGACTAGTATGTCTAGAAAAAGGGAACTCAGTGATAGCAATGATAATTATATAGTTATGGGGGATATCAATTCAAATTTCCCGAAATCCAATAAATCAGACTCAGGGTATACTACTGTGTCATCTGATCAGATGCTGCTCTTACGTGAACCTCAGTGCTTTCCATATCCGATTGGGAATACAAGTCCGTCTGATAATTTTGGAAGACACGATGAAACTTCAGATGGGTACTGCAGCATTGACAATTTATCTTTAATTCGAGAACCGATCGATACATCCGCGACTATGACGACATTTTCATCGAACGAGAAACCTAAAAATTGGCGCGTTCCAGACTCGGTCTCAGTTCCGCCACCTCCTCGACTCAAAAGAAGCGACTTTTTCCTCAATTCCCACCAAAGTCAGTTCATACAAAATGGTTTTAGTTTGTTTAATCATGAACACACGGCAGAAACAATGGTATCACCGGAAATGACAGATAGAAGTTTATCATGTGACAGTGGCGGGGACAGTGCTCTCCGTTCATCAGGCTTTGGCCAAAGGAGTGTGAAACAATCGTTTCAAGCTACTTATGTATAGAAGTTTCTACTGTGCTATTGGTAACGCATAGAGTGTCAAAAAATTGACCCTTTACCTAACAATCCCGCATTTTAACAACCCTAAGACGGAAGGCCGCTGAAAACAGTGTTGGAAAATGAGAAATTGCTGGTAACTAGCATTTTCTCCATTTCTCACGGTGTTTTCTACTCTTTGAAAGACAATACATATCATTTTAGCCACATATAATTTGTCCTCTACAAATTCCTTCAACTTGAAAAGTCTAAAATTTTGCCGTTTGGAGAAGAGTTTAGCGTGTATTTTCAGTCAGGGAGAAATAGTATTGCAGTTTTGACACAGCTATTGCAAATTGAGAGCTGTTTTGTTGAAATATCTCAAAATATCGGATAACGGATATTATGGATCAGATTTTCATACAGTATAGTCCAGTCTTGATCTACACTTATATCAAAAGCAACTCGTTTGTACGTGGCACCACGTTATTTATCATGCAATAAGAAGGTAGACTTAGAATCTTGAAAAGCAACTTGATTACCTCTTTGGTTTTGAGATTAGAGAGTAGCTGTATGAAATTTTTGTCCGCACATTACCTCTTTCAGACCTTTTTTTTTTTCATAACTTGCAGCAGAACATATTTTTGAAACATTGTGGCAAAATGAGAAATTGCTCAAAACGAGGGATTACTCCTTTAGCCTCGAAGTTTCAATTTTTATTTTTGTATTAGACATTAGTTAATGTTGTTAACTCTACAAACAATCCCGTTATTTAAACCTTTTGCAAATATTGTGTCAAAAGGAGAAAATGCTAGTTATCAGCATTTTCTCTTTTTCCCACAATGTTTTCTATCCCACTGAAGACAAATTTCATCATTTGAGCCACACTTGATTTGTTGTCTGCAACAGCTTTGAATTTGGTCAAGTCTAAAAATTTGTCGTTTGCTAAAGAATTAAGCCATACAGTATTTAACCCTTTCCCAAACAAGCCCTGGTTTTCACGTGTCTGCCGTACAAGTCTTTTGAAAACACTGTGGGAAAAGGAGAAATTGCTCGTAACGAGCAATTTCTCCTTTTCCCACAGTGTTTTCTACCCTTTTTGAGAACTTTCTGCCATTTTCATAAAATTTAAAATTGTCGTCTGTATACTCATTCAATTTGGACCAGTCCAAAATTTGTCGTTTGGGAAAGGGTTAATACGTATCCACGCAAAGTAATCTGTAGGCGGTAACGGGTAAGGTCTTGCCACTGTAACAGTTCAGATCTTGCTACATGTACTTGATTCATGGAACATTTTGTAAGTCGAAACATCAGTCTTCTCAAATTGAGGCTGTATAGGGTATGCCATGAGATCACATCATCGCAATAATACTGACTTTTCATACGAAAAATCTGAACTTTTGCAGCGCCATTTGCAAGGAGAAAGTGAAATTGAAGAGGTCATAGATATTCAGTCTTACCAAACGACGAAATATTGGAAACAGTTGCAGACAACAAATTTAATGTAACTCAATTGAGAGGATTTGTTTCTAAAAGAGTAAAAAGCATTGTGGAAAAAGAAGCAAATGATGGTTACCATCATTTTCTTCTTTACATACAATGGTTTCATACTAATTTTTTCCTTAGTGTCATCCGAACTCGGGATTGTTTCGTAACAAATGTTACTATTGATTCGTGTACATGCGAGGCATTTTAACGATAGTTCGAATGTATTGATAATTTTGGATTGTATCAAAACTGTTTTTGATCGGAATGTCTGTCAAAATATAGGAAAGTGTAGATCATTAATCAGACTGCACGCTCTGTGCAGCCTGATCTTTATCTACATTGTCTGCAAAAACCAAACTACTTTGCTCTTACGACTTTAACTCTTTACCACACAATCCCGACTTTTAACTAACCAGACGAAATAGGCTTTTGAAAACATTGTGGGAAAAGGAGAAAATGCTGGTAACCAGCATTTACTCCTTTTCCTACAATGTTTTCTACCATTCCCAAAACGAACTTCAATTTTTCAGCCATATTTATTTTGTTTTCTGCAAAGGCTTTCACTTTGGACTAGTCTAAAATTTCGTAGTTTGGTAAAGAGTTACACAGCTCCACTGTTTTCCAGACAACAAAATATTAGACTCCTCCATTTTTCAAATCATTTGCAGACGACTCCTCAAATACTGTACAGCTCAAATTTACGGACTTGTCGGTGATGGAGAACGTACAACGTGGAACAAGCAGAAAATGCTGGATACCAGCAATGATACTTTTCCCACGATGTTTTCAATAAACGTTTTCTTTTGTGCCGTTAAAACACAGGATTGTTTGGTACAGCGTTGAGTTAACTCGACGAAATTATCAGTCGACATTGCATATGTCAAACACCCGTTACCTCGAAGCTTTTTATTGTACATTACCACGTTTTGATATTCTATTTATTGGTTATGCAGCCTTTTGTTCATTTATGTTTTGATAATTGATAATATGAAGGTGAAGTAAATGCGTTTAAATTGAATTCTTACACCTATTTGTTGTTAGTTCTTGGTTTTTATGCCTTTTTTATCGTAAAACAACAATAAAAGAAAGAACGCCAAGTCAAAGAATGGAATGCGATTTGAATGGCGCAATATCTATACGGAGGATTTATGAAGAATTGACTTCAAAACTGATAAAATTATTTTTCTCGGATTTTTAACCCTTTACCACACGACAAAAATTTATACCAGTCCAAATTGAAAGCATCTGCAGACAATAATTTCAGTGTGGTTCAAATGATGTGATTTTTGTTTGATAGGGTACAAAACATTGTGGGAAAAGGAGAAAATGCTGGTTACCAACATTTTCTCCTTTTCCCACAATGTTTTCAAAAGGCTTTTTTCTCAAGGGTGTTAAAAGTCGGGATTGTGTGGTAAAGAGTTAAATCGTGGGAGAGTGACAGAGAGAGAGAGAGAGAGAGAGAGAGAGAGAGGGAGAGAGAGAGAGATTAAATAGACTTGAAAAGACACGAATATAGAGAAAGAGAGACAGACAGACAGAGAGGGAGAGGGAGAAAGAGGGATGGGATTTTTGAAACACCAACTGCACCTGCCAAAGCATGAGCCTGTGCTACAAATTATTTGCAAGCCACAGACTTCTTTCCCTCCGCTTTGAAGGGTGCGAAACAATATTCAGTAGCAAGATAGAAATGAGTCCTGTCACGACTACTTTCATCAAACTTCGGAACAAAAAGAAAATCTTTCCAGAGACTGCTGAATGTTTACCATTCCTTTTCAACAACAACAAGAAAAGGCTATCTTTCCTGAGATTGCCGTAGGTTTTCCATTACTTTTCAACAAAGCAGAAAGAAGAAAAGTGAAATGATATTTGAAGATGATTATCACTTTTCTCCCAATTGTTATCAGGTTGTAGATCGTATTGCAATGAAAAGATGAATCGAATGTAAAATATAAACGGAAGTTAATGAACCGTGTAAAATTGCTGTTTGCTGTTACGGAAAATGATATCAATGAAAAAAAAAACGCTTCGTTCAGTTTATATGTACTTTAGTCACATTTATACAATGCTCTGTGAAAAGGGGGCTTGATGAATCTGCAAAAAGTATCGACCAGGTCAGCCTGCGCAGTCCGCGCAGGCTGACCTGGGTCGAAACTTTTTGCTATCGGTAAATTTTTTGCATGACCAAGGACCACTCTTCCTCCATATTCGGTCAATCGTTAGACTTACATTGCTTGGTATAATGCATCACACAGAGATGTATTACGCCCCCTTTTGCCAGAGTCTGGTTCATATGTAAGCTATATTATCAGACAGATAGGGGGTTTTTTTGCTACGCTCCTACAGTTGATTGCTTAAAAAAAAAAACATGGTGGGAAAATAAGCAACCGCTTGTTACAACAGACTGTTCCTTTTCCCATCATGTTTTCAAAAAAAAAATACTTTCAGCATTCCTTCATTTTTATGTACTTCTCTCTAGATGGTCTAATGAACCAGTACAGTGATGGGACCAACAATAAGTAAAAAAAAAAAGACTCTTTTGAAAAGCTCATGCGATAGACCGACGGTTGACAACATTGTTGGAAAAGGATTGGAAAAGGAGCGGTAGCTTGCCACATTATTTTTTCTCTATTTTATTCAAGAGAAAGCAGTTCGGCATGGAATAATATTTCAATACATGAATACTTGGGAAAAATGTTAGTCGCAAACCAGTTAGATCTAGCATTTTCAAAGCTGTTTTCGTCAGCCTGAATATCCCACAAAATGTAGGAGAAAGGGACTAAACTCTTTGCAGTCTGATCTTGATCTACACTTTCAAGTATTTAAAGTTGCACTTGGTTCTCTAAGAGTTTAACTCATCCGCTGCCAACCGAAGAATTTTTGACACGTGAAAGATTTTTCGAGGCCTACAACTAATTTCTGCAAGTTAAAATGATTTTGGTCAATAGGTAAGCAAAAGATAGCAAACGGCGTAGATCAAAGATCAGACTGCACATTCTGTGCAATCTGATCTTGATCTACGCCGTGTTCCTGGTGACAATCATTCTACATACAAATCGAGGTTAATGGTCCGATTGCAGAATAAATTACAAGTTGTACTTCGACTAAGAATACAAATTAAAACCTATATCTTGAGTTTTTGATATTTTTTGAAAAATTTCTCATTTACATGTACCTAACGCAGTATCAAAATAAACATCCTCAGGGGAAGGAAAATACATGTACTCACTGGAAAAAGTAGCCATTGCTTGTATTTATTAGCACATTACCACCTGCAGAAGAAGCATATGGGCCTTGCTCTGGCAAAAGGGGTGTTTAATGCATCCCCGCTATGGATTATACTAGGCAAGTCATTATGTAACTTTTGATCCATAAAACCCATTTTGTCTGACAACCAACTGAATCATGAGGTAAGCTGGTCTTTTAGGATGCAGAAAATTGACCAAAAGCAAAAAGTTTCGGCTCAGGGCAGCCTGCGCAGTCCGTACAGGCTGACCCGAGCCAATACTTTTTTGCAGATGCATTAAGCCCTCTTTTTACAGAGCACGGCTTTTATATATTTTGAAAACCTCGTCGGGCGGCCAGGGGAGAAAATTGCCATTAGTTTATCTTTTTGCCTCAACGTGTTCGAAACTATTTACGTGGTTACGCAGAGCACCTTAAATTGTGATGACTATCCATATTTCTAACTTCATTCCTCCTCTCTCTCTCTCTCTCTCTCTCTCAATCTCTTTTTCTTTCTTTCTCATTACTTTACAATGATTCACTTCAAAATACCGATTTTAATCAGGTTGAATAAACCAAACTATCATTGAGTGTAGATGTTTAGCTGTCAGACCCGTGCTGTGTAATTTGAGACATTTGGGGAAATTTTTGTGAAGCAATAAACCCTTCCCTCAAAAACGCTTGCCTCCTTACAGTTTCATTATATACGTACAGTTTACATTAGAACGAACTTAACCCTTCATAAGCTGCTAAGCGCGACCCACCGACCTTCTGCGGACAGTGTAGATCAAGATCAGACTGCACAGAACGTGCAGTCTGATCTTGGATCTACTCTGTCCGATAAGGAGATATTTTTCTCCCAAAATTTTGTTTGAAATAACATTATTTGTGTTTTTTACTATCGACTGGAATATATCGTTTAACACTTTCAGCGCCATAGGCGAAAACAGGGGCTTTTGCGGATGGTATAGATCAAGATCAGACTGCACAGAACGTGCAGTCTGATCTTTGATCTATACCATCCGCTTGTTTAGTCAAGCCTGTATGATAAAAAATGTCTGAGTCTCAATGGGTTGTGTTAACCGAGTCATCCTAAGAGGTCGGGTTGATTTATTTGGCGCCGAAAGAGTTAACTTATTCAGCAGGATATGGGTTAATTAACACAAAAAAGGGAAAATCCATGCATGAGCTGAAACTTGGACAAATGTCTTTTTTGTTTTTGGTATTAAATCTCTACCACGTAATCCCGAGTTTTAACAAACCCGAGGAGGCTGTCGAAAACATTCAAGGTGGAAATGTTGGTAACCAGCATTTTCTCCTTTCCCTACAATGTTCTCATTTTTATCTTATTTTATTTTAGCACTGAACGTGGATACTAATTATGGTCTTAGAAAAGCACACAACATATTCAAATTAAAAGTTACATGTATATATGATGGATATGCATTGAACCATATCGGGTACATCAGCACCAAGGATATTATAAATCAAAGCGTTGAAAGCACTAGTGTGATGATGCTCAATGCATCTGCGAAAAGTATCGACCAAGATCAGCCTGCGCAGTCCGCGCAGGCTGACCTGGGCCGAAACGTTTCGCTATTTGTCATTTTTCTGTTTGTCAAAGGACCATTCTACCCCATGATGCAGTCGGCTGTTAAAGGAAGTAGCCATTATGGATCCATAATTATAATATGATGGCTTGCTTGGTACAATGCATCACGAAGATGTATTAAGCCCCTTTTTGCCAGAGTATGGCTCATATACATGTACACGTACACCTATGATACCCGTACGACAGAAGATTTTGGAAAAAATTGTCACAAGTAGAGAAATCGATCTATTTTTCCACGATGTTTCCGAGACTTTTCCTCTATACAAGATTTTGCATCGCAATTGGAATCTCGTTTTTCTTATCATGTTTACAACTGAAAATACCACATGACTTTTACGCCCAGGTCAGCTTTTGTTTTCTATTTATTTGAGTTTATTTTTCTTTCGGCCTAATTTTTCTACTTAGATTTGCTCATGCACTATTTTTTGGTAGCCTGAAAAAATAAACCTAGGTAATAAATCGTCCTTTAACCCTTTACCACACAATGTCGCATTTTAACGACCCTTGGAAAAAAGCCTTTTGAAAACATTGTGGGAAAAGGAGAAAATGCTGGTCACCACAATGTTTTCTACCCCATCAAAGAAAAATTGCACTATTTGAGCCGCATTGAAATTGTCGTCTGCAAAATGCTTTCAATTTGGACAAGGCTAAAATTTTGTCGTCCGGTAAAGGGTTATCCTATCGAGTTCCGTATCACATTCCTACCACTGACTAGGAGGAATTTATCAAATTCGAAATTGGTATACAACAAAAGTTGCCATTTATATCAACTTTCGTTCATGATCTAAAAGAAAAATTCCACTGCAGCTTGACACAATATTAGTCTTAGTTTAGCACTAGGCACCGGACGGTGTAGATAAAATATCAAAATACATGTTCTGTGCAGTCTGATCTAAGCTCTACCATGGCTCTCCGCAAAAGCTGTGTATGTTGCCATCGACAATAAAACATAAAATGTTAGTCATCTATCCTACAGAGCGAACCAAGATCAGACTTAGCTCTGATCTCTCACTAAACTCATTGCACAGGCAATCATAGACTGATATGGGCACGAGATGGGTTCGGATGTTTAATTGTACCCGTTTATAAATATTTGCGGTAGGTCATGCAGGGTACAACAAAGGATTAGTAACAGCGTATGGGTTCGCTGGGTATAAGGGCACCGGGGGTCCACGGTATATCATTTATAACAGAAGAAAAATACACCATCGAGCCCATTGTATCTGTCACTCTCAAAATTGTTGACGCTTAAAGGGTCTCTCAAAACTCTAAGCTGCTTTTTTAGACAGATTAGGTTCAAGATCAGACTGCAAAAACATGCAATCTTATCTTAGGTCTACATAATCCGTCTTGAACTGATATTCATGTCAAGAGAAGCCTTTAAATTGCAACATTTTCAATCTCATCTTGACTTAAAACGTCCAGTTTGATTACTTGGTTTACAAAGGGTTAGATAAAGCTTTGTACCATTTTGACGGTGAGAGAGTTCCCCTGTACTCGCGTGACTACATACATGTGAACCATGCTCTGTGAAAAGGGGGCTTAATGCATCTGCGAAAAGTATCGACCAGGTCAGCCTGCGCAGTCCGCGCAGGCTGACCTGGGCCGAAACTTTTCGCTATCGGTCAATTTTCTGTATGTCAAAGGACCAGTCCACCTCATGATTCAGTCGGTTGTTAAAATAAGTGGCTATTATGGATCTATGATTTTATGATGACTTGCTTGGTATCATGTATCACGGTGATTTATTAAGCCCCCTTTTGCCAGAGCATGGCTCATGTATTTTAGAATAAACTATGTAGTTTTTGTCAAGTGAACAATGTTCTTTTCTGTTCTGTTCTGTAATATGCACAGTAAAGAGGGGACTTTTCCGGTCCAAAGAGTAGTATTCTTTTCATTCTTCCCTAAAACCTACCTTGTAGGTACTCAACAACTGAGACACTTTTGTTGAGTTCCCACAACAAAGCTTCCAATCAAGACGTGCTGCTTTTAAGAATTCCACAACCTCCTCTAACCTTGACCTTGCTCTTTCATTCAAATAGTTCTTGGTAAGCATACGCGACCAACTTATTGCTGTCTGTTTGTCCGTCCGTCTTTCTGTCCGTCTGTCCATCCATATTTCGTGTGTTATCCCGCCCCAACTCTTCTACTTTTTCTTCGATGCACTTGCTTAGTTACATGTATTTGTCAACCGTCCTTCTAAAATGGTGAGGGAAACCTGCTCTCTGGCTCTATGAAAGACAGTGTAGAAAGATAACTGGGGGTTTCGAACGCCTGGGAACATGTAATTGAAATTAGATTATGTAAGTAAAAAAAAATCAAGAGGCATCTCTCTCTCTCTCTCTCTCTCTCTCTCTCATGGGGAAAGGGGAGGGCACAAAAATATGTTATAAAATATGGGATATTGTACACTCATGGTCATACTGTCCATTTTGTGATATCAGATCTTGATCTATGCTGTTGCAAATAGCCAAGTTGCCCTTGACACAATCATTATATTTTGTGTATTGACAAATAAGTATTAAACCTTTACCAAATTGCAAAATTATAGACTTGTCCAAATTGAAAGCATTTGCAGATGAAGTCTAAAAATAGACTGAAAAAAAAAAAAAAAAACGACTAAAGCTTATGTTTTTGGAAGGACAGAAAACGTTGTGTGAAAAGGAGAAAATGCTGGTAACCAGCATTTTCTCCTTTTCCCACAATGTTTTTTTAAAACTTTTCTCCCCAGGGTCGTTAAAACTCGGGATAATTTGTTAAAGGGGTAATTATCCATTTCCCTTTAACCTCTAAGCCCTTGAAAAAATATGTATGAAAAAATTCTTTGAAAACAACCTTGAAAACACCCTCGTAATCGGCATGAATCAAGTGTTTCTATAGTACACGAATGCTGCGGACAACTTTGAAAATATTGTGGCGAAAGAATAAATCGTTCATAACAAGCTTTTGTCCTCTTGCCACTCTGTTGTGACAGCTATTGGTGTACTATACTTTGATTCGTTTCTATTGTCCTTCTTTTTACAAGCACTGCAAATTTTGTTTCAGAATGGAATGATTTAAATTTCGAATTAATGTTATGACTCGTAGCCTACTGACTCACTGAATGTATAGATCTGTTTGTATTGTTTTAGATAACCTAATTGTTCGTATATCAAAGGTCTAAAAATACTAATTACTCCCACAGTATCGTGGATTATCGCCATTAATCAGTGTTAATCCGCGACTTTATCCGGCAGATCTTTGTAATCCTTTTTTTTTTTTGTCTACCTATTCTGCGGATCCCATCGCCCTTTTGACGCTTCAATCAGAAACGTTTAGTTTGAGGTTTTGACCTCCCATTAACATGAATTCAATTATGAGACTGCTTATGTATGTCGTCTATGTAACTGGAAAATAACATACTTTGTAGATTCAGATCAGGCAGCACGAAACCGTGCCGTCTGATCTGAATCGACAGTATTTGTACTTGAAATAGAGATACGTGTATCTGTCTGGACTAAGAACAATATATACAACCCCCTGTTACGCCGAAAAACACAAGAAATACATCTTTAGAGGACTTCACCATTTTGGGTAAAAATATAAATTTCCTGCAGAATATAAATATATGAACCTTGCTCTGGCAAAAGGGGGCTTAATGCATCTCCTTGATGCATTGTAACAATCAAGCCACCAAATAATTATGGATCCATAATAGCTACTTTTTTAACAACCGACTGAATCTTAAGGTAGACTTGTCCTTTGACTTACAGAAAATTGACCAATATCGAAAACTTTCGGCCCAGGTCAGCCTGCGCGGACTGCACAGGCAGACCTGAATCGATACTTTTCGTAGATGCATTAAGCCCCCTTTTCATAGAGCATGGCTCAACTATATGTTGTATACATAGCATTTTTTTTAATATTTCTAGTTAGTTTCTGAGCCATGTAAACGACTGCAAAAATTTGCTACATGTACATGTATTTAACCAGGTTATGCAGTTACAGACATTTTCATGTATTGACTTTCAAAATGATATATCAAACGACTATGTATTTATATTAAGGTTCCCTCCACACTCCATACAGCTCTGAAAACATACTATTTCTTCAAAAGAAACGTTTTTTGTCATATAAAGAAGTAAAAGGGCAGGCATGAATTTAGTAAGTCAAAGATTTTGTCAAAATCTCTACTTTTCCTTTAAAGCAGCATAAAGCTAAATTTTGACCTAGATCTAGACAGAATTTTAGAAGACCAGTGATATTTGGTGAGGAAAATTTAAGGTTGTGTGTGTGTGTTTTTTTTTTTACTTGAGGAAACCCCACAAACATTAAAATCAAAGCGCTGACGCACTGAAGGCAGCGGGTTTGTGCCAGCTACAGATCTTATTACTTTCTTTGCACAGGTTTCCTTTATACTTGACTTGAAGTAAAAAGGTGCCTTAATCGATCTGCAAACAGTATAGACTTAGGTCAGCCTGTGCAGGCAGTCAGTCTGTGCAGTCTTCACAGGCTGACCTGGGCTGAAACTTTTCGCCATTGGTCCATTTTCTGTACATCGAAGGGTCGGTCTATGGATCAATAATTATTTATGTCTTGCTTGGTATAATCCATCACGAGGATGCAAGAAGCCCCCTTTTGCCAAAGCACAGCTCATTTGTTTGTGGCTAAAATAAAGATAAAATCTAGTACATGAGCACAGGCAGAAAACAAGACTTGAATATATGATATTAATCCTTTCCAAAACAATCCCAAGTTTTTATGGCCCTGTGGAAGAGGCCTTTAAAGACATTTGTGGAAATGGAGAAAGTGCTTCTAACCAATGTTTTCTATTATATCAATCCGTAACATTTATGAAATTCTTGAAAGGTATCTTAAAGTACTGAAAACCAGTCTTAGTATAATTTTGAGGTTTTACACCTCAAAATCCTTGTAGGCCAAATAATGTGCTTTATAAAAGTTTTGCCGATCCCTTTTAAGGAGTTTGTAGCTCAAAGACTTGAAGTTGGTACCGCTGGTTTAAATTTCCAGCATGGTCTTCTTTCTGATCCACTTATCATTTATGCCATGTTGTTATTCAGTGCATGACCTTAAGGAAATAGCCAAGAAACGCATGCATAGGTACACTGGCAGCTGTTATGACCCAAGCTGTTTAAATTTCATTAACTGCTAATAAATTATACTGAAAGAAGCCATTTGCAGACAAAAATTGAAACATGGCTCAAAAACAGTGTACATCTTTGATAGGGTAGAAAACATTGTTGGAAAAGGAGAAAATGCTGCTTACCAGCATTTTCTCCCATTCCTACAATGTTTGTAAAAAGTTATGTTCTAAGGGTCGTTAAAACTTGAGATTGTGTTGTACAAGTAAATGCATAATATAATTTGCAGTTATAACTACTTTTAACTCTTTACCACTCAATGCCGACTTCTAACAACCTTGAGAAAAAAGCCTTGTGAAAACAGTCTGGGAAAGGAGAAAATGCTGGGAACCAGCATTTTCTCTATTATCCACAATGTTTTCTATCCTATAAAATAAAACTTGTACCATTTGAGCCACAATGAAATTGTCGTCTGCAAATGCTTTCAGTTTGAACACAGCTGAAATTTTGCCGTCTGCCAAAGGCTTAATGGGTGACTTTTCCTGTAACATCGCCTGTCATAGCCGAATCCGTACGACTTTGGCGATAAAAGGCGATGTTACACGAATCCCATTACGATGCCCTATGCTCAAAATTCATCATGCAAACAAACACCAACAAGAAAAAGTCGATGCAAAGAATCAAAGTCGCCGCAAATTTTTTTATTTAATGCTTCAAGAAAGCCAGGGCAAATAAGTAAATGTCAGTTTTCATCAGCAGATTTTTTAACACATTATGAAATTGATGTGACTGTGAATCTATATCAAAAGTTGTCTTCTGTTACAGTATCTAATACCCTCGCATAGCGCTCTCTGAACTCTTTTCCAAACGAAAAATATCAGACTCTTCCAAATTCAAAGGGTTGACAGACGACAATTTAAAAAGCTGCAAAAATGGTAGAAAATTCGCTAGTAGTGGGGGGAAAAGTATTTGTTAAAGGAGAAATTGCTTATAACGAGTAATTTCTCCTTATCCAACATGTTTTTCCAAAAGAATTTGACAGCGCACGTGATAACCCGCGTTTGTTTGGGAAAGTGTTGAAAACAGGGCCAAGTTACTAAAATGTTGCTGTCCTAGGATAGTATGATTCAAGAGAACGTAAGTTTGCAAGGCATGCTTTCAATTTAAACAAGTCTAAAACTATACTGTTTGGTGAACGCTGTTAATAAAGAATATTGGTTTTGCATTGCGATTTATGAACAACACAGCGAAAAACTGGTCTCTCTCCAGATTTTTTCCAACAAAGTACATGTAAATTTATCTAGAACTTGGTGAGAAATAAACAAAAGGGTTCTAAACAATCTTTGTTTTAAAAACTAAACTTAGAAAGAAGTAACCAACAATGGTTAGATACAATCATAACCATCATACTCGTTCTTCGGCGGAATTTAACACAATTTCAGCAATGTACAATTTTAGCGGTGGTCATTCAACAAAAAACACAAATAGTAGGAAAAACTAGGTACTAAATAATCAAAATGATAATTAAACCTGTGTACGAAATGACGAAAGTGGATACGAAATGACCAAAATAGAAAGTATAGGTAGGTACGAAATGACCAAAATCGTATCTACGAAATGACCTAGGTACGAAATTAACTAGGTACGAAATGACTGGAAACCTGTACAGCCTTGACCAATGGAAACAAGGCATTTATTTGGATGAGTCCATTTCTCGCGAATAGCGAAAATAAAAGTAATACTTGGGCGGATTTTTTGATGTTGTAAGTATTAACAGAGCAAAAATAGTATCGTATTGTATATACTTCGTAGTCTAAGAATGAATTAAAAAGCCAGTTTAAGGCGAAGTAGAAAGATTCCTTGTTAACCTTAACACCCCTATAAAAAAGAAATTGCCATTGTCCATGTCCTAACTCGAAAAACTATTAAAAATATAGTAGCGCGCTTCTGCGCGGCGACTAATAAAAACTTTTGCTCTGAAAATATTTTCTTTTGCACTTTTTCGGTCTATGTAGATACCGACGCCCTCTTTCCGTTTCTATTCTACAGTAACATTACGGATGAACTCGTAAGGTGTAAGGCAGTTTTGAAAGGGTGTCGTCTGCGCGAGTAGCGCGTATTTATACATGATCGTTTGTGTATTCATGGAGGAACTATTTAGTCAAGTGTAGGAATCAAGTTTTGTTTACCTCGCGTATCCAGGAAAAAGCTGCCGGATGCAAGAATTCTCGACCTAGATAAATATCGTAAGCGTTGAAAATCAGTAACTCATACCTGGGGACTATGACACCGGGTTTCACCCGCTGCCAAAAATACAAAAATAGCTACCGCTGGAACTGATAATTTAGCGGCTCTGTCGACTGAGCTAACTAACTACGGTAGACTAATTACGGTATGTCGTGTGTTTAAAACCAGCCATGCTCTTGCAAAAAGGGATTTAATGCATCTCCGTGATGCATTATAACATGCAAGTGGTCACATGATTATGGATATATAAAATTAATCTTGTCTAACAACCGGTTGGATCATAAGCTAGCATGGTCCTTGGACATGCGGAAAATTTACAAATAGCAAGAAGTTTCGACCCAAGAAGGTCAGCCTGCGGTCAGCCTGCATGGACTGTGCATGCTGACATTGGCAGTACTTTTTTTTTTCTCTCTCAGATGCATTAAACCTCCTTTTCACATAGCATGACTGAAATGTATTTACTGTATACCTTAAAAGTTGCAGGGAAAAGAAACAAAAAATGGAATAATCTTATTAATTTCTACATGTATTTCTGCATATGCATGTATCTTAGTTTCAAGCCCTATTTGCAAGAGTCTAAAAATCACAAGATTTTGTTAAGATTTTCTCCAAAACTTGCGGATCAAATTTGCAAAGCTCTTTATTCATTATCCCTTTACCACACAATCCTAACTTTTAACGACCCTGAGGAAAAAGTCTTTTGAAAACATTGTGGGAAAAGGAGAAAATGCTGGTAACCAGCATTTTCTCTTTTTCCCACAATGTTTTCTGCTCTTCCGATCACAAATTTCAAATTTTGAGTCACATTTATTATGTCGTCTGAAAAAGCTTTCAATTTGGAGTGGTCTAAAATTTTGTCCTTCCGTAAAAAGTTATAACTGTGCATGAGATTCAATGACTGGCTTCACTGGTGACCTGTCTAGGATAGATTCATCAGTGTGAACTAAAATTCTATTTTCTTTAGAAACTATTATATACTTTATTAAAATGTGCTTTTAATACATATTTTTGGGAGATTATATTTCAACGGTCAGCTGATCACCATGAAAAGGAGAATGTTGATTTAGTTTATACAACTTATACGCCTTTAACCCTGTACCAAACGACAAACTTGTAGACTTGTCCAAATTGAAAGCTCTAGCAGACGACAAAGTAAATATGGCTTGAACGATGGCATTTGTCTATGAAATAGTAGAAAACATTTTGGGAAATGGAGAAAATGCTCGTTACCAACATTCTTTCCTTTTCCCACAACGTTTTCAAAAGCTTTCTTCCTCAGTGTCGTAAAAAACGGGATTGTTTAGTACAGGGGTAACTCTTTTTATTCTAAATTAACTAGATGGACATTTTCAGCCAGTGCAAGAGAACGAATTATCAACAATTCAAAGCAGCTTATGTTAGAATATCTGGAAAATTGGTCGTCAGAGCAAACTCTGTGCCGTCTTATCTTAACTCTACGAAACGACAAAATTTTAGACTGGTCCAAATTGGAAGCATGTACAGACGACAAAATAAGTCAGACTGGAAAATGGAATGTTTTTGGAATTGTAAAAAACATTGTGGGAAAAGGAGAAAATGCTGGTTACCAGTATAAAAAATGGGTCATAAACATGGCTTGACGTTGATTAAAATGAATACAGTTCAAAATTCTGGGAGGACGAGGGGGAAAAATGCTCGTTTTGAAAATTTTCTTATTTTACTCCAATTTTTCATAAGTATTCTACCGTAAGAGGAAAGAGAATAATGTCTGCAGGAGGTTAGGAGGTACTTTGAATACAAACACTGAAAAAAAAAAAAAAACCGCAAGAGTAAGGAATACCTTTCTGAAAAGAAAAGAAACAAGAAATGTCTTTAAAGAAAGATAGATAAATTTGCCCGCAACTAGACAGGGGCCCTTAAAATAAACATGTCTACATTTATAGCCAATCACAAATTTCTATTTATTCATTTTTATCAGTGCCAAAAAGTAGGTCAAAAGCCAGCACATTCAGCTTCGCCGAAAATATGGTGCACTTTATGCGGACACATGAAAATAGTACGCAGGTTCCCAATTTAGTGGGTATCATGAGGGGCTTAATGTAAAGAGAGGGATCGGGCGCATTTTTTTGTGAATTCAACCCTATATCAAACCGCAGAATTTTAGACTTGTCCAAACTGAAAGCATTTGCAGACAACAAATTGAATGTAGCGCAGATGATTAAATTTTTCTTAGAAAGGGAAAAAACATTGCATGAAAAGGAAAAAATGCTGGTTACCAGCGTTTTCTCACTTTCCTACAATATTTTCAAAAGCTTTCTTTCTACGGATGTGTGTGGGAAAGGTTTTATGTAAAGAGAGGGGTCACATTAATTTTTGTGAATTAAACTTATTTAGAAAATGAGGAATGTCGGAGAAAAAAATAGACAAATAGATCGTTACGATAAATTTTCCTTTTGCAACAATGTTTTCAATAGTGGTTTGTAAATCATTTGTGGGAGAAATTTTTTAAGCTTTTGTTCTGTGGGAAGACGACTTAAATGTTCATTGTCCCTTACATTGCCGCGTTAATGAAACATTTTAGTTGGGGGAAAAGTTCTTCTGCACCGACAAGACTAATTACGCCAGTTTATCTCTGGTATATCAAAGCATAGAGCAGATTCATTATACGAAACAAGGGAGGGTTGGGTCTAAGATCAGACTACATGTTCTTTGCAGTCTGACCTTAATCTACATTGTCATCAGAAGTGACAACAATCACCAAGTTAAGTGTTTAGATGGGTTCTCAACAAAAGTAAATGCAGTCGGATTAATAGATTAGTGTCTCTTCTTCAAAAGTTCTCGATGTTTAAATTATTGTAGTTGTTACATTGATAATCAGAAAAAAAATATCTCTCATTTTTTCGCCTATATTTGCTTGTATGTTTGGCCTTTACTTCCTTCCTCAACAGCACATGACTGGGCTATGCTCTGTGAAAAGGGGTTCAATGCATCTGCAAAAAAGTATCGACCCATGTCAGCCTGTGCAGGCTGACATGGGTGGACAATTTTTGCTTTTTGTAACTTTTCTGAATGTCCAAGGACCACTCTTCCTCCATATTCAGTCAATCGTCACACTAAATGGATTTTAATGATCCCTGATTATATAAATGACTTGCTTGGTATAATGGATCACGGAGATGCATTAAGCCCCCCTTTGCCGAAGCATGGCCCATGTATATTAGTCATATCACAACGACCAGAGCACCTATAAGAGGGACTTCTTTATTAGTACTTTGAGAAACACTTATTCCAAGCTACTGGCTGCTTTATCATATAAACATCTTCGAAACAAAGTTTAGCAATAGAGAAAGGAATGCGTCTCATCGGAATAACAATCATTATTAAATTTTCTTAAAAAGAGTTCGGCCTATTTGGGTGTCAGACTCACGGCCCTGATTCGTAACGAGAGAACATCCATATCAAAAATAAAATTACGATTCTTTAAAGTTTCCGTCCTCTCCTGGTTTTGGTCAAGAAAAAACAAAACAAAAATTCATTTAACCCTTAAGCTGCTAATCGCGACACACTGACCTTTTGCGGACAGTGTAGATTAAGATCAGACTGCACAGAACGTGCAGTCTGATCTTTGATCTACACTATCCGATACGGTATTTTCTTTCCGGTGAAATCAACTTTGAAACCGCAATGTTTGGGCTTTTAGTATTGAGTAGAAATTTACGTTTCATCTATTTAGCAGCTTAAGTGTTAATGGTATTGCAGCAATAGAACAGAAAATTGCATAGCTTAAATATGACCGCACGTGTCTACAGATGATGCCTTTGAAAACATTGCTTAAAATGTATCAAGCCTTTTCTCCTTTTCCTGCGTTGTCTTTTACCCTTGTGCCTTCAGCTGATATTTAGGAATTTTGAATTTGTCTGCAATCCTTTCAGCTCGGAAGAGTCTAAATATGTTCGCTTGGCAAAGGGTTCAGATAAAACCTAAATTTAATTCCTTATTCTGAAAGGCGTCACTCGCTCCTTTTGACCACATTTTTGTGGTTACTGCACATATTTTTGTAAACTTTCAGCTTGCTGTGTGCAACGTTAGGTGATTTTGCCGACTGTGTAGACCAAGGTCTACAAGCAAATGCTCCTTTTTCCACAATACTTTCTGCATCAATGCATTTCATTGTCACTAGTAGCCCCTAATTTACAGGAATGCTGCCCCACTGATAGACATGGATACTGACATTCGCTGTCAGGGCGATTTAAACCAGAATCTTACCGAATACACGACATTGTAGATGCAAGTCAGACCGCATTTCTTCTTGTGACACAATGGTTTTACATGCGTTTTTTTTTTTTTATGTCAAAGCTTCATTTGTGACGATTAACCCGTATTAACTAAATAAGTGAAATGAAACTTTCAAGCTGATAGTAAAAACTCAAATTTTGCTATTTCAAAGGTATTTTGGAGAGACAGATATGATTTCCTTATCGGACAGTGTAGATTCAGATCAGACTGCACGTTCTAAGTGTTAAATTTATTTTCTGTTAGAATTTTTGTTCAACAATGAATAATTTAACCCTTTACCAAATAATCCCGGAGTGTTTTTGCGACCATTGAAAAAATATACCTTTTAAAAACAACTTGAAAAAAAAAAAGGAGAAAATGCCGGTAACCAGCATTTTCTCTCTTTTTCAACAATGTTTCTTTTTTATTTCCAACACTTCCAAACGAAAACACCACCGTTCAATCCGCCGTTTAAGTTGTCGTCTGCAAATGCTTTGAGTTTGGTCGAGTCTAACATTTTGTCGTCTGGTAAAGAGTTGACAAAGACTGTTACTGCAGATCAGACAGAAAGTGGCCGACAAAAGGAACTAATGCGTTAATAATTTGGCAAGGTACTTTTAAATATCAAAGTAAACAGCAAAATCTAACACAGTCATGTGGAAATAGATTAGAGTAGCGCTCTGGGAATATGGGGTTTAATGCAGCTTCCACTTAATGCATCACAGTGAGCAAGTCTTTGCATAATGTGCATCCAGTTTGTTTACAAGTCATACGGTATGATGGTCCTTTGAAATGCAGACAATTTATCAACTGTAACAAAGTTTTGACCCATGTCAGCCTTTGTAGTCCGCGCCGGCTGACATGGGTCGATACTCTTTGCAGATGCATTGCTATACCTTTTCACAGGGCATGACTCAGTCATTTTACGGCACGCCATATACATGTACTATAGATTTTACCTTTTCCTGAATACAAATTGGTTTAAAATTCCTGCAGTAGACCATTTCCGTAACCATTGGGGGGAAAAGGGGTTGTTCTTTGTCAATAGTTATTGTCCCTTTCCAACGATATTTTCCATATCAAAGCAACCCACTTAAATTGACTTCATTATACGGAATAAGAATAGGGCCATGCTCATTGAAAGTGGGTTTAACTCTTATACTGTCAAATAACTTAAATGAGCCACGTTCTGCGAAAAGGGGACTCAATGCATCTGCGAAAAATATCGATCCAGGTCAGCCTGCGCAGTCCGCGCAGGCTGACCTGGGCCGAAACTTTTCGCTAATGGCCAATTTTCTGTATGTCAAAGGATCATTGTACCTCATGAATCAGTCGGTTGTTACACAAAACGGATTTTATTGATCCATAAATATGTGATGACTTGCATGGTATCATGGATCAGGGGATACATTAAGCCCCCTTTTGTCACAGCATGGCTCAAATGAAACTTTCAAGCCGATGGTAAAAACCAATATGTTGGTATTTCAAAGTTATGGAGGTTGGGGAAATATCTCTTTATCCGACAGTGTAGATCCAAGATCAGACTGCACGTTCTGTGCAGTCTGATCTTGATCTACACTGTCCGCAAAAGGTCAGTGGGTCGCGATTAGCAGCTTAAGGGTTAATGCATCTGCAAATAGTATCGGATCTGGGTCAAAACTTTTTGCTATTGGTCAATTCTCTGTGTGTCCAAGGGTCAGTCAACCTCATGATACTGTCAATTTTCCTGAAAAAAAAAGATTATTGATCAAGAATTATGTGATTACTTGCCAGCTATAATGCACATCGGAGATGCATTAAACCCCCTTTTCCAAAAGCACGACTCCTAAGACATTGTGCGTAAAGAAGCTGTTGCTTGTAACGAACTATTGCCAATTATCCAAAATTATTTGCCTTGGCAAAGGACATCCTAAAATCTAGCACAGTCATGAAATATCAAATTTTAGTTTTAGCATGTCATTCACCATAGGGACTGATTTACCCTTTACTTCTTTACCAAACGATACCGGTTCTTTGCCATCCTGAGAAAAAATGGCTTTTTAAAACATTGTGGAAAAAGGGAACAGCTGTCTGTAGCAAGGAATTGCTCATTTTCCAACAGTATTTTCCATAAACCTTGAAAATCGAATTTCCCCCTTCTCACAAATACTTAATTTATTGCGTAATTTGGCATGTTTAATACTGGCCATTGTGATGGTATGGGGCCACTATATTACCCCATGACCTTTATACGAGCGTATTATCAGAAAATATGAACGAATACCGGTATTGTACAGAACAGAAAAAAAAGGAGTTCGGTGCACAAATAGTCAATGGAAAAATAAAAATGGTATGACCAATGGAGAAACAGCTCGACATGTCAGTTTCTCCATTTTTTTAATTATGTTTTTTTTAATGAAGTTTTTATTCCTTTTTTTTTTTTCAAGGTGTATTTTATACACGCAAACAAATTCCATATTGGCGACAGGATTAACGGATTAGAATGTTAAGCCCTCTATTCGACGAAGGAAAAGCTTCGTGAGCGGCAAGTCTTAGATGTAGTACTTGTAAAATATGACTAATTTCTTGTTTAAATACGGTAACCTACTTTGCGTCATTCCAAGCTGTTATCAACACCTGCAGAAATAAAAACATTGTGAAAAAGGAATCAGTTGTTAATAAGCGGCTCTAGATGTTAACACATTACATTTATGGGCGGTATTAGGTGGTTTTGCAAACCGTGTAGACCAAGATCGGACAACACCGCACGTACATAGAAGATAAAATCCTTTGGAACATGTTGAAAAAACACCAAACAACTAAACAAGTAGAAATAAAAAACTCCAAAAATGAGAAAAAAAATATATCTTGTCTCCGTGATGAACCGACCTCACAAATGCCGCTCTTTTTCTTTTTAAGCTTCAAGTTCGTCTCCGCACAATGACTAAAGATTCCTTGCAATGTTTAACCCTCTAGTGCCCAAACCCCTTTATATCAATTCAAAAATTATTTAATTCAGTATTTTGGCTTTATGGAAAGGTTTATATTAATAAATGGTTAGATTTAAGTGATATGTTGTATTTTCTAGATTTTAGAACATGTTGCATTTATGCAACAGTGGGCTGCTGAAAAAATGTTGCATATATGCAACATATTTTATTTTTTATTCTTTAAGTAAAGTAAACTATTCTGCTGTCTTTTAACATTTATTTCTTTAACAAAGAAAACTATTTATCATGATTTTAACATAATTAACATGCTTTAATTCAATCAAATTCAAGAAATTTCAATTTGTTAGTCTCTCTCAATCTAATTCAAGATTATCTGTATTTATTTATTTTGGTTTACACCAGATCAACAGTATTTCAGTTATATTATGGCAACAGTTAACTTATTTATGCTTCCTTGGTGATCCACCAGTACCAGGGCTAGAAAGGATGTGCCTTAACAAAGGCCACTCTACTTTGACCGACTGCCACAAGTGGGTATCGAACCCAGACATGACGCAAATCTCAAATTCCTGATTCATCCATCTTTCACCAATGGACATTTTAAGAGAAACCTGTCAGTGGCTTGGAAAGAATGTTGTGTGTGGTACTGGTGAAGAAATACCAAGAGCACATGAACATGGATAGGTGCACTGACCGCCGTTATACGACCGCTGTGATATGACTGAAATACAGTTGAAGATGGCATAAAACTCAAATCAATCAATCAATCAATCAACCAACCGATCAATCAATCAATCAATCAATCAGTCAATCAATCAATGTGAAATAAATCAACATTTATCTTCACTGAGAACTTTTCTTGTTCTTCACATGTGAAATGCAGGGTGCCTGCTCATGAACTCGAGGCCCCGTGTTTCAGCCTCAATAGATCCACTGTGCCCTTCGTGGGAGTTTCCTTGGACAAGACACTTCACAGCCCTAGCCTAGTACTTGTGAAAACCCAGGAAACTACATGAATATGTGAGCTGTCACCGTGAAATCGCTGAAATAATGTTGAAAGCGGGGTAAAACACCGTAAAGTCAGAACATGTGAGATGCAGTTAGGTAGTTTCTGTCTTTGTTAAGCCCTAAAAGAACATCACACCTCAAACACTTTGGGAAGGCTGAGTATTTAAATCTCCCACGGGAAAGTGACCCACAGCATCTTGGCTGCAGTCATCGATTGGCCTCTTGGTTGATCTTTTGTTTGTTGCTATTGCTGGTGGTGACAGAGTTGGACAGCCCACCATTATTTCTTGATAGACTACCGAAAAGCATGAAATAAATAAGAAATACCTCAGAAGTGACAACATATGTCATATATTGTTAACACCTAGTCACTCAACACTACATTCAATGGGACAGGTAACCGTTGCAAATCATTTATGAATGCACAGAGTTTCAATGGTTTTGTTATGCAAAATTCCACAATGCCTCTTGTACCATAGCCAGGCATTGATAACCGTGACAATGAGGGTGTGCTAAAACAGGAATATGTACCACCACCATCTGCAACAGATTTTGAGATTTTATACCAATCTCCAGAACTTTAACACAGCTCCTCAAAGTCACAGTTTGTGTAATTTATTGCCAGTAATAAGTCCCTTGCAACTGCTGATGCCTTTGTTTACATATTCTGAATGAATAATTGGAAAAAAAGACTTTGATTATAAAAACAAACGTTCCACATGACTACTCTTCGGGTACTGGTATTGTTTGTCTGACTAGGGGTTAAACTGTTTAAATAGATGTTGGCTTGATCAGTTATGAAACAGTGAATACTTCTGATTAACTCTTTACCAGTTGACAAACTTTTGGACTCGTCCAGACTGTAAGTATTTGCAGAAGACAAAACAACTGTGGCTCAAACCATAAGTTTTTTTTTCTCTAGAAGGGTAACGAGCATTTTGTCCTTTTCTCAGTGTTTTTCAAAAACAATGTATCCCACAGCCATAATAATAAGGGCTTATCTGGGAAAGAGTTAAAATCGTATCATTTATGCATCTTATGTCTGTCGTTGCAGATATGCAACATTCACTGCAATGCATATTACGTCATCATAGGTAATAAAACAAGCAAATTACTTGAATATAATTGGTTGAAACAGACTTTAGATCACATTTTTGAGCATATTGATACTATTTTTCTTTTCTCAAATTACTTCGGAATCATTTTTAAAAGCTTACAAAAATATTCTTAAGTTTATTCCTTTAATTCCCGATGTTGCATATAAGCAACAGGTAAACATCAAGCCCCCTGTTGCATATATGCAACGCAGGACTTTACATTCATATTATGAATTAATTCAGCTTTTGAAATGAAAACAAAGTATTCAGTTGTCTTAAGTAAGCTTTTAACTGTTACCTTGCACTATTGTTACAAAAAAACATCTACCGTGTTTGATGAAAATTGTTTTTCCGCTTTCTCCCTAAAACCACATCCAGCCCACAGTGGAGGAAGCCATTTTGATGATGTCATAGAACGATGTCATGAGTTTGTAATAATGATGTCATCATGCTTCAATTTTGTAAACATTGAAGTAATCAGGACTAAAAGTACTGAAGGGTCAAATATTGAATTAAGATTGTGATACGGACGTGAAATAAAATGTGTTGCATATATGCAACGGTGGGCACTAGAGGGTTAAATGAAATAAATCCGAAATTTATTCTCAAATTATCGACATCCCTCACCCCCTGCTATGTTTGACTTTCTGTTTAATCGAGTTGTAAATTTAAACAATTTCAAATTATCTTTTTACTCTGGTCAGTTTGTATTCATTATTAACCCTTTACCACACAATCCCGTGTTTTAATGACCCTAAATGAAAACATGGGTAACCAGCATTTTCTCCCTTTCTTTTAATGTTTTATACCCTTTCACTGACAATTTCCAAGGTTTGAGCCACATTTGTTTTGTCTTCTGCAACTGCTTTGAATTTGGATTAGTGTAAAAAAAAACCGTCATCTGGTATAGATTTAAACATTTCACTCGTGTAGTCAAAGTGAGGATGACAGACAGACAGACAGAAATGTTTATTCAACAGACTTGTACAACGTACATCGTCATCATTACAAAATTATTTTCACTGACAATATAAATGTTCCAAGAGATCGGATAAGGCATAAATAACATTCAATCCCTATCAGTCAAATGCTACTTTTTGGACAGCACAGATCAAGATCTTGAGCGCTCAGCGTTCTGGAGAGACCGTGAAGTTAAGTTGCGCCTGGAACACACAGACAGATGCACAGGCTGCCATGATGCATCTGAAACATCGTTGATCCGGTGTTTACATATTAACCCATAAGACAAAATTACAGGCGGACGTCAAACTTTAAAGCATTTTGCAAACGCAAACCAGTTGTGTGTTAAATGACGAGATTTGTCTCTGAATGGGTAAAAAACATGGCGGGAAAAAGGGAAAATGCCAGTCTTGCCAAAGGACGCTCCCACGAAATGCCTAGTGCTTCGAATGAGGATTGAACCCGAGGCCTCCAAGGTACGGAACTTACTCTTTGTCACTGAGCCACACACGACCTCAATGTCAAACAAGAAAAATATTGAAATCTGCGCTTAGAACTATCACTTATCATGCAATATGTGACTGTATGAGTGGAACTGGCAGAGAGTCTACAACATGATTAGCCTCTACATTGATCTCTATTTACACTCACTGCTTCGTCTGCTTCTCTCACTTAATCATAATCAAATGCTATACTGAAATTCTGAGGAAATACTTTATTCAAGAGATGGATTGCAGTTAAAGTAACAAATTTAAACAAGATGTGGGTCAATTTAATATGATTACCCAAAAACACCATTTCTTACCGAATAAGTACTATCATTACTGACATTATTTAATACTGCGGCTCATTTCAGTGGCAGTTCTAAGTATGTAATCATCGTGCATCATCATCATCATCATCACTATTGTCATCATTACCAACAGTATCGTCATCAACATCATCAATACGGAAAATATGATGGGAGCATTATGTTTCTGCTTTAACTAACATTGCTGAACGTAACTTTTGATATAAAATTGGATCCCTGTATTCAGTTCAGGAGTTCAAAGATCAAAAATACAAGCCGTCAACTCCGATTTATTTTTCTCAGTAATGTGGCACATTTCGTGAATCTGGTACTGTTTCTTGCGCTAGATTCGCATATGGCCTTACATGGCTGTGCATATCTCCTCACAGACCCGCATAACAAACTTTTTTTTTTAAATGCTGGACCCGTTTTCATTCTTGCGCAAGAGCAAGCCGGAACACATGATACTCTCTACAAAGGAGAACGTCGTGAAAACACAAATGAGAATTCTGCCTGAATATTGGAGTAAATAATGAATGATTTCTTGATTTCTTGTCAGTTATTCTTAGAGAATATTACAGAACCACAACAACGGTTCTTTCGCCCTACTTTTGGAATTAAAACAATCAGGCGGTCCTTAGGATAAATTATGCAAACGAGCCCAAGTTCGAATCAGTGCTTGGTTAAAAACAACGGGGCGAAATCTGGACGAAAAGTGTACATACTAAAAATAGCAACAATCGCAAAATCAAAATGACCAAAGTACCGAAAGCGCGGTGATGTTGAAAACGATGTCCTGTATTTCCCCTTATTGAAGTCAAAGGTAAGGTTTAGATATATTTGATGATGGTCTAGATCAGGATCAGATCCCCATGTGCAGTCTGCCTGATATTTGTAATTTCCTTTTACCTTTTCTGACAAGATACATGCTATGTTTTAAATGTTTTTCCTACATTTTATTTCAATCCCAAAAAGTTCCGACAGTGAAATAATCAGTTTTGATGCCTTTTAGTCGTGTCACCACAACTGAACAATGTGACAAGATTCCAGTCTGTAATCAGGTCAAAGAACTCATCACCAATTTCGTTCACTCAAAAGTGGCTGAACTTGTTTTTAGAACTTGTGCTACTGAGGAAAGCAAAGGTTTTCAATTCTTACCAATTTTGTGTAGACATTCTATATTTCAAGATTTATTATGTTTAAAAGTATTTCAAGCTATTCCTTACCTGTCCTCAATGGTGCAAACAAGTTTTTAAAGGGGATAAAAATGCCTCAAATTTTGCTCTTATGAGTATGTCAGAAGAAACTATGACAGTTGTCCATCCTTTATATTGCTATCCAACTATTGAGGAGTATTTGCTTTGAACTGTTTATTTATTTTGTTCAAGACAGTTACCTTTTTGTAACAATTAGCATTTTAAATGTGTTGTATCGTATATGAAGTTTTCCAGTTCTTTATTTATCATTTATTTATTATAATGCATTAGATAAATGAAAGCTATTATGGCTTCCGATGACAGATTGAATGGTGAAATGTATCATTACTTATGTATGATTCAAGCAAAATTTATGGGTTAAGAGGCATATTTACAGAATGTTTTCTTTTTACTGGTAAAATGTGCCTGTAATCAGTAAATCATTTAAATGGGCACAAGCTGAAGTCCTGAATTAAGTCCCCGAAAAAACTGGTTGGTCCACCATAGTCTTTATTGTTTGAGAATTATTGGTGCAAGAGAAGGTAGATAGTAATCCCTTTTAACTGTGCGTTAAATATGCATCAGATTTGTTCTGTTTACAAGTAGTATGTTTGTACAATTGCATGACTCACACAAAGTATTCATTTTCAGTCAATTATAACCCAATTTATAGAGTTTGGTTAGCAGTATTGTGTTTAAATCAATAAATTAGCAATATCTGTGGCCCAAAAGAATAAAATTTGCAGATTTGCTGTTGGAACAGAATCTTGGCCAGAAGAAAATTACATCAAGTCACAATTGTCTTTTCCCATTCTTTCAGCAATCCTTTACATATAAACGCTGAATTTTTTTGCAAGCTTACTGAATTTACATTTGTACTGCCTTTGAATTCATTCCACTGCACTCTGAATATAGAAGTCTGACACTCATTTGGAAATTGGTTCTTCGGACTTGTGACCTAGATTGTTGCAACACATAGCTGTTTAGAGTAACTTGGCTCCATTTTCTTGCTTGCAACATGAATATGCAAGGCAAAGATCCTATATACATATTCACGTCATAAGCATCATGCGATACCCTCAGTTGAACAAGTTGATTGATGCAAAATCCCAATATGAATTTTCAATCTTTCATAATGTATTGTGAAGCCACAACAATGACTTCAGTTTGACATCACATTAAAATCATCAATGAAGTGGGTTATATTTGATTTAAAATGAATACTGTAGTCACTTTAAAATGGGCATAAAATCCAGGAAATGCATGAAAGCCTTGAAAGGCATGAATAAATATGCTGTATAGCTATGATGAGACAGAAATACAGTTGAAAATATGGCACAATGCACCATTTAAATAATCTGTTTTCTTGATTAGATCAACCCACGGTAGATCTAGAATTTTCTATACAGAATTCACCTTTTGTCAACAGTTACTAGGAAGAAATAACTTTAATTGATTGATTTAACCCTTTACCGCACAATGTTGCCTTTTGACGCCCCTGGGAAGGAAGCCTTTTGAAACATTGTAGGAAAAAGAGAAAAATGCTGGTAACTAGCATTTTTTCCTTTTTCCATCATGTTTTCTTCGCTATCAAAGAAAATTTGCACCATTTGAGCCACATTGAAATTGTCGTCTGCAAATGCTTTCAATTTGGACAAGGCTAAAGTTTTGTTGTCTGGTAAAGGGTTAACTCAAAGACATTGGTGCCAAGTGGGGACACTTTTGATCAAGATTGGACTGCATTCTAATTTGGGTTGATTACGTGATGCCAATGATACACAATGTACATATTTGCTGTAATGTTTAACCCTTTACACACAATCCCGAGTTTTTAAGGACCCTGGAAAATTAAACTTTTGAAAGGATTGTGGGAGAAGGAAAAATGCTGGTAATCGGCATTTTCTCCTTTTCCCACAATGTTTTCTAACCTTTCAGAAACAAATCCAATCATTTGAGCCACATTTAGTTTGTCATCTGCAAATGCATTCATTTTGACCAGTCTAAAATACTGTTGTGTGGTAAAGAGAGAGTAAAGTAATGGATTTCGATCAAAGGCTTTTTGTTACTTCAGAGCATCAAGCTGTTCGTATCATTAGCCTTATAGCCCTAAGCACTTAGTACAACTTAAGTTGTTTGTGTAGGCAATGTATATATGAGTTATGCTCAGGCAAAAGGGGGTTAACCAGCATTTTCTCCTTTTCTCACAATGTTGTTAAAGGACTTCTGTTTCAGACTATTTAACAAGGGATTGCAGGTGAAGAGATAAGGAATCTTACAAGTGATAGATACAGTAGTCTTTTAGTGTTTCCTAATGAAAATAGGAACCTAAATATGCGTGTAGCTAGCTGCTACATACTGACCTGAAAAACTGTTCATCAATTTTTACTGTAGTTTGAAAGCTCAGAAGCTCCCTAAAAACTGATTTAACCCTTTACCACACAATCCAGAGTTCTAACGACCCCTAGAAAGAAGCCTTTTGAAAACAATATGGGAAAAGGAGAAAATACTGGTGACCAGCATTTTCTGTTTTTCCCACAATGTTTTCTACCTGTCTCAAAGCAAATTTCAATTTTTCATTCATGTTTATTTTGTCGTCTGCAGATACTTTCAATTTTAACAAGTATGAAATTTTGTCGTGTGGTAAAGAGTTAAACAAGAGCGCCATTAGCCCTAAAGCGCTAGTAAAGTCACCTAGTAAGAAGATGTAAAAACATGAGTACTAGTGACCTACTTTTTGACCTGACATGACCTTGTTTCAAACCTGTCCGAGATATTGTCAAGATTCTGATCAAATTACATGAGTCTCAGTCTGAAAATATGACCTTTAGAATGCATGCAATGTTTTTTCTAAGATTTGTCCTGTTGACCTACACTTTGACCCAATATGACCCAATTTTGATCTTGTCCTAGAAATTATTAGGACAAACATTCTGACCAATTTTCATGAGTATCCGACTGAATATGTGGCCTCTAGAGTGCACACAAGGTTTTTCCAAGGTTTGCCCCTGTGACCTAGTGTTTGACCTAACATGAACCAGTTTTAGTTTTGTCCAAGATATCATCAAGACAAAATTTAATTATATTCTGACCAATTCTCAAGAGTATATCACTGAAAAGATTGCTTCTTAAGTGTACACAAGGTTTTCCTACAATTTGTCCCATTGACCTATTTTTTAACATGATGTCTGACTCGATGTGACCCACTTTCAAAACTTGTCTGGAAACCAATTCAAACCCAAGATTTGCACATTTTTACTGAATATATCTGCCAGGTTCCTAAGGCTTTCAAAGTGAATATATGTAGCTAAGAAGTATTTATCAGTGTTTAACAAAAATTTTTTTAATCACAGTAATAAATCTAAATTGGTCCCTGTAAAAGCTCTTCAAAAAATTTAGAGAGCAGTACCTTCTACATAAATAAATTGTAAATATAAATCAATTCGTTGATCTCAATGGGGTCCTATACCTAGTATCTTCTATTTGAAGAGGTATCATAAATTACAAGACATACACCAACAATACTGCTTAACCTTATCATAGGGCAACAAGATTCTTGAGTGACTTACCTACATGTATATATATTCAAAGTATTTGCAGGCGCAAAATAAAGGGTTGCTGAAATGATGGAAATGGTCTTTGCAAGGATAGAAAACATTGTGGGTGCCGATGCTGATTATCAGTATTTCAACCTTTTCCTGCAACGTTTTCAAAAGCCTTATCCTAAAGGCCATAAAATAAGTTATTGTTTAGGGTACCTCAATACCTTAAGCTTCTAGATAGTAGTTTTAGTACCGACTTTGAAAACAGTGAAGAAAATGATTGATTGATTGTATGGTGTTTACCCTGTTTTCAGTGTTATTTCATTTATACTATAGCAGCCACTGCACCTATCCATGCTTTCCTGGAGGTTCTAGTACTAGTACTTTACACAATATTCTTCCAAAGCCTCGGGCTGCTTTCCAATATAACCATGTCAAAACAATGTTCAGTGTGTGAGAGAGGAATGAATCCTGTCACAATGACTGTCATCAATACTAAGAAAGAAATTAGCAAAGATGCGGACTCGAAACAGGGATCCCCTGTTTTCAAGTCATGTGAGCTACTGACTGTGCTAATGGGGCTCAGCCTAGGAGAAAATATTTTCCCTATCATTTATAAACTTAAAAGAAAGCATTTTCCTTTTTCTTTTGTTAGGTTTTAACTTGTTCTTTCCAGAAACAAATTTACGGCACACAACTTTGAACACAGTCTTGCAAAATTATGGATAAACAACAACATGTACCTCTTTACCACACAACAAAAATTTAGACATGTCCAAAATTTAATTGAAAGCATTTGCACACAACAATTTAAATATGGCTCAAATGATGGAATTTATCTTTCATGGGGAAGAAAATGATGGGGAAGAAAACATTGTTGGAAATGGAGGAAATGCTGGCTACCAGCATTTCCTCTCTTTTCTGCAATTTTTCCAAAGGATTCTTCCTCAGGGTCATTAAAACTTGGAATGTGTTGTAAAGTGTTAAGGCATAATGGATAAATACATTTGAAAACATGCATAGTTTAACCCTTTCCCAAACAAGCCCTGGTTTTCACGTGTCTGCAGTGCAAGTCTTTTGAAAACATTGTGGGAAAAGGAGAAATTGCTCATAACGAGCAATTTCTCCTTTTCCCACAGTGTTTTCTACCCTTTTTGATAACTTTCTGCCATTTTCATCAAGTTTTAAATTGTTGTCTGCAAACTCTTTCAATTTGGACCAGTCCAAAATTTGTTGTTTGGGAAAGGGTTAAAAGTAAAAAGGGGGCCCTGCATGCCTCTGTGGTAGTAAAGTGTAGAACCTAGGGCCCCTAGTTCGAGCCTTTCTGGCAGCACTGGGCTTTTCATGGGAGTTGCTTTTGGCAAGACACTTCAGAGCCCTAGCCTAATACTGGTGGAACCAAGGACATGCATGAATAAGCAAGCTGTTGCCATGATATAATTGAAATGATTTTGAAAGCGATGTAAGACACCATTCAATCAATCAACAAAAGGAAGAGATTGCTTGTCAAAAGCACTTTGGTGTAGTGTTTAACACTTTACCAAACAACAAATTTTTGGACTTGACCAAATTGGAAGCATTTGCAGACAACAGATTAAATGATGCTTAAAAGATGATTTTTGTCTTTGATAGGGTAGAAAACATTGTTACCAGCATTTTCTCCTTTTCCCACAATGTTTTCAAAAGGCTTCTTTCTCAGGGTCGTTAAAACTCGGGATTGTGTGGTAAAGGGTTAAATAGTTTTTAAAACTTTTTTGCAAAGGAGAGCAACTTATTCTTGTGGATAACTCTTTACCAAAGGGCATGTCCCAAATGAAAGTATTTGCAGGCAACAAATCAAATGTTGCTGAAATCATGGGACGTCTCCTTGCAAAGGTAGAAATTTGGGGAAAAGGAGAAAATGCTGGTTGTCAGCATTTTCTTCTTTTCCTGCAATGTTTGCAAAAGCCTTATCATTAACACACGGGGTTGTGTGGTAAAAGGTTAAATGATTTGATCCTAGCAGGGTAGCTCAGTTGTTAGCGTACCTGACTCATAACCTGGTAGTTGCAAGTTTGATACCTAGTTGAGGCAAACTTTCGGCAATTTTTCGCTACTCACCTCTTGTGCATCTGAGAAAAGTAGTCTGTTGCATGGAAAGAAAGTTGTATCAGTACTGGAGTGAGAAAGCCAGGAAACACACACAGAGATGCACTGACAGCTGTGATATGACCTAAGCTGTTGAAACCACATTAAACTCCAATAAAACAAATACATTTGAAAACAGTGTGGCAGAGGAAGGCATTGTCTGACTAGAAAAGTTTCTGTTTTCAACACAATGCTTTCAAAAGTAGCACAATTTGCTGCAAGACAAAAAGTCATATGTATAGAAGGTAATGAATTTATCTTATATACAACACTCAAGCGAATGAATGAAAGGGGCTAATGCGGGCGACCTGTCTCATTTGTCACTATAAAAAATGTTTGTTTCCGCTATGCTTATCCAGCTGTAACTTGTTTAATGAATGTAAAGATATAATTCATATTCACAAAGACATACAGGTTGGCAAATTCTCATTATGAATTCTTTTCTGAATGTAGACGCTATTTCCTACATTTGACAACTACTGTATCTATCGTACCATTTTGCACAATGTACCCACAGAGCTCCAGATAGAGGGAGTGATTTTGATTATAGAATTGAAAATATTAATTCGAGGGGTGAATGCGAAACTATTCCATCTACATTTTGGAAAATATTACAGAAGAGGGGAAAAAAACCTCAATTCCGTGAAAAGCATTGTGAGATCGTCTTGTTTAATTATGTTGTGCTGAATTCATGCACTCAGTTCAACACAACATATCTAAACAAGATGATCTAACTATTCTTTTCACAGAAATGAGAAGAGTTTTTCCCTCTCCTATAAAATTTTTCGAAACACAGATGGAATAGTTTCGTATTCACCCCTCGAATTACTCTCAACTAAACCCTATGTTATGGGTACTCATTAGACGATTCTAATGAGTACCCTCAACATAGGGTTTGGAAGAGAAATAATGAGTTTAGAATACCATCACTCACTCTTATCTGGACCTCTGTAACCATCCATTTTCTTACCATGTATACTTTTGGCCAATTTTGCAAAATGGTATAAAAGGTACATCACAGTTACATATGTCTTTGGAGGAATTTAGATAAAGATAACTGCACATGTAAACCATCCCTCAACCCTTTACCAGTCACAAGTTTTAATGACCTTGAGGAATAGAGCTTTAGAAAACATTGTGGGAAAAAGAGCAAATGTTGGTGACCAACATTTTCTCCTTTCCCACAATGTTTTTGAAAGCTTTTTTTTTTTCTTGGGGGTCGTTAAAACATAGGAAAATATTAGCATTATTGTTTTCCTTCGGATAAAGGTTTATAGGTTTATGGAGATGATATTTGAAACAAATTTGTTCTATTCCAAAACATTGTGCCTGATAAAGAAATTGCTCAATTTCTTTATTTTGTACAATATTTCCTTGTAACCATCTCTGAATTATAGCATTATCAAACCTTTATTTCCTGTTGTACACAAGTGCTTGATCATGGAATTAAAGACCAAATAATCTTACATCAGATACATTAAGTGGGGTAAGGAGGAGGGAGAAAGATGAAAGCCCCCTTCTCAAATTTCAGATTACTATTTTGTGACACTCCTTCCAACCATGACATTGAATAAATGTTATTATTATACCCTGAACACTTTACTGTTGAAAGATTTAGATTGTTCTCCACATGGCTGAAGGGGTCTTTGATGTTCAGTAAAATTTGAGGTCAGCACATCCTGTTTCAAATCTGCTGGCAAAGCTGGTCAGATGAAATTGTCTGTGGTTGAGGAACAGCAGAGGCCAAACCTTTTTTTGATGCACATTGGGGTGGACATAAATAAGTGAGCTGTTGCAGCAATACGACCAAAATACAGTTGAAAGAGATGTAAAGTACTATTTAACTCCTTACCTAATGACAATGTTGAAGATTTGTGCAACTTGAAAGCAGTTGCAGACAACAATGTAAAAATTGCTGAAATTAAGGGATTTGTCTCTGACAGGATAGAAGACATTGTGGGTGAAGGAGAAATGCTAGTTTCCATCATTTTCACCTTTTCCCACATTGATTTCAAATGTTTTGTTCCCCAAGGTTGTTAAAAACAGTATTGTTTAGTAAAGGCTTAAACAAATCACATGTAATACAGGTATTATATTAAAATTTGTTTTCCTTTCTACTATGTCAGGGGTGCTAAAAGAACTAAGTTTCAGTAATTTTTAGCTCTTCTGCTTTCGAAGAAAATGTTGAGGTATTGTCGTACCTCTGCCTTCGTCGTCTGCAGTATGCAAAAACTTTGACATCTGTTATTACTGAAGACTTGGACAAGTTGTACACTGTCAAAAGAGGAACCAGTACAACGAGGGTCGGTAACCATCAAAGCATTTTTGTCACAGTTATGCCCCTTTTCAACTTAGAATTTGCGCTGAAAATCAAGCAACCACAGCCAAGCATGCGATGCTCTTGTTTTGGTTTATGGTGAGAAACTAATTATTATACAAAATAAAATACATTAATTTGCTTGGAAAAAGGTATGATTGAGGTACATGTGCTTGTAAAAAATCACACATAAAGTAAGGATAGTTGTGCTGGCCACCGTGGCAGATCTGAAATCAAAGTGCTGAAAGCACTGACAGCCTTGCTTTAAACATTCACCACACCACAAAATCCCAACTTTTTAACGACCCTGAGAAAGACAGCTTTTGAAAACATTGTGGGAAAAGGAGAAAATGCTGGTGACCAGCAATTTCTCATATTCCCACAATTTTTTCTACCCTTCCCAAAATGAACTTCAATTTATGAGTGACATTTATTTTGTCTTTCACAAGTGCTTTGTAGTTTCGTATAGAGTTAACCTGTCATGTGACAAAATAACAGAGAGTAAGCCAGTGACATTGCATGCACTTTCTTAAAGTTTTTGTCTAAAGTCGTTTGCTCAGATTAAATGCAATATCTGTATCTGTCACTGAAGGTGACTTAAATTCATTGCCAAATGCTTTGTAGAGAATACATAATTAGATTGCTCCGTACTTTAATTGCATTATGCCAAAAAAAATGTAAAAGCATGAGGGGAGATAATTCTCCAGTATTGAAGCACAAGTTTAAAGGGAGACAATTCTTCAATAATTAACAACAGACATCTGAAAAATATCTCTTGCACATCTACAGCATTATCTTCCACAAGGTGACATTTTTCCAAATGCAGACCTATCAGATTTGGAAATTCTGGGTACAAAACTGGACTACTTTTTAAGGGGGGAAAAAGCTGAGTAAAAAGTTTGCCAGTCATATGCACCTATAAGAAAGCAAAGGGATTGGCAAACAGGCAGACTGATTCTGGTATACCACCCAGAAACATGTTTTGTGGGGATATACATGTCTTTGAACACATAACTGACAAACTGCTATGAAGGGATACAAAAGGACATAATTATAGCGTTTTCATAAAAAAAGGAAAAAGAAAGATGGGGCTGACATTTGATACTATTATATATTGTTTGCCCTATGCTTGCCCATTTTTAACATGTTACCCTTAATCCTTTACCAAACAACAATCATTTAGACTAAACTAAACTGAAGGCATTTTTGAATGACAAATAAAGATCAGAAAATGATTTCTGTCTTGCAAATGGGAAAAAACATTGTGGGAAAAGGAGAAAATGCTGGTTACCAGCATTCTGTCCTTTTCCCACATTTGTTTTCACAAGCTGTTTTCCCCAGGGTAGTTAAAACGCTAAATGGTTTGGTAAAGAGTTAACCCTTTACCTCATGAAGAAGTTGTAGACTTTTTCAAAATAAAAACTTTAGCTGAGAACAAATTGAATGTGGGTCAAATGATTGGATATGTCTTAGAAAGGGCAGTAAACATTGCAGGAAAAGGAGAAAATGCTGGTCACAGACATTTTCTTCTTTTCTTGAAATGTTTTTAAAAGGCTTCTTCCTTAGGGTCTTTCAGACCGAGGATTGTTTGGTAGAGACTTAACCATTATGGCAGAAGGTGAATCACAACATGGAATTTATCCTTGCAAGGATTAAACAGTGTGGGTAAAGGAGAAAATGCTAGTTACCAATATTTTCTTCTCTTGCCATAATGTTTTCAAAAGCCTGCTTCCCCAGAATTATTAAAGCATTGGACTGTTAGGTCAAGGGTTAAAGACATATTTAGCAGAAATAAACATTGTGAAAGAAAAAATTTAGGTCCACGGAAACTTTCGGCAAACATTGTAACAATTCTAGAAATTACACAAAATTATCAATTTTTCGTTTTGTCACAGTGTTATTTACTAATTTGGGGTAAGTATGTGTCAAATTGCTACTGTATAAAAAGAGAGAGTTTGGAAAATTGTGACAATTAATGTCTTGCATGCTTGGTTGAGCTGTCTACATTTTGTTAGCTGTATTAGCTGTCCTTCTCCCTTTACCAGACCAAAAAATTTAAGACCTGTCCAAATTGAAGGCACATGCATACAACAATTTAAATGTGGTTAAAATGATGGAATTTGTCTTTGATAAGGTAGAAAACATTGTGGGAAAAGGAGAAAATGCTGATAACCAGCATTTTCTCCTTTTCCCACAATGTTTTCAAAAAGTTTCTTTCCCAAGAGTCGTTAAAACTCGGATTATGTGATAAAGGGTTAACCCCTTATAAGCACCTTTTATTATCCCCTGCTGAAGGCAAGGGGATATAGTTTTTGCGTTGTCCGTCTGTCTGGACAGATATCTTCTAAAATCCTTGATGAAATTTGATGAAACGTCATACGTGTGTTCCTTATGATATACTTTTTTTGTTTTTTGATTTAATGCCATGTAGTGGAAAAATGGGGCTTTTGTTGGCAGGGGATATCATTTCATTGAAATTGCTTGTTGCCTCCAAAGTCAAAGAACTATAACTCTTGCTGCAAACTGGATGTTTTTGCCTTTTCTAGAGGTCTTAAAGCAGAGCTACAGTGCAGCTAGCGATGATTTGGTAGTGCTGTAGCATCAGTTACTGCGAAGTCCGATCTTGATCTACACCAACTGCAAACACTGCTTAAGGCACAGTTGGCAGTAAAAAAGTTCAAAATATTATGACAATTGCAGTAATTGCTCAAAATGAGCAATATCTCTATCTTTCACAATGTTTTACTCAGACTACTTGATATTTAGCACTTACCAAACAGTCCCAAGGTATAATGGTCCTGAGGGTAAAGGTGTTTGAGAACATAGTGGGAAAGAAGAAATGAAGAAAATGGTGGTAACTAGCATTTTCTCCTTTTCCCACAATGTTTTCTAGCCTTTCATAGACAACTTCCATTATTAAAACCACATTTAATATGTCATCAACAATTACTTTCAATATGGTCAAGTTGCATTTGGTGTTTGATATAAAGTTGAGCTTTGTGTGAATGCAACTTGTCTTCTTCCACAAGGGTTCAAGTTGTAGAAGTCTTAAAATTGCATAATGGAGATATTGATCTATTATCTTTTTTTTTTTAATCTCATGTGGACTAAACTACAAAGGAAGTAGGAGCTGAACCCCAACAGTGTTAAGAGTGCTTTCCCCAGACATTGTAGAGAAAGGATCATACTGTTCAGAACAAGCAGTTTGATCTCTGATCCACACTGTTTAACCCTTTCAGCGCCATAGGCGAAAACAGGGACTTTTGCGGATGGCACAGATCAAGATCAGTGCAGTCTGATCTTTGATCTGTAAATTCCAGTTAATTAGTCAAGCCCCTACGATAAAAATCTTTCTGGGTCTCTGTGAATTGCATTTACAGCCATCGAAAGTCGAGTTTATTTATTTGGCGCTGAAAGAGTTAACATTCTGTCCATTCACTTTCATGACACTCATCAAAGTTTTGTTTTTTACCTATCAAGTGAAAATGCCAATATCATTTATTCAACACTTTATGGGTTAACTCTATACCAGATGACAAAATTTTAGCCTCATACATATTGAGAGCATTTGTGGATGACAAATGTGGCTGAAATGATGGCATTTGTCTTGGAAAAGGTAGAAAACAATGTGCAAAATGAGGATAATGTGGGTTACAAGCATTTTATCCTTTTCCCACAATGTTTTCCAAAAACCTTCTGCTTCAGGGTTGTTAATGCATAGGAGTGTTTCGTACAGATATAAATGCTCACTGTCTATTAAATCTTTACCACACAATCCGGACTTTTAACAAACGACCCAGAGGAAGAAAGCTTTTGAAAATACTGTGGGAAAAGGAGAACATGCAGGTAACCAGCATGTTCTCCTTTTCCCACAATGTCTTCTAACCTTCCCACAGCAAATTTCAATTTTTGATTCACATTTATTTTATTGTCTGCAAATGCTTCCAATTTGGACCTGTCTAAATATTTGCTGTTTGGTAAAGAGATAAGCAAGGATAAATTTGCCCCAAGTAATAAAAATGGTTTGCAATCAAGCCGTTGCAAGATTGGAACCTGGTTCTGATTGAAGTTTTAACCCTTATAGTTTGGAATATACCCAAATGGATACTTGCAGTCTAGAAATAAGACTGAAATAATTGCAACATCAAGGCTGCTCTTGTCTAGCATGACTCAGTAAAGCTGACAGTGTAGATCAAAGATCAGACTGAACATATTTAGCAGGTTGATCTTGATCTACACCAGCAGCAAATAGTTAAAAGTTCTTAAAGGATTAACAGGGATTTTGAGAAGTCTTTTCTTTGAGAGTCTGTGCCTTTTAATCCCTGTTTATTTGGGAAAGCAGCCAGTGGCTTGGACACAGTGTTGGTAAGCAAATGCTAGCAATTCCTGGATAGATTCACTGACTGCTGTAAAATTATGAATTACTTTGAAGTGAAAGTATAAGACAAAACAGCTGCAAGCAGTTTGATAGCTTTAATGTAACAAAAAAGTTTCTCTTCAATAAATAAATAGAATCTTATTATCAGCCAAACGAAGAGCAATTTCGTTTGTCACAAAATTTCTTTACAACCTGTGTATTAACCCTTTCCCAAACAAGCCCTGGTTTTCACGTGTCTGCAGTACAAGTCTTTTGAAAACACTGTGGGAAAAGGAGAAATTGCTCGTAACGAGCAATTTCTCCTTTTCCCACAGTGTTTTCTACCCTTTTGGAGAACATTCTGTCATTTTCATAAAATTTAAAATTGTCGTCTGCAAACTCTTTCAATTTGGACCAGTCTAAAATTTATCGTTTGGGAAAGGGTTAACCCTTTACCAAATGACAAAATTATCAGCTTGTCCATACTGAGAACATTTACAAATACCAATAAGTTATGACTGTGCAGTCTAATCTTGATTTACACTGTTCGCGAAAGCAACCTCTGCTCTTAAGCACACAACATTTTAGACTTGTCCATTTTAAAAGCATCTGCAAACCATAAATTAAATATGGCTTAGGATTGAGCAGTCTCTGAAAAAGTTGCACACATGTTGAGAAAAATTATACCGCTTACCAGCATTATCTCCCTCACCAGTAGGTTTCAAAAGCCCTCTCTCTTAGGGTTGCAAAAGTAAAAATTTAAGTTCAAGAGCACTTTTAGACTTTAACTCTTTACCAAATGACAAAATTTTAGCCTTGTCGAAATTGAATTAAACTGATTAGCAAGTGACAAATTCAAATGCGACGGAAAACATGATTTTTTTCTTTCATAGAGTAGAAAGCATTGTGGGAAAAGGAGAAAAGGTTGGTAACCAGCATTTTCTCCTTTTCCCATGATGTTTTCAAAAGCCCTCCTTCCTAGGGTCATTAAAAGTCGGGATCATGTGGTAAAGGGTTAAGAAATTTATCAGGATGTCAGTATCTCTTTTCTCAATGTCTCTTCACTTAGAATTGTGTCAACAAAGGGAGTGTCTTCAGCTATCACAGTATCTGTCACATGACTATCTATAGGCTCCTCCTCATCCTCCAACTGGCATAACAAATTGTCATTCTCATAGGTTGGAAAAAAGTACCTTTCAATACAAAAAAATTTAAGTCTGTACTAGACAACGAAATTTTAGACTCACAACTGCAGATGACAATTATATGTGGCTCAAATAAAAGGTCTGTCTGTGAACGGGTTGAAAACATTGTGGGAAAGGAGAAAATGCTGGATAACATCATTTTCTCCTTTTCCGACAGTGTTTTCAAAAGCCTTTTTCAGTGACAGTCATTAAAAATCAGGAGTGTTTGGTAAGTTTTACAGCAGCAGAATTACCATTCCATACTTTTGGAAAGTGTAATTAACAGATTTTAGTGTTTTCATGGGTTTATAACTTTCCTCTCTACCCCAATCCAGAACTTGCCCCAAATTTCAAGATAACTGATGATAAAAAGTGCTGTGCTTGTGTTTAATAGTATTTTTCATATTAAAATTGTCAGTTTAAGAGAATTATTGCCTGGGCTCTGTGTGACATGAGTAATTATAAGGTTTACTCAAGTTTTTCTGCCCCTGAACAAATGGAAAGAATGCAAACACTTTTCTTTATCCTATCTGGAAAGATTCAATACAAAAAAAGACAAAACTCTCTCAATAATTCAGACTTACATATAGATACATCTATAAGGTAAACTACTAACATCTCAAACCATTTTTGAAATTGTTAAGAATATAGAACAAAACTATTGAAATGAACTACAAATTAACTACAACTTAGACACATCTTTCATGTCTTGCCCAATCAGAGATCGAATTACCAGCATTTTCGTCTTTCCTCATAATGTTTTCCAAGAGCTTTCTTTGTAAGAAACATGGAAACATAAATTTGTTCTGTTAATAGTAAAGATAAAACAGGCACTTACTGGGGCTGATCCCAGACTGACCTATCTGGTATTTTGTTGGTATGACCAGTTTGGTACAGGTGGTCACTAAGGCTGGACTTTGTCTCAAATTTCTCATGGCAGCCAATACATACACCCAGATGAACCTAAAATGTCACAATATACTTTATTTTTCAACAAAAAAATAACAAAGACTTAAATATAGATATATGTACTGCAAAAAGCTGAAATTCTATGTATCATCTCAACGTACAAAATAAGTGTACGATATGTCTGTAGTTTAAAATGTTAAACACAAACAAAAATTAATTGCAACTTTAATTCTAGTTGTATGATGCATTTTCCTGCTAACAATTGGAACTTTGACAAACTGTAACAAATTGTCAGACACACAATAATACCCATACTTTACTATTTGACCCCTTAACTATTTACTTTTGGCTGCTAGTGGGCCTTTAACCCTATATCAGATGACAAAATTATAGCTTTGTCCTAACTGAAAACATTTGCAGACGACAATTTCAGTGTGGCTCAAATGGTGCAATTTTTCTTTGATCAGGTAGAAAACATTGTGGGAAAAGGAGAAAATGCTGGTTACCAGCATTTTCTCCTTTTACCACAATGTTTTCAAAGGCCTTCTTTACCAGGGTCGTTAAAAGACGTCATTGTGCGGTAAAGGGTTAATACATAAATGCGTGTGACAAAAATTGCTGGACAAGGAGTTTTCAGAAGTGGTCAACGACATGTACAAGACAAATACAGTTATCTGCAGAATGTGATGAGTTAACTCTTTACCAAACGACAAATTTTTAGGCTTGTCTGAATTGAAAGCATTTGCAGACAACAAATTAAATGTGGCTTAAATGGTAGTATTTGTCTTTGTAGGGGTAGAAAACATTGTGGGAAAAGGAGCAAATGCTGGTTACCAACATTTTCTCCTTTTCCCACGTTGTTTTCATTGCTTTCTCATCAGGGTCATTAAAACTCGGGATTGTCTGGTAAAGGGTTAAGGACCAACTTGTGCATGAACTACTAACCTGCCTACGTATAAAATTGACTAGTTTTACTTGGTGGTAGAAGTTTAAGTTGAGTCGTAGTTTGATCTCCTGCAAGTTGAAGTCATGTAACTCTTGCATGTGTTGATGTAGTTTGTTTGCCCCACCAGATGAAAATTCACAAAACAGACAAATGACTTGTCCACCCGCTTCTTCTTCCCATCCTGTCCATTCACTAGACAATAAGTTATAAAGGGTGACTGATGATCCCTGCAAAGTGCTTCTGTAGAGAAGACATACCAGTATGTTCAAACCTCACCTGCTTCATGAACATTTCAAAGGTCAAGGGAGGTAATTCTTCAATGCTTGAATTTATTCATCTGTATTGTATACAACACCTTTATCAACAGTATTTCAGTTGGATCATGGTGGACAGTGCTCCTATTCATGCTTAACTGAGTTTCTGCAATGCTTAAAAACTAACATCTTCATTTTCAGGCTAAATAGTTGTATGATCTTTCAATACAAAGACAGCAAAGTTAAGGAGAGAAGTCTTTTAACAAAAAAAGAAGGCATATGTCTTAGCCATAGACAGTCAAGCCATGTTGTCTTGTAGACTGCAATACCTTTACCAGACAACGAAATCTTGGACTTATTGATATTTCACACATTTTCAGAAAAGAAATCATCTGTGTCTGTAACCATGGAATTAGTTTCTGAACAGGTGGAAAATATTTTGTAAAAAGGGATAAAAATCTGATTGTCAGCATTTTCTCCTTTTTCAACAATGTTCTCAAAAGCCTTCATACCCAGGCTTTTACAAACATGAAATTGTTTGGTAATGGATTAATGGTTAATTCTATTTGATTATCCAAATTATGAGGATTTTTTTCAAATTTGTTTCAGGAGGTTATTGATTAACCCTTTCCCAAACAACATATTTTAGACTCTCTAAAAGTGAGAGCATCTGCAGGAGACAAATCCAAAAGTGATACAATTAAACTAAAATGCTTTGACAGGCTAAAAACAATTGTGGGAAAAGGAGAAAATGCTGGTAACCAGCATTTCTCCTTTTTCCACAATGTTTTCAAAAGGCCTCTTCCTCAGGTTCGTAAAAACTGGGGGTTGTTCGGTAAAGGGTTAAAAAGCATACTCTTCTATATCTGTATCATCATCATCCAATTCTGGTGTATCTATCTCTCTTTCTATGTTTTCCCAATTTTTTCCCAGTTCCTGAAATTAATACAAAATACACGTACATGTACATGTATTATGTCATGTGTTTGTATGTTATCAATTTATGAGATACTAGGGGAGATCAGCGTTATATTTTTTTACCCTGATTATGCTGTTGTTGTCTAACATGGCTCTCGATCACAGGATCTTAACTGGGTGGCAATGTATTATGTTGTTATGTGTTCATATGTTTTCAATTTATAAGAGAGATAGAAATTCAGTCTTATTTTTTTTAAACTGTTGTATATATGTTCAGAACGTTTATCATTTTAAAAGCAAAAGTGTTTCATGCATCCATTTGTAATAGAACTGTGACAAAGGACAAAATGTTTGAATGTCAAAAATCAAATCTTTCTACATATTCTTTACAGCATCAAGCATAACTGCTATATGCCCAAAAAGTGACTTGATATCTCTGCCATTTGCTTAAACAGGGAAGGCAGAAGTTCAAATTAACATAAAAAGTGCAGTTCAAGGTAAGATAATTTTCAACACTAATTCTTTACCATATGACCAAATTCTAGACTGGTCCAAATTGAAAGCATTAGCAAACAAGAAATCTTATGTTCACAAAGGATGGACCTTTTAGCAAACAAGAAATCTTATGTTCACAAGGGATGGAACTTTTGTCAGAAAGAGTAAAAAACATGGTTTGAAAAGGAGAAAATGCTGGTTACCAGCATTTTCTCTTTTTCCCATGTTTTCAATAGCTGTCTTGCTCAAGTTCATTTAAACTCTTGATTCTGTAGTAAAGGGTTAAAACTAGATACTGGAAAATTGTGCAATGCACTTCTGCAGTTCATGGTAGATAATTGTACCAAGTTCTGGGTATTGAGCCCGTCAACCTTCTCTCCTCCGAAAGGGTTTGATGCTTAGGACAAAATACACACGGTTAGTGGGTAGCATGTAGGACTTGACACCAGGGCATCGCTGGTTCGAATTCCCAGCTCAGCAAATTTCTTTCCAAGGACTAATGATAGTCATTGCCTCAGGATTCATTACTCTCTCACCGTTCATCATTGTTTTGACGATAGTTATAAGGGAAAGCAGCTAGTGGTTTGGGAAGAATACTGTGCCAAATTTTGGTAAGAGAAACTACAGAAAAACATGCATGGGTGTACTCTGTGCTGCAATATAACTGATATAATGTTGCAAACGGTGTTAAATATCATATGCTATTCATCTTTTGTACTTAAAATTTTATGAACAGTGCAGATCAAGATTGCACAGCCCACAGTGTTTAAACTTGAGTGTACGACTTTAAAACATTAATTTAAAATATAAATAACCATCAAAAATTAGGATTAGATACATGAATGAGAGTGAAAGCAATATGACATGGGGAAAAATTACTTGTAACAAACAATTTCATTTCTGCCACAATGTTTTCAATAATGGTCTGTTATAGGTCAAATAAAGTCATCTGCAGGTTTAAATGACTTCTATGGACTTACAAGAAATGAATGCTTCACTCACCAAATAATTGATCACATAGAACTTGTCATATATTTTGTTCTGTGGGTTGATTTTCCTGTGTTGTTTCTTTCTCATGTGCTCCTTGAGTACAATTTTATCTCTGAAGGTTTTCTCACAATACAGACACTGCAAACTACAGAAATGCACATACAGCAGATATTTCGTCATTCAAATTTCTACATCAAGAAAAAGGTTTTCTTGCTTTTATTTGCAAGTGGATTTAAGCTGTCACTTCACCAATCATATCACATTTTACAAGTACCAGGTTTGGATTGGGTGATGCTTTGCCTAAGAACAGTTAAACTGGGTAACAGTCACCAGCAGATTGAACCAAAATTTCCTGGTAACATAATGAAGGTCTTAATCACAAAGCCTTTCTGCTGCCACACAATTTCCTCAGTACACTAAAGACTATAATATGTCTTCAAATTCTTGCATGTTCAATTAACTCTTGAACATACAACAAAATCTTGCAATTCTACATTTGAATGCATTTGCAGACGACAAAATTATCTGTGGCCCAAATAATGACAATCGTCTTTGACAGGGTAGAAAACATTGTAGGAAAAGGAGAAAATGCTGTTTACCACCATTTTCCTTTTTTTCCTTCAGTGCTTTCCAAAGCGTCCTGCCTCAAGATCATACAAACAATGACTTGTTTTAATGTGCAGATGACAATTCAATATACTTCTAATAAACCGGGTATAAAGCATGGCTACAACCCTACAAGATTATATAATACGAAAACTTAATCACAAGAAACTCTGAGTGGCGCAGGCATCAAATCATTTACTTAGCATCACTCAAGACACTAATTACAAAAAGATGAAGAACAGAAAAATTGCTGACTCACTTTGATAGCTTTCCCTCCAAAACATCCAAAAATTCCTGTGTGAATACTAGAAAAAATATAACTACTTTAATTGCTTTAACTTTCTACCACAAAATCCCTGCTTTTAACAACCCTGAAGAAGAAGGCCTTTGAAAACTTTGTGGAAAAAGGAGAAAATGCTGGTCACTAGTTTTCTAAATGTTTTCTACCCTTTCTTAGGCAAATTATATGATTTGGGCCACATTTGATTTTTCGTCTGCAAATGCTCTGAATTTGAACTTAATCAGACATTTTGTCATGTAGAAAAGAGTTAAAATAAGCATTCTCTTAGTGTTTAAGGGTACCATGGGAACTCTCAGCTGGATCCTACATTTCACAAATAATAAATGCAACTATAAACTTTATACAACGCAGCCATTTGAAAACTCAAATCTGGATTCTAATTTTTTATTAGAAGTACATGCAGTTGTAAACTTTACAACAAGCACCACGTGGTTAAATGAACTCTGATGGGGTTTTAATGGCAATCAAATATCCTCATTTGTTTTGGTCTACAAATCTTGCCATTTTTTTTATTACACTCAGCATAAATCTGCATTTGTCCGGTCTGTCACATCCTCGTTGACCCAGTTCCGGTGTATTCCGTAAACTACGTTCATCGCCCCTGGGTTATCTCAAGTACGTTTTCTCATTCTCGTGAATTATGAGACATTTTGATTGGTAATCTCAGTTTTTTAGTGAGAAAATTTAATCTATTTTTATCAACCATATGCCATCATTTCTATTTTTACCTAGTCTACAACCAATCAAATCACTTGTTTCAAATCAAGCTTGGCGATACTTTAAATATGGCTGAGGCCATGAACATCATTGACAAAAGTTTACAAAAAACATTTGGCATCATCCTGAAAGAGTTCCAGCTTAAAGCCCTAGCAGCTTTGGTTAGAGAACAGGATGTGTTTCTGTCAACAAGAACAGGCGGCGGAAAAGTCTCTGTTATCATGGTTTCCCATCTGTTTGGAGTGAGCTGCACAGAAGCACACATCTTGGGGCATTAGTTGTGGCGCCACTTGATGTGGGTTTTGTAATGTCTGTTGTCTTTGTACGGAAGGACTGAACTACAACCGTTCTTGCCACACACATCTTGGCACACAACAACAACAACAACAATATAACAACAACAACAACCCTACCAGGGATCCTACATTATTTCAAGTGGCTTAAGGGATCAGCTATTATTACAGATACCACATCCCTCCTTTTTCCAAACAAAATGTCAGAATAACAGAGCTCATTAGAGTAACCCTTGTATTAATACCATGAGGATTGTGAAATTGAATACCATTATGACTGATCCAAACCAACAAGTCATATGTCACTTAAACATTCATAACATTATCAAGTACCCCTTGACATATACATGTTAAACCAAAAAATAATCCTGAAAGAAATTTAAACCCACTATGACTTGATTTATTTCTCTAGAAGATCAAGCATTAAGAGCAAAATAAGTATCTCTCGACAAGAAATACCAGGTGTATCTTGACAGTGGTACCTCCTGGTAAGATACACTTAACAGCCAAAATCATCTTTAAATATAATATGTGTCTCTAATGAACATCTCTGAACATCAGAAATACTGTCTCTATAGAATTATAGACATGAAATTGAAAACACAGTTTCAAAAATATCTAACTCATGACAAAATCTTTCAGTTTAACTGGCAGACATCTTTTACGAACTGGTCTACCTGAGTCTGCATCAATCGAGTCTTGGTCTAGATCAGGATTTCGAAACTGTTTGACACGAGAGACATTTCGCTTATAACAAACCCCATCATCTGTCTCAACTGTGACCTGATTCCCATGTTTTTCTAACACTGTTAATGGCTTTGGGTTAAAATTTGTGGTAAATTTGTCAACCTTGTCCTGCTGAACCAGTACTTGAGTTCCTGGTTTTATTTCTCTTTCTTGAACATGACCACGTAAATCACTATACATCTTCCCCTTTTCTTTGTTCTCTGCATCCTTATCACGTATTTCGGCATCATCTAAATGAGTTTCTTGTAATTCTGGTAATTTTGTACACATTTTGCATCCAAAAAGTAATTCTGCAGGACTTACTCCTGTAGTACTGTGAGGTGTACTACGGTACATCATTAAAAATTTCCTTAGGTCATTTTTCCTATCCAACCCTTCTGCTTGTGCTATTTTTATCCTTTTTAGAATTGACCTGTTTTGGCGCTCAACTTCACCAATGGCTTGTGGCCATGATGGAGTTATTCTTTTGTGTTGTATGCCATTTTCTGCTAAAAATTGGTAATGGTAAACCATGAGTAGTAAACATTCTTTCAAGAAGGGAGATAATTCTTTCAGAGGTTGTTACCTTTGTTACCTCAATTTCAAAATATCTGCTGTAGTAATCAACTACTACAAGAATACTATCACCTGACGGTAGGGGACCTAATAAATCTGCAGCAAGATGTTGCCATGGTAATGTTGGCATGGTTGTTCTTACGACAGGTTCTGGTCGTTCAGCTTGGGCAACCAACTGACAACCATAACAATTCTTACAGTGGTTTTCAACCTGTTTATCGATAGAAGGCCACCATACTTTACTGCGTAACCTTCTTTTCATTGACACTATGCAAGGATGACCTTCATGTGCAAGATCTAATATTCTCTCCCTCAGAGAACATGGAACTACTATACGTGTACCACGTAACACTAATTTACCTATTGCACAAAGCTCTGATTTAACAGGTAAATACTCTTTAAAACTCAAATTATGCCACTGACCATTCAACAATTTTTCACGAATTTCTTTCAATTTGATATCATGGTCAGACTCCCTTTCTATTTCTCTTGTAGTTAAGGCTTCTGGAGTTGACTCTATAGCAATAGTACGGACATATTCCTCTATACCGTTATCGATATTCTTGCAGTTTACCTTATCTGATTTTGTTAACCTAGAAAGAGCATCCGATACATTGTCTTTACCTGGAATATAGTGAACCTTGTATCGATAAGGTTGCAATCTGAGTACCCATCTTTCTATAAGAGCACTGGGTTTTGACTTTGGTGAGTAAATAAACTCAAGAGGTTTATGGTCTGTTAATAGCTCAAAATCTGTGCCATACAAGTAGGTATGAAAACGCTCACAGGCCCAGACCAAGGCAAGAGCCTCTTTCTCGGTTTGAGAATAACAACACTCTACATCTGACAGTGATCTACTTGCATAACATATGACCCTGTACTCATTTTTCTGTTTCTGCACTAAAACTGCTCCCAAACCCACAGGGCTAGCGTCGGCTATGACTTGAGTTGGTGCATTAATATCATAGTAGCCAAGGATTTCAGTGTTTGACAATAAGGTTTTCATCCTATCAAAAGACTGTTGTTCTACTTTACCCCATTTAAACTTTGTATTTTTCTTGGTCAGGTCATGAAGAGGAGCTGAAACAGTTGCTAAGTTAGGTATAAACCTAGAACTATAATTCACCAAGCCTAGGAAACTCTTTACCTCAGATGTGTTTTCAGGTTTTCCAGCATTTAGCACAGCAGGTACTTTAGTTTCTGCTGGACCTATTCCTTGACTTGAAAGAAGATGATCCATGAAAACCAGTTTTTCTAGACCAAACTGACATTTGTCTCTATTCAATGTGAGACCTGCATTTTGAATTATTCTCAAGACTTCTTCTAGTCTTTCATTATGTTCTTTCACAAAACTGCCATGTACTATAATATCATCTAGAATATTATGTACACCATGACATTCAGTGAAAAGCTGCTGTATTGTCTTTTGGTACATTTCAGGTGCACAACTAATACCAAACATAAGACGTGTATAACGGTACAAACCCTTATGAGTACTAAATGTGGTTATCTCCCTTGACTCATTGTCTAATTCTATTTGATGGTAGCCCCATTTTAAGTCAAGTTTACTGAAAATGCTACTCTTATTGAGATCCTGCATTATGTCTTCAATAGTAGGTATGGGATGCCTTTCCCGAATGACAGCCTTGTTTGCTTGTCTCATATCTACACAGACTCTCAACTCACCATTTGGTTTCGGCACACAGACTAAGGGAGATTCCCATTTACTTGGACCTTCACATTTTTCAATTAACCCCATAGATTCAAGTTCAAGCAATTTCTCTTCTAATTTACTATGCAAGTGATAAGGCACTCTGCGCATTTGCTGAATTACAGGTTGTATAGACTTGTCTATTGGAATTTTTAGTTTGAATTTTTTCAATCTACCAACACCCTGGAAAAATGTGGGATACAATTTTTCACAATGACTTAAATCTAAACAACTATCTAATGCATTTACATTCATTGAATCCTCCAAATATGGTTCTAATTTCAAGACTCCTAATTCGATAGAAGTTTGTCTTCCAAGCAAGGATGGCCTTCAATGACAATAATCTTGATATCATTCAGAACTTTCCCATTATACTCAATTGAAGTCAGAAAGTGTCCAGCAGTTGCTAAAGGCTTTTGACTCCCATATGAGTATAATTGGGTCATACATTTTGAAGACTGACCGACTTTTATTTCTTTGTCTTTCAAAATTTCCCATGTATTTCTGTCAATAACATTGCATGTAGCACCAGAGTCAATAATCATATCAGCTTCGACTCCACCGAGCTTGACTTGTACTTTTCCCATCCTGTTTCTTCCTTTGTCCAGGCTAAACGCGTAGTCTGTATCCTCTACCTGGTAGACTTGGTCGGATTTCGAATGTTGCCTATCTGTTTTTGTCCTACAGTATTTTTCAAAATGACCCTTGTAGTGACATTTCCTACATTCTTGTCCTTTGCTGGGCACTTAGGATCTTTAGACTTATGTCCCTTCCTACCGCAGCTAAAACACACTATGCCTTTATTTTTAGGGTTTGATTTGTCCTGTGCTGGTTTCTTTTCCAGGACTCTGTGAACTTCTTCACTAAGATTGCCTTCAAAACTGCGAGCTTGTCTGTTGGCATCTTCGAATGCTCTGGCAACTTCTTGTAATTGATTTAAATTCAAATTCTCCCCTTTTCTAGCAATTTTCGACGGAGATGGCTACTGGAACATTTCTCTATCACCTGGTCCCTTATTTGTTCCTCGATGTTTTCTGGAGGACCAAATTCACAAGTTTCTGCTTTGGCTCTCCACCGCGTTACATATTGATCAACAGTTTCTGATTTCAATTGTTCCATGCATCTGAACATGTGACGTTCGTAAGGGACATTAGCTTGAGGCGTGAAATACTTTTCTAGTGCATCTTTTGTTTTCTGATAAACATTACCCTCTCCTTCCTCTTCAGGAAGTGTAAAAAAAATATCTTGTACTTCCATGCCAGCAGTATGCAGCAACAAAGCTTTCTTCTGTGCATGACCAGTCATGCCCTTTCCAGCGCAATACAATTCAAATGCTCGGATCCACCGTCTCCATCCAGCGGAAATATTAGCACGGTCAGTACAATTAAATTCTGGTAATGCTCTGACGTCCATCCTCGTCGCCAAATGTAATGTCTGTTGTCTTTGTACGGAAGGATTGAACTACAACCGTTCTTGCCACACACATCTTGGCACACAACAACAACAATGTAACAACAATAACAACCCTACCAGGGATCCTACATTATTTCAAGTGGCTTAAGGGATCAGCTATTATTACAGATACCACAGGTTTTACCAGGTTTATTCATAGTAACGGAAGAAATGTTATTATCCTCCACTACAAGAGAGTATCATTATGCTATCGACAATCTGACTGGCTACTGGGTGTAATTCACAATCTTATCAATATTCATAGAAACGACAGATTCGCAGTTGAATGTCCCAGGGGTGATGGACGGTAATACTTCACACCTGGGTTAACGAGGGTGGGTCTGTCTATGTATGAAATTAAGTTCATCTCTTTTTTTTTTCCAACATGGTAATGAATCTTTCGAATGGTAATCACACAGAACTGTAACAGTTTTGAAAACGGTTTAGATCAAACTGAGGCCCTACATGGTGTGTATTCAAACCCCGTTTTAACACTGCCCACCAGGGTAGCTCAGTGGTTAGAGTGTCGGACTCATGACCTGGTGGTTGCGAGTTTGATATCCGGTTGAGGCAAACTTTCTTTCCGGCGATTTTTCACCTCTCACCTCTGATGCATGTGAGGAAAGTAGTCAGTGGCTTTGGAAAGAAAGTTGTATCGGTACTGGCATGAGAAAGCCAGGAAACACATAGGTGTGTTGCTGACCGCCATGATAAGACCTAAGCTGTTAAAATGGCGTTAAACTCCAATACAAACCAAACCAAACTGTTTTAACACTGAAGATATTCTAAAGCAGCCTTAATATCATTGAGACAATATGACTTAGACTGTCATTCAAATCATATTACATGTATATAAATGACAGTCTAAGGATTTAACCAGGTTTCATTTCAATCAGACACTGAGTTCTTCAATCATTTCCCCCAATAACAGCTGATGATTTTGAAAGTATTCTTGTAAACTATGTACAGTCGAGCCTCGTTTATCCGGCCACTTCTGTTTCCTATGAATGTTTCCGGATCAGCCGTATTTCCGGATCAACGAACTGTGATTGCTGGCATGGCATCCAAGTTAAGCTATGTCAGTAACCTCCATGTTGATAAGAAACACCATGTATCGTAAGAATTACAACAGCGTATGTTTTACACAAGCACTTGTATACATGTCATTATTGCTCCTACGATTGTTCAGGTTTATAAAATAAAGGGTGTCATAAATTTGCATTTTGCCTTTTTGTTATTTGTCTGTTTTTGTACATGTCTTTTTACTTGTACCTAATTACATGCACATGCATACTATGGTGCAAACAGGTGCGCTTGTAAAGCTTGGCACATTTATGACTTTTGAAAACACCATGAAAAGGGCGCAACAAAAGGAAAACACGATATGCACAGTATTTCACATGTACATGACGTGTTGTCGAATTCCTGCAATAGTGTTTTTTTGGATGGTCTTCTTTGTACTGACAAATGTCTTTTTTCACTGAAGTCGAAACGTCAACTCGTCTTTTGCTGGTGGTGTAGACATTCTGTTGGCTTCTGATAGTCGTACTTTCAAAGTGGTAAAATGGCAAAGACTAATTGAGAATATTGATTGCCAATTGATTCCATATCAAAGACAGGCATATTTTCAATCATCTTTACAGTCTGTTAGGAGTAAAATATTTTCCGAAAACCTAACGAAATTTATCGTGTTTGGCGGCCATTTTGTGTGTACTTTGGGGAACATAAACATCTCGAGTAACACATGAATCAAACTGTTTTTTTTTTCCTATGGTTTACCATTTAAATTGAAAATATTTGTTTTTGAAACGAAGCATTATTGAATATGCAAGCAGACGGTATGTTCATATTTTAGTTTTGCGTTTAATTTTGAAAGATAAGTTTAAACATGCCCACAAAATCTTTGCGGACATTTCAATTTTTTTTTTAGCGATCGTTACTGTAATCAAGTAGATCCAGTAATTATTAAACAACAAAAGCGTGGAATTGTCACTTCAGTACTATGTGTATGGATAATCTGTTGACAATTGTCGATGGCACGAGAACGTCATTTAACCGTTTTAACCGTTCGAAAACAGTACTAATTAACACGCGTGTTTTCAAAACGTGTGAAAATCGTCTGCAACAATTGACACTATTTAGACTGATACCTGTGTTATTCACGACGAACCAGTCCAAAATCGCTCGAAGTAGACTGTATTTATGATATTTATGATAACCAGTCTATGGTCCCGGGGGAAAATAACACAAGTCTAAATTGTGTGTAAACTAGTAGCCTGTTATCGATTTTTGTATTTATCGGACGGTTACGGGAGATACAACGGGTACCAGTTTAAATTGTGTGATACACAGTCAGGCCATGTCCAGTTTCTCGGATAAGGTTTGTACTAATTTTTAAGCCTTTGTTCCCGATTTTTTCATTCCGGTTCCGGAACGCGGATTTCCGGAATAAAAAGTAAAATTTGTACAGAAAATATCCGTTCCCTGATGTTTTTGTCCGGATCCTGATATTTCCGGAATTATGGAGCCCGGATAAACGCGGTTCGACTGTACAGCTAACATTAATAAATGTTTGATTCATGAATAAATCTGAACAAAAACAGAATTTACTCCATTCATAAATGGAATTTACCCATTAACTCTTCACCCTTCAACAATATTTTGGACCCAACCAAATTGAAAGCATTTGCTGACAACAAATTAAATGTAGTTTAAATGATGATTTCTGTCTTTGATAGGGCAAAGAAATTTGTGGTCAAAGGAGAAATTGCTGGTTACCAGCATTTTCTCCTTTTCCCACAAAGTTCTAAAAAGCCTTCACTTGCAGGGTCGTTAAAACCTGGGATTGTGTGGTAAAGGGTTATAATATCATGAATATCTGAGAAAGCAAGTTTACCTAAGTTATCGGGCTGACCAATGTTGAAGCCATGGTCTTGGGCCATGTGGTTAAACAGCAAAGACCTGCAATAGAATTATTCAGAATTTCAAAATGGTGAAAAAAGGACATGCTGTTACTAATTTTACAATCAAGATACTTTATCCTGTGGTTACTTAATACTTTTGATTCATCAATATTAAGAAGCAGGCATTTTTTTTCCCCCCTAGAAGGGGGGGGGGGGGGTGGCATGAAAAGAAATAAGAAACAAGTATTTAAGTTCATTTCACAAACTTACCACCTTCAGAATATTTCATTTTGACAGAGTCATATTCACCTTTGTGAATCTTGATTCTGAATTTCAAAATCTTCTGAAGAAGATCTAGGTCAATCAGATAGCTAGTTTTGAAATTTAGTATTAGAATTTACATGGGTCATACATATCTTACCTCGTATTATATACACAACACATTTAATGACCTGTTGCCAAGCAGAGCCTGGTAGCTCAGTCACTAACATACTGTGCTTGTAATCTGGGACTCTCAGGTTATATTCCCAGCTTAGCCAATATCCAAGGACTGATGAAAACAATTGTAACAAGATTCATTCCTTTCTCAACACAGTCATGGACAATACTTGTTTGGAAAAGCAGCCAGTGGCTTTGAAAGAAATCTGAGAGCAGTGCTGGTAAAAGAAACTCCAGCAAAGCATGGATAAGTGAATTGACCTTCTGGTATAACTGAAATAATATTGAAAAAGGCGTTAAACACAAAACAAACCTGTTGCCAGTAAAGTGCTCCCTACAGAAAAGGCATCCTCTTGAGAATGTGCTGTCGTCTCTCTCTTTTTGCTGGTTTTCCAAAACACTTTCCTTAAGAGGAAAAAAAAGTAACAGATTACAAATAGATAAATGCAATTAACATCAAATAAATACTTTTCATATCTCCAAACCATACAGCGTCAATGAGAAATAAGAAATCTTACACGAGTACTTATACATAATCATCCATATTTTAGGAGTAATCATCCATATTTTAACTCTTTACCATACAACAAAATTTAGGTATTGTTCAAATTGGAAGAATTTGCAGACGACAAAATAAATGTGACTTAAAAATTAAAGATACCCTTTGGGCAGGGTAGAAAACATTGTTGCAAAAGGAGAAAATGCTGGTTATCAGCATTTTCTCCTTTTCCCACAATGTTTTCAAAATGCTTTTTTCTCAGGGTTGTTAAAAGTCTTGATTGTGTGGTTAAGAGTTACCTAAACTGTATGAAGCAAGCCATGATGAGCATCATACTGTACTGTGCTAATATAAAATATATGGACAAGTAGACGATTCATTTTGGCATAAGCTTGTACCAATGTTACTTTCATAAATACAAAGTAAACACAAATGTACAATAAATGTCAAAAATTCAAGTAGAACATGGATTAAATTAATACATATGCATATTATAGAAAAACTTACCAATTTTCTTTTTTGTAAAAATTCCCTGAGTTGTTTATCCTCGTCTAAAATATCACTTAACAAATAATAATAATTCCCATCTGAAATTAAAAACAGCATTGTAAGTCAAAGTGTTCTATGATATCCACAATGGTTTAACCCTTTACCACACAATCCCAACTTTTAACGACCCATAGGAAGGAGCCTTTTGAAAACATTGTGGGAAAAGGAGAACATGCTGGTTACCAGCATTTTCTCTCTCTTTCCAAAATGTTTTCCACAATGTTTTCCAACCAATCAAACCCATATTCCATCATTTCAGCAATGATGAATTTGTCATCTGTGAGTGCTTTGAAATTAGGCAAGTCTGAAATTTGGTTTCTGGTAAAAGGATAAAGATACTGCTGAAAAATCTGCCTATCACAACAGAAACTATTTCGAAGAGTTGAGCGCAGAAAATATCAGATCTACATTACATACATAAACATAAACTAATTACAGCCTACAGACACCTTAATGGTCTTGTGTCAAGTCACTTTCTGAAAACATTTTTTTGCAAAAGGTGTTAAAAAATTAAAAATCATACCACTTTATTAGCTTCCTGCATATACACATACAGCAAAATAAAGAAGTCCTTTATTAAGGCTTTAAATCAAAATGATCTTCTGAAACAATCAGTATGTGTGTTACCTTTACCAAGAGCACCACATGGAGGTACCACGGTTTGGGAGTGCAGTAGGTGTTATTCCAGTGCAAATGCTAAGTCAACAAAGGGGCATAACTGTGACAAAAATGTAGAGTGTTATCTGCCATTCTGGTAGTTTCCCATTTCGACAGATAACAACTAGCCCAATTTTGAAGTAAATATCCTTCAATAAAGTAGAGGTATCATATGGAAAAATCTCAGTTTTTTAACACAATGATGGCACAGATGACAGCAGGGCAATGACAATACTCTGACCTGTCTTCAAAATCAGCCAAGCTTAAAACAAAACATACACATGCAAGTCATATTCTCTGAAAAGGAGATTTAATGCGCCTGCAAAAACTTTCAACCATGTCAGCCCCTGGGGGGGGGGGCGGGTCTCCATTCCTGCAAGTCAAATTATCTCCCTTGCCAGATAAAAACTAAAGGTAACCAAATAACAGATTGGTCCTTTTACCTGTATTTCTTTGTTTTTATCCTTGATTCCCTTGGGGATGTTGCAATACATATAATTTGATTTATGATATATATGTAAGGACCCCCTGTAATTCTAAACCAAATTTTGTTTCCAATCATCAGAGATAATTATATAATTGATTTGTAAAACAATTTGACCAGATTTAGTTGAGATATTATCTCAAAAACATATCTGTGTAGTGCAAGAAAATCAAGGATAAAACCCAAGTAACCCCTTAATCAGGATTAATATAGTACTTGAGAGGAATCAAGGGAAGTAACTGAAGAACGGCCCTCATTGTTTGACAAAATAGATTTTATAGATCCATAATTATATGATAACTTGCTTGGTATAATGCATCATGGAGATGTATTAAACCCCTTTTTGCCAGAGTGCTGCTCATTTGTAAAATTCAGAAAAATGTGATAAATCTTACCCTCCTCTGTCCGTGTTGTTTTGATCACGGAACAAAATTCTTCAAGTGGACTTTCTTTAAACCTTGCTTTCCAATACTTTACGTAACTGAAAATAGACACTTGTTTATGCTTACTCTGAAACCAATTTTTTGCTTCTTTTTTTCATTACCCCTCTAGAGAATACAATCCTGTGTTTTCACAACACAGAAGCACATGAAAACATGTTGAAAATGGTAGGATATAGTAACCACTATTCCCACACTCAATGTTTTCTATCCTTCTATACACAAATCCCATCATTTTAGACACACCAATTTCTGTCATCTGCAAGTGCCTATGATTTAGAAAGGTCTAAAATTTTGCTCCTCATTATGAAAAAGGCACTAGTGTGAGCTTAAGAACACAATCTGAATCAAGATCAGTATATGAAGAATTTACACCCTGATCTTGGATTGCATAATTTTATAGACAGTCTAGAAAAACTGGTCTTGAGTTTGCATTGCTTAGCTCTTTTCTCATATATCACAAGCCTTTGTCCAATATATGGCATCAAAAACAGACAAAATGTTGGTTTTCATATTTTGGACAGAATGAATTTTTGGTCAGCTCTTTATCAAATGACAAAATTTTTGACCAGCCCAAACTGAAAGCTTTTGCCGACGACAAAATAAATGTGAATCAAAAACTGAATTTCTTTTTGGAACAGTAGAAAACATTGTGGGAAAAGGAGAAAATGCTGGTTACCAGCATTTTCTCATTTTCCTGCAACATTTTCAAAAGGTTTCTTCTTCTAGGTCATTAAAAGACAGGATTGTGTGGTAAAGGGTTAAACAAAATTTAATAATTATACTTCATTTATAACAACACAAGTACAATATACACTCGCATCATTTGACAGTGCAGTACAGGGTTCATAAAGAATAGATTCTTGACAGCAAGATTTACATTTTTTAACCCTTTTTCCCCAAGGCAATATTCTAGACTTGTCCAACTTTAAATTTTTACCACACAATCCCAAGTTTTAACGACCCTGAGAAAGAGGCTTTTTGAAAACATTGTAGGAAAAGGAGAAAATGCTGGTAACCAGCATTTTCTCCTTTTCCCAGAATGTTTTCCTTCCTTCCCAACACAAATTTCAATTTTTGAGTCACCCTTATTTTGTTGTCTGCAAAAGCTTTCAATTTGGACAGGTCTAAAATTTTGTAGTTTGGTAAAGAGTTAAAACATTTCTAAGAATACCCATTAAATGCGGCTAAAACGATAGAGAATGTCTTTGGAAGCATGGGAAACAGTTACAAAAGAAGAACATGCTGGTTACCTGCATTTTCCACTTTTTCCACAATGTCTTCAAATGCCTTATTTTTCAAGGTTGTTAAAACTCGGGATTGATAAAGGGTTAAAATACTGACCAATAACATAAACAATCATCTCTTTGCAGAAAAAGTTATGAATACGCTTAATTTTCAAGGCCGAGAATCCATATCGGTCAGATAGATATGAAAGATTGTTTTACCTTTTTAAATTTGCTATAAGTTCAACGTTGGCTATCACAAGCCGGTGTCCCACAAGAAAATGTTTCAACAGATCAGCCGAGGATTCTTTGATGTCAAACGTCTCATCACACAGTACACAAGCTATGAAGTCTGTGATGGTTGAAGTATGGCGAGTATGACCAGCTGTAACGCCTTGTACATCGGGTAAAAGTAGTGGTTCAAGAACCGTTCCTTCCGTATTTACTGCCTCTAAAAATAACAATGAATTCATTAACTCCTGTGAAATGCTACATGTATATTCATATTTCAGCAGATCCCTTTTTAACTCTCTGCCACATAATCACAAGTTTTTAATGACCTTCAGAATAAAGGCTTTTGAAAATATCACGGGAAAAGGAGAAAATGCTGGTTGCCAGCATTTTCTCCCTTTTCTATAATGTTTTCTAAAGTGTTAAGGTCAAATACCATCATTTAAATCTTTACCAAATGACAAAATTTTAGACTGGTCCAAATTGAAAGCATTTGCAGACAACAAAATAAACGTGATTGAAAAATTGAAATTTGTTTTGGGAAGGGTAGAAAACGTGGAAAAAGGAGAAAATGCTGGTAACCAGCATTTTCTCCTTTTCCCACAATGTTTTCAAAAGGCCTCTCTCTCAGGGTCGTTAAAATTCAGGATTGTGTGGTAAAGAGTTAAGCCATATTAAAGTTGTCGTCTGCAGATGTTTTCAATTTGGAGAAGTACAAAATTTCCTGTGTGGTAAAGAGTTACATGTATTTCCTTACTCACGGGACCAGTTTCAGAGGGCCAACTTACAGCCTGACAGCCAGTAGAATTTTCCATTTCACTGTCAATTTCAGACACTAATTAGGTTTCACTTATTGTTTTATAGAGATATTTATGTAAATTTACTGTTCAAAGTCATTGATAAAACTGAATAGACAGTTTTGAAATGCCTATGATCGGACATGTCAAACCAATTTTTGTTGCGTCATGGGTTTTCACATTTCTTGCAGCGATCTTTTTTTAAATGCCTGTTAAGTTCTGGAGTAGTATTTCCGCATGATTTGACATAGATTTGTCAATAAGAATAGCATGTAACTTCAAAACCTTTGATTTGACACTAGAAAAGCGGATTGATACCAAGTTTGATTAGCAGTGATAAATAGTGACTTTCACACTTGTTAACTTGTCCCAACTGGCGCTACTGGTGATTGACAACTGGAGCCCTGAAATCTGTGCGTGCATGCACGTTTCACTTCATATTTTTGTGCGTGATTATTCAATTCAGTGCGTGAATCATGCACATATGTGCGTGAATGGGAACCCTGAATTGGGGCAAGTGTGGATCAAGATCGGACTACACAAAATGTGTAGTCTGATCTTTGATCTACACTGTCTGCTTTGCTTAAACACCGCAGACAAAAGTATTCGTTAAAATTGTTAATATATGAGTCTTATTTCTAGACTGAAAACATCCATAGGGTTTATTCAGCACTTTAAGGGGTAAAAAACATTTTGGAAAAAGGAGAAAAAATACTGGGCAGTTTACTCCTTTGTCATAAAGGTCCAGTAGCTGCCAAAAGTAAATAATGTGGGTGGTAAAATTACAGCTGGTATCAGTGGAATTAGCTCCAAAAAGTGTCAATGGAATTTTCTGCCCTTGACAGGAACTCTTGAGCTAGAACCCTTGACAGGAAAACAGTAAACAAAGGTATGTCTCGAAGAAATTTATCAATATTCATTTCTTTCTCGGCAATCTATGGGCAAATCCAGCAATGTTATCATGTGTAGATGTGATATAACTTTATTCCCCGTTAGGATTGGCCGTAGAAAGATATTTCTTCTTCAACTTGTGTACATCTAGATACAAATTTTGTGGATGGGTTTCTAGACCCCTGCACCGCAAAATTAAAATGATCGGAATTTCCTAAATACACAGAACCATTGTAAATACAGATACATGCATTTATATGTTTGTCTGGTATTAATGCCACTTTCAATGTTATTCAAGTCATATCGTGGTGGCAATTGCACCTGTCCATGCTTTCATGGGGTGCCTTCTATCAGGATTTGGGTATCAGAAGAACTCATACCCAGGAGAACTTGTACCCTGGAGAACTTGTGCCCTAATCTGAAGGGTGCGAATTCTCTGGAGAACTCGTACCCTGCAAATAAAGAGAGTTGATCAGTATATTTTCAAGTTTTATCTTTCAAAAGTGACTAGACTCAAAAATTATTTTCATTTTGTACAAAATTTGTATGGAGTTTTTGTAGGTTTGATGAAAAAAAAAAAGGAATTGTAATCAAATCGTGTCCTAGTAAAACTATCGCATATAGTAATAATCATTATTAAATCCTTTGGGCAACCTTTAATGGAATTGAAGCAAGTTCGAAATTCTTCCTAAGCCAATAGTTGCTTTGCCACCTAACCATGACGCAAACAATGATCAGCAGTGACAGGAGGGTAATTCCTGTCACAATGACCATAATCAATCCTCGGGAAATTAAAAAAATCAGCCCAACTGAAGTTTCTGACCAGTGACCCCTGATAATTTGGGGCTAAAATTCTTCAGGGATGTAAGGAGTGCTGCCCTAAGAATTTGCTGGGCAATGTCACATAACTATATCTGAACTGATCAGTTATTGTATCGATTATAGAAAAAGCATCTTTCGCCCGTTACTAGGCTTTGCCTATTTTCATATTGGTATAAAAACTAGTCACGAAAATACATGACACATTCTGTTTACAAGACAGTTTCTGGATATTGTCTACTTGTACTGTAAACTGATAACTTAGGAATAAGTTCCAGTTTACATAAGAAAAGTCAAAACATTGATGAAAAGTCTTTGTTTCGAAAGAATTTCTTGAAAATACCGGTAAGTCTAGCTTCTGCCATGGTTGTTGCAACAATTATGGTTGTTGTTGTTGTTATATCCATATTGGAATCTGTCTCAAGAATTTACGAACAATGTAAGCTTAGGATATTTTTGTGGTATACTTAATGACACAGCTGATGTTTCATTGAATTTCAAGAATAATCAGAACATTCTTCATAAAGAATTAGTTTGTGTTTTCGCCATAGGAAAATAATGAAGAGATATTTGGACATGTAACATTTTAGCAATCTTTAGCCGATTTTGTGTTCACACTTTTCCATAGTGGTGACATCAACCAATCGAAAGTCGGTTTGCTAAAACGATTTGCAGACGAATCAAAGATGGCGTCAACCATTCGTGCGCCTCATGTTGAAGCATAAATATTTTATTTTTCTTTCATTGAAAGCCTTAACATTGTCAGAATGACCACTGTTGCCCATAGGGTTAGCGATAAATACCGCACTAAAGATGTACTGATATCTGAAAACATTAGTTTCGATGGTTTACTTCTCTCAGACAAGGTCTTGAATGGACTGAAGAATGCTGGATTCATAAAGCCATCTCCAATTCAGTTGAAAGCGATACCATTAGGAAGATGCGGTTTAGGTAATCATTTTCGAACAGTTTTTTTTTTTTTTTTCATTATTTGCAGTTTGTAGACTGCATTGTTCAAAATGTGCTAATGATGTTCTAACTGGCCCTTTAACTCTTTACCACAAACAAAGATTAGACTGGTCCAAATTGTAAGCATTTGCAGACGACAATCTAAATGATGGAATTTGTTTTTGATAGGGTAGAAAACATTGTGGGAAAAGGAGAAAATGCTGGTTACCAGCATTTTCCCCCTTTCCAACAATGTTTTCTAAAGGCTCCAACCTCACTGTCGTTAGAAGTTGGGATTTTGTGGTAAAGTGTTAACTCCTTACCACAAGACAATATTTTAGACTGGTCCAAATGGGAAGCATTTGCAAATTAAATGTGACTCAATGATTGGACTTGTTTCTGAAAGATAAGAATATCCTGGGAAAAGGAGAAAATGCTGGTTTTCTCCTTTTCCCACAATGTTTTCAAAAGCCAGTTTCCCAGGGTTGGGATTGTGTGGTAAAGGATTAACTAACATATTTGTGATTTACGGTAGTTTTGATACAAAACTACCCCTAATTCAAATGCTTGCACTGATGTTATTTTTTTTTTAATGTGTTTCCTCTAGCTCCCACCGCAACCCTTCTTTTAATGCGTCTGGAAGAAATCTAATCATACGACCTCTCTTCAAATAGCATTACATATCAGTTTTTGTTGTCTGCTGATAAGATCCTTGATCATAGCGTAATGATTAATTTCACAAAAACACCAAAACATAAGCAAAATGTAACTGTTCATGTAACTGTGCACTACTTGCAATTCAAGTTTTAAAATGTAAATGACCATTGACCTGCTTGCAAGGAAATCGAAACTAGGCTTGGCATTTACTGCACATGTTCCAGAGTCAACTTAATCACTGTAAAGTTCTTTTTTCTTTTTCACAATTCTTTGGCTTTCAGATTTTTCAGCATGAGCATGGAAAAGGAAACTATTAACGTGTACTTGTATTCATTTACAAGGAATAATATTTTGCACTTAAATTGCCTATCATGTGGTGCTTTTTTTTCAAACGAAATTGAAGGCACATGTGTAGCCGGGTACAGGTATTTGGTGATATATTGTGCGGCCGTATCGACATGTGGTTCGGTAGCTCAGTTGGTCAGAGTGCAGGAACGGTATTCCTGAGACTCTGGGTTCGAATCCCGGTCGAGCCATGATATTTTTCACCACCTGTTACATTTGGCGCCCACCATAAATAACTCGCGATGTGGATGGCTACTGCTTAGGCACCTCAATAACGTTTCACAAAGGTTCTCTGTCTCCAGAATTCGGGACGAATTCTAAATTAGGAGGGGGTATATGTAGCCGGGTACAGGTATTTGGTGATATACTGTGCGGCCGTATCGACATGTGGTTCGGTAGCTCAGTTGGTCAGAGTGCAGGAACGGTATTCCTGAGACTCTGGGTTCGAATCCCGGTCGAGCCATGATATTTTTCACCACCTGTTACACGTGCCCAGTCAACTGAATTTATAACAAGTATTTGTTTATAAATTAACCAGATGGTTTATGTCAAAATATAGGTAAAATACAAAATAAGAGGGGAAAATCTTGTACTGAACTTGGTGTCAACTAGTCCAAATGTTTAGACATAATACATCCTGATTTACCCTTCAACATTTATCTGTCTGACATTACTTACCATTACCTTCAACATTTATCTATCTGACATTTCACATTTTAGTTTTCTTTTGCATGCAACATCTATATGGGTCGCATTTAGTTTTATGTAGCAAATCCATTCCCTAAAGAACCTTTAAACTGCCTTTAGAGCTCGGGAAAAAATATTAGGGCAAGCCCACTGGCCCATGGTGACTAGAAATTCAGCTGGGTGAGCCGAAAATGCCTGTCGGGAGGCCAGGTGGCGATCCCAAAAAATACAAGTTTTCATATTTATTAAATTTTCAGACAAAATAGTGACCAAAGTCAGGTTACTTTTTAGGGTGTTAGTCACATTGACCAGATTTGCGTATTTCTGTTCCTAATATCGTGTCCATTACAGTATTCCGACTGTTCCGGCTGTCCGTATCTCTACCGGATATTTACTCACATTTTGTTGGTTCTTGATTACTGCACATGCCGGTAAAAATTTCGCTAACCCACTCTTGCTCTGATAAGCTGGGCTCCTAGATTTTGGGCTGGGCCCCTGGATATTTTAAGTTTGGGGCCCAGTTGGCCCCCATAAGAAAAATGTTAGTTTTTAGCTCTACTGGCGGGGTTTCCGTCGTCCGTCCGTCTGTCTGTCCGTCCGTCCATCTGTCCGTCCGTTAGTCTTTTTCTTGTTTACGTGATAAAGTCTGCATTTGTTGCCGGATTTTCATGAAACTTGCACAGTTTGTTTATCTCATCAATAGCTTCAACCCTATTGAATTTGAAAAAAATCCAACAAACAGTATGGGAAAAGTAGCCATTTCAAGTTGAAAATTTCCAGTTCTTGTTTACGCGATAAAGTCTGCAAATAACTTCAGATTTTCGTGAAACTTGCACAGTTTGTTTATTTCATCAATAGCTTCAACCCTATCAACTTTGAAAAAAATCCAACAAATAGTATGGGAAAAGTAGCCATTTAAAGTTGAAAATTTAAATTTTCTGTTCTTGTTTATGCAATAAAGTCTGTATTTCTGGTCAGATTTTCATGAAAATCACACAGTATGTTTATCTCATCAGTAGCTTCAACCCTATTGATTTTGAAAAAAAAAATCGAAGAAACACTGCGGGAAAAGTAGCCATTTCATGTTGAAAATTTCCAATTCTTGTTTACATGATAAAGTCTGCATTTGTAATCAGATTTTTGTGAAATTCACCCAGTTGTTTTGTCTCATCAACAGCTTGAATCCTATTGATTTTGAAAAAAAATCCAAGAAACAATGTGGGAAAAGTAGCCATTTTTTTTTTTGTTGAATATTTACATTTCCTGTTTAAGGGATTAAGCTTGTAGTTTGGGTTGGATTTTGGTCCCTGCCAGTAGAGCATATTCAGGCCCTTCAGGGCCTTCTAGTTTTCCCTGAAGCTTTAGTACTGAGTCTACAGACCTTAAACAGCTTAATCTGATGCCTAAAATTCTTATACTGCCACAATACTGTTTATTTTAGTTCCTAAAGTCCTGAAGCGTAGGTAAAACCACTTGGTTTTTTTTTTTTTTTTCAGAAGTAAATTAATATGGGGAAAGACATGAAAATCCAAAACAAAACAATGTCAGTTTGACATTGTATGATCAGGGTCACTTCAAACTGCCTTTTCAGCCTTAATAATGACTTAAAACAACTAAAATACGTATATACACAGCATAAGAAATGAAGCAGAAAGCTAAAATATCTTCTTAATTTAGTGGAAAAGACTTACAGATTATTATGAAATGAAAAATATCTGACAGCAAACATTAGAAGAGTATGTGAAGAGAGATGATTTGTCTTGCAGCATGAAGTTACCGAAACAAGACGTGTTAAGACATGAAATGGGACATTTAAAACAAAGATTGATGACAGAAAAAAAATAAAGTCTGTACTTGGTGCATCTACTTAATATCATTTTCAATGCGAAGAGTAAGTGATAAAACTGATGAAATAACAGTTATTTTATGAAACATTAACTCATGATGGTGGGTTGCATGCTAAAGATTCAAGAAAACAAGAAGTACATTTTACTCATCTGGTTTTGTTTCATTTCACAAAGTATCAGATAAGAAGATTAACTTGTTACATTATTGATCAATGACAGTGACATGTGAATAAAGCGATTATAATCGATAATTGGTGAATTGTCCAACAAATTAATTGATTATTAAATCTTAATTGATTACCACCACTTTCTCTGACAACAAAATGCAGATAAAACTTGATTCATTATATACGTTTTAATTTTGATTCCGTAATATTAATTCTATACTTGATTTTACCTTTTCAGATTTGATTGTACAGGCTAAATCTGGAACAGGGAAAACTTGTGTGTTTTCTGTAATTGCTTTGGAGAGTATTTCCATTGAAACTGCTTCAACACAGGTACCTGTACTTTGTTTCCTTTGTTGAAAAATGAAAAGATGATATGATGAACAGAATAATGAATTAATAACATATGATTTGTAGTTTGAACCTTTAGTGGTCTAGATCAAGAGTGGACTGCATGTATCATCCATCTTTGTGTTGGATCTTCACTGTACATTATTTTGTGAAATACTGTGACCAGGTACAGTTGTGAAATTGCTATATCTTTAGATTTTCTGTTGACTGAAACACCCATTTCGTTCTCCCTGCTTTCTAAGGGATAAGCCTTTCAGTTAGTACTTTTTGCATTGATTATTTGTGTATCTGCTGATTGTCTCACATATTTCTATTTTCATGTTCATAGTTGTGAATATTATACAAAATACCACAATACCCTTAGATCTGCTTACTTACTCTATTAAAGCCGTATTTTGCAGGTTACTATTTTAGTCTGGTTACACATAAGAAGAATAACAGATAAAAGATAACAGAATTTATTATTTCCATTTTTGATATGTTATCTCTATGATACTGTTTGCAGAATAATGTATAATTATGTAGAAGTTTATACTCTCAGCCCAAAATATAGACAAAGTATTTTTTTACTGGTTTCATTACTGAGAATCCTATCCTTTATTTAGATGTCTTCTGACATCTAAGGTAAGAAACTGAAAATGTCCAACAGATGAAATAGTGCCCATGTCCGCTCCCCTTGTAAGACAGTGTTTTTCATTCTTGCAAAGTGATCTAACCTTTAACATGTGTGACCCAGATTTAATTGACTGCTTTCTTAGTTCATACCTGTTATAGCCATTACTTCTGTGGTGTTCTATTATTGTATGTCAAAAGTTTGTGTGTGGTCACCCTTCTGTCTGTGGAGACAGACAGACATTTACAAGGAAACCTAATCTCTTACATTAAACATGGTGGGTGGGGAAAAAAGATTAGATGCATGTGTGTTTTGGTAAGTAAAGTGATCTTTATGTAACTTTGTGATATGAAGATGACAATACTGTATTTTTGTCATGTAATTACAGTTACAACTATTCTGTCTTTTCACATTGAGCATATATAATTTGTGTTAATTCCCTGAATATATTTGAAGCATATATATCTACATGGTAAGTACAGTGATTTTCATTTAAGTTTGTGACTATGAGTATGAAAACTTTTTGTTTTTGTCAGTTTTTTATGATACTTAGATATTTCTGTGTGAATGCTGACTATTAACCCCCTGAATATATGAATGATGTGTGTAGTTCCAAAGCATGAATAAGAAAATGAAATTACATACATTTGAGCCATGCTCTGTGAAAAGGGGACTTAATGCATCTGCGGAAAGTATCAACCCAGGTCAGCCTGCGTGGGCTGCGCAGGCTAACCTGAGATGAAACTTTTCGCTATCAGTCAATTTAATGTATGTCCAAGGACCAGTCTACCTCGCGATTCAGTCAGTTGTTTAAAAAAGTGGCTAGTATTTGATGACTTGCATGGTAGGTATAATGCATCATAGAGATGCATCAGGCTCCCTTTTGCTTGAGCATTGCTCATTCTATGTTCTTGTCCTGGACTAGGTACTGGTACTAGCTCCAACGAGGGAAATTGCTGTACAGATCTGGGAGGTAATAAGCAGTATAGGAAGTGCAATGAAAGGTTTGGAATGTCACACATTCATAGGAGGACTACCACTGAATGAAGACAGGGTGAAGTTGAAAAAGTGTCATATTGCTGTTGGTTCTCCAGGTAAATTGTACAGAATATCATGATTTGTTGAACCAGTTACCGGCACTCTGAATAAGGTTTTCTAGCACTTTGTGGAGGAAACCAGCAGTTTTCTTCATCTCCCATGGTGTTCTCTACTCTTTCTATGACAAATCCCATTTTTTAAGCCACTTTTAATTTATGGCCTACAAATGGTTTCAAGTTGGATAATAGGAAGTTAGCTCTTAAAAAGTGGTGTAACTGAAGTATAAATGTGAACCATTCTCTGTGAAAAGGGGGCTTCAAAAAAGGATCGACCCATGTCAGCCTTCTCAGTCTGACATGAGTAAAAACTTTCTTGCAGTTTGTAAATTTTCTGCATATACAAGAACTGTTCTGCCTCATGATTCAGTCTGCTTGCTTGGTATAATGCATCACAGAGATACATTAAACCATTTTTTGCCAGAGTGCCACTCATATAATTTTGGTCAGTACACAAAACACACTTGAAGCAGTTTCAGTGCTGTTGGCAAGATTACGTATAGCTATAGCTAACATATTTGTAAATTTTTTAGGTATAGAAATGATGATGAAATCCAGTTTATTGCATAAGTACTGTTTATTGTCGGGATTGTGTGGTAAAGGGTTAATAGGACAGAAACAGAGGTTAGACTATGAAAAAGCTGTTTTCAAATGGAGTGGTTTACTTAGGTGCTGTACATTTGTTGATTACTTTCAGGTCGCATTAAACAGTTGATTGAAACTGGAATTTTGAAGACAGAAAATATTCGAATGTTTGTTTTGGATGAAGCTGACAAATTGCTCGAAGAAGGTTTTCAGGATCAGATAAAGTGAGTAAATGTTAGGAGGGAGGAGTGTCAAGTATTTTGTAAAACTTGTTTATTTCTGTCAGTATCATTAACTTATTGCTTCATTCAGACAACTTTTTACAAACTTTTTTGCATTTTGTTGCAATCAATTTCTGTTGGCAAAGTGGCCAAAGGATAAATTGCTCTTTTGTAATATGCTTTTCTCGTCTTTTTTCGAATGTTTCACCAGTGTGAGTGTTTATGCAATAAAGTTTATTGCATCATGATCCCCATATTTTAGAGTTTCCAAGGATGTTTTTCAAGTCATTTGCTGAAAATTTGTTTCTAAGTTGCCGAATTAACCCTGAGATTTCCCAACAAATCCAACAGACATTTTGAGTCAAGAAGTAGGACCCAAATTCATGCAGCTTCAAGGTGTCTATTATACAGAATCTCTAGACAAAGTTGTCATTGTAGATCAAAGGTCAGACTGCTTGTTCTGTGCAGTTTGAAATTTATCTGCCATCAAGGCAAGTAAAGTTGTTACAGGTACTTTAACTCTTTACAGTTACCAATGACAGAATTTTAGACTGGTCCAAATTGATAGCATTTTTAGGTGACAAAATGATTGTGACAAAAGTGACAAAGGTTTATATCGTAATACGTAGAAAAGATTGTGGGAAAAGGAGAAAATGCTGGTTACCAGCATTTTCTCCTTTTCCCACAATGTTTTCAAAAGCCTTTCCCCCACGGGTCCTTAAAACTCGGGATTGTGTGGTAAAGTGTTAAGTGATAAGTATTTGGCAAGTTCCTCTCTCTTCCAGTTGGATTTACTCCACCCTACCAGACAATAAGCAGATGCTTGCTTTGTCTGCTACCTACCCAGAATACCTAGCAGATCATCTGACTGCCTACATGAGAAATCCAACCTTCTTGCGGTTGAATATTTCTGATCCAGCTCTTCTTGGTAAGTACCAAACGTTTGTGTACACGTTTTTGACTTTTTAACCCAAATATTCTGTTTTTATCTGGAAGATGTATTTTAACTCTTTACTAAATGACAAAATTTTTGACTGGACCAAATTGAAAGCATTTGCAGACGACACATTAGATATAGCTTAAATGGTGATTTATGTATTGGATAGGGTTAAAAACATAGTGGGGAAGGAGAAAATGCTGGTTACCAGCATTTTCTCTTTTTCCCACAATTTTTTCAAAAGCCTTATCTTTTAGGTTTGTGAAAACTCGGAATTGTGTGGTAAAGAGTGAAGCCATTAATAAATGTACAAAATATGACCTGTTGCAGTATAATTGTACACTAGTAATTCTCAGATTGAAGAGGAAGATACCTCTTAAGGTCACTGTACAAAAATGACTCTGAATGCACCTGCAATTGACACTTTTGCAGTACATAGTAGGTAAAGGAACTATTACTTGTCACAATCATTTACTCAATTTACACAATTCTTTCCATACCGCTGAAAAAAATAGGTTTTTTTTTTGTCAAATGTGTGTAATTTTTGTATTATAACATTTGGATTGGTCTAGAAATGGCCTGCATGGTAAATCATGTCCTAGAGCGAGACAAGATTCAATGAAATATTTTCTTATTGTAGGTATTCGACAATACTTCCACTGTGTTACATACCACCCTTTATCTCATGTAGTCTTTGAAGAGAAGTGCAAGGTTTTGATTCACATACTGTCTTCAGTAAGCTTTCAACAGTGCCTTGTTTTCTCCAATATACAAACAAGGTATGTTCCTGCCTTCTTGAGTTCCTGTCTTGTGAGCTTAACCCTTTACCTAACAATATGGACCCTGAGAAAGAAAGGGTTTGAAATCATTGTGGGAAAAGAAGAAAATGATGGTAACCAGCATTTCTCCTTTTTCCCACAATGTTTTCTACCCTATATAACACAAGTCAACCACTTGAGCCATATTTAGGATCTCATTTGAAAATGCCTTCAACTTGCACAAGTCTAAAATTTCATTGTTTGTGAAATTGTTAATTAATAAAATTGTACTAGAAAAACTCAATTTTTCGATTTTATGACCATTTTGGACATAGTATTGGATGATGTTGCATAGGATTAGATCCCTCATCCTCTACTGTCTGATCTTACACTGTCTTTTGGAGCAATTAACTGTGTGCTAGGAGACCGTTTTTGTGTGTGTGTGTGTGTGTGTGTGTGTGTGGTTTTGTTAACCCCCCCCCCCCCCCCCCCCCCCCCCCAAAAAAAAAAATGTGAAAGTGTGTTTTGGCAGGTTTTATAGAGTAATCAGGTTGTTCTGCTGTCAATCTGTTTGTAGATGCAATTTTGTGTCCATTGCTCCTTGTACAGTTTCCAACCAATTTAGCTGAAATTTTAATGGAAGCCTTTCTCCTGTAAGAAGTAATGCACCTGCAGTTTGCATCATGGTAGGACAACTATTACAGGAGTATCCCTATATCCCTGAGGTATTGCCATAGAACTGGTATCACCAGCGTCATGCAAAAACTTTGACATTTTAGAATATCGCTTTTATTACTAAAGATATTTAACTTGTATCCTGCTAAGTAAAAGAAATAAAACTTTCAAACCAATAATATAAACTCAGATTTTCCTATTTCTAAGGTATTTTTGGAGGAAAGATATCTCCTTATCAGACAGTGTAGATCAAAGATCAGACTGCACATTCTGTGCAGTCTGATCTTGATATGCATTGTCTGCAAAAGGTCAGTGAGTCATGCTTAGCAAACTTGGACAAGTTGTCAACTATTAAAAGGGGCACCAATACAACAGGGCAGGAAACTGATAAGTATTTTTGACACAGTCATGCTACAATTTGTCAGAATAATTGTGTTATAAGTTGTATCATATCTTTGAATAATATTATAGACTTTTTTACGTTTTGAAATTGGCAAGTTATTAGATAATCCTAATATACTTTTCAGGGCCAGTAATTTAGCCGACACTCTTACAAACAAAGGCTGGCCCACAGCCTGTATAGCTGGATGTCTGGACCAGAAGGACAGAAACCATGCCATGGCCAGACTCAAAACCTACAAATGTCGCATACTGATCTCTACAGACTTGGTATGTGTTCTCTGTGAAACTGCTTGTTAAAAAGAAGTAAAGTTTATCCTTAAAGTACTACCTTTATACCACACAATCCTGACTTTTAACGACCCTAGTTGGGAAGACTTTTAAAAATAACGAGGGAAAAGGAGAAAATGCTGGTAGCCACAATGTTTTCATACCATTCAGGAACAAACCCAATAAGTTGAGCAATATTTAATTTCTCGTCTGCAAATGCTTTCAATTTAGACCAGTCTAAAATTCTATTCTGTGGTAAAGACTTAACTAAAATGGACATATTTACCGGTAGTGTTCAAGTTTAAAAAAGAGACCCTTCTACTACTTGTACTTGTCATTAGGGTTTGGTAAGGTTTTTGAAGATAATTTTTGTCTATCAAAGTCAGATTTTGTTCAGCCTGTTTATGCAGAAAAGTACAGCTGTGTTCTGACTTCATAGCCATAGCTTGCTAAACGAACGAAATTTGCTTGGTTGTTTAGTAAGGAGCACAGCATACTCCCCATCACAGAACATTATTTGACATCAATATCTTAGAACATACTGAACAATGTAGATTCATCATCATTGCAGTTTGAGACTTATTCGTGAACAATCCTGATTGTTTCATTTGTTCCCCTGGAAATTCATAGTTTCATTGACTGTGTGATAGTTTGTAAATATGAACCCTGATCTTGTCTAAAAATGACAACATGTAACTTAGATGTAACCATTTTGACTTTGTAGACAGCTCGAGGAATAGATGCAGATAAAGTGAATCTTGTTATAAATATGGACATACCTAAGGACCGTGAAACTTATCTGCACAGAATTGGTAGAGCAGGCAGATTTGGTGAGTTCCAGTTGTTTTTCTAGAGCTCCTGATAAATGATAAAAATCTACATTTAGTTCCATGAATATTACTTCAGCTCTTCCCGAGCGGAATAGTCTACCCTAAAGTGCCTATCACAATGCAGTGTAACAATGCAGTTTGATCTATATGTACACAGTCAAATAGGTCAAGATTATTGTGGAAATTACAGAAAAAGTGCCCGAAAAGTAATTTTTGGGTTTGTGTTTCATTGATGCCTGGACACTGCATAGTTTCGTAGACTAAATATTCGTGAATGACATAGGAAGCATGAATAAGTGCACTTTTCACAATTTTGCCACAATATAAATGAAATTTATAGTCAGTTCTAATCACCATAAAAAATACTACTGCAAGGCTTTTAGGGTGGCTTGACAAATTTCCTGTAAATTTTAGCTCATGCTGTATAAGATTTAAGATTAACTCTTTACCAAATGACAACACTTTAGACTGGTTGAAATTGAAAGCATTTGCAGACGACAAAATTGAAAGGTGACTTTAAAATTGAAATTTGTTTTTGGGAAGGTTAGAAGATACAGTCGAATGTCCATTGCTCGAACATCTACTCCTCGAAGTTTTCTATACGTCGAGGTAAATTTAAAGTCCGGATTGAATTGCTCTATTTTTCTATATAAAGTACTATCCGCACATCGAAGTCCACATCTCGAAGTTTCTCCATACGTCGAACCTAATTTCAGGTCCGAACTTCAATGATCCAGTTAATTATACCCCCCAAAACTCTGTTTGGGGGGTATATAGGAGTCAGCTTGTCGGTCGGTCCGTCCGTCCGTCGGTCGGTCGGTCTGTAGCTTTTTGTCCGCTCTATTTCTCATAAACTACTGGACGAATTTTATTCAAACTTCACAGGTAGACTCAGTATCAAGCAGAGATGTGCATATGACATATTGGTTATGGTTCATTGATTTTTCACTGAGTTATGGCCCTTTCATGAAATTTCTTGTCCGCTCTTTTTCTCATCAACTATTGGACAGATTTGGTTCAAACTACACAAGTAGACTCAGTATAAAGCAGAGATGTGCATATCCTATTTTGGTTATGGTTTATTTAGGTTTCATGTAGTTATGGCCCTTTGATGATTCTGGACACCGTCGGTCGGTCTGTAGCTTTTTGTCCGCTCTATTTCTCATAAACTACTGGACGAATTTTATTCAAACTTCACAGGTAGACTCAGTATCAAGCAGAGATGTGCATATGAAATGTTGGTTATGGTTCATTGATTTTTCACTGAGTTATGGCCCTTTCATGAAATTTCTTGTCCGCTCTTTTCCTCATCAACTATTAGACAGATTTGGTTCAAACTACACAAATAGACTCAGTATCAAGCAGAGATGTGCATATCCTATTTTGGTTATGGTTTATTCAGCTTTCATGGAGTTATGGCCCTTTGATGATTCTGGACAAATTTCTTTCAAACTTCATGGATAGACTTTGCACTCAGCAAAGATGTGCATATCATAAATTGTTCTTACTTAATTAAATAAAATTTCCAAGAGCTAAGCCCTTTTTTATCGTTCTCTTATGATAGATTCCTACACCTGTAGATAGTTAACAGTAGACTTACCATCACTAACCATCACTAGTAAGTTTTCATGTCACTTCACTTATGTCATGTCATGTCAATTTCATCTTTTCATCGGAGGTTTACTCAAATATAAGACAGATTAATCTTTCAGATATGTTTGGAAAAGGAGAAAATGCTGATTACCAGCACTTACTACTTTCTACACAAAATTGGAAAGATTAATCTTTGCAGTTACTTGGGAAAAAAATGAAATGATGATTACAAGCATTTACTACGTTCTCCACAACTATTCCAAGTCTTCAACTTGTGATGTGTTAAAATAGATACCAATACCGTACGGAAACTAACGAAAGCAACATTTTTTGCGGTTCCGCTTCGGCTTCGCTGCGGTTTCAGTGCATTCCGTATTATTTGACTAAAAAGGAAAACATTGTAAACATCGTGAGCAATGGCTTCTGTATTTACAATGTTTTCTTAAGTTTATTACTTTCGGTTCAGTTCAGTTACTATTACGGTTCCGATTCGGTTCGGAGGTTGCTTTCGTTAGTTTCCGTACTGTATAAGTAAGATGTAGAGTCTGGTCAAAAACATTGCATGAAAAGACATTTGTTGTCTGCAAAACCTTTTCATTTAAACCAATCTCAATTTGTCCAGCTGGTAAAAAAAAATGTATCAAGTAAGTTTTATTCTCTCCAAGTCTTTAGTCTGTAACAAAGAGTAATTCTTTGGCAAGAAGCCATTGCAGGATATTCATCACCTTCAGTGATAGCTCTGGTATAATTGACTCTCCACTCACTTATTTTGCATTCCTGTGACATTAATCTGTTTTGTGACAAGGAGCTGTTGGGGGGTATGATCACGTTTAGTGATGGCTCTAGTTTACACATCTTTACTTCGAACACAGTACAGATTTTACACACATTTTAATTGACTTTAATTATAAACTTAGGTGTTATACATAATAAATAGAAATGCCAGATACAATGAAGGTATGTTTTTCGCATTTTCGATCATTGACTTTTGTCAGCTCGGGTGTTAACATGCCAGTCATCTTGACTTGCAGATAATTATCGGTAGTTGGTTAGATTAGAAATGTTTGGACTGAGATTTTCATACCATACACTGTGATTTTGGCCGTGGCTATATAGAAAGACTGGGCATTTCGTTGTCGACTGAAAATACAAATATCCTATCTCCTAAGGACTTGTTTGGTGAAAGAAACCCGGAAAGTCCGGGAGATAGTCAGCAACTTCGGCTGACGAAATGCTTTTTTCAATTTCACAATTTTCATTATCGTTCTTACAAACAGAATTAAATAAAAACATGTTAATGAAAGAAAATAAACAGTATGCATCCTTTACTCTTTAATTTTCAAAACAACGATCGGTTAACTATTAGAGGGAACAAAATGTACGGCCTGTGAACGAAGTATGCTTCGGTTACCTACTTCCAGTACCTGACACACTCATCTGAAGAATCTCTGCATGTCGAACTTTCTATAACTTGAACTTTTTTCGGTAGTCCCATGAACTTCGAGGTACGGATATTTGACTGTATTGTGGGAAGAGGAGAAAATGCTGGTTAACCAGCATTTTCTCCTTTTCCCACGTTTTCAAAAAGCTCCTGTCTCAAGGTCGTTAAGTCAGGATTGTGTGGTAAAGAGTTAAATCTATTTACTGTTTTATACAAGCTTTTTTGGACACATTTATAGCACCTAGTACATGTGACAGTTGGGGGGAATATCTGAATAAAAAGAAGACTATTTTCTAAATGATATGGATAGCAGTATGTAAAATGAGCAATTATATGTAACAAGCAATTGCTTGTTTTCCATATAGTCCGTCAAAAGCTCTCTTTTCACAGGCAGAAAAATTTGTACGATAATAAATGAATGCAATACTGTCAATATACAACTATATGGCTTTGTAGTGAAAGTTGGTTGTGATATTTTGATATATCATTAAGAATTTGAATATTAATCGAAAACTTTAATGGAGAGAGTCGGATCACAGGTTAACGGCGAGCAGCAGTATCTCAAATATATTACACACTAATATACTGAAAGGTAAACAACTCGTAAAGTATTTTCAATACACTAGTCACGGGTTTAATGCCGTTTACAAGTCATTTTACTACCAATATTAACATCCATAGAACCAAATGATAGCAGAAATATTATTCTACAAGAAAATCATATCGCAAGTTGAAACATTTCAAGTTGATGGGAAATATCTAGCTTGAAACTGTCGAACATACCAACTCGGAAGAGATCTGATTGCATTGATTCCCGAAAACTTTCAAGACTAAAAAGCATTCAAAACTCAAAAACTTTCCGTTTCTGTGCAATGTACACTTCAAGTCCACAAACTTAAAGCTATATATATGCACTAAAGTTAGAATATAAGTGTTTTTTGATTGTACGAACCTTTTTTTCCATCTGAACATATCGAGTCATCTGAACTTTAAACCATTATGGTGTACAATGCGGATTTTGTAACGCGTTTTCTCATTGGTCGAGGTCAGACACACCTCTGTGGATAACCAATGAAAATACGCCTTTCAAAGCAACAGAGGTGAGTTAAAATGGTTGAAGCAGGTACACTGGACAGTTTTCATGATAGAACAAGAGGGCCATGATGGCCCTGGATCGCTCACCTGAGTCAATAGGCCAAACATTCTGACCAAATTTCACAAGTATCTGACTGAAAATGTGGCCTCTATAGCGTGCACAAGGTTTTTCGATGTTTTGACCTAGTGACCTAGTTTTTGACCACACATGACCCAATTTTGAACTCATGCGAGATTTTATCAAGCCAAACATTCTGACCAAGTTTCCTAAGTATTTGACTGAAAACGTGGCCTCTAGAGCGTACACAAGGTTTTTTGAAGATCTGACCTAGTGAGCTAGTTTTTGGCCCCACATGACCCAATTTCGAACTCGTCCGAATTTTATCAAGACAAACATTCTGACCAAATTTGACAGGTATCTGACTGAAAATGTGGCCTCTAGAGCACACACAAGGTTTTTCGAAGATTTGACCTAGTGACCTAGTTTTTGACTCCACAAGACCCAATTTCAAACTCGTCCCAGATTTTATCAAGACGCACATTCTGACCAAGTTTCATGAGGATCCAACTGAAAATGTGGCCTCTAGAGTGTACACAAGGTTTTTTGAAGATTTGACCTAGTGACCTAGTTTTTGACTCCACATGACCCAATTTCAAACTCGTCCCAGATTTTGTCAAGACAAACATTCTGACCAAGTTTCAAGAGTATCTGACTGAAAATGTGGCCTCTAGAGCGTACACATAGTTTTTCGAAGATTTGACTTAGTTACCTAGTTTTTGACCCCACATGACCCAATTTCGAACTCGTCCGAGATTTTATCAAGACAAACTTTCTGACCAAATTTCACAAGTATCTGACTGAAAATGTGGCCTCTAGAGCACACACAAGGTTTTTCGAAGATTTGACCTAGTGACCTAGTTTTTGACCCCACAAGACCCAATTTCAAACTTGTCCCATATTTTATCAAGACGCACATTCTGACCAAGTTTCATGAGGATTGGACTGAAAATGTGGCCTCTAGAGCACACACAAGGTTTTTCTAAGATTTGACCTAGTGACCTAGTTTTTGACCCCACATGACCCAATTTCAAACTTGTCCGAGATTTTATCAAGACAAACATTCTGACCAAGTTTCATGAGGATTGGACTGAAAATGTGGCCTCTAGAGCATACACAAGGTTTTTCTAAGATTTGACCTAGTGACCTAGTTTTGACCCCACATGACCCAATTTCAAACTTGTCCCAGATTTTATCAAGACAACTATTCTGACCAAGTTTCATGAGGATCCAACTGAAAATGTGGCCTCTAGAGTGTACACAAGCTTTTTCGAAGATTTAACCTAGTAACCTAGTTTTTGACTCCACATGACCCAATTTCAAACTCGTCCCAGATTTTATCAAGACAAACATTCTGACCAAGTTTCATGAGGATCGGACTGAAAATGTGGCCTCTAGAGCGTACACAAGGTTTTTCGAAGATTTGACCTAGTGACCTAATTTTTGACCACACATGACCCAATTTCGAACTCGTCTGAGATTTTATCAAGACAAACTTTCTGACCAAATTTGACAAGTATCTGACTCAAAATGTGGCCTCTAGAGCGTACACAAGGTTTTTCTAAGATTTGACCTAGTGACCTAGTTTTTGACCCCACATGACCCATTTTCGAACTCATTCGAGATTTTATCAAGACAAACATTCTGACCAAGTTTCATGAGGATTGGACTGAAAATGTGGCCTCTAGAGCGTACACAAGGTAAAAAGTTGACGACGCACGCCGGACGCCGGACACAGCACGATCACAATAGCTCACAAGAGCACTTCGTGCTCAGGTGAGCTAAAAAAGGTTCGTACAGCCTATTTACAGCAGGTTGTTTAAGATTTGAGGCTGATATGCTTTAAAATTTATGGACCTGAAGTCCTCCTTGTTGGAGAATGAACACCTTTCGTGTTTAAATGGGGTTTGTCTCTTATAAATTTAGGCGAATTGATGCAATCGGATCTTCTCCGAGTTGGTTTGTTTGACAGTGTCAAGCTAGTTATTTCTTATTAACTTGATATGTCTGAACTTGTGATATGATTTTCTTGAAGAATAATTTTTCTGCTATCGTTTGGTACTCTGGATATTAATATTGGTAGCAAAATGACTTTTGTACGGTGTGAAATCCATGACTAGTGTATTAAAATTACATTACGAGTTGTTTACCTTTCAGTATATTAGTGTGTAATATAAAATTTGAGATACTGTTGCTCTCCGTTCACCTGTGAGTCAGATCTGCATGCAAGAAGCAATTGCTTTTTTCCATTGAAATTATTATTCCTTTGTGTTAATGGTATTGAATAATTTTTGGTATCTTTTTGGTAGCCCTTTCACTTGTGAGATATTTTTAGAATTATTGAGATTTTTCATGTTCTAGAATTATTAATGTATGATTTAATTTTTGGCCCTAACTATGAAATGGGTTTTATTACTATTTACTATATAAAAGGTTTTTCGCTTTTAGGTTCCTTTGGCATTGCTATCAGTCTGGTGAGTGACGGTCAGGAGCAAATGAATATGAATGCAATCGAAAAACGCTGTAACACAATTATACATCCTTTACCAGGTAGGTCTGGTTGCTTTTCAGATATTGATTTCCATTTAACCCTTTACCACACAATGCCGAGTTTTAGCAACCCTAAGGAAGAAGCCTTTTGAAAACATTGTGGGAAAAGGAGAAAATGCTGATAACCAGCATTTTCTCCGTTTTCCACATTCATTTCTGTCTTATCACAGAAAACTCTTACCATCAGACCAATATTTAATTTTTCATCTGCAAATGATTTCAGTTTGGACCAGTCTAAAATTTTGTTGTTTTGTGAAGAGGTAAAAGGAGCTGCTCAGATTTTGGTAATCTTGCCAAACTTCAAAAATGATCACTGAATTAAGTAAGTCCATAACTGGCAAATCTGCAGTAAAGAAGTAAGACAAAAGAAATACAAAAAAATTGTATCTAGATTTAGTACGAGAGTCTCACGAAGACTGGTGGGAATATCACATGATCAAGTGCTGGTGTAGAGCACAGTATACCCTTGCAGCAGACCAGTTTTGAACACAATTAGCAAATGGAGAAGCCCGTCCGGGTAACTCAGTGGTTAGCATGTCTGACTTGTGACCTGGTGGTTGTGTGTTCGATACCTGGTGGAAGCAAACTTTCTTTATGGCAATTTTTTTCCCCTCTCACCTCTGATTAACATGGAAAAAGTAGTCAGTGACTTGGAAAGAAGGTTGTGTCAGTACTGCCATAAGAAAGCCAGGAAACCCATGTGTAGGTGCACTGACCGCCATGATATGACCTAAGCTGTTAAAATGGTGTTAAACTCCAATACAAACAAATAAACAAGCAAATGCAGAAATTGCTATGGTCTTTTTTCCATGTTTTAGTTTATCAGTAACTTTTGCAGGTCCTAGGATTTCAGCTGTAATAATTTTTAGGGTCTTGGCTTACGATGTTGGAGTCCCGTAGTGGACAAATTTTATTTTAAAGAATACTGACCGTCAGTATATGACATGCTGTTGCCAGATAATTTATATTGAAGCCTTCCGCAAATCTAACAGCGTTCATAGCATTGCATTGCCGATTGGTTTGTAGAGGTTTTGCCCAGGTAGCGATATGAAAACCCAGCTTGGGTCATTATAGGGGCTTAAAGTTTATTTGTTTTAATTTTCCTCGTATTGATGAAATCAGAATTTTGAAGAAAAAAATTGTTTATGTGATGCAGCTAGAATCAGCGCATGAATAAGGTTAAATCAGACTTTTAAACACAGCTTTTCAGTAAGCGAAAACAGGTGCACACAAATTAAGTTGCAGAGAATGCAATAGTAGTTTGACATTTGTGATTCATCCATATACTGTAGTTGTGTCCAAAAAGCTTCCATGACCATGACAGTTTAATAGATTAGATGGAAGGTTTTTTTTGGATCATTTCTTTTCTACTTACTGAATTCCTAATTTAAAATGTGCCCCACTGGATACAAGTAAGAAATTTTAGGAGGTCATCCTTCCATTTTTTTTCACCAGAGACAGGAAATGGGTGCCTATTATAACCCATTTATCAGATAAATGTCATTTCATGTTGTTTGTGGTGATTATACAAAGATGTTTCCATCAAAATTGTAGGCAAAAAACAGGTTAAACAGGGAATTGATTAACAAAAACAAATTTTCATAAGACTACTTTGGAGAAACACCTAATATGATTGAAGGCTGACAAGAAGCTTCAGAATGCAATATTACTTTTGTAAATAAATAAATTAACAGCCAAGGGAGGGTGAAAGCACAGCAATGGTGTGTTGCCAGAATTTGAATATTGAAAAGTTTATAGCTAGCACTTAATTGTAAAATGAACACACTTGTTTTATGGTTTTACAGATCCTTTACCAGCAGATCTTGCCAAAGCAGAGACCCCAGTGTACTTAAGTGATATGGTAACATCAGAAGTTATCAACACAGACAACAAAGGTGTATCAGTATTACCACAAAGTAGTAATATGGGTCAAATTTTCAATAAGTCAGATGTTCATATCAATGGAACCTGTCATGCAGAAGCTCCAGAGGGCAATGTAGGCATTATGAGAAAACTTGCTGATGAAGAAATGAAAGACTGTGAGAGTGTAAAGGGTGATGACTGTGAAGATATCCAGCCTGTATTGAATGGTACATCTCCTACTGGATTTGCTTCTGGTCAAGACAAGGCAAAAGACACAATCTCAGTATATGACCTATGTGAAAGTATAACAAATAGCTTGAATATGGCTTCAAAGTCATTAACTATAGATAGTAGACAGGACATACAAGTAACTACAGACTCTGAGCATAAAACTTGCGATAACAGTATATCACATGAGGTCAAAGAAGGCAAACTTAGTTTACTACCTCCCATCACAAAAAGTATATCTGCTCCAGAGGCAGATTTTGTACAGGATAATATCAGATTTGTGACTAATAGTACAGATGAAATAAGGGATTTGTCATGTAAAGAAAATGAAAAGGCTTCTTTGATAGAATTAAAGAAATTACAATCGCCCCAAAAAAGAGTTATCATAGAAAGAGGTAAAAATTCAGATGAACATATCCATTCTGGGTGTGCCAGTGTAGACTTAAGTAAAATGTTCAAACAAACAATTGGTTATAAGAGACAGAGCTCAGGATTTACTTATTCCTCTGCAAAACAGTCCTTGAAGGAATTCAGGGAAGTAACCTCGAGTTATTTAGAAAAATGTGACTTCTCTTTGACCTTATGTGCACCAAACAACAGAGATCAGGAATTGTTGAAAGCTGCAGTAACTCAACTGCAAGATTTATTTGATAAAAATATTAGAGTGAAGATAGAATTGACTGAAGAGGAAATTAAGGCTGATAAAGAAGATTTTACACATGAAAAAAGTGAAGAGGTTACAATGTCCAAAGATGTTCTTTCAACAAGTATACCACCACAAGAGGAGGTGAAGGATTTGAAACCTGATACTGTTGACTATAAACATGGTACTGATTCAAATGATCTGGTACAGAAGGCTGATGACATGAAGTTATCTAAGATAGATAGTTCAATACACGTAGGGCTCAATGAGGAAGCCATGCCAACTAGGAATAAACCCAAGAAACATTATACAGGTAAATTTGCAATTGCTCATCTACTTCAGGCAGGCAGTTCTTTATATGAAAATAACCAACTCAACACAAAAGACACTGATTTACAGGAAAATGAAGAGACAATTTTAAACCCAGGGAATACTGAACATAATTTAGTTCATGATAAAATGAAAATCCAAAACAGTTACTCGGATACACAAAACATTTTACCTGATGAATGTAACACTGGGAGTTCAGCAAAAAGATACACTGAACCAAAAGTTATTACAAAAAATAGAAATATGAAAGTTGCCCATGAAAACTTAAGAGAAAGAATTGGTCCATATCAAACACACAAAGGCAGTTCAAATATAATCGAAGACTTGACAAGTGACTCAGATAGTGATTCTACATCCTCTTCAGCTTCTACAGATATGTCTGATGCACATGTGACTCATAGTGAATTCAAGAACCCTGATCAAAGTATTCCATATAGAGACAATACCTATCAGTGGCTAAATCAGGGACAGTGGCCTTACTTGGGTTCCTTAAAAGCCCACCAGACATCACCATGGGTTAATCATTTTGGAAATCAAGCATCATCTCCACAATTTCAGAGTGCCTATCATTATCCAGCTCACACACACTATAACCCATTGTGGAGTAGTCATTGGTTGTATGGTTACTACCCAAGAGAAAAGTCTACAGAGTATATGAACTATCACATGAAGGTAACAATGGAAAGATGTTTTAATGAACAAAAGGATTATATCAGGGCAATGTGCAAAAATGTCTCGGGAAGTGAGAGAAGTAAGCCAAAGAAAAAAGAAAAGAAGAAATAGACTTGCAGTGATGGAATTATAGTCTTTTTTTAGTCCCCTACCGGCGAAGCCGAAGGGGACTTTAGGTTTGCACTCTGTCCATCTGTCCGTCAGTTTGCCGGCAATTCAGTTTGCCGGACTTTTTTTCTAAATGCTGGTACATATTGAGCTGAGTTTTGGTGTGTAAGTCACTCACTATCACTTGCAGATCAAGTTCGAGTTTCGCTCAGGTCCACTCTTTTTTCACGGATTTACTAGCCTTGGAGTTACAAAGTTTCTCTGATAAATCAGTTTTCCGGACTTTTTTCCTGAACGCTGGTAGGTATTGATCTCAGATTTGTTGTGTAACTCAACCACCATGACTTACAGATCAAGTTCGACTTTCGTTCCGGTCCACTGGTTTTTCGTGGATTTATGGGCCTTGGACTTACAAAATTTCACTGATAAATCAGTTTTCCGGACTTTTTTTTCTAAATGCTGGTAGATATTCACCTGACTTTTGCTGTGTAAGTCAACCACCATGACTTACAGATCAAGTCGGGTTTCGTCCTGCTCCACTGCTTTTTCACGCATTTACGGGCCTTGGACTTACAAAATTTCACTGATAAAACATTTTTCCGCACTTTTTTTCTAAACGCTGCTACATAAAGAGCTGATTTTTGGTGTGTACATCAACCACCATGACTTACACATCAAGTTCGTCCCGGTCCACTGCTTTTTGACGCATTTACGGGCCTTGGACTTAAAAAATTTCACTGACATGCCAGCAATGCATACGGCCGGTAGGGGACTGTGTATTGCTATGCAATACTATCAGAATGCTTGTTCAAAGATAAAACTTTATAGTGATATTTTGACTGTGTGTCAAATAACATGCCAATTTTTGTTTTTTTAAACCATCAGTTTGTACAACATTATTATTTTCTACAACTTTCTTTTTGTACTGCATGTAATTACGATGATGGAAGATTGGTAAGTTCGACATCAACGAGATAAGATTGTCAATAATGATAATGAAAAAATATTTTTCAATATTGAATATTGGTTACAGAGCAAAACATGTTTAATTTTGTTTTGTGTTTAATGCTCTTTTCAACGTTATTTCTTTTATATCATTGCATCCATTGCACCTGTCCATGCATTCCAAGAGTTTTTTTCTTGTTCAGTTCACACACTACATGAAGCTACTGGCTGCTGTGGCACATAGTGTTCAATGATTTTAATCTATGAGCCATAGATTTCAAGTGTTTTATGTTACCAGCTGCTCTTTGAAGTTCAGTTCACATTCTTTAGTTTAAACATAGTTTATTCATATAATTTACATAGACTAATATAACATAAATTTAAACAAGAAAAGGATTAGAACATAAGCTTATAGCTTATATAGTTCCTCTCCAATTGACGGTTACGTCATTAAATGACGTCTACTTATAGTTGAACCGTGCTCTGGCAATAGGGGGGCCTAATGCATCTGTTATGCATTAGATCAAGCAAGACATCACCTAATTATAGATATATAAACTTCTTCCTGTCTAACGTTTGACTAAATCATGGGGTAGAGTTATCCTCTGACACTCAGAAAATGTAAAGATATCGAAAAGTCTCAGCCCATGTAAGCCAGTGCTGACTGTGCAGGCTGACATGGGTCGATAGTTTTCGCAAATGCAATAAGCCCCCTTTTCACAGAGCATGGCTCAATTACTTTACAATTTCTGACATACATATGAACAGTAAATTGATTAAGAAGGAAATAAACAGTTTATTTTAAATTGGAAAACAATTCTTTAAAGACGGTATTTGAAAACATTTAGGAAAAAGAAGTAATTGCTCATTAAAAGTAATTCAAGTAAATCTGTTTAGTCAGAAAATGGATTTTTATTTTGCCACAGGCATTTTTTCTCTTGCTACACTGTTTATGAAGAAATCCTACTGCAACATGAAAAAAAAAAGTCAGCAGATGAAAAAATGGCAAAATTGATGTTCCATGAGTTTTTATTTTAAGGATATTCTGGTAAGTCATGATGTTGACATGTACTTTTGCATTACTTCTGGTTGAATAAGGAAAAAAAGCAGTGTCTACAAAAATAAAACCGTTTCTTTCCTTTATCTTCAAGAAATCTTCAAGAAAATATCAGTTCACTTCATGAACAAGAAGGCCAATAAGGTCCTGTATAGCTCCATTGCTATTTGAACTAATGTGCAATACACTTCATTGGCATCAGTAGAGACAGATAACAGTAAGAAGTTTACAAGTAGAGATGAAATTTCGTGGAGAAGCCTTTGAGGCCCCCCCCCCCCCCCCCCCTTTTTTTTTTCATATACCAAGATGACGTTGAATAAAAGCAGGTCAAAGAGATTTCCAAAACTTAACATAGCAGATAAAACAATTTTTCTTTGGCATGAATGGTAAAATTTTGGAATAGAAAAAATCAATAGTACAAGTCTGTCTTCATGTTAGATATTTACTCATCTGAGTATGACCATTAACATCAATATAAATTGTTCTAGCTTAAATATGAACATTTTCTGTTTCTGACCAAAGACTTGAATGCACACCTCCAGTCCTGCTTCTATGCAGCGTTTGATAATCGAGGGATATAAGTGGTAAAAAAAATTACATACTTCATTAATGATTGGAGTTACTCCCCTTTATTAGAGGAAAACCTCTCTCTGTGGCTTGTGAATCATGAGCTACATGTCTAATGATTTATTCAGCCAAAGCTCTAGTAGCCATGTCCTTTGCTGGATCAAACTTGTATCAAGAAATCTTAGAGAGATCCACTTAACCTGTTACCACATAAAGCCGCCTTTTAACGACCCTGGTGGAGAAGACTTTTGAAAACATAGTGGGAAAAGGAGAAAATGCAGGTAACTAGCATTTTCTCCTCTTCCCACAGTGTTTTCTGTACTTAGTAAAAACGATTTCAGTTTTTGATTTGTAGATATTTTTTCGTCTGCAAATGCTTTCAATTTGGAAATGTGGAATTTGGAAATACTATCCTGTGGGAAAAGTTAAAGGATCATTTATTCTAGTTTGTAGAGAATTCCATGTGTGGTCTTAGAGAAGACTTTGAAAGATTTTCAGCATTTTTCACTTTTGTTGATGTAGCAATTTGATAATTTGATGGAATCGAAGTGGTTAAAGGTATTCTAATTAGCAACATAAGAGAATTATTTCTATAATGTTTGGCCAAAACTAGAGTGGTAGTATCGTCCCAGATGTTTGAAGTAAAAGTTTTAACACAGTCACACCTACGGTCGCACATACTACAAACACAGAACCATGACATGAGCTCTCTGGCCTTTGACCACTGGAGCAAAAAATGAATGCTGTCATCTGCATATATTTCTTTTGACAGAAAATTACTGATCATGGCAAGAGTAACTGTGCCACAAGAATGCCTATTATCACTGTAAATACTTGAACTCTATGCTGTATAGCAGATTGGTAGAAGCTTTGTCTTTTTGATATAGCAGATTGGCTGAAGCTATTGTTTGTTAATCCTTTTACAAAATGATAGCATGTCTTTATGACCCTGAAGAAGGAAATTTTGGAAAATATAGTGGGCAAATGAGAAAATGCTGGTAATCAGTATTTTCTCCCTTTCCCTCGTTGTGTTTTGCTCTCTCTGGAAATTCCAGCCTTTAGAGCTATTTCATTTGTAATTTGCAAATGCTTTCAGTATAGAAAAGCTTAAGTTTTGTAATCTTGTGAGGACTAAATAACCTTTGGGCATTCTCTGGGCAGAGATGATGGAGAAATAGAAACAATTCCTGTACAAGTTAAAGACAAACACTTTATTGCACTTTCCAAAAATTCCACAAGATTTAATTGAAACAGTAAAATAGAAAGAGAGGCCTAAATGGCCATCGGTGCTAAAATCGTTGCATAAACCTTGACTATCTTAAAGGACAAAATTTCAGACTGGTCCAAACTGAAAGTATTTGCAGACGACAAATCAAAGGTGGCCCAAATGATGAAATTTGTCCTTGGGAGGATAGAAAATATTGTTGCAAAGGGAGAAAATGCTGGTTACCAGCATTTTCTCTCTTTCCCACAATGTTTTCAAAAGCCTTGTTCTTCAGGGTTGTTAAAGGTCATGATTGTGTGGTAAAGGGCAAAATGATCCTGAAAAAGAAGACTTGAAAGCACAGTCGGAAAAGGAGAAAATGCTGGTAACCAGCATTTTCTCCTTTTCCCACAATACTTCTACTCTTCGAAGGACAAATTTCATGTTTTGAGTTACATTTATTACCTTGTCTGCAAATGCTTTCAATTTGATCAAAGCTAAAATTGTGTTGTCTGGTAAACAGTTCACAGAATTGTAGAGACTGTATTCTACTCCTTTTCTAATTTCATTCCCAATTCTACATTCCGACCCCTTCACTCTTTACCCTAAAACAAAATTTCAGATTCTTCCAACATAAAAAGCTGTAACAGACGACAAAGTAAATGTAGCTCAAATGATGGAATTTGTCCTCAGAGAATTAGAAAACATTTTTGGAAAAAGAAACAATGCTGTTCTCCTTTTCCAAAAATGTTTTTCAATAACCTTTTTTTGCAGGATCGTTGAAACACAGGAATGTTTGGTAAAGGGTAAATATAGACTTAGGTATTGAATTTTGAACTGTTGGACAGTACTCCTCGCCCTATGCATATTCCCTTTCCTCCCTTACTTTTTCACTTTATTGGCATACAAAGCAATATAAGATTGTCTGCAAAATTGAAGCACAAAAAATACTTCAAACAAAACAAAAGTAAATCTAAAATGCCCATGATTCTGTCCTGTTTATTTCCAGCACATGACTAAACTTGGTTCACTCTCAATAATTTCATCAAGCTCTTTATAAGTCATACCTGCAATAAAAGAAAAGGATAAATACATACACAAGTGTGGTAGCTTAGCCAGGAACATGCTGGGCTGGTATTTGAAAGCTTCGTGATTGAGTCCCTGCTTTGCCAAGCTCTTTCTTTTTGGGGATTGATGATTGTAATTGTGTCAGGATTCATTCCTCTCTCAATTTGATCATTTTTAGCTCGGCTGTTTTCAAAGAAAACATCGAGGTACTGTCGTAGGCCTTTCGTCGTCGTGCTAAAACTTTGACATTTTATGATATCTCTGTTATAACTGAAGATATTTGCTTCCAACTTGGACAAGCTGTTTGTTAAAAAGGGTAACTATACAACAAGGTCAGGTAACCATCAAAGAATTTTTGACTTGCAATTTTCGCAGAAAATCAAGCATCTGATGCCAAGTGTTGGCACCCACATGCAGTGCTTTTGTTTCTATTGATGTTACTGTGGGAAAGCAGCCAATGGCTTGAACACTGTTTTGTTAAGTACTGGTACAAGAAACGCATGGATAGGTGCTATGATATGAGAGGAAATGTATGAATAAGAGTGCTGTCACATGATACGACTGGAATAATATTGAAAGTAACGTAAAGCATCATTGAATCTTCCAATAACTACTCTTTCAATGCATACCGAAGATTGAATTGATTTCTTTTATGAATTATAATGAATTATATTTGAATCTGCAATATTTTAATGTTCATGCTTGTTACCAGATTTACAGCTGATCTCATCCAAACTGTGAGTTCCATCAAGGAATTTAGAAATGGCTTTGGTTTTCACAGACAGTTTTTCCTCAGATTGTAGTTTTATAGGGTATCCATGAAGTCTTCGTATGATTTTCTTTCTCAGACCAAATTGTATTAGTTTCCTGCAATGAAACATTCAGGAAAAGTTTTAAAAATAGTCTGGAAAAGTTAGAAATACATGTCTGGAAAAGTCGGATGCATAACTCTTTATCAAACCATAAGAATTTCAGACTGCCATATTGACAGTATTTGCAGATCACAAACTAAATATGAGACAAAATAATGGATTTTTCTTTGAACAGGTACAAAATGTTGTGAGAAAGTGTTTACCAATACCAGCATGTTTACCAGCATTTTCTCTTTTTCCCCCGCAATTTTCTTGAAAGTTTTTTTCCCCAGAGTAGTTGAAAGTCGGGATTGTTTGATAAAGGGTTAACTCTTAAGCTGCTGAATAAACGAATTGCAAATTTCAACTCAATACTAAAAGCCCTAACATTGCGGTTTCAAAGTTGATTTTATCGGAAAGACAATACCATATCAGACAGTGCAGATCAAAGATCAGACTGCACGTTCTGTGCAGTCTGATCTTGATCTACGCAGTCCACAAAACGTCTGTGAGTTGCGATTAGCAGCTTAAGGATTAACAGACAAGTTTCCCCAACCCAATCAACCTGTAGTGGATAAACTTATTTTGGTCATACCAAAAACATTTCTTTTTACACAAAATGATTAAGAAAGAAAGGGAGAAATTTTTCAAATGTTATGGAAAGTAATGTTCGAAAAGGAGTTAGTAATTGTTACAAGAAATTGATGGCTTTATAATCCTGTCGAGTACAGGGGCTTGCAGGTCATAATTGTTATGTGTGGCAATATTGGCTAAATGTAGTCTAAGTTTTGTCAGTTTCTTAAATTGCTAGATACCCTTTTATGCAAGATATTTTAGCTGAACAGATGATAAATTTTCATTATTTTCAGAACCAAAGTACAACAGTTTTTTAGGCAGTTTCTGTTTGTTTTGCTGCAAGAGGTTTCCTAATATTTTAATTAAAGAAACTATACTCCAACCATGGAATGGGAGGGGGACTCTTTTTCAAAAGGAATAAAAGAAGGCAAATATTTAAACTTACGGGAACATTTAGAACATTTTTGGCCAACTTCAAAGAAACAGGGAGTCAGGGGATAAACCTTGCTAAAAGGAATGTTCATGTGTTGGAGATGGAGGTCTATGTACAGGGGGAAAAAAAGGAGCTCAAAGAAATGTCTTACTTTTCGTCAATATTCATGGAATGTGGATTGTATCTTAAACATAAGTCTTTAACTGTTACCCCAGGAGTGAGACTTGAGTAAAGCATAAATACATCTCGAAAACTTGGATATGTATGACCTGCAAAAAGTAAGCAATGAAATGTTACAAATTGATACATAAAAAGAATTTCTTGAAAAATTTACTAGCAACATCATACACACTTTAACAATGTTGCTTGGAACTTTGAATAGAACATTTTCAATTTTGTCTAGATTCTGAACAGATATTATAATCTTCACATAGAATCATATTATTTATACAATATTGCTATACTTCAATATAAACACAGTATCGGGTGCCAAGCCCCAGTAGTGCAGTTGGTAGCATACAGGACTTGAGAATAGGAGGTCACTGACTTGAATCCCCAGCTCTGCCAATTTCTGTCCAAGAATTGATTACAGTCATTGCAACAGGATTCATTTCTCTCTCACTGCTGATCATTGTTTTGACAGGAAAGCAGCCAGTGGCTTTGGAAGAATATTGTGTGAAATACTGGTAACAGAAACTCCAGGAAAGCTTGAATAGGTGCACTGGCCACACAATATGACTGAAAAAATGGCATTAAGCACTTTACAATCAACCGATCAAACATTTTCAAGTACCACTTTTATCAAAGTGGTCATGGACATTTTACCCATTAACAAACAACAAAATGTTGTGACTTGTCCAACTTAAAAGCATTTGCAGAAAATAAACTGAACGTGGCTCAAATAGAGGAATTTGTGAGTTATAGGACAGAAAACATTGTGGGAAAAGGAGAAAATGCTGGTTTCTCCTTTTCCCACAATGTTTTCCCAAGCCTTCTCTCTTGGGATCGTTAAAACTCATGATTGTGTGAAAGTTACCTTTACAAGCAACAAATTCTAAACACTCATCTTGCATGGCATCATCCTCTGCTAGCAAGCAAATTAAGTCTGTTGTTTGATAGATGTTTGAATACTGAAAATTAGATTAACCCTTAGATTAGACTGTAAACTCGGATTTATGCTCCACATTCTGATAAACACTGTCAGCAAAAGTCTATCTGATCGTTAACCCTTTACCGCACAATGCTGCCTTTTGACACCCCTGGGAAAGAAACCTTTTGAAAACATTGTGGGAAAAGGAGAAAATGCTGGTAACAAGCATTTTCTCCTTTTCCCACAATGTTTTCTACCTTATCAAAGAAAAATTGCACGATTTGAGCCACATAGAAATTGTTGTCTGCAAATGCTTTGAATTTGGACAAGGCCAAAATTTTGTCGTCTGGTAAAGGGTTAACCTACACTGTTTGCTGTTTTGTGGAATACTCTGACAAAATACTGGTACTCTTGATATTGCAGTGTTTTGGTCTTCATTCCCACACAAGAAAAAGTCCTGTTTTTCCCAGCAATTTAAGGCTTAATGGGCAACTTACTATCTTATTCAAGTGTAGGGTTCAGATAGGAAAAAAAATCACAATGGTCACCATCAATATTTTCATTTGCTCACCAACTTATCCAACTGAAACTAGAACTGTCACAAAACCTCAAATAATATCCCCATCTAGTATTTTAACAGAGGAAGAGAGATAGATGTTCATACCTAACAAACATACATGTATTTTCAAAAAAAAATGTCTAAATTTAAGGTGAGATCATTCTTAATGAAAGCAAAACATTGGAAAATTATGTCTTGCACATCCACAGTTGGTACTTTAACAATAATTCTAATTTCAAAACAACACCAGCAAACCTGAAGAGGGAGTTTACAAACACAAATACAATGTAGTTTCATATGTTTCTGAATGTACTCATACATGGCAAAATATGAACAGACAGGTTGATTCCATTTGTTGTCCAAAATTTCAATCCAAGGCAGCAAAACTGAGGGAGGAGTTTGTGTCGCAAAGAACTCCAGAAAACTCCGGCTGATGTGTGCAAATGTCAAACTGGTAGTTTTTCATATGCTGTCAGTCTCCAGGATTTTTGTTTTGGCCACTATACCTAATGTACATGTAGATTTCTGTTGATTTCAACCATATGTCAATTAACTCCTTACCAAACCAGGCTTGTCTATGTTGAAAAAGCACTTGCATACAACAGAGACGCCCATGTGTGGCTCAAATGATGGGATTTGTATTTTATTTCTTTACCAAATGACAAAATTTTAGATTGCACAAATTGAAAGCGTATGCACATGACAAAGTTGGCCCAAATCAGGAAATTCTCCCCTGGTTACCAGTATTTTCTCCTTTTCCCAAAAGGCTTCTTCCTCAGGGTTGTTCAAAGTCTGGATTGTGTGGTAACGAGTTAAAGGGTAAAAAACATTGTGGGGGGAAAAAGGGTGAAATGCAGTTACCAGCATTTTCTCCTTTTCCCACATTGTTTTCAAGAGCTTTCTTTCGCAAGGTTGTTAAAATTCGGGATTTTGTGGTAAAAGATTCAACCTTAGGGCAGGGGATTTCATCTTAAAAATATATTAACCCTTAAACTGCTAAGCAAGACCCACTGACCTTTTGCAGACAGTGTAGATTAAGATCGGAATGCACAGAACCTGCAGTCTGACCTTGATCTACACTGTCCAATAAGGAGATATTTTTCTCCAAGAAGTAAGTTTGAACTAACATTATTCGGATTTTTACTACCTGCTTGAAAATTTTATTTAACTCTTTACCACACAATCCCGAGTTTTAACAACCCTGAAAGGCAAGGCTTTTGAAAACATGGTGGGAAAAGGAGAAAATGCTGGTAACCAGCATTTTTTCCTTTTCCCACAATGTTTTTTACCCTATCAAAGACCGAAATCGTCATTTTAGCTACATTTAATTTTTTGTTGGCGAATGCTTTCAATTTTGTTCCGTCCGAAATTTTGTCATTTTGTAAAGAGTTAACTTATTTAGCAGGAGAAGGGTTAATCATTATATACGTGCATGTAACCCTGGCTAAAGAAGAACAAATATAAAAGTCAAACCTGAAAGGCAGATATGATGGTGATCACATCAAAATGTCTGGAAAAAAAATTGAGAAAAAATACAGTACAGAACAAATACACCAAACATTTATTCAATTTGTCAAATGTGATACATTATATTAGATTCTTAATTCTTGTTTTCAAGTGTCGGGGCAATCTTTTTTTATCATTTCTATTTTCCACTATCAAATTATCAATCATTATTACTTTGTATATTCTGGCAATGTATCACTTTCACTAGTTCACGATGCATCTAAATATAGTCTCACGGCAAAATTTTGGACTTGTCCACAGCAAAAATATGCACAAACAACAAATCAAATGTTGCTGAAATGGTGGGATTTGTTCTAAAGACTAAAAAATATTGTTGGACAAGGAAAAAATGAAGGTTATCAGCATTTTCTCCCTTTCCAGAAAGGGAAAGCCTTCAAAAGCCTTCTTATTCAGGATTTAAAAATCAAGATTGTGTAGTAAAGGGCTATGGAAATGGATTAAAGGTAAGTGGTAAATAGTTTTCTTAACTCTTAACTAAACGACCAAATTTCAGACTGGTCCAGATTGAAAGCAGTTGCAGACGACAGTTTAAATATAGCTGGAAGGATGATTTCTGTTTTTGATAGGCTAGAAGACATTGTGGGAAAGTGGAGGAAATGCTGGTCACAATGTTTTCCAAAGGGTTCTTTCTGGTAGACTTAATACTTACAACAGGTTTTGTAGACATGCTTTCACCAAATTAATTTCAATATCTGCTTCTGCTGCAATTTTGGCAACATGGTTAAAGCCGTCAATATATTGGAGGACCTGGAAATTCAAAAGTATATGAGCCATGCTCTGTGAAAAGTACCGACCAGGTCAGCCCACACAATCCTAGCAGGCTGACCTTGGCTGAAACTTTTAGCTATAGGTCAATTTTCTGTATGTACAAGGACCAGTCTACCTCATGATTCAGTTGGTTGTTAAAAAAAATGGCTACTATTGATCCATAATTATGTGGCGGTTTGACTGGTACAATGCATCACAGAGATGCATTAAGCCCCCCTTTTGCCAGAGTGTGGCTCATGTATATGAGTGGTACCCTGGGAAAAAGGAGTTCAGTGCATCTCCGTGATGCATTACACCAAGCAAGCCATCACATAAATATGGATCCATAAAATCCATTTGGTCAAACGACCAACTAATTCATGAAGTAGAATGGTCCTTGGTCATAAAGAAAATGTACAAATAGCATAAGAGTTTCAACCTATGTCGGACTGTACAGGCTGACCTGGGTCGATACTTTTTGCAGATGCATTACACCCCCTTTTCACAGAGCATGGCTCATATTACTGTAGTCAGCAGGCATGACTAAAGGGCCAGTGTAGTTCAAGATTAAATTACACAGAATACATGGTCTGATACTTTATCTACTAGATCAGATATTGTGGTATTTTGACGAAAAATAGTCTTGCAATTACAATGTTAATACTTTTTATAGTATCCAATTCATTATTTGTAACTTTCATTATTTAACAGTTATATTAGCACAACTATAGAAGAAATGCAGCAAAAGGTAAAGCTGCTCACCTATGGCAACTTTTATTGAATTATAAACAAAATGTACTAAGTATGTTGATATAAAACAGTTTATGTTTTATCCGCTATTATATATGGGGTATTTTCAGGCCCACCAAAAACTCTTATAAATTACACAAAGGACAAACATTGATGGGAATGAAAACAAAATTTCAACAGTATAGAAAAATTTTAAAAAAAGCAACTGCTCCATTTTCCCACAATGTTTTCTACCTGCAAGGGCATACAAAGTCACATTTATACACTGATGACTTATAAGTTAACATACAGTGCATAAGCTATTCATCACATGGCAAAATGTTCGACTTGTTGAAACCAAAAGCACTTGCAAACGACATGTTAAATTACTCAAACATTGAAATTTGTCTTTGGGAGGATAGAAGACATGCTGGTTACAAGCATTTTCTCTTTATCCCATAATGTTTTAAAAAGTGTTCTTTTTCAAGATCATTACAAGTCAGGATTGTCTGGGAAAGGGTAAACTCTAAATACAGTGCTGATGACTTAAAAGTTTACATTGAAGGCCAGAAACCCTTGTTTAGATTATTCTTTTTATATTTCAGCAATGTTTTTCACAATTTTGAAAAAAAAATTATACTTGCACATAGATTTGAGCCATGCTCTGTGAAAAGGGGGCTTAATGTATCTGCAAAAAGTATAAACCAACGTTAGCCTGTGCAGTCCGTGCAGGATAACCTGGACCAAAACCTTTTGCTATTGGTCTATTTTCTGAATGCTAAAGGACCAGTTTACCTCATGATTCAGTCAATTGTTAAACAAAGTGTAATTTATAGATCCATGATCATGTGACGACTTGCTTGATATCATGCATCATGGAGATGCATTAAACCCTCTCTTGCCAGAGTATGGCTTGTTTGTTTGAATAATGGTAATAAAGTGTAGTGCCATTTACTGGATACTGCCCAGGATAATTTTGAATCAATGGAACTGGACTGGAAGTGAAAGAAATGAGAATTTTTTGATGGAAAGATAAGGAAAAGATTGCAGGATAAGAAATACCTGCTTATAACAAGTAGTCGCCCCCTTATCCATATTTCTTTTTAACCCTTTACCGACAATCCCAAGTTTTATCAACCCTGAGAAAGATGGCTTTTGAAAGCATTGCTGGAAAGGAAGAAAATGCTGGTAATCCTGGGAAAGAAAGCATTTGAAAATGTCACTGAAAAAGAAGAAAATGCTGGCGACCAGCATTTTCTTCTTTTCACACAATGTTTATGCCCGTTCAGAAACAAAGCCCATCATTTGAGCCATGTTAAATTTGTGGTCTGTAAATGCTTTAAATTTGGACCTGTCTAAAATTTTGTTGTCTGTTAACTATACTCCAACCATGGAATGGGGGGAGGGGACTCTTTTTCAAAAGGAATAAAAGAAGGCAAATATTTAAACTTATGGGAACATTTAGAACATTTTTGGCCAACTTCAAAGAAACAGGGACTAAGGGGATAAACCTTGCTAAAAGGAATGGTCATGTGTTGGAGATGGAGGTCTATGTACAGGAAAAAAAAGAAAGGAGCTCAAAGAAATGTCTTACTTTACCGCACAATGCCACCTTTAACAATCCTGGGAAGGAAGCCTTTTGAAAACATTGTGGGAAAAGGAGAAAATGCTGGTAACCAGCATTTTCCTCTTTTCCCACAATGCTTTTTCTATCCTATCAAATAAAAATTGCACCATTTGAGCCATGTTGAAATTGCTTTCAATTTCGACAAGGCTAAAATTTTGTCAACTGGTAAAGGGTTAAAGAGTTAGCATCACCTGTTCTGTTGTAAGGTCCCAGTGTGATTGTCTCTGTTTGGGCTTATCATGGACAAATACTGGTACATCATGGTCTTGTATGGGTTTTGGATCCTCAATAAATGCGGATACTTTTAAATGAATTGTACATGATTCATCTGAAAAAGAATGCAAGCACCTGAAACATGTCGAAAAAAGTGAAAAATCTTATTAATTAATATATCTACAATATGCTCTTTAACCCTTCACCACACAGTCCCGAGTTTTAACGACCCTGAGAAAGGAGGCTTTTGAAAACATTGTGCAAAAAGGAGAAAATGCTGGGTAACCAGCATTTTCTCCTTTCCCACAATGTTTTCTAACTGTCTAAAGGCAAATCTTAGTATTTCAGTCATATTCAAATTACCTTCTGCAAACACTTTCAATTTGGACAAGCCTGAAAATTTTCTGTGTGTTAAAGGGTTAAACCTGTTTCAAACAATCCTAGGTTTTAACACCCCTTAGCAAAAAGGCTTTTAAAAACATTGTGGGGAAATAAGAAAATGCTGGTTTCTCCTTTACCCCTACAATGATTTATACCCTGTCAAAAGAAAACTACTTCATTTCAGTCACATTTATTTTGTTGTCTGCAAATGCATTCAATTTAGACAAGTTTGAAATATTGTCCTTTGGTAAAGAGTTAAAAATCTGACTACAAAGGACATGTCATATGATCATGTGACTCAATATTTGTTTTTGGAAGGGTAGAAAACTTTGCAGGTAAAGGAGAAAATACTGGTTAGCAGTATTTTCCCATTTTCCTACAATGTTTTCAATATTCCTGTTCTTTAGGATCATTACAACATTGGATTGTCTGGTAAAGGGTTAATCAGTCTTTTGGTTGTGACACAGCAACTGGTCTTCACCAAACAACAAAATTTTAGACTTGCCCTAATTTAATGCATTTGCAGACAACAAATATAATTTGAATGGTTTAACTTGTCCTTGAAAGGGAAGAACACATTGTGGGAAAAGGAGGGAGAAACTGCTGGTTACCAGCATTTTCTCCTTTTCCCACAATGTTTTAAAAAGCCTTCTTTCTCAGGGTTGTTGAAACACAGAACTGCATGGTAAAGGGTTAAAAAGTTCCATGGTTTCAATCTAATTGATGAGGTTTTAATATTACTTCTTCCCTGACAACAAAATTCTGGATTCTTCTATACTGATTGTATGTGAAGACGACGTGCAAGATGTGGCTGAAATAGTGTAAAATGTCTTTGAAAGGGTATAAAGAATTGTAGGAAAAGGAGAAAATGCTGATTACCAGCATTTTCTCCTTTTCCTGCAATGTTTTCTACCTTATTAAAGACAAGTACCATCATTTTAGCCAAATACATATACTGTACATGTATAAAATGTTATCTGCAAATGCTTCCAATTTTGACCGGTCTAAAATTTTGTCGTTTGGTAAAGAGTTAACCCTTTACCACACAATCCCGTCTTTTAACAACCCTGAGAAAGAAAGCCTTTGAAAACATTGTGGGAAAAGGAGAAAATGCTGATAACCAGCATTTTCTCTTTTTCCCACAATGTTTTCTGATCTTCCCAAAACAAATTTCAATTTTTGAGTCGCATTTAATTAGTCATCTGTACATGCTTTCAGTTTCTGCTAGTCTTAAACTCTGTCATTTGGTAAAGAGTTAATACAAACCCATAAATATACTACATGATCCTGTCTTGTTGAGGTTGGTCAAAAGGTCTTGTAAAAGTTGTGGAATCTTGGCTTTCTTTTCATCACTGGACAAGAACTCCCCCTCTAACTGTGAAGGAAAACAGATAACTACTTAATTTCATTCATTCTTTTTTTTTTCTTGTTAAAATGTGAAGAAAAGGTAGAGATTTGTTGCAGCTATTTTCAACAACTATGTGTGTATGTTGTAGATACAGGGAAAAGTTTCTTTAACTCTTTACCACACAATCCCGACTTTTAATGACCCTGAGGAAGAAGCCTTTTGAAAACATTGTGGGAAAAGGAAAAAATGCTGGTAAGCAGCATTTTCTCCTTTTCTCACGATGTTTTCTACCCTTTCAAAGACAAATTTCATTATTTGAGCCACATTTAAACTGTCGTCTGTGAATGCTTTGAATATGAACAAGTTTAAAAATAAATAATATTTCAACTACATGTATATTACACCAACCACTCACAAAGCTATTTTCTGGGTAATCCGATAGGACTCGGCAGTGCCCTGCCCATGGACATTCTCATGAGGCAAGCACCATGGGTAGCATACCAAGAATCTCTAGATTAGTTTTTAACCCTTTACCAAATGTCAGAATTACAGACTTGTCCAAATCAAAAGTACCAGACCAAAAGTACCAGCACTTGCATATTACAGAATAAATAGGGCTCAAATGATGAGATTTGCATTGAACTGGGTAGGAAACATTGCGGGAAAAGGTTCTCAGATACATGTATCTTTTTCACCAAAACTCAGGATTGTTTGGTTATGGGGTTTGCTTTGTAATCTAAAGGTTCTAGGTTTACTGACTACTGACAAGACAACAAAATTTCAACATGTCCAACCTGAAAACAGCTGCAGTCAACAAGTAAAACATGCCTCAAGCAAAGAGATCTGTCTTTGAAAGAGTAAAAATATTGTGGTTACCAGTATTTTCTCTCACACTATGTTTTCAAAAACCTTTTTCCTCCAGGTTGTTAAACATGCAATCATTTGGTAAAGGGTTAAGTGCTGATTTTGGATTTTTTTTACCAAGACATTACAGATTCCAAACCTAGTCCTTAACCCTTTACCAAACGACAAAATTTTACACTAGTCCAAATTGAAGCATTTGCAGACAACAAAATAAATGTAACTGAAAAGTTGAAAGTTGTTATGGGAAGGGTAGAAAACTTTGTGGGAAAAGGAGAAAATGCTGGTTTTCTCCTTTTCCCACAATGTTTTCAAAAGGCTTCTTTCACAGGGTCGTTAAAAGTCAGGATTGTGTGGTAAAGGGTTAAGAAACTTAGGGTCCTGCATGGCTCAGTGGTAAGTTGTAGGTCTCGTAGTCTGGAGGCCCTGGGTTCAAACTTCATTGGAAGAACTTGGTTTTTCGTGAGAGTGTCCTTGGGAAAGATACTTCAGAGCCCTAGCCTAATACTGGTGAAACCCTGGACATGTATAAATAAGTCAGCTGTCACCATGGTATGACTAAAATAATGTTGAATGCAGCATAAAACACTATTCAATCAATCAACCTAATGAAACTTGGGTAATACATGAAATAGGGAAATATAGTTTCAATAAAACTCAAAACTGTTCAAAGCATCGTAAAACATCATTAAAACATATGTTTCAATGAGCTCCCACAAGATACGTAAGGAGAGAGGACATTTTTTTAATCATAGAGAAAACATTGCGGAGAAAAGCAATGTCACAAGTAAAGTTCTGCTTTTTGTCTCTCAGATTGTCACTTCCTAACATAAATTTACAGCAGATGACTTTCAAACATCAAAGAAGAAAGCTTTTTATATGAAGTTTTTCACCTTTTGTAACGATGTTTTGTTCAAGTGGTCTAGTGCAAGGGAAAAAAGTTTATTCTGTTAACAATATGTCTACAGTAGAAGAGTACAAATACAAAGTCATTGTAATAATAGGGCTTTGACCCTTTACCAGAAATCCCATGTTTTAATAACCCTGAGAAAGAAAGCCTTGCAAAACATTGTAGGAAAAGGAGGAAATACTGGTCACCAGCATTTCCTCCTGTTCACACGTTTTCTAGCTTTCAAAAGACTAATCTTGAACAGTTTTTAAGTCGCAATCAATTTTTTGGCAGCAAAAACTTTCAATTTTGACAAATCTTAAAATTTTGATGTTCGATAAAGAGGTAATTCAAACTTACTTCAAGCTGTGTAAGGTATGTCGCCAGTTTCCGCACTGTTGGTTCATATTTGGCTGTTCTGGTGTCCGATTCAAACACAAAACACAGATTAAACATCAACTCATTTCTGTTATATTTTTTGTTTGCAATACAAACTTGACAACCAACTATCTTCTTTCCCTTGGAGTTTCTGAAAAAAATCGAGTGGTACTGTTTGAAAAGAGGGGTTAAATTCATGCAGCTTAAAGTTTGTATTACACTATACCAACCAAGTTGTAATATACATCCATTTTTCTACAACAGACCAGACCTCCAGATAAAAGGGAGTGATAGTGTTCTAAATCCATTATTTCTCTTCCAAACCCTATGTTGTGGGTACTCATTAGAATCATCTCAATGAGACGATTCTAATGAGTACCCATAACATAGGGTTTTGTGGCGATTGATTAATATTTCTAATTTTGAAATCAAAACCACTCCCTTTATTTGGAGCTCTGACAGGCTGAATTATGAGGTCCTTTGACATGCAAAAAATTTACCGACAGCAAAAGAAAAATATCAACCCAGGTCCGCCTGTGCAGACTGTGCAGGCTGATATGAATGGATAGTTTTTGTAGATTCATCAAACCACCTATTCACAGAGCATAACTCAATTTAACCTTAGCCTTACTTTATCCTGTACCATGCAACCTCTGCTTTTAATTACCCAGGGAAAGGTGACATTTTGAAAACATTGTGGGAAAAGGAGAAAATGCTGGTAGCCATAACTTTCTCCTTTTTCCATACCATTTTCCACTCTTTCAAAGACATGGACCATCATTTAAGTTATGTCGTCTGCAAAGGCTTTCCATTTGGATAAGTCTTAAATTTTGTTGTGTAGTAAGAGTTAAGAACAATGTTGCAATAACGTGGATAAACTACTATTGGTGACAGAGTATACCATTCCTTGTCTGTAGAGGTAATGTATGTCTCATTAAATCTAATTCTTACTACTGAATAAAAAAAAAAATGCTATAAAAATCTAGCTTATTATGTATTTAACACTTTACCAAACAATGCCATGTTTTCAAGACCTGGAAGAAGTCTTGAAAATATTTTGGGAAAAAAAAAATCCTGGTAACCAGCATCTCTTTTTCCAACAATGTTTTATAGTAGCCCTTCAAAGACAAGTACCATAATTTGCATTATCTTTGCAATACATGTACCATATTTCACCTAATTAATGTGCCCGGGCACCATGCAAAACACCCAGAGGGCGCTCGTATTTCATAGCCAATTTCCTGAAATTTGAGCGCCGTCACATAGAGTAAGTACGGTACTTTGATCCAGGTTTTAGTTAGTGCCTAGTGCAAAGCAATCACCATTTTGAAAAAATAGAAGTAATGCAGTAAAGCAGAATATTGATTTTACCGCCAATTATGATTTATCTGAACATTAAATATTATTCACAATTAGTATGGGACACTGGTGATCAAGACTTCACTTTCTTAAAGTTTTTCCAAAGTTTTTAGTTGATGGATTTTGTGTTACTGGAAGTTTATAATGTTATTGGAAGCGTATGTGTATTCGGATAGTCAAGTGTTAATGACATCAATTTCTGAGGACATTAGGATTATGTCAATGCCATTCCGGTAAGTTAATATATAAATTATCAGTCTTTAGTGATTTTCATGAGTCTGCTTTTGAAAAGTCTTAGCAAAGTTATCTTGCATTTTGAAGTTTGTCACTCCAGTTGCCGATTTTAAGTTAAGGTCGGGTGTTGGTGGGGGTTGACGGGGGCCTCTGGAGTAAGACTAAGAAATATAGTGGGGACGCTACTATTAGGGAGGGAGCGTTAATTAGGTGAAATATGGTATATGCCTGCAATATGATGAGTCAAACATTTTGTTGCATGGTTAACAGTAAAATTGTTTTTTGAACACAACTTACACAGTTATGATACGTGACTGTAGCTCTGGTTTTGTTATTATGTAAAAGTGGATGGCATCAAAAAATTCCTTGGAAATATAATCTTCAGGAACCTTCAACAAAATAATGAGACATTTAGTAATTTTCCAGGGTTTCTCTGACCTCTTTTTTCTCTCAACTTGGTCCTTCAATTTTCCTTCATGTTCCCAAACATTAAATACTTGCCTTCTTTTAGCCATATGAATGGGGTCAAATAACCCTGTATCTCTTTACAAAACAATCCCAGGTTTTCACGATCCTGGAGAAGATCGGGCCTTTTGAAAACATTTGGGGAAAAAAAGAAAATGCTGATAACCAGCATTTTCTTCTTTTCCCATAATGTTTTCTTCCATTCTAAATTTTCATGTCATGTTTGACTTGTCATCTGCAAATGCTTTCAATTTGGACAAGTCTATGTTTTTGTCGTTTGGGGAAGAGGTATGAGAAATCAAGGGAAACCCTGATTACAAGTCAACCCTTAATCCGAAAATCTTCAATTTGAATTACCAATGGAAGAAGGCTTTTGAAAACATTATGGGAAAAAGAGGAAATGCTGGTAACCAGCATTTTCTCCTTTTCCCACTATGTTTTCCACCCTTTCTGAGACAAATTTCATAATTGAGTTACACTTAATTTGTCACTGCAACAACTTTGAATTTTGAGAAGTCTAAACCTATATTGTTTGGTAAAGAGTTATTAACCAACTGTTCTACTTGAAGGAGTTTAGTGCAATCCAGTCAGTGATAGTGTTGGTGCTTGTAGCGTCACACTAAAATATGCCACAGCAGTAATATACGCCACAGGTATGCCTAGGGAGAAACTGACATGCCACAGCACATTTATAACTTTCAATACGTAAATTTTACGCCTAGAGATCTTAAGTAACATCTTATCTATAATAAATTGAAGTATGGCAAGGAAATTTTATGTATTTTGGTAGAAATTTGATCTTGAAAGACAGCAATATCCTGTGTTGTTTGCCAGTTGCGATCTCAATGATGCCATGGTACATGTAGTATAATACATAAATTTCTTACGATGTTTGTCTGTACAACTTTCAATAGATTTATTTTTTTCAATTCTTAGGATATTTAACAATGCTTAGCATTGGATCATCACTTTGTAGCCTGAATTGTCTCCAGACTAACAATTTTAGTGACAAGTATCAAACCTTCATTAGAATAGAGTCATCTCCCTTCACTATCTTCCAATACTGAACTAAGTTAACACATTGAAATCTGGTGACAAAATGGTTAACACAGATACGGTTCAATTCTTAACACCATGAAATATTCTTAGAATTGAAAAATAAATCTATTTAAATTTGTGCAATCTACATCTTCAAGAAATTGATGTTTTATACAACTATAGCGTCATTTAGATCATAACTCGAAGTATGGCTGTCTTTCAAGATCAAATTTCCATCAAAATACAGAAAATTTCTCAGCTTAACTTCAATATACTAAAGATAACACTTTAATTAAGATATCTAAACATAATCAAAGTACTGAAAGTACTGACAGACTAGCGAATTTGATTGATTGATTGTTTGTATGGCGTTTAACCCTGTTTTCAACATTATTTCAGTTATGTAGCAGTGGACAGTGCACATATCCATGCTTTCCTGGAGTTTCCTTTACCAGTACTCTGCACAATATTCTTTCCAAGCCACTGGCTGCTTTCCTACATTTATATTATAACCATCATCGAAACGTGAGAGAGAAATGAATCCTGTCGCAATGACTATCATCAATCCTCGGAAAGAAATTTGCCGAGTCGGGAAACGAACCAGCGACCTCCTGTTCCCAAGTCCAGTACACTACCAACTGAGCTGCTGGGGCTATGCATGCTATTGTTTAAATGTAATCCAGTTTGAGTTTAACCCATAACCTGCTAAAAATGTTAAACGAAACTTTCAAGCCGATGGTAAACACCTGAATATTGCTATTTCAAAGTTGCATTTTGGAGAAAATAATATATCCTGTTATCGGACAGTGTAGATCCAAGATCAGACTGCATGCTCTGCACAGTCTGATCTTAATCCACACTGTCCACAAAACATCATTCAGTCGCAGTAGTGCTGATAAAAGAAACTCCAGGAAAGCATGGATAGGTGCTCTGGCCATGCAATCAATTAGTCAATATCCAACAGCACGAGATGTAGTTAACTATTTAACTCTCTTTACAAAACAAAAAATTTCATGCCAGTCCTAATTCAAAGCTGTTGCAGACCATAAATTGGCTGAACTGATGAAACCTGATTCCAAAAGGGCAGAAAACAATCTGGGAAAAGGAGAAAATGATGGTTACCAGCATTTTCTCCTTTTCCCGCAATGTTTTCACAGGGATTTTTCCCCAGTATTGTTAAAACTTGGGATTGTTTGGTAAAGGGTTAATATTCAAGACTAGAATAACAGTTTAACATAACAGTTCAATTGTACACAATGATCTAAATAATGAATGACTGAAGGAATGACTAGGGTTCCCTGTCCAGCGAGGGTTAATGGCAATGGGATTTGCTACAAGTTACCTAGGTGTATCTATTAATAGATTCATTCATAATGTTACAGTGGTGTAGGGAAAAGTGATTCTCTGCTTTGCATAGGTCACTTAATTTACATATAAGCAAAGATCTTGTACCTTGTAAATGACATCTTGTTCAGTTTATTACTTTGTAAGACAGCATGTTCAAATTGGAGTGGTAGAGATTTAGTGTTTTTTGTCAAAATTGTCATATATAACAGAGTTAAGATTTATAACAGAAAGAAGTATTTTTCTGTGAGGCAGTATTTGGCAACTGTGGGGTTTTTTGTTTACTTTGACTCTTAATCGCTAGTCTAAAAAAATATGCATAAGGTGCTATTTATCTGCTGTGGCATATAACTCTCCCTGTGGCGTACCTGTGGCATAATTTAAATTACTCCTGTGGTGTATGTTAGTGTGACCGCCTTATAACACATGGTGTGCTGTAGATCTACTGACTCTTTACCAGGTGGCATAAATCGTGTCTATTCTAAACTTAGCATAAGGAAATAACAAATTAAATGCATGGCTAAAAGTATTATGGGATTTGTCCTACAAACTTAGAGGGAAAGGGAGAAAATACAAATGAGTAGACCACTTGGGCATAATACCGGCAACTCCTCCTCACTATAGCGTTCTATGTGGCATCGTTTTATGAGTAACTAAAATGATAGGAAATTAATGAAACTTCTGCTTCATTCCGTTGACCAATATTATATTCGATGTATACGGAATGAATCCGTAAAAAAAAAAAAAATGCAATCTCATTTTATGCATAATTTTGATTTTCAAGGGCTTTCGCGATATAGAGAGGGCAAGTTGCTCGTCAAACGAACTAGTTTGCACAATTTTTTCTGAGTGGTCGAACAGAATTGGGGACGTTGATATAATGTAAACAATAATTATCTTTTGTACTTGATTTTGTTTTTGATGGAGCAGTCTTTATAAATTAAATATCTTATGTCTATGGTGTACCTGATAGGTTATTTTTGGCCCAGCTAAGGGATGAAATTCGGAGAAAAACAAGCATTTTATTTCGTTCATTTCTTATTTCAAGTTTCAACCGGTGTCCATAATAATTAAAATATTTGTGGATAGTCATATTCGACGTCGATGACTTCCCTGAAAATTTAAAAGAAAAAGACTTTTTAACCCTTATAGTGTCTTTCATAATTAAAGTCATTTAGCGGGTAGTACATCAAGATCAGGCTGCAGAAATGAGCATTATGATCTTCGATCTATATTGAAGCATATTCTGACCTAGCCTTTTACAGGACGTTTTAAATTGTAGTGTGTTAATGTCGTAGGTATGTGGAGTTCATAACCCTTTGAAAACTAACCCCGAGTTTTTACGACCCTGGGAAATATTTAGTGTTTGAAAAACTGGTAACCAGGATCACCTCCTTTTTCCCCAATACATTAGGTATCGAACACTTGTTTGTCCTGCCTGGTTAACAGTACAGAACACCTAACAATTTCACTGTTTAAATTAATCCCATTTCCTCGGCCATATTTGCATGAAAAAATCCATAATTCAACTTTATCTTCCTGTTTAAAAAGTGACAAGATTAAAACGAGGACATCACAGTTTCAGAAATCTACATCATTGAGCTCGCTAGGATATCTTTTGTCTTGAAATGGTTAGGTCTTTGTCTTGAATGGTTAGGTATTTGATATTTAATTTAATATGACGAACCAAGCATACTCGTTTGCTACCATCAGGGACGGTATTATGAAACCTGACGCCCATAGCGTTCGGCTATTTATGCCATTGCAACGTCTTCGGTAGATCTGTGCACGAGTTGCATCAGACCGTCAAAGTTCTGGCTAGCGGTGTTAACCGCACTTTCATAGGCTACCTCGTTAATGGCCCAGTGGTTTTTGATAATGTAATCGGAGTTATGCGCTTATAAATTTTGTATTCTGTAAGCGAAAAAAAGGAAATGACAGTAAATTCTATTCAATTTTTTTTTTCTTTTGAAGACAGAAGTTGTTAATAACGCATGAATTTTATACCAGTATACGGAGTAATACCGAGTTTTTACTTCATAATTGATGCTAAGTGAGTGTTCTTTTATTTTTACCTAAGATTATCAAAGGGAGGTAATACTATTAAAAACTGTGCACCATTCATTGAATTTGTCTACTCTTCCCCCGGCATTTCTGTAATAATGTAAACAACTTTTGCGTTTATTTTATTGTTTATCAGTGTAAAACAATATCCGATTGTCATGTGCAAATGAAACAGTATGTCATAAAAATGTGACTAGTAGACAAAGATTTAAGGATCTATGATAAGTAGGCAGATCTATGTGAGATCTAGATCTAATTGGGTATGTCGGCGTGACGTCACTTCCCATAGCAACAAGCGGACGCTATTTTCGGAGGTGAAAATGTTACATAGCAACCAGCTATTACTATAGGCTGATCGAGATTTTGATCGTGGAATAAGAACTATTTTTTGCGATCACAAACTATTGCGGACCAAGAATTTTGTTACAAATAGATTTAATATTATGTATGTAGAGTTGCCTGATATCGGGGTAGAGGTAAAACCACCCAGTCCTAGTAGGTATGAGGGACCGGGCGCGAGGTGCAAAGTGTCAGCAGAAATTGCTTGTTACCTTTTCCACCATATTTTCTAAAGCTTTTTCTCGCTCAAAGCTGGGATTGTGTTGTAAAGTTATAATTGCTCTAACGTGCTTGATCATTAATAATTAAGAATGAATTTTCATTTCTGTCAGTGGCATTGCATACTGCATTATTGATCTATCCATGGCTGAAAGTCATTTAATCCTTTTAATACATTCAATCCAGTGTTTCAACCACCTCAATGGTTGCCTTCAAAAACATTATGGGACAGAGAGAAAATGCTAACAGCGGTTCCTAGCAGCCAGCATTGTCATCTTTTTGCACAATGTCGTCTACCACTTCAAAAACAAAATACATGTAAATGTCGTCAATTGATCAATATTTAGTTTACATGTGTGCAACTGCTTTTAACTGGCCAAGTGTAAAATACTGACACCCACCCACCCCATTTAAAAAAAGGAGAATATAAAACCCTTTTATCGACATAGTGAAATGTTCAAATCCAAAAAATGAATTGTGGTAAGATAAAGTAATTTATTTTACCCGTAATGGTTTCACACCTTGCACATCTAATTCCACTGCAAGAAATGTGTAACTGATACAAAATGATATTTGTTTTGAAAAAAAATATATGTTAACAGTGTATATCCTTGACTGAATTGCTATGTCAAAGGTATTGTGGCTCAAAGATAACAGTCAGGGGTCCATAAAACCCTGTGGTTGTAAAAAAAAAAATAACCAGTTAATCCTTTACCATATACAACCCAGTGTTTTGAGGTCCCTGAAAAAAAAAAACAGGCCTTTTAAAACATTGTGGGAAAAGGAAGATGCTTACTATTCTCTTTTAGACAAATCACATTAGTTGAACCATATAATATTTATTATCTGCAAATTGATTAGGGTAGAGGGTTAAGGAGCCTCTGAAAGTCAAAGATGTTTCATTGTTTCACTAAATTTATCCAATAAACACCACATCATCACCCTCCTTTGATCTTTACCAGGGAGGGATATGCTGAGGGTCATAAATTACTCCTTATCACACAAGAAACTTAGAATGGTCCAAATTCAAAGCTTATCTAGACAGCATATTAAATAGGGTTTAGAAGATGGTATTGATCTCTAGGAGCAGAAAACACTGAGGGAAAGAAGAAAATGTAGATTTCTAGTAAAATTAATGTTGCATTTGATAGACAATTTTCTCCTTCCCCAAATTTTCCTCTTTACCACACGGCAATATTCTTGATAGACCTGTATAAACTGAAGGTATTTGGAGACGAATTAAGTGCAACACAAATGATGGAATTTGGATTAGGAAGGATAAAACATAGTGGGAAAAGGAGAAAATGCTGGTTATCAGCATTTTCTCTTTTCCCACAATGTTTTCCAAAGTTACTTTCCACAGTCATTGAAATATGGGATTGTTTGGTAAAAAGTTAAAGATTAAAACATTTGATAATACAAGTAATACAGGAAACCAGCATTTTCTCCATTTCCCACTATGTTTTCTCCCTTGTAACACCATCATTTTGAGCCATATTGACCTTGTTATCTGCAAGGGCTTTCAAACTGGACAAGTTAAAGAAACAAAGAAAATGCTGGTTATCAGTATTTTCTTCATTTCCCAAAGTCTTTCTAACCCCAAACAGGATATTTCATCACTATTTGAGCCATATCTAATTTTTCGTCAGCAAGTGCTTTTGAGTTTTGACAAGTTTGAATTATATTATTTTGGTCAATGTGGGTAAAGGAGAAAATACAGATGACCAGCATTTTCTCCATTTCCCACAATGTTTTTTTTTTTTTTTTTTAACTTTTACATAACTCATACCTTGAGCCAATTTAACCCTTCACCACACAATTACGACTTTTAACGACCCTGATAGAGAAGACTTTAGAACACATTGTGGGAAAAGGCGAAAATGCTGGTAACCAGCATTTTCTCCTTTTTCCCACAATGTTTTCTATCCTATCAAAGTCAAATTTAATCATTTGACCAATGTTTAAAGTGTTGTCGGCAAACATTTACAGTTTTTGACAAGTCGATATTTTTGTTGTGTGGTAACAAGGATCGTAAATTACGTGTAATATACGATCCCTGGTGGTAAGGAGTTAACCCTTTACTCTTTGCACAAATGGCAAAATTTTAGACGAAATTTAAAAAGAGAAATGCTGGATAAAAGCATTTTCTATTTTTCCACAAGGCACTGCAGATTTTCGGCATATCTATCGCTTTTACGACGAATTTCGGTGTTAAAATATAACTCGTTTACTATCAGACACTACTAAAGATGACGTCTATTTTCACCTCCGCATCGGTTACTATCACGTGATCAACGAAAGTGCCCGGATGTCCGTCATACGCCGTTCGTTGCCAAGGAAATACGATCCCAGAATTCCACTTTCCGCGCATGCGCACTGTTTGTAGGGCAAAAAAGTTCAATATCGCCACTACTGAAAGCTATTTTCACACGTAATGTTTGGGACTTGTCGAAAGATTTTATTGATAAAATCTGTGAAAATTAACTGCGTTACAGGATGCCGTTATCATACTGTGCACCGGGATGTACTAACAGATTATTAAATTAGTATCTGGCTTAAACGTCTCAGAGTCAAAACGTCCTACTTTTGGGTTAAAACGTCCATTCCGAGTTGGATAAACGTCCCCCTAAAACGTCCCCGTATATTTTATTCAAATTATTTGTTTGATCTTGTATGTTTTTTATAGAGATTTTTCACCGTTAATGTTTTGTATTTTATTGACCATCATTTAATGTTACTGATTTTTTACCCATATCCCGCCCTACTTATATTTTTGACCAGCACAAGAGGAAATCGCGTTAAGTTTATATCATAAATCTTAATTAGTATTACTTAAACCATAATTAGGATTTGTAACAGTGTATTTTAAGACCACGCTACCCCCATGTGCAAACAGATCTCTCATCATGTTTTTCGCAAAGTAAATTCAAGATCACCGTCATGTAACGGAGGCTAAGGGTTAAGGGATGGGACACGCTAAAATGCCTCCCAGTATACAATGTGCTCAACTAATTACTGTCACAATTTCCATTTAACCCTTTACCCAACAGTCACAAGTCTTAACAACCAAGAGAAAAGAAAGCTTTTCAAACATTGTGAGAAAAGGAGAATATGCTGGTAAACATTATTTCAACCTTTTCCAACACTGTTTTCGGAAAAGGAATGTTTTTTAAGTACATGTTACATACCGTCCCTGGTGGAAAGCAATTATGGATTGGAAAAGAGCAGCCACAGACGACAACAGGGCATTATACAGTTGTTCGTTCGTTCTTGGTTCGTGCTTTAGTTCACCATCCATCCATCCATCCGCTCGCTCGCACGCTCCTTCATTCATTCAGTATGTTTTCAAATAGGCCTGCGTCAAAATTTGTTTAATTGTTCACAATACATTCTCTAAACTATTAGAGGTAACAGCATGTTATGCCGATCTCAACCGACACTCCGCCATTGAAGTTAAACTAAAATATCCACTGTATTGTCGACTAAACTAACAAATATGTGATATATCAGATGGCTACCCTTTGTAAACCCTTTACCTGTCTCACACTGGTCTTAATTAACGACCCTACATCAATGGGTTTGTGGAAACACTACGACAAAAGGAAAAAATGCTGGTAACATGCATTTTCCCATTTCCGCAGTGTTCCAGCCAATACTTCATGGGGTTTGTCTGTTACTGCCTGGGGTCGGTTAACATTTCCTTTGCCGATAATGTCAGCCCACAACAGGGACACGGTTTTTGACGTCAACGTCTTATATTCTCCTTAATATACGGATCGTTTTCTTTCACGTTACTGAACCCTTAGCAAATTAGTTAGTCTGATTATCGTTTCTTTGCCTCTGGGGGCAAGCTTTTCATATAATCGCTCATAATTTAACATTTTTGTGTACACTTTCATTAATCTGCCAGTGTTTTATTTTGTCTTTTTGTCCTACACGAGTGCGCATGCGCAGTTTTCCAGCCTCGCTACCAGGAAGTGGTCAGAGACTAAAAGGGTCTATATCGTTCTCTGCCAGATTTTAGCTAGCGAAGCTAGTCTATAGACATCAAGACTGACCTAGATTCAAAGTAAACAAAAAACCCCACAGTTGCCAAATACTACCTCACAGAAAATACTGCTTTCTGTTAGAAATCTTAATTCTGTTGTATATGACAATTTAGACAAAAACAACTAAATCTCTACCTCTCTAAGTTGAACACGTTGTCTTACAAAGTAATTAAGTGAACAAGATGTCATTTATAAGGTACATGATCTTTGCTTATATGTAAATTAAGTGACCTATGCAAAGCAGAGAATGACTTATTCCTACACCACTGTAACATTATGAATGAATCTATTAATGGATACACATAGGTAATAACTTGTAGCAAATGCCAGGCTATATCAACCCTCACTGGACAGAGAACCCTTGTCATTCATTATTTACATCATTGTGTATAGTTACACTGTTATGCTGAACTGTTATTCTACCTCTTGAATATTAACCCTTTACCAAACAATTCCATGTTTTAATGACACTGGGGAAGAATCCATTTGAAAATATTGTGGGAAAAGGAGAAAATGCTGTTAACCATCATTTTCTCCTTTCCTCACATTTTTTTCTGCCCTTTTGGTATCACGTTTCATCAGTTCAGCCACATTTAATTTATGGTCTGCAACAGCTTTGAATTTGGACGAGTGTAAAATTTTTGGTTTTGTAAAGAGAGTTAAATAGTTAACTACATCTTGTACTACTGGATATTGACTCATTGATTGTATTGTGTTTAACGCCGTTTTCAACATAATTTCAGTGATATTGCGGCGGCCAGAGCGCCTATCCATGCTTTCCTGGCGTTTCTTTTACCAACACTACCGCAACTCAATGACCTTTTGCGGACAGTGTGGACTAAGATCAGACAGCACATAGCGTGCAGTCTGATCTTGGATCTACATTGTTCGATAAGAGGATATTTTTTTTCTCAAAAATGTAACTTTGAAATAGCAATATTCAGGTGTTTACCATCGGCTTGAAAGTTTCATTTAACATTTTTAGAATGGTTAAACATACTGAATTATAGTTAAACAATAGCACGCATAGCCCCGGCAGCTCAGTCGGTAGTGTACAGGACTTGAAAACAGGAGGCCGCTGGTTCGATCCCCGACTCTGCAAATTTCTTTCTGAGGACTGATGATAGTCATTGCAACAGGATTCATTTCTCTCTCACATTTCGACGATGGTTATGCGGAAAGCAGCCAGTGGCTTGGAAAGAATATTGTGCTGAGTATTGGTAGAAGAAACTGAAGAAAAGCATGGATATATGCACTGTCCACCGCTACATAACAGAAATAATGTTGAAAACAGGGTCAAACACCATACAAACAATCAATCAATCAAATTCGCTAGTCTGTCAGTACTTTCAGTACGTTTGGTATAAATGTTCACGCGCATCCATACTGCGCATTTGTATTTCTCACAGATAGTAAAACTATCAGCGCTATTGTGTATTTTTCCGCACAAATGGCAACAGTAACAGCGAACCGACGGTGCACTTTTACAAGTAGAACTTTCTACGGATGGTACTACATTTTCCAGACAATAAAGTGGTTGTTGATCAAATAATGGGATTTATCTCTAGCAGGGTTGGAAAGCATTGTAGGAAAAGGAGACAATGCTTCTTTCAAGCATTTTCTCCTTTACCCACAATGTTTTCAAAAGCCTTCTTCCTTAGGGTTGCAAGATCAGGTCTTATCTGGTAAAAGGTTAAACCCTGTGTAAATATGCAGTTATATTACAGTAACAATTTGGTTGAACATGTGATTGAATTACATGTAGATGCAAGTTGTAATGATATGTTCACTTTTTGAAAAACTACTATTAAAAATAGTATGCCATTTTGCTAAATTCTCGCAAGTAGCAATTTTTTTTCTAATTTTTGCAAAACTTGCAGCCTAATGTGAGGTATGGTATCTATAGTCATTCAAAGTGAAGGTTCTCAGGCCAGTGTTTCCTGAACTTATGTTCTTCATCCAGTTCTTGACCAGGCACATTTTCCTGACACTGGCAGACCAGATGTCATGCTATCCTTTCAGGATTAAGGTGATGGCATCAAAACTGGCCTGCCAGTGTAAGGATGATATGACTGGTAAAGTACTAGCTGGAAAAAAAAAAGTCTAGTTACACAGCAAACAATGAAACAGGCAGAAAATTGAAGTTGTTGAAGTATACCTATTTCTTGAAGTATAGCTATTTCCTCTTTGAAAAATACTGTGGGAAAAGGAGAAATTTCTTCTACTGAGTAATTTTTCCTTTTTCCATCATGTCTGCCAAGCTTTTATCCCATTTTTTTCCACAGACATTTTTTTTTTTTGTATTTCTATGAGCCGTATGGCCATAATCATGTGTGCAAACCAGAACTACATGTAGATAATGAAGCGTTTGATATGAATTTGAGGTATATAGGCTATGTTCATTTTTTGAATGAGTATAGGATCCAAAATTAATGTGGGAAAAGGAGAAATCGCGTTTAATGAGCATGAGCAATTTCTTCTTTCCTACTATGTCTGCTGAGCTTCTATTATATAGTTTTCCTTGAAAAAATTAACTTCCATAGTGACCTTCATAACTGTTTCCTGGGGAAAGAAGCACGGGTAGGTGCCATTTTTAGTTTTTCTTATTGTCTAGATTTATAAGTACTATGATTGTGGAAATTTTAAAAAAAAATCTGTCCGTTAGAAAGTATGTTGTTATTGAAGATTAACCCTTAACCCGGTCAAATTATCTCCCTTTTTAACTCAATGGTCTATATATAAGATGCATATTGGTACATTTACCATGCTTAAAACCAGGCTTTTATATGTTTTTTGTGCAAAACTGAATCATTTTTCTTTAAAGTGATGTATATTTGTATATTCTTCTGGTAATTTTCCTGTTTAATTGACTATTAAAGGAAAGTGTGTTAAATCCAGTATATGCTGAATTTTGGAACTGTATATACCTTTTTCAAAAGCGAATTTCTCAGAAACGAGCACGGGGACCCCCTTTTTTTTCATTGTAATCTACAAGAGACATGATGAGCTTTGTATGTGCAAAGTTTAAAAAAAATCTGTCCGCTGGAAGAATTTGTCATATACGTCCTTAAGCAGTTACAAAATGTACTATAAAACAGAGATCGTATAGCATTCTGCAAACAAATGTTTTACCCTATAGAAAGTCCATTAGACCAAAAATATATTTTCCCGGAGTCAAAAATGCAAGGAAATTTAGTTCCCAGCATTTCAAAGTGCGGATATCATCATGAGTTTGTCAATATATTACAGTACGGTCCATTCGCTGTCAGAAAAATGAATTGTAAAAACTAGAATTAAAGTTGCCAACTCGTATTGCTTCAAATTGTGGTCACGCTAGGTACTGACTGGTTTTGTAAAGTTGACAATTTGGCACACGTAAACAGTTCTTTTCGAACGGGCCATGGTCAAAATTAGAAATAACGGAGAAAGGTAGGCTTTCAATGCAATTTTGATGAAAAGAGCAGTTATTACACCCATGAATTTTGTAAGATTATTGAAAAGAAGCATTCAGTTTGTCTTTGAAACAGGAGGTCATGACCTTTTCTTCTTTGTTCCATTAGTTTTGACCCCAAACACGAAACTGAGGGGTCATGGATTTAGAAGCTAGCTTTAGCCGTAAAAACAACAGTGGGCTAATGCCATGAAAGATTGCGAAAAAATGACATGGTAACATGCTGTTTTTTATTTTATCCCCAAGTTATATATTGTTTTGAGTTTCAATTTAGCTTGTCATTTTCAGGCTAGTCTCCTGGGTTGGCATTAAAATGTCAATTTCGGAATGAAGGCTAAAATGGCTTAGTTTGTCATTTTTTTTTTTGCCTGTATCGGTCAGTAATTTCACTATTTCACAAGTTTAACATGATTTCTTGATGAAATCTAAAGAATTGAAGTTATGCTGTTGCATTTAAGTGCTCTTTATCATTTCAGGCTGATTCTGTGGACCTTTTGCTGAAGAGGTTTTGTTTGGTTGACGCGTTGACCATCGACAAGAGTTCAGCCGAGAACCGTGTCTTGGTGCCTTTAGGATCTATGGACTACTTTAATTTGGACCATTGTCTTGCCTTGATAACCGATCACAATGCTTGTCTGCTTTCCCTTTTAGATTTTTGACGTAGCTGTAATGAATAAATAATAAATAAATAGCTGTAGGCCTAATGAATGAATGGTACGTAATTCGAGGCTGGGAAAAAAGAAATGGGTCATGCTTTGTGAAAAAGGGGCTTAAAATGCATCTACAATAAGTATCACACCAGGTCAGCCTGCGCAGTCTGCGCAAGCTAACCTGGCCGAAACTTTTTGCTATTCGTCGATTTTCTGCATTTTAAAGGACCATTCCACCTCATGACTCAGTTGGTTGTTATACAAAAATGGGTTTTATAGATTCACAGTCATGAGATGCCTATCAGATAAGTTAAGTATTTGAAAAATGGCACCAAGCGGAAGATAATGCAATGTCAGGGAAGGTTCTCCAAAACGCATTATCTTCCGCTAGATAGCATTTTTCAAATACATATCCTATCTGATATGGGCATTCTGGGTACAGAACAGGACTACTTTTCAAGGAGGCAATCAATGCAACGAATTTCAAAATAAAATATACGTTTACTCACTAAAACCTACCTTGTACGATCCATCAAGCCATGGTTAGCTAGTATATAACCTATGTACCAGCCGTTTATAAACGTAGCCCCTATAAGCTTGGGAAAAAGCCCCGGTATATAAGTCCAGCAAGGTGGGGACGTTGTTTTTGTTGTCAGTCTTTGGCACACATCCCGGTTGTCCCCATGTTTATATTTAGAAACTGTCTACAGAGATTTGCAATAAACAATTGTTTTGGGGGGGGGGGGGGGGGTTTAAGTATTTTCCCCGTTTGAAACCATTTTGCTTTTTGAGAAATTTGTAGCTAAAACCTGGCTTGATTTTTCCACTGACGTATTATTTATTACCATTTTCCGCCTGCACTTTTTTTTGTAAAGCGACAAGTTACCCTCCACGTATTAATATTTGTCCTGCACAGGATTGTGATGCGTCATAGTAGACAGGTCAAATCTTCGAGGAATACTGACATGCACAGACAACGCTCCTGAACGCTGAAAAATATACTTAAGGAATGAAGAGAATTCTTTTTTTTTTCATGGAGGTATGGAAAAAAAAACCTAATCACACTGTATGAAGCCGCGAAGCAAAAGTGTGATTAGGGTTTTTTTTTTTTTCATACCCCCATGAAAAAAAAAATTCTCTTCATTCCTTATAATTTAATATAACTGACAACATACACCCACGGAAATAATTCAGACTGCATTCATTTTCTTTATTTTTAAATATAACGTTGGGGTTTCTGAAGCCCCTTCCACTCATATTTGTATGGCGCAAGAATACAATAGAGAGGCAGTTTTCAGATCCCCAATACTAACGTGTCCTGAAAATCAACCAATAAAACGAAAGTAAATTAACACGACAGTGGGTAGGACCCGCAATGTGTAACCTTCACTCTGAGTAGAAGCATGGTGAACATTGCAGTGGGAATTCACGATGAGAATTTTTTCTCTCGTACTTTTTATTGTTTAATTGTTATACTAGTTTTTTTTTTCATAAAATATTCAGGGCAAAAAAAAGCTTGGGACTCTGTATAATTTAAAAAAAAAAAAGTGGAATATTGTATACATGTTTGTTTACATTAGTTTGACAGCTAAAGTAGTTCCGGCTCAACGTGATTTTTTTTTCATGGAGCTATGAAAAAGAAATTTCAGCCAATCGGAACTTGCCAATATTCATGAAAACAATTGATATTAAATTATTAGTAAATGACATATAGCCTGTATAAGCGCGCGAAGGACAACGTTGTTTAAATATTTTTTCCACAAACCTTATGATACGTAAAACCTTTGCACGAAGTTGCCAAGTAGTAATATAATAATTTCGAAGCTTGCTTCGAACAAAAGTATGTCTACAACTTCAGAGCCTTACTACATAAACGGAGCCACACTACATAAACGGAACCAGGTGTGTTTTGAGCAAACTTTCTGTGATTTTACTCAGAGACACGTCGGGGGACATCGTGGCTGTTTATCTATCACCTAGACGCAAAAGCAACGCTTAGCCAAACAGTTTCTTTTTTTTTTCAATTCTGTTTAAGAGAAATACCAACCATCTTGTGTAGGCATCCGAACGTTTCCTCTCTGAAGAAAGCGTTTCACAGACAATCCCGAGGGCTTTGCTTAGTATCCTTTGCGTATTTCAACGGTAAGATATATTAGCGGTCGAATAGCATTCCATTTTTTCTTCTTTATACCATTAACAGAAGAGAAATAAATGAAAATACCGAGCACCTAACTGATTGTCGGGGTGCTTACGAGCTACAACTTCGGAGCCGCAGGTGTACCGGAAGACCAACACAACATTTTAAATGCGAAGCCAGCAGCTCCGTTTTGTAGATTACCCAATGTGTGATATGGGATAATGCTCTTCTCCTTTGCCCACACAATGTTTTCGACCCTTTGAAAGACAAATTCCAATAATTGTGTCACAGTTAATCTGTCGTTTACAAATGCTTTCAAATTGGACAAGCCTAAGACTTTTTCGTCTGGTAAGAATTAAGCCTCGCTGTACAAATTTGAAAAAAAAAAAGATGCCAAGCAAGAGTGGTTTGAATTCACCACGATAAGGTTTTAAACAGAATTAATTGAATTGCACCGGTATAAATCATTCAAAAAATGATCAATTTTGTTGATACGTACATTATGACACTGAAAACAGTTCCCCTTTCGGTCTTTTTATTTATGACCGACTTAGCATTTTAATTAAACTATTGCACCATATTATAAATGTGAACTGCGATTCCATTTTCACTAAAGGACTGTTACGTATATATGTATTTTATTTGAGAATTCCGTCAGCGTAAATGGAAAATGATAGTGATGTTAATAATAATTATTATAAAATTAATTAAACCAGGCGGTATATAAATATTCTTTTGACGAAATATCCCCATGTGGCATCCAGACCTTCGAAATCCAAATGGTTTCATCCTGGAACTGAACGATTGCTGAAATTCAAATGACTTTGCCAACTGAAATAAGGGTCCGTATCAACCAGCCATTATTGTCGCTCTTATTCTAAATTTCAAAATTAGCCAGTATTTGATATGCAAAGAAATTCTATCAATGCCAGTCGGATTGCTCGTCTGGAAATTTAGAAATGGCACTTAAGCGACTCTCTGCCTTACCTTATCTGCGTTCTCGCAAAGTGGGAATTAGGACAAGTCTAGAAAGAGGGAATTCTCACGTTGTTGGGTAATGTGGGAATTCTCACTTTGCGCTGTACCATTCTAGAATTGCTTCTGTGCAAAGTGAATATTGGACAAAGTGAGAATCTCACAGTAGTGAACTATAGTTTTTGGCACTGTCACGCTTTCAGGATTGGTTTTAATGTGACTGTGTAATTAACAGATGACAGGATACATTGCATTGTTAGTTTCTTTTTCTCCTGTATTAAACAATGGTACATGTATGTGTTGACCCTATGACACACAATCACGAGTTTTAACAACCCTGAAAGAGAAGGCTTTTGAAAACATTGTGAGAAAAGGAGACACTGCATTTTCCCCTGTTCCGACAATTTTTTTATCCTATCAAATAAAGAAATTACCTTTTAAGCTATATTTAGCTTGTTGCTTGCAAATGCTTTGAAATTGATCCAGTCTATAATTTTGTCGTGTAGCAAAAAGTAAACGACTATCGGGAAAAATGCTATTGAAAGCATTGTGGGAAAGGGGTAATATGCTAGGAACCAGCATTTTCTTCATTGTCCTCAATATTTTCACCTTTTCAGAGGCAAATCCCACCGTATAAGCTATGTTTCTCATTTTCCGTCTGCAAAATGAAATGATGTCTGGAAGAGTCTTAACTGTAACTTTACTGATGGTTAAGAATTGGATTAAAAAAAAAAAAAAAAAACAGTATAGAGCCAACCTTTGAATAAAGTTGGCTTAGTGTGATTGTATGTAAATTCGGAATCTTGTCAGCACCCTTTTTTAACGTCAGGGGCTTCTAATATGTGATTTTAAGAATGACCTTTGTATTTGAAAGCCATATTAGTGGAATGTATAGTAATTATCACCTACGAACTCAATCAATCCTCTTTAAAGGCATATTGAAATGATCATAAAGTGTTTTCTCTGTTTTACTGTACATAATAAACGGAATTAATTCCGTTTCCCCTAAGACAGCAGAGATAGGAACATATCTAGCCCTATAAAGTGAAACACACTAGCATACATAAAAGATACAAGTTTTTTTTTTTTTTTTTTTTCTTTTTTAAAGTTCTATAACGGAAATACAAAACCACTTTTCAGTTTAAAAGACCAAGTTAAGATTCCCACTTTGTCCCAAGTATTCCTACTTTGCGTAGAGTTTATGCGGTTTATTGATTAAAAAATTCGACAAAATCCCCTATGCAATTCTATCTAGAATTGTACAATTCTAGAATTGTTGGAATTCCTACTTTGCGTATGGCAGTTCTAGAATATTGTCCCGATTCCCACTTTCCGCAGAACATTTATAGCTGATAGTGTCGGAGTACCCGAGAAAATGCGACGGATGTTCACATTTTACAGGGCTCACTGATTGGTCTCTCATTTTGACTGTTAGTGGCGCTTACCCTTTTTCACTGGTCAAAGTTCAAAAGAAGGGGAACAAGTTCTAAAAGACAAGGAAAAAACGAAATAAAACAAAGAAATACTTTTTTTCCCAAAGAATGACCGTATGGGAGTAAAGTCGTAACAAACTGCACGTGTTTCAGTTTTTGACTTTTTCAGACTTGACTGAACGGTAGAGGTCGCTATAAAAATAGCAGCAAACACACGAAACAGAACAAAGTGAAATTCTCGTATTTTTCATAGACAGTGAAAGAATCAAAGTACAATCTTCATTATATTGAAATGAACTCACTAATAAAAGCACAAATTTTATTCTTTTAACTATTTCAGACTTAATTGAACGATTGACGTCGCTATGATATCGGAGGTTCAAAAACCGTTCATCGCACGACCTAAAAAGAAGAATATGGCATTTAAATAAAAACAATATAAAAAAAAAACTCGTAAATCATTTGATACTCAGTGAATTAGATGTTGGCCTATTGTAGTTTACCACGTGCATACATTTGAAAATATTGCAATATTCAAACAATTGCCTACAGAAAGTAATGAACAAAGCCATATCCTTATACCAATTTAAACGTCATTTGCTGAAGCTTATTAAAGTATTAATGAGCCGTGCATTGTTAAAAGGGCGCTTAATGCATCTGCGAAAAGTATTGTTCCAGGTCAGCCTGAGCAGTCCGCGCAGGTTGGCCTGGGCCGAAAATTTCGCTTTTGGTCGGTTTTCTGTATGTCCTAGGACCAGTCTACCCTCATGAGTCAGTAGGTTGTAAAAAAAAGAGGCTATTGCAGATCCATAATTTTGTAATGGCTTGATTGGTACAATGCATCACGGAGATGCATTAAGCCCCTTTTGCCAGAGCATGGTTCATTTATTTCAACCAAATGTTAGTATCAGTTTTTTTTTATAAATATCACCCCTGCGTCTATGCAAGCGTCTTTCCCCGTCTCCGCTGTTCGCCGCGTGCCCTACAAGCTTTGAGGGAAACGAAAATTAACCCTTATCCTGCTAAGTAAAAGAAATGAAACTTTCAAGCCGATAGTAAAAACCCAAATTTTCCCATTTCGAGGATATTTTTGGAGGAAAAATATCTCCTTATCGGACAGTGTAGATCAAGATCAGACTGCACGTTCTGTGCAGTCTGATCTTGATCTACGGTGTCTGCAAAAGTTCAGTGAGTCGCGCAGCCTAAGGGTTAATTAAAATGTAGGCATGACCTACAAAGGTAATCATACGTTAAAACATTAACACTGTCGGACTGCTTATTTAGTGATTGCAGCAGAACAAATTTAAAAATATTGTGTGAAAAGGAGAATTTGCCCGTAACGAGCAATTTCTCCTTTTCACACAATGTTTTCCATTGTATTCGTTTATGAAACTTTGCCTGTTGTTACGAGGATAGTGTCAATGCCAGCTACTGAATCTTCGTTACAGAAGATCATGAATTCAGGAAAGGTTTAGAGATTTTGATTGATTGCTGTTTAGGCAGTGATTAAAAAAAAATGAAGACCTATTTAACCTCCCCCCTCTTTTTAAGAAATCAAAACAAAATCTGGAAAGTTTTTCTCCATTTTTGTTCAAAGACTTTGTTAAGAATTAATCAATTATTAACTAATTAATTTGAGATAATTGTTTGATGAAATGAACTTTGCTCACCTTGATGAAGTCGGCTGAAAATAATTACGAAAGACAATAGTAAGCGTAGCTTTTATTTTTTCATGAATATTAATTATTATAAATCAAAATGATTGACTTTTATTCTGTATTTAATATTTACGACAGGAATAAACATACGATAGTTCAACAACTGTCGTCCGTGAGTCCTTGACTATATAACGGTAGACAAGCAAAGGGCATTAAATTGAAAGTGTTGTCTTAGTATCAAGAGCCGGTCTTCCTTTTTACTTTTTGATAGGTTAATTGTTTACCAGGGATCGTATTCGCCAAACCATTCTAAATTGCATTTTAATTTTCAAGAAGGAACGAAATTACTGATTGTTTATATTGAAGTGCTTTTGATTAGAAACAGTTTTAACTTTTTTAAGTTAAGAATTAGAAAGCAATTTGAATAGTTGGTGAATATGGACCACGGTTTCATTCAGCTCGCTATGGTTACGGTATACAGATGGAAGCGCGAGGCGCATTACACAGTGCAAAATAAATTTCCGCGATGGAAAATAGATCTCTGGTATGAGAGGTTTAATTTTCATCGCAGAAATGTACATTTGTATGATTAGGAAAAAGGCTGGATCTCCGTATATTTACCGCTTCGTGTTTTGCTACTGGCGCCGGTGATGAAGTGCTGGGTGATATTTCTGTTTGGAGTGCTTGGAATGCAAGTGGAGGCTGTGGACAGGAGAAGGCTTGTTCAAACACCACTGCCACAGAAAGGCTTCGATTTAGAACGCGTAAGATTTTTTTTGTGATTTACTTACATGGAATCTCAGTTGATAAAATAAAACCCGATATTTTGTCTTGCTACAGACACTATTTAACAAAAGAATAGATATTCATTTAATAAAAGAATAGATATGCATTTCACGTTTCATTTTTCCTTTTATCACCCGTAAGGGTGGTATTTTGATAATCTTGCTGTTATCTCTTAGAATATTATGATTTATATAATTTTTAACTTAGTGTGGTTTCATGAAAGTTTATAAATTTGGATTGAAGTGCATGTATCAAAATGGCTGTTTGTATTATGTTTCAGCTGCGACACGTATCATGTAAGTTTGTGGGAAAGTCACATGGTCAACAGCAAGCGCCGATTATGTGGGGTCGTATTCATGTGAGAACGATGACGTTGTATCTGGGTCCGTATTTACCAACCAGTCTTAAGAACTTTTTCAGTCTTATTCTCCAAAATTTTCTAAATTTAAAAGAAACACAACTTCTGACTGGCTAAAAGCGCTTGGTTTAGCCAATCAGAAGTTACGTATGTTACTTTTAAATTTTTAAAATCTGGGGAATAAGACAAAGAATTTTCTAGGTATGATTGGTGAATACGGACCATCTCATATAAGACGGAGTTACCGACTGCAAAACGTCCATTCCATTATTTAAATGCCAAACTGCACGTATTTACCGAATTTAACCTCTTAGTTTCTTCACGCATGCAGAGAAAAATATTATGTTGTGTTTAGCAGTGTTATACAAAGACCTTTGACAAAAAATTAAAATTGGCACCTTAATCCTTAAGCTGCTACTCGCGACTTACTGATCTTTTGTGGACAGTGTAGATCAAGATCAGACTGCACAGAACTTCCAGTCTGATCTTTGATCTACAATGTCCAACAAGGAGATATTTTTTCTCCAAAAAAATAAGTTTTAAATAACATTAGTCAGGTTTTTACTCTCAGCTTGATTATTTTATTGAACTTATTTAGCAGGATAAGGGTTAACAGAACCATGAATTAAACTGAGCTGAGCTCTGGGAAAAGTGGGCTTGATGCATCTCCGTAAATTAATACATTGTACCAAGCAAGTCTTTGCATAATATGAATCAGGGTCCGTATTCACCAACCATTCCTATGAACATTCTTTGTCTTGTTCTCCAAGATTTTCTAAATTTGAAAGTAACGTAACTTCTGATTGGCTAAACCAAACGGTTTAGCCAATCAGAAGTTGCGTTACTTTTAATTTTCTAAATTTGAAAGTAACGCAACTTCTGATTGGCTGTACCAAATGGTTAAGCCAGTCAGAAGTTGCGTTACTTTCAAATTTAGAAAATTCTGGAGAATAAGACTGAGAATGTTCTTAAGAATGGTTGGTGAATACGGACCCCAGGTTTCTCTGAAAACAAAAAAAATTAACTGAATCATGAGGTAAAATGGTCTTTTAAAACTGAGGAAATTCATCATTAGCAAAAGTTTCGACCCACGTCAGCCTGCTTAGGGTCGATTCTTTTTGTAGAGATGCATTAAACCACCTTTTTTCATAGAGCATGGTTTAAATTTTACATCATTAACTCAGAAAGAGACCTTCAAAATTTCAGTATTTGGGAGATTGGTACGCACTGTTCTTTTACACGCCTTGTAGCTGGAATGGCGCTAAAGACTTCACTAATTTCGCAACAACATATAGATTTGAACCCAGCAAGAACCATCTCGTTATTGATATTGTATGGAGGTAAGATCAGTTTAATACGGGAGGTTATTGAAGCTAAAGGATAAGTCAAAAAAATCTAGAATCTGTAATTACGACTTTTGATTGTATTTTAAAGTTAAATTACTAACACAGAATACTAACAACAATCTGTAAGGTGCATTGAGGGATGGCCACGACCCTCAAGTACCATAAAGACGTGGAAAATAAAGTTAAAAAAAAAAGAATAAGTCAAAACATGAGCACATGTACATGAGTCATGCCCTATGAAAAGGGTGCTTAATGCATCTGCGAAAAGTATCGATCACGGTCAGCCTGCGCAATCCGCGCAGGCTGACCTGAGCCGAAACTTTTCGCTATTGGTCAATTCTCTGTATGTCAAAGGACCAGTCTACCTTACGATACAGTCGGTTGTTAGACATAACAAATTTTATGGATATCTAATTATGTGATGTCTTGCTTGGTATGATGCATCATGGAGATGCATTAAGCCCTCTTTTGCCAGAGTATGGTACACATATATAAATATATATATAATTTTTCTGTTTTTCAAAGGTTTTAGTTGACTTCTCCATATAAACCAAAGTAAAAATTCTGTAGTTAGAAAGTACCGGTAACACAATTTCTCATTGGCTTCAACATTCAGTTTAGCCAATCATAAATTGTGTACCTTTGAAATCTAAAAAACTTTTGACAGTCAAAAATGTTATCATAAGAAGGTTGGTGAATACGGAGTTTGATACCATCATTCATTCAAAAGGTAGAGTATAGAAAACGAGTGTTTTGGTGCATGCGTAAAATGTTCGCGAGCATCAGCGAGAAAGAAGAACTGTACTGTATTTACAAACATGGCAGGCGACGTGAACTTACAGTTCAAATAAGCTAAGTTTTTAGCTCACCTGAGCACAAAGTGCTCAAGGTGAGCTATTGTGCTGTGTCCGTCGTCCGTCGTGCGTCGTCCAATGTCCATCGTGCGACGTACGTCGTCCGTCGTGCGTCGTCAAGGCGTCGACAATTACATGTACCCTGTGTGCGCTCTAGAGGTCACAATTTCAGTCAAATACTCATGAAACTTGGTCGAAATTGGGTGATGTCGGGTTAAAAAGTAGGTCACTAGGTCAAAATATACCAAAACCTTGGGTTCACTCTAGAGGCCACAATTTTAGTCCAATACTCATGAAACTTGGTCAGAATGTTTGTCTTGATGAAATCTTGGACCAGTTTAAAACTTGGGTCATGCCAGGTCAAAAAGTAGGTCACCAGATCAAATTTTAGAAAAAAAAAATACTGTGTGCACTCTATAGGCCACATTTATGTCTAATACTTATTAAACATGGTAAGAATACTTGTCTTGATAATGTCTCGAAACTGGGTCATGTTGGGTCAAAAAGTAGGTCACTGGGACAAATCTTTAGAAAAAAAAAAAACTTTGTGTGCAACGTAGAGGCTACAGTTTCAGCCAGAAACTCATGAAACTTAGTCAGAATGTTTTTCTTGATGATAACTCTGACAAGTTTGAAATTGGGTCATGTCGGTTCAAAAAGTAGGTCACTCTGCCAAATTTTAGAAAAATTTTATTTGCTTCCTAGAGGCAAGATTTTCATCCCGATACCCATGAAACTTGGTCAGAATGTTTGTCATGATGAAATCTAGCACAAGTTCAACATTGGGTCATGTCAGGTCAAAAAGAAGGTCATTTGGCCAAGTCTTAGAAAAAAACTTGTGAGCACTTTAGAGGCCACATTTTTAGACAAGTTCTAATGACAATCGGTCAGAATGGATGCCTTGATTATATATCAGAAAAGTTCAAAATCAGACAAGTTCGGAATCCACATTTTCCGTTCGATTATCATGACATATCGTCAGAATCTTTGTCTTGATGATATCTCTTACAAGTTGTAAAATAGGTTAAGTAGGTCGAAAAGTAGGTCACGAACACTCATGTGTTTTACATCATTACAACCAGGATCTCTTAGCTTTATCAATCCTAGACGACTTTACTCAGGTGAGCGCTTTAAGGCCAATGGACCTCTTGCTCTTTCTTGATAAAGGCTGTTGACCGCAATACGTGGGGGAAAAGAGTGTTTTAATTTATGTGTAAAATCGTACTTTAAGTTTATACGGAATTATTTCTAATTGTGATACACTTTTATAACTTTATGGTAGGCGTAACTTGTCTCATAATTTTCAGCCTTCCAAATTTTACTGGTGTACATCAGTGTTGTAACACACATCTCCAAAACATGTAAACGATGTACATAATTATGTAAATTATGCTTGCGGTCATGTACACATAAAATAGTCCCGAAGCAGTTACAAATAGCCGGTCGTTTCATGCTGCTGCGATCTTAGGTCAGCAATATTTGAGCTCTGCATCACTTGGAAATTATCAACACATCGGCCAATGTACAAATAGTGCCGTAGTTAGAAGCAATCCGTTGTTGCTATATATGCGATTTAAAACTGTCAGTAATACTTCGGCGCTGCATCGCTTTGAAAAAATCTACAAATCCGCCAATATTAGCACATGCTGAAACTAGTTTCACTTACCGTGAGTATTTTTTGCGAAAAGAGCTTTGAATCGCACTGTATGAACTTTATTGCTATCGACTTGGAAATTATTTTTTATTCAATTCATTTAGCAGTTAAGGGTTAGAATAGTTCCCAGCACATTCCGTTGTTTGATCAGCGGCACTTCGACGGTATGCCTCTTGCACGTTTTGTGTGGTCTTATCTTGATCTACGCTGACCGCAAGGACAACTATAGCTGTGAAAGGCCATTAAGGGTTGATAGGATTTTAGGACTTAACCTCTAATAACCAATTTACAGGAATAGACGGTGTGTCGCGACCACCAATGACTATGTCCCGAAAAAGGCACCTGGAGTCTTCTTCCTGAAAGACACTTTTGGTAAAACTCTCTCTCTCTCTCTCTCTCTCTCTGAGTCTTCTTCCTGAAAGACACTTTTGGTAAAAGTCTGTCTGTCTGTCTGTCTGTCGGTCTGTCTGTCTCTCTCTCTCTCTCTCTCTCTCTCTCTCTCAGCGCCTGCTGCTTTATTTTACAATGCAAAAGCTATATACTCAGTGTTTTTCTGCTTTCACATTGTATGTCAGAATAGATGGGACCATATTCGCCTACCATTCTAAATTGCGTTCTTATTCTAATTCTCAAGAATTTCAGTCAAAGTTTTATAGGAACGCAGTTCTTAATGGATTAAACCGAATGATACCGATCAGAATCGGGAAACCAGAGGCACGAACCGGTCTAAATAACACATTTAGTCATTCAAAATTTGGAAAGTAATTTCTGATTGGCTAAACCAAATGGTTTAGCTCGTCAGAAATTGTGTTACTTTGAAAAGTCTGATGGACATCGTGAACTCATCACTTTGTACAGCTAAAAAACATATTTTTTTTGCAACAGCATATGTAAACTCAATAGATTACGAAATGAATTACATGCATATACTAGCACATGTATATCAACTTTAGTACCAACGAACTTTATCAACTGTTAACCCTTTCCCAAACAAGCCCTGGTTTTCACGTGTCTGCAGGACAAGTCTTTTGAAAACACTGTGGGAAAAGGAGAAATTGCTCGTAACGAGCAATTTCTCCTTTTCCCACAGTGTTTTATACCCTTTTTGAGAACTTTCTGCCATTTTCATCAAATTTAAAATTGTCGTCTGCAAGCTCTTTCAATTTGGACCAGTCTAGAATTTATCGTTTGGGAAAGGGTTAAACTAAAAAATATATTAGATAAAGGTTTCCAACCAATAGTAAAAACCAAAACTATAGTGATTTCAAGGTTTTTTTTTTTTTTAAACCATCAGCGTATCGGAAAGTGGTGGATCAAAGATTTCAGTCCACCTTTTTGCTGTCTGATCTTGATTTAGACTGTCTTCGAAGTTGCTTTAACAGTTAAAAGTTAAATACGACAACGCCGTACTACGAGCTTAGAACTACTTTTTGCTGTGTGATTGTGACGTAAATTCATTTCTCAACCTGATTCTAATTAATGAATACAAATGAGGACATAAAAAAGATAATTTTATGACAATTTTGACAATTTGATTGAATATTATAGGCTTTTAGTCATATATAATTATCCTACACCTTTTTGTTCGGTGCAGCTGTATGAACTGGCTCATGACCTACTTCTTGATATTGTTCTGGAATGGAATGAATAATTAGTAATTTGCGATGGTACAAGTTTATCTACGGACCTCCGTGGATATATTAGCAGGCCCGCGGCGCTCATTCATACCTTAACCCTTTACCACACAATCCCGAATTATAACGACCCCAAGAACGAAGTCTTTTGAAAACATTGTGGGAAAAGGAGAAAATGCTGGTAATCGGCATTTTCTCCTTTTCCCACAATGTGTTCTACCCTTCCTGAGACAAATTTCAACTTTTCAGTCACATTTATTAGGTCGTCTGCAAAAGTTTTCAATTTGGATTAGTGTAAAATTTTGTCGTTTGGTAAAGAAATGGATATGGTAGAGGGTAATCTTTATCTTTTATTTTTAATCTAATATTTTTGTGCGATACCATACTTTACCCGTAGGGTACAAGCATTTGAAAGCATTGTCTAAAAAGGAGGAAGTCCTGATAACCAGCGTTTTCTCCATTTTCCATAACGATAACGTGTTACACCCTTTCCCTAAAAAAAAAATCATCTTAATCACAGTTAATTTGTCGTCTGGAAATGCTTTCAAATTGGGTGAGCCTTTTTTTTTGTCTAGTAATGATATAACCATAAAACGTAATGTCATTTGACTGAAACTTCAGACGAATGCATGTCTTCACTCAACCTTTATGTTTTACGGCGTAATAAAGCAGCCACTCATGATTTGTCAACTGGGAAAAAATATAAATATTGTGTGAGGGTCCTACGTCAGAAATTCCCATTGTTTTCCTTGACCCTGCTCCAATACTATACTTCTCAAGGTTTGCTAAATAGCAAATATTTCACACAGCATTGTACAGTTTGCGTTAAATTAGATGTATTGGTAATTAATTTACTGGATATGGTTCAGTGATGTATTGAGGGTTTTTTTGCAATGTAAATATAAGCTTTTACGTGTAGCAAAATTTTACCTGAAGACATTGAATACCCTACATGTGCACAGTGCGCCGCAAAACTATGAAAATCAAGGTGTGCATTATCTTCACCTCAGCTTGAACGACCGACGTTTTGAAAAATTAGATATGGCTAGATATATGCAAATGCAAGAAAACATTTTTTCGGGGGCAGAAAAGTGACTGGCAGTCGGAACTGTGGATCAAGGCTATACCCATCCTGATGCTGGCACGGCTCTTTGACTGTGTACTCTTTTAAGCAGAGCCTGATCGAGGTTTCAGCAGTAATGCACACCTTTTTGTGCAGCATGGTGGGGACAGTGCACACGCAATTCCGTCTTATCGGAACTGCTGGCCCGTGGGCCAAGTTGGTTGGGCTATATGGGACTTGCGACCAGACCTCCTCACACATGATTATACCCCCGCAAACGAAGTTTGTGGGGGGTATACTGGAATCAGCCTGTCGGTCGGTCGGTCGGTCGGTCATGCGGTCGGTCTGGCGGTCGGTCTGTCCGCAAAATCTTGTCCGGACAACTCCTCCTACAGTTTCAATCCAATTCCCTTGCTACTTGGCAGAAGTGTTCATTAGGAGCTGTAGATGTGCAAGACACACATTTTGTAAAAATTCCATCAAGAATTACTGAGTTATTGCCCCTGATTTGACTTAAAAATGCTTGTCCGGACAACTCCTCCTACAGTTTCTGTCTGATTCACTTTAAACTTGGCATAAGTGTTCATCAGGAGTTGTAGATGTGCAAGACACAACTTTCGTGAAAATTCTATGAAGAATTAATGAGTTATTGCCCCTGATTCACATTTAAAATGCTTGTCCGGACAACTCCTCCTACAATTTCAGTCCGAATCGCTTTATACTTGGCAGAAGTGTCCATTTGGAGTTGTGGATGTGCAAGACGCAAATTTTGTGAAAATTCCATCAAGAATTACTGAGTTATTGCCCCTGATTTGACTTAAAAATGCTTGTCCGGACAACTCCTCCTACAGTTTCTGTCTGATTCACTTTAAACTTGGCATAAGTGTTCATTAGGAGCTGTAGATGTGCAAGACACACATTTTGTAAAAATTCCATCAAGAATTACTGAGTTATTGCCCCTGATTTGACTTAAAAATGCTTGTCCGGACAACTCCTTCTACAGTTTCTGTCTGATTCACTTTAAACTTGGCATAAGTGTTCATCAGGAGTTGTAGATGTGCAAGACACAACTTTCGTGAAAATTCTATGAAGAATTAAAGAGTTATTGCCCCTGATTCACATTTAAAATGCTTGTCCGGACAACTCCTCCTACAATTTCAGTCCGATTCGCTTTATACTTGGCAGAAGTGTCCATTTGGAGTTGTGGATGTGCAAGACGCAAATTTTGTGAAAATTCCATCAAGAATTACTGAGTTATTGCCCCTGATTTGACTTAAAAATGCTTGTCCGGACAACTCCTCCTACAGTTTCTGTCTGATTCACTTTAAACTTGGCATAAGTGTTCATTAGGAGCTGTAGATGTGCAAGACACACATTTTGTAAAAATTCCATCAAGAATTACTGAGTTATTGCCCCTGATTTGACTTAAAAATGCTTGTCCGGACAACTCCTCCTACAGTTTCTGTCTGATTCACTTTAAACTTGGCATAAGTGTTCATCAGGAGTTGTAGATGTGCAAGACACAACTTTCGTGAAAATTCTATGAAGAATTAATGAGTTATTGCCCCTGATTCACATTTAAAATGCTTGTCCGGACAACTCCTCCTACAATTTCAGTCCGATTCGCTTTATACTTGGCAGAAGTGTCCATTTGGAGTTGTGGATGTGCAAGACGCAAATTTTGTGAAAATTCCATCAAGAATTACTGAGTTATTGCCCCTGATTTGACTTAAAAATGCTTGTCCGGACAACTCCTCCTACAGTTTCTGTCTGATTCACTTTAAACTTGGCATAAGTGTCCATTAGGAGCTGTAGATGTGCAAGACACACATTTTGTAAAAATTCCATCAAGAATTACTGAGTTATTGCCCCTGATTTGACTTAAAAATGCTTGTCCGGACAACTCCTCCTACAGTTTCTGTCTGATTCACTTTAAACTTGGCATAAGTGTTCATTAGGAGCTGTAGATGTGCAAGACACACATTTTGTAAAAATTCCATCAAGAATTACTGAGTTATTGCCCCTGATTTGACTTAAAAATGCTTGTCCGGACAACTCCTTCTACAGTTTCTGTCTGATTCACTTTAAACTTGGCATAAGTGTTCATTAGGAGTTGTAGATGTGCAAGACGCAATTTTCGTGAAAATTCTATGAAGAATTAAAGAGTTATTACCCCTGATTCACATTTAAAATGCTTGTCCGGACAACTCCTCCTACAATTTCAGTCCGATTCGCTTTATACTTGGCAGAAGTGTCCATTTGGAGTTGTAGATGTGCAAGACACACATTTTGTAAAAATTCCATCAAGAATTACTGAGTTATTGCCCCTGATTTGACTTAAAAATGCTTGTCCGGACAACTCCTCCTACAGTTTCTGTCTGATTCACTTTAAGGAGGTCTTTTCTGTCATATGTATAGTTGGCCAACATTATGCGAAAAGGCACCTTTGGACATTTGCAACAAGCGTGGATCCAGACCAGCCGCTGTGTCTCAGACATATTGTCAGATCATGGTCTACACTTTTTTACACTCATTTAGTTTTGTGTCCAATTAAATTGATACTTTGCATAAATATTCACCAGGAGCAGTAGAGGTTCAAGATGCATTTTTCTTAAATGTTTGTCAAATTAATTACCCCTGAATTTACTCAAAACTTCTTGTCCAGAGAACTATTCTTTCAGTTTAAGTTTTATTCACTTGATATTTGTCATGATATTCACCAGGAGCAGTAGATGTGCAAAGCACAAATTTCATGAGTGTTGGCCGAATGATTACGGAGTTATTGCCCCTAAATTGACATTGCAGAGTTATTGCCCCTGTGACATGAAATATAGGGGCGGGGGTATTTATCACCTTTAGTGATAGTTATTCTAGTTTCAGTCTGGGTCCATATTCACCAACCATTCTTAAGAACGTTTTAATATAATTCTCCAAGATTTTCTAAGGGTTTAGCCAATCAGAAGATGTGTTACGTTCAAATTTGGAAAATTCTATGGAATAAGACTAAGAATGTTCCTAAGAATGGTTGGTGAATACTGACCTAGGTAATGCCTAGACAACACACAAAGGCATGCTAGGGTATGGCGAAGCCCATCCGACATTGTTGAATATTACAGTGATAGACTTCTATTAGAAGCGGCTTTTATAGCGATTTGGTAAAGTGTTTGCGTAGGGACCAGGAGGCTAAATGTTAGATTCCCGCCATGGGTAGGTTATTCATCGACCTGTTACAGTTGGCGCCAACGGCGGGACCGTGTAGGGCTGCCTCAGAAATGCATCAAGACCGTTTTATAACGATCGATGTCTCGGAGAAATTTGAATGAATGTAGTATGGGAGGGGTATATTTGGCCAGGTGTGGTATAAGTTGGCGCTTTCGGAGTCTTGCTCTGTGCAGAGCTAGCTTTTGTTGAGACGTGATAGAGCGTGCAAAGGGATCCGGGGGCTGTAGGTTCTACCCCCGCACTGGGTTATTCCTTGGCCCGTTACATTTTAGCGTATCTCCTTAGGAGACTCTGGTGTATACCGAGGCGACGTGAAAACACTCGTCACAACTCGGCCGATTCCATACCTACATCTAACCTCGTCTGTATAAAGGAGGTTTCCATTAAGGATCACATGATTTTAAACATGGCGGCGCCCATGTAAATCGTTTAACAACAACATGAACTACAACGGTGAAATTATTCACGTCTATCGATCTGTTGATGAAAGCTTCCAACGGAATCGATAAACCACTCTAAGAATTAAATTTACAGACTGTTTGCGGACGGAAATATTCTTGGAAAGATATCGATAGGAAATTGTGACTCATGTTTTCTTTTTTAAGAGGAGCCTTACAATTTTATTAACGGTGAAACGGCGTACTTCCGGCGAAGAAATGTACCGTGCAGGTGCATATCAAGCTACGTGATACAGCCGAGGGACTTGATCACCAGATCAGCCGAGGCTTGCCGAATGTTACAAAAAGGAATATACATTTAAAACTCTTGGTCGTTTTATTCAATTTTCAAAATCCATCTAAACAGAGTAAAAAAGATGAACGTTTTGTCTACAACACTGAAGAAATTACTGAAAGAAAGTTTATACATGTATATGAAACGAAATTTATCACTTTATTCAAATATTGCAACCTTCAAAAATAGCCTATAAACTTAAGTATTCTTAGTGCATAGGAACTTAATGTTGGCCCTGATTCTGGCATTCATAGCTTTTGATTGTTCAATTCCATTACAATACATATATAGTACGTTAGTTATCGCTTCTGACACAATTTTGCAGCATACTAATTAAAAAATACCTAATGTAAATTTGGAATTACTAACACGAGTTAAATGAGCAAAACGTTTCGCTCGGCGTTTTTATTCAAGTTCAATAAATAGTAAAAATCGGCAGTTCAGCTCATCTTTCTTTATCAGCAATGCCTACATTTTACCCCAACATACATCATGTGACTTTATCTAAAACGAAGTAAGATAGCGTGGAAAGCTAAATTTGTGAGTGATTACTCTTGCTTGGGACCATGAGAATATCATTTCCAACGCAAGAAATATTTATCTTTGTGAAAAAAAAAAACCTTCTCTGCTACAAGACTGAAGGCCAAAAAAAGCAGCAATTACTTTATTTCATTTTTTAGTTCCACTGGCCGAAGGCCATCAAGCTTATATCATTGTCCTGTGTCCGTCGTGCATCTGTGTATTGATTTTTATTTCAAACATCTCGGAATCTACTCATCAAATTTTGACCAGACTTCACAGAAATGGTCCTGCCATAGCTCTCTTTAGAATTTATTTAAAAAAAAAACCATTCCAAGCCATGTTAAAACTCTGGTTTCCATGGCAACAAAACTGAGAAGCATTAAAGCTCTTCTTGTCTGAAGTCATAAGGCCTACGGCTACCAAATTTGGAATGTAGTTTCATCTGATACACCTCTACCAATATTCTTCAAATTTTAGCCCTGGGGTCAAAACTGACCCTGTTCCGGGGATCACAAGCTTAACATGGGCTTATACTGTGAAAACTTTAAAAAATCTTCTCGTTCCTAACAATTAGGCCTAGAGCTACCAAATTTGGCATGTAGCTTCATCTAAAATACCTCTACCGAGGATTTTCAAATTGTAGCCCTGGGGTCAGAATTAGCCCTGCACGGGGAGGGGGGGTCACAATTTTTACATGGATATAGCGAAAACTTCAAAAACCTATTCGTTCCTAAACATAAGACATAGGGCAACCAAATTCTGCATGTAGCTTTATCTAATGGAAATCTACCAAGATTGTTTGAATTATAGCCCTTTGGTCAAATTTGAACCCTCCCCGGCAGTCACAGATTTTACATTGTGAAAAATGTAAAAATCTCCTCGTCCCTAGCCATAAAATCTAGGGCTACTAAGTTTTGCATCCATACATGTATTTATCTAGAGAACCTCTACCAAGATTGTTCCAGTTATGGCCTTAGGGTCAAAATTGCCCCTCCTAATAAGTCATAAGTTTTACATAGGCTTTATAGTGAAAATTTTAAAAATCTTCCTGTTTCTGACCGTGAGCTACAGCTGTAATATTTTGTGGATTTTATCATTTAGTAGGTCTCTTCCAAAACTGGTCAAATTAAAGCTTTCTTGTCAAAATATGGGCTTTAGATTTAAAATGCGCTTATTTATAGAACGATTATTTCAAAAATCTCCTTGCTCCGTACCATAAATCCTAGGGCTACCAAATCTGACACATAGCTTCATCAAATGGACCCCTTTCGAGTCCCACCTCGGGGATCTCATGTTTTTCAGGGGCTTTATATAACGGAAACTTTGAAATCTTCTCGTTTATAATCATACGGCCTATACCTGTATTATTTTTTAATGTCGTTTTATTTTGTCACACTGTAGACTTCTAATAGGATTCAAAGAATCGTTGATCTGTGGTCAAAATCACCTCGCCCTGGGGTCACGACTTTCACATTGGCTTTTACAGAGATAACTTTTCATTACTCCAGGTTTAATAATACCAAAGTGTTGCCATAAAATTTCATACTCTCTGCAAAGCCTTTTTATGAAAATTTTAAGTGATAAATATCGAAACTAAACATTTCTCGACAAATTGTTCTCTGCCAGTTTGTGCCGCTGTCATGTTTTCTTTCATTACTCCAACCAGGTGACGTAATCACAAGTGAAAGCATCATCGTCGCCACCGATTATACAAGCTTTGTGATAAAATGGGGCTGTTCCAGACGATTGGCCAACGGATTCTGTGAGGACCCGTATGTTATCGTTAAATCTCGGCGCCCTGATCCCCACCCGAAATCAATCAAAGTGATACAGGGCATATTATTTGACCTGTTTGATTTGAATCTGTCAGAAATGACACAGTATATACATGATCTGCGTAAGTCTTTGTTTCACTGTTACTACTTGTTCTTGTTTTTTACAACTAAAACAGCCACAGCTAAGACTACTAATATTACTGCCATTTCCACAACTGCACACAATTATAGTACTCTTCATTTTTTATAACCGTTTACTGATGACGACGAAGCCCCATGGGGCGACAAGCAAGACATTTTCTTTTTATTTGGAAGTCTCTGACAGTATGTTGTTTTAACATGATTTGCAAAATACTAGTTCAAAGTTTCACAATGGTATTTCGTAAATGTAAAAAAAAATGTTGTGGAATCTTTGTTAAGGGGAGTTTGGTCCTTACTAGAGGAACTTAGAGTAACTGTTCATCGCACTTCAAAAGATATTTGCTGGCAGATACATAATTTTATCAGTGAGTGGAAACGCGTCATGTTCATTCGTGCTTTCGTTTATGTTTTCAGCTTGCAAGCGAGCAGGATACGGATCAAAGTACCTACAAATTCCCATAGGAAAATAGTTCATAAGGACTCACTAGTCTTAACCCTTGAACTGCCTCGTGGATGAAATGAACATTTCTATTGAAAAGCAGATACACAAATACCTCAAATCAGCACTATTTTTTAATTTGTATTGCCAGGTGTAAAATTTCGTTATCATAATTAACTCTCTACGAACGACAATATTTTAGCCTTGTCCGAATTGAAGGCATTTGCAGACGACAAACGAGATGTTGCGCATATGATAGGATTTGTCTTTAAAAGCGTAGATAAACGATGTTGAAAAATCATGAGAAAATGCTGGTTATCAACAGTTTCTCCTTTTTCAACAATGTTTTCAAAAGGTTTCTTTCTCAGGGTCTTTAAAATATGTACTGTATTTATTTTGTGAAGAATTAATTGGTGCACTTTCATCTGTTATTATCCACGGTAACCCATGAATTCTAACTATAGTTCCTATTTGGGATTCCAAGACTAGTCATCTGATCGTTTTGGAATTTAGAACTAGAATTCAAATGTAATCAAATGTAATGTGGTTTGTGAATATGGCCCCCTTGCGAAATATCTCGGTAAACTCAATTTGTATGTAGTAATTAAAAATAAGTTTTCCTGGATTAGCAAGGAATTCTCCTTTTAATACTCGTATTTATCCAGAGAATTAGATATCCGTATTGTGTAATGATAGCCATGGGTGTATGGTAATGGGTTAAATTCTCATATAGAAGATGGTGAGTTAATAGAGCTATTCCTTGTGCCTTTTCGAAATACTCGGATTTGTTTTGTATAGCTCGAGCAAGTCTCATCATCCCGGATCCATTTTCTTCTGTCTAAAAAACACCAATTTCAAGTAGTTGTATTTTCAGTTCTAAGATCTAACGCTTTATCATACTACATGATTCCAGACTTGTCGATAATGAAAGTATTTGCAGACTACATTTTAAATGTGGCTCACATGATGGGATTTGCCTTTGACAGAGCACAAAACATTATGGGAAAAAAGGAAATACTGCTGGTTACTGGCATATTTTCTTTTCTCTACGATGTTTTATCCTCTCAAAGGTGCATAAAAACACGGAATTGTTTGGTAAATGGTTAATCAGCTATAATCCATCAGTTCTAACTTTCTTTACTTTGCAACTTTTTTTGAATGATACTGATAAAAAAATGAATACAATTAAAAGTTGTCTGTTGTTTAACTCAATCCCCAATACATTTTCGACGAGCGATTTCGTACTTTTCAACATTATTTTCACATGTATAGTATTCATACATTAAACAATATTTCATACTCATAATCTATTCCAAAGCTGAAGACTGCAAATTTGTTTCATCAAGTAATGAGCTGCTCGATAACTCTGTAGTTTTAGATTGAGTAGACCATCTGTCACATTAATGACCTGTAAGTCCGTTTTACTGTTAGTATATGCCCATTTTGTACTCTTAGTGCTCAACGGGTTCTAATCTCGTACTAAATATCGAATTTACAGACGAGTTTATCTTCTGAGACAAACTTGCAGCAGACTGGAGGTCTCAGTGCTGCCAGCACTTTGATTATTCCAAAAGCTATCTGGACTCTCTTTACCCTTAGAAAGCTTACCACAACTTGGGTTACAGAAACTCTAGACCAAAATTAAAACAATCTTGACCAAGATCAGACCGCCTTATACGGACAGGTCTTGTTAAAATCTGTATTCATGTTGATCTGCTGCACAACTGTTTCCGGACAAAAAAAAATACTTAACTTTTTTTCATGGCCTGGGATCGTATACAGTAAAACCCACTATTAAGACCACTTTGGTTCTTTGACAAAGTGGTCTTAATAGCGGGGTGGTCTTAATACTGGATCTTGACTGCCATGCAATGTAAAAAGTCTTCTGTATCTTGAAAAGGCTTAATTAGTCCCTTCGTTTTAGGCAAAGTTTTCTTTTCCCACAATGTTTTCAAAATCTTTTTATTTCAGGGGCATGAAAAGTCGCTCCAAACAATTCTTATTTTTTCATAATGTTTTCAAAAGCCTCTGACATCAGAAGCATGAAAAGTAGTTCCCAAAAATTTCTTCTTTTTCCATAATTTTTACAAAAGCCTTTGACTTCAGTCATAAAATGTCGTCTGTACAAGGGAAATGCTTAATTAACCCATTTCTTCTGAGCAACGTCTTCTTTTCCCACAATGTTTTCAAAATCCTGAAATCTCAGCGTCATGAATAGTCGTTCCAAGCATTTTCTTATTTTCTCATAATGTTTTCAGAAGCCATTCAGGGGCATGAAAAATCTGTCCAAGCAATTTCTTTTCCCATATTGTTTTCATAAGCCTTTCACTTCAGAGGCATGAAGTCGTCTCTAGCTGGGAAAGGTTTAATAAAACGCTTCTTGTTTTTGACAATGTTATTCAAAGGATGTTCTAAACACAAAAGGATGCAATGGTATTACAATGCGATCCCTGTTCATGGCTAATGGGGCCTCGAATATCTTTTTGGGGAAAGCGTAGATCAAGATCAGACTGCAGGAACGTGCACATGCAATCTGACCTCGAAACTGCGCCATCCATTAACTGATACTCAAGCCAAGCCCGGTAGCGCAGTCGGTAGCGTACAGGAGTTGAAATCAGAGGGTCGCTGGTTCTAGTCCCCTGCTCGGCCATTTTATTACCCCCGTGGATTTATGATAGTCATTTCGAATTCATTCCTCTTTCATCGTTTATCATTTTTTCGACGATGGTTATGTGGAAAATAGCCAGTGGCTTGGAAAGAATATGTGTGACGTAGGCTGGTAAAAGAACCCCAGGAAAGCATGGATAGGTGGACTTGCCGCCGTGATATAACTTACATAATGTTGCAGATGGCGTCAAAGCTTAGACAAACAAACAAACAAACAAAACAAGATGCCTAGCAGTGATCAAAACACGTTTGATTGAATTGGAAAAGCTATTTTCATACCTCCAAAAAGTCAAATTGTTTTAGTAGTAAGCGACAGAGTAAATTGAGGTCACAGGGGTCAAAGATGCATATTATATTCATCATTGAAATTTTCAGTCCTAAAATACCCTTCATCCAATGGCAAAATAAGGCTTTGGAAATATTGTAGGAAAATGAGAAAGCCGTGGAAAGCAGCGTTATCACCTTTTCCCACAAATTCCATTATTAGAACGACATTCAATTTCTCGTCTGCAAATACTTTCAGTTAAAACAAGTCTAATATTTTGTAACAAACACAAACAAATACGTGATTGAAATACATAACAATGATACAAATCACTAATAATTGGACTCTTCCAAACTTTCTTCCCAGACTCCAGGTTACCAGCATTCTCCTATTCCCAGAATGTTTTCAAAAGCAGTCTCTCTAAAGGTTACTAAAATTGGTACTGTATGGTAAATGGTTAAACAATGAAAGTATGTTAAACCCACTCAATATTCCGAAGAGAATGGATTATATACACAACTTAAAAATGTTTGCTCCGTTTTCAGTATTTCAGCGTATGCCTTTTCAAAATTAAAGCCTCCCATCTTTTGTGACAATTTCACACCACATTATTTACAAACTTAAATGACACTGTCATTGACGACATGACATCATTTAGTACTCTGATGCTTTTCGGCGCTTTGACACCATTTGGCGCCAAATTGTCACTGTGATACTGCTGACAGGGTCCTAAAATTTTTCTTCACATTGCAGCCATTTGGTCGAACCTTTGCTAACGTCTGGACCCATTTTTCCTCTTTTAACTGCTGTTCTGCTCTTTGCAAACCATGTAATTTGTTTAGAAGCGCTGCTATCATTGCATTCTTCTCCAAGTGACATTTCATTCCAAAGTGCAGATTGATAGGTTTTTCTTTCTTGAGCTTTATGTCTCGGAGATACACTGTCATCTTAGCCTGTAATTCCCGCTCAGTTTCACCCACACACACAACTGATTGACACAATATTCCATACACAAACTTGCGGGTACAGCAGGTAATATCTTAATGAAGCGACAAAATTTGGCACTTGCACAGTTTGACCACATTTACAGAGGACAAAGAAAAAGTGGCTGAAATGGTTGAGCTTCTATTGATAAAAATAGGAAACATAGATGAAAATGGAGAAAATGATGGTTACCAGCATTTTTTTATTTGATATCTAAACCTTTACCAAACGACAAAATTTTGGACACTTGACCAAATTCAAAGCATTTGCAGACAAATTAAATGTAGCTCAAATGATGATTTCTGTTTTCGACTGGGCAGAAAACATTGTGGGAAAAGGAGGAAATGCTGGTTACCAGCATTTTCTATTTTTCCCACAATGTTTTCAAAAGGCATTTCTCTCAGGGTCGTTAAGATTCGTGATTGTGTGGTAAGGGTTAAACTCGGGATTGTCTGGTAAAGGTTAATATAAATCATTCTCTCATTAATTTGAGCCAAGCCCCGGAAGCTCAGTCGGTAGCGTACAGGACTTGAGAACAGGAGGTCGCTGGTTCGATCCCCGGCTTGGCCAATTTCTTTCCGAGGACTGTTGATAGTCATTGCGACAGGATTCATTCCTCTCTCACCGCTGACCATTGTTTCGACGATGGTTATGTATGAAAGCAGCCAGTGGCTTGGAAAGAATATTGTGCGAAGTACTGGTAAAAGAAACTCCAGGAAATCATGGATAGGTGCACTGGCCGCCGTGATATAACTGAAATAATGTTGAAAACGGCGTTAAACACTATACAATCAATCAATCACTCATTAATTTGATGGTGGTCCATACCAAACACCATAATTGGAAAACTTCCAAAATACAGGGTGTTTCATAGTTATGTTACACTTTCAAATACTATCGACAAATTAAATATTTCTCAAATGGCAAGATTTGTCTTTGATAGGATAGAAAACATCGTGGATAGAGGAGAAAATGCTGGCTATCAGCATTTTATCCTTTTCCCACAATGTTCTCAAAAGCTTTCTTCTTCAAGGTCGTTAAAACTCGGTATTATGAGGAAAAGTGTTTAAATAAAACTAGGTTCCGTATTCACCACCCATTCTTAAGAACATTCTTAGTCTTGTTCTCCAAGATTTTCTGAATTGGAAAGTAACAAAACTTCTGATCGGCTATACCATTTGGTTTAACCTATCAGAAGTTGTGTTCTTTTAAATCTAAAAAATTCCGGAGAAAAAGACTAAGAACGATCTTAAGAATGGTTGGTGAATGCGGGCCAAGGCTGTTTAACCCTTTACTGCATAACCGTGTGTTATTACCCTTTATCACACAAGTTTTAACAACCCCGAGAAAAAAATGTGGAAAAAGAAGAAAATGCTGGTAACCATGCTTTCAAGTTAGACTAGTCTACAAGTTTGTCGTTGGTAAATAGTTCACAACCTTAGACTGAAAGCTTTTGAAACATTTCAAATTGGGTAAGAAGAAAATACTAGTAACCAATTTGTGCATGTTTTGGATTTCACCAGTTCAATCCTAACTTTTAAATGATTCTGAAATCAAAGGCCTTTGAAACCTCTCTGGGAAAAGAAAAAAATGCTGGTAACCAGCATTTCCTCCTTTTCCCACAATGTTTTCTTCCCTATCAAAGAAAGAAATTTTCAGTGAAGCGACAATTTATTGTCTATAAATACTTTCAAGTTGGTCCCATCAAAAATTTTCCCATTTGGTAAAGAGTCTGTGCATATTTATTCTGCATTATACCAAACAAGTTCTTGCATAATTTGGACTTATTCTTTTTTTAAAATGACCAAATTATGAGACAGAATTGTCCACTGACATGCAGAAAATTTACCAATAGCAAAAGGTTTCACGCCAGGTCGGGTTGTGCCACAGACGACATGGGCTGACATTGTTGATACTTATTGCAGATGCATTAACCCTTTACCACACAATTCCAAACTTGAACAACCCTACGAGAAAAGGCTTTAATATACATGGTAGGAAAAGGAGAAAATGCTGGTAACCAACAGTTTCTCTTCTTCCCAGCATGTTTTCTACCCTATCATACATTAAAAGCATTATTTGACACATATTTACATGAAATTTGTATGCAAATGCTTTCAATATGGACATGTCTATATTTTTGTTGTGTGATGATCACCTTTTACCAAACATCAAAATTGTAGACTTGTCTATATTGAAAGCATTTGCAGACAACAAATTAAATGTGACTCAAATGACGGAACTTGTCTTTGATAGGGTAGAAAATATTGTAGGGAAAGTGAAAAATGCTGGCCAACAGCATTTTATCCTTTTCCTACAATTTTTATTTAAAGGCCTTTTTTCTCAGGGTTGTTAAAACTTGGGCATTATGTGGTAAAGGGTTAAATCCTTTTTTCATATAGTATGGCTCTTATATTTGTTGTACACTTCAGGCGTGTGCACCTATGTATTATGCATTAACTTTGATAATTATCACAGACCTTGCTAAATACACTGCCATCATCCAGAGCTCTAACATCACACTGACTGAATCTGTACATCTGACTGGTGACATGGAATGTGTAAGGTTGTCTGTGAACAGTCCTTGTTGAATGACAAGTTTGAGTGATGGCCATTCACCTACATCTGATTGGTGACATGGAATGCGTAAGGTCTGAGAACAGTCCTTGTTGAATGACAAGTTCGAGTGATGGCCATTCACCTACATCTGATTGGTGACATGGAATGTGTAAGGTCTGAGAACAGTCCTTGTTGAATGACAAGCTTGAGTGCTGGGCATTCACCTACAATGAGGTAGATAATAAATATGTGTACTTGTTTCCTTTGAATATTTTCCACTCAATCCCCAGTTTTAAGGACTCTGAGGAAAAGCAATTCGAAAAAAATGTAGGGAATGGAGCATTTTATTCTTTTTTTAATTTTTTTTTTTTTTTTTTCTACCATTTCAAGATATGTGACAAGCTTTAGATATCATTCTTCATGAATAGCAGTACCTACCAACCTTTTAAAAGATCTAAAAAAAAAAATACAAATATATTTTCTGTAACTTTGTAACTTCTGTAAATTTGGCAACTTTGATAACTGTACTGTAAAATGTAAAATTCGTATAAAATATGCCTGCATTATGACTTTGGAATTGTTTACTTTTAGCTGCTTGTGGGCCTTTCATTTTTCCATTTTTAACAAGCCATTGTATCTATCTAGACAAACTGTCCTACCTAATTTTTTTGATGGGCTAAATCATCCTGGGCCAAATTTCCCAGTCCAAAACACCTGCTGGCAAATTTCTCCTACATTACTTTCAAAGAATGTAGATACCCAATAGCTACCTAACCCTCAATCCTTTACCAAATGATAAAATTTTAGACTTTTCCAAATCGAAAGCACTTGCACATGAAGAATTAAATGTAGACGATGGGCAGCTTACAAAAAAGAAATGAAGACAAAGCGTGACGGGGGGGGGGTCAAATTTAAAATCAGTTATTTGATCGAAATTTTGTTCAAAACTAGTTGGTACTATACTGAATTTTGAAAAATGAGTAAGGAATTTAGTGTATGGTTTAAGCTCAATTCAATTCTTAAGTATGTCTTTCAAAGAAAATGGCAATTTTTCAACAAACTATCAAATCAACTTAACCCACACAGTAATAACAACAAAGAGGCATTGAAGAAACTATATGACAATTTTTTTAAGCTTGGCAGTACTTTAAGGTAACTTAAATATGCCATCGATAACAAGTATATTTAACCATGTTTTGCGTTACACTCGGAACATAGTTGCCCAGTTTATGATCGTTTAAAAATAATATTCTAAAACACTGTTTTACATTTCTTTTTTATCTGTTCATCATACAATTCTCAAACAGATTAGATTTCTTTTTTTTTCTTTTTTTTTAGAAATTGAAAATAGATATACCAGAAAACAGCATAATTATACATGTACATTTCGAAATGTACTTTCGAAGTGCAGTACTTGTTTATAACGTGCTTACCAGTAGACTTTTTTCCCCTAATGTAATGCAAACGTGTTACACAGCTATTTCATATGGATTTGGTGATAATCATAATGCTGATGAATATTCCAGAAATTATTGAAGATACCATATTATAAACCATGCTCAGCGAGCCCTTGTTTTAAATTGTACAGAAGCAGTCCAGAAATGGCACAGTTGGAGGCCTTTGCCTCAGTATTATGCTCAAGTTACTCATCCATCCTTGGGTGTAGATACATAACAATGTCAGTTCCACCAGCTGTAGTAATGTAGCACCAAACCCTCAATAACCTAGCTTCTGTCTTGGCAACATTTGTATACACCTCACAGACATGAAAAAGTTTTTGCTTAAAGTCACCACAAAATATCTATGTATACTTAGTCATGCTACTAAACATAAAATCAGACTTCTGGCAATTTTAAAGGTTCCATTGTCTGTGAAGTCTAGACCAAGATAAGGGTATTCTGTGGTATCTAAGCTTTATGGGCAGCATCACTTGATGACATCAAGCATTTAAGTTTTCCCGTTACAAGTCGGTTTGGGAAAATCTGTGTAGAGATTTGACGACACTTAACACAACGAAGATTGTCTAGAAAGACTGCTTGACATAACGATTTGTCACAAAATCCTTGATTGTTAGGCTAATGATCCGGCCCTTGTGCTATAAATTGTTTGTATGGCAATTCTTTCTCCTATCAATAGTGCAGTTGATTTGCTGAAATTTGACCAAAGTCCTGTGCCTGCCAACAGCCATAAAACTTGCAGTTTGAGCCTGAATTCTTCCTGTGTGGAGCATGGCATTTCACTTAGAACTGTTTTAATTCGAAAACAGATAATGGGGAGAAATAACAACTGTCCCTGCATAAAACTATTAACGTTTGGCCTATTAAACAGATCAACATTTCCATGTGAGAAACAAAATGCCACCCTTCTCTAAGTGCTGAGCAATGGCTACTCATGGATTTTGAGCTTTCCGTTGTCAATATGTAGAAAGGGGTTCAATATACAATTTTATGAATTGCATAGGTTTTTACATTTATTTTCCGTCTGCAAAATAATGAAAAACAAACAAAAGAAATCCTCTTTGTTTTGTGCACAGAGCACTTGCACTTGAAATAATGCTATCTTACATGCTTAGCACTTCTAATCAGCGATGTTTGAAGATCAACCATGCAGGCAGTCTGATCTTTGATGCTCATTTTCACTCCTTATATTAGCCTATTTGGACAAAAAGTAACCTATACGCAGGTAGTGGCACCAGAAGTAAAGACGAGAGAATAAACTTTTCTAAAATCGGCATCAAAAGGACTAAAAATAAAACTCACAAATTGAAATTGTGGGCTAAATAACAAATTTAGTCATTTAAAATGATAATAGAGATTTCCCATGTGTGTACTTAGTAAGTTCTTTCAAAAATAAATGAAATCTCTCTTTACATTGCAATTATACAGCTTTGTGTCCCGAGTGTAACATTCTGATCCATAGAACATAGTATGTGTATTACTTCCAGAAATGATGTCTTAAAGTGACACCTTCTATCCCATTCTCAGCCGAGAAAGTGTCTCCATCAGATAAAGCTATTTTGGATGAGTTATTATAATCATACTAAAACCTTGTAGACAAAAAAACTAGTAACACCACATTGAAACTTTTACTGGTTGTGTATTTCTGTTTATGTGTTTGTCATAAAGATAAAAAGAAATTAGAGTAAATGCAAAGAATGTGTCAGTGATTCATATGAACATTTCCATTCAGCTGTTTTCAAGATGGTATGTTTTTTTTTTTAAATCCATACTTATACTAGTCTTGATATCCTAGCGAGAAGTAGAGACCTACATTAATATTTATGTTTTTTAAAAGTTATATTTACAGTGAAAACATCTGTTTACTATCAGCACTAGCTTTAATTTCAATTTTTAATTTTTCTGTGAGCAAAATTTTTATAGGTGCTGATTATACTCATGAAAATTGGTTCGAATGATCGTCTTCATGATATCTATGAAGAGACAGAAGATTGGTTATGTTGGCCTAAAAACTAGGTTACAGACTAGGAAAAACTTAGTGTGAGCTCTAGAGGCCACATTTTCAGTCCAGTGCTCATGAAACTTGGTCAGAATATGTGTCTTGATATCTAAGACTATTTTGAAAATTGGTGCGGACCGTAGTAGCTCAGTCTACAGTGTACAGGACTTGCGCACAGGAGGTTCTGGTTCGATCCCCGGCTCGGCCAATTTCTTTCCGAGAATTGGTGATGGTCATTGCTACAGGATTCATTCCTCTCTCACCGCTGACAATTGTTTTGACGATGGTTATGTGGGAAAGCAGCCAGTGGCTTGGAAAGAATATTGTGCGAAGTACTTGTAAAAAAAAAACTCCAGGAAAGCATCGATAGGTGCGCTGGCCGCCGCGATATATCTGTAATAATGTTGAAAACGGCGTTAAACACAATACAATCAATCAACAATTTAAACATTTAAAAATTGGTCATATGGGGTATAAAACTAAGTCACCTGGTCAAATTTTTGAAAAACTTTGTGTACTTTCTAGAGTCCACATACTTAGTCTAATACTCGTAAAAGTTTGTTAGAATGCTTGTCTCAGAGGAGATTAGAAATGGGTCATTTTATGCCAAAAAGGCTCAGGTTAGTGACTTTAGGGCCATCACGGCACTCTTGTTTAGTCATGCAGCAGATCTGTTTTGAAAAAAGAAAACGCACTGTGAGAAATGAAAATTTGATCTTGAGCAATTTTCTCATTTTCCACAATGTTCTCATTATGTATTCATGTTTTAAGATGTTAACTCAAGTTGATTATCCTTATTTAATGAAGAATTATTCAGACTTGTTGACTGTAAATTTAACGAGAAATATCTTTGAAAAACGATAGGCGGCGTAGGTCGTACTTAAATGTGAATATTGAAACTCTCTTGTGGTTCAATAAGAAGAAAAATAAAAGAAATAAAAGTAATCGCGCCAGCAACTGCCTCTTTTTCCTCAATGTTTTGCATATTGTTGAAAAAAAGAAATTGTCAATTAGATATACTTTTCAAGATCAGATCTTAATCCAAATCATATTTGGAAGAGGAGCAGTTGCCCGCTAAAAATTATGTGTCTGAAAAAACATGTGCACATACAGTAATGGGTTATAGGGTAACGCTTAAAAAATACTAGATTCCGTAGCCAGGAGAATCGATTAGCGGTCTGCAGGGGACCAGAGAATAAACACATTCACACTTTTTACCAATCGCAAAACACTATTCATTCATTCTGTATCATTACCAAGGAATGGGTCAAAAGCCAGAGTATTCAGCTAAGCCGAAAAAATTAATTAATTACCCCTGGTTAAATATCCATGAAACATTCTAGATGAGCCATGCTCTTTGAAAAGGGGTTTAATGCATTTGCGAAAAGTATCGACCCAGGTTCGCCGGCGCAGTCTGCGCAGGTTGACCTGGGCCGAAACCTTTCGCTATTGGTCAATTTTCTGTATGTCCAAGGTCCATTTTACCTCTAGATCCATTTGATAGTTATACAAAATGGATTTTATGGATCCATAATTATATAATTTGTGTAAGGCGTCACGGAGATGCATTAAGTCTCCTTTTGCCAGAGTGCAGCTCAGATGTATTTGAAGGAACAAGCAAGACTAACCTTTTACCAAACAATTCCATGTTTTTACAACCCATAGAAAAAGGCATTTGAAAACATGGTTACCAGCATTTTCTCCTTTTGCCCAATTGTTTTCTATCTCTTCTAGAACAAATCCCATTATTCAAGCTACGTTTTATTTGGCGTCCGCACATGATTTCTTTTTTGACTTGTCCGAAATTTTTTAATGTGATAAAGAATTAATTAATGTAACAAAGGCTATTTTAGACATCCTGAAATCTTAAATCAACATACGTATTTACCGAAATACAGTCAATGTACAGCAAATACCAAACTCGCATGATACAGAAAGCAATAGATTTAACTCTGCACGAGGCAAGATTTTAGACTCGTCCAACTTGAAGGCATTTGCAGATAATTTGTTTGTTTGCATGGTGTTTAAAGCTATTTTCAACATTCTTTCATTTATATGGGAGCAGCCAGTTCACCTATCGATCTTTTCCTGGAGTTTCTTTATCCGGTACTTTGCACGATACACTGGCACCCTATTAGAACGAACTTCGATAAAACGTTGACCCTATTATAACGCGAGTGTCCTGTGGCTCCCCCCCCCCCCTTTTTTTTTTGTAGGGGGAGTGACAGTTTTCCGCGTGTGATCCAGATCCACCGATACACTGATAAGAAAGCACTAGGTAAAGAAATCAAAGCGGTGAGAGCGCTGCTGAGGTGGGTGCGTTTTATCCTGCTCAAATTAAAATCTAACTGTTAAAAGCAAGCAGACATTTAAAGAGCTGAGAGGTATCTTTCCTATAAATCTCAGAGCAAACTAACAAATTTGTCTTTTCTTGTGTGTGAAGGGAAGGGGTGCAATTGAATGTCAAATGAAACGACGTGAGAAGTATTTTTAAACAATATCTAGACAAATAAAGAAATCCGATTCAAAGAAATTACCACAAGAGTTCTCATGATGCTTCAAAGCTTTCCATAGCACTTGTTGACGCCTCTTGACGCTATTCGGTGGAACTGATACATAAATGCGTGTACCTACGCGTGCCTCATGGTAGTCTAACACTCTATTTTAAAATTTGTGTCATGATAATGGTGTATTTGTTTACATATTTATCGTCGAAGTCGTGTAAGTTCCCCTATTGTTAACGTTTCAGTTACGCCTTGATGCTAAAGTGGATAAAAGGCTTTCTTAATGGTACTATTTTTCCAGGTAATGATTTTGAGATGTTAGGTACCCCAGAATCAGATTTTTTAGGTTAAATTTCCCACATGGTCAATCTGAGCTGGGAAGCTTCGCACCCCACCTCAAAACAAAAACCCACCTATCCACAAATTACACATGTATAAACGATACCGTGCACATAATATGACAGTTTTCACTTTTTTACCATTTCGAATACCTTTACCACTGATGGCTGTGTACACATCATTACTTTGTTTGACAAATACAAGTGCAGTCAATTACGAAAGGACTTCAGCCCATAACTGTCTTTACAAAAATTACACAATCTTACATTAGACAGACTTTACATCAATATTCTTTTATCTATTTATCGTTAACAACGATATCAAATGTACCGCAATATTCCAATGTAATCGGACGCCCTGAATGTTCGGACACATTAAATTATAGTCAAAAGAATTAATGTCACACCAGACAGTCCAAAAATTTAGTCTTCCTAAATATTCGGACAGACTGAAACATACATTTTCCATACAATCGGACAGTTAGTTTTTAGAAAATATTTTTGATAGGATGATCAGCTACATAAAATGAATTGTATATCGCACAAAACACGGTCACCGTTCCGAACATGAAGCATTCCAGAGCCAAGTACCTCAAAGGTACTTTTCAGTCATGAAATTTCACCAAAATAATTGCAACATTAAGGTTGTTTTTAGCTCACCAGAGCATAAAGTGCTCAAGTTGAGCCATTGTGATAGTGCTGTGTCTGCATTGTCCAGGCGTCACCAATTACCTTGTATGCACTCCTAAAGACCACATTTTCTGTCCAGTACTCATGAAACTTGGTCAGAATGTTTGTTTTGATAATATCTTGGGCAGTTTGAAATTGGGTCACATCGGGTCAAAAATTTGGTCACCAGGAAAAATCTTAGAAAAACCTTTTGTGCACTCCAGAGGCCACATTTTCACTCTGATACTCATGAAACTTATTTAGTATGTTTGTCTTGATAATATCTTTAACAAGTTTGACGTTGGGTCACGCCAGGTCAAAAAGTAGGTCACCAGGTCAGATCTTAGAAAAACCTTGTGTGCACTCCAAAGGCCACATTTTCAATCCGATACCCATGAAACTTTTTGAGGCTTTTGCTATGAATAGTCTCTGGGCACTAGAAAAACAACGCCGACTGAACGTACCTCTCTGAATAGGCACAACATGCATTTTGCAAACCTTTGGTGATCTGTTCATCAAATCCCTTGGCTGTACCCTTCCTTGCATTTCTTGGCCGGAAAGTGATCAATAACTTTACTGCTCTAAGTATCATAAGACTAAAGTTAAAGAAAAATACACAAGTCAGTTTTCAACCAAAATCATTATTAAAAAAATTCAGTTAACAAAAGTTTGTTTTTTTTTATTTCAGGTGTATAACTTTATTTTTCAATTTTTAATGAAACTGTTACATGATCAAACTAGAGTCATCGACATTTGTCACGTGCTCCTCCAGGCTTAACAAATTGTTGGGGGAGGATAAGTAAAGAAAACAAAAAGTGCTCATGTCGTTTTTCATGGTTTGTTTGTTATTTTTATAAAAAACGTTACAATGTAAGATACACCATTTTTGATAACGAGCATGTAGATCTACAAAAAACAGCAACAGTAAAGTGCTCAAACTACCATAGTGTTGTTTCATTCAATTTCGCTTTGGCCATTATTTTCACCACGGAAACTGACAACAGAAGTTTAGACCTGTCCACATTGAAAGAATCCGCAGACAAAAATAAAATTTGGTTTAAATGTTACTGGTAGAATTAGTCTTTTAACTCTGTACAAGGCAACAAAATTTTAGACCAGTCCAAATTGAAAGCGTTTACAGACGACAAATAAAATGGGACACAAACGACACTACCTGATCGTTAAAAATATTGTGTGGAAAAAAAAAAGAAAACGTTGGTTACGAGCATTTTTAGTGCTCAAGGTGAGCTTTTGTGTTCGTGCTGTGTCCGGCGTGCATTGTCTGGCGTCCGTCGTCCATCGTCAACTTTTACCTTGTGTACTTCCTAGAGGCCACATTTTCAGACTGATACTCATGAAAGATGGCCAGAGTATTTATCTTGATGATATCTCAAACTAGTTCGAAAATGGGTCATACTTTCTGTACGCTCTAGAGGCCACATTTTCAGTCCGACACTCATGACACTTTGTCAGAATGTTTGTCTTGATGATGTCTCGGACGTGTATCAAAATGGGTCATGTCGGCTTAAAAACTAAGTCACTTGGTCTAATCTTAGAAAAACCTTGTGTACGCTCTAGAGGCCACATTTTCAGCCAAACACTTTGGAAAATTGGTCATAATATTTGTCTTGATAATATCTTGGACAAGTTCGAAAATGTGTCATGTCTGCTCAAAAATAAGGTCCCTAGGTCAAATCTCAGAAAAACCTTGTTTACACTTTATAGGCCACATTTTCTGTCCGATACTCATGAATGTTGGTCAGAATGTTTGTCTTGATGACATCTCAAATGAGTTAAAAAATGGGTCATGTCGGGTCAAAAACTAGGTCTCTAGGTCAAATTTTAGAAAAACATTGTGTATGCTCTAGAGGCCACATTTTCCGTCCAATACTCATGAAACTTGGTCAGAATATTTGTCTTGATGATATAGCGGATGACTTCGAAAATGAGGCACGTTGAGTCAAAAACTTGGTCACTAAGTCAAATCTTTGAAAAGTCTTGTGTACGCTCTAGAGGCCACATTTTCAGTCCGATACTCATGAAAATTGGTCAGAACATCTTGATGAAATCTTGGACAAAATCGAAAATGGGTCATGTCGGGTCAAAAACTAGGTCACTAGGCCAAATTTTAGGAAAAAAAAACCTTGTAGAGGCCACATTTTCAGTCTGATACCCTTGAAAGTTGGTCAGAATGTTTGTCTTGATAATATCCCAGACGAGTTTGAAAACGGGTCATGTCGGGTCTGAAAATGAGTCATGTCAGGTCAAAAAGTAGGTCACTGGGCTTAATTTTCAAAAAAAAAAAAAAAAACTTGTATACACTGTAGAGTTCACAATTTAAGTCCAATGCTCATGAAAATTTGTCAGAATGTTTGTCTTGTTGATTTCTTGATTGAGTTCGAAAATGGCGCACATTAGGTCAAAAACTAGGTCATGGAGACAAATCTTTTAAAAACCTTGTGTACGCTCTAGAGGCTACATTTTCAGTGCAGTACTCATGAAAATTTGTTAGAATGCTTGTTATTTTATCTAGGAAAAAATCGGAAATGGATCGTGTGTTGTCAAAAAGCTCAATTGAGCGACTTCAGGGCCATCATGACCCTCTTGTCTTTTTTACCCATAATGTTTTCAAAAGCCTTCTTCAGGGTCATTAATTTTCGTTAAAGGACAAAAAACGGCGTTTCTTTTCACGTAGGTTTCTTCCTTATGGCCATACAAACACAGTGTCATTTAGTTACAGATTAACTCTTTACCAAAAGGTAAACTTTTAGACTTGTCCAAATTCCAAACAATTATAAACAACAAATCCAATGTGGCTAAAATGAGCTGATTTGTCTTTGAAAGGGAAGAAAACACTGATGGAAAAGGGGAAAATGCTGGCTTCCAGCATTTTCTCCTTTTCCCTCAATGTTTTCCAAGGCCGTTGAGTAGGGATTGTATTGTAAAGGTATAAATACGAGAAAGGCGTACCTGTAGATCATGTATCTGGCGCGTTATTTACTAATCTTTGAGCAGCCTCTCTAAAGATTCGTCTGCGTCGCAGATAGAAATACAACTCTACAACAATCCACATAAATGTAAGTCCAACAGTCAGAGTTATACAGAAAAATAAAAAAGACAGACAAATGGAAAATACGACATGCGTTTTCCGGAGATCGGCCTCGGTTACCCACGGATTTCTATTGGCTCTTTGAAAATCTTCGTCTGCCCCGACGGTGAGGACCGCGGTTACCCCGGTAACAAGCAGGAGAAACACAAGAAATCCCGCCATAGCTGTCCGCTTTCTTCTGTTGATAGGTGCAACCTGCATCAACTGTAGCCGAATAGTTTCTAGTGTCTGGTGAGCATAGAAAAGAAACCAAAGATTTTGACAGCACTGATATTGTGACATAATTCAACGCAAAACAAATTGTAATCGCCGTTTATTACATAATTGAAAAGTTAAGTATGGGATTACTTGACGCCTCCCGCGCCCTGTTTACTACTACTTACAATTCTTGCGCTTATCTGGGTTAAAAGGAGTCTTTGTAATAAGGTCACCACAGCAGGTATAAGCGTTAAAATGCTGTAAGTAAAACCTCTTACGACTTGCAGTTACATCACTTTGCTCTCAGCGGACGGGTTTCCGAAATGTGTGGTCTCTCCAACAGGCCGGCAACGCCGACTGATTAAAAAAAAAAAAAAGGGTCCAACATTTTCCAAGACTGGGCTCTTATAATCTTTGCAATTGCCATAAAAGTTCGTCATTGACTTCAATGCCTCCTGAACACGATCTTTTGCGTTTTGCACTGCGGCAGAATAATTTTGAAGATATAGTTACATGTGAAACGCTGCTCATAACAACATATTCTCATTTGGTCATGCTGACCGAACCCTTAGGCAGCTAACCGCGACCCCGAGGGCTCTTTTGTGGACAATGTAGATCAAGATCAGACTGCACAGAACGTGCAGTCTGATCTTTGATCTACATTGTCCTATACGCGTCGCAAGGTTTGCTAAATGTAAAGAGTTCAAAGACAAAATTCTCGCGCAGACCAGGAAATATGTCCGGTGGTTCAAAATGGAATGAGCAAGACTCTAGCAAAAGGGGATTTAAGGCATCTCCGTGATCCATTATACCAAGCAAGAATCAAGGATCCGTAAAATATATTTTGTCTAGTAACCGACTAAATCATGAGCTACAATGGGTCCTGGGACATACAGAAAATTTCACAATAGCACATTTTTTTCGACCCAGGTCAACATGCGCGGACTCCGAAGGCTGACATGGGTCGACACTTTTTGCAGATGCACCGTCTGTAATGTAAATTAGTACAAATTTTAGGGATGGGTTGAAAAGGGGGCCTACTCCGGCTTACTTCAACGCCTATGGAAGTCTAACATCTTATTCTCCAGGGCCCATATTTATAAAAATTCGTAAGTTAAGTATGACTAAACCTTAGGTATCATGCCTTATCAGTTATGATACTTATGTTGGAATTAACAAACCTACCTATGTATTATACCTAGCTTAGTATAATGTGAAAGGCTAGGCATCGTGCACAACTTTCTACGTCGGTCGTTGTTAGGGTACATGTATTATGTATGACTTCAAACACAACCATGTAAGTTGTTGTAGGTTGGAGTAGAGCCAGCGCACGGAAAAGTGACAAGTTCACTGTCTAGACGAGTATAAGGCCTTAACTCTCCGAGAACCAAAGGGACGGTTAGATTAACAATGGTGTAAAGGAAACCCTCGATAGGGCATGGTTCCTCAATGTTTTTTTGGTTTTTTTTTTGTTGGGTGGGCGCGTTGGGTGGGGGGGGGGGGGTCAAACTCATCTCCTACAACATGAATCAATTGCAACAACTTTCACGATCGAGTTTATACCTTTGGCATAATTCAAGTAATTGTATGCATCCAAACATGCAGGCAACAGCGGAAAACTATTTCTCTACCAATAGCGCGCCGTCTTACGAACTCCTCTTGCACCGCCAGTATGAACCCTTATCCTGCTAAATAAGTGAGGTGAACATTGATCGGACAGTGTAGATCCAAGATCAGACTGCACGATCTGTGCAGTCTGATCTTGATCTACATTGTCCGCAAAAGGTCCTTGAGTCGCGCTCAGCAGCCTAAGGGTTAACGCAGCAATACTGCTCAAACAGCACTTAAAGAATGCCTGTGAATATCCAACTGTTACATACTTACGACTGCCCAGGAGGTGTCTCAAATATAAGTGCCATTTTGAGCATTACACGTTAGGTAAGTAGCGTATTATCATGAATTCCACTTAGATATTATTCTTGAGTCAGGTAGGAACATAAGTATCATACTTTCACTTAAGCACGTTTATGAACACGGGCCCTTGGAAGTCGTTTGCTGCCAGGAATGAGATTATCGCTGTTCAGGGGCTGAATCATCTCCTGACCAAGGGTTTGTATTTACCAACCATTCTTGAAAACCAATCTCAGTCTAATTCTCAGGATTTTTCAAAATTTTAAGTTACACAATGTCTAATTGGCCAAACCAAACTGTTAAGCCAATCAGGAAATGTGTTATTTTTTTTACAATCTAGAATAAGAAGAAAAGCAGGATACAATTTAAAACGGTTGGTGAATTATGACCATAGTACTAGTAATTTCGTCACAGTAACTCGATTTTAATGTTATACTATGTATATATCAGAGCGTATATGAGAGAGAGAAAAAGAGAAAGAGAAAGAGGGGGTGGGAGGTCCTACCTGAAAATAAAATGTATCCGGTGGCGATGGTGTCGGTAGAAGAGCCTGCAAGACAGAATTTATATTTAATCCTTAAGCTGTTAGGCGCGACTCGCTGACCTTTTGCGGACAGTGCTGATCAAGATCAGACTGCACAGAACGTGCAGTCTGATCTTGATCTACACTGTCCGATAAGGAGATATTTTTCTCCGAAAAATATATCATTATTCTACTGGAAAGTTTCATGTAACTTATTTAGCAGGATAAGGGTTAATTACTGGCCATCTGATTGGCTGAGACTTTCTGTCTCAGTCTTTTGAAGACTTTAGAATGATGGTCTTTGAAATTATCGATGGATAATCCTAGGACTCATGAAAGAACAACAATATGTCGTGCGATCGAGTCCCTTTACGGCACAAAAATTGACTTGAATGGGTCAACGTATCTTGTAGCCTTCAAAAGCAATATGGCCGCCAAAGGAAAACGAATGCCCGTGGAAGACGATAGATTAAAACAGCTCGAAGCCTTTGCACATTGTCAGTGTCATTTAGGTATATACAAAACAGTAAAATTCTGTACATTCTGACCTGGTACATAATTTACCTGCCATTCAAAATTCCATTCTTATATTTTTTCCTGAATTTCAAAGTAACGTAATATCTGCCAGACGGTTTAGCATATCAGAAACTGTGTTACTTTCTAAATTTAGAAATGGAGTAAGAATGTAATTTTGAACGGTTTTTGAATGTGGGCCCTGGTTGGAGTTGCATGTGTTTGTCAGAATGTCCATAGTCATGTACATACGCGTCATGTTCTATCAAAAGGGGGTTTAATGCATCTGCAAAAATTTCGACCCAGGTCAGCCTGTGCAGGCTGACATGAGTCGAAACATTTTGCTATTGGTCAATTTTCTGCAGTTCAGAGGACCAGTCTCTCCCCATAAATCAGTCAGTTGTAATACAAAATAGATTTTATAGATCAGTTAATATGAGATCACGAAGATGCATTTAACCCCCGTTTGCAGGAGCGCCGCACGTATGGTCAGTGGCTAATGACGTATAGGAGGTTTTGAACTTTATACTATCACAACTGCTCCTACATTAATTTTCAATTACACATCCATTCAAATTCAAATTAATAACACATTACATATTTTAATAACTGTAGGGTGGAGATCAGGAACAGAATGCGTGCTGTTTTCAAAAACAGTTTTTTTTTTTGACAGTGGTGGCATAGTTTTTATTTTCTTCCATGCTCCAGCATTCGAGATTCTATCAAAATGTATATTCGGATATGTAATGAAGCGACTCATTTTAACACGTTTATTCTGCACTATTTTGTTAGCTGTAATTTAACTCGAGAAGAAGAAGAATCCATGGTATAATTGATCATTTGATAAAACCAGTGATTCATTGGATACTTTTTAATTGTCAAGTAACATAATTGAATCATGCTCTGTAAAAAGGGGGTTTAATGCATCTGCGAAAAGTATCGACCCATGCCAGCCTGCGCATTCCGCGCAGGCTGACCTGGGCCGAAACTTTTCGCTATTGGTCAATTTTCTATATGTCAAAGGACCATTCTACCTTATGATTCAGTCGGTTCTTAGACAAAATAGATTTTATGGATTCATAATCATGAGATGACTCACTTGGTATTATGCATCACGGGGATGCATTAAGCCCCCTTTTGCCAGAGCATGGCTCATATCTGAAGAATACTAAAGGCAACCTTTAGTCGTATTTCCAGAAGGCAAAAATTTAGACTTGTCCATATTGAGAGCATTTGAAGTAGGACAATTCAATGTAGCTACGGTTTGCCTTTGTTTTTGAAAGAAAAAAGAAAAACAATTTGGAAAATGGAAAAGTGCTGGTAACTAGCATTTTCTCCTTTTTCAATGATGTTTCCAAAAGCCGTCTGCCTCGGGGTCGAACAAACACGGTGACGCTAGGTAACGGCATAGAAAATATTGTTCAAACATATCGTACTTTACTATATTTATCTTGCAAATTACCTCGAGTGGTCCGGCTGCCATCAGCGGGGCTGGATTGGTGACTGCGACAAATCTACTTCCGCATATTTCACACAAGTTCGAGCCTCGATACTGCACCCAACGTTCCAAACATTGCCGATGCACTTTTGCTAAAGAACCTTTGCACGAACATCTACTTGTTTCCAACGACTCTGCTGAAAATGGACGATCCATTGATAAGCTAGTCGTTTCGAGAAAATTATGAGAGAGAATGAGAGAGAGATATGCTTTGTATTCTGCTCACTCCTTCAGTTACTTGATCGATGGAAGTCGAAAACAATTATTTTAGAAAGCAAGATCAATGTTTAACCCTTTACCGCACAATGCCGCCTTTTGACGCCCCTGGAAAAAGAAGCCTTTTGAAAACATTGTGGGAAAAGGAGAAAATGCTGGTAACCAGCATTTTCTCCTTTTCCCACAATGTTTTCTACCCTATCAAAGAAAAAATTGCACCATTTGAGCCACAGAGAAATTTTCGTCTGCAAATGCTTTCAATTTGGACAAGGCTAAAATTTTGTCGTCTGGTAAAGGGTTAAATTGTAGTAGCCTACTTGGCTCAGCCATCCGGAGGACTTGTTCCTCCAAATACAGGAACACTTGCACTTTGAAGTTGTTCACGTAATTACTGTATAGCTTAAAGTTGTGAAAAAGATCTGTACTTTATTCTGAAAGATTAAATCATATGGGACTTCTGTCCAAACCGCATATACCAGTACCATTTTTAAAATGATCATTCGTTATGGTTTATTTCAAACATGGGTCTGCCCTTCATCCAAGATGGCGACCAATAGGCAATTACGGAGCATGCGCATAGTTCGAGGAACCGCCAAAGTGCAAACTACCTAGATATCTATTTGAACAAGATGAAAGCATCTTAACAATTAATGTGAAAATTAACTTTGGAAAAGAAAAATTGCCTGTGACGAGCTTTCCACTGAAAGAGCGTATAAAGTCATAAATTTCTGGTAACTGGTCAAGGACTTGGAATCCGAGTATCGAAATAAGCTCTGAAAGATGACACAATTCATTACCACTCTCTTCTCCACTGAGCTGACAAATTCTACAAGTGGAGGAGTGCGAAGAGCTCGAACAGCATGTCCCTGGCACGTGGGAGTCCGATGGCTGAACGTTCAGTGTTGAAGACCTGTCTTGTATAACGTCAATGTCTTCCGGAATGCAATTGCTCTGTGCTACACCCTGTGGAAAACGAAGTTCTTAACACAATAATTTTCTATGAACTCATGACATGACATGAACTTTTCTTTTTCTATTTGTGAACGAATAAACCGTCTGTTTCCGGGTTTTTTCAGTCTTTTTTCTTTTTTTTTTTTTAACTCTTCACCAAATGACAAATTTTGAGATTAGTCCTGATTGAAAAATATGCAGACAGCAAATGAAAAGTGGCTCAAATGATGGCACTTGTCCGTGAAGGCAAAGAAAGAAGAAAATGCTGGTTACCAGCGTGTTGTAAACAGTGAATTGTTTGGTGAAAGGCTAAAATCCGATCCCCTACAGTAAAGTACCTTAAAGAAAAAGAGAATAATAAATCAAATATTATTATGCTCTTATAATTACTGCGACACATACTAGGTCTTACCTGATCTTCTGTATGTAAGGAAAAATCAGACCTTGTAACGTCGTTCGTTTCAGACTCAATTGTATCAAAAGACTGCGGATTAGGCGTCGACGACATCTTAAGAAGACGAACATGATTTTTAAACATAAACACTCAAGACGTTTGTAAACCAAAGAAATGTGACGTCATTAAAATGGCGCCAGACCGTACAGTTCCACACATTGGTTCGGCAACTCAACAATGAAGTCTCGGACTTCAGAAATGTAAGGCTGATTCAGGACTGTTAAAACAAGTTTCGCTTACTTTGCACATAAAGGCCTAATAACGGCCAAATGTAAAGATTCTGTGGATAAAATGATAAATTTCATTTAAAAAGTATTGCGACTTTTTAACCTGACGATCTCTTAAAGCGCGGGTGGTCAAGGTTCCAGTCACTGGCAAATTTTAAAACTAAAATCGGCAACATTAATTCCAGTTTTAATGTTTATTGTTACTTTCGTCGTGCTTTAAAATGATATAAATTGATACGAATGAAATTTGCCTGTATGTTATAAACAGAATGTTTTCATTCATTATCCTCCGCTAGGTGGCATTTTTCAAAATACAAACCGGTCTCATTTGGGCTTTCTGGGTACCGAACCGTGCCTACTTTTCAAGATGGCGCGAGTTTCATAATAAAAATATACGTGTGTTCAAATTCAGCACCGATACGATTCATCCAGCCATGGTTACGTGTAGCTCGCACAAAATGATAACCTATGTTTCAGTTATGAACACAGCCCGTATCTAGGCATCGAAAATACATGTAGTCCCGGTATAAAGCACTACTGGTGGGGACATTTCGTTTTTATGTTGGTTAAAGTCTGAAAACCCCTGCACCAATCCCGGTTTTCTCCATGTGTATATTTAGAAACTATACACAAAAAAATGCAGTAATTTTTTTATTTCAATTATTTTTCCCGTTTGCTATTATTATATTTGTAAGAATTTCTCAGTGAAATATAGGCTTCATTCCTCCATCTAGACGTATTATTCAGTATAGTCATTCCCTGCTTGCTACTTTTTTTACGGCAGAATTTTTATTTTATGCACTGCGTATCAATATTTATCCTGTACAGGACAGTGATGCAGCATAGCCGACAGGTCAATCATCGAAGAATATGACATGAGCAGACAACGATTTTACAATTGGCCTCGACTGCGGCACATGGAATGAAATTTGATTGGGAGTCATTCGGCACCATTGTATTTTGAGATGAAGGCTCTCTATGTACGGTCAAGCCGAATTTGTCCTATTCAAACCTTAGATACATCCTTACAGGCAGAGAGAAAAACGCTATTAAAATTTGATGAGTTGTAGAATGGCTCAGAAACATTGATAAATTACCGATATACATTTATATATATGGTGTAACGGATAAATACATATATCAGAAATCTTCGATTTAAAATCGGAAACACACAACAATAATTTCTTTGATAGCCTCCGGAAAATGACATGTACATTTTCTACCTGTCGTAATCTGTGCAACCTTGCAACCGTCAGGGACAACATTTGGCTAGAACATACAAGAATGATTATAGTTTGGTAAGATAAGAGTGAAATGGGTTAAAAACTAGCTGAAAAGGAGTATAAATGTATCTTTAACCACACGATCCCAATTGAACGACCCTGGAGAAGAAACCTTTTTTGAAACATTGTGGGAAAAGGAGAAATGCTGCTTCATCAGTTGTGCATAGACAGTTTACAGAGCTCTTGGAATTATCAAAGTACTGACAGGACTGAGACCTTTCTGTGAGTTTAACGTTTGTTCTAGAAGTTAGACAGTGTAAAGGTGATAACTCAGTTCGATACATGTAATTGGTATCAGACAATACTCATGGCGCGAAATAAATACGAAATAGACATACAGCGTCAGAAAAACAAAGTTAGATATACGAGTGTTGAAACAGGTCGCTTTCGACGAAAACATCCCTTAGAATCCCTTCGTCTACAACATGGGACGCAAATAAATAAAATTTCAAAGGAACTATAAATTGTTCATTCAAAGTTTTAGGCTGGACATATTTATCACAAATCATATGTTTAAATCGACATTTTGTATACGATGCTAGGCTCTTAATAATTATTTTATGGGCTATTAATGTAACAGATGGTATATATACACCCAGGTATCGATTACTTCTATTAACAAATTTGCACCTAACGACTTTGATAACATCCTTGCACTGTGTGAATAGTAAGTATGGGTTTTGTTGCATCAATACATGTCAAAACAATGTTGCAAAAGCAGAAATTGAGATAAATAACAAACATCCTTTCGTATTGCGATTTTAATCAATTTCATTCAAGAACATAACAGTTCAAAAGGTTGGATTTCATGGATTGTGACTCTTTAACCCTTCACCAAAACTATCCCGTTCTATGTAGCATTTCATCTGTAAGTTTAATGAGTACATTAATTTTGAACTCACTTTCAGCGTATTTAACGTCTAATTTTGTATAAGTATCCGCATTATTCCATGCTAGAAAACAAGAGGGCCATAATGGCCCTGTATCGCTCAACTGGACCAGTTTTGGCACCGGGGCTATAATTGGTATAAGGCCATATGGTTTAGGACAAGAAGACTTTTAAAGTTTTCACTATATAAGCTTATGTAAAACTTGTGACCTGCAGGTTAGGGCCAATTTTGACTACAGTTTTTTTGTAGAGGTCCATTAGTTGAAGCTACATGCAGAATTTAGTAGCCCTAGGCCATATGGTTTACGACAGGAAGATGTGAAAAATTTTCACTATATAAAGCTATATAAAACTTGTGACCTCTGAAGCGGGGCAAATTCTAACCTCCGGGATATAATTTGAAGAGTTTTTGTACAGAACTATCAGGCATGCCAAATTTGGTAGCTTTAGGTCAAATGGTTTAGGACAAGAAGATATTTAAAGCTTTCACTATATAAACCTATGTAAAACTTGTGACCCCTTATCCTCGTTAACCCAGTTCCGATGTATTCCGTAAACTACACTCATCGGCCCTGGGTTATCTCGCGTATGTTTTCTCGTTCTCGTGAATTATTCATGATGCATTTTGATTGGTAATCTCAGTTTTTCAGTGAGAAAATTTAATCTATTTTTATCAACCACATGCCATCATTTCTATTTTTACATCGTCTACAACCAATAAAATCGATGAATGACATCAGTGTAGTTTACGGATTACATCGGAACTGGGTCAACGACGATGACGTCACCCCAGCTACATACCCCTAAGAACTGCTGCAGCATGCTGTATTTCTGAATATTTACCTTTATATACAAGGATTTATAATGTCTGCCCTGGATTATCGTAAGGCAAATGCCACAGAAGGAAGGCCCACCGGTGGCCGCCATATTCGTTGATAATGATGTGGGTTTTACCCTGTTTATTGATATTAACGGAAGAAATGTGATTATCTTCCACTACAAGAGAGTACCTTTATGTTATCGACAAATTCGATTGGCTATTTGGTGTATTTCGCAATCTTATAAATATTCATAGAAACGACGGTTTCGAAGTTGAATGTCCCAGGGGTGATGAATAGTAATACTTCACACCTGGGTTAACGAGGGTGGGGATCCCTCTGGCTGGGTCAATTTTTAGAAGTCCATTAGATGAAGCTACATGCAAAATTTAATAGCCCTAGGCCATATGGTTTTAGGACAAGAAGATATTTTAAAGTTTTCATGATAGAAACCTATGTAAAACTTGTGACCCCCGGGGCAGGGCCAATTTTGATCACGGGGCTATAATTTGAATGGTTTTTGTGAAGGTCTATTACGTGAAGCTACATGCCAATTTTTGGTATCCCTAGGCCTTTAAAATTTCAGACAAGAAGAATTTTAAAAATTTTCAATATTTTTCAGTCTTTGACCCACGGGACGGGGCCAATTTTGACCCTGAAACTATAATACGAATAATAATGCTAAAGTCCATTAGATGAAGCTACATGCTAAATTTGGTAGCTCTGAGCCATGTGGTTTAGAACAAGAAGATATTTAAAATTTTCACTACATAAATCTATGTAAAACTTGTGACTCCCGGGGTAGGGCCAATTTTGACCCCGGGGCTATAATTTGAGGAGTTTTTGTAGATCCATTAGATGAAGGTACATGCCAAATTTGGTAACCCTAGGCCTTATGGTTTTGGAAAAGAAGATTTTTAAAGATTTCAAATATTTTTCAATTTTGTTGCCCTGGCAACAAGTTTTGATAGGAATCAAATTTTTTGAAGAGTTTCTGAAGAGGGCCATGCCAGGATCATTTCTGTGAAGTTTCATTAAAATTCGATGGGTAGTTCCAGAGAAGAAGATGTTTGAAATACAAGTTAACGCACGCACTCACGCACAGACAGATGGGCACACGACGGACACAAGGCCATAACATAAGCCCGCTGGCCTTCGGCCAGTGGAGCTAATAATGAAGTCATAAATTATACTAATTCAAAATCATGCACGAGCCGTTTCTTTTGTGGAAAAACATTGTGTCAAAGAGTCATTGCCGTGAAGTTTAGTCAAAGAAGCAGGAAATAAAGTTAATGCAGGCACTGACAGACGCACACACACAAACAAAAGAAGGACACAGGGCAATGACAATAACTCACTTGCCTTCAGTCAAAACAACAGATTATCCTTTTTCGATGTTTGCATACTTTTATTGATCATAATAAGTAACAATCTGAAATAAATTTTAACAATTCAAAAATGCTATGCATGGATAATTTTCATCAAAGCAATTTTACAAATGTTTTTTGAGAAAGCAATTTTTTCCACAGAAAAAAACCCTAACAAGCCTCTCTGAGGATTTGTACTCTCTGAGATTAGGATTTGTATTCACTGACCATTCTGAACTCTTTCCCAGACAAAATTTTAGACTTGTCCAAATTCACAGCACTTGCAAATGACATGAAACAATGGTTTAGCCAATCAGAAATTGTTTTTAGTATGAGGAAAAAAACTTTTCGGTAAACTAACCTTTCCCACAGTGTTTTACCATTTCAGAAACAAACTGCACTGTTTGAGCCATTTCTAAAGTGTTGTCTGCTAAAGCCTCCATAACTGATGAACCAAAATATTTGTTATCTGGTACACGTATAGAGTTAAACCTCAAAGAACTACTACTTTAGTTACCCTTGGGGCCACTCTAGATCAAGATCAGAATGCACAGATCTTTGATCTGCACTGTCTTCTAACTCTATTAATTTCTTAATCCTTAACCACACAATCCCGACTTTTAACGACCCGGAGAAAGAAGCCTTTTGAAAAATTGTGGGAAAAGGAGAAAATGCTGGTTACCAGCATTTTCTCCTTTTCCAACAATGTTTTCCACCCTTTGAGAGAAAAATCCCATCATTTGAGCCACATTGAAATTGTCATCTGCACATGCTTTCAATTTGGACAGGTCTAAAATTTTGTCGTCTGGTAAAGGGTTAATTCCACCATTAGTTGACTTAACCCTATACCAAAAAATCCCACATTTTAATGACCCCAAGGAAAAAAACTTTTGAAAACATTGTGGGAAAATGAGAAAAAGCTGGTAACCAGCATTTTCTCCCCTTCCAACATCTTTTATGTTCTTTTAAAGACAAATTAGTGCCACAGTTATTCTGTTATCTGCAAATACTTTCAAATGGAACAGGCCTTCAATCTTGTTGTCATGTAAAGGGTTAAAATTCAAATTTAGAATAAGAGCAATACATTTAGAAAGTAACGCAGTTTCTGACTGGCTGAACCATCTGGTTTAGCAAATCAAATTGGAGTACCTTTAGATTCACATTTTTGAGAATTAGACAACAATTGTTATTACATGTGTAATTGTTTGGGAATTTAGATCCTGACGTAGGGAAACAAAAATGTTGCAAAATGCAATTGCGCACTGGGCTGTTTCAGTTAAAAAACAATATTACAAATTTAACAAGCTAAGTTTTGCAAAGATTGTTGTTTAGTCCTTAAGCAATTTTGGATTATTGCACATTCAAATGATTCCTAACACAAGAAACACAAGACAAAATACAAATGAGTCCGGATACTATTACACAAACAGTATGGCAAGGGGGAAAATTGCTGGGTTAGACCCATTTCAGAATTTGTGTCGATGCTTTCGTACACTGACAAAAAACACTTGTCAAATTCAACCCTAGAGCAATAAATGAGACAAATCTTATCAGTTAAAAAAAAAAACTAAATAATGTAACCAAGGTGTATGTTTGCCAAACTCTTTCACAAAAAAGTGGACAATGTAGATCCAGGATCAGACTGCACTATTATTCAAACTGATCTAGGATATATTCAGCATGTTTAATCCTACCAAACAGTCCCATGTTCTAAATACCACATGGAAAACAGCTTTTAAAAAAATCCTGGGAAAAAGAGAAAATGCTGTTAACCAGTATTTTCTCTTTTTCACGCCATATTATCTACCCAATTAACCCTTTACCACACAATGCCGCCTTTTAACGACCCGGGGAAAGAAGCCTTTTGAAAACATTGTGGGAAAAGTAGAAAATGCTGGTAGCCAGCTTTTCTCCTTTTCCCACAATGTTTTCTGCCCAATCAAAGAAAAATTGCACCATTTGATCCACATTGAAGTTGTCGTCTGCAAATGCTTTCAATTTGAACATGGCTTAAATTTTGTCATCTGGTAAAGGGTTAAAGACAAATCCCATTATTTCATGGTAGCATCTAATTTATCGCCTGAAAACATTTTCAATTTGGAACAGTCTTGATTTTGCTCATTTTATGCAGTCTGATCTTGATCTACACTGGCCGCAAAGCAATGAAAGTAGTGAAAAGAGCTTTAAGTTTCACTCCCTCATTGCCAGATACATGTAAATGAAATGGACATTTTCAGTTGATTGGTGATTGAGCAGCTTTGGTCAGAAAATATACCGAGACCAAACATTGCACAGTGTAGTTTGAACATCAAACTGCATGGTTTTATCTATAGTTGCTTCATAAAAATGGGTAGGTTACTGATCTTAACCTTCCCATTTTTATAAAGCAGCTATAGATGCCCCTGAAACTCACAAGGTTAACTCTTTACCAAACAACAAAATTTTAGACTCGTCCAAATTGAAAGCATTTGCAGACGACAAAATAAATGTGACTAAAAAATTGAAATTTGTTTCGGAAAGGGTAGAAAACATTGTGGGAAAAGGAGAAAATGCTGGTTACCAGCATTTTCTCCTTTTCCCATGATTTTTTCAAAAGGCCTCTCTCTCAGGGTCGTTAAAAGTCAGGATTGTGTGGTAAAGGGTTGAAGCCTTTACCCACCAATCCCAAGATTTAACGACATGGAAGAGAAAAGCTTTTGAATTAATGTGGGAAAAGGAGAAAATGCTATTGAGAATCAGTTTCTTCTTTTTCCTACGATGTTTTCCACCTTTTCAATAACAAATCCTATAATTTTAGCTATATTTAATTTGTAGTTTGCAAATGCTTTGAACCTCAACAAGTCTAAAACTTTGTCGTCTGATAAGGAGTTAATACTTTACCACACAATCCCGACTTTTCACGACCCTGAGAAAGGAGCCTTTTGAAAACATTGTAGGAAAAGGAGATAATGCTGGTAACCAGCATTTTCTCCTTTTCCCACAATGTTTTCTACCCTTCCCAAAACAAATTTCAATTTTAAAGTCACATTTATTTTGTCGGCTGCAAATGCCTACAATTTCAACCAGTCTAAAATTTTGTTGTTTGGTAAAGAGTTAACCCTTTCCCAAACAAGCCCTGGTTTTCACGTGTCTGCACTACAAGTCTTTTGAAAACACTGTGGGAAAAGGAGAAATTGCTCGTAACGAGCAATTTCTCCTTTTCCCAGTGTTTTCTACCCTTTTTGAGACCTTTCTGCCATTTTCATCAAATCTAAAATTGTTGTCTGCAAACTCTTTCAATTTGGACCAGTCCAAAATTTGTTGTTTGGGAAAGGGTTAAACAGATGTGAAACGGTACAACATGAACATGGCTATATGATTTCTACAACTTGGGACTTTTGCTAATAATACCTCATATTCTAGGATAACATTTAACCATACAACTACTACTGTTTTCAGTATAATCAGCCCTGTACACATTTTCTAATCTTACACACTGTTGAGATGATCGTTACGTGAAATTAACCTTTTTTTCAGAGAAGTGAATGAGTTTTAATTCATTGAAATTCCCTCATATGCATGTATGGGTTTGCATATTCTGACCTGTGATTTGTGAGACACTGTTATGTTATGAAAAGAATCTGACATTTGTTGGCATTTGAGATAAAGTTCTATTAAACTTATCAACAAAAAATATTCGTAAGTTCACCAGTTAAATTTAACCCTTTACCACAAGACAAAATTTTAGACCCGTCCAAATCGAAAGCATCTGCAGACAACATTTTCATTGTAGCTGAAACGATGCGATTTTTCTTTGATGAGGTAGAAAACATTTTAGGAAAAGGAGAAAATACTGGTTACCAGCATTTTCTCCTTTTCCCACAATGTTTTCAAAAGGCTTCTTCCCCGGGTTCGTTAAAAGTCGGCTTTGTGTGGCAAAGAGTTAATAACTTACTTTTATTTTGACTTGTTGATTATCACAAATGACAACTTTTGTCAGATCCTATATATCTGATCAGTGTTTGATTTTTACTTAAAAAAAAATCTAATGAAGCCTACTGAAGCACCCAAAAATTTTTTGTCTCTCTGCAAATGGAAGCTTTACAAAGTGTTGTGGGAAAAGGGGAAATTGCATACTACAAGGGAAAACAAGTCTGGGGAAGAACTCAGTTGTCCAAGTCTGAAATCACATTTAACAGGCACCAGCCAAGTCTGAAAGTAATAATATTCTCATAAACCATACTTATGCTCTCACTTTACCAGATAACCAAATTTTAGACTCCTCCAAAGGCAAAGCATTTGCAGACAACAAATTTGATGTAACCGAAATGATGGATTATTTTTTAAAGGAATTCATCATTGTTGGAAAAGAAAAAAAATGCTGGTTACCGGCATTTTCTCCTTTTCCCCACAATGATTTCAAAAGTCTTCTTCCCCTAAGTTGTTATGACTCTGATCTTTACGGTAAATGGTGATCAAAGGCAGGGCAGGTCATTTGTCATTGGATGAAGGGCTCAGTGTAATACTCTGATCACTGTGATCAGGCTTTCCCCAATAAACACTGCCACTTTGTGTTCCTGAGCAGATGAATTTCCCCATTCCACACAGACAGAAATGAACGTAACTGCGAATAAATTAATTCCACCAAATATCACCAGGCATTTCTCAGCTACACTCAGTGTGAGTCATAACTGTGTTTCCTACTTTCTGTGTTACAGTTCTACATGTCCTTCCACCTGAAAGAATAGAAGAAGATAATACATGTATATGTCTCGTAAAATCTTTTGTGTAAATATCACTTTCAATCTGATACTCTTTAGACTTTACCAAACCGCAAATTTTAAGACTGGTCCAAATTGAAAGCATTTGTATGTGACAAATAAAAAGTGGCTCTTGTGACTGGATCTGTATTTTGGAGAGTGGTATACATTGTGAGAAATGGAGAAAATGCTCGTTTCCAGCATTTTCTCCTTTTCCCACACTGTTTTCAAGAGCCTTCATACTGAGGTGGTTAAATATCAGGATTGCTTGGTCAGGATTAAACAGACTCTATACCAAGATACACAGCTCAGTGGTTCGTCTGATAAAAGCTCAAAATCATACCTTTAAGGTCTTGGGTTTGATTCCCCGTGTTTGCTATCAGGTAACTCTTTACCGAACAACACAATTTTAGACTCGTTCAAATTAAAAGCAGTTGTAGATGCCAACTTAAATGTAGCCCAAATGATGGATCATGTGGTAAAGGGTTAAATGTGAATGTGGTATGCCTCAGAGTAAACTTCTAAACAGTTATGATACATTGTTCACTCAAAGCACTGAGTATTTTATGGGAGTGCCCTTAGGCAAGACACTAAAGAGCCATAGCTTAGTACTGGTGAAACTTAGGGCAGATGTGAATCAGTCAGCTGTCACCATGATATGACGGACTAAAAGTTGAAAGCGGAGTAAAATCACCACTGATATTAACTCTTTACCACACAATCCCGACTTTTAACGACCCTGAGAAAGAAGCCGTATGAAAACATTGTGGGAAAAGGAGAAAATGCTGGTAACCAGCATTTTCTCCCTTTCCCACAATGTTTTCTAGCCTTCCCAAAACAAATTTTAATTTTTGAGTCATGTTTATTTTGTCGTCTGCAAATGCTTTTAATTTGGACTAGTCTAAAAATTTGTCGTTTGGTAAAGAGTTAATCAATCATATACTTACGATTTTACCATCAAATATCTAAATTCTTTCAAAGAATTCCTAGTCAAATTCATTATTGAATCTCAAGTTTTAACAACCCTGATGTAAAAGGCATTTGGCAACATTGTAGGAAAAAGAGAAAATGCTGTTAACCAGCATTTTTTCCTTTTCCCAAACTGTTATCTACCCTTTCTGATACAAATCCCATCATTTGAATATTATTTTATTTGTCGTGTGCAAATGCTTTGAATTTGGACCAGTTCAAAATTTTGTCATTTGGTAAAGAGTTAAATATGTGCGACTTAACCCTTTACCACACCATCCTGACTTTTAACGACCCTAAGGAAGAGGCCTTTGGAGAAAACATTGTGGGAAAAGGAGAAAATGCTGGAAACCAGCATTTTCTCCTTTTCCCACAATGTTTTCTACTCTTCCAAAAATGAATTTTAATTTTTGATTCACATTTATTGTGTTGTCTTCAAAAGCTTTCAATTTGGACTGGTCTAAAATTTTGTTATGCGGTAAAGAGTAAAATCAGTGTCTTTTGGAACTTATCAATAGATATCATTAACAAAGGAATGGTCAAAGTATTGTACAATATGAAATGTGTTTTATGCAGAGTTTTATCAGAAAATGGATTACCTTGTGTATTGATTCTAATATTCTGTTGGTGTTGCTGCATATTTTTCTGATGCTGGTGCATATTTCGTTGATGAGCATGTTGATGATGTCTCATATGCGCTTCATGCATATGGTGAGCATTATGTCCATTGTGAATATGATCGTAGTGATTATGAGCACCATTGAAAATATCATCGTCATCGTCCATACCAAAACCAAAAGACCCAAAGTTTGAAAATGGATCAAAATTAAAAAAGTCACTATCATCATCGTCATCATCTGCATCATCAAAAAGATCGTCAAAGTTAAAAAACTGTGCCTTGTGACCATTTCCACCTCCAAAATGGAATTTGAATGTATTTCCACTGTCCTGCTGATGATGGGAATGGAAGGCCTGATCAAAACCTTTGAAGAAGTCATCAAAATTAAAACTGAAACCTCCTCCACCACCACCTCCTCCTCCATTTTGTTGTTCACCATCATCTCCATACATATCATATCTCTTTCGTTTGTCTGGATCTGATAATACTTCATAAGCTGGAAAAAAATTGAAATCAAAATATTTTACATGATATAGGCAAAAGAAATAAAAGTAATACTAGCAGTTTTAATAGCATTGATAGCCTTACAGGTAACATGCACATAATGACATTCTTCAAATTTAGGGGTAATCTTTTTAGAGGGTATAATTAAAAAAGCCCTCTGTGGTAGTTAACCTTTTAACACACAACAAAACTGTTGACTTGTTCAAACTGAATGCCTTTGCAGACGACAAACAAAATGCATATCAAATAATAGGGTTGGTCTTTGGTAGGGTAAAAAACATTGTGGGACCAGCATTTTCTCCTTTTTCCACAATGTTTTCAAAAGCCTTTTTAATCAGGGCCATTAAAACTTGGTATAAAATTAATTATTTAAGAAAAATCTAATGAGTCAACGCAGGTCTAATTATTAAAAGAAAAATTTCCATAAGACTAGTGTATCCGCACTCATCTGGATCTCTGTTTGAATTACCATACAACACCACAAGTGAAAAATTTAGCCCTTCACCACATGACAATATTTCAGACCTGTCCACATTGACAGCATTTGCGATGACAAATCATATGTGGCCCAAATGATGGGATATGCCATTGAAATGCATGAAAACAATGTGGAAGAAAAGCTGGTTACTAGAATTTTCTTCTTTTCCCACCATGTTCTTGAAAGCAAATTTCTTCAAGGCCGTTACAGTTTGGGACTACAGTCAAACCTGTCTTAAGCAAGCGGTCAAGGGCCCTTCCAAAATCGCTTGCTTAAGACAGGTGCTTGCTTAAAAGAGGTCGATCATGCAAGATGTTCTCAGAGTTATCTTTTCCTAAACATTTATAAAGGGCTGGGGTACATGTCCATATACATTTTCTCTTCAGGGTCTGTTGAACCTGTGTTTTACCAACACCAAATTGTTAGCTACAATCCGAGAACTCTTTCCAGACTCTAAAAGTCTAATCACTTCCACTCTTTGTTCTAATGTCAACACTTTTGTCTTGGTACAAGCCATAATTCCAAATATGATGTTAACAGTCTCCAGTCAAAAATACAATAGACAAATCGTACAGTCAAAACATAAGAAATCTGCATCTTTGGTATAATCACCAATCAAAACAATGGAATGGTCAAAAGATGATTGGGCATAAAGATCAAACAGTCGTAGGTTTACTGGTCAATTAAAATGTGACACAGGTGTAATCGTCAATTAAAATTAATGTCATCAAAGACAATTTCTTAAACACACCGGCATAGGTAATAACCTATACTAATTTGGGTGCAATCGGTTGTTAGGACAGTTTTCTTTAATCTTTTCTCACCTTTTAGAAGTAAGCAGACAAACAAGATGTCGAGGCAGCTACACGTACATTACGTAATTTCAGATTAAATCGAAAGCAGAAAAACATTTTTGGTAGTCTGACTCAGGTAATTTACATTTGATTTCTAACTTCAAAATTTTTGACAAATCGGGAATAATAGCTTACGAAATCATCAATTGCATCAAAATAACCAGTTCTAGAGGATATCAGGTTATATGCATACACCAGTTGATTGGCGACGTGTGTATATGATTGTTCGATTTTGACACTCTAGTTGTTAATCCGAAAACGGTCGGATGTGAGAAGTACACTAAGTGTGAAGTACAAGTTGGCTTCTTTAAAAAAGAAGCCAGGAGAGGTCGGCATCAATGTTTTCAAATAGTCTATTGGCTTTTGATTTCAATATATTTTGGTAGATGTAAACAAACAAGTTAGGCATTAAATGAATGAGAAAAAACTTTTTTTTTCAGTCTTGCCGGTGTAAAGGCACAAAACAGTACATGTTCCACACTGTTATAATATTCTAGGAATTGGAGGCCATATGCTATTAACATGCTCAGAAATGCATATTTTTTTCAAAATTAAAGGACACAAAACCGAAGATGATTATCCAATTTAGCTCATTTTCAAAAGGGACAACCCTCTAATGAATGTTTGTAATGTGCGCTCAGATAAGCCAAGTTTTTTTTTGGAAAGGAGAAATAGTTCAATTAAAATTTGATACAATATGCTAATTCCACCGTAGAGGCAAGAATCTTGTAAACCTGATAACAACAAATAAAGATGGCCTATACATAATACTAGTACCAGACGTGTTAAAAATAAATGTAACATTTTTTAATCTTTTAACAAACAACAATTTTTTGACTGTCCCAAACAGTAAAAGCATGCAGACGACAATTTAAACTTTGATAATTAATGTGGAAGATGGTGCCTTGATGTGATGGAAACCATTGTGACAAAAGGAGAAACTGCAGTGACTAACAGCTTCTCCTCTTTCCACAATATTTTGAAAAGTTGTCTGCTGCAGACATGTAAAATGAAGAGGCTGTTTGTCTAAACGTTAAAAATTTAAGAAAGTAGATAAATGAGCCATGCTCTAAGAAAAGGGCACTTAATGCATCTGCAAAAAGTATCGACCCATGTCAGCCTGCGCAATCCGCCCAAAATCAAAGGAGCACGGACTCTTTTGAGGTGTGCGGTACGCAGGGCGAAGAGGCACGACTTTCTTTTGCGCTCATAAGTTGATTTTCGCAGGATTCTCGCAATTCCGCATAATAGAAGCAGCTCTGTGTGTTATTTCATCAAATCTATATCATTATAAATCCATTGAATTTTTTAATAAAACAGAAAAATGTAAGAATCTAGTCAGTTTTGAAAAATAGAACTTGAAAACGTACTGATCAACCTATTTCTATCTATTTGTGGGATACGAATTCTCCAGAGAACTCGTGCTCTCGAGATTAGGGTACGAGTTCTCCAGATCGTATCAAGTCACGTGATCTTTTCCCGCGGTGTTCTTTCTCTTTTTTTTTTAACGAATTTTTTTTTTCCCTCCGCTTAGATTTATTTGTTTAATGAAAAATTGCAATTATTGGAGAGATCATTTACTATCAATATAGTATAATAAATCTTTTTGGAAATCCGTCATATAAAAGAAAACGTTTATTTCCTATTTCAGTTTTTTGATTTCGGTTTGTTTATAAAACCATAACGAAATAGACTGTGTATCAGAACAATTTCGCAAAAACAAATGGATTTAGACAGCGATTTCTGTGGCAGTCTGCCTTTTAAACTCACCACTGTTGGAGAGGTCTGATGACCTCTCCAATAAGTTAGCAGTCCGACTTACGTTGGTTACTGGCCGCTACATACCAGGTTGTTTTGAAAAATGGGACACGATTTCGGCGGCCGTTGCGTGCATTTTAAGGGTGCATGTTGAATAAAGGTTCATATAGAGTAAAAATAGTTGGGGGGACATTGAACTGGCCGTTAAGTGGAGGTTCACGCTGAATGGAGGTTGACGGATCACCAGGTTTGACTGTATTTGGTAACTGGTGAATTTGCTGTAGAATAACCCATATCAAATTTTATAGTAACATGACTAGTGAAATGAAGTGAGTAAGCAATTTATATTCAAGACATGTCTTGGTACTGTTAGAGAACTACCACACTTTGTCAAGAAATGTATATAAGCACTCTTTCCAGAACTTTAGTAAGAGCCCTTTGCAGAACTTTAGTATGTTTTGTTCAATTCACCATGTAGATAAGATTACATTGCATTTTGATAGCAGTTTGGTTCATGATCAGACTGCACAGAGCATGCAGTTTGATCTTGAATACACTCTGCCCACTATTCTGTGAAATACTCTGGCATAAAACCTTTTAAAATTGCAATGATTTGGTCTGTTTTCCTAACTGAAAAAGACTGTCTCATTTATTTAGCATTCTTATCTTAATCCATGCTGTCAGATGAGGCATTTAATGCCTCAATGGTTTAAGATCTAAGTCTTTACTTGCACAATTCCACCTTTTAACAACCCTGTCGAAAAAGCCTTTTGAAAACACTGTGGGAAAAGGAGAAAATGCTGGTAACCAGCATTTTCTCCTCTTCCCACAATGTTTTCTACCCTATTGAAGACAGAAATAATCACTTTTGTGACATTTAATCTGTCATCTGCAAATGCTTTCTATTTGGTCCATTCCAAAATTTTGTCATTTGGTAAAGGGTTAATTTCAAGAAGACCTCATAGACAGAAATACCTTTAGCAATCTCGACAAATGTTTTCTCAGCATCTGGATCTTTGTTCTTGTCTGGATGATACTTGATGGCTAATTTCCTGAAAGCTCGTTTTATGTCCTTCTCTTTAGCATTCTTCTTCACACCTAGTATCTCATATAAGTCTTTCTTGGCACATGCCAAAAAGGATTGTCCAGCAAATACAGTAAAGAGTGCAGATATCAAAAACAGTTGATCACACTTCATGGCTATTTTGGGTTCTCCTTAAAAGATCTAGGAATACTAAAAATAAGAAAAAAAGAAATATTGTATAACTTTTTCAATGAATAATTCCTCCTTTTAACAATAGAGAGAAAGGAGGCTCATAAAACCAACATGAGAAAAAGGAGAAGTTGTCACCAGCATGTGCTTTTACTTTTCCCAATACACTTTCAGCTCTTTCAAAGGCCATTTCCAAACATTTTGGGCCAAATTACTTGGCAAACATCGTAATGATTATATAAAGAAGACGACATTAGTTTTTTTCTTATCTGGTACAGAGTCAAGCAATGATAAAAAGATAGTTTATATTCTATCATGTCTTTTTTCGGGAATCAAAGTACATAAGCCTTTGATGATTCACTTGTCTTGAAAATAAAAGTAGCCATACTGCAGTACGGATTTGTAGTTTCAACAGTTTCTGAAAAATCACTGTCGATCTGAAGTTGTGTATGCAAGATCGATTCTATGAATAAACATATAAGATCTTACCACTTATGTCGTTTCTCAAAGTTCCTTGTTTGTATAGTTTTCGTGGACCAGGCTGGGTCTACTTCGCTTTTGAAATGTGGCCTAACCTGTCACTTCTTGTGTTTACAAATTTGACAGTTTCCTCGAGATGATGTGGTATTGCGACATTCGGCATACCTCGGGTGATCCGGTGATCAAATCCGTCACTCGTCACAACTCGGCCGATTCCGTACCTAAATCTAGGGATTTGATCACCGGATCACCCGAGGTATGCCGAATGCAAATCCGTTAGATGTAGGTACGGAATCGGCCGAGTTGTGACGAGTGGGTGTTGCGACCCAGCAGATTTCGACGGTATCATTCTTGAATGTTTGATAGGTTGGATACCAGTATAGTAGGGATACGATTTGTTTTCTGATTGGCTAACCATATATCTTACGTCGCTGTAGTGATCAGGTAAAAACTCGAATAGAATAAATTAGACAGTCTTAAATTTTCACTTCATTTTATTAACCATTTTTCTATTATATTTCTACTGAAATACAATAACTGAATAGAGTACCGACACATGTAATGTACAGCTCTTAAAGGACAATCTGCACTGAAAATTATAGACGGCCACGATGATCGAAACATTCTGCTTCAAACCTCTCCAACCTCTAAGTTTTTTCTAGTAGAACCTAGGTTAAATATTTGATTTGAATAAGTGACTCGTTGGACTTTATTCCGGCAGAATTTGTTAGGACTTCCCTTTACATGGTTACTGGTATGATTAACCCAAACTAATATCTATATAAGTATTCTATATCGAACCTGACGAGTCTGTGTAGAAACTTTGAACTGGAGAATAACGTGTATATCCCGGACGGTCACAAGTAACCCTTTCAGCGACGCTGACGAAAACAGGGGATTCTGGAGACGGCATTGATCAAGATCAGACTATAGAGAAAGTGCAGATTGATCTTGGATCTGTACCGTACACTTGTTTAACCCTTAACCCATTTACCAAATAATCTCGGCTTTTAACGACCTTGGGAAAACGGCTTATGAACACATTGTGATAACCAGCATTTTCTCCTTTTCCTGCAATGTTTTCTATCCTATCACAGACAAATTTCGCCATTCGAGCAATATTTAATTTGTTGTCTGCAAATGCTTTAAATTTGGACCCATCTAAAGTAAAGCTAACGACGGCCCTGCGAACTGGTTTTAGATGGCTTTAACTCAATATAGCCTGATTACAAAAATCTGACGAGTGTCTTTAATAGGTAGACCACGTGTCATCAGGGATCGTACATTATCCTTGATGCCATCGTGGTCTTGCTGTTTTTAATTGACCTACTGTTTCATTTAAGTACTTAAGATCGACGCCGATTTAATTAAATATATGTTCTGCGCAAAGTGGGAATCGGTACAAGTTTAGAATCGTCTACAAAGCGGAAATTCCCACCTTGTTGCGCATTTTAATTGTATAGAATTGTATCGGTACAACTTTAGACTTGCGCAAGGCATTTTATCCACTTTTTTTTTTTTTTTTTTTAATCGATAAGCCACATAGATAATAATGTCTCCGTGCAAAGTAGAAATGCTTCGAACAAAGTAGAAATCTTAACCTGATTTAAAATAGAGAAATAATTATCATCTTGTTCTCTTTTATAACGTTTTTCTCCGTTTTTCATATGCTTTAATGTTCATGTTACTGCCTTTAATCGTCTACGTATATTAAACATTGTTTACCTACGATGTATTTTGGTTAGAAAGTAGAGTACATTTGTTTAAGATAAAAAGGTTAAACAGAGAAAGCATTTTGTTTTCATAAAAGATACGTTTTCACACAAAATGCGCCATTGGTAGAGATCGACAAAGGTGAGCTTGGTTGAAAAATATTGTAGGAAAATTAGCAATTACTTCACAATAATTTCCACATCATTTGAAATTATTTTGTTTCCTTCACGTTAATTACCATAGTGTTTCTGTTTTGCTGATCCGGCCCATGATTTGCTTACGTTGACCGGATCGATGGCAAGCCATTGGTTTCTACATATCCATCTACTCCTTCTTGACGATTAGCTGTGTAACTAGGTGCGTAGCATTGTGCGATGAATTTACTTGGATGTTGTTTCCAATGTTCGTTTAAATTACCTTTGAAGGAATTAACGGTAGGTGAAAGGATGACTTGATCAGACAGGGAATTCAAAGGGTCGACAACCCGGATACTAAAAGTGTTCTTTCTTAATTTTTTTTTTTTTTTTTTTTTTTTTTTTAATAATTTTAGACTGTTTCCTCTTGTCCTATTATATATAGCTAGTTGTAGGAGGTCTTTGTTGGAAGTGTTGTCAATATTTATGTAAGATCTTGTAGACTTGGATCATGTCGGCTCATTTTCCTCCATATTCAGGAGTTGAAAGTCCCAGTTCCTTTAATCTCTCATTATAGGTTAAATGACTGATATTAGGAATATTTTTTGTTGCTCTCCTTTAAATATTCTCAATGGCAATTTGATGCTTTGTCTTGTATGGAGACCAGACTGCGCTGGCGTATTCAAGCTAAATGGGGTCTGACCAGGGACTTGTACAAGCATATGTGGAGAAAAAATGTTTTGTCCATATGTGTAAACGTTCTTCGGATAATGCCCAGGTTCCTGTTTGTTAATTTGATCTTTGCGATGACATGTGAATTGAAATTTAGGTCTTCATCGATAAGTACCCTTCGGTATTTTTCCTCACTGACGTTTGTTATTAGTTCCCTTTCTAAATCTCTTGATTTCATTAAGTAGTTGCAAGTGGAACTATGATTACCAAGGTGCAAACTCTTACATTTTCGAAGACTTGGAGTCGAGATCCCAAATGTTTGACCATTCACAAAAATTGTCTGTGATACGCTGCAACTTGCCACAGCCTATATCAGAGTTTTCAATGGTGTGACTTTTCGTATCATCTGCAAATAGTTTAACAACCGTTTCTGCTACATCTGGTAAGCCGTTGATAAAAATAAGAAAGAACATCGGTCCTAAGACACTTCCTTGCGAAAAACTACTTTGTACTTTAAGGCTGTTTGAGTGGGCATTATTTATTACTACCTCTTGGGTGCGATCTGTTAAAAAAATTTCAATCCATTTCAGAGTTGAGCCTATTATACCATAAGATTTCAATTTTTGAAGTAATGATGATGCTTTCAGAGTGTTTTTATGAGCAAGTAAAACAGATAACCTTTTACCACATAGCCTTGTGTTTTAAAGCACAGTCTCTGAACAACTTAGTTTAATTTCTTTAAGAAAGAACATTATATGAAAATTCATTTTGGGACGATTCCCAGAAGAACTCCGAGTAGGTCGAAATTCCAACTGATAGAAAAATTTAAGGGAAGCAACCGGTATAATTCAAACTCATGTCTTAGTTTGAGTTACTTCCCTTGTATTCATAAGAGACTTCATTCCATCACAGACATGTACATTTTGACAGTGGTTAATTTCACGCATGTGTATTTAAAACGTAATATCAACATGCGACGAAGACAATCGTGAAAACTTGGTAGACGTACCTTTTTTTTTTCGCTATTTTGCCACCATGTCTTCCAGACCTCAAGAAACATCTATCATTGCAGATCTTGATTCTTCAAAGCGATGTTCAGGTAAGAGAAATAACGTTTATAGGAACAGCCTCTGCGATGGGAGAGGAAAGTGACGGGTCATCGGCCCGTAACAATTTCGGCCCATAACAATTTCGGCCCTTTACAATTTCCGTCCAAAAGAAATAAGGCCCATAAAATTTCGGCTCACAATGGATATCTTAATAAAATAATGAAAAAATATAATTGTTTGATGCACCAAAAGACATTACTTTTTGTTTCTTGATTTGTGTCTATGTTTATTTCGATTCTAAATTCAGTGTTCTCACTAGGATTTTTAAACTGAAAGTTGGATTCCAGGAATCTGACTCGGGGAAAGAGTTGGATTCCAACCTGAAAAGTTTGGCAGGCAGTATTAGGCTACTTGTCATCCACATTTTAATGGGTATTTGGTGAGTGATAAAGAATTACGCATTCCAATACATTGGTTCTTAGTCTCCCGTAAAGGGTAAAGCCATGCCTACCTCCTCAAATACCAGACTGTAGTGATTACCTGTGCACTGGATTTTTCACCTTGTTACACACCTCATAAACAATCATTTGATAAACAAATCAAGCTGAGCAGCTGATTTGGGATGCATGCCCCGAAAAAAGTTGTTGTCTGGTGGAATCCTTTGTTAGAATTATTTGTCGTCTGCCAGAAAAAGTTGTAATCTCAGACAACAGTATTGACATTTCTAAGAACTCTGAAATTGGTACCTATTTCATCTTTAAATATGATTCTGATCAGTACTAAGCAACAATGAAATCATGGATGGTGGTAATGAGTTTGAATATGCACCAGTGTAAATGGAGTGCCTTAACTTTATACTAGGTCAGGGGAAGCTGTAAACTTGGAAAATCAAGGTATGATGCACAGCAGGAGGGTCAGCATCATGTCCTCGGTCTGTATTCACCAACCATTCTTAGTCTTATTCTCCAAGATTTTCTAGACTTGAAAGTAACACAACTCCTGATTGGCTAAAACAAATGGTTTAGCCAATCAGGAGTTGTGTTACTTTCAAATGTAGAAAACTCTGGAGAACAAGACAAAGAACGTTCTTAAGAATGGTTGGTGAACATGGACCCTGGAATAATATCAGTATATAGAGGATATTTGGTTTTTTTTGGCGAGAGATCAAATTTATTTCATCTAGTGAATATCGTACGGTAATATTACCGATGCTGTTCACTCGATGAAATAAATAATGATCTTTCATGAAAAAAATAACAACAAATATTCTATTCATCTCATGCTTCTAAACCCTTTTTTGTTGGGACTTGTGAAGTACAGGAGAGCTCTTGGTATTTCTGTACCAATGAGTTTATCAGTCGGTAAATTCAGTGGTCAAAACGGTGAAATTATCAAACCATAATCCAGCATTATTCCCAAGAAACTATCTAAAAGCATGAACTAAAATATCTCAGTTTATGACAAGATTTCCATCTGCAAAAGGGTTCGTCTTCTAGGCCACTTAACCCTTTACCACACAATCCTGACTTTTAACGACTGAGAGAAGGAAGCCTTTGAAAACATTGTGGGAAAAGGAGAAAATGCTGGTAACCAGCATTTTCCCCTTTTTCCACAATGTTTTCTGCCCTACCCAAAACAAACTTTCATTTTTCAGTAACATATATTTTGTAGTCTGCAAATGCTTTCAATTTGGACCAGTCTAGAATTTTTGTCTTTTGGTAAAGGGTTAAGAAAACATTGTTAGGGATATGTTTGCTGGTAATGCGCATTAACTCTTTACCAAATTGTTAGCATTTGCTGACAAAATAATAAATGTAGCTCAAATGATGACTACTGTTTTTGATAGATAGAAAACGTGCGAAAAGGAGCAAATGCTGGTTCCTCCTTTTCCAGCAATGTTTTTGAAAATGTTCTTACTCTGGGTCATTACAAGTCAGGATTGTGTGGTAAAGGGTTAACCTGTCTTTGTTTTGATACTGTGAAGATTGAATCATTATTTGAATACCTCAAAGAGGTAAATATTTTCAGAAAAATTTAGGGTCTTATTTACTTGTTATAGTCTAAATGCAACTTGTTTTAAGGGCCTTTTTTTAATGTTACTAATGCGTACCTTTTACCGTTTACACATGTAGTTCTTCAAATTTCTAGTTCAGTACATCACGATATCCCTTCTCACCTTTGTTTATGATCCCAATATGACCTCAGCTGCTGACAGGTCATAAAAATCTATTCATTCATTCATTCTCTTTGTTTCAGCCAGTGGCTTGGGAAGTGCACTGTGCAAAGCTACTGGTAAAAGAAGCTCAAAGAAAGTATCAGTTGGTGCACTGGCAGCTGCTGTACAACTTACATCTTAGAATTGGGGTTAAACACCTTTTAAATCACTCAATCAAAGATAAAAACATAGTAACTAGCGATAACTGTTTTGTAAATTTATACATAAAATTTCTCTTTCTCAATAACGTTTACCTTAAGTAGTCCTCAGATTCTAATATTACAGAAAAGAGATGTAGATTCAATTACCCTTTCATACCAGACACAAACTATTAAGCGTGTGGGAATCTAAAGCATTTTTCAGATCGTGAATTGCATGTGATTCAAATGGTGGAATTTGTCTTTGACTGGGTAGAAAACATTCGGGAGGGTAGAAAACATCATGGGAAAAGGAGAAAATGCTGGTAACCAACATTTTCTCCTTTTCTAACAATGTTTTCCATAGCCTTTTCCCTCAGGGGTGCTAACCGTATACCTCACAATCCCATGTTTTAAGGACCCTTGGGAAGAAGCCTCTAAAAACATAGTGGGAAAAGGAGAAAATGCTGATTACCAGCATTTTCTCCTTTTCCCACAATGTTTTCTAGCCTATTAAGTTCCATCATTTTAGTCACATTTCAACTGATGTACACAAATCTAAGTCTAGATGCTTGTGGTTTGTTAAACAGTTAAAGGATGTTTCGTAAAGGATTAATGATATTCAGCATCTGAATTTCAGAAAGAAGTAAGAATGGTAGAAACTTTCTTTTTTTTATAACAATGTCATGTTATTACATAATTGATTACAGGATTTTATTGTATATTTAAGTACTTTTGAGCTACTGAAATGAGTGAGTAGAATTTCAAGCTTTTTGTGTATGTGCACTCATTTTTAACTAAAAAACTTTCTTCAGGTGTCCTTAACTCTTTACCACACGACAAAATTTTAGACATGTCCAAATTGAAGGCATTTGCAGACGACAATTTCAGTGCACCTCAAATAATTGAATTTGTTTCTGAAAGGTAAGAAAACATTGTGGGAAAAGGAGAAAATGCTGGTTACCAGCATTTTCTCCTTTTCCCACAATGTTTTCAAAAGACTTCTTTGTAAGGGTCGTTAAAACTCGGGATTGTGTGGTAAAGGGTTAAAATCTAACATGTGCTGTCAACTAACTGACCTTTAAAGCTCTGAATAGAAGAATCTCAGAAAAGGTCTGAATATTGCAATTTTACCCATTAGAGTGCCTATAACAACTCAAGGTGCTGTTATACCCGGTGTAGATCAAGATCATACTGCAAGGAAAATGTAGTCTAGATCTAGATTCAGCTTTGCTGAGAAATTCTGGATAAAAGCAACTTCGAAACTGCAATTGTTTAGGGTCTTACTTCTAGATTGAAACTGTTCAGTGGGTTTATTTAGTACCAGAGTACTAAAGGGTTTATTTAGTGCTAAGGCTGATTTTTACCAGATTACAGTAAAATCTGTCTTGGTGGCCACCTCCCTTAAGTGAACAACATGTATTCAGGAAACAATTGTGTTGAGCCCCATGGAAGGCAAATATGTTGAACTGTACCTGTATTAGCAAGCTTCTGTTTTAGCAAGCACATTTTCAAAGTCCCTTTGTGCTTGCTTAACCCTTTACTGCACAATGCAGCCTTTAAACAACCCAGGGCATGAAGCCTTTTGAAAACATTGTGGGAAAGGAGAAATTGCTGGTAACCAGCATTTTCTCCTTTTTACCTTAATGTTTTTTACCCTATCAAAGAAAAATTACACCATATGAGCACCATTGAAATTGTTGTCTGAAAATGCTTTCAGTTTGGACAAGACAAAATTTTGTCATCTGGTAAAGGGTTAACTCTTTACCAAGCAACAAAAATGTGGACTTGTCCAGACTGAGAGCATTGAATTTTGCAGATGACAGTTTGATTCACAAGTGGCTCAAATGATGAAGTTTGTTTTTGTTAGGGCTGAAAACATTGTGGGAAAAGGAGAAAATAATGGGTATTGTCATTTTCTCCTTTTCCCTCAATGTTTTCAAAATACCTGAGGAAAAAGCCTTTTGAAAACATTGTGGGAAAAGGAGAAAATGCTGGTAACCAGCATTTTCTCCTTTTCCCACAATGTTTTCTACCCTATCGAAGACAGAAATCATCATTTGAGCTACATTTAATATGTCGTCTCTAAATGCTTTCAATTTGGTCCATTTCAAAATTTTATCATTTGGTAAAGAGTTAACTCGTGACAAAATTTCACACTTGTCCAAATTGATAGCATTTGCAGATGCAAATTAAGTGTGGCTCAGTTGATTTATTTTGTCTATGAACGGTTACAAAACAGAATAGGAAGAGGATAAAATGCTGGTTACCAGCATTTTCCTTTTCCCCACAGGGTTTTCAAAAGCTCTTTCCATCAGAGTCATTAAAACACTGGGTTGTATTGCAAAGGGTAAACATACAGAAAGCCAAACTTAAAAACGTCACTCCATTTCCCACATTGTTTTCAAAAGCCTTTTTCCTCAAGGTCATTAAAACTCAGGATTGTTTTGTAAAGGACAAGTAGGATGTGCCCCAAAGTAAGAAGCAATCTTGGACATTTTAGGGTGTGGATTCGATCCCCATGGTTGACCAACAAAAAATTACATAAACAATAGTCTTCAGCAGATGAGACCTTAAACCTTTGTCCCATTTTTTGGTGCTATACACCATGCACCTTAGAGAACTAGGTGTAACATGGGATGGGTTTTATCCTGTATCTTGCACTATCTCTCAGTAACATAACTAACGGCCTTCTTGGGGCGTCACCTTGTTGGGCAACGGACAGCCACAAATGTAAACAGAAAAGCAATCAATCAGAAGAATTTGGCTTTTCACTTCTGTGTAATTTTTCTAAATATAAGTGCATATAGAAATCAGACAGACTTGATGTAGATCAATTAACCCTTAAAGTGCTGGAACCAACTTAACTTGTTTTTGCTGACAGTGTAGATCAAGATCAGACTGCACAGAATGTGCAGTCTGATCTTTTATCTACACTGTCAGCTACTTCATTGCATTTTCTGGCTAAAACAACCATGAGATGACAATATTTTGGATGTTTTTCTTCACTGAAAAGGTCCATTTCATAAATTCTGCACTGTAAGGGTTAACATCATGAATATAAAGTAACACATTGTGAGCATTTTTCTGTTTATAACTGTAACAGGATACTGGTACACTAAGTCTTGTTCATAATTGTCCCCTGCCAGCTGTTGCTTGTTCTAACTCTGTACTCTGCAAGTTATTTCTTAACTCTTTCGGCGCCAAATAAACAAACTCCGCCTCTTTTGATGGCTGTAAATACAGACTACTGAGTCTCCGGAAGATTTTTATCACAAAGGCTCGACGAAACAAGCGGAGGGTATAGATCAAAGATCAGACTGCACGTTCTATGCAGTCTGATCTTGATCTATTCCGTCCGCAAAAATCCCTGTTTTAGCCTATGGTGCTGAAAGGGTTAACTCTTAACCAAACAACCCTCAGGAATAATGCTTTTGAAAACATTGTGGAGAAAGGAGAAAATACTGGAAACCAGCATTTACTACTTTCCCACAATGTTTTCTAACCTTTTAGGAATGAATTCCTCTATTTGAACCAACTTTTATTTGTTGTCTGTAAATGATTTCAATTTGGACAAGTTCAAATTTTTGTGGTATAGCAAAAATTCAACTCTGTACCAAACTATTAGACCTATCCATATTTAAAGCTTTTTTTTCTTTGCAGTCCACAAGGTAAATTTGGCTCAAATGATGGGATTTGTCTTTGAAAGAGTAGAAAATACTGTTGAAAAGGATATAACACTGGTTACACTTTCTCCTTTTCCCACATGTTTTCAATAAACCTCTTTCTCCCAGGTCATGAAAATGTGGGATGACATGGTAAAGAGTTAAAATCAAACTGAAACTATTTGGGCCAAGACACATGGAAGTAACCATTGAAGGAAAGGAAATATGTTTTTAGCTCACCTGAGCACAAAGTGCTCAAGGTGAGCTTTTGTAATCGTGCTGTGTCCGGCATCTGTCATATGTTGTCAGTCATGCAGTTGTCAACATTTACCTTGTGTGCACTCTAGAGGCCACATTTTCAGCTTTATACTCATGAAACTAGGTCAGAATGTTTGTCTTGATAAAATCTTGGACAAGTTTGAAATTGGGTCACTTGGGGTGAAAAAGTAGGTCACTGGGCCAGATCTTAGAAAAACCTTGTGTGCACTGTAGAGGTCACATTTTCAGTTTGATACTCATGAAACTAGGTCATAATGTTTGTCTGATCTTGTTCTTCTACACCATCTGCATAGGCTAGTAGATTCAGGTTAAGCATTACAAGGACTGAAGTTAACTATCTGACACATAATGGCAGGTTTTCACGACCCTGATGGAGTCAGGGCTTTTGAAATCATTGTGGGAAGGGGAGAAAATGCTGGTAACCAGCATTTTCTCCTCTTCCCACCGTGCTTCTTCCTGGAATTACGAAGACAGCAATAATCTTTTAAGCTACATGTAATTTGTCGTCTTCAAATGGTTTCGATTCAAAAAAGTCTAAAGTTTTGCTGTTAGCTCAAAGGTTAACTCTTTACCAAGTGACAAAATTTTGGACTAGACTTATTTGAAAGCATTTACAGATGACATATAAAAGCTCAAATAATGACTTCTGTCTTTGATAGGGTATAAAACATTGTGGGAAAAGGAGAAAATACTAGTTACCAGCATTTTCTCCTTTTCCCACAATGTTTTCAAAAGCCTTCTTCTTCAGGGTCGTCGAAACTGGGCATAGTGTGGTAAAGGGTTAAAGGGACATTATGAACATTAACATCTATTGAAGTCAACATTTTTGGTCCATGATTAATGAGAAAAGAAATCAAGTCGGATTTTCCCCTTCATTTATACAGAGACATTTCAGGGCAACTGGGACTATTTTAGACACGTTTTTGAATATTACCCTTTGCAGACAACATTTTTGGTCCTCCAGCAGCCAACTTATGAAAACACCATGGCCAAAGGAAGAATAACTGAAGGGGAGAAATTTCTCCTTCTGTCACACTGTTTTATATGATTTTGTATTGAAATTCAAGATTTTGATCAGGTTTGTCATTATTAAGTTGCTTGTTTTAACTCTTGATGTGACCACAATATTATTGACTTCTCTACATTGAATGGATTTGAAGATGACAAACTAAACCTGGCTCAAATAATGGAAATGATTTTTGAAAATGGAGAAAAGATGAAGTGTAAAAGCCAGAGAAAATGATGGTAACCAGTATTTTCTCATTTTCCCACAATGCCTCTTTCTCAGGTTGTTAAAACTGAGGATTTGCAAATGGTAATCAATCTATCAAAGACAGTTTCCATCATTTGAGCCACATTTATTTTGTTGTCTGCAAATGCTTTCTGTTTGAACAATTTTACTCTTTTGGCCTGTGGTTAACTCTGTCAGGCAGCAAAAACTTTAAACCTGTCCAAATTGAAAGCATTTGCAGGCTACAAAGTAAATGTAGCTCAAATGATAGAATTCATCATTAAAAGGGTGAAAAACCTTTCGGGAAAAGGAGAAAATGCTGGTTTTCCAGGAATTTCTCCTTTATCCACAAGGTTTTCTAAAGCCTTTTTTTTCTCAATTGTTAAAAGTCTGGATTGTTTGGTAAAAAAATAAGAGTTAAAGAAGCAACTGATGTGTCAAATTCATTGCTTTTTCATTTGTCAAAGTTTTACGGATTTTTTTCTTTCAAATGTTGGCATTTTCATCCCCTTCTTTGCAAAGACCTGTTGAAGTTGGTATACTGGTATTCCATATTTAGTTAGGTAGGTAACGGGAGATTATCTTAAGAATAAGAAAGTTTGATTATATTTTGGACTTGAACCGTAACCTGATTTCAATTTACTCAATTTTCAACCTTCCACCTCTTTTTCTTCTCTTTTTTTTTTTGCATCTGGTTTCTATGCTCTAACAGGTTTATATTTAACACTGTGAATACTTACCTACCAGATTGCTTTGATGTTAAAATTTAACGCTTTCCAAAAAGAAACCCCATCTTTAGATCCACATTGTTGTGCCGTCTGCAAATTATTTTAATATGGACAAGTCTAAGATTCATCATCTGGTAAAGAGAAAACCCTTTAGCAAAGTATCTAGTGTTTTTAAGGATCGGCAACATTTTGTCGAAAACAATCCCTCGCCCTGAACCTTACCCTAACCCAGACGAATTGTGGCTCAAATCTTCCTCCCAGAGCTTTTCATGGAATAAATCTAGGAATTAGACAGAGCTTTTCATGGAATAAATCTAGGAATTTAGCAATCAGTATTCTGAAACATACATGGATTTTAACGAAACACCCTTTCGATGAAATGACATCCACCAGTTTTTAAGCCTTTACCAAACAATCCTGTTTTGACGACCTTGAGAAGTAAGGCTTTTGAAAACATTGTGAGAGAGGACTACATTTTCTCCTTTTCCACTATGTTTTCTACCCTTTCAGAGACAAATTCCATCATTTCAGCCACACTTAGTTTGCATAATTATCTTTTCAATTTTGACAAGTCTTAAATTCTGTCGTTCGGTAAAGAGTGAAGATACATGGCAAATTACAGCTTTTCACAATGATTGTTGGAAAAAATGCCGGTGGGCAACAGAGACTTTCAGCTCTATGTACATTTTTAGCTCCACTGGTTGAAGGCTAGCAAGCTTTAATAATGTCATGCCCCAGGGTGTCTATCATGCATAGTGTCCATCTGTGTGTTAATCATTCTGTGCATGTGTTACCTTTTATTTTAAGCATCTTCTCTGAAACTACCAGTCCATATTTTGATGACGGTTCTCAGAAATGATCCTGCCATGGCCTTCTTCAGAATTTCTTCAAAAAATTTGATTCTGATAAAAACTCTTGTTCCATGGCAACAAAATTGAAAAATATTGAAAATCTTTAAGATCTTTTCGTCCGAAACCAGAAGGCTAAGGGCAACCAAATTGGCATGTAGCTTCATCTAATAGATCTCTTCTAAAACTCTTCAAATTGTAACGCTTTGGTCAAAAATGGCCCAAATTATAACGCTTGGGTCAAAAATAGCCCTGCCCCAAGGGGTCACAAGTTTTACATGGGCTTATACTGTGAAAACTTTTAACAGCTACATGTCTCCTAACCATAAAGCATGGGGCTACCAAATTTGGCATGTAGTGGACCCCCTACCAATAGTATTCAAATTATAGCCCGTGGGTAACAGTTGCAATGGCCCCACCCCAGGGGTCACAAGATTTACATGAGCGTAAATATTGAAAATTAAAAAAAAAAATTATCCCAACCGCATAGCCAAGGGCTTCCAAATTTTGCACGCAACTTCAGATAGTAGACTTCTATACCAAATTTCACATGTGTCTTCATCTTGTGGACCTTTAGCAATATTGTTAAAACTATAGCCCAGGGTTAACACATTTTACAAAGACTTAAATAGTGAAAACTTTAAAAAAAATCTTCTGAAGTCAATATGACTGAAGTTTTTTACTGAAGTTTTTTTACCTATTAATGGAAACAACTCCTGTCATAATAGATATGAGCCATGCTCTGGCAAAAGGGGGGTTAATGCATTTCTGTGATGCATTGTGCCAATCAAGCCATCACGTAATAACTGAATCATGAGGTAGACTGGTCCATGGACAAACAGAAAATTGATTAGTAGCGATAAGTTTCAGCCCAGGTCAGCCTGTGCGGATTGCGCAGGCTGACCAGAGTCAATACTTTTCGCAGATGCATCAAGTCCCCTTTTCACAGAGCATGGCTCATTTATTGTTTGTTACCATTTACCTACCTTAATTGTCAAACTGCATTCTTACATGATTGGTGTTTAAGGTATTCAAGTTTTTGGGAAAGAAAATGCCCAGTTTTCAGTGAGAGTGATTTATTTTGATGTAAATAGTTATGATCAGATGAGTCAAATTTTTTAAAGCGAGCTTTCTATCATTCAGTTTTTTGTTCCGGAACTTTACCATTTATGCCATTGCAAAAATGTTTTCTGCTTTTAAGTTTTTGAAATCTTCCTGACAAACTGCACTCTTTGTTAGAGTTCATTTATATATGGCATGAATGTTACTTGATAGGACCTGCTTGTATTCACTGACATAATCTTTGCTTTTAGAAAATATAAAAGAAGACATAGATGTGACTTTTTTTTGGGGGGGGGGGGGCTTTTTTTGCTATGAAAGTTTAGTCCTATAAAGACTTAATATGATTGATGTCTGTCAGTGCAAATTAAGTACATGATACATTTGTTTAAAAGGCAGTGGAGCGATAAAAGGCCAATTCATGGCCCTCTTGTTTATCATTAAAAGATGAATCCTGTTGTTAAGTTACATGAAATTGTAATTTGACATCTGCAGTTGCTTTCAATATAGTCAAATCTAAAATTTTGTCATATGGTAAAAGGTAACAATCCTAGGATTAATAGACCCAGAATTTGCTTCAGTGATGGACCACTGAAAAGAGTCTGTAGCTGGCTTTAGGTAGCTGTTGAGCTTTTGGATTTTGTTTCACTGCTTTTGTATTCGATCCCAAATGGCTATTTATGTAGGCAAGACAGTGACTGCAGTACTGGTAAAACCCAGGAGACACATTAAGTCTTTACCAGATGACAAAATTTCAGACTGGTCCAAACTGAAAGTATTTGCAGGCAGCAAATTAAATGTTACTCAGATGAATTAATTTTTCTTTGAAAATTAAGAAAATATTTTGGGAAAAGGAGAAAATGCTTTTTCTTAAAAGCCTTCTCCCTTAGGTAATTTAAGTTAGAACTTTGTATTGTTTAGGTAACCCTTTACCACACGATCCCAACTTTTAACAACCCTATGGAAAAAGGCTTTTGAAGACATTGTGGGAAAAGGAGAAAATGCTGGTAACCAGCATTTTTTTTCTTTTCCCACTATGTTTTCTTTCCGTTGAAAGGCAGCAATCATCCTTTGAGCTACATATGAATTGACATCTGAAAGGGCTTTGAATTTAGATGAGTCAAATGTTTTGTTGTTTGGTATTGAGTGAAAAGTTATGGTAATATTTTTTCTATACATATGTTGATTGTATTATAGATTCTGTGTTGTAAAATGATATATAAACTACTCAATATGCATAAAGACCAAAGGGTATTGCATAGAAATTATCATTGACATGTAAAACTGATAAGGGCAATAAAGTCCATGAAACACCAATGGACTGGGCTGAGCGTGCATTTCAGCTGGTAACATGTTATAGGGCTTGAGACCAGGGGGTTGCTAGTTTGAATCCCCAGCTCAGCCATTTTCTGTTTTTTTTTGAGGATTGATGACAGTTATTGTGACATGATTGTTCCTCTAATCATTGTTCAATGATGGTAATATGGGAAAGCAGCCAGCAGCTTGGTAAGAATATTGTGCAAAGTACAGGTCAAAGAAAATGCCAGGAAAACAATGACAGGTGCACTGGCTGCCAGGGTATAACTGAAAATAGAGTTGAAAATGTGTTTCATGCCATACAAGTGGACAGACTGCTACAGTTTTGTCAAAGTACATCTACAAAACTCTCACAGCTGTGGGTAAGGATTGAACTTAGAATCTCTTGCTGCCTTAAACTCTTTACCAAACGACAAAATTTTAGACTTGTCCAAATCGAAAGCATTTGCTGACGACAACATAAATGTGACTCAAAAATTGAAATTTGATTTGGGACGGGTAGAAAACATTGTGGGAAAAGGAGAAAATGCTGGTTACCAGCATTTTCTCCTTTTCCCACAATGCTTTCAATAGGCTACTTTCCCAGAGTTGTATTAAAACAAGGGATTGTTTGGTAAAGGGTTAACAATACTTTCACCACTGAAAATATCCATTTCACATTATTCACTTATTCACATTTACTTATTCACTTACTTGATATTTGATTATAGATCATTTGGAATTGCAAATATAATACTGAAAGTAATCACATGACTTATGCATATTTTAGAATACATATACATGTATACAATATTGTAAACTATGTAAAGTTTTGGGCAAATAAACAATGTTCTGTTTTGTCCTTATTTAACCAATGAGCCACACCGGACAGTTGTTGCATGTCACCAGAACATTTTCAAAATGAACATTTTTGGTTTGATTAACCCTTTATTAACTCTTTACCTTACAACAAAAATTTAGACTTGTCCAAATTGAAAGCAACTGCAGACAACAATCTAAATGTGGTTCAAATAATGGAAGATGTTTTTGATAAGGTAGAAAACATTGTGGGAAAAGGAGAAAATGCTGGTTACCAGCATTTGCTCCTTTTTCCACAGTGTTTTCAAAAGGCTTCTTCCTCGGGACATTAAAATGGGGGATTGTGTGGTAAAGAGTTAAACAGTCCCTTAGCATTTTATCCTTTTCCTACAATGTTTTTTTAGCTCACCTGAACACAAAGTGCTCAAGGTGAGTTTTTTTGATCATGCTGTGTCCGGCATCTGTCGTCCGTTGTCCATCATGCATCGTCAACATTTACCTTGTGTGCACTCTAGAGGCCACATTTTCAGCCAGATCCTCATGAAACTTAGTCAGAATGTTTGTTTGGATAAAATCTTGGACAAATTCGAAATTGGGTCACATGAGGTCAAAAAGTAGGTCACAGGGCCAGATGTTAGAAAAACTTTGTGTGCACTGTTAGAGGCTACATTTTCAGCCTAATACTTATGAAACATGGTCAGAATGTTTGTCTGGATAAAATCTCGGACAATTGGGTAATGTAGATTTGAAAAAGTAGGTCATGGGGCCAAATCTTTAAAAAGCTTGTGTGCACACAAGAGGCCACATTTTCAGCCTGATATGCAGGAAACTGGTTAGAGTGTTTGTCTGGATGAAATTTTGGACAAGTTTGAAATTGGGTCTTGTTGGGTCAAAAAGTAGGCCATGGAGCCAAATCCTAGGAAAGGTTTGTGTGCACTCTAGAGGGCACATTTTCAGCCTGATACTCATGAAACTTGGTCAGAATTTTTGTCTTGATAAAATCTTAGACAGGTTTGAAATCAGTTTATGCTGGGTCAAAAAGTAGGTCACAGGGCCAAATCTTAGAAAAAGCTTGTGTGCACTCTAGAGGCCATATTTCCAGCCTAACACTCATCAGACTTGGTCAGAATGTTTTTCTGAGTAAATTTTGGATTGATTATAAATTGGATCATGTCGGGTCAAAAAGTAGGTCACTGGGCCAAATCTTAGAAAAACCTTATGTGCACTCTAAAGACCATACTTTCAGCTGGTTTGTATGAAACTTGGTCAGAATGTTTATCTTGATAAATTCTTGGACAAGTTTGAAATAGGGTTACATTGGGTCAAAAAGTAGTCACTGGGCCAAATTTTAGAAAAACCTTACGTGCACCACAGAGGTCACATTTTTAGCCTGATACTCTTGAAATTTGGTCAGAATGTTTGTCTTGATGATGTAATGGACAAGTTTGAAATTGGGTTACATCGGGTCAAAGAGTAGGTCAATGGGCCACATCTTTGATAAACCCTGTGTGCACTGTAGTTGCCACATTTTCAGCTTGATACTAATGAAACTTGATCAGAATGTTTGTCTTGATAATATCTTGGACAAGTTTGAAATTTGGTAACATTGGGTCAAAAAGCAGATAACTGGGTCAAATCTCTTAAAAGCCTTATGTGCACCATAGAGGTCACATTTTCAGCCTGATACTTTTGAAACTTACCGGTAGTCAGAATATCTGTGTTAATGATATCTTGGACAAGTTCGAAATCAGGTTACATTGGGTCAGAAAGTAGGTCACTGGGCACCTGATTATATCTTGGACGAAGTCAAAATTTGACCATGTCTGGTCCAAAAGTAGGTCTTTACACTCATGTGTTTTACATCACAAAAACCAGGATCTCTTCAGCTCTATCAACTGTAGATGGCTTTACCCAGGTGAGCGCTTTAGGGCCGATGGCCCTCTTGTTTTATAAAAGATTAGAAAATATTGTGGGAAAACTCAAAAGAAGAAAATGCTGGTTACCAGCATTTTCTTCTCTTCCAACAATGCTTTCAACGGTTTTCTTTATCAGGGTTGTTGAAACTAGGAGTTGTAAAGAGTTAATGCTTCAAATTTGGACAGTTCATACATTTGTTTTAGGGTTATTTAAGAAATAATCTTCTTTCTGTTGTGGTTTGTCATTCAATAAACCACAGTGGTGAGTTTTGTGTCACAAAAAATAAACCATGAGGGCGATCAGCCTAGTGGGTTGTCCATTTCGCCTTTTAACTCACAACTGTGGTTTATTCAATGACCAACCAGATAAAAAGAGTTTATTTCAATTCTAAAATGAGCAACACTTGATCAAAGGGAAACAAGTTCAAAAACAGAGAGATTTTTGTCTTTGTTGGACACAGCTTCTTTCCAAGGGTAAAGGTCATGTTAATGACGTAATCATGCACCATTCATGATGCCATTATTGCAGCTACATATACAGTGTAAGGATGTTTAACCCTTTACCACACAATCCTGACTTTTAACTGGTAACCAGCATTTTCTCCTTTTCCCACAATGTTTTCTACTCTATCAGGGAGAAATTCCCTCATTTGGGCCAACTTTAATTTGTCATCTCAATTTGGACCAGTCTAAATTTTGTCGTTTGGTAAAGAGTTAAAGTAGACACTTCTCCATCTTTATTCATAGTCAGTTATTTTATTTTCTCCCTGTCAAAGCACAGAGAAGGATGAATTTAAATGTATATGTTATCATGTTAGTAATCATGAACTGACACATGTTTTTCATTGATTAAATGTCGAAGGGTGGAGACGTGGTACAACCATGTGCCACCTACAGTATATAGAATGATGTTGGTTTTACCACACTTTCTTCTGTTGCATTGTGTTTATAGAGCCAAGTTCATGTGTCATGCTAGAATGGATAATTAAATCTTTACCAAACAACAAAATTCAATAGCAAAACAAATTCAAAGCATTTGCAGATGACAAAGTAGGATTGTGTGGTAAAGGGTTAATAAGATGTGATGTTGATGAAATAATGTAATGTCCATAAGGCAGAATAATATCAATACCTCCTATACAACTTTGACAAAAACCTTTGAAAAAAAACAAGATTAACTCTTTACCACACAATCCCGACTATTAACAACCCTGTAAAAGTTTAGCCTTTTGAAAACCTTGTGGAAAAAGGAGGAAATGCTGGTAACCAGGATTTTCTCCTTTACCCGCAATGTTTTCTACCATTCACAAAACATTTTTAGTTCACCTGAGCACAAAGTGCTCAAGGTGAGCTTTTCTGATCGTGCTGTGTCAGGCGTCCGTTGTCCATCATGCAGTTGTCAACATTAACCTTGTGTTCAGTCTAGAGGCCACATTTTGAGCCAAATCCTCATGAAACTTGGTCAAAATGTTTGTCTAAATAAAATCTTGGACAAATGTGAAATTGGGTCACATGGGGTCAAAATATAGGTCACAGAGCAAGGTCTTACAAAAAAACTTGTGTGCACTCTAGAGGCTACATTTTCAGCCTGATACCCATTAAACTTGGTCAGAATCTTTGTCTTGATAAAATCTTGGACAAGTTCAAAATTGGGTCATGTTGGGTAAAAAAGTATGTCATGGGCCAAATCTTAGGAAAACCTTGTGTGCACTCTAGAAGCCACATTTTCAGAGTGTTTGTCTGGATAAAATCTCAGACAAGTTCGAAATTGGGTCATGTCGGGTCAAAAAGAAGGTCACTGGGCCAAATCTTAGAAAAATCTTGTTTGCACACTTGAGGCCACATTTTCAGCCTGATACACATTAAACTTGGTCAGAATGTTTTTCTGCATAAAATCTTGAACAAGTTTGAAATTGGGTCATGTTGGGTCAAGTACCAAAAAGGTAGGTCATTGGGTCAAATCTTGGAAATTGCTTGTGTGCACTCTAAGAGGCCACATTTTCAGCCTGATACTCATGAAACTTGGTCAGACTGTTTGTCTGGATAAAATCTTAGACAACTTTGAAATTGGGTCACATGGAAGCAAAAAGTAGGTCACTGGGCCAAATCTTAGAAAAAGCTTGTGTGCACACTAGAGGACACATTTTCAGCCTGATACACATTAAACTTAGTCAGAATGTTTTTCTGTATAAAATCTTGAACAAGTTTGAAATTGGGCCACATTTTCAGCTTGATACTCATGAAGCTTTGTCAGAATGCTTTTCTTGATAAAATGTCGGACAAGTTTGAAATTGGGTCATGTCAGGTCAAAAAGTTGGTCATTGGGCCAAATCCTAGAAAAAGCTTGTGTGCACTCTAGAGGCTACATTTTCAGCCTGATACTTATGAAACTTGGTCAGAATGTTTGTCTTGATAAAATCTTGGACAAATTTGAAATTGGGTCATGTCGGGTCAAAAAGTAGGTCACAGGTCAAATCTTAAAAAAACCTTGTGTTCTGAATCTAACGGCCACATTTTCAGCCTTATACTCATGAAACTTGGCCATAGTGTTTGTCTAGATGAAATCTTGGAAAAGAATTATATCAAGTCACGTCAGGTCAAAAAGTAGGTCACTGGGCCAAATCTAAGAAAAACCTTGTGTGACTCTAGATGCCACATTTTGAGCCAGATTAGAAATTCAAAAAAGGCTAAACCAGTCAAAAGGTAGATCACTTACAATTGTGTGTTTTACATTATCATGACCAGAATCTTTTCAGCCTTACCAATCCTAGATGACTGTACTCATTTGAATGCTTTTAAGGGCCAATGGCCCTCTTGTTCAATTTTTCAATCACATTTATTTTGTTGTCTGCTAATGTTTTCAATTTGGACCAGTCAAAAATTTTGTTGTTTGGTAAATATAGCTTGGATGATGGGATTTGTCTTATGAAGGGTAGAAAACATTCTAGAAAAGGAAAAAATGCTGGGTACCATGCTTCACCATGTTTTTCGAAGTCTTCTTTATCAGGGTCATTAAAACATGATTGAAAATCAGGTGTCCACTCTGGTACCATTCTTTGAATGTTACAAGATTGTAACTTCTTCACCAAACAATCATGACATTGTGTTGTAACAATGCTGAAGAAGATTGCCTTAGAAACATTGTGGGAAAAGCAGGAAACAATGGTGACCAGCATATTCTCCTTTTCTCTCAATTCTTCCTTCTCTTTCAAAGACAAAAACTGTCATTTGTGCCAAATTTAATTTCCTGTGAGCAAAGACTTTCAATTTAAACTAGCCCAGAATGTTGTTAAGTGTGTGGTAAGGAGTTAACCAAAATTTTAGATTTGTAATTAGTAAGCATTTGCAAACAACAAATGAAGTATAGCTAGATTAAATTGATTTGTCTTTGAAAGGGTTGAAAACATAATGTGGGGAAAGGAGAAAATAATGGTTACCAGCATTTTCTTCTTTATCCACACTGTTTTCAATTGTGGGGAAAGGAGAAAATGCTGGTTAGCAGCATTTCCTTCTTTTCCCACAATGTTTTCAAAGGCTTCTTCACCAGGGTTGTTAAAACACAGGATTGTTTGGTAAAAGGTTAAAACAGTTTCATGGACAAAAAGTGTGAATTACTGTTTTATTGGGTAAATCATGTCCTATGAAATTAGACCAGCTCATGTTTCAAGAAAATTTATTCTTGATGACACAATCAAAGCATTCTGTCTGGCTTCATCAATTGATGTGGAGGGAGTTACGTACAGTCTAATGATTGGCCAGAAATAACTTGCAGTTTGGGAGAATTTCTTGTGAAGGCAAGCATTTTCGCTTAGTAATGGGTTAAATATGAGAACATTGTGGTAGAAGAAATAATGGCATATAGAAGGAATTTATATTTTTGCTACAGTATTGTCACATGGAATTACTGTCGACACCCTTGTTAAGTCTTGCTTTTGAAAAGAAAAAACGATGTGAGAAAATTTTCAGAAAGTAGATCTAAAAACCAGAATCATTATTTTGACCACAAATATTCACTTGCAGGTCTCCGAGAAGGCCACTGTTGAAACCATAATGGCAGAAGGAGAAGTTTGTTTTGCTGGCCATTTCTGCTGTTTCCACAATATTATATGACCCTGAGGAAGACAACATGAAAATATTGTTGGAAAAGGAGAAAAGGCTGGTAACCTGAACCTGGTGATATGAAAAACATCAAACAGTCCAAAAACCAAGAGATTACATGACTGTGTGATAATATTCCTGTTAATGGATAGCTTTGACAGGGGTTAGATTCCTAAAACATTCATGGCTACTAAATCTAATCAACATGACTGTGATTTTCACACAAACAATATGCAAGAGTCCCTTTCCTACCAAATGACACAAGTTTGGGAGACAGTAATGTTGCGCAGTATCACAAATTGAGACTTTTTTTCATTTGTAGTCTTAACCAATCAATGCTGAGTTTCAAGGACCCTGCAAAAGAAGCTTTTTCTTAATATTTCAAAAAAAAAAAGGAGAAAATGCTGGTAATGGGTAGTTTCTTTCTCTACAATCTTTTCTACCCATTCATAAATAAATCTCATCATTGGAGCAGTGGTAAAAGTGCTTTGAATTTGTACATGTCTAAAATATGTTTCCACCCCTTTCAAAGACAAATCCCATCATTTGAATCAAACAAATTTCAATCATTTGAAATTTGCTGCCAAATTTCTCGTATAATTCTTATTTGGTAAAAAGGTTAGTTATACACCAGCTCTATCAGTTTTCCCTTTGGGTTATAAGCTCCACAGGCCAAAAGCCAGTGAGCTTATGGCATGGCCTTGTGTCTGTTTTGCTTGGTTGCATATGCACAGTGTAGGACCGGAAGTATGCATTGTCTGTATTTGTAGCACAGTCAAATGATCAAGGCATCCCCATTGCTCTGAGAAACGTTCACAGCATACATACATGTTCCTGATATGGTCTATACATAATAAACAAACAACTGGATATGAATATTTTATAATAACTATCAAAATTAATGAAAAAGCACCAGCTAGACTTGCCGTGTAAACACACAATTTTCAACATCAAGTGACAGATCGTCACTGTACAGAATCCCAAGTCACATACAATGCATACTTCCGGTCCCACACTGTGATATACGTGTTTACTTTTATTTCAAACATCTTCTTGTCAAAATATAGTTTTGACTGAACTTCACAGAGATGATCTTGCCATAGTGCTCTTCAGAATTCCTTCAAAAAGTTCAGTTCCATTTAAAACTCTCTTGTTGCTATGGAAACAAAATTGAAAAATATTGCAAATCATTCTTCTCTGCCAAAACAGCTTTGTGTAAGTGATCTTTGGTAGACTTCTTTGAGGTTTCTTGATATAGTTATGATCAGGCAAAGAACATGGCTGCAGTGGGCTTGGCTTTTATAGCTCATAACAATCTATTAACACCTGTATGCTCTTTACAAATATATGTCTTGCCATTTATCTCCCTTGATTATCAAACTAAAGCATGATTGGTATTGTATATCCCATTACCAAACAACAAAATTTTGGACTGGTCAGAGTTCAAAACATTTGCAGACAACAATAATAATTATTCAAATGTGGCTCAAATGATGGTATTCATGTTTAAAGGGATAGAAAACATAGTGGGAAAAGGAGAAAATGCTGGGGTTTTTTTATATGATGGATTTTTTTCATAATTTATGGAGTTATTGCCCTTTGTTATTTTACAGATTGGATTTTTGTCAGGAGCATAACTCTCAAAGTATGAAAGCTACTGGCTTCAAACTTGATATTCAGATAGATCACATTGAGGATATGTGCAGATCAGAAGAACTTTAACTCTGTCTTCAAATTTTTTTTTACTTATTGCCCTTAGTTGTATTACAAATTAGATTTCTGTCCAGAGCTTTACTTCCAAAGTGTAAATGCTTTTGACAAATGCAGTGCACAAGAACCATAAGTGTGTCTTCACTATTTTTTGAGTTATAGCTGTTTGTTACTTTACAAATTAAATATTTGTCCAGAGCATAACTCCCAAAGTATAAAAGCTATTGAATTCAAACTTAATAATTATATGAATAGATCATGTTGAGGACAAGGGCAATGCACATGATCTATAACTCTGTCTTCAGTATTTTTGGAGTTATTGCCCTTTATTATTCCACATTTTGGGTGTTTCACTTAACACTTCAGATGCAGATAGATCATACCGAGTGTAACCAAGATCCATAACTCTGTCTATATTATTTTTGGAGTTATTGACCTTATTTTTTTTTTTTTGTCCAGAGCATAAATTTCAAAGTATTAAAAGTATTGAGTTCATACTTCAAATACAGATAGATCTCATTGAGGACTAGTGCAGTGCACAAGATCTGTCACTCTGTCTTCACCATTTTTGGAGTTATTGCCCTTGGGTACTTTTTTGTTCGCCTGCAACAGTTCTAGTTTAAAAAGACAGTGGAGCAATACAGGGTCATCATGGACCCCTTTTTATCAGTATTTTGGGTCTTTTCTGTACAACAGCTTACAGGTTATTCAATATTGTGAGAAGTATTTCCCCTTTACCACAAGACTTTGTGTTTGCACCTTCCAACACTAGAATACTAACAAATACATTTGCAACGGGAAAATGCTGGCCACCAGGAATTTTCTACTTTTCCCACAATGTTTTCAACCATTTCAAAGATACTTCTGTCACTTGAGTCATTTCAAATTGTCATCTGCAAAAGCTTTTCAAGATAGTCAAGTCAACAATTTTATTATCTGAAATAGAATATTAACTCTTTACCAGACACCTAACTTTTAAACTTGCCACAATTTAAATTTTTGCAGATGTCAAATTAAATGTGGTTTTGAGAGACTGAATCTTTTAAAGGGCAGAAAACATTATGGGAAATGGAGAAAATGCTGGTTATCAGCATTTTCTCCTTTTTCAGCAATTTTTGCAATAGCCTTTTCCCTCAGATTTGTTAAAACTCCAGCTTGTTTGGTAAAGAGCTGAATCAAACAGTTTGTAGAAAGCTGTAGTAAATCTGTCAATATTTGTTCAACAGAGATTGATTTACTATCTCACCACCTTGGGTAACTTAATTAAGAAGCTTTTGTCGACAGTGTAGAATCCAAAATCAGACTGTAGTACAGAACATGCAGCTGATCTTCATTCTACACTGTCAGAAAATCTGGTCATGTGTGGTGGACTTCTATTTTTAATCCACAGTAGGCCAAAGGGGAATCTGTTTCCATCAAAAGGGTTTTAACTCGTTATAAAAAGGCAAAATTTTACACTCCTCCAATTATTAAGGACATTAACAAGACAAAGAAAGAAGAGTTTTGACTGGATTATTTTTAAAAAGGGTTGTAAACATTGTTGGAGGAGAAAGTGGCTGGCCACCAGCACTTTCTCTCTCTCCATTGATGCTTTCAAAAGCCGTCTTCCTCAGAGTAGTAAAAAGATGGGATCATGTAGTAAAGGGTTAATCCAGAGAACAGTAGATTTTTAAAATGGAGATGCTTCCAGATGTTACAATTTCCAGGCTGTTTTGGCAAGAAAGAACAAATATCGGACTGCAGAGTTAGAAATGCAAACCCAACTAAAGTTGTGCTGGGCACGTAACTCTATGAAAGTGCGGTGTGAATAGTGAGGTTCTTCTTTGAGAAGGCATCTTTGCTAGCCTAGGGTGACGGTCACTATGTTGTGCTACACACTCTTGGCTGATCAATTCGAAATTCATATTCCCTGTCTACTTGATTTTGATAGTTATCAGCCCTAGAATTAAAATATCAAAAGCCAATCAAACGTTGTGTGACATAGCAATTTTGGAAAACTCCACATACATATTGACAGTCCAGCATGTGGTGTTTGGATGTGCCCAAAAACTTCATTTAACTGATTTATTAATGTGAATGTTGAAGTTAATTTGTTTGTATATATATTTTGGTGATAATTCACAGCCTATCCTCCTCGGATTGGCATTTTCATTTATGTTTTGCTAATGATGGATAGCAAATGTAACACAAAATTTGATTGGTGCTTTAGAACAGAATGCCATCAATGATATATAGTGCAGGTAGTGCAGGGACTACAAATTTTGACTAGATAGCCAAGGGTTAATAGAGCAGCATAGTGATTGTTACCCTTGGCTAGCAAAGATGCTGAGAGGTTAGAAAGCATAGTTGGGAAAGGAAAAATGATGGTTAGCAGTTTTTTCTCCTTCTGCCAGAATGTTTCCCAATTCCGATGTGAGCACTTTCTCCTCCAACGGTGTTCTCTACCATTGTAAAGACAAATTATATCATTTGAGCCGTGTTCAATAATTACATGTATGTCATCTGGAAATGTGTCCAGTACAGATGTGTCTACAATATTGTCCTCTGGTAGAGAGTTAACCCTTTACCAAACGACAAATTTTTAGACTTGTCCAAATTGAAAGCATTTTCAGATGACAAAATAAATGGGACTCAAAAATTGAAATTTGTTTTGGGAAGGTTAGAAAACATTGTGGGAAAAGGAGAAAATGCTGGTTACCAGCATTTTCTCCTTTTCCCACAATGTTTTCAAAAGGCTTCTTCTTCAGGGTCTTTAAAACCTGTGATTGTGTGGTAAAGAGTTAAGGCTTAACTCTTTACCAAACAACAAACTTTAAGACTTGGCCACATTCAAAACATTTGCAAATGACGGATAAATGTGACCCAAAAATGGAATTTTCTCTTTTAAAGGGTAGAAAACATGATGGAAAAAGGAGAAAATGTTCAGGTTACCAGCGTTTTCTCCTTTTCCCACAATGTTTTCAAAAGGCCTCTTTCTCGGGGTCGTTAAAAGTCTGGATTTTGTGGTAAAGGGTTAACTTTTTTTTTTTTGAGGGCATATTTGAGACTGATCCAGATTTAACCATTTCCCAAACAAGCCCTGGTTTTCACATGTCTGCAGTACAAGTCTTTTGAAAACACTGTTGGAAAAGGAGAAATTGCCTGTAACGAGCAATTTCTCCTTTTCCCACAGTGTTTTCTACCCTTTTTGAGAACTTTCTGCAGTTTTCATCAAATTTAAAATTGTTGTCAGCAAACTCTTTCAATTTGGACCAGTCCAAAATTTGTCGTTTGGGAAAGGGTTAAAGCATTGGTAGACAACAGATAGATTAGTTTTAATAGACAGAATTTGTCTTTGAAATGGTAGAAAACATTGTGAGAAAAGGAGAAAATGCTGGTGTGGAAAATGCTTGCAAAGAAAAACAAATCTAGTGATAATTTTAAGTGTTTTTCAATTACATGTAATTTTGATTCAATGCAAAAAATTTTGTGTAAGCCCCTTTAACTCTTGACTATACAACAAAATATTAGACTAGTCATAATTGATAGCTGATGACCACAATTTTTTCAAAAGCCATCTTACTCAGGGTGGTTTACTCAGGGTGGTTGATTGATTGATTGTATGGTGTTTAATGCCGTTTTCAACATTATTTCAGTCATATCACAGTGGCCAGTGCACCTATGCATGCTTTCCTGGAGTTTCTTTTACCAGTGCTCCACACAATATTCTTTCCAAGCCACTGGCTGCTTTCCCACATAACCATCGTCGAAACAATGGTCAGCGGTGAGAGAGGAATGAATCCTGTCGCGATGACTATCATCAATCCTAGGAAAAAAATTGGCCAAGCTGAGGATCGAACCAGCAACCTCCTGTTCTCAAGTCCTGTACGCTACTGACTGAGCTACGGGGGCTTGGCACTCAGAGTTGGCAAAAGTCAAGACTGTGTGATAAAGAGTTAAACACCATTTAAACAAACTCAGAGCTCTCAGTGCTTTGATCTGCATATGCCGAATGTGTACACCTTGCATGTCAATTTAGTTTTTTATGCAGGTATCAAAGGACAATGTTTTGCTGGGTAAATAACAAAAGAAAGTGAAAGTTGATACCCTTTATTGTAGGGATGTTGATACTACATAACCCTTTAGGAAGGGCAACATTTTGGACCTGTTGAAATCCAAATCATTTGCAGATGACTAATTAACTCTTTACCACACAGCAAAGATTTAGTCTGGCCCAAATTGGATGCTGAGAACAAATTAAGTACATGTATAAACCCTTTAACCACACAATCCCGGGTTTTAACAACCCTGAGGAAGAAGCCTTATGAAAACATTGTTGGAAAAGGAGAAAATGCTGGAAACCAGCATTTTCTCCTTTTCCTACAATGTTTTCTACCCTATAAAAGAGAAATTCCATCAGTTAAGCCACATTTAAATTGTCGTCTGCATATGCTTTGAATTTGGACAAGTCTACATTTTTGCAAACAAAATGTAGACTTGTCCTCATTGACAGCATTTGCAGATAACAATTCAAATGTGGCTCAAATGATGAAATTTGTCTTTGATAGTGTAGATAACATTGTGGGAAAAGGAGAAAATGCTGGTTACCAGCATTTTCTCCTTTTTCCACAATGTTTCCAAAAGCCCTCTCTTTCAGAGTAGTTAAAACTCATGATTGGGTAGAAAATATTGTGGAAAAAGGGGAAAACTGCTGGTTACTAGCATTGTCTCCTTTTCCCAAAATGTTTTCAGAAGCCATTTCCATCAGAGTTGTTAGAACTCAGTATTGTGAGGTACACATGGTTCAAATGGTAGAATTTGTCTGTGGAAAGATTGAAAACATTTTGAGAAAAGGATAAAGTGCTGGTCAACAACAATTTATTCTTTTCCCACAATGTTTTCAAAAGCCCTCTAGATCAGGGTCATTAAAACTTGTGATTGTTTGGTAAAGGAACCCGAAGTGAAGAGAATATTAATTTTTACCCAACAAACATATTCAGTCTGAAATAAATGCCATTTCAAGATTTCTCTTGTACAGAATGTTTTAGCAAAGCAGACAGCATAGATCAAAGATCAGGCTGCACGTTTTGTGTAGTCTGATTTTCATTTATACTGGCTGCTAAAGCAACTGTAGTTGTGAAAGGCACATTAACTCTATACCAAACAATCCTGAGTTCTAACAACCTTGCAAAAGAAGAAAGAAAAAGAAAACTTTCAAAAACATCGTGGGAAAAGGAGAAAATGCTGGTAACCAGCATTTTCTTCTTTTCCCACAATGTATTTCAATCAATTAAAGGCAAGTTTCATCATTTGAGCCAACCATGATTTGTCATGTGCTACTATGAATTTGAACTAGTCTTAAAATTTCTGTCATGTGGTAAAGAGGTATTAGGGTTGAATATAGGTACTACTGAAAATTGTATTTTGAAGGAAATAAAACATTCCTGGAAAAGGAGAAAATGCTGCTTACTAGTATTTCCTTCTTTCTCACATTATTTTCAAAAGCAATCTTTCTGAGGGATGTTAAAATTTAGGATTGTTTGGTAAAGGGTTAATCCCTTACCAAACTATCCAATGTGTTAATGACCATGATAGTGAAAGCTTCTGAAAGCATTGCTAGAGAAGGAGAAAATGCTGGTTGCCAGCTTTTTCTCCTCATCCGACAAGGTTTATCCTGTCAAAGACAAATCCGCCATTTGAGTCATGGTGTCATCTGCAAATGGTTTTTAGCTCCACTGGCCAAAGGCCAGCAAGCTTATGCCATGGCCCTGTGTCCGTTGTGTGTGTGTGTGCATCTGTCCTTCCGTCTGTGTGTAAACATCTGTTTCAAACATCTTCTTCTCTGAAACTACCACTACCAATTTTGACCAAACTTCACAGAAATGATCCTGCCATGGTTCTCTTTAGAATTTCTTGAAGAACTGATTGTTGCTATGGCAACAAAACAAAAAAAAAATTGAAAATCTTCTTGTCTGAAACCGTAAGGCGTATGGGTACCAAATTTGGCATATAGCTTCATCCAATGGACCTCTATCAAGTCTCTTCAAATTATAGCCCTTGGGTCAAAATTGGCCCCACCCAGGGGGTCACAAGTTTGTATGGGGTTATATAGTGAAAATGGACCTCTGCCAAGTTTCTTCCAATTACAGCCCTGGGGTCAAAATTTGCCCCGCCCTGGGAGGGTCACAAGTTTTACATTGGCTTATAGTGAAACATTCAAAACTCTTTTACCTGTAAATCATAAGGCCTAGGCCTACCTGATTTTGCATTTACGTATATTTCTCAAATGGACCTCAACCAAGATTGTTCAAATTAAAGCCCTGGTGTCAAAATTGGCCTCACCCCATGGGTCGTAAGTTCAACATGTGCTTATAGAGCTTATAAATTTTTAAGTCCTCTTGTTCGAAACCATCTGGCCTGGAATTCTAATGTTTGGTATGTAGGGTTTGTACTTAGTAGCCAGTGGAGCGAAACAGGGCCATCACGGCCCTCTTATTATTTGGTAAAGTCTAAAATGTTCTCGTTCGGTAAAGAGTTAAATATTGGGACTGAAAGCTGTCAGCACTTAGATTTTCTTGCCAGTCACTTTACCTTGGATGTAGTGAAGTTGTCCTTTATACACTGGTTGGTTTATTTGGTATATAACAGAAAGATATGAAAGTTGATACGGTAGTCAGTGGAGGAGTGTAGAGTCAACATTAAAATTAATATTGTAAGCTAATAAAGCTCTACTTGATTACTTGTAGAGATGGATGGAGAAGGAAATAACCTAAAAGGTAGGGGATTAGCATTGGAGTTCATCCATTCATTTATCCATCCATTCATTTGTTTATTTGTTTGTTCATTCATTTGTTCTTTCATTCATTTATTTATTCATTTATTTACTTTTCATTTCCAGTGAACCATTTACCAAACAGTACCTTTTTTAACAACCTTTATTCAGAAGGTATTTTAAAATAGTGTGGTAAAAGAAGAAAATTTTGGTAAACAAGCACTTTTTTCTTTTTCCATGGTGTTTTCTAAACTTTCTTAGACAAATTCCATTTCTTTAGCCACTTTTAATTTGTTGTCAGCAAATACTTCCAACATGGGTTATAACTTGTGGAATTTATCATTCTTAAAACATCCTTAACCTTTTTCCGCACAGTCCCAAGTTTTAAAGACCCTGAAGAAAATGGCTTTTGAAAATATCATTAAAAAAGGAGAAAATACTGGTAACCAGCGTTTTCTCCTTTTCCTCCTTTTGCTACAATGTTTTCTAGCCTATCAAAGAAAAATTTCACCATTTGAGTCACACTGAAATTGTCGTCTGCGAAAGCTTTCAATATTGGACAAGGCTAAAATTTTGTCGTCTGGTAAAGGGTTAAACATTATTTACTATGTGGGAGTGATAGAATATTATGGAACTTTTGTTTTTACACTTTATATGCAACACAATTTTTGTTTTTCAAATTGAAAGCAGTAAGTTGCAGACTACAAATTAAATGTGGCTAAATTATTGACATTTGTTTTCAGAAGGGTAAAAAACTTCATGAAAAAGTAAGAAAATATTGCTTAAAAGCATTTTGCCCTTTTTCAACAGTGTTTTCAGCAGCTTTCTTCCCATTGGGTCATTATTTTTTTTTTTTAACTCTTTACCACACAATCCCAACTTTTAACGACCCTGATCAAAAAGCCTGTTGAAAACATTGTCGGAAAAGGAGAAAATGCTGGTTACCAGCATTTTCTCCTTTTCCCACAATGTTTTCTACCCTTTCAAAGACAAATTTCATCATTTGAGCCACATACAATTTTTTGTCTGCAGATGCTTTCAATTTGGACAAGTCTAAAATTTTGTCGTTTGGTAAAGAGTTAAAATGTTAGATTTTGTGGTCTTGATAAATGTTATTATTTTTAGATTTGATTCTGTCATTTAGGTCTTAATACCATTTTCAAAACATTTCAGACTTAGTTATCAAGTTCTTGAAAAGTTCTGGAAGATGGTGTTTAACCCTTTATCACACAATCCCTACTTATAATGACCCTGAAAAAAGATGTCTTTTGAAGAGCTAGTGGGGAAAAGAGAAAATGCTTGGCTACAAGCATTTTGTCCTTTTCCCACAATGTTTTCTACCATATCGAAGACAGAAATCATCATTTTAGCAGCATTTATTTTGTCGTCTGCGAATTCTTTCAGTTTGATCCAATCCGATACTTTGTTCCTTGGTAAAGAGTTAAACATTTTCAGAATCTTTCAGGATCAGAAAGTTTCAATTAAACAGTTTGTCCAATGAAAAATCAAGTTTACCAAATATATATTGACCTTTGACTCCATCAGTCTTTAAGCAAGGTTTTCATTGGCTAAGAGGCTACCTCACAGGATTGATGAATAATGTTGTCATATTAGGGTTAAGAAAATATATCAAAATATTTCACTAGATACTATATGGTATATCTATTCAAACAGAGAAAAAGTTGTTGAAAATCAACAGACGCCCTTTTATTGAATTCATGGGTAGTTGTAAAGTAAATATTATCACAGTTTTACAAATTTGACCCTTGGAGTGATGAACACTTTATGCCCGTTAAATCTTAACCACATGACACCATCTTAGCTTTGTCCAAATTGAAAGCATTAAATTTTGTAGAGGACAAAATAAATGCAGCTCAAAAGATGGACTTTATCTTTAATAGGTTAGAAAACATTGTGGGAAAAAGGAGAAAATGCTGGTTAACAGCATTTTCTCCTTTTCCCTCAATGTTTTCCTAAGCATTTTTTCTGAGAGTTGTCAAAACTAGGAATTTTGTGGCGAAGGGTTATCCAAACCAATCCTGTGATGTAAAGACCCTGAAGAATATTGGTTTTAAAAACATGGCAGGAAAGGTGACCAGCAATATCTATCTTTTCCCGACAATGTTTTTGACCCTTTCACAGACAAATACTATCAACGTAGTCACATATAAGTTGTCGCCTGCAAATGCTTTTTGATACGGCCAAGTATGAAATTTTGTCTTTTGGCAAAGCGTTAACAAAACTGATGTTACAGAACTGTTGTGGTGATAAGTTCCTCCAAACTATCTGACTGTATGGATTATTTATTTGTTTGAGGATAGATGACACCATACAGATGTTGCACCTACCTTCAGTTTTAGGCAAAGGGTAAAGGTCACAGAAAATATTTGAGTCTGCAATAAGTCTTCATATATAGGAACTTGAATACCTCTGTTCCAAAAGAGAACATTTTAGACCAGTCAAACTTGAAAGCAATTGCAAAAGACATACATGTACGAAGTGTGGCTCAAATGATTGGTTTTGTGAGAGAAAGGTTTGAGAACATTTTGGCAAAAGGAGAAAATGCTGTATGCTAACATTTTTCTCCTTTTCCCATGATGTTTTAAAAAGCTGTCTGTCATACTTCATTATCGCACAGGATTGTTTAACAAAATGCTAAATAAAAAAAAAAAACTTAATGTTATGCAGAAGACAAATGACATTTATAAACTGGGGATGCACATTTCTTATAAGGAGGTCAAGCTGGAGGTCATTGTTACTGAAATAAGGACATCATAAATTGCAATAACACCAAAAATATTTAAGCCTTCTATGTGAAACATCCCCTGGCAATTGACATTAATATATTAGTAGATCTCGAATTTTCTTTCATCTGAACCTTTTACTACAAAACCCCAAGTTTTAGCAAACTAAAGAAGAAGCCTTATGAAAAAATTTTGGGAAAAGGAGAAAATGCTGGTAACCAGCATTTTCTCCTTTTCCAACAATGTTTTCTACCCTATTAAAGATAATGTCTATCATTTAAATTCTGTCATTTCTATCATTATTAAGTTCTATCACATTATTAACAAATTTCAATTTTAGAGTCGCATTTATTTTCTCATCTGCAAAAGCTTTCAATTTGAACTGGTCTACAATTTTGTCAGTTGGTAAAGAGTTAATATCACAAATACCACCCTTTGAGCCAATAATTATTTCATTTCTCCTCTGCAATTGCTTCCAAAATGGACTAGTCTAACACTTTGTTGTCTGATAAAGAGTCCTCTAATAAACAGTCCCGGCTTTTAACGACCATGAGGAAGTGGGCTTTTGAAAACATTGTAAGAAAAAGGAGAAAATGCTGGTAAATAGGATTTTCTCCTTTTCCCACAATGTTTTCTAACCTTCCAAAAAGTAATTTATTTATTTATTGAGTCACATTTATTTTGTCGTCTGCAAAAGATTTCAGTTTGGACAAGTTTAAAATTTTGTTGTTTGGTAAAGACTCCGAGCTTTTACAGCCCTCAGTTGCAAACACAGAGAGCATTATCACACTGGAGAGACTTTACGTTCTTGCTCCAGTTTAACGTTACTGCTCCTGTCAATCGAACGTACCTGCTCCGGGTAAAAACATGGCCGCGACCTAGACTTTTGACAGGTAAGCACCAAAAATTGCTTTTTTTAACAATCATATGAATAGATATGCAACAGACGATTTTCGCACGGAACGTCTGGTATATCAGTACATACTTCTGTATTGTTCTTTTGATGATTGGTTGTTTGTTGAAGACGTTTAATCCGACAAACTTCCGTCAGGGACTATGATTTCTGAATAATCAACACGCGGAAGTCAGCAAAAACCTTTGTTAAACGTACAAACATGATATTCTGAAGTTTGTGCTACACCAGGTGATACATATATGCTTTATTCACCACAGTTCCAAACAAAAAATGTGCGATTTTTCATAACAGAGCAACTATATGTCAAGTTTTTAAAGACAACGTTCCATGCTCCGAAACTCAATAAAACGATCCAGCTCTTGAGTTGAAAGAAAGTACGATATTATAAGCGATTGTCTACGAGTTTAATCAAACAATCTGTGTGTTTTTTTTTTTCAATATGTATAATTGCCCGTCCGTCTTTCGGCCTGTCTGTCAGTCAGGTTTCTTGTCCTGATTTTAATGGCGTGACAGGGATGATTTGGAACAAAAAGACTTCCCGCACACATGACACACTGGATTTGGCATGGTGTCCTGAAAAAAAAGATGTTTATAAAGCTTGATAAGTGTTCTAGACAGACGTGATATATTCGGATCATGACAAACTGAAAAAAAGGAAAACTATTCACTGTCCCACATAACTGATCACTAAACATCTGACCATGTCAATCAATCTCCGAGCAGAGTTGTCGTTCGTTACCTCACTTACATCTCTGCGATGGGCTAAATGACAAGAATCTTGTCAAACCGAGGAAAACATGTTTTGTTACTGTTTAACTGTTTCATGTGTAACATGATAAAGTAGACAAAGCAAATATGATTCCAGATGCATTATAGGTGCATTTAAATTGATGAATTTACCAGTATACAATGGAACTATTTTTTCGAGTTTCTTCACTGATCAGATTCCTACGCCAACTGTAAACCGAATGGCTGCGCCCACGAATGAAGACAAGTTAAACAAAATTATACAGTCCTGTGACAGTTTCGACAAACCGATGGATCTAAGTTTGTAACATCAAAGAAGAGATTGTCGTCCTTTAAAACACATTTTAGCTTTTCAGAAAACCCCTCTTTTCCACATTTTCTCCCACTAAGTTTGATTGGCCATATGCTGTTTGAACAGCAAACAAAACAATCGATACATCTTTCTTTCACCGGCGTTTGTGTCGCCATTTGGGGTTATGGTCATGTTACGGAAAATCTCGCGAGAGGACGGACTACTTTCTGAGCCCACTACAGAGGTGAATGTGAATGAACCGGAGTGCAAGAGAGTGCATGTCAATTAGCCTCACGATATATCAACAAATACCTATACCCGACTACATAGCTATATATTTACATCTGTCTGTGGGATAGACCAGTATACTACAGTTACTTTCTGAAACAAATTTAGAAGACAAAAGGGCCTATCAGACAAATCACCTCTCTCTATCTCTCTCTCTCTACCCCACCCCCTCTCTCTCTCTCCATTCTTTGACGATGAATGTCTGATTCTGAAAGCTCAATAATATTAGAGAGAGAACCTCAGATCCTCTGAATACATGCTCAATTAGATTAGGCGTATTAAAACGGTTCAACGTGTTTTAGTATTGTACTGTCATTCAAGTATCTATCAAACTACACATTTGAACCGATCTATAGTGATCAAGTTGGAGAAAACATTTCAAAATGTGACCAAACCGAGAAATACTTGTCTCATTTTATAGAATACAGTGTGATAATAGGAAAAATGTGTATTGTTTTGCTTAGTATTCTACATCAGTTTTTCAGCTGATTTGCAATATATATTTGGTCGTTCATAAGGATAGTCATTGCTGTTATTATCCTCGGAACCCAGGTTTAAGCATTACGTTACTCTCCATGCATTACCCCTGGGAAAACTGACTAGCAATTCGCCGTTTCATCGGAATATTCATATGGTCGGGAAGTAGCCTAATAGCCAATCAAAAGATCGCTACTATAATGATTCTCTCTTGTAGAGGGGACAATTTCATTTCGTCAGTTACTAAAAATAACCTTTGAAAAAAACCCAAGGTGGTCATCAAATATGGCGTGATCGTCTCGTGCGAGACATATGCCATTCTGTAATTAAAAGACGACACTATCGAGCGCAAATATTTTAAAACATCATACATAGTTACAGTCTTAAGGAATGAAAAGCAAAAGAAAAGCTTGCTATTCCTGTTCCAATAAATTAAATAAAATTGTCGATTTGAACATCTCTTTTAAACGCTTCTCGATTGTAGCGTTGATAGCAGCCGCTATATTTAAAGTAATCGCTAAGCTTGATTTTCAACGAATGATGTAATTGGATATCGGTTAGTAAAAAATAGAAATGACGGCATATTTGTGATAAAAATAGCTTAAATTTTCTTAAGAAAATACTGAGATTACCAATCAAAATGCTTCACGAATAATTCATGAGAACGAGGAAACGCCAGCCAAATAACCCAGGGTCGATTATAGAATGAATCGAAACTGGGTCAACGAGGATGTGCCATTATCAAAGATGACAACCCTATGACTGTGACCACGATGATTAATACAGGTCTTGACCAAAATGACAAAATTGTTTACTGTAACTCGAAGACTTACGCTGAACATGTTTCAGCTCAGGAGCTAGAACGTCGTATTGAATTTCGGAGCATGTACGTTGTAATGCAAATAAGGCAAAACTTCGCTTTATAATTGCATTTTATGTTCTTTTCGGTTTATAGTCGAGAGGAATAATCATTATATAGGTCATCTGACACGGCACACACTTCAGATTATCTACTGTATATGTTTTACAAAGGTTTTTGGAGACTCCAAGTACTGATTTTCTAGAAACCGTAGTCGTCGACGGAAGTTTGTTGGATTAAACGCCTTCAACACACGATTAACCACCAAAAGAACGACAGATTTACGTGCACTGACATCCCAGACATTCCGTGCGACAGCTTTCAACTACATATCTATTCATTAACATGTAAAAAGAATAATGTTTTTGTGCTTACCTTACGAAATCTTGTGGGTGCAGCCATGTTTTTAACTGGAGCGGGTACGTTCGATTGACAGGAGCAGTAACGTTAAACTGGAGCAAGAACGTAAAGTCTCTCCAGTGTGATTATCAAGCAGATTAACTCTTTACTATAGGACAAAATTTTAGACTGATCCAAAGCATTTGCAGACAACAAATTAAATGTGGCTTAACTGGTGGAAATTTTCTTTGAAAAGATAGTAAACTTGTGGGAAAAGGAAAAAAAATAACATGATAATGCTGGTTACCAGCATTTTCTCCTCTTCCCACGATGTTTTCAAAGGCTTTCTTCATCAGTGTCTTTAAACACAAGACTGTTTGGGAAAGGGGTTAACCCTTTACCAAACAATCTCTTGTTTTAACAACCCTGAGGAAGAAGAATTTTGAAAACATCATGGGAAAAGAAGAAAATGTTGGGAACCAGCATTTTCTTCTTTTCCCACAATTATTTCTACCTTTTGAAAGACAAATTACATTGTTTGAGAGATATTTGATATGTTGTCTGCAAATACTTCCAATTTTGACCATGCATAGATTTTTTTGTTTAGCAAAGAACAGACCTCCAGATAAAAGGGAGTGATAGTATTTTAAATTCATCATTTCTCTTCCAAACCCTATGTCGTGGGTACTCATTAGAATCGTCTCGATGAGACGATTCTAATGAGTACCCATAACATAAGGGTTTAGTGGAGAGTGATTAATATTTTTGATTTTGAAATCAAAATCACTCCCTCTATCTTGAGCTCTGAAAGAATTAACTTGGCTTGGATACAAGGCTTTATGAGGGAATTGTGTAAGTTTTAACATATTCATTGTTATCTAGGGGCTTTTTAGATATAAAGACAAGGAAGTTTACATCAAGCTGGACATTTAAGTGAAGTTTCACTCTTTATCAGGTGATCAAATATTAGACCTGTCCAATTCAAGGCATGGACAGATGAACAAATGAACTTGCTGCAGATGAAGATTAGTCTTTTTTTGTTGAAAACAATGTTGGAACCGGAGAAAATACTGATGAATTAAGCCTTTTCCATCACTGTTTTCAAATTCTTCCCATAGGTTGTTAAAATATTGGATTGTTAGGTGAAGGTTTCATCCCTGTCCGCAAGGGGGTCCTGAGTGGCTCAATGGTAAGTGCAGGACTCGTGACCTTGGGGCCAGTCTGCATTTTTGTTGTTTACCACACGACAAAAATGTAGACTTGTCCAAATTCAAAGCATTTGCAGACGACAATTTAAATGTGGCTCAAATCATGGGATTTGTCTTTGATAGGGTAGAAAACATTGTGGGAAAAAGAGAAAATGCTGGTTACCAGCATTTTCTCCTTTTCCCACAATGTTTTCAAAAGCCTTTCCTTTCAAGGTCGTTAAAAGTCGGGATTGTGTGGAAAAGGGTTAAGGGAGGATGGAACCAATGGTCTCCAGATTATGAATCCTAAACATTGCTGCTGTGCCACACAGGACCCCCGGAGTAGACCTATCAAAAAGTACAGAAACAGTTGAAGGAAAAGAAAAAAATTTGACTTGACCCTTAACCCTTTACCAGACGACAAAATTTTAGCCTTGGCGAAATTGAAAGCATTTGCAGACGATGATTTCAGTGTGGCTCAAATAGTGCAATTTTCGCTTGATAGGGTAGAAAACATTGTGGGAAAAGGAGAAAATGCTGGTTACCAGCATTTTCTCCTTTTCCCACAATGTTTTCACAGGGCTTCTTTCCCAGGGGCGTTAAAAGGCGGCATTGTGCCATAAAGGCCTAATACCACACAATCCCGAAAAGGGCTTTTGAAGACATTGTGGGAATGGGGGAAATGATGGTTACCAGCATTTTCTCCTATTCCCACAATGTTTTCTACCTTTCAAACAAAGACTGCATATTTGTCATCTTCAAATGCTTTCAATTTGGACAGGTATAGTATTTTGTCGTTTGATAAAGACTTAATAGAAAGTATTGTGGGAAAAAGAATAATTTCTTGTTACAAAGTTGCTATATGTGACCAATGCAGATTCCATTTTGTTGTCCATTCTTATAAAGGAAAAAAAATTTTTTTCAAATGGAAATAACAAGATTTTCCCCTATCGTCAAATGTTTTATATTCCTCAGAAACAAATCCGGTCATATGAATGTTAGTCGTCGTCTGCAAATGGTTTCAAATTCAAGAAATTGAAAGTTTTGTTGTCTGGTAAAGGGTTTATCCTTTACAAGACAGTCACGAGGTTTAACAACCCTGAGGAAGAAGCCTTTCAAAACATTGTGGGAAAAGAAGAAAATGCTGGGCACATTGTTTTCTACCCAATCAAAGACAGATTCCATCATTTGAGCCACACTTAAGATTGTTGTCTGCAAGCACTTACATGATTTTACAAGTCTGCATTTTGTTTGTGTAGTAAAGAGGTAAACCTCATGTGATGATTTAACTTTTACAAAAGAACCTTATCTCCTGTGAACCACAGATGACCTAATTTCCCAAAAAGGAGAAACCAATTGTAATGACAGCATTATGCAAAATTTCAATACACAAAATAAAGTGAGTGGCCCTGTAATTTATGACCTCCAGAAACCAATTTGTAGCAGAGGTCTTTGAAAAAATGTTGATATGAAGATATGGATTACAAGTTTCAATTAACCCTTATCCTGCTAACCAAACAACAAAATTTTAGACCAGTCCAAATTAAAAGCTTTTGCAGACGACAAAATATGACAAAATAACTGTGAATCAAAAATTGAAATTTGGTTTTGGAAGAGTAGAAAACATTGTGGGAAAAGGAGAAAATGCTGGTTACCAGCATTTTCTCCTTTTCCCACAATGTTTTCAAAAGGCTTCTTTCTCAGAGTCGTTAAAAGTCGGGATTGCGTGGTAAAGATTTAAATGAAACTTTCAAGCTGACAGTAAAATCAGATTAATGCTATTTCAAGCTTTTATTTTTGGAGAAAAATATCTTCGTATCAGACACTGTAGATCCAAGATTGGACTGCAGGTTCTGTGCAGTGTAATCTTAAAGTACACTGTCCACCAAAGGTCATGCTTTAAAGCTGCCTAAGGGTTAACTCTTTTCATTTTTACAACACAGGACTTAATAACCTTGAGGAAGACAGCTTTTGAAAATGTTGTCGGAAAAGGAGAAAATGCTGGGAACAAGGCCATTTGCTCTTTTTGAGACAATATTTTCCGGCCTTTCACATACATAATTATCTCACCGTTAGAGGTACATTTAGTTTTTTCCTCACCAAAACTTTGTAGTTAACTCTTTACCAAAAGTCAAGCCCACCCATGTAATTCAGCGGTTGGCATAATTCTGACTCGTGACCTAATGGTTGCAAGTTTGATACACAGCTGAGGCAAACTTTCTTTCTAGTGATTGTTTCCCTCTCATCTCTGATTCTTGTGGGTAAAGTAGTCATTGACTTGGAAGAAAGTCAGTACTGGTGTGAGAAAGTCAGGAAAGGCATGCTTCCCACATTATATTCTTTCCAAGCAATTGGCCAACTCGCACATTTATACCATCATCGAATTAACTATCAGAAGTGAGAGGGGAATGAATCCTGTCGTAATGATTGTCATCAGTCCTCAAAAAGATATTTGCCTGGCTTAGGCAAACTAGGATTTCAAACAAGCCTATCCAGTCGGTGTAACAAAACAGATTTTAAAGATCCATAATCATGCAATTATGTGATGACTGAAAATGTTGGCATAAAATATAATCAACATGCTTTAAATTTCAACATACAAAAACCAAGGGAAACATTGTCATTTGTGGCAATTTAAAGAATTACCCAAAACAAGTAATTTCTCTCACAGTAAGTCACAAAGATTTCAAAAGAGGTGTTTTAAAACATACAAGAAAAGTGCTCCACAGCAATGAAAATGGTTGACAAAATGCTTTTTCAGTGATATAATGTTATTTTGTTCTGCTATTTGGCCCTTCTCCATACTTATGAGGTACTTTATGTACCACACTTCACATTAACCAAAAGAAAAGTGATCAAATTGCATCTCTTGACCCTTTACCAAACAATCCCATGTTTTATTAACTCTTTTCCAAACGACAGAATTTTGGACTGGACCAAATTGAAAGAATTTGCAGACGACAAATTACATTCTGCTGAAATGATGATTTCTGTCTTTGATAGGGCAGAAAACATTGTTGGGAAAGGAGAAAATGCTGGTTCCCAGCATTTTCTCCTTTTCCAACAATGTTTTCCAACACCCTCTTTTTCAGGGTCGTTAAAACTCCGGATTGTGTGGTAAAGAGTTAACCATAAAAGGATACAATTTTTAAAGAAAGCATTGTGGACAAAAGAGAAAATGATGGAAACCAGCATTTTCTCCTTTGCCTACAATGTTTTCTACACTTTCAAATACAAAATCCAATTAAGTCACCTGCTTTTAAAATGTCGTCTGCAAAGTTGAATGAATAATTCCACAATTTTGGTGTACCTGGTAACAAGTTCAATCTTCGATAGGCGACAAAGTTTTTAAAATTGTCCATTAAAGGCAATTGCAGACAACAATTAAACAATGTTCAAATAATGGGATTTCTCTTTGACAAAATTTTTACCTGCATTCAAGAATTAAAACTTTAACCTTTTATCACACACACTAGAGTTTTAATGACTGTGAGAAAGTGTTTGAAAACATGGGAAAAGAAGAAAATGCTCAGGTAACGAGCACAGTTCCCCATTTTCCACTATGTTTTCTGCTCTTTCATGGATGACGCACAGTAGTTGAGCTATAATAATTTGTCACCTGCAAAAGCTATAAATGTGGACAAGTCTAAAATTTGATGTTCAGTTTGTTTGTTTGTATAGGGACGTGCATGTTAGACTAAAGCTATGAGAGAAAAATCCGATACAGAATGATATATATAGCTGTTTCTACACAAAATCGAACCAAAAAGCAACACAGACATAGAAAATAGCTTCAATGTCTACATATCTCAATTTGACAACCAATTACAGCAGGGTTGACATACCTCATGTATTTGATACATTGCATTAGTTATCAACCCTTTGCCTGTAAATTACTTTAAATGAGGAGTGTTCATTAGATAATATAATTAGATGCAAACTAAGCCACTTCATTCTGAATAACCCATCAGGATTTGTAATGAAACTTACTACAGTCCTGAAAAAATGAAAAAAAATGTTTACATATTTCAAGGCAACTTGCAAAAATACCCAAGTGTAGCTAAATGAGTCAAAAAGTGTCGCATGCTGTATGATGACCTTGGCAAATAGGTGGAGAGATAAGCAGCCTAAGCCATGAAATGGCAGCTGCTTTAAAAATGTTTGATGTATCTAAAACAAAAAGTTGATTGGGGTTGATAAATGCTACACGTAGCTTGAAATGATACAGAGAATTTCATTAGTTTATATTCGCAAAATACACTAAAAGCAATGAAATGACCAATGAAAATTACTCTTTCAAATGATACCCCTTGATGGAAAATGTGAAGGTAACCTTTCAAGACACAAAGAATGAAGCTTAAAGGGTGGATAGTTGTTGCGTTGCTCTATCACTGTAGCCAATGATGGAAGTTTCAAAATCCGACCACAGTTTAGGGATAGGTACAGCCTATTTATGATCCTTATTTTGAAGATGTCTTTGAATTGACCTTTCTGCAAACGTGAGTAAGCATGCCCACCTTAGTTAAACGCGGTATTTCGGTCGTTAGGCCCAACAAACAAACCAGAAAATGGCGTCCAATACATAAAGAGAGATTATTTCAGTTTTATTCTAGCTTATGTTTCGCTATAAATAAAGTACCCAAAGCTTTTTTCCCAACATTCTTTTCAGTTTGGACAAAATCGGCAATTTGAACAAGAAAAAATACTTTGAATAATGTCATATTTATGAGAAATCAAAAAATGAAAATAGCGCAGATTTCTTTGTAATTTCATGTTTGGTCACAGCATTTAAACTAAAAATACATTGTGAGTAGATTGCTGTCGGCATTACCATAACTTATAGTAGGGGCATAGGTTTTTAAGACATTTCATCAGTATATAACCTGTCAGTTTGACAGTAAACAATATGAGAAAAGGATTTACAATTTAACGCTAATTACGACACAAACCGGTGCTTTAATGACCTTGAAGAGGGAAACTTTTGAAAACTTTCTCATTTTCCTTAGATGTTTTCTACCTTTTCAAAGACAAATCTCATCACTGGAGCAACGTTTAATTTGTCGACAGCAAATGTTTTCAAAACAGACGATTCTAATCTTTTGTTGTCTGGTAAAGATGTAATTAACACCTAACACCTGTTTGAGTGAAAATCAAGAAGTTTATCACAAGTAATCAATTTGTTGATTTGTCATAATTTTAACAGATATTATGTTGTAAAAAACTTTTTAATTGGGAGTATATTTGGTCACTTGGGTGACTGTAAGGATTATACTGATTTGCATTTATCAATCAGGCAACAATCGTTGGGAAAACAAACAATCGTTCGAACCAGGCAAAAGTGACATTGACAGTCACATGCAATCTAGTCTGGTACCCCGCCATACTGCAAGAGTACGTAGTGGTAGGGCAGGTAATCCAGACTACATGCAATCAGGTTTATGAAGCAAGAATAAAGTATGAATGCTCTCTAAAGTACCGGTATTACAACAAGAATCATATGATCTAGGAGTGTTGGTTTGGACTTAAGATGTATGTGCAGTTAGATTCCAATACAGGTAGTTTAACAAAACAGTTTGACATAACCATTCTTTCTTTCCTGAAAGACTGGAAAAAAAACCTGCTTTTCTTTCGTGTGGTAGAGAGGCTGGTTTTTCAGAATCCTGGTTAAATCTACCAACGACACTTTACGTAGATCTAGGTTTTTGGAATGGATAAATTTAGGTTTCCTTTCAAGGAAGATAATTTAACAATTACCTTAACACATCTTTCTTACGTGTAACTTTAATCCATTTTGAAATAATTATGGTATAATCCAGTCTTAGAACAATAACATTGTCAATAGTAAAATCTATCACTTTCTCTGACCTGTGTGTTTCTATACTGCATTTTGATTGGCTGATAGGATCTGTCAGTCAGAATTGGCAGAAAGGTCAGTTGTTGTTTTTAGCTCACCTGAGCACAAAGTGCTAAGGTGAGGTATTGTGATCGGTCTTTGTCCGGCGTCCATCTGTCCGTCTGTCCATCTGTCCAAATACCTTTAAACATCTTCTTCTCCTAAACCGCTGGGCCAATCTTGATGAAACTTGGCAGGGATGTTCCTTGGGTGAAGCTCTACCAAAGTTGTTCAAGCGATTGAATTCCACCCAAAACTCTGGTTGCCATGGCAACAGAAAGGAAAAAAATAGGAAAATGTTTGAAAAACTTCTTCACTGATTCTAGAAGGCGTAGAGCTTTGATATTTGGTATGTAGCATCTCCTAGTGGACCTCTACCAAGTTTCTTCATATGATGCCCCTGGGGTCAAAACTGGCCCCGCCCCGGGGGTCACAAGTTTCGAACATAGGAACAAAGAAGGAAAACTTTAAAAATCTTCTTCTCTGATTCTAGAAGGCGTAGAGCTTTGATATTTGGTATGTAGCATCTCCTAGTGGACTTCTACCAAGTATGTTCATATGATGCCCCCGGGGTCAATACTGGCCCCGCCCGGGGGATCACAAGTTTCGAACATTGGAACAAAGAAGGAAAACTTTAAAATTCTTCTTCTCTAAAACTAGAAGGCGTAGAGCTTTGATATTTGGCATCTAGCAACTCCTAGCGGACCTCTACCAAGTTTGTTCATACGATGCCCCTGGGATCAAAACTGGACCTGTACGGGGGTCACAAGTTTCGAACATAGGAACAAAGAAGGAAAACTTTAAAATTCTTCTTTTCTGAAACTGAAAGGCATGGAGCTTTGATATTTGGCATCTAGCATCTCCTAGTGGACCTCTACCAAGTTTGTTCGTATGATCCCCCTCGGGTCAAAACTGGCCCCGCCCCAGGGGTCACAAGTTCGAACATAGGAACAAAGAAGGAAAACTTTAAAATTCTTCTTCTCTGAAACTGGAAAGCGCGGAGCTTTGATATTTGGTATGTAGCATCTCGTAGTGGACCTCTACCAAGCTTGTTCATACGATGTCCCTGGGATCAAAACTGGCCCTGCCCCAGGGGTCACAAGTCCTAACATAGGAACAAAGAAGGAAAACTTTAAAATTCTTCTTTTCTAAACCTTGAAGGCATGGAGCTTTGTTATTTGGTATGTAGTGAACCTGTTCTAAGTTTGATAGCCCACCTTAGCACAACATGTCCAGTCAGTTCGAAATTGGGTCACCTGGGGTCATAAACTAGGTCACTAGGTCAAATTAAAGAAATACCCTGTGGGCACATTTATTGCTCAAATGACCTGAAAATTGGTCAGAATGTTTGTCTTGATAAAATTTCGGATGAGTTTGGATTTGGGTCATCTGGAATCATAAACTAGGTCACTAGTTCAAATTAAAGTAATACCTTGTGGGCACTCTAGAGGCCACATTTTTGGCTCAATTGACTTGAAAATTGGTCAGAATGTTTGTCTTGATAAAATCTCACCTGAGTCCAACTTTGGGTTATGTGGGGGTCTTAAATTAGGTCACTAGGTCAAATTAAAGAAATACCTTGTGTGCACTCTAGAGGCCACATTTATTGTTCAATTGATTTGAAAATTCGTCAAAATGTTTGTCTTGATGAAATCTAGAATGACTTCAAAATTGGGTCACCTGGGCACATAATCTATGTCACTAGGTCTAATTAAAGAAATACCTTGAGGGCACTCCAGAGGTCACATTTCTTGCTCAGTTCACTTGAAAGTTGATCAAAATGTTTGTCTTGATGAAATATTGGGTGAGGTTGAAATTGGGTCAGCTGGGGTCATAAACTAGGTTACTGGGTCAAATTTAAGAAACACTATGTGGGCACTCTAGAGGCCACATTTATTGCTCAATTAACTTGAAAACTTTTCAGAATGTTTGTCTTGATAAATTTTTTGATGAGTTCTAAATTGGGTCACATGGGGTGATAAATTAGGTCACTAGGTCAATTTACAGAAATATTTGTAGACGCTCGAGAGGCCACATTTTAAGCTCAAATGACCTGACAATTGGTCAGAAATTGAATTATGCACGTTGAGTGAATTTCGCCTATTGACTCAGGCGAGCAATCCAGGGCCATCATGGCCCTCTTGTCTTAAATTGTTTTTACCGGTTGATATGGTCCTAGAACAGTCAGGGATCATAGATAATATATGATCCCTAGAACAGTGCAGCTTTTGCCAGAGATGGCAGTAGTTTCGAGGTGATTTTTGCTGAGATTTTGGGCGATCTTGCAAATCCAATTTGAGTTGTGCAAGTGCATTGTTGCTCGGAGCCTCGGAGATGGGACTAATTATTTTGAGAATCGTTTTATAACCTTGTATGGGCTTCCACTACTTTTTTGGTGTCATTTTTTGAACGAAAACTCTTTCTGTAAACTCGCGACACGAAAAAAACGCTTTACAGAATAAGAACAAGCTGTTATCCAAAACGAGCTCGTTATGTAGTCTAGATTCGAGCCTCTACATGATATTGATTTATATACACGCTTGGACCAGTCTGAATAATTTATGTCCCTTGTTGACTATTGACAACGAAAGTAAAATGTCTTTTTGTGTCTGCAAATCAGCGGCTTTTAATTCGGATGAGTCTAAAATATTCATGTTTTGTGATCCTTTTATTTTGGATGCATTTTTTCTCGCTTTTGGAGATTTTCAATGAGATTTCTCAGATTTTTCCGCAATAATATCACGGAATCGCTGCATTGGCATATCTCCATTTGTATCAGAAGTTAACACGGTTCTAACAGCTTAGGTCACATCACAGCGGTCTTTAATTTGAAGATGGTATAAATGTGCAAGTTAGCCAATTGCTTTAAAAGAATGTTGTGGAAAGCACTGGTTAAGGAAACTCCAAGAAAGAATAGCTAGGTTTTAGTCTGGTACTCAACCATACTTCAAGAGTAATGTAGTGGTAAAGGCAGGTAATCCAGACTAGGCTAGGTTTACATTGGCAGAGGCAGTATAATGAAATAATGTTGAAAGGTGGTCAACGCCATACAAAAACAAAAATGTGTTCTAGGTTTCACCTGTGCTCAGGGCTTAAATTGGGCTTTTGTAGGGCCTTGTCTGAGGACCTTCTCACAAACAGTCCTAAAGAAACAGGATTTTGAAAACATTCTGAAAAATGGAGAAACAGCAGGTAGCAGCTTTTCCCACAATGTTTTCTCCCCAGTAATAGAAAAATCTGATCTTGTTTATAGTCACATTTAAATTGCCGTCTGCAACTGCTATCAGTTGGAACAAGTCTACTATTTGCTGTTTACTCTTTACCATGCAATCCCGAATTTCTATCTGTATTAGAGAAAAATATGTGTCATCTGCAAATGCTTTAACCCTTTATGACACATCCTGACTTTTAACGACCCTGTGAAAGAATCCTTTTGAAAACATTTTGGGAAAAGGAGAAAATGCTGGTAGTCAGCATATTCTCCTTTTCCCACCTTTGTTTTCTTCTATTCCCAAAACAAATTTTAATTTTTCAGTCATGTTTATTTTGTCGTCTGCAATGCTTTGAATTTGAACCAGTCTAAAATTTTGTTGTTTGGTAAAGAGTTAAGTGTGGTCCAGTCCAAAATTTTGTCGTTTGGTAAAGAGTTAAAGTTGTTGTAATCGAGAGCATTTGCAGACCACAAATCAGATATGGCTAATGTAATTGGATTTAGCTTTACTACCACACAACAAAATTTTAAACGGGTCCAAATTGAAAGAATTTAGCAGACAACAAATTTAATGAAGCTAAAAGTATGGAATTTGTCCTGGAAAGGCTAGATAACATCATGGGAAAAAAAGAAAATGTTGGTTACCAGCATTTTCTGATTTTTGCCACAGTGTTTTCAAAAGCTTCCTGCCTCAGGGACATTGGAAGTTAGGATTGTGTGGTAAAGGGTTAACTCTTTACCAGAGGCATTATCATAGACTTTGGAGGCATTTACAGATGACAAGTTGAATACCGGTATGACCTAAATGATGGGATTTGTCTTTGAAAGGGTAGAAAACATTGTGGAAAATGGAAAAAATGCTGGTTACCAACATGTTAGCTTTTCCCATGTTTTTTTAATGCCTTCTTCCTCAGGTTTGTTCAAATTGGGGTTGTTTGGTAAAGGGTTAAAAAGTAGAAAACATTGTGAGAATCTCTGCTTTTGTCCTTCTCCCACACTGTTTTCAGTTTTTTCCCTCTCTATGTCGGTAAATCTCAGGATTGCTTGGTAAAGTTTTAAAAATATATAGAGGATATTTGTTTTTTTCAGTGAAAGATCGAAATTTATTTCATTGAGTGAACATCATTGGTAATATTTTCACGAGTGGCACAGCCACGAGTAAAAATATTACCGATGATGTTCACGATTCTATTTATTTCATGCTTTTAACGCCTTTTTTTGTCAAGACTTCCATAAAAAAAAAATGAAATCGGTATTCTCACTGGTTGAACCCGTGTAATATCAAAAAATATTTTCACCGCTATTTCTCGATATCCCACCGGAAAGCATGAAATAAACCCAGCTATTGCATGCCATCCAGTTATTAATGACATGAGTCTTTGGAGAGTTTATACTTTTGGTACAAATATTAGTTTAAAATTTACTATACAGTTTGACCCATTAACTCTTTACCAAACGACAAAATTTTAGACTTGTCCAAATTGAAAGCATTTACAGACGACAAATTAAATGTGACTTAAAAATTGAAATTTGTTATGGGATGGGAAGAAAACATTGTGGGGAAAAGGAGAAAATGCTGGTTACTAGCATTTTCTCCTTTTCCCACAATGTTTTCAAAAGGCTTCCTTTTTAGGGTCATTAAAAGTCAGGATTGTGTGGTAAAGGGTTAATGCATTACTCATTACCACACAGTGCCCAGTTTTAGCAGTCCAGAAGAAGACAGCTCAAAATTTGAAAGCATTGTGGAAAAAAGAAGAAAATGCAGGTAACCAGTATTTTCTTCTTTTTCTAAAAATTATTTTTATACTGTCGAAGATAAATGCTATTGTGTGAGATACATTTTATTGGCTGTGTACAAGTGCTCTCAGAATTGACATTTCCATGTTAATCTGGTAGAATTAAAAAGGGTTTGGGTTTTTCTTTTTGTGGATATAAAAATTTCCCTGGTCCGTAATGCCACCAGCCATTCTTAAGAACATTCTTTGTGTTTTTATGTAGAATTTTCCAAAATTGAATGTAACACAACTAATCTGATTGACTTAGAACCATTTCTGATTGGCTAAACCATTTAGTGTAGCCACGCCAAAGTTGTTTTACCTGTACTTTCAAATTTAGGAAATTTCAGAGAATAAGACTAAAAGTATTCTTAAGAATAGTTGGTGAATATTGTTCCCTTAAAAATATTCTTAAGAATAGTTGGTGAATATTGTTCCCTACCCTTTGACAGAAAATCCTGTCATTTTGGATGCATTTATACAGTTGGGTGCAAAGTTGGGTCTCAGTTTGGACCAGCCATGTTGGGTAAAGAGTTAACAAAATTGTAGACTTGTCCAAATTGAAAGTATTTGCAGACAACAAAATAAATGTGACCAAAAAACTAATATTTATTTTTGAATGGGTAGAAAACATTGTATGAAAAGGAAAAATGCTGGTCGCCAGCATTTTCTTCTTTTTACACAATGTTTTCAAAAGCCCTCCCTTTCATGGTCGTTAAAACCCAGAAGTGTTTGGTAAAGGGTCAAAGGAATTAAATTAAACATTTGACTAAAATCTGTGCCTTTGTGCAGTGTCAGGGGATTTTCTTCCTTTACTAAGGGGCCGAATTTCGGCCCCATTCCCAATCGCAAAAAGTGTATTTTTTTCCCAATTCCATAAAATAGAATTCCCAATTAGACGCTAGTAAAAGAAAACAAGTCTGATGTATCAGCCAGGGTTTTCCCTGACACACAAATTTGCAGGCATTGACCACAGTTCAAGCAGGAAATCGACAATCGTCGTATTGTAGGTACGAAACTATTCGGGGGCGAATGAACTGTAAAAATAGCATGTTAACTTCTTAGCAACCGCCTCACGTATATGCAGCGAAAGGGAGTTTTGTAAAGCAAAAACAAAGAACCCAGCTCCTATAATAACAAGCTCCTATAATAATAGTCCTGAAATAGGAACATGTTATGAAAAATATCCAACCTAATCTAGACCACGAGTTTTTTCCTCTCAAATTTCGAGCGGTTGTGCTTCCTCTTTGTCTTAGCAAAGTGATCGTCTGATTAATTTGTGAGCAGAGCTTGTCGTCGGCCGAAATGGATAATCAAATAAAAAACAAGCTAATTCATTTTGGGACTTTTAAAGTCATCAGTTATGGGTTATAAATTCAAGATGTTAATTAAAGAGCCGGTATCAGTATGGCTGTGGGACTATCGACACACCCGAAGTCATATAACGCAATAATCTGGTGTGAAGTATCCTTTTCACAATTAATTTTTAACAGTTTTTTTTTTTTCCAATACTGTACTAGATCTACTTCAGAAAAGGACGATTTATCAGTCTTTCTTTATATGTCAAAACACACAAAAAATCATTTTCAAAGATTAATCATCATGGAAAAAAACCACGAAAACACATGACAAAACATTGCCAAAAAGACCTCAACCGATCAGAGGCTTTTCAATCTGTCTTGTTTAGCCTTGATAATGACTTCTATTAGCTGACTTGCATTGAAAATAAAACATGAAATAATTCCTCTGTTCATTCACCAGAAAAACAGATACCTTAATGAATGAATGAATGTTGTTTTATGGCGCATCGACAGCTTTGGTCATTTAGCGCGCATATCTGTGTTGAAGGAACGATTAAGGCGGATTTTTTTCTTAAAAGATTTGAGACATGCTGATAGTAAAAGAGTTAAATTAAGAAGGATCATGTGTGATCTAAGTATGTATAAAAGATATAATTGAGCAACAGGGCTTCCCTATTAACTCAAAAAGGTTTTGAATAATGATCTTAAGACTGCGATAAAAAGATTTGAACAGTCTTAAATTGATAATGAAGGAGTCTTTAAATGAAAAAAGGTTACGTGTAACTGACAATGTGCATAAAATATGATATTGAGTGGCTGGGCATTCCCTGCCTACTCAAAAAGTTTTAGATTAAAAAGGTAAGTTTGTGAATCAGCTGACAAGGTATTTTATATAAAGATGTGTAAAGAATGTAAAAAGGTGGATAAGAAACTAAAAAGTAAATACCACAGTTTATTGTAAATGCCAATCTCCTTTATGAAAGCGATAATAGATTCAACGCTGACAGAATCAAAAAGATTTTTTAAGCTATCGACGCTGAAATATTTTCTACGAACTGGCTGAAAGTCAATGCAATCTAGTAGGATATGTTCTATAGAAAAGGATGCATTGCATGGAATACATTCAGGGGTATCATCTCTGGTCAAGAGCCAGGAATGTGTGATACGCGAATGGCCAATTCGAAGTCGTGCAATTATCACTTCTTCTCGACGAACAGACCTGTAAACGGGGTACCATTCACCAAGGGAAGGTTTAACTGAATGTAGTTTATTGAAAACATCAGCATCCCACTGGGATTGCCAAGAAGATTGGATATGTGTTAAAACAGAGGATTTAAAATCAGTGTGTGGAACTTTAAAATCTGAAATGGGAAGGTTAAGTGCAGATTTGGCAGACCTATCGGCATTTTCATTGCCTTTGATGCCTACATGACTTGGAAGCCAGCAGAACACCAATCTATTCATAGAAGAAATTTGTGAGATCCTTTCAAGTAAAGTACAGATCAAAGGATTCTCAAGTCGTTGATTTGAAAGGGCCTGTAATGTAGACAAAGAGTCCGAAAAGATAATGAAACGGTTGGAATTAGAATGTTCAGCTAGATTAAGGGCAAGATCAATAGCTTTAATTTCTGCAGAGAAGATAGAGGAATTGTTTGGAAGGCGGCACTTTAAGCTCCTTTCTCCATAAATAGCGGCAGCTGCTACAGAATTTCCCTCTTTAGATCCATCTGTATAGATTGGTTTGAAGGAAAAATAATGCTCCTTTATCTCGTTGTATCTAGCATGAAACACAGTTCTATCCGTGACTGACTTTTTGTCGGATGCAAGGTCAAATCTGAATTCTGCACTGTTTAGTGTCCATGGAGGGATTTCAGAGATTTTATAGTCGGCAATAGACTCAATGTCTATGCCAAGGTTATCTACAATGGGCTCCATGCGGATACCAAATGGAGGAATAACATTTGGTTTCCTTTCAAAAAGACGTTTATACTGAGGTTTAAAAACAACTTTATGAGTTGGATTAAAACGATTTGATTTCAGTTTTAAAAGATATTGAAGCGATAGTTTTTCCCTCCTGTAAGAAAGAGAAGGTTCATTAGCCTCAACATAGAGACTATTGACGGGAGAAGTTCTGAAAGCGCCAAGTACAAGACGCAGGCCTTCGTGGTGTATAGGATCAAGAATTTTAAGATAAGATTTACGGGCTGATCCGTATACGATAGATCCATAGTCTAATTTGGAGCGAACTAAAGACCGATAAAGCCGCAAGAGGACTTTACGGTCTGCTCCCCATTCAGAATGGGCCACAACCTTTAGAAGATTAAGAGCCTTCTTGCATTTCTTTTTAAGTGCTGTGATGTGAGGAAGGAAGGAAAGCTTTCTGTCAAAGATGACTCCAAGAAATTTAAACTCTGAAACGACTTCAATTTTAGTTTTGTCCAAATACAGTTCAGGGTCTGGATGAACACCACGTAAATTACAAAGGTGCATGCATTTTGTTTTGGACTTGGAAAATTTGAAGCCATTTTCTTCAGACCACGTTTGGAGTTTGTTGAGACACTGTTGAAGTTGTCTCTCAATAATATTCATATTTCGAGATCTGAAGCATATAACAAAGTCATCAACATAAAGAGAACAGTCTACACCAGGACAGATAGCTTTAACTATACTGTTTATTTTTACACTAAAAAGTGTAACAGAGAATACATCCTTGGGGCACACCCATCTCCTGTTCACGGGCTCCCGAGACAGTATTGCCAACTCGGACACGGAAAAGACGTTCATCCAAGAAGGCTGAGATAAAAAGAGGAAGACGGCCTCGAAGACCAAAGTCATGTAAGTCTTTAAGAATTCCGTATTTCCAAGTCGTATCATAAGCGCTTTCAAGGTCGAAAAAGACAGATACTACATGTTGTCTATTAATAAAGGCTTCTCTGACAAAGGTTTCAAAGCGGACAAGATGATCGATGGTACCACGCTGGCGACGAAATCCACTCTGTACATCAACGATAAGGTTGTTTTTCTCTAAAAACCAGACAAGCCTGTCATTGACCATACGTTCTAGGGTCTTGCAGAGACAACTAGTAAGAGCTATTGGACGATAGTTGGCTGGGTCACTAGCATCCTTGCCAGGTTTTGGGATAGGAATGACTAGTGCCTCCCGCCAGGACGAAGAAAAATCACCGGACTGCCAGATATCATTAAAAATATCAAGTAAAACAGAGAGAGAAGTAAAAGGTAAGTGTTTTAAAAACTGGTAATGAACTTTATCTTGGCCAGGAGAAGAATCGTGGGCTTTATTCAGAGCAGATTTTAATTCTTTAAAAGTGAAGAGTTTATTATAGTGCTCTGAATTAGAAGAATTGAAATTAAGTTTTTTCTTTTCTTCTCTGGCTTTATTCCTCTGAAACTTTTCAGAATAGTTTGCAGAGGAGGACTTTTTGCAAAAGGTGTCAGCAAGAGCATCAGCTATATCCTGGGGGGTTTCCAACGAAGTATTGTTAACTTCAAGGTGACTAAGAGGGGGTTGGCCTTTGCCATTGATCTTTCTAATCATGTCCCAGGTTTTTTTAGTAGTAGTTCTACTATTTATTTTAGAGACATATTGTCTCCAAGCCTTGCGCTTACTTTCTCTTATGGTACGACGAGCCTTTGCCCTGGAAATACGGAATAAGTCATGATTTTCTTTGGTAGGTTTGAGGCTAAACTTTCTAAGGGCTTGTTTTCTGTCTCTGACAGCCTGTTTACAATCTTCATTGTACCAAGGCTTGTCAGGACGTTTTGGATTTGTCGAGGTCTGAGGGACGGACTGTTCAGCTGCATCAATTAATAGGGAGGTGAAAAGTTTTGCGGGATCATCGCAATCTCCAAATTTGTCATGTGTAATGGTCTGTTCACAGAGGGTTTCAAATCTATTCCAATTGGCTTTGGAGAGCTTCCATTTCTGCGGTTTTATGCTGCTGGATGGTTGTGTAGATGAAAAGATAATAGGGAAGTGATCACTTCCACACAAATCCTCTTTCACTTTCCAACTGAAATTGGGAAGTAAGACTGGGCTGCATAAGGTTAAATCTATAGATGAGTAAGATCCAGTTGCTGGATGTAGGTAGGTTTTGGACTTGTTATCATTCATGAAAGACAAAGAGTTGTTCGAAATGAAGTTCTCCAACTGTAAACCTCTCTGGTTAGTGTCATCACAACCCCACATAACATTGTGACCATTAAAGTCCCCAGCAAGAATATAGGGGGATGGCAATTGGGAAATGAGGTCATTTAGATTGGTCTCATTAACAGGTGTGCTTGGGGGGAGATATAAAGAACATAGTGTAACGGCACTGTGTAAAGATAATCTGATGGCAACAGCTTGCAAGTTTGTGTTAAGAGAGATAACTTTATGAGGTATGTTGTTATTAACAATAACAGAAACACCACCTCTAGCTTTCTCGCCTTCGGTAAAGACTTTATTGTAAATGGAATGGTATTTGATTGAGATATCATCCTCCCGTTTAAGGAAGGTTTCTTGAAGACAAACAGCAACTGGTTTGTGATCACTAATTAAAAGGGAAAGTTCGTCAAAGTTTGACTTCAGACCTCGACAATTCCACTGGATTATGGTATCCATTGTGCATGAAGAAAGTATAAAAGCTAAAGTAAAAAAAGAGGTTGTAAACCAATGCATTTTAAAATAGGTTGATTAAGACTTCATTACAGTTGTCTCGGGTTTGGACGTGTGCCAAGTGTCAGTGTCCTTGTTCCAAGTATCCTTAGAAATGGACTAGATAGAGGCTTCTGAATCTGAAGCCTCACCTTCCAGATTTTCAGCATCTGCATCCATGTCCTCTAGCTCCGAAAATCTGTTGGAGGTAGGGACAGGATCATTTACTCTGACTGTGATTTCACAAGATTCATGTGAATCTCTAGATTGTGGGTTAGGTTTGGAAGAAGACCTTTTAGGAGATCGAGGTGTATGATTAGGTTTGTTATCTTTAGATGAAACATTAGATTTTATTGTAGACTGTGAAGATGGAGGTTGGGGTTTCTTTGGAGGCTGTTGTGAAGGGGGAGATGGCTTTGAAGGTTTTTTTGAAGAGATATTTTGCGAAGAGGTAGACGGCTTTGAAGTTTTTTGTGAAGAAATACTTTGAGAGTTTGTGGGTTTTGAGGTTGCAGAAGGGGTTTTGTTTGTTGTAGACGCAGATGGAGAGTCAGGAATTAGTTTGGACAAGGTGGATGGAGGGAGAAGTTCTTTCAGCTCAGTAGCTACATCAGGAAATTTTTGAAGTAGAACTTTCGCTAGAATCTTACAAGTGCTGCAGTCATCCTTTTCAGTTGACGAGCCAACAACACCTGCATAGCTAGGACTAGAAGAGGTTTTCTTTCGTTGTTCAAATATTTTCCTTGCTTCTGGAAAGCTAACATTATTGTTGTATTAAATGGACAGTATTTCTTTTTCTTCTCTCCATACAGGACATTCTCTTGAAAAAGTAGAGTGTGGAGACTTACAATTAATGCAAAGAGGAGGATTTGAACATGTAGTACTGTCATGGTCAGGTCCTTGATGAGCACATTTAGAGCATGTTTCTTGGTTTGGACATTTACTGATGTGATGGCCGTACCGCTGGCATTTAAAACATCGCAAGGGATTTGGCACATACACATCTACTTTTACAATTTGAAAGCCTACCTTGATTGATGTTGGAAGAACAGGTGAAGAAAATGTTACGATGTATGTATTTGTGAGTCTCTGTTCTCCATCTCTGCGTACAGAAATCCGTTGGACATCGGATACACCTTGTTGTTTCAGGTTATCTTTAATTTCTTGCAAAGAGTTGCAGTAAGTAAGCTCTTTGCATCTAATTACTCCTTTGCAAGAATTTAGTGAAGGATGTGGGAAAATTTTAACATCTGTGTCAAAGAATTTTGTGTTTTTTAAAAGATTCACAGCTTGTTGATTTGTAAGACATTCAACTAAAAGGGTCTGGTCTTTGAGTTTTTTAACAGATTTTGGAGTTCCAAGGATGCTGGTAATTTGTTTCTCTATTACGAAAGGAGATAGTTTTGTTATGGGCTTTAAAGGATCTTGGGATTGGATAACGATAAAACGCGGAGAGTGAAAAGAAGAAGTAGAAATTGAAGGTTCAGTTTCGGATTCACTGTCTGATAAAGGGCGTTTGCTTTCATTGAGCTTGGCCTTTTTTTGGGATGCCATGTTTGTGTGTAAAATTTCATCACCGATGCTCCCCACCCGCCATGGAGCCCAACAAGGGGACATGGTCTGGGGAAAGCCCATTCGCAGACCATGACAGGGATACATCAGTGGTATACTCGGTATGAAAGGGCTAGACTGGACAGATGCATTCTCGCAGAAAGTTCTACCAAGCTTAGACAATCATTGAGAGGTTACAAATGTCAGCCAAATACCAAAGAACTTTCACCCGATTGACCCATGAGCCACCGCCTTCTAGGGCAGAACAAGAAATATGAAATCTGGAAAGAGTGTGGATTACATATGGAGAGGACAGTAATTTTAATAGAGAGAAGGGTGTAACAGAAAGAACATATTAGATGCCCTAGGGCAAGGCATGACCAGCCGATTGATCAGGACGGGCCTTCCTGACCTCTCGTTTAGTTCAATTCAAGGCCAAAGTGGTGTGTTGCGAAAACAGAGCTATCAAACGGCCGAGCCCTGAATCCACTCAACCACCAGGATCCCGTCATCAAACGACACGAGTTGCAGCCCACGGCAAACGGGCAGGCACAGTGGGGGGGTCTTACCCCTGCTGTAGTGCGACAGCTGAGCTATTTCTATCCCCCCACCCAGCTGGGGGCGAGGTACCTTAATAAGAGAATTAAAAAATCCTACTTAACGGGGGTTGGGGGTGTTGTCTTACAGCTTAGAGACTGGAACTAGTATGAAAGACTACAGAGAAACATCCAAAAAGAAAGAAGTTTGGAGGAAGAAAAAAAAAACAGTATTGATTTAGTAGTTTATTGTAAGGTTAAATATGTTTCAAACTTTTTATGTTTTGTCAATATTATTTTCCCAATTTTGACATTTTGTCGATGATTTTTTTCCCAATTTGGCCAGGGGCCTTTTCCCAAAACGCCTGGATAAAGCCCTGAGTGTACTCAAAAGCTGAAAAATTTGCAGAGATAAGTGGACTGGTGTTTTCAGTCAATCTGGTCTGTTGTACAACGTTTTCAAAAGCCTTTTGTAAGAACATGGGATGGTTTGTTGAAAGGTTGAAGATACATTTAGTTGTATTTATCCAGTTAACCCTTTCCCAAACGACAAATTTTGGACTGGTCCAAATTGAAAGAGTTTGCAGACGACCATTTTAAATTTTATGAAAATGGCAGAAAGTTCTCAAAAAGGGTAGAAAACACTGTGGGAAAAGGAGAAATTGCTCGTTACGAGCGATTTCTCCTTTTCCCACTGTGTTTTCAAAAGACTTGTACTGCAGACACGTGAAAACCAGGGCTTGTTTGGGAAAGGGTTAAAAAACAATTCCTTGTTGTAACTACTCTGATGAAGTAGGCTTTTGTGTAACCAGCATTTTCTCCTTTTCCAAAAATGTTTCTACCCATTTACAGATGAATCCAATCATGTGACCCTTCAACACACAATCCCAAGTTTTAATGACCCTGAAAAGGAAAGGTATTGAAAACATTTGGGGAAAAGAAGAAAATGCTGGTGACCAGCATTTTCTTCTTTTCCAGAAATGTTTTCTCTCCTTTTGAAGACAAATCACAAGTGTCAACTTTTAATTGTCGTCTGCACTTGCTTTCCATTTGGACAAGACTAAAGTTTGTTGTTTTGTTAAGTTTTGTCCTTTAACTGTTTACTACATGACAAACCTGTCCAAAACTTAACCCTTTACTGCACAATACCGCCTTTTAACTACCCTGGGGAAGAAGCCTTTTGAAAACATTGTGGGAAAAGGAGAAGATGCTGGTAACCAGCATTTTCTCCTTTTCTCACAATGTTTTCTACCCTATCAAAGAAAACTTGCACCATTTGAGCCTTATATATATTGAAGCTGTCATCTGCAAATGCTTTCAATTTGGGCAAGGCTTAAATTTTGTCGTCTGGTAAAGGATTCATACACCCTGATTCATGGGTTGGAATGTTGGGATTTACTGGTAGGATAGCCTGATACCCGTATGGTTGAAGCAAATAAACATTGTAAGTTATCTACTTTTGATATCATGGCTACTTCTGTTTTCTCGTAACACGATTTGAGGTTTAGGGTGTGTACAGTATTTTGTTAACCCTATCCCAAACGACAAATTTTGGACTGGTCCAAATTGAAAGAGTTTGCAGACAACAATTTGAAATTTGATGAAAATGGTAGGAAGTTCTCAAAAAGGGTAGAAAACACTGTGGGAAAAGGAGAAATTGCTCGTTACGAGCAATTTCTCCTTTTCCCACAGTGTTTTCAAAAGACTTGTACTGCAGACACGTGAAAACCAGGGCTTGTTTAGGAAAGGGTTAATGTATTGGGTATGAGACATGGTCATTATAACAAAATCCCACACAATATAATTATCATAGCCCTCCCTCACGCATAAAAAAAGGAGGTCATTGGGTGGAACATATTCCTTGCTCTCATCCAAACAATATAATGCTTTAATGACCCTGAGCAATAAAGCTTTAGAAAATGTCATGGGAAAAGGAGAAAAAGTTGGGGACCAGCATTTTCTCATTTTGCTAGAATGTTTTCTTTACCCTTTGAACTACAACTTACATAAGTTTAGCCGTATTTGTCATGTTCAGAAGTTTCCAGTATGATGGATTCTGGTTTTTTTTTGAGTGGTGGAGAGTTAACCCTTTACCACACAATCCTGAGTTTTAACAACCCTGAAGAAAAAGGCTTATGAAAGTATTGTGGGAAAAGGAGAAAATGCTGGTAATCAGCATTTTCTCCTTTTCCCGCACTGTTTTCAAACCTATTATAGACAGAAATCATCTTTTGAACTGCTTTTATTTTGTCGTCTGCAAATGCTTTCACTTTAGTCGAGTCCAAAGTTTTGCGGTTTGGTAAAGAATAAAACCACATCTTAATTGCTACTGAAAAGAGTGATGATCAAAGATCTGAGACTGTAGGAGGTGTACAGCTGCATAAATGAGGCAGTGGGGTTGGAAGCATTTTCAGATGTGGGGGAGGGAATCACTTAACCCTTTACAACAAAATACCGACTTTTAATGACCCTGAGAGAGGAGACTTTAGAAAACATTGTGGGAAAAGGAGAAAACCAGCCTTTATTTCTTTTTCCACAATGTTTTCCACCTTTCCCAAATCAAATTTCAATTTTAAAGTCGCATTTATTTTGTCGTCTGCAAATGCTTTCAATTTCAACCGGTCTAAAATTTTGTCATGTGGTAAAGAGTTAAGAAAAACATTAGAGCACTGCATGCTGGTGTCAACTCTCTCGGCTGCTGGTGCTTTTCATGAAAGTTCTAATTAAAAAAAAAGGGGGGGCATAACCATGTCAAAAATATTTTGATGTGTCATTTGGTAAAGCCTGCGTGGACTATGATGTCGTCAGAAATGCATCTTACACTTTGGGCTTATGTGTGGGCTCACTATATGAAAGAAAAAAAATTTACCTAGTTTGCCCAAGAGATTAAGAGCATTGCATCAAGATCTTGATTCCAGTAAAACAGTCATACTTTTTACATTTGACAAATTCTAGTACAAGATTTGCACATTTTTATGTGTAGCAAATCTTGAATTCCTGGTTAATTCTCTGGAAGATGTCTTGGTCAGTGATCCTTTACCACATGGTCCCAACTTCAACAACCCTTAGAAAGAGGGCTTTCAAAAACTTTGTGGGAAAGGGATAAAATCCTGGTAACCAGCCTTTTTTTCCTTTTCCCACAATGTTTTCTACCCTAATGAATAGAGAAATCATCATTTTATCAACATTTGATTTGTCATCTGCAAATGCTTTCAATTTGGTCCAGTCCATAATTTTGTCATTTGGTAAAGAGTTAAGCCCTTTTTCAGAGGACAAAATTTTATACTTGTCTGAACTGAAAGCACCTGCAGATGACTAAATAAGCGTGTCTGTGAAGAGGTTGAAAACCTTATGGAAAAAGGAAATGCAGTTTACAAACATTATCTTCTTCTCCCACCATGTGTTTCAAAAGCCTTATTTGTCATGGTTGTTAAAACGCGAGATTCTTTGGTAAATGGTTGAATACTGTCCTTAACATCTCTGCCAGTTGTGACAACCATCCTGTATTCTAGCTAGCTGTTCTCTATGCATTTTTTCGAGATGTTATAAAATGTAAAATATTAAATTTCAAATCCGTGCAATAAGATTATAATTGTGTTTTGATGCGCTTTTGATCTGCACTTATAATACCAGTCTTAACTCTGTGGTAAAATTCAAGCAGCAGATTTTGAATGGCAATTTCTCCTTTTACCACTACATTTTCACGTGTTTGTAGTGAACTTAAATTTATGTAGCTTATTCTTAGTTTAGCGAGTCTTTACCACACAATCCCAACTTTTCACAACCTAGAGGAAAGAATTGTTTGAAAAAATTTTGGAAAAAAAAAAGAAAATGCTGGTAACCAGCATTTTCTCCTTTTCCTACAAGGTTTTCTACCCATTTAGAGAAAAATCTCATCATTGAAATGAGCCACATCACATGTATTTGTCGTCTGCAACAGCCTTGATCTGAAATTGGACATGCCAAAAATTTTTGTTGTGGTAAAGAGTCAACCCTTTTTCACACAATCCTAAGATTAAGTGACCCTTAGGAAGACAGCTTTCAAAAACATTTTGGGAAAAGTAAACAATTTTCTCCTAATCCAACCATGCCTTCTATCTTTTCAGAAACAAATTTCATCTCTTGAGCCACATTTGATTTGTCTTCTACAGATGCTTTCAATTTGAATCTGTCTGAAGAGCAATGCCCATATCTAATTTTCCACTTTTTCATTGGGAAAACATCTGCGCTTTTGATAATTATACCACTGTGTGCAGTGTGGTAAAAGGCCAGCAGGAGATTCCTGATGTTCATTTTCTCCTTTCACGGCTTAGATGTTTTCACATAATGTGTATATAACCTAGCTTAATTTATGTAGCTTACTCTTAATTTAAGTTGAAACATAACTCTATTCTACACAATCCAAACTTTTAACAACCTGAAGAAAGAAGGCTTTTGAAAATATATGAGCCATGCACTGGCAAAAGGGGGCTTAATGCATCTCCGTGATACATTATACCAAGCAAGTCATCACATAATTATGGATTCATAAAAAACCATGTTGTCTGACAACCGACTTGATGGTGAGTTAGACTGGAAGAAAATTGACGTATATCAAAAAGTTTTGGTCCAGGTCAGCCTGCATGGACTGCGCAGGCTGATCTGGGTCGACACTTTTTCGCAGATGCATTAAGCCCCCTTTTCACAGAGCATGGCTCATTTATTGATTACCAGAATTTTCTCCTTTTCCCACAACGTTTTCTAACCTTCCAAAGGCAAATCCAATCATTTCGGCTACAGTTGTGTCATCTGCAAATGCCTTAGATTTTGAAAAGTCTGAATTTTTCTCGTTTGGTAAAGAGTTAACCCTTTACCACACAATCCAAACTTTTAACAACCCTGAGGAGAAAGGCTTTTGAAGAAAATGTAGATTAAAGAGAAAATGCTCTTAAGCATCATTTTCCCTTCATCCTACAATGTTGTCTACCTTTCTTAACCCTTTCCCAAACAAGCCCTGGTTTTCACGTGTCTGCAGTAAAAGTCTTTTGAAAACACTGTGGGAAAAGGAGAAATTGCTCATAACAAGCAATTTCTCCTTTTCCCACAGTGTTTTCTACCCATTTGGAAAACTTTCTGTCATTTTCATGTAATTTAAAACTGTCGTCTGCAAACTCTTTCAATTTGGACCAGTCTAAAATTCATCGTTTGGGAAAGGGTTAAAAACAAATTTCAGTTTTTGAGTCACTATTTTTTTTGTCTGCAAATGCTTTCATTTTCGTCAAGTCTGAAATTCTGTTGTTTGGTAAAGAGTTAACCCTTTCCCAAACGACAAAATTTGGACTGGTCCAAATTTAATGGGTTTGCAGACGACAATTTTAAATTTGATGAAAATGGCAGAAAGTTATCAAAAAGGGTAGAAAACACTGTGGGAAAAGGAGAAATTGCTCGTTACGAGCAATTTCTCCTTTTCCCACAATGTTTTCAAAAGACTTGTACTGCAGACACGTGAAAACCAGGGCTTGTTTGGGAAAGGGTTAAAAGAATGTCCTAGGAGTTGTCTGTTACTATTTACCCTTTACCACACAATCCTGTTTTAATGACCCTGAGAAAAAAACCTTTTGAAAACATTGTGGGAAAAGAAGAAAATGCTGGTAACCAGCATTTTCTTCTTTTCCCACAATGTTGTCTACCCTTTCAAAAACAAATCTTATCATTTTAGCCATTATAGTTTAGCTTCTCCTCTGCAATTATGCTTTTCACTATGGATGACAGACCTCCAGATAGAGGGAGTGATTTTGATTTCAAAATTGAAAACATTAGTTGCTCTCCACTAACCCTATGTTATGGGTACTCATTAGAATCGTCTCATCGAGACGATTCTAATGAGTACCCATAACATAGGGTTTGGAAGAGAAATGATGGATATAGAATAGTATCACTCCCTCTTATCTGGAGGTCTGGATGAGTCATAAATTTTGACGTGGGGGGGGGGGGGTTAACTTGGTTTAGAAGGTTAAGTTACCGGTATTCATTTTGCAAGAAATGTAGTGAAAATTGGACAAAATTTTTCTTTATGGGTAGTCATTTTTCGTGTTCATTTTCAGATCTGAAATTAGGTTGAATTTCACAGTTTGAGTTTATTAATTTCTATTATGTGAAAATATATGTCATACATATTTGAAAGAAAAGGGAGTGAAGAATTATTACAAAATTCATGCATGACAAGTTTCTTTCAAAGAGAGTCTATTATAGGCTAAAATGGCTCTCTACATCCCTATTCATGGCATATAAATATCATTATTATGTAAAAAGAAAACTGTTTCTCATCATATCAAAGAAATGCTTGGTCCCATACCAAGAGGATATTGGCCCTTTTAACCTCACGGCAAAATTTTAGACCCGTCCAAATTGAAAGCATTTGCAGACGACAATTTCAGTGTGGCTCAAATGGGGTGGTTTTTCTTTGATAGGGTAGAAAACATTGTGTGAAAAGGAGAAAATGCTGGTTACCAGCAATTTCTCCTTTTCCCACAATGTTTTCAAAAACCTCCTTCCTCGGGGCTGTTAAATGTCATTGTATGGTAAACTCTTTACCAAATGACAAAATTTCAGACTTGTCCAAATTCATAATGTGGCAGACGACAAATAAGATGTGGCTGAAATGATGAAAATTTTCTTTAAAAGGGTAGAAAACATTTAGAGAATGGATAAAATGCTGGCTGCCAGCCTTTTCTCCTTTTACCACTATGTTTTGAAGATACTGTGGGAAAAGGAGAAAATGCTGTTTTCTACCCTTTCTAAGACAAATCTGAACATTTAAGGCACATTCAAATGTTGGTGTACAAAAATAGTTGCTTTCAGTTTGACAGGTCTAAAATTTTGTTATACGGTAAAGAGTATCACTTACAGCCCCAAATAAACTCTACAGACATTTCTCAATCTAGAAGTAAGACCAGAATACATTCAATTTCTAAATCTCAGCGAAGCTGACAGTCTTGATCAAAGGTATGACTGCACATTTTGTGAAGTCTGATCTTGATCAACACTTGGCGCAACAACAACCTGGAAAACTAAAGTTGTGGAAGGCCCTTTAACCTTTCAGCAAACAATCCTGAGTTCAAACAACCCTGCAGAAGAAGCCTTTTGAAAACATTGAGGGAAAAATAGAAAAGATAGTAATCGGCATTTTTAGCTCACCTGAGCGTGAAGTGCTCAAGGTGAGCTTTTGTGATCGTGCTGTGTCTGTCGTGTGGTCGTCAACATTTACCTTGTGTACACTCTAGTGGCCACATTTCAATGACAGATACTCATGAAACTTGGTCAGAATATTTGTCTTGATAAAATCTCGGACAATTTTCAAATTGGGTCATGTCGGATCAAAAAGTAGGTCACTGGGCCAAATCTTTTAAAAGACCTTGTGTGTACTTTAGAGATCACATTTTCAGCCAGATACTGAGTAAATTTGGTCAGAATGTTTGTCTTGATGATATCTCGGTCAAGTTTGAAATTTGGTTGCATTTGGTCAAAAAGTAGATCACAGGTTCAAAACTTGCATACACAGTATAAGCCAAATTTTCAGCCAGATTATGAAACTAGGTCAGAGCATTTGTATTGATCAATTCTTTGACCTGATTGAAATTTGGTCAAATTGAATTGTGTCAAAAAATAGGTTACCAGGCCAAATCTCAGAAAAAGCTTGTGTGCAGTCCATAGCCACATTTTCAGCCAGATTCTATGAAACTTAGTCAGGAAAGTTGTCTTGATGATATCTCAGACAAGTTTGAAATTGGTCATGTCAGGTCTAAAAGTTAAGGTCACTTGGGCAATTCTTAGAAAAGCCTTGTGTGCATTGGAGAGACCACATTGTCAGCCTAATACTTATTAAACCTTGTCATAATGTTTGTCTCGATGATATCTCAGTAGAGTTGGAAATTGGGTGACATCAGGTCCAAAAGTAGGTCAATTACACTCATGTGTGTTTGATCATTTATACCAAGTTCTCTTCAGCTTTATCAACCCTAGATGACTTTACTCAGGTGAGCGCTTTAGGGCCAATTGCCCTGTTGTTTTAAATAGCAGCTTTCTCAAGGTTGTGAGAATTATGGCACAGCTTCCTATAGTATCAGTCTTCTGTCACAGATCATTTCAGAGACAAGAAAATTGTGCCGATAATTTGTTCTAGATGAGTGAGGCACTTGTACTGAAGATTCAAATTTTTAACCCGTTACCACACAACGCTGACTTTTAACGACCCTAAGGACGATGTCTTTTGAAAACATTGTGAGAAAAGGAGAAAATGCTGATAACCAGCATTTTCTCCTTTTCCCACAGTGTTTTCTACCCTATCAAACAAAAGTCACATCATTTGAGCCACAGTGAAATTGTTGTATGCAAATGCTTTCAATTTGGATGGGTATAAATTGTTGTCTTGTGGTAAAGGGTTATATCAATTTGTAATTGGTTAGCCCCCACCAACAGTATGATAGGACATCTTTTTCAATTTCACATGGTCATTCACAATCCCAACTTGGTAGAACATGTGTATGAAAGATTAATAACTCTTTACCAAACAATCCTGATCAAGAAGGCTGTGAAAACATCAAGGGAAAAGGAGAAAATGCTGGTCACCAGCATTTTCTCCTTTTCCCAAAATGATTTCTGTACAAAGACACACTTTATCCATCATTTTGAGCCATATAAACTGGTGTCTGCAAATGCTTTTAATTTGGGTAAGTCTATATTTTTGTCATCAAGTATAGAGTGAAGGCAATTTGTAGGCCATGTCGTTATAAGCCTAATTACTGCCCAAAAAGAAAAAAAAAAAACTAAAATTTTGACGTATATTTTAACCTTTTCCCAAACAAGCCCTGGTTTTCACGTGTCTGCAGCACAAGTCTTTTGAAAACACTGTGGGAAAAAGAGAAATTGCTCGTAACGAGCAATTTCTCCTTTTCCCACAGTGTTTTCTATCCTTTTTGAGAACTTTCTACCATTTTCATCAAATTAAATATTGTCGTCTGCAAACTCTTTCAATTTGGACCAGTCCAAATTTTGTTGTTGGGAAAGGATTAATATAAGCTAACAAAATTGATCATTTTGATAGATTTTATCACATAATGACCATTTCAAACTTGGTTGGTTCCTCCACCCTTTCCATTTCTTCTGAAAGTAATAGATTAGCTCAAAATGTCCTTTTAATATTAATTTTTATGGTTCGCCTAGGGAGATTTATAACAGTATTTATAACAAAAATTTTTTTGGAAGGGTGCTTTTCAATGGTGTTTTTGTTATTGATCTCTTGACTTCTGAAATAAATTCAAAGATTGGAAATGTCCTTGTAAAATGAGGATGTCCACTATAAATGCAGCCTAACTCATTTACCATGCAACAAAATGTTAGACATGTACATATTAGAAGCATTTGCAGACGACAAATTACACGTTCCTTAAAACATGAAATTTGTCTTTCAAAGGATAGAAAACATTTGTGGGCAAAGGAGAAAATACTGATTACCGGCATTTCCTCTTTTTCCCTCAATGTGTTCAAAAGCCTTCTCCCTAAAGGTTGTTGAAAGCTTGCATCGTTTAGTAAATAGTTAACTCTTAACTCTTTACCACACAATCACGACTTTTAACGACCCTGGGAAAGAAACCTTTTGAAAACATTGTGGGAAAAGGAGAAAATGCTGGTAACCAGCATTTTCTCCTTTTCCCACAATGTTTTCTACCCTTTCCAAAACAAATTATAATTCTTAAGTTGCATTTAATTTGTCGTCTGCAAATGCTTTCAATTTGGACTGGTCTGAAATTTTGTCGTGTGGTAAAGAGTTAAAGTGCCAAATAAACTCGGGCAACATTTTCAGTCTAATAATAACTGCAGTTTCAAGATTGCTTTTGTTCAGAATATGTCGATCAAAGATTAGACTGTATATTTTGTGCAGTCTGATTTACACGGGCCAAAATTGAAAAAGGCGAATTAAGTTGCGAAAGGCGCTTCATAGGTTAAAAAATAATACATTTGTTTAGGGATTGATTGGCTGGCTGGCTGGCTGCTCACATATTTGTGTATGTCCTGGGTTTCACCTGTACAAGCCACTGGGCTCTGAAGTCTTTCCCAAGCCCTTGAAGGACATACCCGGGAAAATCTCCAGTGCTTCCAGTTAGGCTCTAACCTGAGGCTTCAAGGTTACAAGTCCTTCACTTTACCACAAGTACACAGGACCCCTGTTAACCCTTTCCCAAACAAGCCCTGGTTTTCACGTGTCTGCAGTACAAGTCTTTTGAAAACACTGTGGGAAAAGGAGAAATTGCTCATAACGAGCAATTTCTCCTTTTCCCACAGTGTTTTCTACCCTTTTTAAGACCTTTCTGCCATTTTCATCAAATTTAAAATTGTCGTCTGCAAACTCTTTCAATTTGGACCAGTCCAAAATTGTCGTTTGGGAAAGGGTTAAGTCTTGATTGCACAATCCCAATTAGCAACCCTGACAAAGCTTTTAAAAACATTTTGTGGTATACAGTTGATACATTTGTGACATGTCTAAGCAGTCTTCAGATATCTTCAGTAATGTTAAGAGATATCAGATACTGTCAAACTTCTCAGACACCAACAATGCACATGATGACAGGGCTATGACATACTTTGTTGTTTTCTTAACCCTTTCCCAGACGACAAATTTTGGACTGGTCCAGATTGAAAGAGTTTGCAGACGACAATTTTAAATTTGATGAAATTGGCAGGAAGTTCTCAAAAAGGGTAGAAAACACTGTGGGAGCAATTTCTCCTTTTCCCACAGTGTTTTCAAAAGACTTGTACTGCAGACACGTGAAAACCAGGGCTTGTTTGGGAAAGGGTTAAGCAGTCTTCCGTCTTGCAAAGATGTTTTTCAAAAGTGGTCAAAGATAATTTTTAAGAATTATGTAATTTAATCCTTTATCAAGCAATGCAGTGTTTTAACAACTTGAGTAAAGAGGCTTTTGAAAACATTGTAGGAAAAGAAGAAAACACTTTTAACCAGCATTTTCTCCTTTTCCGACAATGTATTCTAATCTTTGAATGACAGAAATTATCAGTTTAGCCACATTTAATATGTCATCTACAAATGAGCCATACTCTATAAAAAAGGGGGCTTAATGCATCTGCGAAAAGTATCGACCCAGGTCAGCCTGCACAGTTCACGCAGGCTGACCTTAGCCGAAACTTTCCGCTACTGGTCAGTTTTCTGTATGTCAAAGGACCAGTCTACCTTATGATACAGTCGGTTGTTAAATAAAATGACTTTTATGGACCTTTAACTCTTTACCAAAAGACAAAATTGTAGACCAGTCCAAATTGAAAGCATTTGCAGACGACAAAATAAATGTGACCCAAAAATTGAAATTTGTTTTTGAAAGGATAGAAAACATTGTGGGAAAAGGAGAAAATGCTGGTAACCAGTATTTTCTCCTTTTCCCACAATGTTTTCAAAAAGCCTCTTTCTCAGGGTCGTTAAAACTTGGGATTGTATGGTAAAGGGTTAACTGTGAGATGTCTTGGTTGGTATGATGCATTAACTCTTTACCAAACAACAAAATTCTAGATTAGTCCAAATTGAAATCAAATTTTGCAGACGACAAAATAAATGCCGCTGAAAAATTGAAATTTGTTTTGGAAAAGGAAGAAAACATTATGGGGGAAAAGGAGAAAATGCTGGTTACCAGCATTGTCTCCTTTTCCCACAATGTTTTCTAAAGGCTTCTTTCTCAGGGTCATTAAAAGTCGGGATTGTGTGGTAAAGGGTTAAGCCCTCTTTTGCCAGAGCATTCAGTTTGGACCAGTGTAAAATTTTGTCCTTGAGTAAAGCATTAAAGATGTCTTTGTGAAGAAATGACAAAAAAAAACAGGAAGTACGAGGATTTAAAGTTTACTGTTGCAGTAACACTGTACCAGGACACAAAATTGTTTGAATGCATTAATTTTGTAGACAACAAATTCAGTGTAACTTGAATAATAAAAAAACAAGAAATTGTGGGACTAGGAGAAAATGCTGGTCACCAGCATCTGCTCATTTTCCCACGGTGTCTTCCAAAGCATTTTTCACAAGGGTCTCAAAAAACATGGAATGATTTGGTAAAGGTTTAACCCTTACCAAACAACAAAATTTTAGATTTGTCCAAATTGAAAGCAGTTACAGATGACAAAATAAATGTGACCCAAAAAATGAAATTTGTTTAACCCTTTCCCAAACGACAAATTTTAGACTGGTCCAAATTGAAAGAGTTTGCAGACGACAATTTTAAATTTGATGAAAATGGCAGAAAGTTCTCAAAAAGAGTAGAAAACACTGTTGGAAAAGGAGAAATTGCTCGTTATGAGCAATTTCTCCTTTTCCTACAGTGATTTCAAAAGACTTGTACTGCAGACACATGAAAACCAGGGCTTGTTTGGGAAAGGGTTAAGGAAGGGTAGAAAACTTTGTTGGAAAAGGAGAAAATGCTGGTTACCAGCATTTTCTCCTTTTCCCACAATGTTTTCAAAAGCCTTCTTGTACAGGGTCGTTAAAACTCAGGATTTTGTGGTAAAGGGTTAAGCTATCGAGAAAACATTGTGCCAGATGGAGAATTTATTAATTTGGCTCAGTTTCTGTAATTTTTACCATGTTTCTCCTAAGTTTTATTCTGCTATTGCTTTAAAAAAGATTTTTATTTCCTTCTATTTCAGGGTTTCAACTGAAGTACCTCAGCCTGGTTTTATTGACGGCACAAAATGCAGCGTACATATTGTCAATGCGGCACGTCCGGACACGGGGAGGGGACAAGTTTTTGGCAACCACAGCAGTCATCATCCAGGAATCCATCAAATGTCTAGTCAGCATGACTATCATCTTGTGCCAGGTAATTGATTGATTGGTTGAATGACTGATGACTGATGGACTGACTGAATGATTTGACTGACGGACCGACCAGCCGACAGGCTGAAATGATAGAAGACATTGTGAGAAAAGGAGAAAATTATGTTTTACAGAAATGATGACCTGATGTTGCTTGCCTAGCTTCACAATTTGTGTCATTTGTACACCTTTCTGAATGTTTGTTTTACACAAAATTACTAGCTTCAAATTGGGAGAAAATTGGCTCCTGGCAATGCGCATTATATGGGTTACTATGGTTATGTATATTTTGCAGTTTAAAATGTTTTAAAACAGCAAAATTTTTCTGTCAAGGTTATGATATGTTTATGCTGTAATAGACAAATTTTTAGTTTAAATTATCAAGAAATGTGGTTTTAACAGCAAAATTCCACGAATTTATTGAACAGCCCTCGTATTTGTCCTTTGCTAATTCTTTCAGTTTGGACATGGGGTCCCGCCTGGCCTATTGGTAAAGTGTAGGACTCCTGACCTGGAGGCCTCATGTTCGAGCCTCACTGGATCCACTGGGTTTTTTGTAGGGGTGTCCTTGGGCAAGACATTTCAGAGCCCTAGCCTAGTACTGATGGAATCAAAGAAATACATGAATAAGTGAGCTGTTGCTGTGATATGACTGAAATATTGTTGAAAGCGGCGCCAAACACCATTCAGTCATCAATCAATTTGGATGTGTAATATTTTGTTGTCTGGTGAAGAATTAACCCTTTACGATCCTGAGTTTTAATCACCCTAAGGCAGAAAGCTTTGGAAAACATTGTGGGAAAAGGAGAAAATGCTGGTAACCAACATTTTCTCCTTTTCCCAGAATGTTTTCTGCCTTTTCAAAGACAAATTTCATGTTTTGAACCACACTTTATTTGTCATCTGGAACTACTCTGAATTTTGACGAGTCTAAAATTGTGCTGTTTGGTGAAGAAATACGAGGTTTTTGGCTTGGTTGATTGCTAGACTCATTACACCGTGTAATGGACTTTTAATGTCTTGCAGCAGACCACTTTTAGATACATTGTGGCAGGAGAATTTGCTACTCAGGAGCAATTTCTGCTTTTGCCAGAATATTTTCACTAATTTATTCATGTATCAACATGACAGACTGGCGGACTGAATGACCCACTGATCAACTGACCATATTTTTTTAACATGGATTTTTTTTTTCAAAGCTGTTTGTCATAAATATGTTTTATACATAACAGATGATTTCATTTCATTTCAGGAGGGTGGGGTAATGGCCTGGATTCACCACCTGTATGACAACATCATCAAACAGCCTTGGGATTGTTTGAAAATATCTGTGCCATCATTAGTCTACACTCTTCAAAATATTCTTATCATCATTGCTGTCTCCAATCTTGATGCTGCAACATTCCAGGTAATTTTGTATTTTTTTTAGGTTGGCTGTTTTCGAGGAAAATGTCAAAGCATTGTCATAGCCCGGTCATCGACATTCTGCATTTTTGTTGTTGTCCGAAAACTTGTACTTCTGTCAAAAATAGGTCACTGGAACAAACCCCAGAAAAACCACAAAATAGGTCACTTGGACATGATTTATCTTGTGTGCACTCTAGATGCCACATTTTCAGTCCACAACTTAAAGTGAATCCCAGATCACTTTACCCAGGTGAGTGCTTTAGGGTCAATGGCCCTCTTGTTTCAAACTATACCATTGCATTGAAGTCTTCTACCTGAAGTAAAGGTTTTTAGCTCCACTGGCCGAAGGCCAGCGGGCTTATGTCATGGCCCGGTGTCCTCCATGCATCCGTCCGTCCGTGCGTGTGTCCGTCTGTCCGTGCGTTAACTTTTATTTCAAACATCTTCTTCTCTGAAACTACCCATCCAATTTTCATGAAACTTCACAGAAATGATCCTGCCATGGTCCTCTTCAGAATTTCTTGAAAGAATTTGATTCCTTCAAAAACTCTGGTTGCCATGGCAACAAAACTGAAAAATATTGGAAATCTTTAAAAATCTTCTTGTCTGAAACCATAAAGCATAGGGCTACCAAATTTGGCATGTAGCTTTATGTAGTAGACCTCTATCAAGTTTCTTCAAATTATAGCCCTGGGGTCAAAATTGGCTCTGCCCTAGGGGTCACAAGTTTTACATAGGCTTATATAGAGAAAACTTTAAAAATCTTCCTGTACCTAGCCATAAGGCCTAGAGCTAGTAAATTTTGCATGTAGCTATATCTAGTGGGCCTCTACCAAGCAGGTGAAAATTTTAGCCCTGGGGTCAAAATTGGCCCCGCCGCAGAGGTCACAAGTTTTACATGGGCTTACATAATGACAACTTAAAAAATCTTCCTGTTTTGATTTTTTTTTGAAATTAGCCTTGCATCAGGGGTCTTATGTTTTACAGAGGCCTCATATGGACAAAACTTGAAAATCACCTTATTTATATCCATACAGCATAGATTTGTATTATTTTGGCATGTGGCTTTATCTTGTGGACCTCTACCAGGGTTCAAGTAATTATAGCTTTGGGATCAAAAATGGCTTTGCCCTGCGGGTCTCAACTTTCACATGGGCTTTTACAGTGAAAACTTTGTAAGTCTTCATTTTGAAACCATTTGGCTCAGAATTGAAATGTTTAGTATTTATGGTTTATTAGCTCCACTGGCCGAAGGCCAGCGGGCTTATGTCATGGCCCGGTGTCCGTCGTGCGTCCGTCCATCCGTCCGTCCGTCCGGTCGTCCGTCCGTCCGTCCGTCCGTCCGTGCGTGCGTTAACTTTTATTTCAAACATCTTCTTCTCTGAAACTACCCATCCGATTTTCACGAAACTTCACAGAAATGATCCTGACATGGTCCTCTTCAGAATTTCTTGAAAGAATTTGATTCCTTCAAAAACTCTGGTTGCCATGGCAACAAAACTGAAAAATATGGGAAATCTTTAAAAATCTTCTTGTCTGAAACCATAAGGCATAGGGCTACCAAATTTGGCATGTAGCTTTATGTAGTAGACCTCTATCAAGTTTCTTCAAATTATAGCCCTGGGGTCAAAATTGGCTCTGCCCCAGGGGTCACAAGTTTTACATAGGCTTATATAGAGAAAACTTTAAAAATCTTCTTGTCTGAAACCATAAGGCATAGGGCTACCAAATTTGGCATGTAGCTTTATGTAGTAGACCTCTATCATGTTTCTTGAAATTATAGCCCTGGGGTCAAAATTGGCTCTTCCCCAGGGGTCACAAGTTTTATACATAGGCTTATATAGAGAAAACTTTAAATATCTTCTTGTCTGAAACCATAAGGCCTAGAGCTACCAAATTTGGCATTTAGCTTGATCTAGTTGGAGTCTACCAAAAGTGCCCAAAGTATAGTCCTGGGGTCAATTCGGCCTCATACTTGGAGGGGGGGGGGGGGTTCACAAGATTTACATAGGCTTACATAGGGAAAACTTTTAAATCTTGGTGTACATAGCCATAAGGCTTAGGCTACCAAATTTTGCATATAATTATAGCATTATTTAGTGGACAGTTACAAAGAGGGCCCAAGTTACAGCTCTAGGATCAAGTTTGGTCCTGCACCAGGGATCACAAATTTTACATGGGTTTATGGAGTGAAAAGTTCAGAAACCATCTTGTTACCAGCCATAAGGCCAAGAACTCCCACATTTCGCATGTTATTCTTCTAATACAATATTCCCCATTTAGTCAGACTGTAGCCATGAGGTCAAAGTTTTATAAGGGCTTATATAGTGAAGACTTTTCTTCGTGGTTTATATTTATAAGCCAGTGGAGCGATACAGGGCCATCATGGCCCTCTTGTATTTATAAGCCAGTGGAGCGATACAGGGCCATCATGGCCCTCTTGGTAGACTATCTGTATCTTTTGATGGCTACAATTCAATCCAGTGAAGCTCAGAAAGGATTTTATCATATAAGCTTAAATAAACAAATGGATGGTATAGACTCAAGATCAGACTGCTTGTTCTGTTTAGTTCTATCTTGATCTCTGCCATCAAAAAGTTAACAGTCTCAGTAACCAATTTATTTGATATGCTCGATGGTGTAAAAAAGAACATACCAAATTTTATTGTTTTGTCCCGAGGTGAGCAATATACAACAACTATGGTCCTCTTGTTTTTATTTTGAGGATATAGGTTCAACTCTCTGTAATTGAATGTGAATTCTGTTTTTGATACTTTTTATGTTTACTCTTTACCAGATGACAAAACATGTTACTTGGTCCAAATTAAAAGCATCTGCAGACGACATGTCAAACTTTGCTCAAATATTGGAATTTGTCTTTGGATAGGGAAAAAAGAATTGTCGGAAGCGCAGAAAATGCTTTACAAGTATTTCCTCCTTTTTCCACAATGTTTTCAAAGGTCATCTTTCATGGGGTTGTTAAAACATGATTGTTTGGTAAAGGGCTAACTCTGTACAAGGATACAAAATATTAGACTGATCCAAAATGAAAGTATTGGCAGACAACATATTGAATTTAGTTTTAATCAAGGCAATTGTGTTGGATGGCACATTATAAAACATTATGGGAAAAGGAAAAAATGCTGTTTACCCGCATTTTTTCCTGATTTCAGTTGTTTTCAAAAGCCTCTTTTCTCCGGCTTGTTTGGTAAAGATCTAATATCTAAATGCAAACTACAGGGTGTGAAATCCTTAAGTTAAATTCAAAGTGGGTGTTTATATTCAAAATCCAGAAATCACACGCTGGTTAGAATAATTTGCATATCAATATGCATTTAATCTTATTCAAGTGACAGAGTTCTAGACTTGTCCAAATTGAAAACATTTGCAGACAAACAACAAAACATTGCTCAAGTAATGGGATTAGACTTTCAAAAAATAGAAAATATTGTGGGAAAAAGAGAAAAGGCTGGGTACCAGCTGGTTATCCAAATTACCCACATTTTCTCCTTTTCGCACAATGTTTTTAAAAAGACTTCTTCCTCAGAATTGTAAAAATACAAAATTGTGTGTTACAGGGTTAACTCTTTATCACACAATGCCCACTTTTAATGATCCTGGGAGAGAATCTTTTGGAAACATTGTGGGAAAAGGAGAAAATGCTGGTAACCAGCATTTTCTCCTTTTTCCATAATGTTTTCTACCCTATTAAAGAAAAATTGAACCATTTTAGCCACATTTTAATTGTTGTCTGCAAATGCTTTCAATTTGGAAAAGGCTGAAAATATGTCGTCTGGTAAAGGGTTAACTACATATTTCTTGTAACAAACTTTAAGCAGGTGACTTTGCAAAAATTATAAGCAACAATAAAATGGGGTTCAGCACATGAAAATAGCTTTGCTCTGGCAAAAGGGGGCTTTATGCATCTCCTTGATATTTGATACCAAGCAAGTCATTACATAATAATTGGATGTATAAAAAATACATAAAAAATACAACCACCTAGATCATGAGGTACACTGGTCCTTGGACATACAGAAAATTTAGCAGTAGCAAAAAGTATTGGCCCAGGTCAGACTAAGCAGGTTGCACAGACTGACCTTGGTTGATAGTTTTCACAGATGCATTAAGCCCCCTTTTCACAGAACATAAATCAAATAAATATGTGTGAAAACATGTTGAAGATGCAGAAATTGCTTCAAACTATGCCAAAATATTTTCAATAGACGTGTAGAATTGCCAGGGCCTTCCTGCTCCACTGTTTGCTTTTAAAGATATGTTCTGTTTTCTGAAATTACGTAACATCTTTACCAAATGAGTTGTGACGAGTAAAGGGTAAACTTGTCTAAATTGAAGGCATTTGCAGACAACATTTCAAATGTAAACATATTTTGTTCTTTACCAAACAATAAACTTTTGGACTTGCCGAAATTGGATTTCAAGCATTTGCAGACAACAAAATAGATGTGACTTAAAATTTAGATTTGTCATACAAAGTGTAGAAAACATTCTGGGAAAAACAGAAAATGCTGGTTTAAAGTGTTAATCAGATGTCAAGGAAAGTAGACAAAAACCAGACTGTATTATTATGCATACAGTCACATGTTAAGTTTAACCCTTTACCACACAATACCAATTTTTAACGAACCTGAGAAAGAGGCCTTTTGAAAACATGGTAGGAAAAGGAGAAAATGCTGGTTACCGCATTTTCTCTTTTTCCCACAAGGTTTTCTACCCTTCCCAAAACAAAGTTTAAAAAACTTTTAGTCACATTTATTTTGTCTTCTGCAAATGCTTTCAATTTGGACAAATCTAAAATTTTGTTGTTTGGTAAAGAGTTGAAGTCTTATCAGAGGATGTTACATACACTTTTCACCAGTCTTTCTGTCTTTTCTGTCTTTGATTTATATTTCAAAATTTGTACATCTGACTTGCTTATTCCTTTATTTAAAAAAAAAACTGTGTTTTAACAATCCTGAGGAAGAAGGCTTTTGAAAACATTGTCGGAAAAAGAGAAAATGCTGGTAACCGATGTTTTCAGCATCCTTTGAGCCACATTTAAAGTCATCTGCCAATGCAAATAATTATAGAAAGAATTTACAATGTACCAGACCACAAAGTCTTAGACTTGTCCACATTCAAAGCAATTGCAGATGACGATTTAAATGTGGCTCAACTCTTTACAAAAAACATAAATATAGACATTTCCAAAATGAAAGCATTTGCAAATGACAATTTTTATGTGACTCAAATTGTTGAACTGGTCATTGATAGGGTAGAAAACATTGTGGGAAAAGGAGAAAATACTTGTTGCCAGCCTTTTCTCCTTTTCTCAAAATGTTTTCCAAAGGCTTCTTCCTCAGGGTTGTTAAAACTTGGGATTGTGTGGTAGAGGGTTAATTCATGTCATCTGGTAAGAAGTTAAGTGTTTACCAGACATCAAAATTTTAGGCTTGTCCAAATTGAAAGCATTAATTTGCAGAAGACAAGTTAAATGTTACTCAGAACATAAAGAGTGCCTTCCAAAGGGTGGAAAATGTTGTTGGAAATGGAGCATATGCTGGTAACCAGCATTTTTAGCTCACCTGAGCACAAAGTGCTCAAGGTGAGCTTTTGTGATCGCCCAAGGTCCGTCGTCCGTCGTCCACAATTTCTTTAAACATCTTCTCCTCCTAAACCACTGGGCCAATCTTGATGAAACTTGGCAGGGATGTTCCTCAGGTGAAGCTCTACCAAAGTTGTTCAAGAGATTGAATTCCACCCATAACTCTGGTTGCCATGGCAACCAAAAGGAAAAAAATAGCAAAATCTTTAAAAATCTTCTTCTCTGAAACTAGAAGGCGTAGAGCTTTTATATTTGGTATGTAGCATCTCCTAGTGGACCTCTACCAAGTTTGTTTATATGATGCCCCTGGGGTCAAAACTGGCCCCGCCCCGGGGGTCACAAGTTCAAACATAGGAACAAAGAATGAAAACTTTAAAATTCTTCTTCTCTGAAACTGGAAGGCGTGGAGCTTTGATATTTGGCATGTAGCATCTCCTAGTGGACCTCTACCAAGTTTGTTCATATGATGTCCCTGGGGTCAAAACTGGCCCCACCCCGGGGGGTCACAAGTTTCGAACATAGGAACAAAGAAGGAAAACTTTAAAATTCTTCTTCTCTGAAACTGGAAGGCATGGAGCTTTGATATTTGGCATCTCGCATCTCGTAGTGGACCTCTACCAAGTTTGTTCATATGACGCCCCTGGGGTCAAAACTGGCCCCGCCCTGGGGGTCACAAGTTTCAATTATAGGAACAAAGAAGGAAAGCTTTAAAATTCTTCTTCTCTGAAACTGGAAGGCGTGGAGCTTTGATATTTGGCATGTAGCATCTCCTAGTGGACCTCTACCAAGTTTGTTCATATGATGTCCCTGGGGTCAAAACTGGCCCCACCCCGGGGGGTCACAAGTTTCGAACATAGGAACAAAGAAGGAAAACTTTAAAATTCTTCTTCTCTGAAACTGGAGAGCGTGGAGCTATATATCTGGCATGTAGCATCTCCTAGTGGACCTCTACCAAGTTTGTTCATATGACGCCCCTGGGGTCAAAACTGGCCCTGTCCTGGGGGTCACAAGTTTCAAACATAGGAACAAAGAATGAAAACTTTAAAATTCTTCTTCTCTGAAATTGGAAGGCGTAGAGCTTTGATATTTAGTATGTAGCATCTCCTTGTGGACCTCTACCAAGTTTGTTCATATGATGACCCTGGGGTCAAAACTGGCCCCGCCCCAGGGGTCACAAGTTCAAACATAGGAACAAAGAATGAAAACTTTAAAATTCTTCTTCTCTGAAACTGGAAGGCGTGGAGCTTTGATATTTGGCATGTAGCATCCCCTAGTGGACTTCTACCAAGTTTGTTCATATAACGCCCCTGGGGTCAAAACTGGCCCCGCCCCGGGGGTCACAAGTTTCAATTATAGGAACAAAGAAGGAAAACTTTAAAATTCTTCTTCTCTGAAACTGGAAGGCATAGAGCTTTGATATTTAATATGTAGCATCTCCTAGTGGACCTCTACCAAGTTTGTTCATATGATGTCCCTGGGGTCAAAACTGGCCCTGTCCCGGGGGTCACAAGTTCAAACATAGGAACAAAGAAGGAAAACTTTAGAATTCTTCTTCTCTGAAACTGGAAGGCTTGGAGTTTTGATATTTGGCATGTAGCATCTCCTAGTGGACCTCTACCAAGTTTGTTCATATGATGTCCCTGGGGTCAAAACTGGTCCCGCCCCGGGGGTCACAAGTTTCGAACATAGGAACAAAGAAGGAAAGCTTTAAAATTCTTCTTCTCTGAAACTGGAAGGCTTGGAGCTTTGATATTTGGCATGTAGCATCTCCTAGTGGACCTCTACCAAGTTTGTTCATATAACGCCCCTGGGGTCAAAACTGGCCCTGCCCCGGGGGTCACAAGTTTCAAACATAGGAACAAAGAATGAAAACTTTAAAATTCTTCTTCTCTGAAACTGGAAGGCGTGGAGCTTTGATATTTGGCATGTAGCATCTCCTAGCAGACCTCTACCAAGTTTGTTCATATGATGTCCCTGGGGTCAAAACTGGCCCCGCCCCGGGGGTCACAAATTTCGAACATAGGAACAAAGAAGGAAAACTTTAAAGTTCTTCTTCTCTGAAACTGGAAGGCGTGGAGCTTTGATATTTGGCATGTAGCATCTCCTAGTGGACCTCTACCAAGTTTGTTCATCAATTGACCTGACAATTGGTCAGAAATTGGATTATGCACGTTGAGTGAATTTCGCCTATTGACTCAGGTGAGCGACCCAGGGCCATCATGGCCCTCTTGTCTCCCTTTCCTATATTGTTTTCAAAAGCCTTCTCTGTCAGGATTGTTGAAAATCTGGATTGTGTGATATGTATAAGGTTTATCTGTTTACTAAACGACAAATTCCAGAGACTTCTGAATTGAAAGCATATGTAGATGACAAAATCGAAAGTGGTACAAATGAAGTGAACTTCTTTGACAAGGTAGAAAACATTGTAGGAAAAGGAGAAAATGCTGGTTACCAGCATTTTCTCCTTTTCCCACAATGTTTTCAAGAGCCATCTCCTTTAAGGTTGTGAAAACTCAGGATTGTGTGGTAAAGGGTTAAACAAAATTTCTCAGCCAATCAAAGCAATAGCCATTCAATTAAGAATATGGACAGTATTAATATTGCTTGTATGAACCAAGAGTTGACATTAGCAAAGATAGAGCTGTAAAACAGAAAAACAATTACCAGTCCCTAAATAGCAAATTCTAGACCAGCCTTAATTGACAGCCACTGCAAACTGCAAATTCCAAAAAGGAGCTGAAGTTGTTTTTAGGATAGAAAATATTGTTAGGAGATTGGATATTGCCTGTGACACTTAATTTCTTATGTTCCAACAGGGTTTTCAAAATGGCTTCCTCTGTTGACAAGTCAAAACAACAGACTTGTACACTTGTCCAAATTGAAAGCATTTTCAAACAACAAATTGTGGGTCAACTGAGAAGGTTACCAGCATTTTATCCTCTTCCCACATTTTCAAAAGCCCTTGTCAAAGGGGTCTTTAAAACTAGAAAATGTTTTAACAGTTTCTATCTTTTTCTCTTCAGGTGACGTATCAGCTGAAGATCCTCACGACAGCCTTGTTGTCCGTAATCATGCTACAGAAACAGTTATCTAGGATACAGTGGCTTTCTCTATTAGTCCTTTTTGTTGGTGTATCCATCGTACAGACGCAGCCAGAAAACATCGGCAAAGCCAAAGTTTCCACTAATCAGAATTCATTTATTGGCCTCACTGCTGTTGTGACTGCTTGTGCCATGTCAGGATTTGCTGGTGTTTATTTCGAAAAAATCCTGAAAGGAACTAAGCAGTCGGTGTGGTTACGTAATGTTCAGCTTGGTGCTATTGGAGCAATAGTTGGTCTGGTTACCATGGAAATAACAGAAGGAAGTGAAGTCTGGGAAAAGGGATTTTTTTACGGATACGATACTTGGGTGTGGTTTGTGATTATTTTACAGTCATGTGGCGGCCTTATCGTGGCGCTTGTTGTGAAATATGCAGACAATATTTTGAAAGGGTTTGCAACCTCGGCATCAATTATAATTTCTTGTGTAGTATCTATAATTTGGTTGAACTTTATTTTATCTCTGCAGTTTTGTGTAGGTGCTTCCTTAGTTATATTAGCCACATATTTATATGGAAGATTTGTACCTGAAAAGAAACCACAAACTACAGAACTGCCCAATGGAAAAGTATAGGTGAAAGGGGGAGGGGATGTAGGGGTTTTATTTTTTAATTCTTTCTAGTTTCAAATCTACCAAAAATTTATTGAAAATGTCGGCAATAGGAAAAAGACATCGGGCCTGTACAACCATTTAAGTTGCATTTTTTGATTGGCTAAACCAAATGGTTAGGTCAGTTGTGTTATTTTAAAATCTCAAAAATTCCAGAAAATTAGACTAAAAATGCATTTAAGAGTGGCTCTTGAATATGCAAACTGTGGTCTAATTTCAATTCTCCATATTTTTTGGAATTTTAAGCTCTTCACCAGACAACAAAATGTACTGTCATCAAAATTGAAAGCTTAAACAGGCAACAAATTAAGTGTGACTCAAATAGTGGAATTTCTCTTATAACCCTTTACCACACAATGCTGACTTTTAACAACCCTGATGAAGAAGTCTTTTGAAACATTGTGGGAAAAGGAGAAAATGCTGGTAATCAGCATTTTCTCCTTTTCCAACAATGTTTTCCACCCCTCCCAAAACAAATTTTAATTTTTCAGTCACATTTATTTTGTCGTATGCAAATGCTTTCAATATGGACTAGTGTAAAATTACGCTGTTTGGTGAAGGGTTAAAGGATAGAACACATTGTAGAAAAAGGAGAAAATGCTGGTTACCAGCATTTCTTCTATTCTTATTATGTTTTAAGGCACCCTCTTCTTGAGGGTCATCAATACACATGATTATTTGGTAAAGGGTAAAAGGAACACATTTACTGATAGGCTTAAACATTTCTGATAGGCTTAAACATTTTAGGCTTTAATGTTAAAGCCTATCATAAATTGACTTACTCTCTAAATTTGCAAAGAGTTAAAAATTATCAGTGTCATTGAAAAGTGTCGTGAAAGGCCACCTACAATAACTCTGAAATCCTTGTTATGCTGTGTTATTTGCCAAAGTTGTTATGTCATTTTCTGCAGTTGTTTTTAGCTCCACTGGCCATAGGCCATCTCACTTATTTCGTGGCCCTTGGTCTGTCATGTGTCTATGTGTCCGTCTTTGCTTTATCTTTTATTGCAAGCATCTTCTTCTGTGAAACTACCAGTCAAATTTTTACAAAACTTTACACAAATGATCCTGCCATGGCCCTCTTTAAAATTTCTTCAAAGAATTTATTCCAGTGAAAACTCTGGTTGCAATGACAACAAAACTAAAAAAAAATATTGAATGTCTTTATAAATCTTCTTGTCGGAAACTGTAAAGCATGGGACTACCAAATTGGCATGTTGCTTCATCTAATGGACTTCTACAGAAATGTTTTTCTAATTATAGCCTTGGGTCAAAATTGGCCCTGCCCTAGGGTTCCCAAGTTTTACATGGGCGTATATTCTGAAAACTTTTCAAGTCTTCTACTTGGACGCGATACCAAACTTGGCCAATAGCTTCACTTGGCTAGCACCTACCAAAAGTCTTCAAATTATAGCCCTTGGGCCAAAATTGACCCTGCCATAGGGTCGCAAGATTTACATAGGCATATGAATGGAAAAATTGAAGAATAAAAAAATGACCGATTCCTAACCGCAAGGTTTAGGTCTACCAAATTTTGTGTGTAGCTTCAGCTTGGGAACTTGTTGCAAGAATGATAAAATTATAGCCCTGGGGATAATATGTTTTTCAAAGGCTTGAAAAATCTTCAAATTGTGAAAGCTTTAAAATCTTCTTTGAGTGTATAAAATTAAGCTTATAAATTGATTATGGGAAATAACTCATAACAGATACATATAGTTTGTTACTATTTACTTCCCTTGATTATCAAGACTGCACTGTTACATGATTGCAGTTGGCTATTCAAGTTTTTTTGGTTAGTAAATTTTTCAGTTTTTTGGTAAGAATGATTTATTTTGATGTTAATTGTTATGCTCAGATAAGTTGAATATTTAGTATGAATTAGGACTTGTATTATTCAGTTTTTTTTGTTTCAGAACTTTACAATTCATGCCATTGAAAATGTTTTCTGATATATCAGGTTTTGGAAATCTTCTGGTCAAGGTACTCTTTCTCTGTCTAAGAGTTCATTGATATTTGGTATGAATGCTACTGGATTAGACCTGCTTGTATTCACTGACATCATCTTTGCATTTGGACAATTTCTCTTTGAAAGTTTATTGCCATACAGACTTCTTATGTCTTAATGTAATACTATGTCAGTACTAAATATTAAGTGCATGATACATTTATTCAAAAGGCAGTAGAGCAATACAGGGCCATCATGGCCTTCTTGTTTAACAGATATTTTAGCTCCCACAAGTATAGTGCTCAAGATGAGCTTATTGTGATTACTCACTGTCCATCATATGTCCATCATGTATTTATTATAATTTTCAAAGATCATCTTTCCAGAGACTATTAATCCTTTACCTGAAAGTCCTCTGTTCTTACTCTGTACCAGATAAAAAATTTTTAGATTTGTCCAAAATGAAAGCATATTAACCCTTTCCCAAATGAGCCCTGGTTTTCATGTGTCTGCAGTACAAGTCTTTTGAAAACACTGTGGGAAAAGGAAAAATTGCTCGTAACGAGCAATTTCTCCTTTTCCCACAGTGTTTTCTACCCTTTTGGAGAACTTTCTGCCATTTCATCAAATTTGAAATTGTTGTCTGCAAACTCTTTCAATTTGGACCAGTCCAAAATTTGTCATTTGGGAAAGGGTTAGGACATTACCACACAACCCCATGTTTTAACTACCCTGGGAAATAAAACTTTTGAAAACATTGTGGGAAAAGGAGAAAATGCTGGTAACCAGCATTTTCTCCTTTTCACACAATGTTTTCTAACCTTTCAGAGACAGTTCCAATCATTTCAGCCACATTTAATTTGGTGTCTGCAAATGCTTTCAATTAAGACCAGTCTAAAATGTTGTGTGGTAAAGAGAAAACTCTTTATGACACAAGAAAAATGTAGACTTGTCTGAATTGAAAGCATTTACAGGTGAGGATATAAATGTGGCTCAAATGATGGAATTTGCCTCTGAAAGGGTAGAAAATATAGTGGAAAAAAAAAAAGAGAAAATGCTGGTTACAAACTTTTTTTTTCCACATTCCCTCTATGTTTTGAGGGTATCAGCTTTGGACTGCTGAACAAAGTTGTTCAAATTTCGCCCTAAGTTATAAAACTCAGCACAATTCTCAAATTTGTTGATATTTTAAGGAAAAAAAAAAAACAGGTGAGCAATATAAGACCATTAAGGTCCTCTTGTATGGATTTTGCATGTATTTTCCCATCAGAATTCCATAAAAAGCATAAATGTGATCACAGAATGTTTCACAGATAACTGTTAAAAGAGATTTTCTTGAACCCCAGACTGTGTAACATTTGGCGTATTATAGATCTTGCAGTTACCTCATTACTGCAGAAACATATTTGCACTTTGTTGTGAAACACCCTCGTAAAATTTTGATTTTCAGCTTGAATAATTTTGTGTTTTTATGACCCTACAAAAGAATGCATTTAAGAAAATTGTGTATAAAAGAGACAATGCTGGTAACCAGCAATGTCTTTTTTCCACAATGTTTTCTTCCCTTTCAAATCGAAAACCCACCATTTCAGACACATTTGTATTGTCATCTCATGTGGATTCATTTTGGACAAATGTACAGTTTTGTCTCTTGGTTGAATGAGTAAAAAACAATGACAGTAGAGAAAATGCTGGTAACCAGCATTTCCTCCTTTTTTTCTGTGTTTTCTACTCTTTCAGTTACACATCCCATCATTCAAGACACAGTTGAATTGTCGTCTGCAAATGCTTTCAATGTAAACAAATCTAAAATTTTGTTGTTTGGTCGAGAGTAAAGATGGTGATGCACAAATACATGACCATTTTCTCTCTCTGTCTCTTTGTCTTTAACCCTTTACCAAACAATCCTGAGTTTTAACCCTTTTCCAAACGACAAATTTTGGACTGGTCCAAATTCAAAGAGTTTGCGACAGTTTTAAGTTTGATGAAAATGGCAGAAAGTTCTCAAAAAGGGTAGAAAACACTGTGGGAAAAGGAGAAATTGCTCGTTACGAGCAATTTCTCCTTTTCCCACAGTGTTTTCAAAAGACTTGTACTGCAGACACGTGAAAACCAGGGCTTGTTTGGGAAAGGGTTAAGGACTTTGAAATAGAGGTCTTTTGAAAACATTGTAAGAAAAGGAGAAAATGCTGGTGTCCAGCATTTTCTCCTTTCCCCACAATATTTTCGTCTCTTTTAAATACAAATACCATTTAAGATTTAATTCAATTTTTTGTTTGAAAATGCTCTCAGTTTGGACAAGTCTAAATTTGTGTCATTTGGTAAAAGGTTAAATGATTATATTTCTCTTTGATAGGGTAGGAAAACATTGTGGGAAAAAGAGAAAATGGTGCTTACCAGCATTTTCTGCTTTTCCCACAATGTTTTCAAAAGCCTATTTTCTCGGGATTGTGCCGGAAAGAGGTAAAATCTGGTGAAATATTTTCCGAGCTACGTAAATATGGTGGATATTTTGTGAAAATAAGGTTAAATAAATTGTGTTGTAAAGTAAGATTCCTTAGTTGTTGGCACTCATGAGAAGTGTCTCACAGACACAAATTTCCAAATACCAACAACAAAATTTTTTAAAGGTTGATCCTTTATCAACAACCATAATCATGTTCTTACCATCCTCTGAGAATATGGTGGGAAAAGAGGAGTGAGCATTCTTGTCCTTTTCCCACCGTGTTTTCTACCTTTTCACAGACACAAATTCCATCATTTGAGCCACGCTGTATTCATTGTCTGCAAAAGTTTCAATAAAGACACATTTGAAACTTTGTCGTTTGGTAAGGAATTAGCCTGATTCCAAATAGTCTCGCGTTTTAATGACCCTGTGCTAAAAGGCCTTTGAAAACATTGTGGGGAAAGGAGAAAATGCTGGTAAACAGCATTTTCTCCTTTTCCCACAATGTTTTCAATGCTTTCAAAGACAATTTCCATCATTTGAGCATTATTGAACGTTTTGTCTGCAAAATTAATGCTTTCAATTTGGACCAGTCTAAAATTTTTCTCATGTTCAGAGTTTATGTTACACTTCGAGTAAGACTTCTCTGTACTTGTCTCCACATAATTTGACCTGTTTGTATTTTACTTGGGAAGTAGGAGTGATAAAAACTTTTATTATGTACCTATAAATTTCTTGCCTCAAATACATACATTGCCTGCTGATAAAATCAGACAATGAGGAAAAAAATCTGTATCTACAGAGTATCAAATACTAGTATTTTCCCAAATATGGTATGATGAAGTTACCTGCATGCAGAATGCAATATGGGTCCGTATTCACCAACCATTCTTAAGAACGTTCTTAGTCTTATTCTCTAAGATTTTCTAAATTTGAGAATAACACAACTTGTAATTGGCTAAACCATATGGCTTAGCCAGTTGGATGTTGTGTTACTTTCAAATTTAGAAAATTCTGAAGAACAAGACTAAGAATGTTCTTAGGAATGGTTGGTGAATACAGGCCCAGATTGATTTCCGATTTGATCGGTCAGAAAGTTACACTAAAATAAATGCAATTCATGAAAAGAAAAATTACCGCACCCTATATCAGAATTTGCCTTATTTTTTGCTGTTTTTAAATAAAATTGTCAATAGTTGCAATTTTTTTTGTCGTTGAAATTTGTAGGTATATAATAAAAGGAATACTATTTTGTAGTTACTCTCCAGGTACTTGTATTTGCTTCTTGCTGAGTAAGAAAATTTTGAAATCAAATTTTCTTGCGCAACTCAAAGCAAATTTAACCCTTTACCGCACAATGCCGCCTTTTGACACCCCCTGGGAAAGAAGCTTTTTGAAAACATTGTGGGAAAAGGAGAAAATGCTGGTAACCAGCATTTTCTCCTTTTCCCACAATGTTTTCTACCCTATCAAAGAAAAATTGCACCATTTTAGACAGATTAAAATTGTCGTGTGCAAATGCTTTCAGTTTGGAGAAGGCTAAAATTTGTCGTCTGGTAAAGGGTTAAGACACGGGAAAGTAAGTACAATATTCTATATTTAGCCTTGTTCTGCTCAATTTTAACAGTATTAACCCTTTACTAAACAAAGCTGTGTTTTGATAACTCGAGAGAAAAATTATAAGAATGGGAGAAAATGCTCCTTTTCCCACAAGTTTTTCTACCCTTTCAAAGACAATCTTCATTTTGAGCAACATTTAATTTGTTGTCTACAAAGGCTGAAAGAGCTTTCAATTTGGATGAGTCTCAGATTATGTTGTATGGTAAAGAGTTAGGTGATCCATGTATCGTAACCAATGAGAAAATTGCTCAAATTGAGCAGTTTTTTTTTTTGTTTTTATGTATTGAGTATCCATCTATTTGTTATTCTTTTATGAGGATTTATTGTTTTAGATGCTTTTATCATATATTTGTCAATTATATCATATAGTGATATTGTTACAGTAGCCCCTCAACAAAGTTTTGGGTGTTTACTGAAATCAAGTTGTTTGTCTGTCGGCCTGTTAATTCTTTACCAAATGACAAAATTTTAGACTTGTCCAAATTTAAAGCATTTGTAGATGACTACATGTATTTAAATGTGGCTCGTATAATGGATTTTGTTTTTGATGGGGTAGAAAACATAGTGGGAAAAGGAGGAAATGCTGGTTACCAGCATTTGTTTTTCAGAAGCCTTTTTTGTTAGGGTCGTTAAAACTCAGGATTGTGTGGTAAAGGTTTAAAAGATGCCATTTTTTGTTCTCTTCTCCTCCCACAGTTTTCAACCAACTTTTACTGAAGTTGTAAATAAACTCTACCAAATAACAAAATTTTAGACTTATCCCAGTCAAAGAATTTGCAGACAAAAACTTAATCGTGTCCCAAATGACAGGATTGCCTTAGAAATGGAATGGGAAAAGGAGAAAACGCTGGTTACAAGCATTTTCTCCTTTTCCCACTCTGTTTTCAAAAGCCTTCTTTCCCAAGGTTGTTAAAATATGGGATTGTTTGGTAACTCCGTACCAAATGATAAAATTTTAGACTCGTCCAAATTGAAAGCATTCATTTTACAGACGACACTTTAAGTACAGCTAAAATGATGGTAATTGTCCCTGAAAGAAAACCTTGTAGGAAAAGGAAGAAATGCTGGTTACCAACATCTCCTCCTTTTTCCCACCAAGTTTTCAAAAGGCTATTTCCTCAGGATTTTGTGGTTAAGAGTTAATTAAATGGAAGCATTTTTATAATGGGAACTTTTGCACCTTCAGTTTTCATTTTGAATAGTCAGTCACTCTCACTGGGGAGAGGAGTGGGCAGTATTTATCGCCCTTTAAACTAGTTTTTACTTGTACTTTGTAGATGTTGTTGGTGATGGATTTTGAGATGTAGTATAGGGAGTAGAGAAATTTACATATTTTTGGTTTAACTCTATCAGATCACCAAATTTTAGTCTTGTCCAAATTAAAAGCATTTGCAGACAACAATTGAAATTGTACTCAAATAATGGAAGTGGAATAGACAATCCACTTAACTGATCTATGCAAACACCAAACATCGAATGTTGATTTCAATGATACCAACAGAAGAATTCTGTTCCAAATCAGTATCATTAATTTGTTACCTACTACAACAGATTTGCAGCAGACAATTTAGAAAACGTCTATGTAATATATAGACTATAAACATTACAGTGAGTTAGGCTATATACATGAAACCATGTTGCAAGCATTTCTGCCGTTGTGGAATGGCACAAGATTTACAAAAGTCGTCTGCTGCAAGATGAAGAATGTCTTCTGCCATAGGTAATGTGTTAACCCTTTACCACACAGTCTTGTGAAGGCTTTTGAAAACATTAAAGGAAAATGAGGAAATTGCTTGTAACCAGCATTTTCTCCATTTCTAACAATGTTTTCTATCCTTTTAACCCGTTCCCAAGCGATAAATTTTAGACTGGTCCAAATTGAAAGAGTTTGCAGACGACAATTTTATATTGGATGAAAATGGCAGAAAGTTCTCAAAAAGGGTAGAAAACACTGTGGGAAAAGGAGAAATTGCTCGTTATGAGCAATTTCTCCTTTTCCCACAGTGTTTTCAGAAGACTTGTACTGCAGACACCTGAAAACCAGGGCTTGTTTGGGAAAGGGTTAAAGACATATCCCATAATTTGAGGTATATTTGATGTCCTTTGCAAATGATTTGAATTTAGACAAGTCCGAACTGATGTAGTTTGGCAAAGGGTCAAACAATGCATTTTCAAGGATTTTTTTTTTTCAGTAAAAATCTTTCACAAAATGTTTTAACTACCCTGAGAAGGAAACCTTTTGAAAACATTAAGGGAAAAGGAGAAAATGCTGAGAACCAATATTTTCTCCTTTTCTCACAATTTTTTGTACCCTTCCACAAAAAATTTCAATTCTTGAGTTGCATTTGTGTGGTCATCTGCAAATGCTTCTAATTTGGACAAGTCCAGAATTTTGTCATTTGATAAAGAGTTAACTCTTTATTAAAAGACAAAGTCTATAGACTTGTCCAAATTCAAAGCATTTGCAGATGACAATTTAAATGTGGCTCAAATGATGGAATATGTCTTTGATAGGGTAGAAAACATTGTGGTAATCAGCATTTTCTCCTTTTCCCACAATGTTTTCAAAAGTCTTCTCTATCACAGTCGTTAAATTTCGAGATTGTGTGGTGAAGGTTTAAGTGCTTAGCAAGCCACCTTGAAAAGATATTTTGTGTCAACCAATAACTAAGCTGGCTTAAGAATTGGACCATAATGAAAAGTTGTGAATGTGATACTAAGAATTTTCCTTTTAAAGATATTATTGGTATTTGTGATTTTGTTAGCTCACCTGAGAACAAAGATCTCAAGGTGAGCTTTTGTGATTGTGCTGTGTCTGTTGTGCGGTTGTCAACATTTACTTTGTGTGCACTCTAGAGGCCACATTTTTAGTCTGCTAGACATGAAACTTGGTTAGAGTGTTTGTCTTGATAAAATCTTGGACTAATTTGAACTTGGGTCACATCAGGTCAAAAAGTAGGTCACTTGGCAAAATCGTAGAAAAACCTTGTGTGCACTTTAGAGGCAACATTTTCAACCCGATAGTCATGAAACTCAGTCAGAATGTTTATCTTGATATGTCGGACAAGTTTGAGATGAGGTCATGTTGGGTCAAAAAAAAGGTCAGGGGGCCAAATCATAGAAAAACCTTGTGTGCACTCTAGAGGCATGTCTTGATAAAGTCTTGAACAGGTTTGAAATTGGGCATGTCAGGTCAAAAAGTAGGTCACTGGGCCAGATCTTAGAAAAACCTTGTGTGCACTGTAGAGACCACATTTTCAGCCTGATACTCATGAAACCCAATGTTTGTCTTGTTGATATCTCTGACAACTTCAAAAACAGGTCAAGTCTGTCAAAAAGTAGGTCACTTATGCCCATGTGTTTTAGATCATTACATTACATCTCATCAGCTTTAATAATCTTAGATGACCACTCATGTGAGAGCTTTACAGCCAATGGCCTTCTTGTTTTATTAACCCTTTCCCAAACAAGCCCTGGTTTTCATGTGTCTGCAGCACAAGTCTTTTGAAAACACTGTGGGAAAAGGAGAAATTGCTCGCAATGAGCAATTTCTCCTTTTCCCACAGTGTTTTCTACCCTTGTTGAGAACTTTCTACCATTTTCATTAAATTTAATATTGTCGTCTGCAAACTCTTTTAATTTGGACCAGTCCAAATTTTGTCGTTTGGGAAAAGGTTAAATGAATTGATAGATATTTTAATCCCTGTGCAATTTTTATGTCTTTTTATGCATGTACAAGATTACTTATTTTCATAGAAAAAGATCTTGTTGTTTATTATCTTTTGTTTAAGAAAAGATATTTAAAAGCAAGCTTTATGCTGATAATTATTATAAAAGATTATAATTGTTCAAAACTTTAACCTTTTGTTAAACAACTACATGTTTTAACAATCCTGAGGAAAATGGCTTTTGAAAACACTGCAAGGAAAGGAGAAAATGCTGGTAACCAGCATTTCCTCCAATTCTCAAAATGTATTGTCCTTTTCTAGACAGTCACATCATTCTAGCCCCATTTAACCCTTTACCACACAATCACGGGATTTAACAACCCTGAGAAAGAAGGCTTTTGAAAATATTGTGGGAAAAGGAAAAAATGCTGGTAACCAGCATTTTCTCCCGTTCCCACAATGTTTTCTACCCTTTTAAAAACAAATTTCAAAATTTGAAGTATATTCATTTTATGCATTCAATTTGGTCAAGCCCAAAATTTTATCATTTGGTAAAGAGTTAATCCTTTACCAGACGACCAAATTTCAGCCTTGCCAAAATTGAAAGTATTGGCAGACGACAATTTCAATGTGGCTCAGATGGTGCAATTTTTATTTGATAGGGTGGAAAACATTGGGGGGAAAGGAGAAAATGCTGGTTACCAGCATTTTCTCCTTTTCCCGCAATGTTTTCAAAAGGCTTCTTTCCCAGGGTCGTTGAAAGGCGGCATTGTGCATTAACCCTTTCCCAAACGATAAATTTTGGACTGGTCCAAATTGAAAGAGTTTGCAGACGACAATTTTAAATTTGATGAAAATGGCAGAAAGGTCTCAAAAAGGGTAGAAAACACTGTGGGAAAAGGAGAAATTGCTCGTTACGAGCAATTTCTCCTTTTCCCACAGTGTTTTCAAAAGACTTGTACTGCAGACACATGAAAACCAGGGCTTGTTTGGGAAAGGGTTAAAGGGTTAATTTGTTGTCTGCAAATGTTTTCAGTTTTGACAAATCTTAAATTTTGTTGTCTGGTAAAGACTTAGAAAATTAAGTTAATCTTCTTGGAAGGATGATATCTCTCTTTAAATGAACTCCTTTATTTAACTCTTTACCAAACGAAAAAATTTTAGACTTGTCCAAATTTAAAGCATTTGCAGATGACAAATTAAATAAGACTTGAAAATTAAAATTTGTTATGGGACGGGTAGAAAAGATTGTGGGAAACGGAGAAAATGCTGGTAACCAGCATTTTCTTTTTTCCCACAATGTTTTCAAAAGGCTTCCTTTTTAGGGTCATTAATAGTCGGGATTGTGTGGTAAAGAGTTAAAAAATTTGTAGGCTCATCAAGATTGAAAGTATTTGCAGACGACAATTTAAATGATATTACCGTATATTGATGGGATTGGTCTTTAACCCTTTCCAAAATAAGTTATAGTGTGAAAAGGAGGAAATGCTTTGTTGCCAGCATTTTCTCCTTTTCCCACAATGTTTTCAAAAGCCTCTACCTCTGGTTGGTTAAACTTCGGATTCTTTGGTAAAGAGTTAAAAAGAAAGAAAGTGTTGCGGGAAAAGGAGAAAATACTGGTTCCCACAATATTTTCAAAAGTCTAGTGTCTTATTAATGCAGGGACACTTGGTAAATGGATAATCTAGACCAGTTTTAGCAATTTTACAGCTGCTTGTTTTTATCCATAACATCTGTACACAATGGAGACAGATCAGAATGCATAGTTTGTGCAGTCTGATCTTGATCAAAATCTTTATTTTTTAATGTCTTATCTAACATGTGATGTTCTAAACGTTCTAGATGGTATACATCAGTAGATGCAGTATTCATATTCAATAAATAAACTCAAACCTCAACTAAGAGTTCAACAACTTAATAAATTAGCTCAACTGTTTTCAAAGAAAACATCGGAATATTGTCAAAGCCCTGTTGTTGTCTGTGCTGTTTTAACATTTTCTCATATCTCTAATTAATGAAGATATTTACTTTAACCCTTTACCTCACAGTCTTGACTTTTAATGACCATGAGGAAGAGGGCTTTTGAAAACATTGTGGGAAAAGGAGAAAATGCTGGTTACCAGCATTTTCTCTTTTTCCCACAATGTTTTCTACCCTATCATGAACAAATTTCGTAATTTAGGCCACCTTTGTCTTCTCTACAAATAATGTCAATCTGGACCAGTCTAAAATCTTGTCACTTGGTAAAGAGTTAACTCTTTACCAAACAAAATTTTGGACTGGATCAAATTGAAAGCATTTGCAGATGACAAATGTTGATAAAATGATGATTTCTGTCTTTAGTAGTGTAGAAAACACTGTTGGAAAAGGAGAAAATACTGGTCTTATTTTCCCTCAACGTTTTCAAAAGCTTTCTTCCTTTAGGTTGTTAGTCAGGATTGTGGTAATGAGTTAACCCTTTACCGCACAATGCCACCTTTTGATGCCCTTGGGAAAGAAGCATTTTGAAAACATTGTGGGAAAAGGAGAAAATGCTGGTAACCAGCATTTTCTCCTTTTCCCACAATGTTTTCTACCCTATCAAAGAAAAATCGCACCATTGGAGCCACATTGAAATTGTTGTCTGCAAATGCTTTCAATTTGGACAAGGCTAAAATTTTGTCATGTGGTAAAGGGTTAAATAAGCTTGGGCTATTTGTGAACCATCAGAAAGGGAGTTCATACCAAAAGGGCAGATAACCTTCAACTTTTCTAGCTCGGCTGTTTTTCAAAGAATCTGATGAGGTATTGTAATAGCCCTGTTGGGGTCTGTATCGTTGTTGTCATGCAAAAACTTTGACATTTTATATCTCTGTCATTACTGAAGATACATTATTTATTGCAAACTCAGACTGGTTGTTGACTATCAAAAGGGGAGCCCATACAACAGGGACAAATATTCATCAAAATATTTTGACACAGTTATGCCCCTTTTTCAACTTTTTCCGGAAAGTCAATCTATTTCTAAAAGCAACTGCAGAAGATCATTGGCACTGGCATGAGATGCTCTTGTTTAGACACAGTTGTGCCACTTTTTCAACATAAAATTTTCACTGAATATCAAATTATTTCTTAAAGCACCTACAGTGTAATATTGGCACCGGTATGCTGTGCTCTTTTGAATTATAGTTTTTCACTGAAAAAAGTATCTTCAGCCGAGCGTTGCATCTGCATGCTGTGCTCTTGTTTTCTTCTATCTCATCACCTCATGCAGACAACAGTTTCTGTGATGTACAAGACCGCTTTTAAAAATAATGTGGCAAATGGGTGAACATTTTCTCATAATTACTGGTATGCATTTGAGAAATTTTGTCCCAAATTGTTCACATACATTCTTGCAATAACTCCAAATTACAAAAAAATTTTGATAGTTCTAAATTGAGAGCATTTGCAGTAGAAAAATCTTGAGTGATAGGAATGATCTTAGAAAAATCAGAAAATGTTGTGAAGAGATAAAATGCATCTTCTCCTGTCAAAGTTGCCTGATTTTTTTTTTCAGGGAGCATTGAGCATTAAGCATTTGCAGACAACAAATCAAAATGTGATTCAAATGATGAGATTTGTAGATGAAAGAGTCGAAACTTTGTGGGAAAAGGAGAAATTGCTTGTTACCAGCATTTTCCTCTGTTGACCACAATGTTTTCGAAAGGCTCCTTGGAGGTGTTAAAACATGGGAATGTCGGGTAAAGCACTAAAATGCTAATAAATCAAAAGACATCGTGAGGGATGAGTCTAAAGCACTAACAATTATCAGTTTACTACATGAAGTAATTTGTCTCATTTTTATTAACTCTTTACCACACTATCCCGAGTTTTAATGACCTTGAGGAAAACAGCATTTTTAAAGCCTTGTGGACAAAGGAGAAAATGCTAGTTACCTGTCAAATACAAAAACACACACAATCATGAGTTTTAACTACCTTGAAGAACAAGCCTTTTGAAAACATTGTGGGAGAAGGAGAAAGTGCTGGGGAACAGCACTTTCGCCTTTTCCCACAATGTTTTCTACCCTTTCAAAGACAAGCTTCATAATTTGAGCCACATTTATATTTTTGTCTGTTTTCTCGCATAGTATAGAGCTAAGCTACATTTCATTTGTCGTCTGCAAATGCTTTGAATTTGGACAAGTCCATAATTTTGTCGTTTGGTAAAGAGTTAAAGTAAACAGCATTTCAGTTATCATTAGCTCAGTTGTTTCACCATGATCAGCACATCTACCCATTCTTTCCTTGTCTTTTGTCATAATAACTATGCCAGTGATACTCTTTCCAAGTCACTGGCAGGGGCCCTGTGTGGCTCAGTGGTAAAGCATAGGACTCAAACCCTAGAGGCCCAGGGTTCAAGCTTCCCTGGACTCACTTAGCTTTTTAGTGGAAGTGTCCATAACTCTTCACCAAATGACATAATTTTACACTGGTCCAAATTGAAAGCACTTGCAGAAGACAAATTGAAAATGACTGAAAAACTAATATTTGCCTTAGGAAGAGTATAAAACATTGTGGGAACATGAGAGAGAGCTGGGTACCAGCATTTTCTCCTCTTCCCTCAATGTTTTCAAAAGTAATTTTCATCGGGGTCATTAAAACTCCAGATTGTGGGTTAACTCTTTACCACACAATCCCAAGTTTTAATGACCCTGAGAAAGAGGCCTTTTGAAAACATTGTGGGAAAAGGAGAAAATGCTGGTAACCACAATGTTTTCTATCCTTCCAAAAACAAATTTCAATTTTTGGGTCACATTTATTCTGATTTCTGCAAATGCTTTCACTTTGGACCAGTCTAAAATTTATTTTGTTGTTTGGTAAAGAGTTAAAGGGTAAAGCAAGATAATTCAGAGCCTTTGACTAGTGCTGATGAAACCCAGGACATGCATGAGTATGTGAGCTTTTACCATGATATGACTAAAACAGTGCTGAAAGCAGCATAAAAAACCATTCAATCAATCAATAAAAGAAGTCACTGGCTTGCTTTTCCAGACAGACAAAATCAGTAAAATATTCAGCTGGGAGAGAGCAATGATTTCTCTACCTTTCAACCACATTTAATTAACCTGTAGAGTGCCAAATAAACACACCCCCCCCCACAAATAAAAAACAGTTAACTTCAATGTCAAGCTTGCTTTCAACAAAGTGGATAGTGTAGATTGAAGATCACACGGCTCATTTTGTGCAGTCTCATCTTGATCTACACTGGCTGCAAAGGCAACTATAGTTGTGAAAGGCACATTACGGGTTAAGTTGTTGTCAGCAAATAGTTTCAGTTTGGACACAACATTTCAAGCTTTTCAGATCGTGCAATCTTTTAACTCTCTTTACCAGACAGCAAAATTTTAGACTACTGGTACTCCAAAACAAAAACATCTGCAGACAACAAACGTGGCTGAACTGATGGATTTGTGTTGGAAAGAGTAGAACATATTGTGGGAAATGGAGAAGATGCTGGTAACCAGCGTTTTCTCCTTTTTACCACAATGTTTTCAGAACACTTTTGCTTCAGGATTGTGAAAACACAGGATTAATAAGTAAGGGTCAAACTGAAAAAAAACATGACAGAACAGCACCACAAAATACTTCTACACTAAGCGAATAACAACCAGATGAAAAAAAAAAATCTGAAGAAGAAAAATTGCCTCTGCTTATACCAAAAGTTGGCCTATATGATGAATTTTAGCAAATTCTACTGCCTGTGTACAAAAAAGTACAACAACAACAATTGGTAAACTGAACCAAAACGTGTGGTTCTAGTTAGGAAGAGGATTTCTAATATATTAAAGATCATTAGAATATTGTTTAATTACAGATACCAATTACAGTTGAAAAGTAGTGTGTGGCATTATTTAGAACAATTACTTCCATTTCTTCATATTAGATGTGGACCAAAGATGAAAATAATGCTGTAATGAATGATGGAAGACAAGAAAAAGAAAACTCGAAAATCAGTATATTTTGATTTACAGCAAAAGGAATTTTGACTACTATGATGCAGTGCGCAAGACCAATACTAAACAAACTGGCAGTCTGTCGTCTATCGGACGGCTACGGGATATACAACGGGTACCAGTTTAAATACTAAACTGGCAGCCTGTTACCGATCTTCTTATCTATCGGACGGTTACCTGAGATACAACGGGTACCAGTTTAGCCCAATACATGGGATGGGAGACCACTGCGGTGAAGTTGCAATAGTTAATCATACCTACTTACCTTTCTTATATTGAGACACTGTCAACATACAAATAAATGTTGACCATGTATATTTTTCTCCTGATTTTGCATATCGTGAATGATGATTGATTATATATTTGCAAGAAAGTGTTATTTACGGACACATTTCAAATCTATATTGTCAGTAAAAATGAAGAAAGAAAACATGCATTATTCTTACTAAAATCAAAGACGCGCGTGCCGAAGTGTTTGAAAAAGAAAAAGTGTCGTTTCGACGCACGTACGTATGCGTGTCAATAAAAGTTCTACACCTTCAACCACATTGAAATCAGGTTTTAAAAAAAAACCGAATGATAATTATGAATAGAGACAAATTATGACGTATGAAAGGAGAAATTGCATGTTCTAAATCATTTGCACGTGAGCCATGCTCTGTGAAAAGGGGGCTAAATGCATCTGCAAAAACTATCGACCCATTTCAGCCTGCGCAGTCCCCGCAAACGATCCTGTATTTTAATAACGACCCTAGCGAACACAGACGTTAAGAACATCGTGGGAAAAAAATAACATTTTTTTTTTCTAACCAGCAATTTCTCCTTTTCCAAAGTTGTGCGTTTTCGACCCCTAGAAAGATGAACCCTTTCAATTGTCTACAAATGTTTTGATTATGGACCAGTCAATCAATTTGTCATTGGGTAAAACATTAGGCCAATTTTTCCATAGCACGACAAAATGGACAAAGATTTAATCCGTCACTCAAAAACAACTTCTTGCCGTTATGCTTCGATAGTTCCTCTTTGTGTTTGGTAGAAAACTTTTGCAGCACGGCAAAATGTACCATGTCGAAAAAATGAATTTTATACTCACACAGTGTACAAATTCCATTTTTTAAGTTGAGAAAATGTATTTAACATTGTTACAAACTTTGTGGAAAGCTGTTGCAGTAGAAAAAAACAAAGCTCTAAATAACGGAAACGGCGAGTTAAAGTTTAGGTCCCCTTTTATGGTGGTGTGATAAATTCTCCCGAAATTACCCGGGTATTTGCATAACTAGCTGTAGCTACATGACAAAAGGTACTCGATAAACATGTACTCAGGTGCGCTACAAGGAAAAATCCCCTTTTGTGCTGCTGCGAAACTTTCGGCCGATGTACGGCCATTTTAAAGGAAAACTTTTGCAGCATGAGAACAGGGACCACGTAGGAAAATCTCTATTTGCAAGCACACGTGATGCAATTTTTGTATTTTTATGCTACTAAATATTAGTTAGAATTGCTCTGGATATCACAGCAAGCTTTTGAAGTTAGAAAAATGGTTGCAAATAGTAGAAATTTAAGGTCAAACTTTCGGCCCCCTTTTGTCGTGATGCGATAAATGTGCCCGAAACCAAGAAATTTTTTGTGAAATCTATTCGGCCCCTGACTAATCGTACATAAGGAACGTAGAAAGATCTGTCGCATGGAAAGTCAAGCTGTGTGATTTGTGTATTACGCTTTTATTGCACTTTACTTTCCCAGCTACAAGTGCCAGTACGGCTAGTGTAGATCAAGCTCAGACTGCACAGAAAGTGCAATCTGATCTTTAATCTACTCTGCACTCGGTATTGAAATATTCTGAAAGAAGCCTTGATAACGCAATTCCTGTTGTCTTTGTACCATTCTGAAAATGTCAGTTGTCCTCATCGAGGAAGTGGTCAACTAAAATTTTCTGTGTAGTAAAGGGTTAACTATTTTATTTGATTTGTAGCTGCCAGTGTACCTATCTATGTGTCTCTGGTGCTGGTTTTTTTCCTACTTAACAATCATAGAAATGGATTCAATATTGATTGGTTCAGCTGATGGTATAGTTCAAGATCAGTCTCTACAGATTGTGCCGTCTGATCTTGGCTCTACATTGTCCGCTGCTTGTTTTCGTTGACTGAAACATTCTTTTTCGTTAAATCAGTGCTCTTCAGTTTAATCTCGAAACAACGCTCACTGTTGAGAGACTGAATGAATGATTTGGCAATGGTTTTAATAGATGAATTTCAGAGATATATACATGCAGTTGTGGTGGGGGATTCCAACTTCCAACAAGGTACAGATATGAGCCTTATCTTTAATTGATCAAGTAAATGGCCTGAAACGGATCCTGGCAATATCATTTTAGTGATAACATTATCAGAGTGTACGCAATGAATATTCACAGTTGTGCGTATCAAATAGTATTAAATTCCGAATTATAGAAAAACTGACGGATAAACATGACGTGTTTCACAAATGTTGATTTTAAGCGACATTCGACAAGGGAAAAAAAAATTCGATCCCGGCAGGACTCGAACCTGCAATCTCCTGATCCGTAGTCAGGCGCCTTATCCATTGGGCCACGGGACCGCTTATACAATTTGTGTTCTAAAATTGTATTTATACACACTATAAAGATTTTACGCATATATAGAATGTACTGATTGCATTATATGACCAACGCTTCACGAATAGATCTAAATATATTAATGATTCTTCTCGACCAAATAGTTCAACCCTTCTTTTAGCTTGAAAAACAGTACGTGGATTTAGATCTAGTCTAGATCTGTGTTTTTTTCCTGATGATCACTTCAGCAAATTATTCAGACATTGATCTAGAGCTGCTGTGTAGCGTCGCAGTAAAACCATACCCGAGATTATAACTAGATACTTCATGTGGACCTCTCATTCTGTTATGCTGCTTTGTTTATAACTTTATTTGTGAAATAACTATTAATGTTTGGGTTGTAATTTGACGCACTACGTTGGAATTGTCAGCGAATACTAGACACTAGTTAACTAAATGATACCTCAAGTACTTTGACAACCCATGACAACAAGGAGGCGGGAAATTTGAGCTGACATTCACCATCGAATGCAAGACCCAGAGCGTCTTATCAATGCTATTGTGGGTTATTTCTACCAAAACTGATGTAACCTCGCAAAAGATCTAGATCTATCAGGAAATTAGTTCTAGATCTCGTTTTTAGGTCCTTCTGTACAAGAATCCTCTAGACGGGGGGACGTAGCCAGAAATGTATCAAAGATGAAGACAATCATGTAAGGCCCGGGTGTAGGGGGGGGGGGGAGGGGGGAAAGTAGCAAACGTATTTGACCAGACCGTTTGCGTCCCAACCCCTTTAGATCTAGATCTACCTGCGCAAACACTGATGATGAAGCCTGGACTTCACTGTTTCTGCCTGTCTGATTAAATATGTTTTAGTGGCCAGCCCACCCCTATCTGTGCTTAAAAAAGCCACTAGATCTAGATCTAGTGAGGTCCTACAAAAGAAGACAACAATGTTGAAATGTAGATCTACCTGTATTAAGCAAGCACCTGTCTTAAAGGGGCACCTTTCTCAGCCTTTTAACAGCTTTTGAAAACATAGTGGGAAAAGGAGGAAATGCTGGTAACCAGCATTTTCTCTTTCCCCCATAATGTTTTCTACCCTCCTAAAGGCATATTTCCGTTTTGTTTCGAGTCACATCAAATTTTGTTATCTTCAAATGCTTTCAATTTTGACCAGACTGAAAGTTTGATCTTTGGTAAAAAGTTAGCCCTTTACCACACAATCCTGACTTTTAACAACCCTGAGAAAGAAGCCTACTGAAAACATTGTGGGAAAAGGAGAAAATGCTCGTAACCAGCATTTTCTCCTTTTCCCACAATGTTTTCTACCCTTCCCAAAACAAATTTTAATTTTTGAGTCACACTTATTTTGTCATCTGCAAATGACTTCAATTTAGACTAGTCCAAAATTTTGTCGTTTGGTAAAGAGTTAACCCTTTCCCAAACAAGCCCTGGTTTTCTCGTGTCTGCAGTACAAGTCTTTTGAAAACACTGTGGGAAAAGGAGAAATTGCTCGTTAACCCTTTACAACACAACAAAATTTTAGACTCATCCATGGTATTTATTGATAACATACTAAACACAACTCAAATACTAAGATTTGTTTTTGACAAAGTAGAAAACATTGTGGGAAAAGGAGAAAATGATAGTTACTAGCATTTTCTCCTTTTCCCACAGTTATTTTTTTTTTTTTTTTTTCAAAAGCCTTTTTCTTCAGGGTCTATGGGTTAATACTTTTTGACATCACTTTGTCTAAAACAGTTTTGCATTGGATCTGCATAAACTCTGAAAGGAGACCAGAATGAGGATTGATTATAAAATGATAACTGCTTGGAACCAGCATATCTGCTTCAAATATGTATCACATGGTAGATCTAGTTAGAATAATTCATCTAGATCTACATCAGTTTCAAAGCTTGGACATTTGGTTTGGAACCTTGTCCCTGTGGGAAAAAAAAAAAACATAAGAACTGGAGCCAGAGCACAGCTATTTCAATCCCAACATTACATTATTTAACTCCCTACCAAACAACAAAATTCTAGTCATGTCTAAATTTGTAGTCTGCAGACTACAAAATAAATGTGACTCAAAAATTAAAATTTGTTATGAAATGGGTTGAAAATATTGTGGGAAAAAGTAGAAAATGTTGGTTTCCAGTATTTTCTCCCTTACCCACAATGTTTTAAATAGCTTTCTTTCTCAGGTTTGTTAAAAGTCAGGATTGTTTGGTAATGTGTTGACTCTTTAACTCTTTACCAAACGACAAAATTTTAGACTTGTCCAAATTGAAAGCAATTGCAGACGACAAAATGAATGTTACTCAAAAATTGAAATTTGTTTTCAAAAGAGTAGAAAACATGGTGGGAAAAGGAGAAAATGCTGGTTACCAGCATTTTCTCCTTTTCCCACAATGTTTTCAAAAGGCTTTTTGTTCAGGGTCGTTAAAACCCGGGACTGTGTGGTAAAGAGTTAACCCAAATCAAAATTCAAAACTCATCCATATTCAATGCAGTTGCAGACCCGGGTTTGATATGGCTCTAGTCATGGATTTTGTCTTTGAGAGGGTGGGAAAACATTGCAAGAAAAGGATAAAATGCTGGTTTCCACTACTTTCTCCTATTTCCACGATGCCTTCAAAAAGTTTCCAACTCACGATCATTGAAATGCAGAGTTGTTTAACCCTTTACCACACAATTCTGATCTTTAACGACCCTGAGAAAGAGGCCTTTTGAAAACATTTTGGGAAAAGGAGGAAATGCTGGTAACCAGTATTTTCTACTTTTACCACAATGTTTGCTGTCCTTTTAGAGAAAAATCTCACCATATGAGCCACATCTGATATGTCGTCTGCAAATGCTCTAAATTTGGACAAGTGTAAAATTTTGTCGTTTGGCAAAGAGTTGAAATAGTGAAGGGTTGAAAGCAGAACATTAAAACTGTTATCAGGCCAAATTTAAATTGTTGATGATTTCACAAATACATTTAGATTCATTGTACTGGGTTTATATACTGGATTTACAAAATAACAGAGGGTGTAGAGCAAGATTAACTCTTTACCACACAACAAAATTTTAGACTGGTCCAAATTGAAAGCATGTACAGACAACAAATCAAACATGGTTCAAAAATTGAAATTTGATTTGGCAATGGTAGATAACATTGTGGGGAAAGGAGAAAATTCTGGTCACAAGCATTTTCTCCTTTTCCTACAATGTTTTCAAAAGGCTTTTTCTTCAGGGTCGTTAAAACTCAGGATTGTGTAGTAAAGGGTTAATGCAAATTAATGTCAGATTGGTTTAAATCTAGGATTATCTTGAATATTGTGGGAAAAGGCATAATTGCTTGTTACATTTGCAGACGACAACATAAATGAGGCTCAAATGATGGGATTTGTCTCTTGAAGGGTAGAAAACACTGTAGAAAAAGGTGAAAATGCATGTAATAAAAAGCACACAAAATGAAGAAGAGAGCATATGATATCTATAGAAAAGATAAGGAAAAAATAAGGTTTCAGACCCTTTGTATATGAGTTCTATCAGTCATTAAGGTATTTATCATGTTCAACCAAGGATTATACAGATTGTAAATTACAAAAATTACACAAATAAATAAACACAAATCTAAAACATTTTAATTACTATTGTTATACCCCCATCTCTAGCTGGTATCAAAAAAATCAAACATGAATAGAATAGAATAGAATCTTTTATTGACTTATACATAAGTACATCGTCATCTACCAATTATTTTCATGAATGTCATGGTACTTAATAGAGTCTCTCTCTCTCTCTCTCTCTCTCACTCTCTGCTGTCTCTCTGCTGTTCTCTCTCATGAGTGTTTGGACATTTCAGGACATAAAAAAGTGGGAAAAAAAAAGATGTACAAATATCACATTTTTTTTTTATAAAGTCAATATAACCTACCTACTAAATGTTTACATCATATACCATATTAACTGAATCTCATTTTGCCAACTGATACATGTACTTTTTTTCTTGATACAATTTTTCTGATACTTTTTTCCCCGAATTTTTTCCCCTGATACTTTCTTTCCTACATTCTAACATATAATTCGTACATATTTTCTTTGGTCCGAATCAGTTTTTGTTGGGTGTAAACACGTGTTTTTAATCTCAATAAAAATCATATAAACAATTATCTACTTTATCATTCCACTGTTCTTATTTGTCTGAATTTTCTGCGATTCTGTTGAATACTCAATTGCTTTATTATTTGAAATCCTGGTATCAGGTTTAGAAAAAGTAGAAAAATGCCAAGAGCTTCCATGGCTGAGTGATTAAATCTTTCACTCAGAAGACAGGAGTTCAAATCCTATTTTCGTCAGTCTGGTTTGTAAACCAAAGGATACCAATAACGGTCGTTATTGCAAAATCACATAAATGTTAAAAGGTGTCTTTAAACATGGAGAGAGAGAGAGAAAGAGAGAGAGACACAGAGAGAGAGAGAGTGTACAAGTTTATCTACTTAGCAAGAACCATATATGTGTAAATAACTGTAACCCTAAATTTCGATTAATGGTTAAAAAAAGACCAATATCGATTTAAACCAAATGATCAAATCAATATGAACCGATTATCTCTGAAAGCTGCCTTATCTCCGGATAGACCATTGGAATGGAAATGGTATAACGGTATAATGGGAGATAACCAAATTAGGGATTTTGGACTAAAAAAACAAAGGAACATATTTTTGAAAAATCAATACCAATTCACGTATGTAAATTTGCTCACTGGACCAGATAAGAAAAAGGTTTAAAGGCTGATGTCATGTTATTGGGTTATATCGTTTTTCTTGAGCTGTAGCAGCCACGTTCTATAAAGTTCACAATGGGGACAAAACCTTAACTCGGACAACAATCAAAAGGAATTACTTCCAAAAGACACATAGATCAATGAGTCAAATATGTGCCCCAGCAGCTACGATGCAGTCAAATGTTCATGAAATTGTCTGGATATTTGTCTCAATAATATTTTTGACAAACATGGTTCACCAAGGGTTAAAAAAATTTGGTCACTAGGTCAGAACATACAAAACCCTGATACTATTGTAGAAACCATTCATGTTTAGTCCAATGCTTACGAAACTTTGTTAGATTGCAAAAATTAGATATGGGTCAGTTGCAAAGGGCATTTTTAGTTTAAAAGTATGTCACTAGATCCAATACCACGGGCAAGTTTTCCATTAAATTTTATGCAAATGTTGCCTCAATGGTCTTCTTGCAAAACTGTTCAAGTGGTTCTGCTCTGTTTCTATAAAGTTCACAGTAGCTTAAAAAATGAGTATTAGCATTTCAAAACCACCGCCCCAGAATCTAGTTAAGCAATTATATCCGAGGCTCATATCCAGCGTCCTATATTTGGAAAGAACAGTTCTTCGAGTTTATCAATACATGGTACATGTATAACTATATGGTCCAATTTTAGAAAATTTGTGTCATAAACCACTAATCTTGTTCTAAATCTAGGTAGAAAATATTGGCCCTATTCTACTGAAATTATTTAGAATTTTTGTTTCGGCAATATGTGTGAGAGTTAAGGTATACACGTAGGATAAATCACCATAATTCTACACTGTAAAAAATGTTTATCAACCTAGAGACCTTAATTTTTGCCCATATTCTTTTGAGGCATTATTAAGTTAGGGAGGAGCTGCAAATATTGATGGAACTTCATCAGTTATTTATTTTGGTGACTTTTGTTTTTTAATGAAGTCACCCGGGGCACGAGACTAGGTCACTTTGAGCTGTTGTTGGTTCATAAATTAGAGTTCTCACCACATATTTCTCTTTCATATGAATTTTGATATCAATGTTAGTAATTTTAGGACGAAAATTTAGAACTTATGCTTGAATATGCATGTAATACTATCTTTAGGTTATCTGGTATCTTCAAGACTGTTAAAAGATTTTCCTTCCAAAATTTAAAAAGGGTGAAGTGTACTAACTCATAGCTTACCAGGCAATACTCAGGACTGTCAGTCCTTTGATTTAGGTCTTATTTCAGGACCGAACATGTAAGTTGGGTTTATTTGGTCTCTAAGGGTAAATTTTTTAGATCTAGTTGGCCTTTTCAGGGATTTAAATGATGGCGCCACTGCAATGAATCTACACTTCATTTCAGAAATGATTCATGATCTGATATTGAGGAAGTATGCGAGTGCATCTAGAATGGCGATAACATGCTGTTCAGATTTATCATGTGACATGTGGGGAAGATTCCAGAGCCAGCGAGGACCGTGATGTCAGACTAAATATAAGACTTATAAATATCCCGCAAAGGGTATGACTAGATACCGAAAATAGGCTTTTTTCACGAAAATAACTTTCCCTCTACGAAAATAGCTTCCATTAGTTGATATATGGATACATGTTTGGATAGATTGCTTTTATTTGTCATTTTTATGTGCCATACTTCGTAATATATATTGGTAACGTGTTGAAAAAGGGTGAATTGTAAATAACCGATCTTAATCAAGTTTTTTATATGACCAGACCACACATATAGCCTATTTTCATAAAAAAAGCTTTCCCTCTACGAAAATAGCTTCCATTAAATGATACATATACAATCTTTTATTATTTACTGGAAACGTGTTGATAAGGCATGATTTCTTTGTATTTGTTCACTTTTTGTATAAACAAATTGTTCATTGAACAACAATGTAGAAAATAAACAGGAAAATGCTAATTATGAAGCATTATAAATGCAAAACATCTGCAACAAAAATTGCACTTTACAGTTACAAAAAAAAAAACATATTGCAAGTTTCATTTGATAAAAATATATTTATTATATTTTATTTATTTATCTATTTGTTTATTTTTCTAGTCATATGTCAATATTTACATGATACATAATTGTTTAATACATAGTCTTACGAACATGGAAGTTCGCAACAAATGCATGGCTCAAATATAAACTGCTCTGGCTGAGATTCGAACCAGCAAAGATCCTCGTTTATTGAAGTTTAAAAGACCAATACACTAACCCCTGAGCTAAAGAGAATTCTCTTTAGCTCAGGGATTAGTGTATTTGTCTTTTAAACCTCAATAAACGAGGATATTTGCCACACGGTTCGAATCCCAGCCGGGGTGGTTTATATTTGAGCTATGCATTTGTTGCAAACTTTCATGTACATAAGAATAGTACAATGATGAACAGCATTATAATCTACTGGGCTATACCAAAGCATCAAATGGAAGACCGCCACCGATTATCGCAAGTGTGACATTGGTAACACGTCATTATCAGAGGTGTTGCAATCCGATCGAACTATTTTCGTATATTCCTGTGACAAAACTATTTTTGTGCGTGACTAAACTGTTAACACAAGCTATTTTCGTCAGGTTACTATTTTTGTATCGAATGAGACAAGTTATTTTCGTAGTCAGAAAAAAATCTCAGAGGAAAGAAATGTTGTGGAAAGAGGCCGCAATCACATGCTATTTTCGATATATTTTTAGAGGGGCCAAGTCCGATAGAAAATATCGTAGGAAAAAGGAGAAAATGCCGATGACCAGCATTTTTGCCTTTTCACACAATGTTTTGTTACCTTTCTTCCGAAAGTTGCTTTAGCAACACACAGACACACAGACAGGGGTGGGTGGTTCTTAGTGTTGTTGATTGATACATACATATGAAACTGTAATTAATTACTTGAGTATGTAATTACATGCATTCTATTAATCAGCAATTAATGGCTTGTGATTTGCTTGCTATAAGTGACACACGTCTATTTGATTTGATATATATATAATGAAAAAAAAGGCTCAAGTCACACTGAATTGCATGAACTGTTGCGCAGTGTCTTTCGATATTTTTGCTGATAGTTACATTTCTCAATTAGAAAAGTTCAGTCATGGCAATCTTGGATTTAAACATCAATTCAAATTCTATGGAGTTTCAGGAATGACCACTCAAAGAAAATTTGAAGCAAAGTTTGATCGTCTTTGATCTGACCAACAATACAATACAAACAATACAATACATTACAATTCAATACAATACAATACAATACAATACAATATTTTATTCAAAGTATAAAGGCCACCGGCCCATAATACTAATGACATACATATCTAAACATAATTATACAAACATAAACTGGTCCCCATTGTAGATATACATACTACAACTGGCACAGGCTATTGTGTTGTTGCTCTTCATTGGGCTATGTATTTCACAAAATAGCCAATCAGAGCAGCATACACATTTCCAGTTTGGCTGTAGAGGTAAACATTGTGATTTTTTGCACAGTTTGAGATTGGTAATCGAAACTAAACAGAATGTTAGCAGACATACACATAAAAGGTGATACCAAAAATACAATTCACTTATTCGTGAGGTCAAAAATATCTGAAAATCTGCTGCTCTGGAATTGAGGGTGACCTCCCCTGAATCTCTGTTTGTCTCACATCATGGCTGTTCTAAAAATCGACGGGCAGAAATCCGCCCGTTTTGAGTGGCCTGTACGGATCCCCTTGCACTTGCTGTATCAGGGGAGGTAACCAATCTAATACAAACAGTGAGTGATTTACCTTCTAAAGATACATCCTTACAGCCAGAGAGAAAAAGGCGGTTAAAACATGATAGATTGTAAAATAGTTCAGAATTAATCAGCCATATAAACATAGAAAAGTTACCAATATAAATAGTGTATGGGACAAATACCCATATTGGAAATCTTAGATTTAAAACAGAAAAAGTCACTATGTACAGTGATTTCTTGGAAGACCTTCAGAAAATTAAATGCATTTGAAATGACTTAAAATCTGGCTGAAAATGAATATGGATGTACATGTATCTTTAAATGTAGAAACATGTGAATTTATATACTAATAACTTGTAATGCTTTGCTTATCGGCCCAATTATTCCCAAACTACTGGCTGCTTTCCAACATAAACATTGTTGAAACAACGATCAGCTGTGAGAGAGTTCAGTATGAATCCTGTCACTATCATTGATTATTGGTAAGATATTTGATGGGGCCGGGTATTCAAACCAGCAACTTCTGGTCCCAAGTCCTGTATAGTGGAGAATGCGCTACCTGGCTTATTCTTAAACAAGAGGGCCATGATGGCCCTAAGTCGCTCACCTGAGTCTTTTGAGTAAATTAATCAATTTTCTATTGTACACAAGTTTTTCTAAGATTTGACCTTTTGACCAAGTTTTTAACCCAACATGACCAATTATTGTATTGGTTTGAGATACCACTAAGACAAACATTCTCACCAATTTTCATGAGTTTTTTTTTTTTCAGTTTTGTTGCCATGGCAAGCAGAGATTTTACTGAATTGAAACTCTTTGAAAAAATTCTGAACAGGACTACGGCAGGATAATCTTTGTGAAGCTTTACCAAAATTGGATGTATGGTTTCAGAAATGTTTAAAATACAAGTTAATGCTAACAAACATTGACACACAGACAGATGCACAATGAACGGCAGACACATGGCAATGACATGCACCTGTCGGGCTTCTGCAAGTGGGGCTAGAAATCAACATGGCGGTGATACCACAATCAACACTTATTATAAACTTACATTTTATTTTATTTTCGCAAGTTTACATTTCCAAATGCAATTTACAAACAACAGAAACTAGAACTGTCACAAAGCGACTAAATACCACTCACCAGCGCCCTGTCAGTAGATCGATGTGAACCAAAAACAACAGGGCACCTCCTTGGGTCATGAGCAACACTTATATAAAGTTTCAGGGTCCTAGGTCCAACATTTTTTAAGTTAGAGCACTGAAATGAAAAACTGCAAAGTTCAAGGGAAGATAATTCTGCAACAGACAGATGGATGAATAAAGCACCTCCTTGGGTCATAATCAACACTGGTATAAAGTTTCAGAGTCCTAGGTCAAAAAATTTTTGAGTTAGAGCACTGAAAGAAAAATTGCCAAGTTCAAGGGGAGATAATTCTGTAACAGACAGGCGGACGAACAGATGGACAAATAGAGCACCTCCTTGGGTCATGAGCAACACTTGTATAAAGTTTCAGGGTCCTAGGTCAAACAGTTTTTGAGTTTGAGCACGGAAATGAAAAATTCCAAAGTTCATGGAGAGAAAATTCTGCAACACATTGCAACAGGGTCATGAAAATTGAACATGCACAACTTCATATATATAGGAATACTGTATATAAATTTCAGCTCAGTACCTTAAAAACTGTAGGAGTATTTTGCAGGACAAATTTGCGTCTACAGACGGACAGACGGGCAGACAGATAGCCATGGCGATTCCAGTAAACCCCCCCAACGAATCAACGAATATACCCCCCTCAACTTCCGGGGGGTGGGGGGGGTGGGGGTTATAAAAAAAATCAGTAGGTAACAAAGTTCACTTAGGTTTTTTCCACTCTTATCAATATAATTAAATGTTGACTGCAACAAAATATAAAATGATACAGGAAAAACGTTACAATGATACAACAAAACCAAAGATAGAAACAAACCAACTATAAACATATGAGCCATGTTCTGGCAAAAGGGGGCTCAATGCAACTGCGAAAAATATTGACAAAGGTCAGCCTAGGCAGTCTGTCCAGGCTGACCCGTGTCGAAACTTTTCGGTACTGGTCAATTTTCTGTATGTCTAAGGATCAGTCTTCCTCATGATTAAAGGCTTAATAGGTGCCAAAATATTAATGCCAGGTTTAAAATGAAATTGAATTTAAATCATACCATTTAATAGTTTTGAAAATATTGTGACGGATGAAATCTGCTATTGTGCGGTCATTCCAAGTATTGACCACAAGCAGAACATGAGCCGTCATAGACGGATTATGCTGTCCGAACAGGTCTCTTTTTAGGAAAGTGAAGACTGTCGATAAATGGTTGGCCGCGGGAGCGGAGGGTAGGGGTGAAACGGGCTACATGTGTTTGGTCCCGTCTGCCAAACTGAATTTGCCAATGTTACAACCGGAATGATCTTGACCTTTTATCAGTATGTTATTCTTAACATAAGCTGATACCGTAATACGTTGTTCTTTACATATGCTGAAAAAGTTGAAGTTCATGAAATTTTGACAAAAACTGAAAGAGATATTAGAAAAAACTGGAATTTTGCAAGAAACCCCCTTTTTCTATGCCACTGTGTTTGAGTTTGTCATTAAGCCCTCTTTTTCTACAACACAACTTGGTTTAAATAGGAAAGAATGAAATCATGATCTGGGACTTTTGATCAGCAGCATATATCTTGAAAAGTCTTGGAGAAACTGGAAAATGTTTAATTTCAGAATCCAAAAAAACAAAACCTAAAGTTATATATCATAAGCACCCTTTTCCCATAGCATGGTTTTGAATAGATAAAAAAAAACAGTAGGCACATGGTGAACCTTTTGATAAACAATGTAAATGTGAAGTTGCATGAAATTTTGATGAAAACTAAAGAAAATATTAGTAAAAATTAGAATTTTACAAGAAACACCCTTTTTCCATGACACAGCCTCAAATGGGAAAACCTGGAAAACTACATCAGCGCAATATCCTAAGGAGTTCATATATGAAGTTTCATCCAATTTGGTCCAAGGGTTGTGGAGAAATGGCTTCGGACGGACAGACAGACGGACAGAAGGATGGACAGGCGAAGCGGTGACTATATGCTAGCCCTTCAGGGAGCATAAAAATGAAATTCAAACAAGATGTGTTTGTGAAACACTAATGCCTCTGTAACAGCAAATTTTCAGAAATGAGACCTTGATAGTTGACCTTGACCTTTTCATCATTCTTACACAATTAAACAAGAGGTTTCAGAGGAGAAGATTTTTAAAGAATTTCTTAGAAAATTCCATTTTGTTGCTGTGGCAACCAAAGTTTTTGATGGAATCAAATTTTGTGAACAATTTTTAAAGAGGACCTCCCAAGGAACATTCCAGCCAAGTTAGGTCCAAATTTGCCAAGTGGTTTAGGAGGAGATGATGTTTAAAGAATTGTTGACACTGCAAGAGTGCAAAGAGCACGCCCCCCCCCACCACCACAGCCATGTTTTTCGACGGATCAAAATTTCACGAACATTCTTTAAAAAGGGTCACCCAAGGAACATTTCTGTGAAATTATTTCAAAATCTGACCAGCGGTTTCAGAGAAGATTTTCGAAGAATTTCTTAGAAAATTCCATTTCGTTGCCGTGGTAACCAGAGTTTTTGATGGAATCAAATTTTGTGAACACTTTCTAAAGAGGACCTCCCAAGAAACATTCCAGCCAAGTTTGGTGATGATGTTGTTTAAGGAGATGATGTTTAAAGAATTGTTGATAACGCATGACGAACAACGCACGACGCACGACGAGTGACGAACGACAGACACCAGGTGATCCTAAAAGCTCCCCTTGAGCACATTGTGCTCAGATGAGCTAAAAACAAAATTTTAGACTTGTCCAAAGTCAAACCATTTGGAGGCAACAAAATTACTGTGATTCAAAAATTGAAATTTGTATTTAGATCTATTTTTGGAAAGACAGAATATATTGTGACAAAACAAGTAAACGCTGGTCCAAACTGAAAGCCTTTGCAGAAGACAAATTAAAGGTGGCTCGACAGAATTTGTCCTTGATAGGGTATAAAACATTGTGGGAAAAGGAGAAAATGCTGGATCCTTTTTCCACAATGTTTTCAAAAGGGTTCTTCTTCAGGGTAGTTAAAAGTCGAGATTGTGTGGTAAAGGGTTAAAACATGGGATTGTTTGGTCAAGAAATTTCTCATTTTGCCAAAATGTTTTCAGAAGCAGTCTGCTGCAAAATTAAAGCAAAAAAAAAAACATTGTCTGTAGATTTAAATTGGCTAAACTTTATTTTCTGCTTGCAGTGTTTTCAGCACAAGTTGTGTGGCTTCCAGGGCTGTGGCCCATGAGGCTGCCACACCATCTGTCCCATGTCCATAATTGTGAACAACCTGCAGGAAGCAATGATTTTAATGGGTTTCTACTTTGTTTCCAAAAATGCTCAAGTTATGTTCTTGCTACAGTTCACTTAATTTTAGACTCATCCAAATTGAGAGTATTTGCAGATGACATTTAAATATTACTCTAATCAAGGTATTTGCCTTTGATAGGGTAGAAAACATTGTGAGAAAAAGAAATATTGCTGACTACTAGCATTTTCTTTCCTTTTCCTATAATATTTTCAAAAGCTTTCTTTCTCAGTGTCGTTGAAATCCAGGATTAAATGCTAAAGGGTTAAAGTACTATTTTACAGTCTATTATCTGCAAACTGAACTTTTTGTATATGTAGAAGACCACTTTTGAATATATTTTGGCAAAAGTATAAATCACTCACAAGGAATGGTTTACATACCAGGAGAAACTGCTAAATTTTATATTTGAGCATAAATCAAATTGCTTTTGTAGAATGAGTACATTAACATTTGACTGCATCTTTTCCATTTATCACACTAATTTCTTGCTTGTCTATACAGAAAGAAATCATACAAGAATCCTGTTAACCCTCTACCACACAATTCCAACTTTTAACAACCCTTAACCCTTTCCCAAACGACAAATTTTGGACTGGTCCAAATTAAAAGAGTTTGCAGACGACAATTTTAAATTTGATGAAAATGGCAGAAAGGTCTCAAAAAGGGGAGAAAACACTGTGGGAAAAGGAGAAATTGCTCGTTACGAGCAATTTCTCCTTTTCCCCCAGTGTTTTCAAAAGACTTGTACTGCAGACACGTGAAAACCAGGGCTTGTTTGGGAAAGGGTTAAGAGAGAGAAACTTTTGAAAACATTGTGGGAAATGGAGAAAATCCTGATAACCAGCATTTTCTCCCTTTTCCAGTGTTTTTTCTCTACCTTTCCCAAAACAAATTGTAATTTTTGAGTCACATTTATTTGTCGTCTGTAAATGCTTTCAAGTTGGACTAGTCTGAAATTTTGTTGTTTGGTAACGGCTTAATCAGTGGCTAACTTTTTACAAAAATCAAAATTTCAAATGAAAGCATTTGCAGACAAGTCATAACAATGTGGCTGGAATTATGGGATTTGTTTCTGAGCGGATAGAAAACATTGTGTGAAAAGGAGCAAAATTTAATGCTGGTATTGTATGAAAAGGAGAAAATCCTGCTGGCTACCAGCATTTCTCCTTTTCCGGTATTTTCTTCAAGAGCCTTCATTCTTAGGGTCATTAAAACACGGGATCCTTTGATAAAGTGTATAGGCCTCGTTTTTGTAAATCAAAGGTTCTAGTTGTGATTCTTGTGGGTGTCCCTTCTTCCTGGCTTAGCGATGGTGCGACAAAAAAAAACACTTATAAGTGAGCTATTGCCCTGACATGACTCAACTACTCTTGAGTTCCATGAAAATTCTAATTCAAAAAAGGGGCATAACTGTCAAAAATATTTCAATGTTTACTTGCCCTTGCTGTATGGGTTACCCTTTTGATAGTTAACTAATAGTCCCAGTTTTCTTTGAAAACAGTTGAGGTAATAGCTCTGATGGAGGCTGGTAACCAGCAATATCTCCTTTCCCAAACGTTTTCTGCTCTTTCCAAGTCTAATACCATCACTTGAGCCTCATGTTATAATGTGGTCTGCAAATGCTTTCAGTTTGCACAAGTCTAAAATTATGTTGCCTGGTAAAGAGTTAACTCTTTACCACACAATCCCGACTTTTAACAACCCTGAGAAGGAAGCCTTTTGAAAACGTTGTGGGAAAAAGAGAAAATGCTGGTAACCAGCATTTTCTCCTTTTTCCACAATGTTTTCTAGCCTTCCCATAACAAATTTCGATTTTTGAATTACAGTTATTTTGTCATCTGCAAATATTTTCAATTTGGACTAGTCTAAAAATCTGTCGTTTGGTAAAGAATTACAACAAGCAAATTCAATGAATTCATGTACCCTACCTCTTTTATAAAACTTCCTTGCAGAGTAAAAACAAAAGTGGCATGCAGATAAACAGACTGTGTGTATAGCACCTGAAAAATTTAGAACAATCATAGAAAAGACAGCCCAAGAGAACAAGAATTACTTTACCTAGTATTTAACCCTTTACCACATAATACTGACTTTTAACAACCCTGAGAAAGAAGCCTTTTGAAAACATTGTGGGAAAAGGAGAAAATGCTGGTAACCAGCATTTTCTCCGTTTCCCACAATGTTTTCTACTCTTCCCAAAACAAATTTCAATTTTTCAGTCACATTTATTTTGTCGTCTGCAAATCCTTTCAATTTGAACTAGTCTAAAATTTTGTCATTTGGTAAAGAGTTAAAATCTTTGATAGCATTTGAGAAAATTAATCTGAAGACTTAACAAAACTCACAGATACATATCAGATCATGCTTAAAACACGAGTAAAGTTTCAAAAGGATCAGCATAAAACTGGCAGCCTGTTATCAATCTTCGTATCAACAACAGGTAACACCCAATAATTACAAGTCGAGTTTCTGCCCTGTTCGAGATTTCATGAGATAACGCGAGATTTGGAAATTAAAATTATGATTTTATTTATGCACGTAAATAGACCTTATCGACAGAAATCAAATTCTTCATCGAGTTAAATAAGTTGATCGCCGTCAGAAAAATCTTCGTTTGCGATGAAAATCTTTGCCTAAGATAGAATTATTGCTCCATTTCATTTTTTTAAACAAATAAAGGCATTCTGTTATGGGCTGTCTGATTGGTGGGTTCGGTACATGTGAAAACCAATAGCTGCCCTCGATAAATCAGGTGTTGCCTGCTGTCTATCGGACGGTTACGGGAAATACAATGGGTACCAGTTTATAGGAGTTGGGCACACAAAGTATCCACTATATGAACGCTTTGATATAGTTTGAACTAAAAAAATGGCATGAATACATGTACCATGTCCCCCTTTTTCCTTTGAACAGGTGGGCAACATGAAGGAAGAAATCAGTAACATTATCTCCTTTTCATGTTTAACAAACAGGACATGGGAGATGGGCATAAAAAAAAGGAATTCCAGTAAAAGGCTGAAAATAAATAAGTATACAACTAATGAAAAAGTGACATAAATTTATTTTGGTAATCTTTTTTGATATAGTTAAAAATCACAGAATATACATTATACAGGTACAAAGAACTAGTTGATCAAATACTCCATGTAATGAGGTTTTATTTTGTTTTACTCTGGTAAAAAAAAAACAAGAGTGCCATGATGGCCCTGGATTGCTCACCTGAGTCAATAGACAAAATTTCACTCCAGGGTCATAATGACCCAATTTAAAACTCATCCGAGATATTATTAGGACAAACATTCTGACCAATTGTCAGGTCAATTGAGCTGAAAATGTGGTCTCTGGAGTGTCCAAAATGTATTTCTTCAATTTGACCAAGTGACCTAGTTTATGACCCTATGTGACCATATTTCAAACTCATCCGAGATATTAAAACAAACTGGTTGACCAAGGTTCAGGTGAATTGGGCAAGAATTGCCGCCTCTAAAGTGCCCACAAGGTATTTCTGTAATTTGACCTAGTGACCTAGATTATGACCCTATGTGACCCAATTTCAAACCCATTCAAGATATCATCAAGTCAAACATGCTGACAAATTTTCAGGTCAGTTGAGCAAAAAATGTGGCCTCTACAGTGCCCACAATACATTTCTTTAATTTGACCTAGTGACCCAATTTCTAATTGATCCGAGATATCATCAAGTCAAATATGTAGACCAATTTTCAGGTCAATTTAGCTAGAACTGTGGCCTCTAGAGTGCCCACAAGGTATTTCTTATGTGACCCAATTTTGAACTCATCCAAGATTCTATCAAGACAAACATGCTGATCAATTTTCAGGTCAATTGAGTAAGAATTGTGGCTTCTAGAGCGCCCACAAGGAATTTCTGTAAGTTGACCTAGTTTATGACCCCAGGTGACCCAAATTCAAACTCATCTGAGATTTGATCAAGACAAACATTCTGAACAATTTTCAAGTCAATTGAGCGAAAAAATGTGGCCTCTAGAGTGCCCACAAGGTATTTCTTTAATCTGACCTAGTGACCGAGATTTTGACCCCACATGACCAAATTTCGAACTCATTCGAGATTTTAGCAAGACAAACATCCCGACCAAGTTTCATGAGTATCAGACTGAAAATGTGTCCTCTAGAGCGCACACAAGGTTTTTCTAAAATTTGACCTGGTGACCTAGTTTTTGAACTGAGGTGACCCAGTTTCAAACTCTTCCAAGATATCATCAAGACAAAGATTCTGACCAAGTTTCATTAGTATGGGACTGAAAATGTGGCCTCTGGAGTGCACACAAGGTTTTTCTAAAATTTGACCTAGTGATCTAGTTTTTGACCCCACATGACCCAATTTCGAACTCATCCAAGATTTTATCAAGACAAACATTCTGACCAAGTTTCACAAGTATCCAACTGAAAATGTGGCCTCTTGAGCGCACACAAGGTTTTTCTAAGATTTGAACCGGTGACCTAGTTTTTGAACTCAGGTGACCCAGTTTCAAACTCTTCCAAGATATCATCAAGACAAAAATTCTGATCAAGTATCATTAGTATGGGACTGAAAATGTGGCCTCTGGAGAGAACACAAGGTTTTTCTAAGATTTGACCTAGTGACCTAGTTTTTGACCCCACATGACCAAATTTCAAACTGGTCTGAGATTTTATCAAAGCAAACATTCTGACCAAGTTTCACAAGTATCTGACTGAAAATGTGGCCTCTAGAGCGCACACAAGGTTTTTCTAAAATTGACCTGGTCACCTAGTTTTTGACCCCACATGACCCAATTTCAAACTCGTCTGAGATTTTATCAAGACAAATACTCTGAACAAGTTTCATGAGTATCTGACTGAAAATGTGTCCTCAAGAGAGCACACACGGTTTTTCTAAGATTTGACCTGGTGACCTAGTTTTTGAAATGAGGTGACCCAGTTTCAATCTCTTCCAAGATATCATTAAGACAAAGATCCTGACCAAGTTTCAATAGTATGGGACTGAAAATGTGGCCTCTGGAGTGCACACAAGGTTTTTCAAAGATATGACCTTGTGACCTAGTTTTTGACCCCACATGACCCAATTTCAAACTTGTCCTAGATTTTATCAAGACAAACATTCTGACCAAGTTTCACAAGTATCTGACTAAAAATGTGGCCTCTAGAGCGCACACAATGTTTTTCTAAAATTTGACCTAGTGACCTTGTTTTTTAAACCCCACATGACCCAATTTCAAACTCATCCGAGATTTTATCAAAACAAACATTCTGACCAAGTTTCACAAGTATCTGGCTGAAAATGTGGCCTCTAGAGCGCACACAAGGTTTTTCTTAGATTTGACCTGGTGACCTAGTTTTTGACCCCACATGACCTAATTTCGAACTTGTGCGAGATTTTATCAAGACAAACATTTTAACCAAGTTTTATGAGGATCGAACTGAAAATGTGACCTCTAGAGCATACACAGGATAAAAAGTTGACAACGGACAATGCACGACAGACACAGCACGATCACAATAGCTCAACATGAGCCCTTTGTGCTCAGGTGAGCTAAAACATATACCCTTGGGAAACAAAAACTAAACTAGAAATGTGGAGAACATATTACAGCTTAGCTGTAGAGACAGACACATCAAAAAAGCATTGTGGCATACCCAATGAAAATGCTCTAAGATCATGTACATGTACCTTTGTATGTAAATCTACATAAACCATTCTGTATAATGTGTTAAGTTATTACATGTATACCTGGGCAATGCTCTGTGAAAAGGGGGCTTAATTCATCTGCCAAAAAAAGTATAAACCCTGCGCAGTCCGAGCAGGCTGACCTGGGCCAAAACTCTCTGCTTTTGGTATATTTTCTGCAAGTCAAAGGACCAGTATATCTCATGATTCAGTCGGTTGTTGGACTAAAAGGATTTTATGGATCCATAATTATGTGATGACTAGCTTGGTTTCATGGATAAGAGACGCCAGAGCATGCATCACATATAAATGCACAGTAATTCATAAAAAATGTTAATCCTTAAAGAAATTATCTAATGAAATGGACCTTTTAAATTAGATAAAACTGCCCGAATATTAGCCTGGGTTTCAGTCCGATCATTTTTTCCTTTTTTTATAGTTTGATGTTACTGTGTCAACAATGACAAAGTAACATCCAAATAAATAACAGGAAAAAATGCCTAGGCTGGAACCCAGGCTACCCGCATACATGTATCAATTTTGTTGTCGCTTCTGCTGAAATAGGTAACAATTTTGCGGTCAGTGCTGACTTAAGTTCAGACTGCACTTTCCTTGCGGTCTCATCTTGATCTATGCTGTCTGTAAAGGCAACTTAATCACTTATCACTACCACACAATCCCGAGTTTTAACGACCCTGAAAAAGAGGCCTTCTGAAAATATTGTGGGAAAAGGAGAAAATGCCGGTAACCAGCATTTTCTCCTTTTCCCACAATGTTTTCTAACCTATCACTGACAAATTTCAACCAATGTTCTAATAAGGCCTCTTTCTCAGGGTCGTTAAAATCCGGATTGTGTGGAAAAGGGATAATCCCTTTCGAACACCAGACTCACAGTTATACTTGACGACTGGTAATCTCAGACTAACAGAGCTTCCTTTTGCCCATTTGCAATCTCAGATTTAAAAGCAATTTCATCCTTACAAATCCAATAATAACTTAAGTTAGTCATGGAGATTCAGATGAGACTTAGCTGAACATGAAGTCTTTTCTTGGGTCTACAGTGTAAGATATTTTTCGAGACATTAGACCAACTAACTCTATATCACGCGACAAAATTTTAGACTTTTCCAAATTCAAAGCATTTGCAGACGACAAATCAAAGATGGCTGAAACAATGAAAATTGCTTTCACTTGAGTAAAAAAACATTGTGGGAAAAGGAGAAAATGCTGGTTACCAGCATTTTCTCCTTTTCTCACAACGTTTTCAAAAGCTTTCTTTCTCAGGGTCGTTAAAACTCGGGATTGTGTGGTAAAGAGTTAAATACTTTACCCATTTTGCAATATCAGGCTTACATAGTTGCTGTTTCATCACTTTTACCATCTGAGACAAATGCTGCATTTTCTTTTTCATCATTAGGGGGACGTTTAACTCTTTACCACACAATCACGGGTTTTGACAACCCTGACAAAGAAGCCTTATGAAAACATTGTGGAAAAAGGAGAAAATGCTGGTAACCTTTTCCCACAATGTTTTCTAACCTTTCCAAACCAAATTTCATTTTTTTAGTCACACTTATTTTGTCGTCTGCAAATGCTTTCAATTTGGGCAAGTCTAAAATTTTGTCGTTTGGTAAAGAGTTAATATGTGGAAAAGCAGCCAGTGGCTTGGGAACAATACTGTGCAAAGTACTAGTATAAGAAACTCCAGGAAAGCATGGATAGGTGCACTGGCCGTCATGATACAACTAAATCAACACAATTAACACAAAGAAATCCATTTTTTTATCATTTTGCAGCGTTGGGTCAATAGCCGTTCATCTACCCGGTTTGAAACCCTAGACATCATGAATATTTCAGCCATTTTTTGCAACTTCAGATTTCTATAAGTAGTTTACCAATCTGCAATATCAGACTTTCAATTTGTGACACCACTTCACATAATCATTGCAACTCTATCTTTCATGCTTTGTCAGGTTAACTGAATTACCCGTATACTATTTGTATAGCAGTGTATATTTATAGTTAACCCTCTACCAGATTATCCCCAGTTTTAACAACCCTGAGGAATATAACTTTAGAAAACATTGTGTAAAAAGGAAAAACAATGGTAACTACCGATAACATTTTCTCCTTTTTCTACCCTTTATAAGGAGAATCTGGTTCTTTAGCCAAATTTTTGATTTGTGATCTTTTATTTTTTCAGTATAGCAAATCTTAACCTTTCTCTTCTGGTACAGAATAAGCATGCACATCTTATACTTAGACACAGGGTGTGAGTGTATGCAGCAAAACTAGGGTAACTTTTACAGACAGTTTATGTTCAGATACAACTGCACAAAGCATACACTCTGATCTTTTGATTACATTGTCCAGTTTTATGTTAGGTATTCCATATAAAGAAAAAAGCTAGAAACTAATCTCTAGGTCTTCTGGAACTGTAACAGACCATCCATAACTTCTGTTATAGCAAAGCAATTATTATGGAAACTGCTGGTGCACCAGTTCACATACTTCAAATGAAATTTCAGCAAAGTTGATAAACTCTTTACCACACCACAAAAATGTAGACTGGTTTAGTTTAGTTTAAACATACTTATTTTACATTGATTGGGAAACAAGTTCTTACAACTTGTACTAATCTCTCTCAGTTCTGCTTCCTGGGAGCTACACCAGTACTTGCTCCGAATGTGTGGGCCTGTGAACAGTCCTTAACCCTTTCCCAAACGACAAATTTTGGACTGGTCCAAAATGAAAGAGTTTGCAGACGACAATTTTAAATTTGATAAAAATGGCAGAAAGTTCTCAAAAAGGGTAGAAAACACTGTGGGAAAAGGAGAAATTGCTCATTTCGAGCAATTTCTCCTTTTCCCACAGTGTTTTCAAAAGACTTGTATTGCAGACAAGCTTGTTTGGGAAAGGGTTAAGTTGACACCCACTCCCGGGAGAGGCCGACGCTCTACCTCATGACAATGGGCACCACACTGGTCCGATGTAGACTGGTCCAAATTCAAACCATTTGCACATCACACAATAAATGTGACTGAAAAATTTACATTTGTCTTGGAAAGGGTAGAAAAAGTTGTGGGAAAAGGAGAAAATGCTGGTTACCATCATTTTCTCCTTTTCCCACAATGTTTTCAAATGGCTTCTTTCACGGGGTCATTAAAAAGTCATGATTGTGTGGTAAAGGATTAAAAATTGTAAGTGGAGAAAAGGCCACAAAATGGCATCCAGTGACAGACAGATAGACAGACAACTTGATTCAAGTATACCACCAACAGTTTCATAGTGGGGGTGTGTATATAATCATATGGCATCTATTTAGCAGTGTAAGAGTCATCATTATTAAGACGAATCATCCGAGTCAGACGAAAACTGAGGAAGTTCACTCAAAACATGCTCCTTGTAATATTCTTCATCATCAGCTGTATAACTGGAAATGTTACGCCCTATTTCATCAGGACAATCACCATTGAAGTCCTGTGGAATGTATATCATGTCTGGGGTCACTCCTTTGAGAAAACTCTCTGTTTTGTTTTGTTCTGTCAACTCTATTTTGCGAAACACCATGCAGTGCAAATGTTCTAACTTTTCATAGCGAACTCTCTGGAAGCCCATAGACTGTATGGCAATTTTCCAACTTTTCATCATGTGTGAGTTTCGATTCTGGTGACTGGAATCAGGGGTAACAATGACTAATATTCCGTTGTACATCAGTAACTCATGTGCTTTTTGACAACATAACCAGCGCTGATATGGCGCAGGAAAATACTCAAGTAACAAAGAAAACACAAGTACATGAAAACACTCTTTAGGTAACCAGTCTATCGGGTCTTTCAGATTGTTCACAAATGTGGTCATAGTATCTGTGGCAACCTGCAAGTGATCTGTAGTACGTAGGTACAGGAAATCACAATAAAATACACTCTGAAATGAAAAATGATAATGTCAGAAACTGACAGATTGGACTATGGTTTGAGCATATACAACTTTTTTGCAGGCTTTTGCTGTGAATCGTTTGATTGAATGAACTCTTACACACCTTAAGTCTTTACCAAACGACAAAATTTTAGACTATTCCAAATTGAAAGCATCTGCAGACGACAAAATAAATTTGTCTGAGAAACTGAAATTTGTTTTGGGAAGGGTAGAAAAAATTGTGGGAAAAGGAGAAAATGCTGGTTACCACCATTTTCTCCTTTTCCCACAATGTTTTCAAAAGGTTTCTTCCTCAGGTTGTTGAAAGTCAGGATTGTGTGGTAAAGAGTTAACTCTTTACCGAATGACAAAATTTTGGACGCAACCAAACTGAAAGCATTTGCAGACGACAAATTATATGTAGCTCAAATGATGATTTCTGTCTTTGCTAGGGTAGAAAACATTGTGGGAAAAGGAGAAAATGCTGGTTACCAGCATTTTCTCCTTTTCCTACAAGATTTTCAAAAGCCTTCCTCTTCAGAGTCAGTAAAACTCGGAATTGTGTGGTAAAGGGTTAAACTCTTTACCAAACGATAAAATTTTAGTCTTGTCTAATTTGAAAATATTTGCAGATGACAAATTAAATGTAACTTGAAAACATGAAATAGGTCTTTCATAGAGTAGAAAACATTGTGGGAAAAGGAGAAAATGCTGGTTACCAGCATTTTCTCCTTTTCCCACAATGTTTTCGAAAGTCCTCTTCCTCAAAGTAGTTAAAACTTGGGATTGTTTGTTCAAAGGTTAACTCTTAATAACTAACAAAATAATACACTTGTTCATATCAAAAGCATCTCCTGACATCAACTTATATGCTGCTCAAGTGATGACTGATTTCTTTGAAAGAGTACAAAGCATTGTGAAAAAAGGAGAAATTGCATTTTCCAAACAGGAAAACTTGATCATGATGCAAAATCTCTCATTTTGCCACGATGTTCTCACATGTAAATTTTATAAATTACAAAATATCAAGCAATGATGACTATATATATTTTACACAGATGATTTAGCCATTTCCCAAGCAGCAGATTTTAGAGACTTCCAATTCTCAAAGCATTTGCAGATGAAAACTTCAGTATACCTGTACTTAAATTCTATAAAAAAGTGTGGAAAACATTGTGGGGGGGGAAGGACAAAATGCTTTTCACAACCATTTTCTCCTTTTAAGCACAATGGTTTCAAAGGGTTTCTTCCTATGGGTCATATAACTCTTTACCAAACGACAATAGTTTAGACTGGTCCAAATTGAAAGCATTTGCAGACGACATACCAAAGATGGCTCAAATGACGAAATTTGTCCTTGATAGAGTAAAAAACATTGGGAAAAGGAGTAAATGCTGGTTAGCAGCATTTTCTTTTTTTCCCACAATGTTTTTAAAAGGCTTCTTCTTCAGGGTCAATAAAAGTTGGGATTGTGCGGTAAAGGGATAAACATACGACTGTTTGGAAAAGGGTTAACTCTGTCACTACTGACGACGGCTTGAGTAGCTTTGCAGATGGCGTAAATCAAGATTAGACTGAACAGAAAGTGCCATCTGATCTTGGATCTACACCATCCGCTACCCTATTTTTAAACTATGATGAAAGTCGTTTACAACAGCTGTGGAAATCTATATTGGAACTGAGGAAAAAAGTGGAATTTCTAGAATTAGTAGTGAAAGAGTTAAACGCTGTCTGCTTCAAATTTGTGCATACAAAAGTCTGACATAAATACCTCAGTGGCTGGGCTAATGTCTATGCCAATGGCTTGGAATTCTGGGAAGGCCAAGAATGGGTTAAAACAGCTACCTACATCCAGTAAGCGTATTTTCCCTTCAAACGGTAAATACCTGAAAGAAAAGTACCATAACATTTCAGTGTCAAAGACTGACAGTTTTGCTCATGAATTAACTCTGTACCACACTATAAAATGTTAGACTTGTTCAAATTGAAATCATTTGGACATCACACATTACATGTAGCAAAAATGATGGGATTTATCTTTGATAAGGTAAAATCATTGTGACTGACAGTTTTGCCAATCATTTGAGCCTTTCCCATATGACACATTTTAGGCTCTCCCTAATTCAAAACATCTGCAAATGACAAATTCAGAATTAATACATTAAAAATGAGCTTTGGTTCTCTGATAGGATAGAAAACATGGTGGGAAAAGGGGAAAATGCTGGCTACCAGCATTTTCTCCTTTTCCCACAATGTTTTCAAATGGCTTCTTTCTCAGGGTCGTAAACAAGGGATTGTTTGAGAAAGGGTTAACTCTTTACCACACCAGGAAATGTTAGACTTGTCCAAGTTGAAAGCATTTGGGCATAACAAATTACATGTGACTAAAATGATGGGATTTGTCTTTGATAGGGTAAAACCATTGTGGGAAAAAGGAGAAAATGCTGGTAACCAGCATTTTCTCCTTTTCACACAATATTTTCAAAAGGCTTTTTCCCCTGGGTTCTTAAAACAGGATTGCCACACAATGCCACCTTATAACGACCCTGACAAAAAAGTTTTTGAAAAAAATTGTTGGAAAAGGAGAAAATGCTGGAAACCAGCATTTTCTCCTTCTCCCAGGTTTTCTACCCTATCAAGGACAGAGTTCGGCCACCTTCAATTTGTTGTCTGCAAGTGCTTTCAATTTGGAACAGTCTGAAATTTTGTTGTCTGTTTAAGGGTTAACTTTTTCCCAAACAACAAAAGTTTTGACCGGACCATGTTAAAAGCATTTGCAGATGACAAATTAAAGGTTGCCAAAATGACAATTTCTCTCTTCAATAGGGTAGAAAACATTGGGGGAAAACATTGTGGGAAAAGGAGAAAATGCTGGTTGCCAGCATTTTCTCCTTTTCCCACAAAGTTTTCAAAAGCCTTCTTTCTTAGAGTCATTAAAAGTCTGGATTGTGTGGTAAAGGGTCAAGACAAAGTCTCCTGCAGACATGTGTTTTCCAACTGGCAGCAGACTACTTTTAAAAATATTTTTGTGAAAAAAAAAAAGATAAAAAGCTGCTGTTAAATGCAGCATATCCAAAACAAAGGAATATACATGTATTTAACAACTAAATGGATCATTATGAAAGCAAACCATACAATTTTTTGTTCTTATATCAAAAGTACACGTATACAGAAGGTAGACTTATTCAGGAATATACAAATAAGGGAGATAACGTAAAACCTGCATCCTAAGAGTTATTTCCCTTTGACCATTACATTATTTTCCCAACACGGGGGGGGGGGGAGAGCAAAGCTTACAGCAGCCATGTTTCATGATCTTCTGTAACTCAGTGGTGAAGGTAGAGAATTCACAATCTGAAGGCCCCAGGTTCGATCCTCACTTGAGTTTGTTTGTGATGGAGTTTAATGCTTTTTAACCCTTATCCTGCTAAATAAAAGAACTGAAAATTTCAAACCGATAGAATTTACCCCAATTTTCCTATTTCAAAGGTATTTTTGGAGGAACGACATCTCTTTAACGGACAGTGTAGATCTAAGATCAGACTGCACATTCTGTGCAGTCTGATCTTGACCTACACTGTCCACAAAAGGTTAGTGAGTTGCGCTTAGCAGACTGGGTTAATAGCTTAGGTCATATCACAGTGGTCAGTGCATCTATGCATGTGTTTCCTGGCTTTCTCACTCCAGTGCTGACACGACTTTCTTTCCAAGTCACTGGCTATTTTTCTCTCATGCATCAGAGGTGAAAGGCGAGAAATCATCAGAATGAAAGTTTGCCCCAACTGGCTATCAAACCCACAACCTCCAGTCACTAGTCAGATATGCAAACTACTGTGCTACCTGGCTGGGTTCCTCACTTGAGGGCAATGAAATGCAGGGTCTCTTTTGAGGCTCTGGATTTTTCATGGGAGTGTCCCTTGGCAAGGCACTTAAGAGCCCTAGCCATGCACTGGCAAAATCCAGGACACACATGTAAGTGAGCTGTTCAAGTGACATGTTTAACCCTTTACCGTACAATGCCACCTTTTGACGCCCCTGGGAAAGAAGCCTTTTGAAAACATTGTGGGAAAAGGAGAAAATGCTGGTAACCAGCATTTTCTCCTTTTCCCACAATGTTTTCTAACCTATCAAAGTAAAACCACATCATTTGAGCCGCATTAAAATTGTCGTCTGGAAATGCTTTCAATTTTGGCAGGTCTACAATTTTGTCGTGTGGTAAAGGGTTAAAAGAACACTGAAAGTAACGTAAAGACCGTTCAATTTTTTGCTTATCATAGGACCATCCTACATCATGGTTCAGTTGGTTTTTGACAAAGTGACAAAATAATTTCAGATCATACTGTAACTCTGTATAATCCAACAAAGGTACAAGGTACATAAAACTCCTTTTCTCGGAATGCCTCTCATTTATTTAGGACTTTTAATTCTTTACTAGATAACAAAATTTTTTATTCATACATGTTGAAAGCATAATGCAGACAACAATTTAACCCTTTACCACACAATCCCGACTTTTAACGACCCTGTGAAAGAAGCCTTTTGAAACCATTGTGGGTAAAGGAGAAAATGCTGGTGACCAGCATTTTCTCCTTTTCCTACAATGTTTTCCACCCTTCCCAAGACAAATTTCAATTCTTTAGTCACATTCATTTTGTTGTCTGCAAATGTTTTCAATTTGGACCAGTCTATAATTTTGTCATTTGGTGAAGAGTTAAATGTGGTTTAAGTGATGGAATTTTTGTCTTTGAACGGGTATAATCTAGTATGATAGTCTATTTCACAGACAGACAATAACTGTTGAGCTTGTATTTATATAAGGGGACACTTACACTGCCTTGCTACAGAGCTAGCTTTTGTTGACACAGTACAGTGTTCACCTTGGGACCTGAAGGTCATGGGTTCGATCCCCACCTTGGAGGGTTATTTGTCAGAACTGTTACAATAATACATGATGGGAAGAGGGGAACATGCTGGTTATCAGGATGCTCTCCTTTTCCAAAAATGTCTTCAAAAGCCCTTTTTCTCAGGGTTGTTAAAACACAGAATTGTCTGGAACTGAATTAACCCATACAATCCTGTGTTTTAAGAAATCTCCGAAAGTGGCTTTTTAAAACATTTTGGGAAAAGAAGAGAATACTGGTAACCACCATTTCCTACTTTTACCACAATGTTTCCTTCCCTTTTATAGACTAATAATCCTTTGAGCTACATAATGAATTACAATCAGCATATGCTTTCAATTTGAGTGAGTCAATCTTTTTGTTGTTTGGTTGAAGAGTTTAAACTTTTACTGTATTACTGTAAAGGCTATCTATTGACGTACAATAAAAACTATGACAAATTATATGAACACAAAGGACAAAAATTTTAAAACAAGAGGGCCATGATGGCCCTGGATCGCTCACCTGAGTAGAGTGCCTTAAAGGTATTTCTTTAATTTGACCATGTGACCCAGTTTATGACCCCAGGTGACCCAATTTCAAACTCATATTTCACAAAGACAAACATTCTGACCAATTTTCAAGTCAGTTGAGCAAAAAATGTAGCCTCTAGAGTGCCCTAAAAGTATTTCTTTAATTTGACCTAGTGACCTAGATTATGACCCCAGGTGACCCAAATTTGATCTGGTCTTGGACTTTATCAAAAGAAACATTTTAACCAATTTTCAAATCAACTGAATAATAAATGTGGCCTCTAGAGTGCCCACTAGGTATTTCTTTAATTTGACCGAGTGACCTAGTTTATGACCCCAGTAGACCCAAATTTAGACTCATGTGAGATTTTATAAAGACAAACATTCTGACCAATTTTCAAGGCAATTAAGCAAATAATGTGGCCTCTGGAGTGCCCATAATTTTCAAGGCAATTGAGCCAAATAATGTGGCCTTGAGAGTGCCAACAAGGTATTTCTTTAATTTGACCTAGTGACCTAGTTTATGACCCAAGATCACCCAATTTTGAACTCAATGAACTTAGTGCTTAGATGGGCAAACAAACTTAGAAGAGAATCACTACATACCAAATATCAAAGCTCTACGCCTTCCAGTTTCAAAGAAGATTTTGAAGTTTTCCTTCTTTGTTCCTATGTTCGAACTTGTGACCCCCTGGGCTGGGCCAGTTTTTACCCAAGCAGCATCCTTGGAACAAACTTGGTAGAGGTCCATTAGGAGATGCTACATACCAAATATCAAAGGTCTACACCTTCCCATTTAAGAGAAAAAGAAATTTAAAGTTTCCCTTATTTGTTCCTCTGTTTGAACTTGTGACCCCTAGGGCGAGGCCAGTTTTGACCCCAGAGGCATCATATGTACCAACTTGGTAGAGGTCCACTCTGAGATACAACATACCAAATATCAAAGCTCCACGCCTTTCGGTTTCAGAAAAGAAGAATTTTAAAGTTTTCCTTCTTTGTTTCTATGTTCGAACTTGTGACCCCCTGGGGCAGGGCCAGTTTTGACCCCAAGGGCATCATATGAACAAACTTGGTAGAGATCCACTAGAAGATGCTACATACCATATGTCAAAGCTCCATGCCTTCCTGTTTCAGAGAGGCAGATTTTTAATGTTTTCCTCCTTCGTTCATATGTTTGAACTTGTGACCCCCGAGGCTGGGCTAGTTTTGACCCCAGGGGCATCATATGAACAAAACTGGTAGAGGTCCACTAGGAGATGCAACATAACAAATATCAAAGCTCTGCACCTTCCAATTTCAGAGAACAAGATTTTTTTAGTTTTCCTTCTCTGTTCCTATGTTCGAACTTGTGACCCCCGTGGCAGGTTCAGTTTTGACCCCAAGGGCATCATATGAACACACTTGGTAGAGGTTTACTAGGAGATGCTATATGCCAAATATCAAAGCTCTATGCCTTCCACTTTCAGAGAACATGATTTTTAAAGTTTTCCTTCTTTGATCCTATGTTAGAACTTGTGACCCCCGGGGCAGGGCCAGTTTTGACCCCAAGGGCATCATATGAACAAACTTGGTAGAGGTCCACTAGGAGAAGCTACATGCCAAATATCATAGCTCTATGCCTTCTAGTTTTAGAGAAGAAGGTTTTTAAAATTTCCCTTCTTTGTTCATATGTTCAAACTTGTGACCCCCGGGGCGGAGCTAGTTTTGACCCCAAGGGCATCATATGAACAAACTTGGTAGAGATCCACTAGAAGATGCTACATACCAAATATCAAAGCTCTGCGCCTTCAAGTTTCAGAGAAGAAGATTTTTAAAGTTTTCCTTCTTTGTTCCTATGTTCGAAATTGTGACCCCTGGGGCGGGGCCAGTTTTGACCCCACCGACATCATATGAACAAACTTGGTAGAGGTACACTAGGAGATGCTACATACCAAATATCAAAGCTCTATGCCTTCAAGTTTCAGAGAAGAAGATTTTTGAAGTTTTCCTTCTTTGATCCTATGTTCGAACTTGTGACCCCCGGGGCAGGGCCAGCTTTGACCCCAGGGACATCATATGAACAAACTTGGTAGAGGTCCACTAGGAGATGCTACATACCAAATATCAAAGCTCTACACCTTCAAGTTTCAGAGAAGAAGATTTTTAAAGTTTTCCTTCTTTGTTCCTATGTTCGAACTTGTGACCCCTGGTGCAGGGCCAGTTTTGACCCCAGGGACATCATATGAACAAACTTGGTAGAGGTCCAATAGGAGATGCTACATACCAAATATCAAAGCTCTGTGCCTTCTAGTTTCAGAGAAGAAGATTTTCAAAGATTTTGCATTTTTTTCCTTTTTGTTGTCATGGCAACCAGAGTTATTGTTGGAATTCAATTCTTTTAACAACTTTGGTAGAGCTTCACCCAAGGAACATCCCTGCCAAGTTTCATCAAGATTGGCCCAGGGGTTTAGGAGAAGAAGATGTTTAAAAGAAACTGTTGACGGACGACAGACGACGGATGACAGACGCCGGACGCTGGACATAGGGCGATCACAATAGCTCACCTTGATTTCTCTTTTTCTGACCATATTTTCCTAAGCAGTTAACTTCTTGAATAATGTTATGAAGTCACATTTTTCATAAATGAGGGGAAAAAAAGGTGCTTCACTTTACCTAGTCCTGAGGAGGACTTAACTCTTTACCACACAATCCCAACTTTTAACAACCCTGAGAAAGAAGCCTTTTGAAAACTTTGTGGAAAAAGAAGAAAATGCTGGTAACCAGCATTTTCTCCTTTTCCCACAAAGTTTTCTACCCTTCCTAAAATAAATTTCAATTTTGGAGTCACATTTATTTTGTCGTCTGCAAATGCTTTCAGTTTGGACCAGTCTAAACATTTGTCGTTGGTTAAAGGGTTAACTCTTCACCAAGCAATCCCAACTTTAAACGACCCTGATGGAGAAGGAATTTGAAAACAATGTGGGAAAAAGAAAAAATTCTGCCAATGAGCATTTTCTCCTTTTCCCATAATGTTTTCTACCCTATCAAACACTGAAATCATTATTTGAGCAACAATCAATTTGTCGTCTGCAACTGCTTTCAATTTGGTCCAGCCCAAAATTTTGTTATTTGGCAAAGAGTGAAGGTACAAAAATAGAGGTATCATGCCATGAAATATTGTTGAAAACCACTTGTATATATACAAAACTACAACATCAATACATGTTTTCATAAACCAAAAACTGAAGAATCAAATTCGAAAAGAAAAAAGTAAAAAATAAATGTCCTAGCTAATAAACGAAAAATTCCACTTCGCTTTTTCGTGTTTGTTTTGGCTGTTTACTTTTTCTCTGTCACAACAAACCAATCAATACTGAGCCCAGGCATTCTGATTCATCACGGGTGTTTTTATTTATTTTCCAGTGCCTGACTATTTCAGCAGTGTTTACATAACAAACAGCTTGTATTTCGATGTTTAATTGCTAACGCCTCCCAAGGCCCCAACAAAATCTTGTTCGAATTGAACCCTCTTGTCCTACACTCAAGCAAAAGAACTGCCATTTTGAAATAGCGCAAGAAAGGCCATTTTGTTATCATGTCTGTCTAAACTCTACAAATTGTTCAATGAAAGTAAGTGTCTTAACTGCAGCATTGGAGAAAACAAAATGAAATTTGTAATCACCAGATAAGTGGCTATGACTTACTTATGGTGTGGCCAAATCTATCTCCTGACCATGACTTAATATCTTGTGGCTTAGATATTTATCAAATTGAATCAAGTTTCATGAAGTGCCTGAGACTCATTTTCATTGCAAAATTATCTCTTATTTGTCTTCTGAGGAAGGACCACTTTGTAATTCAACATACATACTAATTACATACTAAGTATTATACATAATTAATACTAAGTATTAAAGTGCAATGGCTTGTGTTTTGACCCTTTACCAAACAATGACAGGTTACACTTGTCCAAATTGAAAACATTTGCAGATGACAAAATATATGTAACTCAAAAATTGATTTTTTTCTTTGGAAGGCTAGAAAACATGGTGGGAAAGGGAGAAAATGTTGGTTACCAGCATTTTCTCCTTCTACCACATTGTTTTGTACACTTTCAAAGACAAATCCTATTGTCTGGTTATTTGCCATGTTTCACAAGGATGTTTTCAGAGTTGTTGCAACTTATTTGTTCTAGAAGATAATTAATTCACACAATTTTTTTAACAATACACCCACCCCAAACCACCCCTTGTTTCACAATCCTTGGGTCTTATAGCAAGGCTGGGGTCTTATTTCCAGGGTAAGACACATTTTCAATAAGCAGGTGCAAATGCTGTCGCTAGCATATCACTGTGAGTATTATACATAATACAAATTGGTGTTACTAAATGTCAAAGAGGAACCATGCTTTCTTAGATCACTTACCAAGGCCGTGATATAATGACTCATATATTTATATATTCATATAAATACTGAAGCTACAATTCTGATTTTGACATGAGCAATTGTAACTTTATATTCTTTGCAAAGTTACAGCATCAAAATCATGAAGAAAATCACAGAGCATTGTAAACAAATTAGTCCCACGAAATTAAAAGTGTTGTTAAAAGCTTATTGCCAGGAAAATTAGACCAAGTTGAAATGTTCGTTATATCACAGGTACAATGAGTTTTGTGGGTGTGGAGCATGTAATTATTGTTTTAGATTGATAAAATGACAATTTCGATTAAATAAATGCAAATATCTAATAACCCATTAACACACAAATATGAAATTTTACAGATGCATGGAAAAAAATGTCAATAGAAATCATTTTGGAAAAAGGAAAGATTGAGTGACCAGAATTACCATGTGGGAAATTGAACCTAAAAAATCTGATTCTAGGGTACCTAACATTGTAAAATCATTACCTGGAAGAGTAGTACTATTAAGAAAACATTTTATTCACTTTGGCATCAAGGCACAACTAAAACATTAACAAAAGGGGAACTTACACCACGTGGTCGATAAATTTGTATACAAATATACCATTATCATAACACAATTTAAAAAAGGAGTGTTAGAACAGACTACCATGAGGCATGTGTAGGTATACATGTCTATGTATCAGTTCCACCAGATGGCATCAAGAAGCATCAGCAACTGTCATGGAAAGCTTAGAAGCATAATGAGAACTCTTGTGCTAATTTCTTTGAATAGGATTGCTTTATTTGTCCAGATATTGCTTAATAATACTTCTCACATCGTTTTACTTTGACATTCTATTGAACCATCCTCCCCACAAAAGAAAAGAGCGAAGTTTATCCATTTGCTCTGAGATTTATCGGTGAGATACCTTTCAGCTCTATAAATGTCTGCTTGCTTTTACCCAACTGTTTCTAGCAACACTACGTGTTCATTATTTGGTACAACAGTTGGATTTCAAGTTGAGAAGGATTAAACGCACCCAACTCTGCAGCGCTTTCAGCGCTTTGATTATTGATTGGTTAAACTTGATTTTTATTCTTTCATAGTGTTTTGGTACGTTTTCTGTGTGATTAGTGTGGGTTGGTGATTTTTTTCTATCCATTGGACATAGTTAGCCTGCGGCAGCACTGAACATGCATTTTATAGTTCCGAATTTTATTTCCTTTGATTATATGCACAATAGCAGACTTGCATAACCTTTTACTTCATAGATATGCTCTAAATACATCCTGTTCATGCTTTAAAATTTATTCATTGTTTCGTTCTTACACTTTTTTATGACATGTTCATTACTTCTGCCCCTATGTTTTGATATTTGGTATAAGCTGAAAAATTTTGCATTAGAATGTGTGATGGCACAATAGATTCCCACTCCCTTGCTCATGTTGCAACATTCAATTTGCAATTATAAAAAGTTATTTCAATTTTAACAAGTTTTCAAAAAGATCTGAAACTTTGCCTCAATTTAATAAGGTATGAAAATGATACATTGCAAAAAAAACTACAGTAAAATCCTGAATTGCTGATTTAAACTCCCTTTAAGGTACATTGTTTCTTTGACATGTTTTAAGATCTTCAAAATATAACTTTTTGTCTCTTTTCAAAACTGATTTTTCCTAAATTATCTCCATAAATGAGATAAAAAGCAGCAGAGACAGACATTTCCAGGCCAAAAAAGCCGATAATAAATGTGCACATGCATGAAGCTCTACAACAAAAACTATTTGAATGATGTTTTAAAAACTTTGGATTTGCGAGCTTCCCATGTTATTCTTTGTAATACATTAGTTAATACACTATAGTTGACTGATGTTATTGTGTCTTTTTGTGATGTGCAAATGCACCTACTTATTTAAAATGTGTGGTATTAAAGTAGACTTTTATCCCATTACCAGAAGACAAAATTTCAGCCTTTTCCAAATTGAAAGCATTTGCAGCCTTTTCCAAATTGAAAGCATTTGCAGACAACAATTTCAATGTGGCTCAAATGGCGCAATTTTCCTTTGATAGGGTAGAAAACATGGTGGGAAAAGGAGAAAATGCTGGTTACCAGCATTTTCTCCTTGTCCCACAATGTTTTCAAAAGACTTCTTTCCCAGGGTCGTCAAAAGGCGGCATTTCGCAGTAAAGGGTTAAAGGAAGTTTATTTATTTATTAATTTTTATCCGGCTGATCCCGTGTTTTTAAAACCCTGGGGAAGAAAGCAGTTTAAAACATTGTTGGAAAAGGAGAGAATGCATGTAACCATCAGTTTCTCTTTCCAGCTCTTTTAACTCTTTCCCACCCAAAAAAAATTTCAAGACTAGTCAAATTTGAAAGCATTTTGCAGATAACAAATTAAATGTGGCTTGAATAATGAAATTTGTGTCTGAAAGAGAGAAAAACATTGTGGAAAAAGGGGAAAATGCTGGTTACCAGCATTTTCTCCTTTTCCATCAATGTTTTCTAAAGACCCCTTCCTCAGTTTCAATAAACTTCAGATTTTGTGGTAAAGGGTTAAAGACAAGTTCAATCACTTGAACCACATTACATTTTGTCATCTGCTAAATGAACAATCATTTTGTTGTCTGGTGAAGATTTAAGCAGTCTTCAGGTTCAAATAGAAAAAAAATGTTAATAATTTTCTGTCACAAAAATGTAGGACTAAAAAGCAAACCGAAGCATAATCAAGCACTACAGTCTGTGTAAAAGATTACCATCACCATGGCAACCACAGAATGTAAACAACACAATTATCTCAAAAATACAAAATGTAAACAGCCCAGGGAGTAATGTGTAAACAAAAACATCAATGGATCAGCTAGTATTTCACTTCTTGATGAAAATTTTAACCTTTAAACTGCTGTATAAAACAAATGAAAATTCCCCCACCTCGAAAAAAAACAATTGCAAACACCTAAATATTGTAATTTATATCTCTTTTGTGCCAGAAAAATCTCACTCTGATGCACAGTGTAGATCCAAGATCAGACTGCACAATCCATGCAGTCTGATCTTGATTTGTATTGTCCACAAAAGCTTACTGAGTTGGACTGGTGGCCAGAGTGTTAATCCATCTGTGTGGACACCTTGCTGATTTCTGCACAATCAATAATAAAAACCAGCTGACATAATCAAGTTGTTTGCTTGCAAATGTTTAAATTTGTCTTGCCCAGTTTTTGTGAAATAAGTTTTTATGCTGAAAACATTTGTCACTTGACCCTTTGCAGTGAAGAAGTAAATTTGAAAGTTTTCCTAATAACCAACAAAATTGGAGAGAATTTTTGCAAACTTGTTTTTTTTTCTTATATTTTCAAAAGTACATTGTATCTCATTTAACCCTTTACTAAACAATCCTGTGTTTCACCACCCTGAAGAAGGTTTTGGGAAACACTGTGGAAAAAGGAGAAAATGATGATAGCCAGCATTTTCTCCTTTTCCCACAATGTTTATATCCTTTGGAAGACAAATTTTCTGTTTTGAGTAACTTTTAATTTATTGTCTGCAAATGCTTCCAATTTGGACAATTGAACTATTTTGTCATCTGGTACAGTTGTACCATAGCAGCACTGTAGTGCACCTATCCATGGATTTTTGAGTTTTTTTACTCTATGCTTTACTGGCTGGTCACTGGCTGCTTTCCCATGTAAAGCTGAGAGGATATTTAATGAAGGGAGAGGTGTGAATACTGGGACAGAAGCCTGGCTTTGAGCTCCCAATGCCTGGATTGTAGTGCAGCATATTACTACAGAGCTACCAGAACTAAAGTACCTTACTGTTTGTAATACTACTGTTGCTCCCAGAATGCTTTTGTCTATCATAAAGTGTAACCAAAAACCACATACATTTCTTAGACCCTTTACATCTTTACCACATGACAAAAATGTAGACTTGTCCAGACTGAAAGCATCTGTAAATTTACAATTTAAGTGTGGATCAAATGATTGAATTTGTCTTAATGGGGTAGGAAACATTTTTAGAAAAGGAGAAAATGCAGGTTATTGGCATTTTTTCCTTTTCCCTCAATGTTTTCACAAGGCTTTTTTCTCAGGGTCATTAAAACTCAGGGTTGTGGGGTAAAGGGTTAAAGGCAATAATATGTGAAGAAAAGCTTCTAGATATGTGTAAAAAAATATATATATTTGACTAAATATATATACATATGACTTTGCCAACAGCTTGAGCAAAATCTGACTGCAAGAGTGTGCATCTCCATGATACGCAGAAAAAAAAATCATTTAACCCTTTACCACACAATCCCAACTTTTAACAACCCTGAGAAAGAACTGTTTGGAAAACATTGTAGGAAAAGGAGAAAATGCTGGTAACCAGCATTTTCTCCTTTTCCCACAAAGTTTTCTACACTTCCCAAAACAAATATCAGTTTTTGAGCCACATTTATTGTGTCGTCTGCAAAGCTTTCAATTTGGACTGGTCTAGAATATTGTCTTTTGGTAAAGGGTTAAAATGGAATCTAGTTAATTAATAATTTTTCTTTGCAAATCTAAGATCAGAGGCCATACCAACAATTCACCAACCATTCTAAATTGCATTTAATTCAAATTCTGAAAAAATCACAATTTTTAAATGGTGTAGCCAATCAGAAATATATTGTGTTACTCTCTAAATTTAGAATTAGAATCTGACAAAATTTTTCATGAATAGAATTTTGCTGAAGCTGTCTGTAAGGTCTTTTTCAGTCTTTATTTGTTTGAATAGTGTGTAACTTCATCAACATTTTTTCAGTTATATCATGGCAGCTAGTGTACCTATCCATGCTTTCCTTGAATTTCCATTAGAAGTAAATGTACTTCACACAATATTCTTTCTATGCCACTGGCTGCTTTTCCACATAAATATCACCCAAACAATGTTTGGTGGTAAGAGAGGAATAAATCCTGTTGCAATGGCTATCATCAATCCTTGGAGAAACTGGCCTGGGGAGTGGAACCAACAAACTGTCCAATTTCAGGCCCTGTACATACCAACTGAGCTAGGCAGGGTCAAGCAGAAAATATTGCTGAATACGACCATTAATTCAATTTTGATTCAATAATAATAATTACTTCCAGGACCACACAATGTGACATGGCATGCCAGTGATATGACACATTATACCAGCAGATAATAAATTTCTGTCAATGGAAGTTAATAGAGAAAGGAAAATTTATGTAAAGTGACTCACTCACCTCAAACTGTTGTCCAATCAGCTCTTTGCATGCTTTAGGTAAAACAGACTGATTTGGCTGACAATGTATCACAGTAGATCAAGAGTAGACTAATAAGAATATGCAGTCTGATATTTACTTCTTTTCCAAAAAATTAAATTTCAGAATTATCCAATATGAAAGCATTTGAGGGTGACAAACCTTGCTAAACTTACTGGATTTATTTCGGATTGGGTAAAATAGAAAACATTGTGTGAAAAGGAAAAAAAATGCTGGTTATCCCTTTACCACACAATTCTCAGTTTTAACAAGTTTGAGGAAGAAAGCTTCTGAAAACAATGTGGGAAAAGAAGAAAACGCCGGTAACCAGCATTTTATCTTTTTCCCACGTTTTCTACCCTTTCTAACACCATTTATGCTACATTTGTTGTCTGCCATTGGACCATTTATCCTTCTTGCCATTCGGTAAAGGTTTAAGAGCATTTTCTTCTATACCCACAATGTTTTCAAAAGCCTTCTCCTTTAGTTGGAACTCAGGTTTCTGTGGTAAAGGGTTAATTCTGTCCATCATTTTGTGAAATATTTCAAGTCAGATCAGACTTTGGATTGCGCAATATTCATTTCTTTTACCTATGAGTCCTAACATTTAACCCCAGACTTTTGCACTTTGATTTTTTTGAAAGAAAGAATACTTTATTATGGCACAGATATGTCAGACTTGGATTGTGCAACAAATGTAGTCCCAAGATTTTACCTTAGGAGTTATGCATTTTGCTTTTTTTAAAAAAAAACTTTATAAACTACACTGAGAAGCAGAGAGAGTTTCTCAAAGAGGAATTTCTCATTGAACTCTTTACCAAACAATGAAAATTTTAGGTCATCCAAATTGAAAGCATTTGCAGACGACAAATTAAATATAGCTGGAATTATGTTATTTGACTTTGAGAAGGTAGAGAACATTGTGGGAAAATTTGAAAATGCTGGTTACAAACATTTTCTCATTTTCCTACAATGTTTCGAAAAGCTTTAAGCTTTAATATAGGGTCCTTAAAACCTGCCATCATGTGGTAAAGGGTAAAATTTTTCACTTTATTTCATGCTCTTCTGTAGTTTATCAAGAAGTAATGATGGATTATGGTTTGTTATTTCATGGTTAAGACCAGCGAAAATACAGATTTCATATTTTCTAACTCTTCAATTAAAGGCAGAAAGAGTAGTTCCCATGCACTAAGCGTGTACCATTCAACAAGAGCGAAATATGACGTAATTTACACGCACCAACTTTCATGAAAGCTGGACATATAATGTGGCCTCTAGAGTGCACACCAGGTAATTGTTGATGCCTGGATGGCGCACGACAGACACATTCCTTTGTCCTAATGACCTACTTCTTGACCCAATTTGTGCTTAGATGAGCTATAATAACTGGTTACCAGCATTGTTTTCCTTTTCCCACAATTTTTGAACCCTTTTAATAAAAAATCTGTTTTGATTCAAACTAACTTTCAAGCTTTCAAGTCTAAGATATTTCAGGCCAAAAGCCAAGTAATTTTTGGGGTTTTTTTTGCCTGATGTTTCTTAAAATTAATTGACTCTATTGGTTGTACCTTTTTCAGAGTGTACTGTAAAATAATGGATTGAAGAAAAACAAAAGGAAATCATTGCTTTGCCGAAAATAAATATACTTTTCCTGCCATGGTTTTATATACCACAAGAAAACTGATCCTTTCCATTCCATGTAATTTTCTTTCAACTTTCTTGTTGTTTCAAATAAGCATGTTCAGTAAATGCCTTTACGCTCTACCAGACTGCAAAATTTTATGCCTTTCTGAAAAAATCTCAAGTTTGACAATCCTAAACAAAGCATGGAAAACAATGTGGGAAAAGGAGAAAATGCTGGTAATCAGCATTTTCTCCTTTTCCCACAATGTTTTCTACACTTTCACAGTCAAATACTATTGCCTGGGCCATGTTTGATTTCTCACTGGCAATCACATGTATTTCTTTAATTTAGATGAGTAATAAATTTCTTGTAAGCAAGTTTAGTTGCTTGAAGAGTAAATACATAATTCAACATTAAACTATCTTCAGATGACCACTGACCACTTTCAAAAGCAATGTGGCCTAAAGACAGGCATTTCCTCCTTTGGCCATTTTGTTTTCATAAACAAGAGGGCCATTGGCCCTAAAGCACTCACCTGAGTAAAGCCATCTACAGTTGACAAAGGTGATAAGAGCCTGGTTTTAAAGATGAAAAATAAATGTGTGTAAGTAACCTACTTTTTAAACTAATGCGACTGAATTTCAAACTTGTCCAAGATATTGAAAACAAACATTCTAACCAAGTTTCATGAGTATCAGGCTGAAATGTGGCCTCTACGGTGCACTAAAGGTTTTTCTATGATTTGGCTCAGCGACCTACTTTTTGAACGGATGTGATCCACTTTGGAAGTTGTCCAAGATATCACAAAGACAAACTTTCTTACCACGTTTCATGAGTATCAGGCTGAAAATGTGGCCGTTTAGAGTGCACACAGGGTTTTTCTAGGATTTTTTCCAGTGACCTACTTTTTTAACCAGACATGACCCAATTTCAAACTTGTCCAAGATATCATCAAAACAAACATCTTACCCAACTTTCATGAGTTTCAGGCTGAAAATGTGGCCCCTAGAGTGTGCACAAGATTTTTCTATGATTTGGCCCAGTGACCTACTTTTTGACACTACAATTTCGAATTTGTCCCAGATATCATCAGGACAAACATTCTAACCAATTTTCATGACTTTCAGGCTGAAGATGTGGCCTCTACAGTGCACACAAGACTTTTCTAAGATTTAGCCCAGTGACCTACTTTTTGACCTGACATGACCCAATTTCAAACTTGTCTAAGATTTTAGCAAAACAAACATTCTGACCAAGTTGCATGCATATCTGACTGAAAATGTGGCCTCTATAGTGCACACAAGTTTTTTCTAAGATATGGCCCAGTGACCTACTTTTTGACCCAACATGACCTAATTTCAAACTTGTCCAAGATATCATCAAGACAAACATTTTGACCAAGTTTCAAGAGTATCAGGCTGAAAATGTGGCCTCTGGAGTGCACAAAATATTTTTCTAAGATTTAGCCCAGTGACCTACTTTTTGACCCGACATTTTTGACCCAATTTCGAACTTGTAAGATATCATCAAGGCAAACATACTTACCAACTTTCAAGAGTTTCAGGCTGAAAATGTGGCCCCTAGAGTGCACACAAGGTTTTTCTAAGATTTGGCCCTGTAACCTACTTCTTGGCCAGACATGACCCAATTTCAAACTTGTCCAAGATATCATCAAGACAAACATTCTGATCAAGTTTCAAGAGCATCAGGCTAAAAATATCGCCTCTAGAGTGCACACAAGGTAAACATTTTGACCAAGTTTCAAGAGTATCAGGCTGAAAATGTGGCCTCTGGAGTGCACAAAAGGTTTTTCTAAGATTTTGCCCAGTGACCTACTTTTTGACCTGACATGACCCAATTTCAAACCCGTCCAAGATATCATCAAAACAAACATTCTGACCAAGTTTCAAGAGTATCAAGCTGAAAATATGGCCTCTAGAGTGCACACAAGGTTTTTCCAAGATTTAGCCCAGTGACCTACGTTTTGACCCGACATGACCCAATTTCAAACTTGTCCGAGATTTTAGCAAGACAAACATTCTGACCAAGTTTCATGCATATCTGACTGAAAATGTGGCCCCTAGAGAGAGCACACAAGGTAAAATGTTGATGCCACATGACGGACAACGGGCACCAGACACAGCTCGATTACAATAGCTCACCTTGAGCACTTCGTGCTTAGGTGAGCTAAAAATTAAGTTTCCAACCTCAAATCACATGTATCATTCCTAATTCAGAAGAATCTTTTCCTACTTATCCAATTAAATTTTTGACATGAGGTAATGAGTTAACCGTTTACCAAACAACCCAGTATTTTATTGACCCTGCGATGGAGGGCTTTAGAAAACATTTTAGGAAAAGCAGAAAATGCTGGAAACCAGCATTTTATCCTTTTCCCACAATGTTTTTTGTCCATCCAAGGACATATTTCAAGTTTTGAGTCGCATTTATTTTATCATCTGCAAATGCTTTGAATTTGGACTATTATGTTGCCATTTGGCTTATATAGTGAAAACTTCTTAAGATCTTCATTGTGTGGTAAAGGGTTAACCCTTAAAGCGCTGGACCCAGTTAAGTTGCTTCTGCAGACAGTGTGAGTCCAAGATCAGGCTGCGATATATGTGAGGTATGATCTTGGATCTATACTGTCTGCTACTTTTCTATATTTTTTGGCCAAACAACCATGAAGTGGCAATATATTGGCTTTTTCTCCCCAATTGAAAAGGTCAGTTTCACCATTTCAGAGCTCCATGGTTAAACATTTTAGTGCTAAACAAATGAAATCTATAGACCTTCTTATTCCTTACAAAAAAAAAAATCACTGCAATTTCAAGGCTGGTTTTTTTTTTTTTTTGGCTTTTGACCTACTTCTTGGTTTAATGAAACCGAATGAATAGATGGCGATATGTGATTGGTAAAATTGTGCAGATGTTTATTTGGCGGGACCCTGCGCTGCAAATGTTGAAGAAGATGTAACAGCAGTGCAGTATGATGCGTGGCTCCTTGATGAAATTAAGCTACGCACACTAAATTGTGATGCGATACTGAACTGTTGCCTTACATTTATTTTTTCTTCTTTTTCAACCATGTTTTCAATTAACATATAATCTTGAAATATATATATAGTTAAAAATTCCTCCTTTTAATAAGATGAAAATTCATGACGAAAAAGAGTAAACTGATGTCGGGGTTATTTCTTTACTATTTCTTCTCCATTTTGAGCCACAATAACAGAGTTTAAATATTCATTTTTCAGTTCCTCTTACACTGTCTATCTATTTTTAAAGATATTCCTTGTTCAGAATATCTGGCAATGAAGCAGACAGTGTGCATCCAAGATCAGACTGTATGTTGTGTACAGTTTGTTCTTGAATCTACACTGTGACCCCCCGCCCCTTTTGAGGGTTGAAATTAAACTGGATGAAGTCAATTGAATAAATTTACATGTTTACAATTTAAAAAAGAAACACATTGTTATTGTGTATGCATGCTGTTTTTAAGTTTCCGTCAGATGACTTGTTTGAATCTTCTTAATTGCAACACAAATCAAGGCCGTGGCATATGAACATTGGTACTTAAGTACTTTGATTCATTCATTCCTGCTAATGCCATAAAGTTCAGTATACTTTTGCCATTCATTTCTGTATTGGGTCATCTCAGAAAAAGCTAAATTATCATGTAAAATGCCTGTTTAACTTTACAAAAAGTTTCTTTTCAAGCTCCCCTGTATAGTTGCAACATCGTCCATCTGTCCACAATTTCTCAGCAATCACTCTATCAAATATTTAACATAACTATGAGTAGCTTACCTATAAGGAGGATGTGCGCATATTGTCAATATGATCTGGTTCAAAGATTTAGCTCACAGTTATGGCACTTCACATATATAGGCCCTAATTTTGGTTCCAAACTATTTCTTAGCAACCATCTGCTGGAATTCAATGTAACATCCTGGGAGGTTTCCAAATAAGGCGGACAAGCACAAGTCAGTTTAGACAGATTGATGACTTTTCTAACAGTTATGGCTCCTTGAATTTTCATTCCTGCTATACCTGACCAACCATAGGATAAAATGAACTCTTTACCAAACAACAAAATTTTTGACTAGTCGAAATTGAAAGCATTTTGCTGACAACAAATGTTACTCAGAAATTGAAATTTGCTTTAGAAAGGGTAGAAAACATTGTGGGAAAAGTAGAAAATGCTGCTTACCAGCATTTTCTCCTTTTCCCACAATGTTTCAAAAGCTTTCTTTCTCAGGGTTGTTAAAAATCGGGATTGTGTGATAAAGAGTAGGAAGTTTTCCTATATGGAGGACATGCACATACTGCCAGCATCAAATGGTTCGATGATTTTTTCTCACAGCTATGGCCCTTTTCGATTTTGTTCCATTATTGAAATATGAACGATAAATTGGGATATCAAGAGAGTACAACATTCTCTAAAACCTACTTCTTTTGCGACAAAATATACACTGAAGGAGCATCACATGTCTCTGCAGCTCTTGTTAAAAAAGCATCAGATTTCTCCTACAGATGTTTTGTTCTCTTGTGCCCAACAATATACAGGGCTTGTCATCTTGGCATCCTCAAACCCCAGCATTATATTTTCTCTGAGGAGATATGACAGTCTATGGGCTAAGTTTCGTTCCTCTCTAAAAGCAGACCAATTTTTCACTTGAAAAGCAGCCAATACTTATTATCACCAGTCCAACAGAGTGATCTCTCTTTGAGTGCTCTTATGCATGTTTGGTAAAAACTGAATAAGTCCAAGACAGCGGAATACAGTTAGGAAAAACATGGTGCCCCTAAAATAGACAAAACGTTAACCCATAATGAGAATAACAAATGTGAAACGAAAGCCTAAATATACTTATTTGATATTGCATTGCAATAAAAATTTGTGTCCCTTTATAGTGTACATGGTTGTATTTGACTGTACATCAGATATGATACCAATGATTTTTGTCTATGTGTGGTCCTGGTATTAGATTTAACTCTTTCCCAAATGACAAAATGTTAGAATCGTTGAAATTAAAAGCAATTGCAGACGACAAATCAAATGTGACTAAAATGATGGAATATGTCTGTGACAGGATAGAAAACATGGAGGGAAAAGGAGAAAATGCTGGTTACCAGCATTTTCTCCTTTTCCCTCAATGTTTTCCAAAGGCCTCTTTCTCAGGGTCGTTAAAACACGGGATTGTGCAGTAAAGGGTTAAATGCGCCTTTAATTTGAAGAGTTCTGCTCGTAAAAATGTATTGACCAAGTTGATATAAATAAATTACTGCTGAAAAGTACAAAACCCCAAAACAAACTTTATATGTTAGAAGCTAGAGAAAAAAAAAATAATGATATGATAAATCATGAAAATGTCATCATAATTCTTTGCTATATCTGAAAATTTCATATCATTTCAAATTTTTAGAGCATATTTCTACCATTTTTTTTAAGAAAAAATTTCAGTCTTTTTATTATTGCTAGATTCAGAAATCTACTATTGGTTATCTCAGCCCCATGTGACAAAATTTTAGACTTGCTTATATGGCGTGCAACCCAGTAAAAGGGGCTTTCGGACATACGCGTAAAAGTGTGTCGTCCCAGATCAGCCTGTGCAGTCTGTGACTAATCCAAGACGACATTTCCCATTTTTGTGTGATTTTCTATTTCACAAAAGTCTACCGTATGAAAAAATCTTATGTAGTCATAAAGTGCTGCCTCGGATTAGCCTGCGCGGACTGTGCAGGCCAATCCAGGACAACACTTTACGCAAATGTCCGAAGGTCTCATTTCGCATGTTGTGGGCCATGTTATATGCATATGCAGATAAAAAAATACATTTGACTTAAATGATTAGATTCGTCTTCGAAATATTAAAAGCAGCTCAACCTTTTACAAACAACATCATGTTTTATGAAAGAAGGCTTTCGAAAATGTTGTGGGAAAATGATAAAATGCTGGTAAGAATCATTTACTCCTTTTCCCACAATGTTTTCTTCCCTACCATAAACAAATCCTATCATTTCAACCACATCAAACTGTCATCTATATTAAATCTTTCAAATTGGAAAAGTCTAAAAACACCAGTACTAACACATTTTTCTTTCCAAGCCACTGACTGCTTTTCTCACATGCATCAGAGGTGAGAGGTGAAACATAGCCGCAAAGACAGTTTGCCTCTACAGGGTATCAAACCAGCAACCACCAGGTCAGAAGTCAGATATGCTAACCACTGAGCTACCCTGCTGGGCAAAATTTTCTTGAAAACTCAGGTGAAAAATGTACTTCCTACTTCATTTTCTAATGCCTCTTCATAACTCTTTACAAGAGGAAAACATTTAGACATGTCTATATTGAACCCACTTTCAGTCCAAATATCAAATGTTGCCTAAAAGACAACTTTCTCTTAGAGAGGGTAGTAAACATTGCAGGAAATGGAGAAAATGCTGGTTACCAGCATTTTCTCCTTTTCCTACTATGTTATCAAAAGGCTTCTTCCATATTGTCGTAAAAGCACCAAAGCGTTTGGTAAAGGGTTACATGACTGGATGGGATGGCTTTAAAAAATTTCAGCATGTTTATTTGGTATCAATGTCTGGTTTGTCATTAAGATTTACTGTTGAAATGATAGACGAGACTTTCGTGACAGTGTCACCATGTTAATTAACCCTTAACTCTTTACGACAAAATTTTAGACTGGTCCAAATTGAAAGCATTTGCAGGCAATAAATTAAATGTCCCAAATTATGGAATCTGAAAGGGTAGTAAACATTGCAGGAAAAGGAGAAAATGGTTACCAGCATTTTCTCCATTCCCCCACAATGCTCTAAAAAGCCTTCCTCAGGGTCGTTAAAACTTGTGGTTGTGTGATAAGGGGTTAAAGTGTCTTTAACAACTGTAGTGGCCTTTGCAGCCATTATAGATCAAGATCAGACTGCACAAAACATGGAGTCTGATTTTTTTATCTACACTGTCCACTGAGGTGAAACACTAAAGCCAACACAACCATGGAATTGCAGTTATTTAGGTTTTATGTATTAGAACCAAAAGTAAAGAACCCTTGTATTTCATCTAGAGGTAATTCTTCATTTGAGCTAAAACAGTGTATTGTTGCTCTTCAAATCTGCCGAAACATTGAGAGGTAAAGTTGCCCTGTCCATGCTGTCATATCATGTCAAAAGAAACAAACTACAAAGTTCCCATTTTTTTTGGCACTTCGTATATCGAGACTGAAAATGTCTGTTGAGTTCATTTAGTGCTCTAAGGGTTCAGTCATGAAGATTGCATGATCTTTTCCTTCGTCCTCACAATATGTTAACCCTTTAAGCCCAAACCAGTTGAATGACTAAATGGTGCTTTAGGCTGCTTTCAACATTATTTCAGGCATATCAAGGTGACAGCTCACAATATTTATGTATGTTCTGGGTTTCACCAGTCCCAGACTAGGGCTCAGAAATGTCTTGCTCAAGGACATACCCACAAAAAAACAAGTGCTTTCAATGTACCTGGAACCATGGCCTCCAGATTACGAGTCCTACGATTGACCAATGAGCCAGGCAGGACCTTCCTCCCCCCCCCCCCACCAATAGACTTTTTAAGTCAAACAAGAGGGCCATGTGATTGCTCTTAAACTGCTCACCTCAAAGTTCAACATCTGATATTCAGTGTCTGTTAAAAGTGTGATTCTATGGAAAATCTGATCCCCTCAAACCCCTTTTACAATTGCAGGGCTACCAAATGCGACAATTTGATCGCACAATCGACTTGAAAAAGCTACGGCATTGTCATATGATTTGTCTCAACACTGTGCGATTGGTCAGCTGTTTGGATGCGACTGCTGGCACAACCACGAGATTGTTCGTATGAGTGATCCTGAAATGATCTGGAAATTTATACCCGCCCAAATATGGATCTCATCTGATCAACACTGAATTCTGAAGAACGAATGAAATGTCCTTGAAAAAGGCTACAACAGAACATTAGCAATAGCAGCTTCCAGCTTCCTTCAATGAGACCATTTTATTCATTGACTGATTTTTCTCTTTAAGATAGTCGCATAGTCTCTTAAAGTTGTACGACAGTAATACCCTGTTGCACAAGGTGATACGAATTGTCTAATAACAGTCTGATAGTTGCATTCAAAACCCATACAAATGCATGACGAGTAGCCAGAGATCTCTAATACATGTACAAGTGTTGTATGACATCCAAATGGTCAAATACAGTATCCAAGCCATGCAAGCTCATGCGTCTTGTTGTGCAACGTTGTGCAACACTCGCACAACTGTTCATGCGACAAAGTGCAACTACTTTGATCTCATGCTGTTGCATCAGAATTTTGAACACATTAAAAAGTCTAATAGGATCATTTGTGTCTGTTTGCAGCTCTGCAATGACTGCAACAACACACAAGACGCCACGCGGGTGGTCGTGCAACACTGCTAAAAAAGTGTTGTAGGTGGTCGTAAACTGGTCATAAGCCATTACTGTTAAAGGGCTTTATGGGCAGCAACTTTTGAGCCTGTGACACAATGTCGGAAAAGCTTGATAAAGATCTATTAGATGATGCTATGTACTAAACACTGAGGATATAGATCTAACTGTTTGATAGATCTTTTTAAAGTTTTCAAAAACTAATTGCCACCAAACAATACATATAGTTTTGGGATTTGGCCATTTTAAACTCCTGGTCTGAAATTTTCTAAGTAGCGTCCAAAAAATATTGTTACAAAGCATCATACCAAGGCTGTAGGCATTTACATGGTTTGGAACAAAAAAAATTTCAGACACTGCTTTTTTCAAATCCAAGTGACATTTCAATCAATGTTAAAAAATCTTGGTAGATGTCTGTTGATCTGTTACCACACAATCCTGACTTACAACCACCCTTTTGAAAACATTGTGGGAAAAGAAGAAAATGCTGGTAACCAGCATTTTCTCATTTTCCCACAATGTTTTCTACCCAATCACTTCAGCAACATCTAATTTGTCATCTGCAAATGCTTTCAATTTGGTCCAGTCTAAAATGTGGTACAGATTTAAATCTTTACCACACAATCGCAATTTTTAACGAACCTGAAGAAAAGGCCTTTTGAAAACATTGTTGGAAAAGGAGATAATGCTAGTAACCAGCATTTTCTCCTTTCCCACAATGTTTTCTTTCCAAAAATGAATTTCAATTTTTGAGTCATATTTATTTTGTCATCTGCAAATGCTTTGACTTTGGACTAGTCTAAAATTTTGGTAAAGAGTTAACTCTTTACCAAACAACAAAATTTTAGACTGGTCCAAATTGATAGCATTAAATTTTGCAGATGACAGATGTGACTCAAAAATTGAAATTTATTTCGGGAAGGGTAGAAAGCATTGTGGGAAAAGGAGAAAAGCTGTTTACTAGCATTTTCTCCATTTCCCATAATGTTTTCAAAAGGCCTCTTTCTTAGGGTTGTTAAAAGTTGGGATTGTGTGGTAAAGAGTCAAGTGATATTAAGTACACTGTATACACCAAACTTCAAAGCTCTAGCAGCCTTCTGGTTTTTTGGACAAGATCTATGAAATGGCCCTTTATATTAAGTCAAAGTATTATGACTGTCAATCCTGGGACATCTTTGCCCTTATGAGCAATTGATGTGAATAGTTTTGTTAACTTTTTAACAGACTACAAAAATCAAGACTCAACCAAATCGAAAGATAATTTACAGACAACAAAATTATTGAACAAAATGTGACTCAAATGATGAAATTTATTTTAGAAAGCGTTACCAGCATTTTTTCCCTTTACCACAATGTTTTTAAAATCCTTCCTCTTAAGGGTCCTCAAAACTTGGATTTGTCTGTTAAAAGGATTAAAAAAGGGTGGCCGACAGTTCTTGCAGTGCTCTACTGTTTTCATGTTTTGGAAGACAATATTTATTTTTACAGATTTTTCTCTATTTCAGAAAAAAACTACTGGTACAAGTATTAAAAGGGGCTTTTTAGTTATTATTCCATAAATCAAAATTTCTTGTAAAACACCAGTCCTATAAATACAGCCAGACATATTTTCCTTTGCAATCATAATAGAAACCATACGGTAATATTCAGTGTAAACGTGAAACAATGTGATGGTTGTTTTGAAAAGGTAACTCTATTTATACAAGAAGGCCATGATGGCCCTGGGTCGCTCACCTTAGTAGAGTGCCTTAAAGGTTTTTCTTTAATTTGACCATGTGACCTAGTTTTTGACTGCAGGTGACCCAATTTCAAACTCATATTTCACAAAGACAAACATTCTGACCAATTTTCAAGTCAATTGAGCAAAAAATGTGGCCTCGAGTGCCCTAAAGATATTTCTTTAATTTGACCTAGTGACCTAGATTATGACCCCAGGTGACCCAAATTTGAACTGGTCTTTGACTATATCAAAAGAAAAATTTTTACCAATTTTCAAATCAAATGAATAATAAATGTGGCCTCTAGAGTGCCCACTAGCTATTTCTTTAATTTGACCAAGTGAACTAGTTTATGACCCCAGTTGACCCAAATTCAGACTCATGTGAGATTTTACAAAGACAAACATTCTGACCAATTTTCAAGGCAATTAAGCAAATAATGTGGCCTCTAGAGTGCCCACAAGGTATTTCTTTATTTTGACCTAGTGACCTAGTTTATGGTTCCAGGTGACCCAAATCCAAACTCATCTGGTATTTCATCAAGACAAACATTCTGGCCAAATTTCAGGTTATCTGAGCAATAAATGTGGCCTCCAGAGTGCAAACAAGGTATTTCTTTAATTTGACCCATTGAACTAGTTTATGACCCAAGTTGACCCAAATTAATCTTATGTGAGACTTTATAAAGACAAACTTTCTAACTAATTTTCAAGGCAATTGAGCAAATAATGTGGCCTCGAGAGTGCCAACAACGTATTTCTTTAATTTGACCTAGTGACCTAGTTTATGACCCAAGATGACCCAATTTTGAACTCAATGAACTTGTTGCGCTTAGATGGGCAAACAAACTTAGAAAAGAATCACTACATACCAAATATCAAGGTCTATGCCTTCCAGTTTTAAAGAAGAATTTTAAAGTTTTCCTTCTTTGTTCCTATGTTCGAACTTGTGACCCCCGGGGCTGGGCCAGTTTTGACCCAGGGGCATCATATGAACAAACTTGGTAGAGGTCCACTAGGAATGCTACATACCAAATATCAAAGCTCTACACCTTCCCGTTTAAGAGAAAAAGAAATTTAAAGTTTTCCTTCTTTGTTCCTATGTTTGAACTTGTGACCCCCGGGGCAGGGCCAATTTTGACCCCAAGGGCATCATATGAACAATCTTAGTAAAGGTCTACTTGGCGATGCTACATACCAAATATCAAAGCTCTACGCCTTACAGTTTCAGAGAAGATGATTCTTAAAGTTTTCCTTCTCTGTTCCTATGTTCGAACTTGTGACCCCCGGGGCAGGGCCAACTTTTGCTCCAAGGGCATCATATGCACAAACTTGGTAGAGATCCACTAGAAGATGCTACATACCAAATATCCATGCCTTCCTGTTTCAGAGAAGAAGATTTTTAAAGTTTTCCTTCTTTGTTCCTATGTTGGAAATTGTGACCCCCGGGGCGGGGCCAGTTTTGACCCCAGGGCCATCATATGAACAAACCTGGTAGAGATCCACTTGGCGATGCTACATATCAAATATCAAAGCTCTATGCCTTCCAGTTTCAGAGAAGACGATTTTTAAAGTTTCCCCTCTTTGTTCCTATGTTCGTACTTGTGACCCCCGGTGCAGGGCTAGTTTTGACCCCAAGGGCATCATATGAACAAACTTGGTAGAGGTCCACTAGGAGATGCTTCATGCCAAATATCAAAGCTCTATGCCTTCTAGTTTCAGAGAAGATGATTCTTAAAGTTTTCCTTCTTTGTTCCTATGTTGGAAATTGTGACCCCCGGGGCGGGGCCAGTTTTGACCCCAGGGGCATCATATGAACAAAATTGGTAGAGGTCCACTAGGAGATGCTACATGCCAAATATCAAAGCTCTACGCCTTCAAGTTATAGAGAAGAAGATTTTTAAAGTTTTCCTTCTTTGTTACATACTATGCTCAAACTTGTGACCCCCGGGGCGGGGCCAGTTTTGACCCCAGGGGCATCATATGAACAAACTTGGTAGAGGTCCACTAGGCAATGCTACATACCAAATATCAAAGCTCTACACCTTCCAGTTTCAGACAAGATGATTTTTAAAGTTTCCCCTCTTTGTTCCTATGTTCGAACTTGTGACCCCCGGGGCAGGGCCAGTTTTGACCCCAAGGGCATCATATGAACAAACTTGGTAGAGGTCCACTAGAAGATGCTTCATGCCAAATATCAAAGCTCTATGCCATCTAGTTTTAGAGAAGAAGATTTTTAAAGTTTTCCTTCTTTGTTCCTATGTTGGAAATTGTGACCCCCGGGGCGGGGCCAGTTTTGACCCCAGGGGCATCATATGAACAAACTTGGTAGAGGTCCACTAGGAGATGCTACATGCCAAATATCAAAGCTCTACGCCTTCAAGTTTTAGAGAAGAAGATTTTTAAAGTTTTCCTTCTTTATGACCATGCTCAAACTTGTGACCTCCGGGGCGGGGCCAGTTTTGACCCCAGGGGCATCAAATGGACAAACTTGGTAGAGGTCCACTAGGAGATGCTACATACCACATATCAAAGCTCTGCGCCTTCTAGTTTCAGAGAAGAAGATTTTCAAAGATTTTGCTTTTTTTTCCCTTTTTGTTGCCATGGCAACCAGAGTTGAGGGTGGAATTCAATTCTTTGAACAATTTTGGTAGAGCTTCACCCAAGGAACATCCCTGCCAAGTTTCATCAAGATTGGCCCAGTGGTTTAGGAGAAGAAGATGTTTAAAGAAATTGTTGACGGACGACGGACATAGGGCGATCACAATAGCTCACCTTTAGCATGTTGTGCTAAGGTGGGCTAATAATTTATTACATCAGATATCACAACAAGTTGAATACGAATCCTTGGTGTACTTGATGTGCGCTATTGATCATGTGACATCCCCGGAAGTCTTTCCAAAACTCTGGCAAAAAATCTAAAAATACCCTTTGAGGCTACGTAGCCCAGTAAGGAAATACTACCGAATTATTTTTGCATTTGCCTATCACCTTGCTTTATTCACTAATAAATAATATGTGAAGTCTGGTGATAATATAACCTTGCTTTATTCACTAATAATTAATATGTGAAGTCTGGTGATAATATAAAGATCCAATAGCTCCCTTTAACCCTTTCCCAAACGATGAGTTTTAGACTGGTCCAAATTGAAAGGGTTTGCAGATGACAATTTTAAATTTGATGAAAATGACAAAAAGTTCTCCTAAAGGATAGAAAACACTCTGGGAAAGGAGAAATTGCTCATTACGAGCAATTTCTCCTTTTGCCAGAGTGTTTTCAAAAGACTTGTACTGCAGACACGTGAAAACCAGGGCTTGTTTGGGAAAGGGTTAACCCTTTACCAAACGACAAAATTTTGGGCTTGACCAAATTGAGAGCATTTACAGACAACAAATGTTTCTAAAATGGTAATTTCTGTCTTTGATAGGATAGAAAACATTGTGAGAGAAGGAGAAAATGCTGGTTACCAGCATTTTCTCCTTTTCCCACAATGTTTTCAAAAACCCTCTCTTTCAGGGTCGTTAAAAGGGGACTGTGTGGTAAAAGGTTAACTGCTATTATTCAAGCTGTCAAAATGATATCAAAGGCCAAGAATGTTTAACTGTGTTTAACCTATACCAACTAATACAGTGTTTTAACAATACTGATAAACTGAGTTCTTGGAAACAATGTTGAAATAGAAAAAAAATGCTGGTAACCAGCATTTTCTCCTTTTTTAACATCATTTTCTACACTCTCACATGCAAATTCCATCTTCTGTGTCACTGTTCACCAGCCGTCTGTGGACGCTTTCAATATGGATGAGTTCAAAATTTTGTCATCTAGTGAAGAGCTAAAAGAGAAAAGGGTGATAATTATGTAACCAGCATTTCCTCTGTCTCCCATATTACTTTTACCCTATAAATGACAAAAATTCTTGAGGTATATTTAAATTAATTGTCTTCTACACTTTCAACATAGACAAGTCCAAAATTTTGTTGTCTGGTAAAGAGTTAACTCTTTCCCAAACGTCAAAATTTTAGACTGGTCCATATTGAAAGCATTTGCAGACGACAAAATAAATGTCAATTTAAACTTAAAACTTGTTTTGGGAAGGGTAGAAAACATTGTGGGAAAGGGAGAAAATGCTGGTTACCAGCATTTTCTCCTTTTCCCACAATGTTTTCAAAAGGCTTCTTTCTCAGGGTCGTTAAAACTTGGGACTGTGTGGTAAAAAGTTGAAGAAGAAAAAGGGGTAACATGTAATTTGCAAGTCAGTATCCTGTGGTGTGTCAGATGCTTGTATCATAATTATGTTGTTTATTTTCTGACTGAACTTTTCTGTCTTTTTAAGATAGATCTATGATTAATTTGACCAACCTCATACAATTCACAATGTCACAGCCTGGGAAACATAATTAAGCCTTTACCACACAATCCCAAGTTTTAACAACCCCAAGGAAAAGGACTTTTGAAAACATTGTGGTAAAAGGAGAAACACTGGTAACCAGCATTTTCTCCTTTTCCCACAATGTTTTCTACCCTTTCCAAATTGAATTTCAATTTTTGAGTCATGTTTATTGTCGTCTGCATATGCTTTTGATTTGGACAGTCTAAAATTTTGTTTGGTAAATGTTTTACCCTTTATCAAACAATCCTGTGTTTTGAGAAACCTGAGGAAGAAGCCTTTTGAAAATGTTAAGGGAAAAGGAGAAAGTGCTGGCATTTTCTCCTTTTTCCACAGGATTTCCTACCCTGTCAAAGAAAAATTTTCTGATTTGTGCAACATTTAGTTTGTCGCCTGGAAATGCTTTCAATTTGGAAAAGCCTAAAATTTTGCAATTTGGTAAAAGGTTAAGAAAAAAATTTAGCCTCATCAATATTGAAAACCTTCACAGTGTACAAATCCTTTCTTTAGCAGATGACAAAATTATCAACTCAAACAAATTGAAAGAATTAGTAGACAAAGTATCTGATGTTTCTAAAATGATGAGAGGTGCCTTTGAAAGGATTGAAAACATTGTGGGAAAAGGAAAAAATGCTATGGGAACTCCCTTTGATGGACTTTAACCCTTTCCCAAATAACAAATTTTAGACATCTTCCAAATTGAGAGCATTTGCAGACGACAAATTTGAAAGTGGCACTAATAAACTTAAATTCTTTGACAGGGTAAAAAACATAGTGGGAAAAGGAGAAAAATGCTGGTTAGCCAGCATTTTTCTCCTTTTCCCACAATGTTTTCAAAAGGTGTCTTTCTAGGAGTAGTTGAAATTCTGGTTAATGTGGTAAAGGGTTAAAACAATGTTGGAAAAGGAGAACATGTTGGTTATCAGCATTTTCTCCTATTCAAACTGTGTTTTCAAATTCTTTATTCCTCAGGGTCACTAAAACTGGGGATTGTTTGGTAAAGGGTCATATCTGGTAGAGAGTAAAAAGGACATGTTTAGTCATAAGGACAGAGACCATAAATATATGAGCCATGCTCTGTGAAAAGGCAGCTTCATGTATCTGAGAAAAGTATTGATCCAGGTCAGCCTGTGCAGACCACACAGGCTGACCTCAGCCAAAACTTTTCTCTATTGGTCAATTTTCTCTACATCCAAGGACCAGTCTACCTCTTGATTCAGTCCGTTGTTAAAAAAGTGGCTATTGTGGATCCATACTTATGTAATCGCTTGACTAGTAAAATGCATCACAGTAGTGAATTAAGCCCACTTTTGCCAGATCACAAGTCACATGTTATTTACAATCAAGGCTATATAAAGAGATAATCAAAATTTGCTTTTGTTTAGCGATACATCATTGCTTTTCCATGACCGAAAAACTTTCCAGAAGTTATTTTTGGCTTCAATTTGACAAACTTAATGGCAAGAGAACCACAAAACATGGTCATAAAATCTTTCACCATTTACCTAACAGTCCTGTGTTTTAATGACCGTGGAAAATACACTTTCAAAAACACAGCATTACGAGGGGAAAATGCTGGTAACCAGCATTTTCTCCCTTTTGCACAATGTTTCTAATACCTTCAAACACAGTCCCCATCATTTGAGCCTCCTTCAACCCTTTACCAAACGACAAAATTTTAGACTTGTCCAAATTGAAAGCATTTGCAGAGGACAAAATAAATGTGACTAAAAAACTGAAATTTGTTTTGGGAAGGTTAGAAAACATTGTGGGAAAAGGAGAAAATGCTGGTTACCAGCATTTTCTCCTTTTCCCACAATGTTTTCAAAAGGCTTCTGCTTCAGGGTTGTTAAAACCCATGATTGTGTGGTAATGAGTTAATTTATGATCTCAGTTTTAGCAAGGCAGAATTTTGTTGTTTGGTAAAGGATTAATTCTTTGCCAAACAACAAAATGTTAGACTCACCCAAAATGAAAGCATTTGCTGACTGCAAATTAAATTAATATACTAGTAGCTCAAATTATAGGGTTTGCCAGCGTTTTCTCCTTTGCCCACAATATTTTCAAAAGCCTTTCTCATTGGGGTTGTTGAAACACGGTACCAAAGGTGACCAATACAACAATATACATACAGTTTTAAATTGTATGACGAAAAAGAAATAAATCATCTTGTTTACCAAATGCTATTTTGGTTGTTCAAGATCTGCGTGCATCATCATAGTATTACAATGCAGTGTTTCCATTTGAATAAAATTTTACTGAGTCCATGGGAGCCAGTGCCAATGAAAAAGTTGAGTCTCACTGAGTTCATTCTGAATCCCATTTCTACTTGCATAAATCATCCATTCAGTAAGGCCAAATTTGGTTGGTGGATAAAAAGAAGGAAAAAAAACTTGCTCTAAGGGGTGACCATTGTTCAAAATCTGCCCCACGATGGAATTTCTGAAAGTTGGCACAACTTACTGTAAAAACATTTTACTGTTTAGTTTTACTGCAAATCCAACACTTAATTCATACGAATGGGTGGATCCATCTAATCTATTTCTTTTAGCAACCAATCTTTGATGGCAGGATCTTTCCATTCACATACTTTTTGACCCAATGTGACCCATTTTCAAACATGTCTCATATTTTATCAAGACAAACATTCTGACCAAATTTCATGATTATAAGGCTGAAAATGTTGCCTCTAGAGCGCACACAAGGTTTTTCTAAGATTTGGCCCAGTGACCTACTTTTTGACCCCATGAGACCCTTAACACCCGTTCGAGATTCTATCAGGACAAACATTCTGACCAAGTTTCATGATTATCTGACTGAAAATGTGGCCTCTAGAATGCACACAAGGTAAATGTTAATGACTGCATGATGGATGAAGGACAACCCATGATAGACATCGTACACAACACGATCTTAAAAGCTCATCTTGAGCATTTTGTGCTCAGGTGAGCTAAAAATTGGGGGAGAAGGGGGGGGTCTGTAGGGGACATTACGGTAACAGCATCCAATGAATAGAAGATGATGCCTTCAAATAGGTTGTAAGTTTTGAAAAAGTATGTTTTTTTAGACAAGAGGGCCATTGGCCCTAAAGTACTCACCTGAGTAAGGTCATCTAGGACTGATAAAGCTGAAAAGATCCTGGTTGTGATCATGTAAAACACTTGAGTGTAAGTGACCTTACTTTTTGACAAACTTGACCTACTTTTGACTCTGGCAGATAGCACCGAGACAGTGACCTACTTTTTGACCCGACATGACCCAATATCAAAGTTGTACCAGATATAATCAAAACAAACCTTCTGACCAAGTTTCACGAGTATTAAGCTGAAAAACTGGCATTTACGGTGCACACTTCTTGATTTCTTTTAAATATGACATTATTCAGAGTATTTTTTCTTGTTACCCTGCTAATTTAGTTCAAATTGATCAGGTGGGAAAAAAACTTTGGATGCTTCATATATAGCGAAACAAAAGCTAGAATAAAACTGAAATAAATGCTCTTCCTCTATGTAATTGATGCCATTTTCTGGTTTGTTTGTTGGGCATAGTGACCAAAATACCACGTTACTAAGGTGGGCATGCAAAACTTGTGTTTGCAGAAAGGTCAACTGTTGACACACTCATGACTACATTAGACACAGCACAATCCCAAAAGCTCACCTTAAGCACTTTGTGCACAGGTGAACTAAAAAGATATCTATTACAACAGTAAATATTTACGTAGGATTATTTTCAGCATCTATTTTGGTCAACATAACAGAATCAAATTTTGATGAAATTGTCACAAAAACAATACAGGTTGAAATGCTGTTTCTTGATAAATATGCATTGCATGATCGTAAGTCATACTCACAACCTTATTACATTAACATGAAATAGTAGTTTCAATACTAACATTCAGTACAGCTACTCAAAATCAATATTTGACAATCAATGCCAGATAAGCATCACTTATTTTGTGACAACATCTTTTTTTAAGCCCTTTACCTGTAACCAAACAATCCCTAGTTTTAACAACCCTGAAAAAGAAGGCTTTTGAAAACATTGTGGGTAAAGAAGAAGATGCTGATAGCCAGCATTTTCTCCTTTTCCACAATGTTTTCTACCCCTTCAAAAACAAATCTCATCAACTGATCCACACTGAATTTGTCACCTGCAAATGCTTTCATTTTGGACAAGTCTAAAATTTTGCTGTTTGGTTAAGAGTTAACCCTTTACCAGACAACAAAATTTTAGGCTTGTCCAAACTAAAAGCATTTGCTCACGATAATTTCAATGTGGCTCAAATGGTGTAGCTTTTCTTTGATAGAGTAGAAAACATTGTGGGAAAAGGAGAAAATGCCGGTTACCAGCATTTTCTCCTTTTCCCACAATGTTTTCAAAAGGCCTCTTTGTCAAAGTCAATAAAAGGCGACATTGTCGCCTTTAAATAAGAGTCACACTTCACCAGATGACACAATTTTCGACCTGTAGGCTTTTTTTTTTTTCAAAAGAATTTGATAACCAACTGTGTCTCCATGATGAGACTGCTCTTTAAAAGGCTAGAAAACATTTGGGGGAAAGGAGAAAATGTTGGTTACTACCAGTTTCTGTTTTTCCCACAACATTTGCAACAGCTTCCTCCCCTTTCACAAGTGTTACAGCAAAGAATTGTTTTGTCAAGCAGTTACAGGCAAGTATTAAAATTTTCTATAGCCAACTTCATTTAACCTGATCCTGACCGTTATGCTGAATATATAAGTGTAAATAGAACTCCGACTATTATTCAGAAAGTTTAGTTCGCATTCACTGAAGTTACAGAAGACTTGAGCTAGTTCTCTGTTAAGTACTTATACACACAGGTAAGCAGTTTAATTTGCACATACCATACAAAATATTTCCGTAGCCATTCGGAACAAATGCCAAAAGCAGCCCCGTGCAATGCTGATACTAAAAACAGAATTTCAATTTATGTAAATGCTTTTGACCTGGTCAGGTAAAATGAAGTAGACAATACGAGTACTTGAATATGAATATTGTTTGACAGAAATTCATAATTGCAAACCTGCACACAATTTTTTTGTCTTGCAACAGATTATTGTTAAAAACATAGAGGCAAAAGGAGAAGAAACTCATAATCTGCAATTTTTGACTTGGGCTTGGCTTGCCAAGCCCAAGGCCATAGGAATCGTATACCAAAATTTCAACCTCATCCAAGCATTTAAGGAAAAACTCAGCGAAAAGTACCGCCTGCAATCCATCTCACTACACTGAAGGAAACGACTCCTTAAAATAATATAGATATTTTGATTAAACATCATAGTAAGGTTTAATAGATGTGCGATGTTAATCATATGAAAGTGTTGACTTGGAATTTTGGGCCCTGGTGAGCTTATTCATAACTGCAAATTTGTGCGCTTGACAGTGAAAGAAACAGTTGGCAAACCTCGGGTGATCGTTGATCAAATGTATAGATGTATGTACGCAATCGACCGAATTGCGACAAGCGCCGTTGCCGAGCGCTAATTGGGATCGTTCGTTTGTCCTTTTTCTAGAAACCATGTGAATGACAAATAATGATAGCATATTTTACACAGACGGTGTGCTCTTTCTCTGAAAAATTTGTCTCAAAACCTCAGTAAGATTTTAATTTTCGTAAAATTACTGGAGTGGATTGGTATGATATAATAGTATGCCTTACTTCTTCCTGTCATAAATGTCAAGATAAGACATCTCGGCCCATAACCATTTCGACCCATAACCGATAGCTTACAATATCAAATATGTAACATTACACAGTGCATTAAAGTTTGTAACATGAGCCAGTTAATCTTTATAAAACGATGAAATTTTAGACTTTTTTAAATTGAAAACATTTGCGGACGGCAAGTTAGATTTAGCTGAAATGTTGGTCATTGGCTGTTCAAGTGCAGAAAACCTTGTAGGAAAAAAGAGAGCATCTTCTTTTTCCAAACGGTTTTCATGAGGCTATATCCTTAAACTCAGGATTGTGTGGTAAAGAGTTAACCCTTTACCGCACAATGATGCCTTTTGACGCCCCTGGGAAAGAAACCTTTTGAAAACATTGTGGGAAAAGGAGAAAATGCTGGTAACCAGCATTTTCTCCTTTTCCCACAATGTTTTCTACCCTATCAAAGAAAAATTGCACCATTTGAGCCACACTGAAATTGTCGTCTGCAAATGCTTTCAATTTGGACGAGGCTAAAATTTTGTCGTCTGGTAAAGGGTTAAGTAACTGGTGGGTGTTTTATATTGAAGATCAGACTTGACATTCAGGGCAATTTGATCTTGATCTCCATAGGTATTTAGGCTGACATGGGCCTAAACCTTTTGCCTTTGGCAAATTTTCTGCATGTCAGAGGACCAGTTGTTCAACAAAATGGATTTTATGGATCCATAAATATATGACGGCTTGATTGGAATAATGGATCACAGAGATGCATTAAACCCCCTTTTGTCAGAGTATGGGTCATTTGTGTTTTGACAAAATAACAACCAGGAACTCTTCAAATTTATCAATCCTAGATGACTTTAATCAGACGAGGGCTTTAGGTCCAACAGCCCTCTTTTGTTTATGAAAATCGGCTCTCCAACTTTGCTGATCATGGCAACTTAGAGATTCCATAGACTTTTAATGTGGAAAATTGAAAAGTGGCATTTACAACAGATATTTTGACACAATTTTTACAGAAATGTTCCATGAGCAGTATTGTATCATCCAGCGATGATTTTATTCAACTGGTAGTATTAAGCTCATCTGTTTACGAAAAAAACGTCAAGCTATTGTCAAAGCCTATGCGTCTGTGTCATCGTGCAAAAACTTTTATAATATCTCTTTTATTCCTGAAGATATTTACTTCAAACTTGGACAAGTCATTTACTGTAAAAAGCGGTACCCATATTGCAAGGGTAGGTAACTATTGAAATATTTTTGACACAGTTACACCCTTTTTTATTACTATGAATTTTCAGAACCTTTGACATTTTATCATATCTGTCATTAATGAAGATACTTTATTTACAATCTTAACTTTTTGTTAACTATTAAAAGGGGAATTTATATTAGTACATCAGAGGCAGGTAACCACCAAAATATTTTTGGCAAAGTAATTACATGTAGTTATGCCCTTTTTTGACAAAGAACTTTTAGCTCAGCTGTTTTTAGAGGCATGGTATTTACATAGCCTTAGTGTCATCATCTTCGATGTTTGTGTCATCATCATAAAAAATCTTTGACATTTCACAATATCTTTGTTATTACTGAAGATGTTTACTTCAAACTTGGACAAGTTGTTAACTATCAAAACCGAAACATAAACAAAAAGGGTAAATAACTATCAAGTTATGCCCCTTTTACAACTGTGTTTTCACTGAAAATCAAGCAACTGCAGCCGAGCGCTGGCACCCACATATGGTGGGTGCTCTTGTTACCAAACACAACTGTTGCTGAGTGTTGGCACCCGAATGCGGACGTCTTTTTATTTGTTGCCATAGAAACCAAAATGCAAAAATAAAAAGAAATACCTAAAAAGTTGTCTTCTCAGACACCAAATCATGCTTTGTGATATAAGCCTTTAAAGACTTTGTGTTTTTCCCTGTCATTTCTCAAAGGACATGGTTACTATTACAACTTATATACTGAGTATGGTAAAACGAAAGAAAATACGATTAATTGCTTGGCCATTGTGGATTTTTTGCACTTTTCAGAAATGTTCTCTGGGGTTGTCCTCTATCAGCAATTTTTTGCACGCTGCTCATGTCGGTTTGTTACCATTCTAATTTGTTGCCAAAGCAGCATAATGGAAGGAAATAGGAAATAGAAAATCATTTGAAAATGATCTCCCTTCAATCCATAGAGACTATGAGGCCAAGGCTATACAAAAATACTCATTATATTGGACTTTACAAATTTATGTTTTTCCATTTTCTTGTCAACTCAACAGACTGTCAGTGTGAGACATGTAGATTTTTCTTTTCATAAGTCTGTACAAATGCAATTGCAGTTTTTAAACCTGTACAAATGTAATGGCAACTTTGAGCTTCTGGGCCTCATCTTCCAACCTATTCACCCGTTCTGATGCCCAGGCCTTCAGCACCTTTGGTGCTTTGATTCCTACAGCCACGATGTGATAATGCTTATTCCTGTTACATCCTCATTCATTTTGACTATCTATAGTTTACATGGAAGCCTTCAAAATTGTCTTTTGTAAATTAGTTTTAGAATTACCACGATGACCCTTTACTGAACAATCCAGTGTTTAACCCTTTTCCAGACAACAAAATTTTAGCCTTGTCCAAATTGAAAGCATTTGCAGACGTCAGTGTGTCTCAAATGGTGCAATTTTTCTTTGATAGGGCAGAAAACATTGTGGGAAAAGGAGAAAATGCTGGTTCCCACAATGTTTTCATACGGGTTCTTTCCAGGGTTGTTAAAAGGCGGCACTGTGCGGTAAAGGGTTAACTCTTCACCAAACGACAAATTTTAGACTGGTCCAAATTGGAAGCATTTGCAGACGAAAAATTGAAAGAGGCCAAAATGACAAAATTTATTCTTGTAAGGGTAAAAAACATTGTGGGACAAGGAGAAATGCTGGTTGCCAGCATTTTCCCCTTTTCCCACAATGTTTTCAAAAGTCTTTCCCTAGGGTTGTTAAAAGTCAGGATTGTGTGATAATGGGTTAACAAACATCAGAAAAAAGATTTCTAAAGAGACATCAAGGGAAAAGGAGAATAATGATGGAAACCATTTTCTCCTCTTCCCTTGTTTTCAAGGGATCAAACCCCTGACCTCCTGTTCTCAAGTCCTGTACACTACAGACTGAGCTACGAGGGTCTTGGCGGGAAAGAGATAAAACATGGGATTGCCTGGTAATGGGTTAACCACTAAGCCATGCATGATAAATCCTTTTGCCACACAATCCTGAGTTTTAACCACCATGAGAAGGAAGCCTTTTGAAAACACTGTGGGAAAAGGAGAGAATGCTGGTTACCAGCATTTTCTCCTTTTCCCACAATGTTTTCTGCCTATTCAAGGACAAATACCATCACTTTAATAAAAATGTATCTTTGTCTGTAAATTCCTTAACCCTTTCCCAAACGCCAAATTTTGGACTAGTCCAAATTGAAAGAGTTTGCAGACGACAATTCTAAATTTGATGAAAATGGCAGAAAGGTCTCAAAACGGGTAGAAAACATCGTAGGAAAAGGAGAAATTACTTGTTACGAGCAATTTCTCCTTTTCCCACAGTGTTTTTAAAAGACTTGTACAGCAGACATGTGAAAACCAGGGCTTGTTTGGGAAAGGGTTAATTATAAACAAATCTAAAATTTTGCCTTGTGGTAGAGTGTCAATGAGAGACTTACACTGTATTATATTCTCCCATCTTTGATGGTTCCACTGCAGAGTTGGTGGGGTTGTCTTTATGTGAATCATTGCTTGGCCTCATTGCTTGTGCATGTTCGAGCCTCCTCTTCTCTTTTGCCAGGACTTTTTTCAGTCCATCATGATGGAAGTATTCGTTGATCGCAGAACGACACCAATCTATACGTGTTTCTGTAGGTAAAGGAAAAAAATCTCATTTCAATGATTTCTTTTTGCTCTGACAAAATAAATCATGTGTTTTCAGTCAGGCTTTGAAACTTTATGGGAACTATTTAAATTTTCTTAACTTGAATCAACACATTTTGAAAAACAATAAATACTACAAACTACAGTTTTCTCTGTAAATGCAAATAAAGTAAGAAACTGGATGATTCCATTCAGTAAAAGGTGCAACTTTGGTATTTTAATGTTGGGATGGTCTTTTTGCAATTGGTAACTCTCTCTATTTTTATGTCATCAAACATGACATCATCTCACTATTTGAATACAGTCGCATACAGCTCTTGCATCTTACTGGTACTGATAATCTGACTTTCTCACAAACCCTTGCAAAATTCTGCCAGGAAATTTTGACATTCCTGAACTCCTTACTACACAATCCCAACGTCTACCGACCCTGAGAAAGATAGCTTTTGAAAACATTGTGAATGTTTTTTTGCCTTTCCTATAACAAATTTCAATTTTTGAGTCATATTTATTTTGTTGTCTGCAAATGCCTTCAATTTGGACAAGTGTTAAATTTTGTTGTTTGGGAAAGATTTGAGAGGCTTTGTAGTCCATTATGGAAATACCATTAATAGGGATTTTTTAACAGTTCTTCTTGTTGACGATAGTTTGCAAGCTATTGCCTTACTTAATTCGGTGATAAAATATTTTTGTAGTTTTGTTTGAATATAAAGATCTGAACAGCCCCCTTTTAAAAATTTCAATTAAATTGCTATTGGACAAAAAATATTCAACAACTTAGAGGCACCTGACTTGTGAATTCTTGATACAGTAACATGAAAGAAAAGTATGTGCGAAAGTGTGAGACAAATAAAAGGCACAAACTAATTAGCAATATAGGTAGCAGAGAACATAAATTTCCGACTGTAAGTATATTCTTAAAATTATACTTCGTATTTTCAAACCAGGTACAGAGTATGTACCTAGAACCTTCATATTTGAACAGTTCCTCAAAAAGTCTTACATCTCCTAGTTAGGGGTTTCAAGCTGACAGTGTTACAAATGTGAAATGCAGTTGCCATATATAGCACAGAGACTTTCAAATGGACACCACATAAATTTTACTGAATCATCATCACCAAAATTAATTCTTGGGGGTTGGAATAAATTTGTTAACCCTTTCCCAAACAAGCCCTGGATGTCACGTGTCTGCAGTACAAGTCTTTTGAAAACACTGTGGGAAAAAGAGAAATTGCTTGTAACAAGCAATTTCTCCTTTTCCCACAGCATTTTCTACCCTTTTTGAGAGCTTTCTGCCATTTTCATCAAATTTAAAATTGTCATCTGCAAACTCTTTCAATTTGGACCAGTCCAAAATTTGTTGTTTGGGAAAGGGTTAAAACATTTCAACCCTTCAACGAATGATCTGGTGTCACACTTTTTAACCCTTTACTGCACAACAAAATGTTAGACTGGTCCAAATCGAAAGCATTTGCAGACGACAAAAGTAAATGTGGCACAAATAATGGCATTTGTCTGTGAAAGGTTAGAGAATGATGCGGGAAAAGGGCAAAATGCTGGTTAGCATCATTTTCTCCTTTTCCCACAATGTTTTTAAAAGCTTTCTTTCTCAGGGTCTTTAAAACTTGGGATTGTGTGGTAAAGGCTTAACACACAAAAGAATTTAAGACATGCCCAAATTGAAAGCATTTGCAGACAACAAAATTAGAGATGGCTTCAATGACTGTATGAGAATATAAATCATAATGGGAAAAGGAGAAAATTCTGGTTACCAGTACTTTCTCCTTTTCCTACAATGTTTTGAAATGCTTTTTCCTCAAGTTGTTAAAAGTAGGGATTGTGTGAGTTAACAACCCTGAAGAAGAAGGCTTATGTAAACAAAACCATCATTTTGTCCTTTTCCAACAATGTTTTTTGTACCCTTTCAAAGACAACATTCATATATCCATTGTTAGACTGGTCTTGTACAAATACTTTCAATTTGGACAAGTCTAAAACTTTGCTTTCCGGTAAAGAGTTAACATGTTTTCACCTGCAGACAGCTTTTGGGTCTTGCAGCTGACCTGTTTTAAATAATTGTGAAAAAGAAGACAAATCTCTATTAACCCTTTGCCACACAATCCTGATTTTTAACAACCTTGAGGAAGAAGGCTTTTGAAAACATTGCGGGAAATGGAGAAAATGTTGGTAACCAGCATTTTCTCCTTTTCCCACAATGTTTTTTTACCATTTCAAAGAAAAAATCCATTGTTTCAGAGACATTCAATTTGTCATCTACAAACATCTTCAAATTGGACCCGTCTAAAATTTTGTTGTGTGGCAAAGAGTGAATCTGCAAAACTTAGGTCTCCGCTCTGTTTTTATTCAATTAATCACAGCATAATTCACATCAAACTTACCTTGATTTTTTGTCCAATGATCAACAGCAAGATGGTGCATAGCATCAGCATAAGCACAGAGCACGGATTTGTTCTCGGTATGTTCCTGCCATATCTTCTCCAAGTTCGATGTATCTGAAGATAAACCCCCAAGTATCATATTGCAACGGACAGACAGCTTTTTTTGTGCTCCTTTTGCCACAATGTTTTACATGCATTTGTGTCAAAAGCCTCAACTCATATGGGTTATCAATTATACTGTTGATTTTTTTTGTTATGTTATATGGATGTATTCAAAGTTTTATACTGTTTAACTCTTTACCAAACGACAAAATTTTGGATTGGACAAAATTGAAAGCATTTGCAGACAACAAATTAAATGTTACTAAATTGGTTATTTCTGTCTTTGATAGGCCAGAAAACATTGTGGGAAAAGGAGAAAATGCAGGTTACCAGCATTTTCTTCTTTTCCCACAATGCTTTTAAAAGCTTTTCCTTTCAGTGTCATTTAACCCTTTCCCAAACAAGCCCTGGTTTTCATGTGTCTGCAGTACAAGTCTTTTGAAAACACTGTGGGAAAAGGAGAAATTGCTCATAACGAGCAATTTCTCCTTTTCCCACAGTGTTTTCTACCCTTTTTGAGAACTTTCTGCCATTTTCATCAAATTTAAAATTGTCGTCTGCAAACTCTTTCAATTTGGACCAGTCCAAAATTTGTCGTTTGGGAAAGGGTTAAAGTCAGGATTGTGTGGTAAAGGGTTAAGGATGTACTGAAGTGCTCTTACAACCTTTCAGTGCATACAAAGAATTTTCCTGGTTACCATAACCACAGGCATTGGTTTTGTAACATACTTCCCCATCTATTATAATGCAATACATGTATTACTGGTATATATTTCATTGTATATGAGCCATGCTCTGTTAAAAAGGGGGTTTAATGCATCTGCAAAAAGTATCGACCCAGGTCAGCCTCTGTGGATTACGGAGGCTGACCAGAGTCAAAACTTTTTGCAACTGGTCAATTTTCTCCATGTCAAAGGACCAGTCTACCTCATGATTCAGTTTGCTGTCAGACAAAATAAATCTAAGGGATGCGTAATTTTGTGATGACTTGCTTGGTAAAATACATCACAGAGATGCATTAAACCCCTTTTCACCAGGGCATTGCTCATATAGATGGCAAAGTTTGTCACAAAGCGAATGCCTATGACCATAAGTCACTGCCTCCAGCAGTGGACTTGCATATCACTTTTAACAAGAGGGCCAAAGGCCCTAAAGCGCTCACCTGAGTAAGGTCATCTAGGATCGATAAAGCTGAAAAGATCCTGGTTGTGATGATGTAAAACATACGAGTGTAATTTACCTTCTTCTTTATTGACTTGACCTACTGTTGAATTTGTAAGAGATATCATCAGGACCCACATTCTGACAAAGTTTCGTCAGAATTTGCCAAAAAATGTGGCTTCTAGAGTGCACATATTTTTTCTAAGATTTGCCCCAGTGACCTATTTTTTGAAGCGACATAACCTTATTTCATACTTGTCTGAGATATCATCCAGACAATTATCCTGACCAGGTTTAACTAGTATCAGGCTGAAAAGGTGGCCTCTACAGTGCACAAAAGGTTTTTCTAAGATTTGGCACCGTGACTTACTTTTTGTTCTATGTGACCCAATATCAGATCTTCATCTGATCTTGGATCTACACCATCCAATAGGAAGATATTTTTCCCCGAAAAATAACTTTGAAATAGCAACATTTTGGTTTTTACTATCAGCTTGAAAGTTTTGAAGAATTCATTAAGTAGGTTAAGGGTCAAACCCTTCACTAAACAATCTCAAGTTTTATTAACCCTAAAAAAGAAGGCTTACAAAAACATTGTAGGAAAAGGAGAAAATGCTGCTGACCAGCATTTTCTCCTTTGTCCCACAATGTATTCTACCTTTTCTCAGACAACATTCCCCATTTGAATAACATTTTTCATCTGTAAATGCTTTGAGAAAAAATCTAAAATTTTGTCATCTTGAAAAGAGCTTATGAGTAAAATTTATATAGGAACTTGACGTGTTGGCTTTCTTAGGTGTTATCTGATCTGTCCTAGGTTTTGAAGTTTTATGTATTCTGTACTTTCCTTGAAAGGGGCTCATTTCCATCATGTCTCCCATAGCCCATGCTATCTCTCATGCTATCACATGTAACCACATATTAACCCTTAGGCTGCTAAGCGTGACTTACTGACCTTTTGTGGACAGTGTAGATCAAGATCAGACTGCACAGAACATGCAGTGTGATCTTGGATCTACACTGTCCATTAAGGAGATATTTTTTCCCCCAAAAAAATAACTGAAATAACAAAATTTAGGTTTATACTATCGGCTTGAAAGTCTCATTTTACTTATTTAGCAGCTAAGGGTTAACCCTTTACTATAATATTATTATCCCTAGTTTTAAAACCCAGAGAGAAGAAAAGGCTTTTGAATACATTGTCAGAAAAGAAGAAATGCTGGTGACCTTCCTTTCTCGAAATGTTTTACGCCAAATTTCATTAGAGTCACATTTGATTTGTCATTGGCATAAAGCTGACAACTTTATACTTTGGTTAACCCTTTACCACACAATCCCAACTTTTAACGAGCCTGGGGAAGAAGCCTTTTGAAAACATTGTGGGAAAAGGAGAAAATGCTGGTTACCAGCATTTTCTCCTTTTCCCACAATGTTTTCTACCTTTCCCAAAACAAATTTCAGTTTTTGAGTCCCATTTATTTTGTCGTCTGCAAATGCTTTCAATTTGGAAACGTCCAAAATATTGTTGTTTGGTAAAGAGTTAACCAAACAATCCCGTGTTTTAATAACCCTGAGGAAGAAAGCTCCTGAAAACATTGTAGGAAAAGGAGATGTTGCTTGTAACAAGGAATTTCTCCTTTTCCCACAATGTTTTCTACCTTTTCAACCTTGTAAGAGAACTTCAGCTTATTCTTTACCAATTTCAAATATGTTGTTTTTTGATGCTTTCACTTTTGAAGTGTCTAAAATTTGTCGTTTGGGAAAAGGTTGAGATTTAATAATTATGACAAGCACACAAGCCAGAGGTGCTGATTTACAACACACTCAGTATAATAACTGTCCTATCATTAACTTTGTATCAAAGCCTCCATTTTATTCCAATGCAGTATTGATCATCCAAATCTATCTGTTGCCACCTTTCCTGAAACCATGTTAACTCTTTACCACAAAATCCTGACTTTTAATGACCCTGAGAAAGAAGCCTTTTGAAAACATTGTGGAAAAAGGAGAAAATGCTGGTAACCAGCATATTCTCCTCTTCCCACAATGTTTTACACCCTGCCCAGAAAAAAGTTCAAGTTTTCCGTCACAATCATTTTGTTGTCTGCAAATGCTTTCAATTTGTACTAGTCTACTATTTTGTCGTTTGGTAGACTTAACGGAGAGTGTATTCACTGAATTGGACATTATAATGAGATTGGACCATAGAAACCTATTTTATGCAGAGACCAACAAAAAAAATCTTTATTTGTACCAATTTTTGATATTTCTTACTGATGATTCAGACAGGATACAAGTATGTGTATGCAAGGACAGGAATGCAACTACATGCATACTACTACAGAAGAGTCTTTTTTAACCCTTTACCAGACGACAAAATTTTAGCTTTGTCCAAATTGAAAGCGTTTGCAGACGACAATTTCAGTGTGGCTCAAACAGTTTAATTTTTTCTTGATAGGGTAGAAAACATTGTGGGAAAAGGAGAAAATGCTGGTTACCAGCATTTTCTCCTTTTCCCACAATGTTTTCAAAAGGCATCTTTCCCAAAAAGCGGCATTGTGCGGTAAAGGGTTAACTGGGGATGAGCTTTCTTGTGGACTTGTCTTTTCCATTCTTTCTGCTTCAGCGTCAAGTCTTCCTGGGGGTCGAGTCTGTTATCAGCTATTTTAGTTTCAAATATTTCCGTTTCATATAAATCTGAATGAAATACTTGAATAAAATAATTAATGAACTAAAAAAAAAAGAAAACAAGAAGCTGAAAAGCAACAGAAAAAACATGGAATCAGGTCCAATCCAGTCTGATCTTGTGAATTTACCAACCCACAATTTTTGTGGATAGACAATTTTTCATAGATCTCAGACTGAAAATGTTAAGCTTACTGTTTCTGAATTTCTTTCGAAGATCAGCATGAACACCTTTGACAACTCCTGCAAGTCTTAAATGCTCTTCATGTTCTTCTGAACTTACTGTTGACTTTGCTGAGCTGACTTCCTCTTGACAAGATGCACTCATCATGGCTCTGTAATGGAATGAACTGAATCAACTACTTTGTCATTTCAGAAATGAAGAGGTAAAGTTTTTTTTTTTTTCCTGATAATGTTACTGGAATTTATTGCAGTAGTCTGCAGTGAATTCATATTTGAACATCTTGGAGCAAAAGAAAAAATAAGAACCAAATTACACATACAACGTTATCCTAAGATCTAACACATTCAATAACCACACACTCCTGTTTTAACGATCCGGAAGAAGTCCTAAGCCTTTGCAAAACATCGTGGGGGAGGAGACCCTGCTGGTAACCAGAATCTTCTCTTTTCTCCCCACACTGTCTTCTACTATTTCAAAGACAACTTTTGTTATCGCTTGAGCCATTTTATGAGTTGTCTGCATATGCTTTCAAGTGGGTCAATGATGAAATACTTCGCAATCAAAATGGGCGACTTGACCTGGGGACGAATCGTCATTGAGTTGAATGAAAAGTTTGGCGCATAGTCATCTATACATTTACTAATAAAATGATATGTAAATATGTTTTTAACATTTAAGCAAACTCCAGCAATACAAAGGTAACTATAAGCGCAAAAATAAAGTAAGTTCTGTGTCGGCACCTACGGAGACTGTCACGCAGAGAGTCTTTGCCAATGAGCGTCTTACGACTGAGAGTAACAGGTCAGTTCGCACCAATGAATCCATACTTTTACAGAGCAGTTCCCAATATGCAGGTCGATGGCCCCCTAGCGCCCTGCGAAAAGGAAACAGAATTAAAGCTATAAATGGAGCACTAAATTTTCTACTGCTCAAACTAAAAGCACTGTTTCGGACCTTGTAGATCCAAGATCAGACTGCACTCTCTGATCGTAAGCTAGAATGTCGAATTAAAATTCTGTGAGACACTCTGTCCTATAAACAACCTTTAAAAGATTGCAAAATCTGATGAATTTTCCAGAAACAAACAAAACAATGATCATTTTATAAAGCTTGCTAATCAACGGTTTTCTTTTGATGGCTTGCAACAGCGGTTTTCAATGTGTTGCAACAAAGCCGCGGTAATTTCCAAAGAGCGCATCGTCTGCGGATGTCATATTCTTTGAAGAATGCCACCAAGCGGAAGATAACGCCAAAGAGCGAGGATTTACAAAGCCACTACTGTTCTGCTGCTCTGAGGCTTTCGTACGTTTTCATGTTTTGAGCCTTAATAAATATTTCTTTTTATTTTTTCAGAGTCGTCCGCAGCATATTTGTTCCAGAAGATAGCCTACCGAGTTACTATATAGACCAACTTATTGACTTTAAACGGGTAGCCTACAGTACTAAAAGAAGGTTTTCTTAAGTCTGATCTTTATCTACACTGTTTGCAAAAGCAAATATAATAGTGATGTGACATCTTAATATTGAAGTTTAAACTATATGCTGTAAAAACCCAATAGTAGGCTACGAATAAGAAAGGGACGAGAGCGACTGATAGTTAATTCTCTGCAGGTCACATTCAACAAGTTGTAAGTTTTATTTCGACAATAAATTCACAGTTTTAACCAAGCATAAGAGCTTCTCGTTTTTTCTTAAAACTGAAAGCAATATCTAAGCAAAAAATTCCTACCTACCATGAGGTCAAGGGATAACTCACTTGAGTTCATTTCATAAGCCAAAGATTGGTCTGTTGGTGTAGGCCTATGCAGCAGCCGGATTATAATATCTACCCCATTTTAAGACTAGCGAAGCTAGTCTATAGGCATCAAGATTGACCTAGAGTTAAAGTAAACAAAAAAACCCACAGTTGCCAAATACTGCCTCACAGAAAATACTTATCTCTGTTAGAACTCTTAATTCTTTTATATGTGACAATTTTGACAAAAACCACTAAATCTCTACCACTCCAATATGAACATGTCTTACAAAGTAATAAACTGACCAAGATGTCATTTATAAGGTACAAGATCTTTGCTTATATGTAAATTATGTGACCTATGCAAAGCAGAGAATCACTTATTCCTACACCACTGTAACATTATGAATGAATCTATAAATAGATACACCTAGGTAACTTGTGGCAAATCCCTGCTATATTAACCCTCACTGGACAGTGAACCCTTGTCGTTCCTTCAGTCATTCATTATTTAGATCATTGTGCAGAGTTAAACTGTTATGTTAAACTGTTATTCTACGTCTTAAATATTGACCCTTTACCAAACAATCCCAAGCTTTAACGACACTGGGGAAGAATCCCTTTGACCATCATTTTCTCCTTTTCCCACATTGTTTTCGGCCCTTTTGAATCAGGTTTCATCAGTTCAGCCACATTTGGTCTTCAACAGCTTTGAATTTGGACGACTGTAAAATTTTTCGTTTTGTAAAGAGAGATATATTGTTAACTACATTTTGTGCTATTAGATATTGACTGATTAACTGCATGGTGTTTAACGCCGTTTTCAATATTATTTCAGTGATATTGTGGCGGCCAAAGCACATATGCATCCTGTCCTGGATTCTTTTACCAGCACTACTGCGACTCAATGACCTTCAGCGGACAGTGTGGATAAAGATCAGACTGCACAGAGCATGCAGTCTGATCTTGGATCTACACTGTCCGATAAGAGGATATATTTTCTCCAAAATGTAACTTTAATTTAGCAATATTCTGGTGTTTATCATCGGCTTGAAAGTTTTACCTAACATTTTTAGCAGATTAAGAGTTAAACTGATATATAGTTAACCAATAGCACACACGCATAACCCCGGCAACTCAGTCGGTAGCATATAGGACTTGAGAACAGGAGGTCACTGGTTCGATCCCGGACTCGGCAAATTTCTTTCCGAGGATTGATAATAGTCATTGCGACAGGATTCATTTCTCTCTCACGTTTCGACGATGGTTATGTGGGAATGCAGGCAGTGGCCTGGAAAGAATATTGTGCGGAGTACTGGTAAAAGGAACTCCAGGAAAGCATGGATATGTGCACTGGCCACCGCTACATAACTGAAAAAATGTTGAAAACAGGGTTAAACACCATACAAACAATCAATCTTTCAAATTCGCTAGTCTGTCAGTACTTTCAGTACTTTGATATATCATTCGCGCCGGAAAGTCAGACAGTAAAAAAACAAGGGGGGTGCAAAACTTTTTTTGATGTGTATAAATGATAGATAATATCATTAGAATAGGAGAAATGCGTGTAACCAGCATTTTCTCTCTTTTATTTATATTTTTAAACAATATTTTTTTGCTGGGGTTGTCAAATACAGTTGTCCAGAAAAAAAGAAAAGATGCACTCATATTGATTGATCAAAGCATTTCACAGCATGCTTCTTGTCTACAAAAAAAAAAAATCTAACTGAACCTTTTCTCTGTACCAAACAGCACTGTGCTATAAACGTCACGTATGAAAAACGCTTTGAAAAAACATCCGATTGGAAGAGGAGAAATGATGGAAACCATAATTTTTTCCTTTTTCCACAACGTTTTCTACTTTATCGCAGACAAATGCCATCATTGGGGCAATATATAACATGTTGTCTGCGAATGCTTTCAATGCGGGCGTTTCTAATATTTTGTTGTGTGGTAAAGTATTAAAACGCGATATAAAGACACTAAGTGAAAATTCCAGCCATTGGTTCATGTCCGAATATTGGGATTTCAAACTTATTTCCCCTGGAAAATAATGTCACCGTATCGGCACAGTGTAGATTCAAGATCAGACCGCACGTTCTGTATTGTTCTGTATTGCGACTGTCTGATCTTTAGTTTATCATGTCTGTCGGCAGAGCATTCTGAGTCGAGCTGAGCAGCCTACGGGTTGACTTTCAGAACAGCAATTTATGGAACGGTTCAGAGACGGAGAGTGTACGTTTAAGATCAAACTCACTTCTCTGCTATCTAATCTTAATACAGGGATCGTAGGCCTATGTGTTTATAAGATCCCTGCTTAATATGACTGCCTTCCAAATATGCTAGTTTTAAAAGTCGCTATAAAAAATACACACATGCCGGACTTTGAGAAAGAAATAATGAAGTTAACCCTTAGGCTGCTAATTGCTACGCAAGGACCTTCTGCGGACAGTGCAGATCACGATTACACTGCACAAAACGTGCAGTCTAATCTTGGATCTGAAATAATACCTTTGAAAAAGCAAAATAAATAAGTTTTTACTATCGGCTTAAAAGTTTCATTTCACTTATTAAAATGAATTCTCTTGATTGCTGGTTCAAGCGAGAGGACGTTTCCTCGTGTTAGACCTATTTACCGATGCCACGTTCGTTGTCTATAAAGAGGCTTGTTTACATTAGCCCTGTTTGTGACGTCTAGATGAGACCCAATAACACAATTAAACAACAATGAGATCGTCTGCTTAAAAAATAGTTCTACTAAATTAACGTCGGTCACCAATTCATTACAAAAACGTCGATTACCAACATTTGAATGAGATGAAATAGTTATACTTAAAAAATGTACCTTTTCGATTATTTTTTGCAAATTCTAATTTACATTTTACTTATTTCGACGAATCTTTGCGGAGTAATTTGTGTTTATTTACATTTGTAATTCGGCTGCGAGTGTTGTGTTTCTCTTGCCTGTTTAAAGTGCCGATTAATAATTGAGTGCAAAGAAAGAATACTACAGGCAATTTGAGGTAAGTGCAGTCTTTTTCGTTGTATAAAATAACAATTAGGAACATTTCATATTTATGACAAACGGAAAAAATGTGATAACAACCCATCTGAAAGAACACGAAGAATGCGGTATTGTGCATTCACAAACAAAAAACAAATTTGCATAATATTGGGAACAGCGGCAGGAGTAACAAAACATGAATGACTTTCATGTTTTTTGTCAGCATGTGACACGCTTCGATGTAGAGTTTTGTTATTGTGATTTTAAAAACGCATTGGGAGTTTACATTGTTCATACGCTCATTTGATCTACCACGTGTAAAGGTGACAGTAAATACTGAAAACGAAAATAGGTTGAAAACGTGCAACGCGCATCTGCCTTACAATGCGTTATCGTCTGCTAGCAGAGAAAGCACACTATTAATAAGCCTTTAACTCGTATTTAACTGCCAGTTTCATGATTAAATGTACAGAAAATAAAAGAAGAATTTAATATGCGATGGTGTCGGGTTTACTTTGTTTTTAGGTCACATTTCCGCCTTGTTCATGATGCATGACATACATTATATGCAGGTCACCTTTATATGAAGTGAACGTAATATGACCATGATATTGGCAGAGGTATATAATGCCCTAGATGTGATTGATGATAAAGCTTTTGAAATATATTGTGTTGTTTATTTGAGATTTATAACTGCAGTTGTGTAAGAAGAGTAGAGCTGGATCATACTGTACCAAATACTCTACTGTCTGATCTTTTCAGAGGTCTGGATTCACTCTCTCCTGTATTATTGAGAAAGATTCTGTATTGAAAAAATAACTATCTGATCATTAACATCTTACCACACAATCAAGAGTTTTAAAGACCCTGAAGTATCTATAGCTTTTGAAACATTGTGGGTAAAGGAGAAAATGCTGGTAACCAACATTTTCTCCTTTCCCTACAGTGTTTTATACTCTTTTCAAAGACAAATCCCATCATTTGAGTCACATTCACGTTCTTGTTGTTTTAAAAATGCTTTCAATATGGAAAGGTCTAACATTTTATAGTTGGGTATACGGTTAAGATCAACACTTTCCAGTATTTTAGAGATAAATATAGGATCTGACATGAGTTGGCATTTGACATAAAATAAAACATCTAGGAAAAATTTTATAAAGCAAGCCTTTAGCGAGCTTAATAACATTTATCCTTGACAAGTTAAATGACATTTTACGTCAAATCTAAATGAATGTGAATGTCAGATTTGTTTTATCACATAATGATATCTCACAAAGTTTTAGCTCAGAAAATGCAGAACCATCTATAGCTGTATGCCTGGCAATATCTATAAAAAAAACCCCACTCACTTCTATGACTAACGGACAGAATGACATCAAAAATGATGTCACACAATTGTGATTTAAAATGTGTATAAGATTAGAAAATTTGTAATGGGTATATTACACGGAAAGCAAGGGAGGTTTTGAGATACATATAGATCTGTACAGACAAAAGCAGTCTTGAATTTTTGATGTCTGCATTTTGTCTGACTGGAATCTATTGTTATGTTGCACTCTGACGGTTAACCCTTTGCCAGATGACATTTTGGACCCTTCCATATTGATTGAATTTTCAGACAACAATTGGAAAGGGGCACAATTGATGGAATTTGTCTGTGAAGGAGAAGAAAACATTGTTGGAAAATGTGAAAATGCTGATAGCATTAACTTTCTTCTTTTCCCAAAATGTTTTCCTTGGCATTCTATCTCTAGAGTAGTTAAAACCTTCTTCCTCAGGGAATTGTTTGGTTAAGGGTTAACTCTTTACCAGATTATAAAATTTTCAGTTTGTCCAGATTGACTAATTCAGTTAAAAAATGATAAAGTTTGTCTAAAATGATAGTTACCAGTATTTTCTCCTTTTTTCACAATATTTTCAAAAGCATTCTTCCTCAAGGTCTTAAAACTTGGGATTGTTTAGCAGAGGGTAAAGTAAAGTTATTGAATTGAAAGGTGTGGATTTTTTTTTGAGAGAGAGTTTTCCTGCCCCTAGAGTCACAATCACTTAGTCCTGTGCACGGACAGAAAATATCTATATCACTTAGATCTAGTAGGCACTCTGAGAAATAACGAACACAGTGTCTTGAGTTTGAGTTATTTGAACTCTTGCTGGCTATACTTCAGAATGCTAACCGAAAAACTGCTACATAAACAGATATTTCAAGTCAAAAGTAAAAATCCAAAACATGAAATTACTATAAAAGATTTCATGCAGTATTTCAATGCAATTTTCATTAGGGCCTTAGTCATAAAAGCAACGTTGCTCTTACATGCTTCCTTGATCATCTTACGGTATTAGCACAGCAAAAGGATATACATTTAATCCTGTTCTGTACAGGATTATTCAGAGCTTGGACATTTGTCCCATAAGCTTACAGAAATAGTAGGTATCAAATGAATAAAGTTCTCAAATAAAGTTATGAAAGGAACAAAGTGCCTTTAAGATATATTATAATTAAATAAAAAAAAAATTTAGAATCCCTGGTACCAGGACAGAACACCGAAAAGTCATTGTCCACTGACACTTTCACCATAGCTGGATCAACTACAGAGTCAGATCCTTAAATGCCTGGCTCCTGTGACACCACTAAAAACACACCCTCTCAAGAAAGTTTTGGCAGTTGTTGTGGCCTCCAGAACTAAAAGAAAACTATTGATACTCTGCCTTATAGAGGTTCAGATGAGAGCGTTATTATGCACTTCAAATAAAAGTATTCCTTTTGCTCTTTACTCAAGCCTATGTTGTGGTTACTCATTAGAAATTTCTTGCCAAAATAAATATAATCAATATCCAAAGCATAAGATTCGAGAAGAAATAATGTTTTCAGTATTTGATTATTTCTGCTGTCACTTTCCATCTGCTTATTCGGATCTCTGCTACTATTACATCCAAAAGTCAACAAGTCTACTTATGTGATGAATATGTGATGCTTATAAGTTCTGGAAAAACTCTGAACAATATCTGTTGTAGAGATGAAAAATTGTTGACAAAAACATGTACAAAACATGATCATATGAAATTCTTCCATGTATGAAATGAAGACTTTTTTTGTTATTCATGTTATTATGAGTAATTGTTATCCTGCACACTGTTGGAAGTCATTATTGAGCTTGTTCAGTTTTTCTTTGAGTGAACAAAGGCCATTCAAGGGAAAAAAAGCTTTGTTTATTTATGGATGGTATGTTTACTGGGAAGAGGTCAGATATAGCATTGTATGGAATTGATTTTTTCTCTCTGCAGCATTGTCACATGGTTATGTTATTGATACCGGGTGATTGATTGTGTAAATAAAACATGCCAAGGTCTTTTCTCCATAATACACTATTATCTCATATTTTTAGCTGGGCTGTTTTCGAATTATTGCCAGAGCCCTGTTGTCTTTTATATGGTTATCATGCAAAGACTTTGACATTTTCTGATGTCTATGTCTTTACTGCAGATATTTACTTTAATCTCAGGGTTGTTGTTTACTGGCAAAGGGGGAACCCATACCAGTACTAGTAGGGCAGGTAACTCTCAAAATATTTTTGACACAGGTATACCCCTTTTGTAACTGAAGTAGTACTGTTGTTTGGAATTAAACATGACTTGTATATTGGAGTAAAACTCTATGAAAATGGGGCTCAATGCATATGCAAAAAAGTATCGAGCCATTTCAGCCTGTGCAGTCGGCACAGGCTGACCTGGGCCAAAACCTTTTGCTGTTAGTCAATTTTCTGCATGTCAAAGGACCAGTCTACCCCATGATTCATTTGGTTGTCATACAAAATGAATTTTATGGATCCATAGCTATGTGATGACCTGCTTGGTATAATTCATCATGGAGATGCATTAAGCCCCCTTTTGCTAGAGCACAGCTCAGTTCTAAATGCAACTGCAGCCAAGTGTTGGCAACCACATATGCTGTTCTTTTTGCACTTTCCAGTAGAAAAAAATACATAAACCCAGAGTTAACTCTTTACTAAACCACAAAATTCTAGACTTGTCTAACCTGAAAGCTATTGCAGGCAACAAAGTAAATGTGGCCCAAACGACAATTTCTATCATTTAAAGGGTTGGAAACATTGCTGGAAAAGAAGAAAATACTGGTTACTAGTATTAGCATTTTCTTTTTTCCCCATTATACTTTCAGAAGGCTTCTTTCTCAGTGTCACTTGAGAACAGGAGGTCGCTGGTTCGATCCCCGGCTTGGCCAATTTCTTTCCGAGGATTGATGATACTCATTGCGACAGGATTCATTCCTCTCTCACCGCTGACCATTGTTTCGACAATGGTTATGTGGGAAAGCAGCCAGTGGCTTGGAAAGAATATTGTGCGGAGTACTGGTGAAAGAAACTCCAGGAAAGCATGGATAGGTGCACTGGCCACTGCGATATAACTGAAATAATGTTGAAAACGGTGTTAAACACAGATAAAAAAAAAATTCTCAGTGTCATTAAAACACAGGATTGTTTGGTAAAGGGTTTAAGAAGAAGGGAGCATGTATTGGATAAGTCTGCGGACATTTTCAGTCTAGAAATATGACCTAAACAATTTCAATTTCAAGGCTGCTTTTTGTGCAAAATGTCGCTTTGCATTTTTTGTGAAGTCTGATCTTGAACTGTACTGGCTGCAATGGTAACTAAAGTTTTGAAAAGCATTTTTTGGCTTAACCCTTTACCACACAGTCCCGACATTTAACAACCCTGAGGAAGAAGCCTTTTGAAAACATTGTGGGAAAAGGAGAAAATGCTGGTAATCAGCATTTTCTCCTTTTTCCACAATGTTTTCTACTCTTCCTAAAACAAATTTCAATTTTTGAGTCACATGTATTTTGTCGTCTGCAAAAGCTTTCAATTTGGAACAGTCTAAAATTTTGTCATTTGGTAAAGAGTTAAGCTCTTCATCACAAACATGTGTTTGTTTCTGTAATAATGCTTCCTGCGGAGCTTCAGACAAGAGGGAGTCACGGTATTCTAAATCCATTATTTCTCTTCCAAACCCTATGTTGAGGGTACTTATTAGAATCGTCTTGATGAGACAATTCTAATGAGTACCTGTAACATAGGGTTTAGTCAAGAATGATAAATATTTTCAATTTTGAAATCAAAATAACTCCTTTTGGAGCTCTGCAAGTTCCTATTTCCATTAGTGGAACTCTTTAGATTAAAGCCAGGTTTCAGTTTCTTCTGGGACAACCTATATAGATTAATGGCATTAGATATTAATTACAATCAAATGCAAACATGTACATTAACAGAGGCACATTTCACTGCAGTGCAGTGTCTTAAGCTAGCATATTTATTTTAAAATTTTAGGCTTGTGAAAATTCAAAGCTTTTGCAGAAGACAAATGAAATGTTAGTTTCAGCTAATGAAATTTGTGTTTGAGAGGGCAAAGACCATTGTCACCAGCATTTTCCCCTTTTCCCACAATGTTTTCAAAAGGCTCCTTCCTAAGGGTCATTAAAACAGGGGATTGTTGGGTAAAGGGTTAACGTACAGGGCTAGTGATCCAGGAGTCACAAGCTTGAATTCCAGCCCTAGCAAACTATTAGAGGATTGATCAAATGTTTTGCGAAGATTGACGATGGGTTTTTGCTGCAGGATTCCTTTTTTTCGCCACAATCACTGCTGAACATTGTTTTTAATGAATACAAAAAAATTTGTTTTCTAATAAAAGATCCATTTCGAGACATATTCGAACAAAAAACATAAATGCATGGATGGGTGCACTGGCTGCCACAGTATCATGTAAATGATGTTGAGAACCATGTTAATCACCAACCAAAATAAATATTAGGTCGGTTTAGTTTTTTAGCCAATTGTGGGACTCATCTGAAAGTGGTACAACTTTTCCAGAGGAAAATACTTTGCCAGATAGAGGAAAGAATTGTCAAATTAAAAGCAATTCCAGATGAAAAATTTAGTACAGCTCAATTGATAGGACTGGTCTTTGAATGGTTAGAAAACATTGTGGGAAAAGGAAAGAAATGCTATTTTTTCCCAATGGCCTGTTCGAACTTGAGATTGTTTGGTACAGGGTTATAGGCAGAGGATTGATGTGAAATAACGATTGAGATATTGCATTGTAACACAGGCACAGAGGTCTGGGGTTTTTGTGTCTTTTGTCATAACAATTTTATTGTCCATCTTTTGGAGATACGTTTTGAGGTAAATATTAGAACAAGGGTGAAAGTCCTAGGTTTTTGAAACTTGAGGTGAAAATTGGGTTTTGACAGATCACAGCATGTTTGCAGATCTGGGTGACCTATAGCTACTTTGTGTTTCTGACACGCCAGTTTGTTTACCTCACCAAATAAATATTTACTGTTTGATGATACTTCATACTGGTAGATCTTTCATATAACCTGACTCTGCAATTAGCTCTTTAACCCTTCACCACAAATCTGGGGTTTTTAACTCCCAAAAGACAAAGTTTTTGATTAGTCCAAAATAAAACCATTTGCAGATGACAAATTGAATAGGACTCAAATGATTAGATTTGAAATGCTATCATGCCTTGTGGGAGAAGTAGAAAATACTGGTTATTAGCATTGTCTTCTTTTCTCACAATGCTTTCAAATGCTTTCTTCCACAGGGTCAATGAATCAGGGGATTGTTTAGTAAAAGGTTGAAGGATCCTGAAGAAGAAGTCTTTTGAAAACATTCTGAGAAAAGGAGAAAATGCTGGTTTCCAGCATTTTCCCCTTTTTCCCACAATGTTGTATACCCTTTCAAATGCAAATCCAATCATTGTACCGGTAGTCACAATCGAATTGTTGTCTGCAGCTTCTCTTTCAAATTGGACAAGCGTAAAATGTTGTCTAGTTAAAGTAAACTGGAACTATTGGTGATGGTCTCTATTGAATTGAAAATGTTACTTCTCTCTGTTGAGAGTGTTTACACAAGGCTTTCGGTTTCGTGACAAGCTTGTGAACTTCAATATCTGATGAATTTTTCTTATTATATTCGATAAAATTATTCTGTAAATATTTATGAATGTTGCCTGGCTATTGTTTATTTATTGGTAAAAGGAGTAAGCTCCAGTAAATAGAGAGGTAATGAAACATTACAAGGGCTTAAAACTTAATAGCGAAGTTATTTGTCTGGAGAAATAAATAAATAACTACATTTTATTGAGAGGCTCGATTTGTTTACTCATGGATTATGTTTCAAAAAAGCTTTTATATGATTTCCTGTGATCAGAATGTAAACGGCGGTTAAAAATGTTTGCTTTCATATTTAAAAGAAATTGGTTATTTGATAGCCCCCAAAACTCAAAAACTCCTGTCCCAAAATAAATCTGTAAGTTCATTGCAAACAAAGACAAGCAGGTTTCAGGTGTACCCTAATATGTCATTAATTTGTATTTTTTAATTTGACAACTGGGGTGTTTATTTTTCAAAATGTTGGCTTGGGACATTGGTTTATCTTTAATATTAGACTTGGCAAGTTTGAAAGTATTTCCAGACGACAAACTTAAAGTGGCTCAAAGAAGTGGATTTGTCTTGAATGGGTAGAAAAAAACATTGTGGAAAAAAGAAGAAAGTGCTGGTCACCAGTATATTCCCCTCTTCCCACATTGTTTTCAAAATGCCCATGGTCCCAGTACTCAATGTTTCTGTTGTTGTGTAGAAAACAACCAAATAGAGAAACTGTAGACTTTTCCATGAGATGTTAACAAATAGGTTTGAGCCATCCTCAGGCAAAAGTAGACTTAACTCTTTACCACACAATCCCAACCTTTAACGACCCTGTGAAAGAAGCCTTTTGAAAACATTGTGGGAAAAGGAGAAAATGCTGGTAACCAGCATTTTCTCCTTTTCCCACGTTTTCTATCCTTCCCAAAATAAATTTCAATTTTTCATTCACATTTATTTTGTCGTCTGCAAATGCTTTTGATTTGGACCAGTCAAAAATTTTGTCATTTGGTAAAGAGTTAATGCATCTCAGTGATGTATGAAACCATGCAGGTCATCATATTATTATGGATCCATAAAATCCATTTAGTCTGACTATCAACTGAATTGGGAGCTACAATGTTTCTTTGACATGCTGAAAATAAAAAAAAAAAGCAAAAAGTTTCGACCCAGGTCATAGACTGCACAGGCTGATATGGGTCGATACTTTTTTTGCAGATGTGGTAAGCCCCCTATTCAGAGAGCATGGCTCATTTATTATGATTTGTTTCCTTACATGGATATGGCTAACCTCAGACTGAAAAAGAGCTCACTTGGTGAAATATCAGTAAAGTTGTATCATCTTAGCTGCCAGTTTTATTGCTCAAATGTCAGTGTAATTGGTCAGAATCTGTATTCTATGATATGTTTAACCAGGATCATATCTCAAACTCTCAAACAAGTTCAGTTGGGTTACTACAAACTAAGAAAACTGTCATTAGACCAAATCCAAGAAAAGTGTATCAGTAATGAGGCCATTTTCTTTTAATATAACATCTGAATGAAATTTTGTCAAATCTTTGTTTAACTCTTTATCGCACAATCCCGAGTTTTAACAACCCCGAGAGAGACGCCTTTTGAAAACATTGTGGGAAAAGGAGAAAATGCTGGTAACCAGCATTTTCTCCTTTTCCCACAAAATTTCCTACCCTTCCCGAAACAAATTTCAATTTTCTAGCCACACTTATTTTGTCGTCTGCAAATGCTTTGAATTTGGACTAGTCTAAATTTTGTCATTTGGTAAAGAGTTAAATAACATTTCCAACAGGGTATATTGTTGGTTCACTGTGGTTGGAAAACCAGGTCAGTAGTAACTGTTCAAGTCTCAGAAACCTTTGCATCTTTCAGAAGGAAATCCCCATAAAACTTAATTGGAAACTTTGAGTAGTGGTCACTCAGGGTGAAAAACTATAAGTTGCTATGCAAAATCTTAGGGAAAAAGGAAGAAAAGCTTGTAATCAAACTGGAAGGCTTATTCTTCTGCATTTTTTTCATCCCTTTTATTCAAAATGATTGTCTTGATTACACTTAGGTTGAATTAAAACTCCAATCACCCTGGGTATACAACAATCTCAGCCGAGAACAACAGTAGCGTACAGAATAGGGAATCACAGGTTCGAATCCCCAGCTCTGCCAATTTCTTTCCAAGGATTGATGATATTCATTGCCACATGACTCATTCCTCTCTCACAGCTGATTACTTTTTATGCCCCCCACCTACGAAGTAGAGGCGGGGTATACTGGTTTCACCATGTCTATCTGTCTGTCTGTCAGTCTGTTCATCTGTCCATCTGTCTGTCAGTCTGTCTGTCTGTCTGTCTGTCTGTCAATCTGTCTATCTTTTCGTTTCCGTACTCTAATTTAAAAGCTGTTTAACCTAGGACCCTGAAATTGTATACAAGGGTTGTTCATGACTCAAGGAGATGCCCTAATGTTTTTGGGTCACATGGATCAAAGGTCAAGGTCAAGGGTGAACTTAGTTTAAAAATTGTTTGTGTGCTCTAACTCAAAAGCTGTTCAGCCTAGGACCCTAAACTTTATAGAAATGTTGCTCATGGCCCAAGGAGGTGCCCTATTGTTTTTGGGTTGCATGGCCAAAGGTCAAGGTCATAAGTGAACTTCGTTTGAAAATCGTTTCCGTGCTCTAACTAAAAGTCTTTGGACCTAGGACCTTGAAACTTAACACAAATGTTGCTCATGACCCAAGCGGGGGTGCCCTATTGTTTTTTGGGTCACATGGGTCAAAGGTCAAGGGGGAACTTTGTTCGAAAATTGTTTCCATACTCTAACTCGAGAGCCATTTAAGCTGGGACCCTGAAACTTTATACAAGTGTTGATCATGACCCAAGGAGGTGCCCTATTGTTTTTAGGTTGCATGGGTCAAAGGTCAGGACCAGGGGTGAACTTTGTTTGAAAATTATTTCTGTGCTCTAACTCAAAAGCCATTGACCTTGGAACCTGCAACTTTATACAAGTGTTGCTCATGGCCCAAGGAGGTACCCTATTGTTTTTGGGTTGCATAGGTCAGAGATCAAGATCAAAGAGAGATTTGTTAGAAAATTCTTTCCATGCTCTTACTCATATGGATCAAAGGTCAGTGTTTGGAGTGAACTTTGTTTTGAAAATCATTTCTGTTCTCTGATTGTGCTGATTCAGTGACAAAGTGCTGTTGGGAGGTATTGTCGCTTTGCAACAGTTCTAGTTCAACAATGGTTATGTGGGAAAGCAGCCAGAGGCTTGGGAAGAGTATTGTGCGAAATACTAGTAATCAAAACTCCAGAAAAGCATAGATGATTTACTGACCACTGCAATATAACTGATGTAATGTGGAAAACAGTGTTACACACCATATAATCAATCAATCAATCAACCAACCAGCCAACCAATTAACAAATCAATCAACCAACCAACAAGATGAATCTGAAGAAAACCTTGTAAGGGGCCTTTCGTGCCCCAAACTTTGACAAAACCTATATAAAACAGTCTCATGATTTAACCTGTTACCAAACAATCCTATCTTTTAAATGCCTTTAAGAAGAAGGCTTTTGAAAAATTTTGTTGGAAAAGGAGAAAATGCAGATACTTTTCTTGCTGACTCTACCTTTCAAGGACAGACCCAGTGGTGTAAGCCACATTTACTTTGGTCCTCTATGAAAACTTTCAAATTAGACTTAGTCTCAAATTCTCTCATATAGTAAAGGGTTAAAGAATCTGAGGAAGAAGGCTTTTGAAAGGAGAAATGCTGAATACAGGCATTGTCCTCTTTTCTGAAAATGTTTTCTACCTTTTCAAACACAAATCTAAATTGAGTCGTAATTTGATTTGTTGCCGCCAAATGCTTTCAGTCTGAAAAGTCTTTAATTTTGCAGTTTGGTTAAGGGTTAGATAGGTACATGTACATGCAGATTTAGGCAAAAACTGCATGTCAGATAGGCCTAGTTGTAAAATTTGATGTTATTAGATTTTGTTTTGCCTCAAGCACAGATGTTTCAGTAGTTGAAATATCGTTTAACAGGTTTTATGAATCAATTTTTGTCAAGCCCACTTGCGGTGAGCTAAACATAGTAGTCACAACTTCGCTCTGGTATATGTATGTCAGCGCATTAGAGCTTGCGTGTATGCGTCCATCCTGATTTGTCAGCACCAGAACATCTACATTAATGGATGGATTTCAAAATAATTTTCTCACAATTGTTCTCCTTTATGAGTAGAGTGCCTTTTGAACTATTTGTTTAAATAGGGATAAGAAGTGCCTTTTGAAATATTTGTTCAAGTAGGTCCAAGGTAAAGGTCACACTTGAAGGTCAGTTGATAAAATTGTCATAAATGGAGCTTCTATAAGCCATAACTTCTATATTTATGGATTTATGTAAAGGTAATTTGGCGCAATTGTTTTTCCTTACCACTGAAGTTCCGTTTGTATCATTTGTTAAGGTAGATTCAAGGTCAAGGTCACACTTAAAGGTCAAATGATAAAAATGCAATATAAAGAGCGTGGCCGAGCTACAACTTCTACATGTATCTATTGATGGATTTACAAATAATTTCATACAAGTGTTCTCCTTTACCAGTAAAAGTGCCATTTGAATCATTTGTTTCGTTAGGTCCAAGTTCAAGGTCAAACTGAAAGGTCAAATGATAAAATTGTCATTAATAAAGCATTCAGGGTTTTCCTTAGGCAACAAAAATAGGGGGTCATTGTGACCCCCCTTGTCGTAAATGGGGTCATTCTGGACTTTGAGGGGGTCACAAAAAATGTAATCAGGTTAAACATTAAAGACTACTATGTATGAACCAATGTGTGTTTTTGTGTTTCTTATTCATCCCAAAGCTTTACATAACCTATTTATGAATTATTGAATGACGTAAGATACATTGTAACAGTAGGGATTCTCTGTATAGAGGGGCTTACAGTCTAGATGACGTCTTTTCATAGAGTATCTTGAGTATGCTTTAGTTAAAGTCTGGTCTTACCAGGCAAAAATACTCTAGCTGCAAACAAGCTGTCATTTATTTACGTAATATCAATCTTTCAAGGGCATCAATGTGACCATAGTGTTTTGGTGATGCACATTAGAGTTGAATTGCAAGTTTGTGCAGCCACTCCCTGTGGTAAAATGGTTATTGTGTTTTTAGCTCCACTGGCCGAAGGCCAGCGGGCTTATGTCATGGCCCGGTGTCCGTATTGCGTCCGTCCGTCCGTGCGTGCGTGCGTGCGTCCGTCCGTTCATGTGTTAACTTTTATTTCAAACATCTTCTTCTCTGAAACTACCCATCCAATTTTTATGAAACTTCACAGAAATGATCCTGCCATGGTCCTCTTCAGAATTTCTTGAAAGAATTTGATTCCTTCAAAAACTCTGGTTGCCATGGCAACAAAACTGAAAAATATTGGAAATCTTTAAAAATCTTCTTGTCTGAAACCATAAGGCATAGGGCTACCAAATTTGGCATGTAGCTTTATGTAGTAGACCTCTATCAAGTTTCTTGAAATTATAGCCCTTGGGTCAAAATTGGCTCTGCTCCAGGGGTCACAAGTTTTACATAGGCTTATATAGAGAAAACTTTAAAAATCTTCTTGTCTGAAACCATAAGGCATAGGGCTACCAAATTTGGCATGTAGCTTTATGTGGTAAACCTCTACCATGTTTCTTGAAATTATAGCCCTGGGGTCAAAATTGGCTCTGCCCCAGGGGTCACAAGTTTTACATAGGCTTATATAGAGAAAACTTTAAAAATCTTCCTGTACCTAGCCATAAGGCCTAGAGCTACCAGATTTTGCATTTAGTTTGATCTAGTTGGGGTCTACCAAAAGTGCCCAAATTATAGTCCTGGGGTCAATTTGGCCTCATGCTGGGCGGGGGGGAGAGGGGGGTTCCACAAGATTTACATAGGCTTACATAGGGAAAAACTTTTAAATCTTGGTGTACACAACCATAAGGCTTAGGCTACCAAATTTTGCATAATTATAGCATTATCTAGTGGACAACTACAAAGAGAGCCCAAGTTACAGCCCTAGGATCAAGTTTGGCCCTGCACCAGGGGTCACAAGTTTTACATGGGTTTATGGAGTGAAAAGTTCAGAAACCATCTTGTTACTACCCATAAGGCCAAGAACTCCAAAAGTTGGCATGTTATTCTTCTAATACACATATTCCCCATTTAGTCTGACTGTAGCCCTGGGGTCAAAGTTTTATAAGGGCTTATATAGTGAAGACTTCTCTTCATGGTTTATATTTATAAGCCAGTGGAGCAATACAGGGCCATCATGGCCCTCTTGTGTTTTTGTCACAGGAATCAACAGTTTAATTGACACAAATACCTTGTTGTTGGCCTGATTTGATAACCTCTATTTTGTTTGTGTTTCTTAAATAGAGAGTATCCATCTGACAAAAAACTGTTTTCACCAATTAAACGGCCGAGTCCTGTGTTTTGATACGCAGGTCGTGTTTATGCCGCCATTTTCGATGAACACTTAAGCATAGATCTGTGTCTTTAGCCAAATTTCAGTAGACCCTCGGGGCCTTGAAATGTTTTTCTCGTTACTCAAACGAGGCGGTCATCATCCGATCATTGTTCAAGGTCTCTTTTCCTTGCAGACAGCAAGAATGAAGCCAGTTTTGACTGAGCCATATTGTTTTCATTAGAGATCGACTGGTTTAGTTTAGAAAAGTGTAAAGACCGACAGCATTCTCGTAAAATTGATACACAGTCTAGTGTTTCATCCCATTTTCGTCTCATTCTTAAGCTTTCTTTTGTATTTGCGATGTAACATTGTCGGTAGCAAAGACGGTCATAATGTAACCTTTATTGTATTTGTGCGTCCACAGTGACGCACTATTGAAAAAAATACGGGTCATTTTCCTTAAAAATGCTTCAAAGTGTACAAAATCGTACCTCAAGGAAAACCCTGGAGCATGTCAGTCATTTTAGATGGATTTCAAAATAATTTGTCACAATTATTATCCTGTACAAGTAGATTTACTATTTAAAATATTCAATATATAGGTTCAAGGCCAAGGTCACACATTTAGGTGAGAGGACAGAATTATCATAAATAGATCTTGACCGAGCCATAACTTGTACACATATGAATGGATTTCGAAATAAATTTGCACAATACTCCTTCTTTTTGAGTAGATGTGCCATTCTAAAACTTTGCTCAGGTACGTCCAAGGTCAGTTCACGCTTGACGGTCTAATGATAACATTTTTGACAACTCCATCCTGAACGAGTAGTAAGTGTCTCTCTGAATTACTCACTTCAGCAGTTTCAAGGTCATAGTCATACTTGAAAGTCATAGGTTAAGCTTCTTGTTCATAGTAGGGAATACTCTTAAACTCATGCAAATTTGAAAACAAAGGGGTCTGAAATAAGATGTAGGTGCATAGAGTAATTGGTTACTTTTTTGCCAAGAGCAGCATATGAGGTTCTTTACTAATGTCCCCTGGCCATGTTCTAGTTGAATTAAATGAGCCCAGAAAACAGTTCCAGAGAAAATGAGTAATGGTTTGTAATGAGGAATAATAATGTTCCTTTAGCACAATATTTCCAGGAGTTTGAGGAGTTTGGTGCTTCATGGACGTAAACATTTTATTATACCTCAGCTCACACAATGAGGAGTGTGCTTGAATCAAGTTGTCTGTCTGTACATGATATTTTGTTACCTCCTCTCCACCTACAGTTTTCAACCAGTTTGGCTTAAAATTCTATGGAAGTCATCCTACTGTTGGGGACATATTTACCTTCAGTTTTCTCAATGATTGGTTGACTGTTACCAGAGTTATGGCCTTTTGAATTTTCTATTCGGATCCAGTGACAAGGCAACAGATGGAAGTATTTGTTGGCCAGCAATAGCTCTAGTTTTGAGAAGGCTAATTTTGTCTTGGATCTTCACCAGATGTAAAATTTAATTTTAATGAATAGTCTTTCTTTCAACAGTATTTTGGGGAAGTGGGATATTGTAGTTGTATTATTGTCTTCCACTAAACAATCATTGTCTTTCACCAAACTGTCTGGAAAACAAACAGGAAACTTAAGCCAGGTTCAAAATAGCAATCTGTCGTAACATCAAGATGATGGGTTAAAGATTGTTTATTGAATTATTGAAGAAAACCTTTTGAATAAAATGATTAAAACAATGTTGATAAAAACAAACTGAAGTTGTTCTTGTTTTGTACTAAATTTGTGTCCATATTACATTTAAGATGTTTTTTTTTTGTTTATATATCACTTCAGGAATGAGCTCATTTCTCTGTAACATCTGGTATTATATCCTACTTACAACCATTTTCATGACTTACAATCTTTTAAAGTCTTATGAAACAGAGTTTCACAAAAACAACTACAGTCGAACTTCGGTGGCTCGAACATGGGTAATTTCGAATACCAAGAAAGCTTGGACAACAATCTCAGTCCCGGCAAAATCACTTCCCACCTCGGAAAGCTCGCACAACCCTTAATTCGAACCTTCGAACACATATCACGGTCCCGTCATTCATTTTCCTATGTATTTTACCTCTCAGAAGTCGAACAAAGGGTTGGTCAATAGTTATTCGTTGGGTTTCACACCTATATTTGTCAATTGGATACACCGGTAATCATCTGTCAAATAATGGATATGGTGCATATTTTTAACACTTACTGTAAAATATTCACACACTTGCTCAAGGTGTCAATTAGGGATGTCTCATAGTGAAAGAATAATTGCTTTGTCTTTAGCTTTTGTTTTTCAATGTTGTTGAGATGAATTAGTGGGACAAGTCATTTTTATAACGCTATAAATGTATGAAGAGTGTTGCTTTTCAACAGATCAGGTTTTATTTATTGCAATTTTGATCCTTATACGCACATGTAGCATTGTGAGTTATAATTAGAACATAAACAAGATGATGTTTGGCACTCAATATCTGCATATATGTTTCCTTTTTCTAGGGCTATATTTTGTTTTGCTGATAAAATGACTTTTAGATATGTACCAAGTAAATGACCTCAGTAATCAGCCGTTTAATTGGTGAAAATAGCTGGTTGTTGGCCCAAATGGATACTCTCGATTAAAAGAAATCATTAATTAGGGGTATCGATTTCGGCTTAGAACAAACTATTTTGGCCAATTAGACGGCCGATTGCTGTAAAAGGACGAAGGTATGTGGTGCGTTCTGTGTGATATTTCCAAGTTCAAAAGTTATAAAGATGCAATAATGTAACATGTAACTTGTCTATTGACCACTATGGAATTTGATATATAAATACTGATATTTCAGACAAATTACCCAACCCCAAAGGTATTTATTGTTGTAAGGAGAAATGCTGGTAACCATGATTTCTTTTCCAACAAAGTTTTCTCTTCTTGCAGAGGCCAATTTCTTTCCGAGGATTGATGGTAGTCATTGCAACAGGATTCATTCCTCTCTCACTGCTGACCATTGTTTCTACGATGGTTATGTGGGAAAGCAGCCAGTGGCTTGCAAAGAATATTGAGCGGAGTACTGGTAAATGAAACTCCAAGAAAGCATGGATAGGTGCATTGGCCGCCGTGATATAACTGAAATAATGTTGAAAACTGCATTAAACACCATACAATCGATCAATCACTCAATCAATTAATCAGTCAATCAATCAATCAATCAATCTTCTTGCAGAGACAAATCCCATGATTGAAGCAATAACAAATTACTCAAGGAGGCACAATAGGTAAAAGACCTCGGGATTTTCATAGAATTCATAAATTCTGGAACTTAAAAAGTTTATAAGTATCCCCTTATTCTAAAAATATGTTTTAATGCACAGGTTCTAGAACCCTGCAGTATCAAAAATTTAGGTTCAAGAACATTGCAAGTTCAAGAACCTATTTGTTGTAGAACTTCATCTGTTAAAGAACTGTAAAGATTTACAAACATAAGGTCTTAAATTTCATCTCTTCAAGAAAAAAAGTAACATATGTTCATGAAATAAATTTCTTGAGGTTCAAGAATGGTTCATAAAGTTCTTAAATAGTTTAAGATCAAATGTAAGTTCTTTTCTCATGGAGGCAGGGATAAGGTTTTTTGTTATAGATTGAGTAACAGATACCAAAATACTAGGTGTGTGATGCAGGGCTATCAAGGCCCTCTTTGTTCATCTTGGTTTATTGTAACACTTGTACTACATTTTAACCATTTTAAAACAAGCACATTTTTATGACTCAGAGGAATAAGGCTTTTGAAAACATTGTGGAAAAAGGAGAAAATGATAACAAGAAAAATTTCATTATTTTGGCCACTTTTAATTCATCCTATAGATGTGAATTCTTTCAGTTTGTATCAGTCTATAATTAAAACCTCTGATAAAAAGAAAGTGCTTATATTGCCAAGAGCAATTTCAGCTGTCTTTGTTGGTAGTATAGATCTAAGATAAGAATCCAGATAATAAAAAATCATCTAGTCTGATCTTGGACATTTACAGTCCACTATTTTGTGAAATAGTTCTTGCCAAAATACAATATGTGTTGTCGAAACTATTTTACAGTCTAAGATATTTTAAATGAAAGGCTTGATATTAGATTATGATACAATGAACCAAAATAGAACCTTTTTAAAGTTTGTGCGAAATTTTCAAGGTTACCTTTGAGATGGACACCCATCTACACTTGTGGTGATTTGTAAAATTGCTATAGTTTGCAAAATTAGTCAGTTAATCCCTGGATGACAGCGGATTTGGATTATTTAACTCAAAGTTCAAGTTCCCCATGCATGTAAGGGATCACCCTCGTTAAGTATTACCATTCATCACCCCTGGGACATTCAATTGCGAAACCGTCGTTTCTATGAATATTCGTAAGATTGCAAATTACACCCAATAGCCAATCAAATTGTCGATGATATAATAATACTCTCTTGTAGTGAAGGATAATCACATTTCTTGCATTGTTATGAATAAACCAGGTAAAACCCACATCATTATCAACGAATATGGCGGCCTCCGGAGGGCCTTCCTTCTGTGGCATTTGCCTTACGACAATCCAGGGCAGACATTACAAATCCTTGTATACAAAGGCAAACATTCAGAAATACAGCGTGCTGTTGCAGTCCATAGGGGTGTGTAGCAGGGGTAATGTCAGCCTCGTTGACCCAGTTCCGATGAATTCCGTAAACTACATTTATCGATTTGATTGCTTGTAGACGAGGTAAAAATAGAAATGATGGCATGTGGTTGATAAAAATAGATTAAATTTTCTCACTGAAAAACTGAGATTACCAATCAAAATGCCTGATGAATAATTCATGAGAACGAGAAAACATACGCAAGATAACCCAGGGGCGATGAATGTAGTTTACGGAATACATAGGAACTGGGTCAATGAGGATGGTAAGGGATGGACATATCCAAGTATTGGATATTGAATTTTGCACAGACTATACCAAAATTTTGCTAGTGTGGTAAACCTACCGAAAGAAATCTAAGACATTTTTACTAGAAATTTCAATGCCAATAATTCCAGAAAATTTATGTAAGACTGTGCCATTGGCATGTTAGAGGCTGGGCATCCTACTGCATAGGTTGCAGCTTGCTGGTTGCAGCTTGTATAAATTCATCAGTTTAAGCAGTCAGGAGCCTTGGGCAGACCATGTGTACAAGAGACGAGACTTACAGCAGAGCAGCATACTGCACAGCACAACTCGGCCCAAGACCGCTATATATTGAACATGCAACTCCAAGAATGCTTCAAACAGCAACAGCTTCTGTTATCAGGGGATCTTGCAACAAGCAGATTTCAGCCCATACATTGCGGGATTGTTTAGCTTTTAAGAGTTAGCACAGATGTCGCTGGTGCATCTGCTTGGTTTTGACGTGCCGTCATTGCAATAATGTACATGTATATGGATTTGAGTTCTTTGGACACAAATGTTTCAATAAATTATAACTAAATACAGCACCATGCAAGTAGAAAAGGGTTGAAAACAAGCAAATAACGAAAGCCATAAAGATGTCAAAAGTAGATAAAAAACAAAGAACAAGATGCGTTTTACTTCTAAAAATATTCAGGAATGTACAGAAAAGTTATTTTAGTGTCAATACAATCATGTAAATGTTCACAAATGGTGCTGTGTGACTATTGTGACATTGAAAGGGCCGAAGAAGGAGAGTGAACTGTCAAAAGTTTAGAAAGGGGCTTATGAAAAATAAAAAGGAAAGAGTAGCAGAGACTTTTCTCATTACCATTGGCTATGACACATAAATAAATAATGATAATTTATCTACACACCCAATGATATTAACCTGTAATTGTCATAGTTATATGCTTGAAAACAAACCAATGATATCCATGTAAACCCGAAATATGACATCACCATAAGAAGATAGGAAAAGTTGTGTGATCAAACAGTTTTTACTCCGTGGCAAAGAGATATGGAAAAAGCTGATACTATAAATAGATAGACATGAAAAGTGGTTAGACATTAGACATCATCTGATTACAATCACTTTGAACTGTCCTTTTAGCATCAACAATGACTTTGAACAGTATGTTTTCCCCTTTGCTGCAAACAGTTGTTGTCAGGAGATAAAATCATTTGTTTAACTCTTTACCACACAATGACCCCCAAGAACAAGGCCTTTTGAGAATATTGTGGGTAACCAGCATTTTCTCCTTTTCCCACAATGTTTTCTACCCTATCAAAGACAGAAATTATCATTTTAGCAACATGTAATTTGTTGTCTGCAAATGCTTTCAGTTTGGTTCAGTCTAAAATTTTGTCATTTGGTAAAGAGTTCGTAAGGAATAAAATACTGCTGTGATTTTTTGCTCCACTGGCCAAAGGCCAGCGGGCTTATGTTATGGCCTTGTGTCCATCGTGCATCCATGTGTGTGTGTGTGTGTGTGTGTGCGTGTGCATGCATGCGTGCATCCGTTAACTTTTATTTCAAACATCTTCTCTGGAACTACCCATCGGATTTTAAGGAAACTTCACAGAAATGATCCTGGCATGGCCTTCAGAAACTCTTCAAAGAATTTGATTCCTATCAAAATTGTGGTTGCCATGGCTACAAAACTGAAAAATATTGGACATTTTTAAAAATCTTCTTGTCCAAAACCATAAGGCCTGGGGTTACCAAATTTGGCATGTACCTTCATCTAATAGACCTCTACAAAAACTCTTCAAATTATAGCCCCAGGGTCAAAATTGGCCCTGCCCTAGGGGTCACAAGTCTTAAATAGGTTTATATAGTGAAAGCTTTAAATATCTTCTTGTTCTAAACCATATGGCCCAGAGCTACCAAATTTAGCATGTAGCTTCATCTAATGGACTTCAAAAATCTTCATATCATAGCTTCAGAGTCAAAATTGGCCCCGACCCTAGCGATACCAAATTTTGCATGTAGCCTCACCTATTATAGACCTTTACAAAAACCATTCAAATTATAGCCCCTTGGTCAAAATTGGCCCTGCCCCGGGGGGGTCACAAGTTTTACATAGGTTTCTATAGTGAAAACTTTAAAATATCTTCTTGTCCTAAAACCATATGGCCTAGGGCTATTAAATTTTGCATGTAGCTTCATCTAATGGACCTCTACCAAAAACTGTGGTCATAATTGGCCCTAACCTGCAGGTCACAAGTTTCACATGAGCTAATACAGTGAAAACTTTAAAAGTCTTCTTGTCCTAAACCATATGGCCTTATACCAATTATAGCCCTGGTGTCAAAACTTGTCAAGTGGAGCAATACAGGGCCATCATGGCCCTCTTGTTATAAAATGAAATATTAGATAAGATAAAAGGGATGAGGAGGAATGGTCCAAACAAAAAGCTCAAACTTTTCATCATTAACGTCTCATCATCAAATCAGTGTCAGTTCTTTCTCAAATTCATATTGTAGTAGAAATCCCATGTGGTAATTGTCATAGATTGTAAATGTTGCAACACCAGTGCTCCGGCCAGCAGAAGTCCTTTGCTTACAAAGGTGTGCAAGCAATAGTACACAGTGAGAAAATATTGTTCTCGAATTTACAATCAATTTAAAAAAACAAAATGATGACGGGGACCAACACATTTAATAATGGGATCATCCACACTCAAAATTATGTATCTGCTGTTGGTGCAATGTAGTGAATGTAGTTAAGTTTTTTGCCACTACTATGGAAACTCATCAAGAAATCCGAGGTTCTTGGATGTTTAAGACTCGAAATATTGAGATTCTACTGTATATTTTTTGGCCACCATAATTATGGGCAACACCTCAAGAAGGCTGTCAGTTGTCTAATGGCGGGGGTGGGGGTGGGGGGGGTAGTGCTGCAAGGTACAGGTCAAAACCCATATCTCCTACTTCTTTAACCTGCTTGGTGTTTTGGCCACCATTATGGGGGGGGGGGGGGGCGGGGCGGGGTGTAGTGGCAAGGTATAGGTCAAAACCCATATCTCCTAGTTCTTTAACCTGCTTGGTGTAGTAGCTTCTCATCTGAAAGACTGCATCAACATCTGTAAGTATTTGTTGGCTGGCCATTGGAATTGAACCCATACCTTCAAATGTTAATTAAAATCTTGTGTTTAATAACTTGAGTTATTCCAGCTGACATAAACATTTTTGAACTCTTTCAAAACTTTTATTAGGAGGGACACTTTTTAAGTTCGTAGAGTAAGCCTATAACTTTTTAACGCGATTATGAAGTTGCACGATTTTTTACACAGAACTTGCGTAATCATTCCTCTCTCGAACGGTGTCACGGTATGCGGCGCACGAGGTCCACGTTTGCGCTGCGCTGGGTATTTTCAACACGTGGTTTTATACACTATAGTAAAATATAGCGTTCAATATGGATGGGAAAAATCTCTAAACAGAGGGTATATTGTAAGATTCGAGCACAGCTCGGGTTTCCGCCAACAGAAATTCATGCTGATTTGCAAAAAGTTTATGGGAATGGTGCTTTAAAATATGCTACAGTTTGCAAGTGGGTACGTCGTTTTAATGATGGTCGGGAGTCAATTGAAAATGACCCTCGGGTGGGTAGGCCGGTTTCCGTTTTGACGGAAAAGAACGTTGCTACTGTGAAAACGTTAATTGAGGAAGACGCACGTTATACTGTGCAAGAGATAGAAGAATTAAGTGGCAATCATTTGTCAAGTGTTTTGAAGATCTTACGTGAACGACTTGGGCTACGTAAGATCTGCGCGCGCTGGATGCCCCATTTGCTCACTGACGAGCAGAAACAAAGTCGGGTTAGACTTGCATCGCAAGTTATAGAAAAATATGATAAATGTGACCCACGTCGTTTGGAAGAGATAGTTACAGGTGATGAAACCTGGATCTATCATTTTCAACCCGATTCTAAGGCTAAAAATAAGGTTTGGGTTTCATCTGAGGGCGACAGACCTGTCATTGCGCGCCGTTGCAAAACATCAAATCGCATGTTGTATGCGATATTCTTTGATTCGAAAGGTCCAGTCCTTCAAATTCCAGTCCCGAAAGGTAGTTCTGTCACTGGAAAGTTTTACAGAGAAAGTGTTCTTACTCAACTTGTTGATTTCTATCAGAAACGCAGACCGCCACCGGTGTCCGCGGCATCAAATTACTCCATGATAACGCACCGGTCCATAAATCCGCTACGGTACAGGAATATCTGAAAGAATCTGGGCTCGATGTCTTAGATCATCCCCCATACAGCCCTGACCTGCCCCCCTGTGACTTTTGGTTGTTCCCAAGACTAAAGGAAATGCTGGCAGGGCACCGTTTTGAATCCTGTTGTGGTATAGGCAGTGCGGTCTACCAGTGTCTGCAACATATACCTAAAGAGGACTACCGGGCGGCGTTCCGGAAATGGGTAGATCGGTGTAAAATGTGTGTGGAGGCAGACGGGGCATATTTCGAAGGTCTTAGATAAATAAAATTTTGATATTTCAAGCGGTTTTAGAAAGACCGCCCTACTCTATGAACTTAAAAAGTGTCCCTCGTAACTACTGATTGACAAAGATTCTTAAGTTTATGAAAATTAGACAGTCACAGAAAACAGTTTAAGTGGGTCATTAGGCCAGTGTCATGGAACATGAATGTAGAGTCATGTCGGAAATAACACTTAGTCTATATCTGGCTAATAATGAATTAAAAATAAAAATAGGAGAAAACATTAATTCATTGTTACCATACACTTTCTTTCATTTGCATGAGAGGCAATTGGAGACTTCCTGTTGATGGCATTCCTTTAGAGCAATGAGCACAACTTTAGTTGCTTTTGGCTACAACGTAGACCAAAGATCAGTTTTGACAAAATGAGCAGTCTGATCTTGGATGTATGCTGTCTGTTAATTTAAAACATAATCTGGCCAAGATATAATTGAAGTTGCTAATTTAAGGCCTTTTTCCTCAATGAAAATGTCCATTAAATTTATTTAGCACTCTAAGGGTATAGAAAAAAATGTTTGTATGGTTTGTGGCAGTAATAAAATCTTACAGGTTATGTAAAGGCACAATACTTGTCAAAGCTTTATGATAATAGACATTAATTAATATACAAGTAAACTTGTTTAACCCTTAGTGTAGTAGACAGTGGTATTGGACTATTTGTTGATTATTTTTGATTATGGAAATTTATTAGAATTCATAAGTTGAAGAAAAGAGTTGATTCTTTATAGTGCTATATAATTTTTCTTCTAGAGATAGCTTTCTACTCTTTTAACAGACTACAAATTTTCGGGCATATCCAATCATAATTAACAAATTTGCATTTGACAATTGTGTGGCTGAAAATGGGGTATTGTCTTTGATAGGGTTGAAAACATTGTGGAAAAGGGGAAAAATGTTGGTTGCCGGTATTCTCCCGTTTCTGCCCTATATTGTTATCAAAAGGTTTTTGCCTCAGTGTTGTAAATACACAAGATTGTTGGCAAAGGTTAATCTTTTGAAATTTTGAATATCATATTTCTGTTTTTTAGTTGTTTGAAACATTTAACTTCTGCTTGAAATACTGAAGCTTTTTGCCACTCTTGCACATTTCTTTTTATTTAACCCTTTTCCATATGGCAAAATTTTGAAATTGTTGATTTTAAAAGCATTTTCAAACAACATTAAGAAATGTGACTAAATGATTGGTGTTATCATCGTACAGGTAGAAAACATTGTTGGAAAAGGAGAAATTTTGGTTACCAGCATTTTTCCTTTTCCCGCAATGTTTCCAGAAGTCTTCTTCCTCAGGGTGGTTAAACCTCAGAATTGTTTGATAAAGGGTTAATCAGTAGAGCTCAGAATAAATTTAATAGCATTTTCAGTTCAAAGGTGAGACCCAAAATATTTTAGTTTCAACATTGCTTATGTACAGAATGTCTCAGCAAAGCAGACCGTGTGGATCAAAGATCAGACTGCATATTTTATGATTGTTATGGCTTACATGGCACGAAAAGGAACAGTTACAAGCTGTTGCTACTTTTCCTATAATATTTTAACCTTTTACCACACAATCCTGAGTTTTAACGACCCTGAGGAAGAAATCTTTAGAAAACATGGTGAGAAAAAGAGAAAATGCTGGTAACCAGCATTTTCTCCTTTTCTCACAATGTTTTCCACTCAATTATAGGAAAGTTTCATTTGATTTGTCATCTGCAAATGCTTTGATTTGGACAAGTCTAACATTTTGTAGAGTGGTAAAGAGTTAAAAGATGGACACTGCAAGGTTATTGAAAAGTGCATTTTGATACTTTACCAGAATATTTTTTTGGATCATGAGGTCAAAATAAACTGGAAAACTGCATTGTGACATATTAGTAGCCATATTTTTTTCTTTTCCCATGATGTATTACCCTTTCATAGACATACCTCATCATTTGAGTAACATTTAATTTGTCCTTTGCATATGCATATGAGCCATGCTCTGTGAAAAGGGGGCTTAATACATCTGCAAATAGTATCGACCAAGGTCAGCCTACACATGCAGTCTCCACAGGCTGACCTGGGCATAAACTTTTTTGCTATCAGTCGATTTTGTGCTGTCAAAGGACCACTATACCTCCATATTCAGTCGCGTGTTAGACAAAGTGGATTTTAACTCTTTACCACACAATCCCAACTTTTAACAACCCTGAGGAAGAAACCTTTTGAAAACATTGTGGGAAAAGGAGAAAATGCTGGTAAACCAGCAGATTTTTCACAATGTTTTCTACCATATTAAAGGCAAAATTCCTCATTCAAGTCACATTTAAATTGTCATCTGCAAATGCTCTCAATTTGGACTGGTCTACGTTTTTCTCATGTGGTAAAGAGTTAAGGATATCTTATCATATGAATTGTCTTGCTTGGTACAATGCATCATGGAGATGTATTAAGCCCCCTTTTCACAGAGCATGGCTCATTATTTCAATGTGGATGAATCTAGAATTTAATTGTCTAGAGCAGAATATGGTGAGTGCAAGAACCTATTAACTCTTTACCAAACGACACAATTGTAGACTTGTCCAAGTGAAGAGCATTTCCATTTGCAGACGACAAAATTAAATGTGACTGAAATGATAGAACTTGTCTTTGATAGGTTAGAAAACATTGTGGGAAAAGGAGAACCAGCATTTCTTTCTTTTCCCACAATGTTTTCAAAAGCATTTCTCTCAGGGTTGTTAAAACTTGGGATTGTCTGGTAAAGAGTTAAACTATAGCAGAGCAACAAAAAGGAAATCAAACATTTTTAGTTGGCAAAAGAACTAGTTTTTAGTCGGTGAAAAAGTAAAAATTACAATATTAAGGCTCTTTTCTGTCATAATATCTGGTGAATTATCAAAGGCCGTGCAGATCTAAGATCAGATTTCATGTGCAGCGTAGCCTGATTTTAGTCTGTATTGATTACAAAAACAACTGATGGTTTGTTTGGTGCATGTAGGAGTTAAATTCTACCAGACGACAATTTTTGTCCAAAGTTGAAACATTTAACTCTTTACCAAACGACAAAATTTTAGACTCTGCCAAATTGAAAGCATTTGCAGACGACAAAATAAATGTGACTTAAAAATTTAAATTTATTTTTGGAAGGGTAGAAAACATTGTGGGAATTGGAGAAAATGCTGATTGCCAGCATTTTCTCCTTTTCCCACAATGTTTTCCAAGGGCTTCTTTCTCAGGGATGTGAAAACTCGAGATTGTTTGGTAAAGAGTTAAAGACAACACATGAACTGGTTCAAAGGATGAGATTTGTCTTCAGGTGTTTAGGGAAAACATTATGGGTAAGGGAGAAAGTAAGGGCTACAAGAATGTTCTCCTTTTTCCATTTCGTTTTTAAAAGCTTTCTTTCCCAGCGTTGTTAAAACATTGGATTGTTTTGTAAAGGGTCAAGGTGTAAGTTTTGATATAGTGGAAGACAGGTGAATTAAAGTCAAGCCATGCTATGTGAAAAGGGGGCTTATTGTGTCTGAAAGCATCAAGCCATGTCAGCCTGCATAGTCCGCACAGTCTGACAAGGGGTCGAAACTTTTTTTTATATTTGTCAATTTTCTGAATGTCTAAGGACAAGTCTGCCTCATGAATCAGTTGGTTGGTGGACAAAATGGATTCTATGGATCTATAGTTATGTGATGAATTATAATTACTTGGTATAATTGCCTTACAAAGATGCATTAACTCTTTACCACACAATCCTGACTTTTAATGACCTTTAGAAAAATGGCTTTTGAAAACATTGTGGGAAGAGGAGAAAATGCTGGTAACCAGCATTTTCTCCTTTTCCCACCATGTTTTCCACTCTTCCCAAAACAAATTTCAATTTTTGAGTCACATTTATTTTGTCGTTTGCAAATGTCTTCGATTTGGACGAGTCTAAAATTTTGTCGTTTGGTAAAGAGTTAAACTCCCATTTGCCAGAGCACTGCTTATATATTTTTAAGTGATTCATTGTTTTAAACTGGAGTAGAAATTGATACAGGTAAACTTATCCTTAGCATCTAGGATTGATGCTGAGAGTGAAGATCCCCAATCAGGCTGCAGGGATTATGCAGTCTGATCTTGGATTTACATTAATTGTGTGTCACACTATGAGATACCCTATTAAAATAAAAAGTGGTAATACCTGGGTCTTTTTACTCTTTACCAAACAGGTGTTTAACCCTTTACCACACAGTCCCGACTTTTAACGACCCTGAGAAAGAAGCCTTTTGAAAACATTGTGGGAAAAGGAGAAAAACCAGCATTTTCTCCTTTGCCCACAATGTTGTCTGCCCTATCAAAGAAAAATCACATTAATTGAGCCACATTGAAATTGTCGTCTGCAAATGCTTTCAATTTGGACAGGTATAAAATTTTGTCGTATGGAAAGGGTTAACTGACAAATAATCCAGTCTTAATGACCCTGAAGAAGAAGGTTTTGGAAAACATTGTTGGAAAAGGAGAAGATGGTCGTAACCAGTATTTTCTCCTTTAACTAAAATGTTTTCTGCTCTTTCAAAGGGTAAATATCATTATTTGAGGCATGTTTTATTTGCTTTGTGCAAATGTTTTCAATTGAGATCATAATTTTGTCTTCTGGTAAAGAGTTAAATGACCTTTATGTAATATCTTTCAATTTACCACTATATTACTTGTCATTGAGTTCCAAAATGACCTTGGCTGTCCATGTGCCATATCACAACATTCTTTCATTTTCAATTACCTTTAGAAAGAAGGCACTTTAAAACATTGCCGAAGAGGGTCAAATGCTGATATTGGGCTTGGTTACCTTTCTTTCCAGAGTGTTTATTACTTTGTCAAACACACTCCAGCCACATTTAACCCTTTACCATACAATCCCGACTTTTAACAACCATGAGAAACAAAGCTTTTGAAAACGTTGTGGGAAAAGGAGAAAATGCTGGTAACCATTCTACCCAACCAAAAAGAAATTTTAGTTTTTGAGTCAAATTTATTGTCGTCTGCCAATGCTTTCAATTTGGACCGGTCTAAAATTTTGTCGTTTGGTAAAGAGTTAATATGACATTGTTCTCTGCAATTTCAGTTTGGAGATGTCGAAAATTTATTCGTTATCTCAGAAAATGGTTAGTTTCTTTACCAGAAAACAAAATTTTTTACTCTTGCCATTTTGAAAGCATTCGCAGACAACAAGTTAAAAGGGCTCAAATCAGGGCTACAGAAATCCAAAAAATTGCCGGATCAGACCGATTCCGAACACTGAAAACCGATTTATTTTCAAAAACGTCCTAAAAAATCGGTCCGAAATATCATAATATGGCCAGTCAGAAACAAACTTACAAACCTTAAATCATTGCTGCAGGCATTTTTGAACGTTAGGCAAAGCAGTGATCGTACATAAGATCCCTTGGTATCTAGAGTGTCAAGCTGTTAATTGGCCATGATCCAATTATTGCCATTTCACTGTGACATAAATCACAGCTTATAGAGATATCGTCATGCATCGTTGCCTTAAGCGTGGTACGGCCCTATTCGCAATCGGTTTTGTCTAATTACGTACCATACATGCAAACACACCATGCAATGCTAATCAGTCAGTCAATTTCGCCACACCCCATTTGCATCAGAGTTTACATACAATATCTACTGCGAACCAATCAGAAATCATGTACGAGATTTAGTTGCCGCCCATAATTTTGTAAAGCTGCGCCTTGACTCTGCATTATGTGGTAGTGTGCATCCTGTCACAAACTCATTACTAGCATTACATGGTGTATATTTAGCTACGACCTCTTGAATTATTAATCCATTTCCATTAGCGCAGACACAACTCGCACCCAACTATCTCACCTGTCAGTGGTAAACACAACTTGGAGAACTGTCTCCGCCGGGCGGTTGCCTAAGAAATTTGCCTCGTTTTTGCTTTTGGTATAGGTATGCTCACTCAGGCTTGTAGACATGAATTATGTAATGTTGAACAAAGTAATTTTACGTTATACTTTCCGAAGAAACGAATCAATCGGGTGTAATTTTAGCAGACTGAGACTCACGTTTACTTCGGCCATGTTCTTCTTGAAAACGAAAGTAAAATGGCTAAATGCAGACTGACATTTTAAGACGTTTTGCAGCGAATTTTTGATGGCAGCGAAAGCGACGGACAGAAATCATTTGATGAAAATGAAGAAGAAAATATTCTTCAGAAAATTTTAACCGATGCCATCACCGTCAGTGAGTTTGAGATGGGACATTCCTGGACCAATCGCGAGTTTATTTTGACAAAGAAAGTGGGTGGGCTAATGTGGACTCGGCGCTGTCGATCACACGTCACAGCTCGGCCAATTCCGGAATCAACCGAAGTTTGCCGAATGCGCCGTCGATTGGCCAGACTGATTGAGATTACAAAATTTCTGTAGCCCTGGCTCAAATGATTTGATTGTTAAAAGAAGGACCGAACATTTGTGAGGAAAGGAGAGAAATTCATGTATGTTTTAAAATAATGATTGTCAAATTCCTAGATTTATTTCATGAAAAGCTCTGTTTGGGAGGAAGATTTGAGCAACAATTCGTCTGGATTAGGATAAGGGTCAGGGCTAGGGATTGTTTTCGACTAACATGGTTATTCGATGAAATGTCGCAGATCCTTTTTTCCCATCTGCAACAATGTCTTTTACCGTTTCGATTGCAAGAATCATCATATGAACCAAAGCCAATGTCATTGTCTGTGAATGCTTTGACAAAGGAAGAGTCTGAAGTTTTGTCGTCTTAACCCTTTACCACACAATCACAACTTTTAACAATCCCCATGAAAGAAGCCTTTTCAAAACATTGTGGGAAAAGAAGAAAAAAAAAAGAAGGTAACCAGCATTTTCTTCTTTTCCCACAATGTTTCTACTCTTTAGCAGACAAATTTTATGTTTTGAGCTACATTTAAAATGTCGTCTGCAAATGCTTTGAATTTGGCCTAGTCTACATTTTTGTCGTGTGGTAAAGAGTTAATAAAAGAATTGACTGACTACATGTTTTGAGTCGGTCCCGAAATGTATGCTATTACTTCAATGCCCGACATTATCATGTATAAAGGTGATATGAAATATCTTTATGAGGAAATTCAGCTGAATGATTCACTGTGTAACCCTTGTAGAGCTGAACCTGGATTTAATTGTTTATGCTGACAGTGTAGATCAATATCAAACTGCACAAAATGTACAGTATGATCTTGGATCTACAGTCTAAAAAAATAGCAGTGACACGTGCAATATCTGCAGCCTTTGGTACAAGTCTGATTGAGAATTCCATTTCATCTGTTTAATTTTACTCTGGTAATCTTTGACACAATGTCATGACAAAATTTGTCTTGTCCAATTCTCAAGCATTTGCAGATCTCAAATTAGACCTGGCTCAAATTGTGCAAGTTGTCTTTGATACGGTAGAAACCATTGTGAGAAAAGGAGAAAATGCTGGTCACTAGCATTTTCTCTTTTCCCACAATGTTTTTAAAAATCTTCTTTCTCTAGGTTGTTAAAAGTCTGGATTGTGTGGTAAAGGGTAAACCCTTTGCCAGACAGTCGGTGTTTTTTAATTACTCTTAGGATAAGCCTTTTGAAAACACTCTGGGAAAAGGAGAAAATGCTAGTAACCAGCATTTTCTCCTTTTCCAACATTGTTTTCTACATTACCGGAGAACTTTTTCTCTAAGTCATTTCTAAAATTATTGTCTGCAGATGCTTTCAGTTTTGAAGTCTTAAATCTCTTGTTTGGGAAAGGGTTAAATCTTGTATAGAAGGCATGGTAAAGGATTTTGATAGTTAGCTGCCAATAATAATGATGAGATCTCATTGTGAAAGTTTGCAATGTGAAGACAACTGGGATATTGTTTTTTCTTTAGGATGAATTGAACTTTTGGAATTCTTTCTTATACTTGTCTCATGATGAAATATGTGATTGATTTCGGTTAAAATGGTTGGGAAGAATTTTTTGACATTATAATTATAAATTAATAATTATATTGTTAGTCGTTTTCACAGAGAAGCTTATTCATGCAAATAGATTTGGGGACAAAAGAGTAAATCTTGATTTAAGGTGGTAAAATCATGAGAAAGAAATTATATATTGAATTTTTCTCTACAATTCTAATGCAAAGATACAGAGTTAATTCATCAAGTAGAGATAGGGTCTTTCAAAGATCAAACAATACACAGTCTGATCTTGATCTACACCTTGTATCTGGAAGATGCTTATTCTGCTGATTGCAGTCAAAGAGTAGATGGATTTTTTGTGTCTATTTTAAGATATTTAAATTTGAAACTTTATTCAAACATGGAAATGTTTGTCTGTATGTAATGAAAGGCAAATTTTACTATTAAGGGTTTTTTTTCAACAAACTATTGCATGTCACATAAAGTAGACATGTTTGAAGGAAAGTTAAAATGTGTGTTTTGATTTGATAAGCGAAAATTGTGGTAAAAGGACTTTTTTTTTTTTTTCTTATTAAGAAAATGCTCCTTTTCCCACTATGTTCTTAAAAGATATTATCTTATTGAAGAAGGGAGAAAAGCATTCAGTGGCTTGGAAAGAAAGTTGTGTCAGTACTGGTGTGAGAAAGCCAGGAAACACATGGGTAGGTGCACTGACTGATATGATATGACCTAGGCCGTTAAAACGGCGTTAAAATCCAACAGAAACAAAACAAATGAAGAAAGGGGGGGAGTAGAAGTTGTTATTGTATTGTGATAGGCTATAAAATGCATTTTCACATGCTTTCAATCAAGTTTACAGATTGGCAGCAGGTGTTCACACCATTTCAATCCTTAAGCTGCTAAGCCCAACTCAATGACCTTTTGCAGACAGTGTAGATCAAGATCAGACTGCACAGAATGCTGTCTGATCTTGGATGTACACTGTCTGTTATGGAGATATTTTTTCCCCAACAAATAACTTTGAAATAGCAAAATTTTGGTTTTTACAATCAGTTTGATGGTTCCATTTCATTTATTTAGCAGCTTAACTCTTTACCACACAATCCAGACTTTTAACGACCTTGAGAAAGAAGCTGTTTGAAAACATTGTGGCAAAAGGAGAAAATGATGGTAACCAGAATTTTCTCCTGTTCCCACAATGTTTTCTTCCCTTCCCAAAAAATTAGACAGGTCTACAATGTGGCCATCTGGTAAAGTGTTAGAAGGGATAAGATTTGATACAAGTTTGTGCATTAGTGCAGATAAGGCATTTGTCAAAGAGTCTCAGAACCATTCAGTGACTATTTTCTTAACTCTTTACCACACAAAAATGTAGACTAGTCCAAATTGAAAGGATCTACAGACGACATTTTAAATGTAGCTCAAAACATAAAATTTGTCTCTTAAAGGGTAGGAAACATTGTGGGAAAAGAAGAAAATGCTGGTTACCAGCATTTTCTTCTTTTCCCACAATGTTTTCAAAAGGCTTCTTTTGTGGGGGTCATTAAAAGTCGTGATTGTGTGGTAAAGGGTGAAATGATTGAAGTTACTATGACCTAGAATCTTTCTGCATGGAATTGGAAGTGAGAAACAAGTTTTTCTGTCACCAAAATGGATTTTTCATTGATAGTCGTCCTAAGTTAAACCCCAATTGTGATATCAAGGTTCGTCATAAATTGAGGATGGAACGAGAGGATTTTAGTTTTATTCGTTTTGATATGCAAAGCCATCAAGGAGGATTTGAGTCCATGAATGACCATGTAAGACCTGACATGACCCCTGGCTTATCTCATTATGCAGACAGACAGGAAAATGGGTCATATTGGATAAGAGATAGACAGACCTGTTATGACCGATCAGCTAAGGTAAGACATCCTGACTGAATGTCCTCATGAATAACTTGTTTCTTTCATGAATCGTTAAAGAGCCCCTTCATTTCACCCTTACAGCTCTGAAAGATCAACAGATTTTTTTTTATTTGGAAAAGAAGGCCCAAATATTGCTCTTAACCCTCATCCATACAAACCTGTGGTTAAATGACTCTGAGAAAGGGGGATTTTGAAAACATTGTGGGAAAAGGAGAAAGTGGTCGTAACCAGCATTTTCTGCTCTTCCTACAGTGTTTTCTTCTCTTTTTCAGACAAATCCAATCACTTTAGCCTTACTGAATTTGTTGCCTGCATGCCCTTCCAATTTGGCCAAGTCAAAATAGCACAGCATTTTACTCCCAGAACATAAAAGAGGACAGACATTCTTACTGAGAAGAAAAGGCAAAGAAAGGTCCAAATATTGCTTTTACAAAGGTCCAAACTCAAATATCAGTAAATGTTGCTCTACGGTGGTCCAGACTAGCGGTGCCCAACAATTACAAGAACACCAAAATCATGGAAAGGATACCTGAGACTCTGCATTCTGAGGGAAAGGTGTCCTTTCTTCCCAGATAAATGCATGGCTTCAGGACAACTGCCCTTAAAGATCATGCCAGCTTTATACATAAACAGCCTAAATAATTTGGAAAAATATCAAACTTTGTACTGTACATTCCGGATCAGATTGTTTGTCTTAATAATTTCTTGGACAAGTTTAAAGTTAGGTCATGTTGGGTCAAAAAGTAGGTCACTGGGCCAAATTTTAGAAAAAACTTTGTGTGCACTCTAGAGGCCACATTTTCAGCCTGATACTCATGACACTTTTTTCAGATGATTTACTTTAGTAAAATGAGTTTGAAATTGGATCATGTCGGGTCAAAAAGTAGGTCACTGTGCCAAATCTTAGAAAAACTTGTGTGCACTCTAGAGGCCACATTTTAAGCCTGATACTCATGAAACTAGGTCAGATTATTTGTCTTGATGTTATCTTGAAGAAGTTTGAAATTGGGTTATGTCAGGCCTAAAAGTAGATCACTGGGCCAAATCTTAGAAAAACCTTGTGTGCACTCTGGAGGCCATATTTTTTAGTCAGTTACTTATTAAACTTGGTCAGAATGTTTTTCTTGATGATACCTTCAACATGATTGAAATTGGGTCATGTGGTGTTAAAAATTAGGTCACTGAGCCAAATCTAAGAAAATCTTGTGTACACTATAGAGGCCACATTTTCAGTCTGATACTCATGAAACTTGGTCAAAACCTCTGTCTTAATGATATCTTGGATAAGTTTGACATTGGGTTACATTGGGTCAGAAGTAGGTCACCAGGCCAAATCCTAGAAAAACCTTGTGTGCACTCTAGAGGCCATTTTCAGCCTTATGCTCATGAAACTTAGTCAGAATGTCTGTTTGAATAATTATAGGACAAGCTTGAAATTTGGTCACATCAGTTTAAAAAGTAGATCATTGAGCCATATCTTAGAAACACCTTGTGTGCATTCTACAGGCCACATTTTGAGCCTGATACTCATGGAACTTAGAATGTTTGTCCTGATGAAATCTCGGACAAAGATGAAATTGCCTCATGCTGGATCAAAAGGTAGGTCACGGGGCCAAATCTTAGAAAAATCTTGTGTGCACTCTAGACGCAACATTTTCAGCTTGATTTAAACTTGGTAAGAATGTTTGTTTGGATAAAATCTTGGATCACATCAGATAAAAAAGTAGGTCACAGGGCCAGATCCTAGTAAAACCTTGTGTGCACTCTTGAGGACACATTTTCAGCCTGATACTCATGAAATTTAGTCAGATTGTTTGTCTTGGTAATGTCTTGGACACCTAGAAAATTTGGTCACATAGAGTCAAAAAGCAGGTCATGGGGCCAAATGTTACAAAAATTTTGTGTTCACTCTAGAGGCCACATTTCCAGCCTGATACTGATGAAACTTGGACGAAATGTTTGTCTTGATGATATCTTTGACAAGTTCAAAATTGGGCCATGTCAGGTCAAAAGTAGGTCACTTTCATTCATTTGTTTTACATCATTAAAACCAGGATCTCTTCAGCTTTATTACATGTAGATGACTTTACTCAGGTGAGTGCTTTAGAGCTAATGGCCCTCTTGTTTATGGCATTTGATTTGTGGTCTACAAAATGCAATATGAACAACTCTAAATCTTTGCTGTGCAGTAAAAAACCATGGGCCATAGTACTGTCTTCCCAATTTACTTAGATACAAGTATTGGATTGTTTTCCAGCATTTAAACTCCTTTAAATTTTGGATCATAAAATCTGTCTATTCATTCACACCTTACTTTTTCAAACTATGCTATTTAATTCATATTTAAAACAAAAGGGGCCTCCAGTGGTGTTGGTTTCGTATCAAATGTTTATCATATTTATTAATCTTGACAACAAATGGCCACCAATTAACAGCTCTTTAAATTGAAACAATTGTATTTCACAGTCAGTTGGACATGAACAACATGACATATTGTAAAGATTTGTTTGTTTTATCTCCCAACCCTTCAGCTACTAAATAAATTACACAGAAACTTTCAGCCAATAGTGAAAACCAAAGTATTGCAATTTCAAACTTCTTTTTGCTTGCAACAGATTAACACCATGTATATCAAAGATCAGATTATACATTTTGTGCAGTGTGATCTTGATCTACACTGTCTGCTTTTAGGCACTGATTTGCTGGCAGTATTCTAAGAGTCAAGACTCTTAGACCAATAAATAAACTAATATAATTTTCTAGTTGGTAAAATGATCTAAACATTGCAGTAAAAAGAATATTTTGGCTTGAATATCTCACAAATTATTGGACAATGTTAATGTAAGATCAGACAACACAGATAGTGCACTCTGATCCCAAACTGCACCTACTGCAACAGCACTGTATGTTGCACATAAGTGCTAAGAGCTGATAGATATTTGAGATCAATATACATGATAGTGTTGAGGGAAGACAAAACAAAGTATTTTGATATGTCACACTTCTTTCTTTCATTTCCTCCCCAGTAACTTTGATAAGGGAAGTTACTGCCAAGAAAATTGGGTCATAAAGGGAGGTAATTGATATTTTGGAAGCTTCAAGTTGTTACTGATAAGTTATATCAGTTCTTTCTCCCACAAGAGACAAATGTTATCGTAATTGAATGGTGTTTTACGCCACTTTCAACATTATTTCAGTCATATCACGGCGACAGATCACATATTCATGTATTTTCTGGGTTTCACCAGTACTAGGCTAGGGCTCTGAAGTGTCTTGCCCAAGGACACTCCCACGAAAAACCCAGCGGATCAGGTGGGGTTCGAACCCGGGACCTCCAGGTTCCGAGTCTCACAATCTATCACCAAGCCATGCAGGACCCCTGTTATCATAAAGGAGAAATATCTGAATTGACCCATTACCAGACGACAAAATGTTTTACACTTGTCAAAATTGGAAGTCTCTGCAGACGACAAATTAAGTAAGGCTCAAATGATAGAATTTGTTTTTGAATGGGTAGAAAACATTGTGGGAAAAGGGGAAAATGCTGGTTACAGCATTTTCTCCTTTTTCCCGCAATATTTTCAAAAAGGCTGTTTACTTCGGGGTCTTTAAAACAATCCCGACCTTCAACAACCCCAAGAAAGAAGCCTTTTGTAAACATTGTAGGGAAAAACAATGCTGGTAACCAGTATCTTCTTCTTTTCCCACAATGTTTTCTACCCTTTAAGCAACAAATTTTATGTTTTGAGCTACATTTGAAATGTCGTCTGCAAATGCTTTCGGTTCAGACTAGTCTACATTTTTGGTACAGAGTTAAAGGAAACTGACTTTTTTCAATGATGAAGATAATGTTGACTTTCAAGTATGACTGGGTGGGTCCACTGTAGCTCTATGGTAAGGGTATCAGATTTGTGAGCAACAGGTTCTCACCCGATTTGGATTCTTCCTAGCAGCAATAATTTATTGGGTGGAATGTTTGTCAACTAGGTACTGCAAAGTCCTAGCCTATGCGGTGTTGAAACCCAGGGAACAGAGTCATGAATGGCAGGGCTAAAATATACCATGATGTACAGTGCCTGAAATTTAGCAGCAAAATATGAAGTTCAGTGTAGCACTAAAGAAGGCTGTTTCTTTCATTTTTAGCTCCACTGGCCGAAGGCCAGCGGGCTTATGTCATGGCCCGGTGTCCGTCGTGCGTCCGTGCGTCCGTCCGTGCGTCCGTCCATCCGTCAATCCGTCCGTCCGTCCGTGCGTTAACTTTTATTTCAAACATCTTCTTCTCTGAAACTACCCATCCAATTTTCATGAAACTTCACAGAAATGATCCTGCCATGGTCCTCTTCAGAATTCTTGAAAGAATTTGATTCCTTCAAAAACTCTGGTTGCCATGGTGACAAAACTGAAAAATATTGAAAATCTTTAAAAATCTTCTTGTCTGAAACCATAAGGCATAGGGCTACCAAATTTGGCATGTAGCTTTATGTAGTAGACCTCTATCATGTTTCTTGAAATTATAGCCCTGGGGTCAAAATTGGCTCTGTCCCAGGGGTCACAAGTTTTACATAGGCTTATATAGAGAAAACTTTAAAAATCTTCCTGTACCTAGCCATAAGGCCTAGAGCTACCAAATTTTGCATTTAGCTTGATCTAGTGGGGGTCTACCAGAAGTGCCCAAATTACAGTCCTGGGGTCAATTTGGCCTCATGCTGGGGGGTGGGGGGGGGGGGGGGGGACAAGTTCACAAGATTTACATGGGCTTATATAGGGAAAACTTTTAAATCTTGGTGTACATAGCCATAAGGCTTAGGGCTACCAAATTTTGCATAATTATAGCATTATCTAGTGGACAACTACAAAGAGGGTCCAAGTTACAGCCCTAGGATGAAGTTTGGCCCTACACCAGGGGTCACAAGTTTTACATGGGTTTATGGAGTGAAAACTTCAGAAACCGTTATGTTACTAGCCATAAGGCCAAGAACTCCCAAATTTGGCATGTTATTCTTCTAATACACATATTCTCCATTTAGTCCGACTGTAGCCCTGGGGTCAAAGTTTTATAAGGGCTTATATAGTGAAGACTTCTCTTTATGGTTTATATTTATAAGCCAGTGGAGCGATACAGGGCCATCATGGCCCTCTAGTTTCAGCTGTGTTACATTAATATAATCATGACTATAGCACTTTTTTGAAGGAGTACTTCAGATGTGATGCCATCTGTGTAATCCCAGGCATGGGGGGGGGGGGGGGTTATTAAAGAAACTAGCAATGACTATCTTACTGTAAAGTCTTTACCAGACAACAAGATTTTACACCTGTCTGAATTAAAAGCTTTTGCAGATGAAAAATTTGGATTAGATAATGACATTTGTATTGGAAGGTGTAGAAGGTGTTGGAAAAAAGGAGAAAATGCTGGTTTCCAGCATTTTCACCTTTTCCCACTTTGCTTTCAAATACCTTCTTCCTTTAAAAAAGGATCATTAAAACACGTTTGTGTGGTTAAGAGTTAAGCAATAGATGATAGAAAACTGGCAGACAACCAGTAATTAAGTAAGTTAAAGGTACAGATTAGTGTTGATAAAATTTTAATCCTAAGCTTGGCTAGAATAAATAAAAATAAAACAAAAAGGAGTAAATAAGTTGGGTATTAGGCTTGATATCAGGGTGTTTAATCACTAATCTTGTATTAATTAAATGCCAATGTTTATTGTTTATTAGGTCAGCCTTTTGAAGAAATTTGGATTAAGCCTATTCTTATCAGATTGGTATTGAAATGTCCTTCTAAAACATTGATCAGCATATTTTATAACCGCATGATTTAACTCTTTACCACACAATCCCAACTTTTAACGACTGTAATGTAGAAAGCTTTTGAAAACATTGTTGGAAAAGGAGAAAATGCTGGTAACCAGCATTTTCTCCTTTTCCCACAATGTTTTCTACACTATCAAAAAGGAGAAAATGCTAGTTACCAGCATTTTCTCCTTTTCCCACAATGTTTTCTACACTATCAAAGAGAGAAATCATAATTTTAGCAACATTTGTCGTCTGCAAATGCTTTCAGTTTGGTCCAGTCCAACATTTTGTCATTTGGTAGAGTTAACCCTTCTCTGGGCAACACTATCATAAGTTTTGAAGTTAAAAGCATTGCTAATTACAAATATGGCTCAGGTGTTGCATGTCTTTTTACTATTTACCAAATGACAAAGTTTTAGACATGTTCAAAGTGAAAGCACTCGCAGATGACAAGAATGAAAGCATTTGCAGATGACAAGTTAAATATGTCCAGATTGATGAAATATACTTTTGGAATGGTATAAGACATTGTTGAAAAGGGAGAGAATGTGGGTTACCAGCATTATTAGCTCACCTGAGTACAAAATGCTCAAGGTGAGCTTTTGTGATCGTGCTGCATCTGGTGTTCGTCACACGGTCATCAACATTTACTTTGTGTGCACTCAGCACATTTTCGGCCAGATGCTCAAGAAACTTGGTCAGAAATCTTGGACAAGTTAGAAATTTGGTCACATAAGGTCAAAAAGTAGGTCAATGGGCCAAATCATAAAAAAACCTTGTGTGCACTCTAGAGGCCACATTTTCAGCCTGATTCTCATTAAACTTGGTCAGAATGTATGTGTGGATGAACTCTCAGACGAGTTGAAAATTGTGTCACATTGGGTTAAAAACTACGTCACTGGACCAAATCTTTGAAAGACCTTGTGTGCACTCTAGAAGCTACATTTCAGCCTGGTACTCATGAATCTTGGTCAGAATGTTTGTCTTGATGATATCTTGGAAAAGTTAGATACTGGATCATGTTAGGTAAAAAAGTAGGTCACTTGGCCAAATCTTAGAAAAACTTTGTTTGCACTGTAGAAGCCACATTTTTAGCCCAGTATTCATGAAACTTGGTCAGAATGTTTGTCTTGATGATATTTCTGGCAAATTGAAAAATAGGTCAAGTCAGTCAAGAAGTAGGTCACTTACACTCATTTGTTTTACATCATTACAACCAGGATCTTTTCAGCTTTAGCAATCTTAGATGACTTTACTCGGGTGTTTTCTACTCTTTCTGGGACAAATTTCAGTTTATGAGCCACATTTGTTTTGTAGTCTGCAAATGCTTTCATTTTGGACCAGTCTAGAATTTTGTCGTTTGGTAAAGAGTGAATATGGTTATAAGGCTTTCTGTTTTTAGATGAATCTGTTTCTTTGGTTTCTGTTGTACTAGCGGATAGTACATCTGATATTGTAATGACTTGTCTACAAGGGAAACCTTCTTAAAATATTGTGGGAAAAAGAGAAGTTGCTTGTAATAAGCAATTTCTCCTTTGCCCACAATATCTTTTTATCCTATTAGAGAACTTCAACCCATTTGAATCAAGTTTAAATTGTCATTTGCAGATGTTTCAGGCATGAACAGTCTTAAGTTGGTCGTTTAGGAAATGGTTGACAAAGATGATGAAATGTTTAACCTTTACCACACAATCCTGAGTTTAAAGAACCTTGAAGGAGAAGCCTTTTGAAAACAACCAGCATTTTCTCCTTTTCCCACAATGTCTTTAAAAAAAAGTATCATTTGTTGACCCACATTTGATTTGTTGTCTGCACACGCTTTCAATTTGGACCAGTCTATAATTCTGATAAAATATTGGAATTTTTTTTCATATTTCCAGAATGATGAAATAATGGCAGCTGAGCAAGAGGACAGGGCAATCAATCTGACTACAGAGATCAAGCTGGAACCCAAGGATGCATCTTCAAGTAAATCGGGTTCCCCAGTGACTTCTTATGATGACAAGGAACAATCTTCTCAGGTACACTTAACAAGGCTGTCTGTGAACCCCTTTCCATAAGATCTTCTGTTTAACTTTTTACCACACAACAAAATTTTATACTTGTCCAGATTGAAATCATTTGCAGATAACCAGTAAAATGTGGCTCAAATGAAGTGAAATATTTTCAAAAGGGTAGAGAGCATCGTGTGAAGGAAAAAAATGCTAGTTACCAGTATTTTCTCCTTTTCCCACAATGTTTTCAAAAGACTTTTATCTCAGAGTTGTTAAAACCTGGGATTGTGTGGTAAAGGCTCAACTGATAGCAAGAGAGAAGGCAGCTTTTTGCATTATAGGAAGAAGACTTGCTAGTAACCAGCATTTTCTCTTTTTCCATCAATGTTTTGCACCCTGTCAGCATTATATCCTGCTACTTGATCCACAATGAATTTGCAGTCAGCAAATGCATACAATATGCACAAGTCAAAAAAAAAATTTTTGTCATCGAAAAAGCCATATCTCAAAGTTTCAGCTTCATTTAATTTTTTTTCATGCTTTTTAATGCTTTACTCAACGACGCAGAATTGGACTCGACGAAATTGAAAGCACTTGCAGACAACAGATTTAGTGTTGCCCAAAAGATAATTTCTGTCCTAGAAGAGGTAGAAAAGAATGTAGGAAAAGGAGAAAATGCTAGTAACCAGCATTTTCTCCTTTTCCCATATTGTTTTTTAAAGCCTCTTCCAACATGGGCTTGTTTGTTAATGGCTTAAAGTCCCAAAATTTGTTCTATGGTACAGGATTATTTAATCCTGTTGAATTTTCCTAAGAAACCTACCAAACACTGACCCCATGCTTTGGATAGGTTGATGAATGCACATTACCTCTGATGTGATTGGCTCATGCTATGGGTAGGTTGATAAATGTCAGTTACCTTTGATGTGATTGGCTCACACTATGGGTAGGTTGATAAATGCCAGTTACCTTTGATCTGATTAGCTCATGCTATGGGTAGGTTAATAAATGTCAGTTACCTTTGATGTGATTAGCTCATGCTATGGGTAGGTTGATAGATGCCCATTAGCTCTGATGTGATTAGCTCATGCTATGGGTAGGTTGATAAATGTCAGTTACCTTTGATGTGATTGGCTCACACTATGGGTAGCTTGATAAATGCCAGTGACCTTTGATGTGATTGGCTCATGCTATGGGTAGGTTGATAAATGTCAGTTACCTTTGATCTGATTAGCTCATGCTATAGGTAGGTTGATAAATGCCAGTGACCTTTGATGTGATTGGCTCATGCTATGGGTAGGTTGATAGATACCCATTACCTCTGATGTGATTAGCTCAAGCTATGGGTTGGTTGATAAATGCCAGTTACCTTTGACATGATTGGCTCATGCTATGGGTAGGTTGATAAATACTCATTACGTCTGATGTGATTAGCTCAAGCTATGGGTTGGTTGATAAATGCCAGTTACCTTTGACATGATTGGCTCATGCTATGGGTAGGTTGATAAATACTCATTACGTCTGATGTGATTAGCTCATGCTATGGGTAGGTTAATAAATGCCAGTTACCTATTAGCTCATGCTATGGGTAGGTTGATAAATGCCAGTTACCTTTGATATGATTGGCTCATGCTATGGGTAGGTTGATAAATGCTCATTACCTCTGATGTGATTAGCTCATGCTATGGGTAGGTTAATAAATGCCACTTACCAATTAGCTCACACAGGTTGATAAATGCCCATTACCTCTAATGTGATTAGCTCATGCTATGGGTAGGTTGATGAATGCCAGTTACCTCTGATGTGATTAGCTCATGCTAAGGGTAGGTTGATAAATGCCCATTTCCTCTAATGTGATTAGCTCATGCTATGGGTAGGTTGATGAATGCCAGTTACCTCTGATGTGATTAGCTCATGCTATGGGTAGGTTAATAATTGCCAGTTACTGATTAGCTCATGCTATGGGTAGGTTGATAAATGCCCATTACCTCTAATGTGATTAGCTCATGCTATGGGTAGGTTGATGAATGCCAGTTACCTCTGATGTGATTGGCTCATGCTATGGGTAGGTTGATAAATGCCCATTACCTCTAATGTGATTAGCTCATGCTATGGGTAGGTTGATGAATGCCAGTTACCTCTGATGTGATTGGCTCATGCTATGGGTAGGTTGATAAATGCCAGTTACCTTTGATGTGATTGGCTTATGCTATTGGTAGGTTGATAGATACCCATTACCTCTGATGTGGTTAGCTCAAGCTCTGGGTATGTTGATAAATGCCAGTTACCTTTGATGTGATTGGCAGGTTGATAGATACCCATTACCTCTGATGTGATTAGCTCAAGCTATGGGTTGGTTGATAAATGCAAGTTACCTTTGAAATGATTGGCTTGTGCTATGGCTAGGATGATAAATGCCAGTTACCTTTGATATGGTTGGCTCATGTAATGGGTAGGTTGATAAATGCCCATTACCTCTGATGTGATTAGCTCATGCTATGGATAGGTTGATGAATGCCAGTTACCTTTGATGTTATTGGCTCATGCTATTGGTAGGTCGATATATGCTTATTACCTCTGATGTGATTAGCTCATGCTATGGGTAGGTTGATAAATACCATAACCTCTGATGTGATTTGCTCACGCTATGGATAGGTTGATAAATGCCCATTCCCTCTGACGTGATTGGCACTTGCTATTGGTAGATTAATGAATGTCTGTTACCTCTGATGTGATTGCCTGATTCTGCTCCTATACACTTGTCTCTACCTGTTTCAGGGACTCACATCTTCTCAGGTGAATGCAAAGTATTCAACAGCACAAACCATATCGGGAGCCTCAAAACGTAAACAGCGTACCTCAGTGGCCGGAACTAGTTCCCCGGAGACCTTGAACCCTTTGGTGAACGGTACCCCCTCCGTATTGACAATGGCAGCAGCAGCCCAGAACAGTATATCACCTCAGCAACTTCAGCAATTGTTGGTTGCCCAGCAGCAGAATATGTTGCAACCACAGCTTCAGCAGATGGTACAGGCACAGCAAACAGTTTTACTGGTAATCCTTTCTATTTTGGCGACTGGTATTGGGTTCAATATCAAACAGTTCTTTGATTTGGTGACCCTGAGGGAGAGGACTTTTGAAAACATAATGGGAAAAGGAGAAAATGCTGGTAGGTAACCAGCATTTTCTCCTTTTCCCTCAATGTTTACTTCCTTTTCACAGACAAACCCATTATTTGAGCAACATCGAATATGTTGTCTGCTAATGCTTTCAATTTGGACATTTCCAAGAGTTTAATGTCTGGTAAAGAATTACAGACCGTTTGCAATGTGAGGGTTAGAAAACTAGCCAGTGACATTGCCAAGATGTCCTGATTTGATCTTGCATTGTTAGATCAACCTCTAGCTAACAGTGTACCAATATTTGGACATAAGATTTTGAGACTGAAAGAAAGCTTTGAAAATGAATATTTTAAATATACTTATATGAAATAAAAAAGAGAGAAAATATTTGAATACCAATTTCTGTATGTGTTCCCATCGTTAGATTTTGACGAATTATGAGGGATCCTTTTAAACAACTCTTAGGAAACCTTTGTAAACATTTCTCACAATGTTTTCTACCCTTCAAAGCACAAGTTTGTTCATTTGAGCCAAATTTACTTGTCGTCTTCAAAAATTTACAACCTGGACAGGTCAAAAATTTTGCTGTCTGGTAAAGGTTAATGAAAATTTGACCTGTCTGCCTTCTGTCAATGAGGGACAGTGGATAAAAGTTGAAGTAATCAAAACCATGCAAAATATTTTAGAGATACATACTGAAGTCTAGATTTGACTTTTTCTTGTGTTTACAAAAGTGCACAAATATGGCAGAAATTGCCAAATAAAATCATTAAATGAGCACTGTTTTTGATAATAGTGAGAGCTTTTATTATTTTTTTTGGACACTTTTCTATAACTGTAACAACACCTGTTACAATTGTTATCATCATCACAAATGTCTTTTTGCCACACCATTTGTTAATATTTGCCTGATGTAGTACATGTTTGTATTTTTCGCATGGGGAAAAGATCGAATAGATAAAATGCTTTTTATGACTTTGCAACCCCATTTAATGTTCTATACTGATGCAATTCAGTGATTTTCATGTTTATTAGTAACATTTTGTGTAAAAAAAAAAGATTTGTTTCGTCAAAAGATGTGATAAATTCTATAAAAAGAAAAACTTACAACCTTTACTACCTAAATATAAGCTGTGTAAGGTAATTTCAGACTGATGAGAATATCTGAAGGAAAAGTTAATACTCTTTTTTTGTTGTCATAGGAGCAGTCGCTTTGCCCTTTACCAAATTATCATGCGTTTAAACCTTTACCACAGGACCCTGAGTTTTAATGACCCTGAGGAAGCAACCTTTTGAAAACATTGTGGGAAAAGGAGAAAATGCTGGTAACCAGCATTTTCTCAGTTTCCCACAATGTTTTCTATCATATCAAAGACAAATTTCATCATTTGAGCCATATTAAAATTGTCATCTGCAAACACTTTTGATTTGGACAAGTCTACAATTTTGCTGTATGAAAATATTGTTGGAAAAGGAGAAAATGCTGGTAACCAGCATTTTCTCCTGTCCCCCACAATGTTTTCTACCCTTCCAAAAACAAATTTCAATTTTTGAGCCACATTTTTTTGTCGTCTGCAAATGCTTTCAATTTGGACTAGTCTACAATTTTGTTGTGTGGTAGAGTTAAATAACTCTAATGAAGAAGGGTTGTGAAAACACTTTGGGAAAAGGAGAAAATGTTGGTAATCAGCATTCTATAACATTTTTCTTCACATTTAAGAAAGATGTTTTCTCTTCCTTCAAATGTTTCTTCTGTGTCCCATTTAAGATATATCCCTACAGCCAGAGAAAAAAATGCTGTTAAAATTGGATAGACTATAGAATTGTTTTAAATTTAGTCAGCTGTGTAAACATAGATGAATTACTGATATATATGGTGTAAGGGGTAAATGCATATATCGGAAATCTTCAATTTAAAACCGGAAACACCACAACATTGATTTCTTTGATGGCCTCCAGAAAATGAAATGCATTTTCTATCGTTCTCTTTCTTTGCAACCTTGAAACCGTAAGGGGTAACATATGGCATGAAGATACCTGAATGATTTTGGTTTGATAAAATAAAGATGAAATGGGCTAACAACTGGCTGAAAATGTGTATAGATGTATCTTTAATCACTATTTTAAGTATGTGAAAAAACAGCCAAAAAAATTACTTGCAATGAAATTGTTTCAAAAATTTGTTCAAACTTAATGAGAGTAGTAACACACTGTTAGATAATAGGTCACCTACATCATAAAATTATTTCGTAACATGATCTTCAGAGATATACCTTTGCAAAAATCTTGTATGATAAACTGTATGGATTTCCGGTTGCATTATTTATTTTTGAAACACGATCTGAGGAAAGAGGTTTTTATTTACAAGTTTCCGTTTATTTTTTAAAAGAAGATTTAAACCCTTTTAGATATATAGACTGGTATATTCATAGGTTTCTAAGTGAACACTGTTACAATCTGGCTTTATGTTTTTAATCCATTGCAACTTAAATTTAGTTTTAACACCTTTGTAATGAGACAGCTACTGAAAATTATGCTGAAAATGGGGCACTTTTTTGTAACCAGCAAATTTACCCTTGTTAATTCTTTACCTTACCAAACAACAAACTTTTGGAAGCATTTGCATATGAAAAATTGAAGGTAGCTTATATGATGATTTTGGTCTTTGATAGGGTAGAAAACATTGTGGAAAAAGGAGAAAATGCTGGTACCAGCATTTTCTCCTTTTCCCAAAATGTTTTCTAAAGCCTTCTCTTTCAGGGTTGTTAAAACTCTGGATTCTGTGGTAAAAACTAAAGGGTTAACTGCAGTAGTTTTTGTAATGTACAAATTTTGTGAAATAGGGATAATTACCAGTACATCTTTACTGCTGACAGCAAAAGTGTTGATTTTTTTGCCTAGTTTAACCCTCTAACAGGTGACAATTCTAGCCTTGTCCAAATTGAAAGCATCTGCAGATGAAAAATCAAATGTTAGTCAAAATATGAAATTTGTCTTTCATAGGGCAGAAAACATGGTAGGAAAAGGAGAAAATGGTGGTTACCAGCGTTTTCTCCTTTTCCCACAATGTTTTTAAAAGCTGTCTTTCTCAGGGTAGTTAAAAGTTGACAATGTGCAATAAAGGGTTAACTCATTCCCAGACAACAAATTTCCAACTCTTCCAAATTTAAAAACATCTGCCGATTACAAATTCAAAATAGGTACAAATGAGCTTAAGCTCTATGGTAAAGTAGAAACCATGGTAGGAAAAGGAGAAAATGCTGGTTATCAGCATTTTTTTCCTTTTCCCAGGATGTTTTCACAAGCCTTCTCTGTACGGGTCATTAAAATTCAGAACTGTTTGGCAAATGTTTGAAGGAGATAAACCTTTTCCAAACAGATCATTCACTTTTTATGGCCCAGAAGGAAAAAGCTCTTGAAAACATGGTGGGAAAAGTGGAAGATGCTGGTAACCAGCATCTTCTCCTTTATGACAGTGTTTTTACTGTTTGAATGTTTAAATCTATTTTTTCGACATCGATTGTGAAACAAGTTCTTACAACTTACGTTAATCACTTTCTATGATGCCTGCTCGGGTAGTTCAGTGGGTAGCATGTATCTGACTTGTTACCTTATGGTTCTGAGTTTGATACCCAGTTGAGACACTTTCTTTGCAGTGATTTTTCGCCGCTCAACTCTGATGCATGTGAGAAAAGTTGTCAGTGGCTTGGGAAACAAAGTTGTGTTAGTACTGGTGTGAGAAAGCCAGGAAAGACATGGGTGCATCACTGATCACCATAATATGACCTTAGCTGTCACAATAGCATTAAACTCCAATACAAACCAAACTTTCTATGATTGCTGCCTGGAAACCTTTACCAGTACTTACGTGGTATTGTGGGCAGTTCCAACAGTTGACTCAACTGTTGGAACTGCCCACAATACCACTCATCACAGGACTCAAACCTGGAACCTTGGATGTGAGAGTCCAACAATGTACCTGTACATCTTGTCTCCCTCTTGTCTACCCTTTGAAAGACATATCCTTTAACCCCTTTACTACACAATCCCAACTTTTAACGACCCTGAGAAAGGGGTCTTTTGAAAACCTTGTGGGAAAAGGAGAAAATGCTGGTAACCAGCATTTTCTCGCTTTTCCCACAATGTTTTCCACCCTTCCTAAAACAAATTTCTTTTTTTGCATCACATTTGTTCTGTTGAGTTGTTGTCTGCATATGGAAAGCTTTTGAAAACATGTTGGGGAATGGAGAAATGCTGGTAACCCACATTTTCTGCAATGTTTTCTACCCATGCAAATACCTACCCTTTTGACATAATTGTCATCAATTTCGACCCGTCTAGCTCTATAAAGACTGAAAGGGACTAAATTTGATAATATATGACAGAAATTTACACTTTGTATGGCATATTTTACAGTGTATTTTATGATGGAAGGATAGTAGATAATTCATCAACATGATTAATCACTATGTAAATAACTGATTCAAAGTTTCATATTATCATGATTAGTATATTAAAAAAAAAAATCTAAACCCCTAGTGCACTAAGCACAACTTATGTTGCACTTGTGGACAGTGTAGATCAAGATCAGACTGCACAGAGCATGCAGTCTGATCTTAGATCTACACTGTCCCTTATTTTGTAGAATATTTAACCAAAGCAGCCTTCAAAATGCAATAGTTAGGATATTGTTCAAAACTGAACAACTTATTTTATTAGTTCAGTGTTCTAAGGGTTAATCAGAGCAACTCTCTGGACTTGTCTGAACTTTTCAAATTGAAAATTTGTCGGATGATTAATGCTATTTTCAGCAAAGTTTCAGCCAGAGCATGTTCACATTCATTTCTGGAGTTTGTTCAACAGTTACTTTGCAAAAGACTCGTTCATAACTACTGGCTGCTTTCCACATGATTACAAGTCGAAGCATTATGTTAACCCTTTACCACACAATCCTGATTTTTAACGACTTTGAGAAAGTTGCCTTTTGAAAACATCGTGGGAAAAGGGGAAAATGCTGGTAACCAGCATTTTCTCCTTCTGCCACAATGTTTTCTTCCCTATCAAAGACAAATTCTATCATTTGAACCGCATTTAAATTGTTTTGTGCAAATGCTTTCTATTTGGAAAAGTCTATGTTTTTGTTGCGTGGTAAAGAGTTAAGCAGTGTGATAGAATAAGGCGCATCATTACGACGTTTTTCAACCCCCAGGAGGAAATTTTGATATCCTTTCATAGCTAATGGGTTAATGTTTTTTATATCTCTCTGCACTGAACCTGGTAGCTCAACAACAAACAGCTTGAAACCAGGGAATTTCTGGTTCAAATCCCCAACTCGGCCAGTTTCTTTCTGAGGATTGGTGATTGGCATTCTGACAGGATTCATTCCTCCCTCACTGCTTATCATTGTTTTGATGATGATAATGTGTGAAAGCTGCCAGTGGCTTGGGAAAAGTATTTTTTGAAGCACTGGTAAAAGAAAGTTTAGGAAAGTACAGATAGCTGCTCTGGCAGCTGTAATGTACCAGTAATTGAAATGATGTTGAAAACATTGTTAAACAGCAGACAGACAAAAATTTCCCCTAAATGCAAATGTAATGGAAGGAAAATTTACAACATGATTTTAGTTATATTTCATTCCCATCCCCTTGTCAATTACTGCTCATAATGGAGAATCTATGAAAAGGGTCAAGTTTGTTACCGTTCTTTGGTCTAATTTTTTTTTTCATATGTGTTCTTTTTTAAAAGGAAAAAAAACTGTCAAATATTTGCTTTGTTACAACAGCAGATCATTTTAAAGTCTGATTTTTTAGTCACTTATCATATATCATACACAGGGAGGTTTTGATCTATTTACCTTCAATGGATAGAAATAATCTCTGAGTTATTAACCCTTAAGCTGCTAAGCGTGAATCACTGACCTTTTGCAGACAGTGTAGATCAAGATCAGACTGCACAGAACGTGCAGTCTGATCTTGGATCTACACTGTCCAATAAAGAGATATTTTTCTCCAACAATTAAGTTTGAAATGACATTGTTTGGGATTTTACCATTGGGTGAAAGTTTTATTTGACTTATTTAGCAGGATAAGGTTTAACACGTTACCACCAGCAGACAACTTTCTCATCTTGCAGTAGACAACTTCTGAAAATGTTGTTGCAAAAGAAAAAATTGCTCATTTTTGAGCAATTTCTTCTTTTGCGACAATGTTTTCCATTTATACATTTATGTGCAAAAATCTCAAGTTATGTTGATTTTCTGTAAATTTACAAAGATGCTTCTTAACTTGACTGCAGAAGGGAATGAGTGAACCTAATATTTGAGCCATGCTCTGGCAAAAGGGGGCTTAATGCATCTCCATGATGTATTGTACCAAGCATGCCATCACATAATTATGGATCCATAAAATTCATTTTGTCTGACAATCAACTGAATCATGAGGTACACTGATCCTGTGACATGCAGAAACTTTACCATTAGCGAAAACTTTTGGCCAGGTCAGCCTGCACGGATTGCACAGGCTGACCTGGGTCCATACGTTTCGCAGATGCATTGAGCCCCCTTTTCACAGAGCATTGCTCATTTGGTTGTCTATAATTCATTACGGTTTGCAAAGCAACAGGATGTTAGTGTGTTCATTTATTTCCCAGGCCAAAAAGTTAGGTGCATGCTGCCTTATGATAATTATCATGTGAGTGAGTGCACATAAGTGAGCCTTTGATTATTATGTGAGTGCACATAAGTGAGCCTTTGATTATTGTGTGAGTGCACATAAGTGAACCTTTGATTTGTAAGAAAGAGTTTATTTTTTTATCAATGCCTTTCAAATATGAAAAAAAAAGAAGGACCTCGAACCACCCTCAAAACACCAAAAGTGCCTTAAAATGCACTATTTTACACTCTACCACACAATCTTGAGTTTCAAAGACTCAAAGAAAAAAGGCTTTCGAAAACATGGTGGGAAAAGGAGAAAATGCTGGTAACCAGCATTTTCTCCTTTCCCCACCATGTTTTATACCCTATCATGGACAAAAACTGTTATTTAATGTATATTTAATTTGTCCTCTGCAAATGCTTTTAATTTGGACAAGTCTTAAATTTTGTCATATGGTAAAGAGTTAAAAATTAAATTCAGAATAAGGTGTTAGTGTGTACATGTATGCCCCTAGACCCCACGACACAATTCTGAATACATGTGAGTAGTGCTTTGGCAGAGGGGGAATTAATGCATTTTTGTAAAGTATTATATATGGGTCCATTTTTTCCAAAAACTGGCAGAATCATGAGGTAGAATGTCCTTTGACATGCAGAACATTTACTGATTAACCCTTTACCAGACGACAAAATTTTAGCCTTGTCCAAATTGAAAGCGTCTGCAGACGACAATTTCAATGTGGCTCAAATGGTGCAACTTTTTAGCTCACCTGAGCACGAAGTGCTCATGGTGAGCTATTGTGATTGTGCTGTGTCCGTCGTGCGTCGTCCGTCGTCAACTTTTTACCTTGTGTACGCTCTAGAGGCCACATTTTCAGTCCGATCTTCATGAAACTTGGTCAGAATGTTTGTCTTGATAAAATCTCAGACGAGTTCAAAATTGGGTCATGTGGGGTCAAAAACTAGGTCACTAGGTCAAATCTTAGAAAAACCTTGTGTACGCTCTAGAGGCCACATTTTCAGTCCGATCTTCATGAAACTTTATCAGAATGTTTCTCTTGATGAAATCTCAGACGAGTTCGAAATTGGGTCACGTGGGGTCAAAAACTAGGTCACTAGGTCAAATCTTAGAAAAACCTTGTGTACGCTCTAGAGGCCACATTTTCAGCCAGATACTTGTGAAATTTGGTCAGAATGGTTGTCTTGATAAAATCTCAGACGAGTTCGAAATTGGGTCATGTGGGGTCAAAAACTAGGTCACTAGGTCAAATCTTAGAAAAACCTTGTTTACGCTCTAGAGGCCACATTTTCAGTCAGATACTTGTGAAATTTGGTCAGAATGTTTGTCTTGATAAATTCTCGGACGAGTTCGAAATTGGGTCATATGGGGTCAAAAACTAGGTCACTAGGTCAAATCTTAGAAAAACCTTGTGTACGCTCTAGAGGCCACATTTTCAGTATGATCCTCATGAAACTTGCTCAGAATGTTTGTCTTGATAAAATCTCGGACGAGTTTGAAATTGGGTCATGTGGGGTCAAAAACTAGGTCACTAGGTCAAATCTTAGTAAAACCTTGTGTACGCTCTAGAGGCCACATTTTCAGTCAGATACTTGTGAAACTTGGTCAGAATGTTTGTCTTGATAAAATCTCGAATGAGTTCAAAATTGGGTCATGTGGGGTCAAAAACTAGGTCACTAGGTCAAATCTTAGAAAAACCTTGTGTATGCTCTAGAGGCCACATTTTCAGTCAGATACTTGTGAAATTTGGTCAGAATGTTTGTCTTGATAAAATCTCGGACAAATTTGAAATTGGGTCATGTGGGGTCAAAAACTAGGTCACTAGGTTAAATCTTAGAAAAACTTTTTGTACACTATAGAGGCCACATTTTCAGTTTAATACTCTTGAAAAATGGTCAGAATGTTTGTCTTGATTATATCTTGAAATAGTACGAAAATGTGCCATGTTGGGTCAAAAACTAGGTCACCAGGTCAAATCGAAGAAAAACGTTGTGTATGCTCTAGAGGCCATATTTTCTGTCCAGTACTCTTGAAAGGTGGTCAGAATGTTTGCCTTGATAATATCTCTGACTAATTTGAAATTGGGTCATGTCGGGTGAAAAACTAGGTCACTAGGTCAAGTCATAGAAAAACCTTGTGTAAGCTCCAGAAGCCACATTTTCTGTCTAATACTCTTGAAAGTTGGTCAGAATGTTTGTCTTGATGATATCTCAGTAGAATTTGAAAATGAGTCATGTGGGGTCAAAAACTAGGTCACCTGGTCAAATCTTAGAAAAACCATGTGTACGCTGTTGTGGCCACATTTTTTGTTCAATACTCTTTTAAAGTTGCTCAGAATGTTTGCTTTGGTAATATCTTGGATGAGTTTGAAAATGGGTCATGTTGGGTCAAAATCTAGGTCACTAGGTCAGATCTTAGAAAAACCTTGTGTATGCTGTAGAGGCCACATTTTCAGTCCAATTCTCTTGAAATTTGGTAAGAATGTTTGTCCTGATGATATCTTGGACCAGTTTGAAAATGTGTCATGTTGGCTGAAAAACTAGGTCACTAGGTCAAATTTTAGAAAAACCTAGTGTACGAATGACTCTCAGAAAGAAGCCTTTTGAAAACACTGTTTGAAAATGAGAAAATGCTGGTATCCAGCATTTTTTCCTTTTTCACAATGTTTTCTACCCCTTTGAGAGACCAATCCCACAGCTTGATCCACATATTATTTGTTTTATGCAGAAGGTTCAGACTGATGAGTTTAAAATTTTATTGTTTGGTAATACATATATCTCACAAGACGTTGGAAATTGGTTGTGCCTGGTCAAAAGGCTCAGGTGAGCGACTCCAGGGCCATCATGGCCCTCTTGTCTTTGATTGGTTAGAAAACATTGTGGGAAAAGGAGAAAATGCTGGTAACCAGCATTTTCTCCTTTTCCCACCATGTTTTCAGAAGGCTTCTTTCCCAGGAGCGTCAAAAAGCGGCATTGTGCGGTAAAGGGTTAACAAAACATTTCAACCTAGGTCATCCTGACATAGGCTGACACTTTTTGCAGATGCACTAAACCCCGTTTTTCCTGGTAGGACTCATACAAATTTGGAGGTGGAGGCCCAACATGGATCACCCCCTTCTTTTTATGACTAGAATAGTACTTATATAGTACTGCCAGGGTCAGTGCCGTTGAAAAAATAAAAACAGGAAGGAAAAGACAGCTTGGTTATATGGAAAAGTGGGGTGCCTCTTTAGTGTCGCCCAATTATGTTTTAGCCTAGTTTCTGTGAGGTAGTGTTGATATTTTTATTTACAGTAACTCATTAGTTACCCTATTATTGACTGAGTGGGAAGAACTGTCAAGTATAGACCCCCTTAAAGATCACGATTTGTAAAGAAAGCAACATTTTTTTTATTGGTGAAGAGTGCTATTTTTAGATACCAAATAAACATGATCTAAGACGTAATTAGAGAAAATTGCCAGTGAGCACTTAATATATTTTAATTCAAATATCTTCAGTGAATTTTTTCTGGACCTGTTTGCCTTCTTTGTGGAAAAAATAAAAGAAAAATACTGAATAGACTAGATACTATATTTTTTTATCATCCAAGTGACTGTCTTCAGGTCTTATACTGTATTTAGTTTGATTCTTAGCCGTCCAAAGCAAATATGCGGCAGACAATTTTGACAATACCCTTGAAAAATAGGTAAAAATCAACATGAGCTAAAGTTTTGTACATTATTTCATGTGAAATGATTGTGGCAAAAGGAGAAATTACTTGTCACAAGCAATAGCTCCTTTTGCCTCAGTGTTTTCAAAAGTAGTCTGCTGCATGACCCAAAGTGATCCATTTAACCCTTTTCTACAGAATTCCGACTTTTAACAACCCGGAGAAAAAGCCTATTGAACACATTGTTGGAAAAGGAGAAAATGCTGGCAACCATTTTCTCCTTTTTCCCACAATGTTTTCTACTGTATCAAAGACAGATTTCATCATTTGAGCCAGCTTAAATTTTTCATCTGCAAATGTTTTCAATTTGGACAAGTCTAAACTTTCGTTGTTTGGTCAAGACCTAAGGCAATGAGATGTGATATGGAAAGCAAATTGTGTATTACTGTAGTGTAGGTCAAGATCATGCTAAAGAAATTAATATTTATTAAGTTGAGTTGTATTGGGGTTTTTTTTGCCGCCTTCAACATTATTTCAGTCATATAATGACAACTAAATTTTTCATTCATATCATGACAACTAAATTTTTCTGGGGTTTCACCAGTAATAGGCTTGGTTTGTGAAGTGTCTTGCCAAAGGACACTCCTAGGAAAAATCCAGAGCCTCAGGTGAACATTGAACGCAGGGCCTTCAGATTGTGAATAATACACCTGCACCACAGACAGAGCCATACAGAATTGTTATGTATAGAAATTTTCCTACGAAAACAGTCTTGAAATTGCATAAAACATGCCCTGACAAAAGGAGGTTTAATGCATCTCTGTGATGCATAGTACCAAGCAAGTCATATAATTATGGATCCATGAAATCTATTTTGTGTAACAACCTACTGAATCGTGAGGTAGAATGGTCTTTGCACATGTAGAAAATTTACCCAAGCAATAAAGTTTTATTAATTCCATGTTAGCCTGCATGAACTGTCCAGGCTGACATGGCTCGATATTTGAAAATCTTATGTAAATTCTAGAGTCCAGATTTTTAGCCCATTTTCATTCCAGTACTTATGAAAGTGGAGAGGAATGTTTTTCTTGATGGTATCTTCAAGTTTTAGATTTTGAGACCTTCGTTCAAAAAGTAGGTCACAAGGTCAAATCTTTGATAAACTTGTGTACACAGTAGAGGTAACATTAAGAGGTTGAATGCTTTTGAAAGTTTTGCTGAATGTTTGTCTTGATAATGGCTTGGAGGATTGCAGAAATTGGTCTTGTCAGGTCAAAAAGTGGGTCACAAGGTCAAATCTATGAAAACCCTGTGTACACTCTTGAGGCCACATTTTCAGTCCAAAGCCAATGAATATTGGTCACGATGTTTGTCTTTATATTATCTCAGGCAATTTTGAAACTGGGTCATATGAGGTCAAAAAGTATGCCATAGTCATATCTTTGAAAAAACTTGGTTATTGTCAAGAGGCCATAATTTACCCTCAAATACTGATGAAAGTTGGTCAGAATGTTGTCTTGATGACACCCCAGACCATTTAGAAAATGGGTCAGATGGGATCACCAAGTAGGTCATAGGCTAAATCTTAGAAAACCTTGTGTATGCTTTAGAGAACACATTTTCAGCCTGTAACTCATGAAAGTTCAGATGTTGGTCAAGTCAAAAAGTAGGTCATCGGGTAAAATATTTGAAAAATCTTATGTTTGCTCTTGATGCAACATTTTCCATAGGATACTCAGAAAAAATTGACAGAATATTTGTCTTGATGACATCTTGAACCTGTTTGTAAATGGTTCACCTTGGGTGTAAAAGTTGGTCACATGGTCAAATCTCCTAAAAACCTTGTGGACATTCTAGAGGACACATTTTCAGTCCAATATTCATGAAAGTTGGTAAGAATATTTGCCTGATGATATTGCATTTTAGATGAACAAGGGTCTTGTCAGATCAAAAAGTATGTCACTGAGACTGATCTTTGAAAAGATCATGTATACATTCTAGAAGCCACATTTTCAGTCCATTGCTCTTAAAAGTTGCTCACAATGATTGGCTGGATGATATCTCAGATGAGTTCAAACAGCTACATAGGCGTAAGTGAGCGATTCAGGGCTATCATGGCTTTCATGTAGACTAGTCATTATTGAAAGCATTTTCATTTTACATGCTTTAACCCTTTACCAAACATTTCCGGGTTTTAGCGAAACCTTTTGAAAACATTGTGGAAAAAGGAGAAAATGCCGGTAACAAGCATTTTCTCCTTTTCTCACAATGTTTTCTAGCCGAGCCCCATGGCTCAGTCAATGGCGCACAGGACTTGAGAACAGGAGGTCGCTGGTTCGATCCCCGGCTCGGCCGATTTCTTGGAGGATTGATAATAGTCATTGCAACAGGATGCGTTGCTCTCTCACCGCTGACCATTGTTTCGACAATGGCTATGTGGGAAAGCAGCCGGTGGCTTGGAAAGAATATTGTGCGAAGTACTGGTAAAAGAAACCTCAGGAAAGCATGGATAGGTGCACTGGCCACCGCGATATAACTGAAATATTGTTGAAAACGGTGTTAAACACTTACAATCAATCAGTCAGTGTTTTCTAACTTTTCAGAAAAGAATTTAGTCATTTGAGGCACATCTAGTTTGTCATCTGCAAATGCTTTTAATTTGGACCAGTCTGAGATTTTGTTGTTTGGTAAGGGGGTTAAATGAAAGTGAAAATTCCAGACTTGATTGCACAGAAGCAGAATACAACCTGATTTATCTTGATAGTATGGCCAGGATAACTTGTTTCAAACAGTAATATTAGTGTTAGGGATGTTCTATTTGAAAGAGTTTTTGAATTGAAGTAACTTAGCAAAAATGGCTTTCAGCATAAGAAAACTGACAGAATATTCTGGCAAAAGCTGCTTTCAAATTGTAGAAATCTGGGATATTATGGCCAAAGCTGCATTCAGATTGCAGTAATTTGGGATATTCTGACCAAAACTGCATTCAGATTGCAGTACTTTGGGATATTCTGACCAAAACTGCATTCAGATTGCAGAAATTTGGGATATTCTGACCAAAACTGCTTGCAAATATCAGTGATTTGGGATTTACCCTGTAAAGTTTGCTTTTTGAATTTTTTTTGTCAAAATTCAGAAAAGAACATGGCAACAATGATTGGTAGGTTTATTGATTATTTATGTTTATCTTCTTTATACCATTATATCTTGTAGACCGTTTTTAACTTCGGCTGTTTTCGAAGGAAATGTCAAGGTATTGTCGTATCCCAGGCGTTGTCGTCGTCTGCGTCATCATGCAAAAACTGACATTTTGTAATAGCTCTTTTATTACTAAAGGTATTTGCTTCAAACTTGGACACGTTGTTATCTATCAAAAAAGGGAACCTACACAGCAAGGGCAGGTAAACATCAAAGTATTTTTGACACATTTATGCCCCTTGTTTTTTACTTAGAATTTTCATCGAAAGTAAAGCAACTGAAGCCAAGCGTTAGCACCCTCATGCGGTGCTCTTAATTGGTTTTGCAGCGGTCTGATCTTGTCTGGACTGTTAGTATAACTTATTTAATCCAGTTCAGTACTACAGAGGTTAATTTTGGTACTTTAAGGATTAGATTGGCATTTCTTGAGCAACTTAAGATTTGATTTATCTACCAGTCCAAGAGATCAATTAGATTTTGCAAAATAAAAATACACAAATATTTACATGTATAGGAAGTAAATTGCAAGTTTCGTGATTTCTTTAAGACAGTGTACAAACAGATCAGACTTCAAAAAACATGTAGTCTGATCTTGGATTGACATTGTTTGATATTTTGTAATATTCGGACTTAAATTGCAAAATCTTCTTACCATCAAGTTTATGGAAAATGCTGATACCATTTATTTTGCACTCGAAGGGTTTGGGAAATTATTGTCAGTGTGCTGCACCTGCCTGGCCTCTAGTGGGGCTATTTACAAAAGCTATTAAAAAAAAGATCGTTGTTTGTTTTGCTATCAATTTCAAATCGCTCTATCTATGGTTTTTAATATCCAGTGTCTTTGAAAGTAAATAATACAAGCATGACATTGTTGAAAAAAAATGAAATGGCGGCAATAAATTATCGTCAGAATTCATTATTATCTAACAAAGCCTTAAAAAGAATTTAAATGGGAATAACCTTGTCAGTAAAAAAAAAAAATGATGACCCTAGAAGGAAATAGATTTTTGTTTAACTCATTACCATGCAACAAAATTTTTACACTTGTCCAAATTGAAAATTTTTGCAGACAGCAAATTTAAATGGGTTCAAATTATGGGATCTATTATTGAACCGATAGTAATCTTTGTTGGAAGAGGAGAATGTTACAGTTTCTAGCATTTTCTTGTTTCCCACAAATGGGGGATTCTGCGGTAACCAAAAAACTCATATACCTTCCAAAAAAAAAAAAGAAGCAGCAGACAAAATCCAATAGCATTTTTCTGAAGAAGGGAAAATTACTAGGAATCAAGGTTTAGTATAGGTGGAAGTATTTTGCCAAGGTAAGAGCAATTTCTGCTTCTCTCATTCTGTTTTCCAAAGACATCTACCGCAAAACAAAATGAAAAGACCAGTCTGCAATAGATAATGGTATGAAAAAGATAAGTATAAATAACAAATATACCTATCAATCATCTTTACCATGTTCTTTTCTGATTTTTGACAAAAAAATTAGCAAAGAAAAACAAACATTTACAAGGTATTTAACATAAGAAAAATCTGTCTTATGTTCAACATCTTGATTTGAACTTGTTGTCGAAATTTAAAAAGAGAAAAATAGAAGTCCTCATTTATTAACTCTTTACCACACAATCCAAACTTTTAACCACCCTGAAACAAAAGGCCTTTGAAAACAACGTGGGAAAAGGAGAAAAAGCTTGTAACCAGCATTTCTCCTTGTCCCACATTGTTTTCTACCCTTTCATAAGCAAATTTCAATTTGCGAGTCACATTTATTTTGTTGTCTGCAAATCCTTTCAAATTGGACAAGTCAACAATTTTGTTGTTTGGTAAAGTGTTAAAACTCTTTACCAGACAACAAAATTTTTGATTTTTGAAAATCAAAAGTATTTGCTGAGAACAATTAAATGTGACTTAAACAACAGTTTTTTACTGTAAAAGTGTAGAAAACACTGTGGGAAAAGGCTTCGTTTGCTTAGGATTTATTAGCCTAGGTCACATCACAGCGGTCAGTGCACCTACTAATGTGTTACCTGGCTTTCTCACAGTACTGACACAACTTTTTTCTACTGACTACCTTTCTCACATGCATCAAAGCTGAGAGGCAAACCAGCATTTTCTCCTTTACCCACAATGTTTTTTGCCCTATGTAAGGCAGAAATCATCATTCGGGCTACGTTTAATTTTTCATCTGCAAATGCTTTCAATTCGGTCCAGTCCAAAGTTTTTTCATTCGGTAATGGATGAAATCTTTTTTGTCCCATTATTAGGTCTAACAAGGTAGCTTGGCAGCCCAGACTTATTACTTTTCTTATACCGATTTCCCTGTCCCTTCATTTGAAATCTTATAAATTCATTGTGGTAAAAGAAACTTAATTGCTTTTCTACAAGCAGTTTCAACTTTTCTTCAAATTGTTTTCATATTTGATTAAGTAGTGAAAAGGACACTTTTTTCAAATTGTTTCACCTGTTCTATTATCGTTGTTGTGTCTAAAATTAGCTTATAATGGGTTACAGCAAAAAACATCCCTGTAAAAAAGGTAAACTGCTCTCTTTAACACATTTCTCAATGGAGATGAGTTTCTAGTCTTGCAATGTATCACTTTTGAAAACGTTGTAGCATAAGGAGAAATTATTCACAAGGAATGATTTCCCGTTTTATCACAATATTTTGATATGTATTCATATTTGGATGAAGGCATTATGATTATTTCTCTTTTATGAGTACATTTCAAAGTGATCTTTTGCAAATTACTGGTAAATGAAAAGGTCGAGATTTAACAAAAAAAGAAATGACATGGGAAATTTCTTTAACTCGATACTTAGCTGTAAATTCCCCCATTCTTTTTCATTCAAGTAAAGTTTGAGTCAGTCACAATTTGATGACTTGAAGTTATTTCTCAAAATTTTCTCAAGCTGTCTAATATCTCCAGTTTTAGTCCAGCTCTTTTTGAAGAAAGCCCAAGGTTTTTTTATACCCCTATTGTTGTCAGTGGCTTTCTCTTTGCCTTGTTGTGAGGCTGGCACAACAAAACTTTCACGTTGTCTCATATCTCTTTTATTACTGAAGATATTTCTTTCAAACTTGGGCTAGTTGTTCACTAACAAAAGGGGAACCAATACAAAAAAGGCAGATAATCCAAAAATTTATGCCTCTTTTTAAATTTGAATTTTCACTTAAAAAAGTAATTGCAGCCTGATTCCTATCATGGTCATCTTTCAGATTTATTGAAAAAATCTAATAAGAACAGTATAAATGACTCTTGAGTAGACTTTTCGAATCCATGATAGAATTTTGATCTGCCAAAAAGCAGTGAGGCCAGAATTTTTATATCAGTTTTTCGAAAACCTGTCATGATAGAGTCCAGCAATGACATCAGATTGAGTGTTTGTTACTTAAGTTTTAGACCAGAAAAATGATTTTGGTTTTGAAATATCAGTTTTTTGGTCAAAAGTCCGACAAATTCTTATTGTAGAACCAATGAAATACTTTTACCCTGTCGCAAATATGAAAAATTTGTGGAGTAGTAAGTTGCCAAAATTAAAAGTATTTGCAGATGACATATGCGGCTCAAATGGTAAAATTTGGCTTTGAAGCGGTAGGAACTGTAGAAAATATTGTGAGAAAATGCTGGTTTTTAGCATTTTCTTCTTTTCCTACATATTTTTCAAAAGCCTTTCTCTGCAGGCTTTGTGTGATAAAGGGTTGACCATTTATGAGGATGAGATTATGTAGTTCCAATATTCTAAGGGTACATTGACAAATTATATTGCAGTGGACCACTTTTAACCCTTTACCACACAATGCCACCTTTTAACGACCCAGAGAAAGAAGCTTTTTGAAAACATTATGTGAAAAGGAGAAAATGCTGGTAACCAGCATTGTCTCCTTTCCGGCAATGTTTTCTACCATATCAAAGACAAACGCTATCATTTGAGAAGCAATTAGTTTGTCATCTGCAATGCTTTATATTTAGACAAGTCTACATTTTAGTCGTGGGGTAAAGAGTTAAAGGACCACTATTAAAAACATGGAAGCAAAATTGCCCTTAACAAGCAATATCTTTTTTTGCGACAATGGTATCATAGTATTAACTCTTTACCACACACCAATAATTTAGACTTGTCCAAATTAAAAGTATTTGCAGACGACATATTGATGTGGCTCAAAAGATTGGGTTTGTTTCTGATAGGGTAGAAAACATTGTTGGAAAAGGAGAAAATGGTGGTTACCAGCACTTTCTCCTTTTCCAACAGTGTTTTCGAAAGGCTTCATTCTCACGGTCATTGAAAGTGGGTATTGTGTAGAAAAGGGTTAAACCTCATTTTATGCTGATTTTCCATACTTTACAAGGCTATTTTTAGAGTCATCTGCTGTAAGTTTCTTGCAGGAAGTTGTGAGCGGCTGATACTGGATGTAAGGATTGTGAAAAAACGACCATGCCAAATGAAGAAACAGGTTGTTGTAAATAATTTCTCCAAGTACAGTAAGGTTTTCAAGGGCCATTAACCCTTTCCCAAACAAGCCCTGGTTTTCACGTGTCTGCAGTACAAGTCTTTTGAAAACACTGTGGGAAAAGGAGAAATTGCTCGTAACGAGCAATTTCTCCTTTTCCCACAGTGTTTTCTACCCTTTTTGAGAACTTTCTGCCATTTTCATCAAATTTAAAATTGTCGTCTGCAAACTCTTTCAATTTGGACCAGTCCAAAATTTGTCGTTTGGGAAAGGGTTAAGTCAGAAGTTGAATTGTGAAAACTAGTGTGAAAAGTTTCAGGCAAATAAAAATCCAATGAAAAAAAAAAAACACTTTTGTAATAAGCGCATAAAAAAGCATCAATATACGTTATGTACATGCTGCTGACAGTTAAATCCTCGCTGTGATTATTTTTCTTTGTTGCCGGAGGCAAAAAAATCCACCAGTCATAATGCGATCGTAAAAATTCTCCTATCTGAAATTCATAAGTTGTGTAAACAAATGGGAGAACATTAAGACTTTGTTTATTGGCAGTGTTTACAACAAATATTTTATCTTCAAGTAAAAACTGTTAACTCTTTGGAACCCATGGGAAACTCATGGGTTGCTTTCTTGAGCTGACTGTGTAGATCTAAGATCAGACTGCTCATTCTCTGCAGTCAGATCTTAAATCTACATTGTTGAATCTTTCTGTGAATTATTTTGATCAAAACAGCCTAAAAATTACAGCACTTGTTTTTTTTTTTCTTTACTAAAGGCAGTTCCATCTCACTTACTTGGTACTGGAAGGGTCAAGGGGTATTGCCTCACAGCTGAAAGGAAATTAGGTGGGTGGGGGGGAAAGAGAAAATGTTTAGGAAAGGCCCGGCACTGGGTTCATCTTCTGTTTTTTTCAATGCTCCACTACTGTTAAAACCATTGTGAAAGCAGTGCTTGCCTGTTGTACTTTATAATGTCCATTTCTTTTGCATTTCATTTTTTCAGTTTTTTCAACCGAAAGAAACTGCAAGTTAATGCTTACCAAACAACAACAACTGTAGACTCATTCATATTGAAAGAATGTGCATATGACAAATTACTGATCACTCAAATGATGAAATATGTCTTTCAAGGGATGGAAAACAATGTAGTAAAAAGAAAAAAATGGTGTTTCCAAGCATTTTCCCCCAAAGTGCTCAAAAGCTCCTATTAAGGTCATGAAAACAGGGGATCATAAGGTGGACAGCAACATGTACTTGTAAATGGTAATCTGTTGTAAAAAGCCCCTCTCAGTCTTGTAGACCCTTCCAAACTGAAGAATTCTAGGGAAATATCAGCTGTGATCATACAAGCAATCAGAATTACACTGATTTCTGGAGAGAGAAAATTTATTTAGTTAAAGGACAACTGAGAGGCCTGATGCATATCATACATACGGCACTCGTCTTTTGCTTAGTTGGTACCTACAGGACTCATACCCCTTGGGTCACAGAGTTCATACCTAGCTGGGCTAAATTCTTATACTGGATTGATGATACTCATTATGGAATAATTCAGTTTATTCTCACCCTAATCATTTATGTAGAAAACCAGCCAGTTGCTTCAAGAGAATGTTTTTTGAGGAACTGGTGAAAGAAACTACAGAAAAGCATGGATTTGCCACAGGGATATATATTTAGCTGAAATAATGTTGAAAAGGGTTGTAATTTGCAAACAAACAGTAAATATCCTTAACCTTTACCAAGCAATCCCAGGTTTTAACAACCCTGGGAAAGAAACCTTTTGAAAACATTGTGGGAAAAGGAGAAAATGCTGGTTACCAGTATTTTCTCCTTTTCCCACAGTGTTTTCTACTCTATCAAGAACAAATTCTGCTGTTTTAGCCACTTTTGTCATCTGCAAATGCTTTCAATTTGGACAAGTCCAAAATTTTGTCGTTTGGTAAAGAGTTAAATCATGGGATGACTCTAATAGGTTCACAATGCAAAGGAGAAAATGCTTGTTGGATTCCTTAGTCTGTTGCCTAGAGTTAGTGCTTTAGCTTGGCATTTTATTAATTATTTGTCAGGTTGGCCTCTTGTACTGTGCATTGGTTGTGAAGATTTCATGAACTGTCAAATTAAGCAGTCTAAGCTAAATCAACATTATATTCAGCAAAAGTAACTTAAGCCATGAGCATAACATGTAGGTTTAACCTTGTAGCAGCCAATCCCCTGACTTTACCACCCTGAGGAAGAGGACTTTTGAAACAGTAGAAAAAGGTGACATTGTTTGTTACTGTTTCAAGGACAAATCTCATCAATTGAGCCACATGATAATTATGCTGTCACCAAATGCTTTCTAAAGAGATGAGTCTAGAATTTTGTCATCTTGGAAAGATTTAAATGATTAATATTTCTCCGTATTGTTAACAGCAGCAGAAGGCACAAGAACAAGCACTGGCACAGCTAAATGAGCAACTACAGTTTAACCTCCTACAACAGACCCAGCTGGCGGGTGAGAGAAAGGCCAATGGTAAACAGTCGCAGGCCCAGCTTCAGCAACTGGCCCTTCATCAACATCAGTTATTACAACATATACAGCAGCTGCAGATTCCTCAACGTCAGCAACAGTTTCTCTTGGCGTGCCTCATGCAGCCTTACCAGGGTCAACAGGGTAAGTTTTCATCTGTTTTAATGCTGCTGAAAAAGTCAATTCTTAGAGTGCCTATCACATGTTGCCAGTTTTGGTAGAGATTGAAATACTCTAAGTATACAGTTTGATCTTTTATCTACACTGTTCTCCAATGAGACTTTCTAGCCAGAGGTATGCTGAAATAGCAATGATTCTGGTCTTTTTATTTCTGTGCTCTAACATTTAAGGAGCCACCTTTTAGATGCTTACCATCATTTTTAGCCTGGCTGTTTTGGAAGAAAATGTCGTTATTGCCATAGCCCTGTTGTCGTCTGCTTCATTATTGTCCAAGAACTTCGACATTTTGTAATATCTCTATCATTACTGATTATATAAACTTCAAACTTGGTCTAGTTGTTGACTATCAAAAGGGGAATCCATACAAGGGCAGGCAAACATCAAAATATTTTTGACACAGTTAAACCCCCTTTTCGACTTAGAATTTTCACTGAAAATCAATCTACTTCTAAAAGCAACTGCAGCAGAGCTTTTGAACTCACATGCAGTCTCTTGTTCTCCATTTCTAACAATGTTTACAACCCTTAGAAAGAGAAATCCTATCACTTTATCGGTCCCATTTTAGCCACTTTTAATGGGTCAACTGCAAATGCCTTAACTCTTGACCAAACAACAAAATTCTATACTAGTGCAAATTGAAAGCATTTGCAGACGACAGAATAATGTGGCTGAAAAAACTGAAATTTGTTTTTGGAAGGGCAGAAAACATTGAGGGAAGAGGAGAAAATGCTGGTTACCAGGATTTTCTCCTTTTTCCACAATGTTTTCAGAAGCTTTATTTCCCTGGGTTGTTAAAACTCAGAATTGTGAAGAAAAGGGTTCAAGAGGACAAGTCTAAAATTTTGATGTTGGGTAAAGAACTGATATAAGTCACATAATGTAATTGAACATGATAATGTTAAAGGTATGCTATGCCTCCAAGAACAGTACCAGAGAGCTGTTAGGTCATAGCTTGCTGCTGATTTTACAGTGCTCAGGTAACACCTGTGTAAAAATAGCTGTGCTTAATGTAGCTTTGTACCAGACAGCAAAATTTTAGAGTATTCCAAATTCAAAGGACTTGCAGAGGAGAAATTGAAATGTGTCTAAAGTAATGAGATTGTCTTCATGAGTGTAAAAATATAGTAGGAAAAACAGTTTTCAAAAGTCTTCTTTCCAGGCTCCTTAACTCTTATCCTGCTAAATAAGTTAAATGAAACTTTCAAGCTGATAGTGAAAAAATGCAGAATAATGCTATTTCAAACTTGTGTTTTGACAAAAAATATCCTCTTATGGGACAGTGTAGATCTAAGATCAGACTGCATGTTCTGTGCAGTCTGATCTTGATTGACCCTGTCTGCAAAAGGTCAGTGAGTTGCGCTTAGCAGCCTAAAGTTTAAAATACAAGATTGTATGGTAACGGATTAGTGAAAACCAACACTGTCTCTTGCCCAGCACCTCTGTTATATATGACAGTTTTATTTTGGGTTAGAATGATGAAGAAATAAGGGTCCACGATGCACAGCACTTACATTTTTTTGCCCAATTAAATTAAGTTTCATGGTGACACTGTATTTTTTTGAGGGGGGGAGGGGGGGAACTGTTTGCCTACTATCTGACTTACTCTCTGACCTCAATTTAGGGTGTTAGTAGAACACTGCTGGCTTTTGGTGAGAGAGAGAGTGTGTGTCAGACTATGGCACACTGCTGAAATCAAAGTGCCTTTATTTGCCTTTTCAGCCGGTGTGATCAAGTCCATATTGTACAAAATGTGCGGTCTCTTCAGTGATGTACACTCTTACATTTTTGGCAAAAGCAACCTTGAACTCCACTTCGTTGGGTCTTATTTGTAAACACAAAAGGCCGCATCTTATGTACAGACTTATAGGAATGAAGTGGATAGATGAATTTTAACTTGCACTCCTAGCATGCAATTCATTGCTATGAATAAAAGAACACAAACTGTTAACCAAACAACAAAATTTTAGACTTGATCATGTTTTAGGTATTTGCAGACGACAATTCAAATGTTGCTAGAACGACTTGATTTTTCTTTCATAGCTTATAGCATTGTGGAAGAGGGAGAAAATAAAGGTCACATCCATTAAAGTGTTATTTCTTTAAATTTTAGTCTTTTTTTTGGGGGGGGGGGGTCCAATAACTTCTTCTTTCAGACTTGTTCCAGTGCTAATACTGTAAGACAAGAAGGCCAAACCTCCACCTTCCCTCCCCCCCCATCTTATCTACAGGTGGTTGAATATTTTCAGTTAGAAAACAACCAAAGTTTTTCCTCGATACGTAACAGAGATTTCAGGTTCCACTTATTGTTTTATACAGAACTTCGTGTAAATTCACTGTTTAAATTAATTATCAAAGATGAAAAGATAGTTTGAAGTGCCTCTGATCAGACAATGTCAAACTGACTTCTGTTGTGTTATGGGTTTTCGCGTTTTTCTTGTACGGTCTTTTTTTCATGTCAGTTGACTTTTCCAGAAATATTACTGTATGATTTGACATGAATTTGTCAATTAGGGTAGCAGGTAACTTTAAAATCTGTCATTTTACACTGGATAATTGGATTAACACCTTTATCACGTTTTCAAAAATGAATCACCACTAGCCATTAGTTGTGATAAACAGTGCTGCGTTTATCTTTCATATTTGATAGCACTGTACATGTTTATTATGATCTCTATTTCTGTCGGATACACTCTAGCTAATTTATATGACGCTTTAGTGGATAATCTCATGCGTCGGATTGATGCTTAGGCAGATATTTTTTAGTGTCAAAAACAGGCCATTTCGGGTTTCCAAGTGTCAAAACTCTGGGTCCCAGGTCAAATGAAAACCCTGGTCTCAGTATTCTCGAAGTCCTTCTCTGACAATTCATCTTGATACAAATTAATTCTCATGAACAACAGAAAGCTGACTAGGGTCGAAGGGTATTGATGCCGATTGTGTACTGTCAATTTCTTTAACAATTACACTGTCTGACCCGGGATCGTCGGGGACCGATTGCCTGCTTACAGTGGTATTCGTATTATACCACGAGTGTGTTCGGAACATTCCGTGCAAAGAATGAATATAAAATACGAAATTGGCCGATTAGTGACTGTTTTCCACGAACCTCAAAGGCGAGTGACTCATTAAACAACGAAAACATTACTGTCCTCGGTCGTTTTTCCAGCCGATCTTTCAGTCTGGGAGTGGGTTTATTTACTAAATATTGGTACAGTACTTTGCATTACAGTGGGGAAATGTGATTTCTTTGGGGAAAATTGACTTCTTGGGGGGAAAACTGCATTTTTTGGGGAAAATTTGCTGTGGTGAAGACGCCGACTATCGGCGTCACTTTCTTAGTAAAAAAAGGCCCTGCCCAGGATAGGACCAATTTTGACTCGAGGACTATAATTTGTTGTACCTTAATACAGGTCCATGTGATGATGCTGCATTTCAAATTTAATAGCCCTACACCTTACAGTTTAAAACTAGAAGACTTTTAATGTTTTCACTATATAAGCCCATGTTAAACTTGTGACCCTTGGGCGGGGCCAATTTTGACTCAGGGCTATAATTTGAAGAAAGTTGGTAAAAGTCCATTAGATGTAGCTAACATGTGAAACTTGGTAGCCCTAGGCCTAATGGTTTAGACCCAGAAGAATTTTAGTTTTCACAATATAAGCCCATGTGAAACTTGTGACCCCGGGGACAGATTCAATTTTGACCCCAGAGTTACAAGTCTCATTTGTTACAAACAATTGCTCCATTTCTTGTAATGTTTTCTGCTGCTGGGTTGTACAAAGTTGTATTTGCTTTATGAATTATTTACTCTGTTGTCAGCCCTTGTTTAACCGCCGAAGGTGGAAGGCTTACGAGAACATTGTGATAAAGAAGAAAATTCTGGTTACCTGTATTTTGTTCTGTTCTCACAATGTTTTCTATCTCTTTAAAGAAAAGGCTAATTATTTGAGTCACATTAATTGTCTTCTGCAAAAGCTTTGAACTTGGACAGGCCTAAAATTCTGTCATTTACCAAACAACACAATTTTAGACCTGTCTGAGATAAATTAAAAGCATTTTGCAGATAACAAAATAATGTAACCAAAATAATGATATTTGTCGATAAAAGGGTAGAAAATGTGGAAAAAGGAGAAAATACTGCTTTTCCCACCATGTTTTTGGAAAGCTTTTTCATCAGGGCATCGAAACACAGGATTGTGTGGTATAGAGTTAAAGTGAACATCATGACATAGATAGGTATTTAGATGTTTTGTATTGTGTCTGGAATATAGAATAGTTCTGTATTGATCTTAGGTAATATCAGTAAAAATTAACGACTTTCTATAAAACAAAAATAGACACTGCATGAGCCCATTACAGCATAAACGGGCATTTGACTTTGTCATACTATACTTAACTCTTTACCAGATGACAAAAATTTATTAGACAAGTCTGAATTTAAAGCCTTTGCAGAGGATGAATCAAAAGTGGCCCTAACAACGAAAATTGTTCCTGATAGGATAGAAAACATTGTGGGAAAAGGAGAAAATGCTGGTTACCAGCATTTTCTCCTTTTCCCACAATGTTTTCAAAAGTCCTTTTCCTCAGGGTTGTTAAAACTGGGTATTGTGTGGTTAAGAGTTAAAGAGGAATAATGTGTCACAAGTATTGTAAACAAAGATCCAATATAATGACACTGAATAGGATTTGGGATATTTTCATTTGAGTATGAGTGTAATACATAATTGTTGTTTTGTATTATGTGCTCTAGATATTAAAAATTCAGCTGATTTAACCCTTAACCACACAACAAAATTGTTGACTGGTCCAAAGTGAGAGCATTTGCAGATGACCAATTGAATGTGGCTTAAATGATGAGATTTGTCTCTGAAAGGACAGAAAACATTGTGGGTAAAGGAGAAAATGCTGGTTACTCGCATTTTCTCCTTTTCCTACATTGTTTTCAAAAGGCCTCTTTGTTGGGGTCGTTAAAACTTGTGATTGTGTTGGAATGGGTTAAACCTTTCCAGGTGACAAACTATCACCATTAAACTATGGGCCCTTGCATGACTAAGGCAATAGATTCTAATTTCACCTGTTGAAAGTTAGTGTAGACTTAGATCAGACTGCACAAAATATCTTTTGACATAGTTTCTCTAATTGTAACTTTTGTACCTATCATGTGTGCTAAATGACCATAGCTGTGGATGCTGCAGTAAAACAAGGTTTATTCATTGATACATTCAGTTAACCATTTACCACACAATCTTGGGTTTTGACAGCCCTGAGGAAGATGCCTTTTGAAAACATTGTAAGAAAAGGATACAATGCTGGTAACCACCGTTTTCTACCCTTAGTAAGAAAAAAATTCAGCTTTCAAGTACCTTTTAATCCTTAGCTCCCAAGTGCAACTCACTGACCTTTTACAGGCAGTGTAGATCAAGATCAGACTGCTCAAAATGTGCAGTCTGATCTTGGATCTTCACTGTACGATTAGGAGATATTTTTCTCTAAAAAATAAGTTCGAAATAATATTATTTGGGTTTTTACTATTGGCTTGAAGGTTTAGCTTATTTAGCAGGATAAGGGTTAATTTGTCATCTGCAAATGTTTTCAATTTGGGCAAGTCTAAAATTTTGTCATTTGGTAAAGAGTTAATACTTTTTTATTTACATGCCAGCTGCAGAACCTCATAATTGTAGATTTTTTTTATATAACCTGACATAATGGTGTGGTGAGGTTGGTATAACATGGTATTGATTTATCTCCACTGTTTATTGTTAGAAGTGTGTTTGTTTATTTCTGCAGCAGGAAATACATAATCTGGAACCATTTTCACTCCCTGGCATCAAAAGAAGGGGTCCTTTACAGAAGTAATCGGGGTCACAGCAGATTGACTTAGAGTAGGAGATTATACATGTCCTTTGAAAGCATTATGTAGATAACAAATTAGATGCTGCTTGAAAGATGAAGTTTGTCATTTGATGAGTAGAAATATTGTGGGAAAATTTGGTTACTGGCATTTTCTTCTTTTTTCCATCTTGGATCTTCTCCATCTGATATTTTGAACATCTTTGAACTTTGAGGTTTATAATTATGATGAGACAATTCTGGTGAGTTACCACAACATGATTATGCTCAAGGGAAAAATTGATATGGATAATGAACATTTTGAGTTCCAAATACACATTTTATCAAATGTAATAGCTATCTGACTAAAGTTTACTTCTGATCAATTTGGCTTTTGTAATATTGCTTATTTGCTTCTCATTGCTCAGTCAATCAGAGACGTTTCAAAAATGTTTTGGTTCATCATTCTTGGAATTGGCGGACATACATTATGCCATAAAGTGGGAATATTTTTTGTCTTGAAACAGGGTTTGGATTGCCTGACAGAAAATTTAACCCTTAACAGAACAATCCAGCATTTAAATGACCACAAACAAAAGAGCTTTTAAAAATTTTGTGGGAGAGGAGGAAATGTTGGTAGAGCAATGCACCTATTTATCAACCCTTATAGCTTTGTTTCATTTGGCTTGAATAGTTACCAACATATTTTTAATCCAACAGTACCATTTGAGAGAATAATTCTTATTGGTGATTTCAATACTTTTGGAGCGTGTTTAGACAAATTGAAGCCAATCAATGAAATTTCTGTATCATTCAAAGTGCAAGCGTAGCATAGTCGACCCTTTCTTTGTTTATCGAAATACCCCCTCCCCACTTTTTGTTTTAGGCACATTAAACAACAAGTTAGCTTCTTTAAAAAAGAAGCCAGGAGAGGTCAGCATCAATGTTTTCAAATAGCTTATTGCTTTTAATTTCAATATATTTTGGTACATATAAACAAATACTAAGTAAGGCATTATATGATTGCCGCTGTGTAAAAAGGAGAAACCTTTTATGCATTACATGACAGACACGTGACCTTTTTCCCACGTTTTCAAGTCGCATGATCTTTTCCCGTGGTGTTCTCTTTTTTAACGAAATTCTTTTTTTTGTGTGTGTGTAGCTTTATTTGTTTAATGAAAAATTACAACTACTGGAAAGGTCATTTGCAATCAAATCGATATAACAAATCCTTTTTGAAATCCGTCATATAAAAACGAAACACGTCTATTTCCTATTTCAGTTTTTGGATTTCGGTTTATTTATAAAACCATGACGAAACAGACTGTGTATCATAACGATTTCGCAGAGAAGCATGGAGTTAGGCAGCAATTTCTGAGGCAGTCTGCCTTTTAAACTCACCACTGTTGGAGAGGTCTGATGACCTCTCCAGTAAGCAGCTGCCTTCTTTGCCATTCTATTGCTAATGTTGCTGAATACTAGTATCTCTCTAGCTATATGCAAAGGACTATACAACAGCCTGGGGTGCTTTTTCATTCATTTTAGGTGTGCTGCTTTGGTTTAATTCACTCAGTGCAAGTTGACCTTGGCATGAAATATGTAAACATTTTACTTTTTGAGTTTTCACGATTTAATATTACGTTTTAAGTCATATTAAAAACCTTGTTGGGCTACTGTGATCAAAGTAGTTTAGTTGGCATCTAATTGATCATCAAATCGATACTGTACATTGAAAGTAATTAACAGGCAAAGGGTCAATAGAGGATTCAAGGTATCAAATGCTCAACATACTACCAACCCTCCTATAAATTCTATTTTAAACTAAGATCCACGGATATTTGTATATTTTTAAGTTATTGGTATTTTGTATATCTATGTAGCTGGCTGACATTGGTCAAAACTTTCTGCTATTGGTCAATTTTCTGCATATCAAAGGACCAGTCAACCTCATGATTCAGTCGATTGTTAGACTAAATGGATATTATAGATCCATAATCATGTGATGACTTGCATGTTATAATGCATCACAGAGATACATTAAGCCTCCTTTTGCCAAAGCATGGCTTATCTAGTTGTGAACTTGAAAATGTCCTGAAAAACCTAGCTCACCTTATTGGTGACGATAATTTTTCAAAACTCCTCAAATAGCCTATAATCTTGAAATCAGAATACATGCAGATGAGAGGTATAATGACATCAGAAAATTCTTCACGAAACGTTGTTCTTTAGTGGTAAAATATGAGGCTTAAAGGGTAAAAATTAAGAAGGGTCGATAATAGAAGGGAGTCGACGATAGACAGCTGGTTACCAGCATTTTCTCCTTTTCCCACAATGTTTTCAAAAGGTTTCTTGCTTAGCGTCATTAAAACTAAGGATTATGTGGTAAAGGGTTAAAAGATTAAGATAGAGCCATATCAAGGCTGTTTTGATCAGAATGCATTTTTTAAAAATACTCAGACAGTGTAGACCTAAGCTCAGACTTTATGTTTGGTCTAGTCTGATCTTTTTCTTTACTCTTTCCAACAAAGGCAAAACAAAACCTGCCTGTCACTTCAATTAGTAACACTATAAATGTCTGTCTGTAGCTGATGATGATACATTATTAGACATTACCAAGCCAAATACAAAATGGCATAAGAAACATTTTGAAGGAAAGAGAAATGTCGTAAATGGTTGACTGTAGAAATGGATAGTGGAAATCATTGTGGAAAAAGGAGGCATTGTTTTTACCATGGTGGTGTGCTGCAGGGCCTTAAAAACCTGGATTTATTTGACAGCGGGTTAAATTATTGGAAAAAAATATTCAGCGGAGCATTATAAAAAAGAGCCATATTTTATGTGACTGGGCTCATTTATAATTTACGTTGTTTATCCCAGTTTTTAGGAAAATTGAGGCCTTGTTTACACAGTTGTTGGTTACGCCAGAATTTGTTTACCTCTGTTGTTTACTCGTCCCGGGTCTTACATGCCAAACTGGATTGGTAATGGAAATTGTATTTATTCGCCTACATGAAACATAAACAGTGTTTTTATGGAATGCTTCAATTAACCCCTTACCTAAAAATCCCATGTTTTTAGCAACCCTCAAACAAAAGGTCGCTGAAAAACACCGTTGGAAAAGGAGCAAAAGCATGCATTTTTCATCTGGTAAAGAGTTAACAGCTAACTTCATTTTGATTCTTCTTTCAGTCAATGAGGTCAGGTGAATTTTTTGTGAACAGATGGTATTCAAATTTAAAGTCATGGGTTTTGTTCTGAATATTCAATGCTCTTTTTTAGCATGAACACGGTTACGATTCATGCTCTGTGAAAACGGAGTTTAACCCATTATCAAACGATACATCTTTGGATTGGGCCAAATTCAAATCATTTACAGCACATTGCAACACTGACAAATGTTGCTTAACTCTTTACCACACAACAAAATTTTAGACTAGTCCAAATTGTAAGCATTTGCAGACAACAAAATTAATGTGACTCAGATATTGAAATTTGTTTTGGAAAGGGTAGAAAACATTGTGGGAAAAGGAGAAAATGCTGGTTACCAGCATTTTCTCCTTTTCCCACAAGGTTTTCAAAAGGCTTTTTTCTCAGGGTTGTGAAAACCAGGGATTGTTTGGTAAAGGGTTAAATGATGATTACTGTCTTTGACAGGGTAGAAAACATCATTGGAAAAGTAGAAAATGCTGCTTACCAGCATCTGCAAAAAGTATCAACCCATGTCAGCCTACACAGTCTGTGCAAGCTGACATGGGTTGAAACATGTTTCCATTTGTAAACTAGCTTCATGTCTAAGGACATTCTACCTCATGATTCAGTTAGTTGTCAGACATAATGGAATTTATGGATCTATGATCATGTGATGACTTGCTTGGTATAATGTAACACTGAGATACACTAAATCCCCATTTCCCAGAGCTGTCCTGTTGAATTTGCTATGGATAAGAGTTTGCCCTTATTTGAAGTTTGTCCTTTGTTTTATATATGTTTCACCCTTTATCACACAGTCCTGACTTTTAAGGACCATAGAGAAGAAAGCTTTTGAAAACATTGTGTGAAAAGGAGAAAATGCTGGTAACCAGTATTTTCTCCTTTTCCTGCAATGTTTTCTACCCTCCCCAAAACAAATTTCAATTTTTTTAGTCACATTTATTTTGTTATCTGAAAGGCTTTCAGTTTGGACAAGTAAGAAATTTTGTCATTTGGTCAAGAGATAAAGGAGAGTATTCTAGCTCCTCCAGCCAAAAACAAGCAAGCTTTTGTCAGAGCTTTGTGGCTATCATGGGTCCATTTTTATATCAGATATCTCCTCTGAAACTAATGTTCAAGCCAAGGTTCTCATCTGAATTCCTTTAAAGAGATATAATGCCATATGAAACTGGTTGTTGTAGCAAAAACTATATTAACCTTTTACCACACAATCCTGAGTTATAACGACCCTGAGAAAGAAAGCTTTTGAAAATATTGTGGGGAAAAAGAGAAACTTTAATTTGTCGTCTGCAAATGCTTTCAACTTGGAGTGGTCTAAAATTTTGTTCTTTTGTAAAAAAATTAAATTGAAATTATTTGAAAATGCTTCCAAGATGCCATGCCAGCTGGACTTTGGTGCAAATAGGTACAAATGGTCCTTTGGTTGGGCTCTTTCTTATTCAGTGATAAAAACTTGATATTTGAAGAAATTGCAGCAACAAAGGAACCACTACAAAAACATGGATAGGTGTGTGTGTGTGGGGGGGGGGGGGAAATATACCTGAAACAGTTATGAAAACGGCATAAAACACCATGTAAAGGAACAAAGCAACCATTCATAATGATTTATTTGTTGTCTCAGGGTCTGTTTTTATGTTTTTGATGAAAGATGAAGCAATGTTTTAAATATTTCATTATCATTTGATTGCACACATCTGATAAAAGAAAGTACATTGTGCATGCCAGTTATAGCTCGTCCCTGTATTAGCCAGTAGAGCAATAAAGGGCCATCATGGCTCTCTTAACTCCCTACCAGGGTTTCCTCAATTTTTTTTCATTCAGTTCTAGACTGATCCATATTGAAAGCATTTGCAGATGACAATTTGAATGTTGCACAAATTATGAAATTTATCCTTGGAAAGGTAGAAGACATGGTTGGAAAAAGAGGAAATGCTGACTACCAGCATTTTCTCATAATGTTTTAAAAATTCCATTTCCTTGGGGTTGTTAAAACTTGGGATTGTGTGGTTAAGGATGAAGAAACTTCATTTTGAATTTAACTAATGTACTAAATTTCGCTGAAAGACCTGTTCAGTTATTACAGACTGCAGGTTAAAGTAATGTTGTGTGAAAAATCTACATTTTTCCTTTATTTATGGTCAATTTTGTGGGAATGAGGATATTTACTATTTGCCACACAATCCAGAGTTTTAATGACCCAGAGGAAAAAGGCCTTTGAAAACATTGTGGGAAAAGAAGAAGATATTGGTAACCAGCATTTTCTTCTTTTCACAAAATGTTTTCTACCCTTCCAAACACAACTTTCAATTTTTGAGTTACGTTTATTTTGTCGTCTGCAAATCCTTTCAAGTTGGACTAGTCTGAAATTTTGTTGTTATGTAAACAGTTAAGACTTACTATACATGAATGAAAAAAAATTGAGGAAACCCTATGATATCGAAACATATTTTTTCTAGGTGACATAAGGTTAACCCTTTTACTAGACCACAAAATTGAAAGCATTTGCAGACTACAACTCCAATGTAGTTGAAATAATTTCACTCTTCAGTAGTGTAGAAAACATTCTGGGAAAAGGAGAAAATGCTGGTTACCAGCATTTTCTGCTTTTCCCTCAATGTTTTCAAAAGCCTTCTCTTTCAGAGTTATTAAAAGTCAGAAGTCAGGATTATGTGATAAAGGGTTAAGATACCACATCTGTAAAGGTAGATGAGATCCAGTTGATCAGATGCTTGATAAAACTCTTCGTCAAAGTTTTAGACTTTCCCAATTTGAAAACATTGACTGGTTATTGCGGTAAAAATAAAGAGTTTTGTCATTTATGGAGTAGAAAACGTTGTGGGAAAAGGAGAGAATTCTGGTTTGATTGAAGTTTCTCTTTTACCCACAAAGTAGAGGGTTAACTTTTAACTCTTAACCAGTGGACAAAATTTAAGACTTTCTCAAACTGAAACCATTTGCAGGTGACAAAATGAATGCGACTCAAAGATTGAAACTTTGTTTTTGGATGAGTAGAACACATTGTGGGAAAAGGAGAGAATGCTGGTTACCAGCATTTTCTCCTCTTCCCACAATGTTTTCAAAAGCCTTCTCTTTCAGAGTTGACTAAAAATCAGAATTGTGTAGTAAAGGGTTAAAAGCTATAGATAACAGTAAATGATTTCACAAAAAGACAAGGTAAAATGTCCTATATTTTGGTGAATCACAGTCAGAAACATCCCATGTTCTAATGATCCTCAGAAGAAGCCATTGGAAAACATTGTGGAAAAGGAGAAAATGCTGGTAACCAGTATTTTCTATGTTTTTTCCAGTCTTCACCATCAAATAAGTCCAGCTCATTTTTTACCACTTTGAAATTTCGAAATGTGTCATTTGCAGATGCCCTCATTCTGGATGAGTCTAAGATTTAAAGAGCTAGGCTGTAATGTTTGTTATTGTCTTTTCATTTGACCTTAAAAGTATACATTTCATCTACATGCAGGTCGACCAAAACAAGTTCTAAACTCAGAAAGAAATAAGTAAATCACAAGCCATTATTTACAAGAATCATGTGAATGTCACATAAATCCAAAGCAACCTGTAACAGCAGTGAACCTATCAGGACAATGCAGAGAGAAAATCAGATTAAGTTTTGAAATTTAAAGACGCTTGCTTGGGGAAAAAAACATTTCTCTTTGTAAAAATGTTTTCTTGGACATCTTTCGATAAAGAAATATGTGGTGTCTGTTGTCATGAGGTAGAGTGTGGTGTCTGTTGTCATGGGGTAGAGAGTGGTGTCTGTTGTTATCATGAGGTAGAGTGTGGTGTCTGTTGTTATCATAAGGTAGAGTGTGGTGTCTGTTGTTGTCATGAGGTAGAGTGGTGGCCTTGCATGTAAGATATTGAGTTTGATTCTTGGAAATATATATATGTTTTAACTCTTTACCACATGAGGAAAATGTAGACCAGTCCAAATTGAGAGCATTTGCTGATGACAATTTAAATGTGACTCAAATGAGTAATTTTGCCTTTGATATGGTAGAAAACATTGTTGGAAAAGGAGAAAATGCTGGTTACCAGCATTTTATCCTTTTCCCACAATATTTTCAAGAGGTTTCTTCTTCAGGGTCGTTAAAAGTCGGGATTGTGTGGTAAAGGGTTAAATAAATCAAAGAAAGAGATATATTTTCTTCAAAGGTATGAATGTGTTACACAGATGTGTGGTGTGTATATCTCCTATGAAACAGTTGATGGTGGCAGATTTCCTTTGGCAAGATGATTTTGCCTGCTTTAGTAAGTGTCCTCAGTTGGAAGAGGTTGAGGCATAAAAGCTATGCATTAAAATATGGATCTACAAGTTTACATACACATGTATTCTAGTCTCTATCATGTTACTGCTTTGGACACATTGTTGAAACTTTGTCAGGATGATTATAAATTGTAATCCTTGCCTGGTAAATGTCACATATGGATTTTCTTGGTACTTTTTTAATATGTTTGTCTAGATAATATCTTTAATTGCTTTAACCCTTATCCTGCTAAATAAAAGAAATGAAATTTTTAAAACACCAAAACTTTCCCATTTCAAAGGTACTTTTGGAGGAAAGATATCTCCTTATCGGACAGTGTAGAACCAAGATCAGACTGCATGTTCAGTGCAGTCAAATCTTGATCTATGCTGTCTGCAAAAGGTCAGTGAATCGCGCTTAGCAGGCAAAGGGTTAGCATGTTGATAGAGCAGATCAAGGTCAGGCTGCGCAGAATGCAGTCTACACTGAATCTGCACCGTCTTCTTTGCCAGATATTCAGACAAAAAACAGCTTTGAAATTGCATTATGCATCTTAAGTACTTACTGAGAATATCCCATTCCATTTATTTAGTATTACAAGGATTGAAAGTCAAGGAAATAAGAATCTATGACTCATCACTTTGATTGTTGTGAATCCTTGTTGACATGACTGTCAAAGCCATCCATAAATTTATTACATATTTACATGTATGTACATACAAAATGATAAGACTGGAGTAAATTGTGACCTCATTTGCAGTTTCTTCATAAATTAATACTCTTTTAACTGTCTTGATCCAGTTTACCCTTAGAATGCATATCTTTTCAAGTATTTGCTTTTGAAGACAGTGTAGATCAGGATCAGACTGCACAGAATATGTAGTCTGAATTTGGGATAAAAAAGATAGCTGTGTGTTTTAAAAAACAACCTTTGCTTTGAAGAAATGTTAGAAGTGATATGATATGTATGTTTCTGTTCAAGAGAAAAATGGGGTCCTGTGTGGCTCAGTGGTAAAGTGTAGGACACGTGACCTGAAGGCCCTGGGTTCGAGCCTCACTCGATCTACTGGGTTTTTTGTGGGAATGGCCTTGGGCTAGACACTTCAGAGCCCCAGCCAAGTACTGGTGAAACCCAGGAAATACACGAATATGTTAGCTGTTGCTGTGATACGACTGAAATAATGTTGAAAGCGGCGTAAAACACCACCATTCCATCAATCAATCAAGAGAGAAAATTTTTTTTGTACATGAATTTAAGTTTCACGGCAGCCAGTGCACCTATGCATGTGTTTTGTGACTTTATCGCAGCAGTACTGACACAAATTTCTTTCCAAGCCTCTGACTACTTTTCTCATATGCATCAGAGGTAAGAGGCGAAAAATCATCCCTTTTCAAACCCGCAACAAACAGTCACGTGTGAGATATGCTAACCACTGAGCTACACGGCTGAGCTTCAAGAAAAAGAGACAGTAAATAACCCTACATCAGGCTGCACTTAACTCTTTACCTCACAATGAAATTTTAGACTTGTCCAGATTCATATCATTTGCAGACGACAAATTTAAGGTGGCTCAAATGACCAAATTTGCCCTTTATATGGTATTAAACACTGGGTAAAAGGGAGAAAGTGCTGGTTTCTAGCATTTTCTGAGTTTCCCACAATGTTGTCAAACGCCTTCTCTTCCAAGGTATTTAACAGTTGGTTTGATTGGTAAGGATCAACCCTTACCCACTGTGATCCCGAGTTTTAACAAGCTTTAGGAAGAAGGTACTGAAAACATTGTGGAAAATTGGAGAAAATGCTGGTTATCAACCTTTTCTACTTTTCACAAAGTGTTTTCTGCACTTTTTGAGACAAATCACATCTTTTTTGTCACATTTAACATTTTACTACACAATCCCGAGCATTAACATCCCCATAAGAAAAGGACTTAAACTTTGTGGGAGATGGAGGAAATACTGGTAACTAGCTTCTCTCCTTGTCCTACAATGTTTTGTAACCCTTCAAAGACAAATTCTATAACTTGTGCAACATTTGATTTGTCATCTGCAAATGCTTTCAATTTGTACCAGTCTAAATTTTGTTGTTTTGTAAAGAGCTAATGTGTCGTCTGCAATTGCTTTGAATTTGGATATATCTAAAATTTCGTTGTCTGGCAAAGAGTTAATCTTCTGCCAGCATTTGAAAGAGGTAAACATTACTGTATCATAATTATTCACTTAACACTTTACCAAACAACAAAATTTGGACTCAACTTGAAATTGAGAGCATCTGCAGACAAGAAAATAAAATGTAGCTAAAATTATGATTTTTGTCTTTGATAGGGTAGAAAACATCGTGGTTACCAGCAGTTCCCCCTTTTCCCACAATGTTTTCAAATGCCCTCTTCTTCAGGGTTGTTAAAACTCTGGATTGTGTGGTAAAGGGTTAACCTTTAGAGCACCACATAAATCCAACAAGCAGTGGAAGTCCAGAATCAAGACCCATTGAATTGCAATTTTATGGTTGTTTTTGTTTTGTGCAGTCTGATCTATGATCTACACTGGCTGCAAAGGCAATGATATTCGTGAAAGGCGCTGTAATGGTTAATAGTATACAAAATAAGGTGGGAGGAGGTTGAAAAGTAAGAACTAAATATCAATATTTATTGCCTTTTTTTTTCCAACGTGTTGGTCTTAAAGATTTGACATGTAGAAAACCTTTTGTTTGTAGAGGGTATTTAAATGTTTTGTTTTCTGATATGCTATAACACTTTCTTTGTAAAGGAAATTTTCTCCTGTTTGTTTATTTTTAAGTTCCCTGTATTATGGCCAAATTGCGATCAATAACTGTTGGCACTGATATTATATTGTCGCATTTGAAAAAAAAAAAACCTGTAATACCTATATATACCTGACTTCATAATTTAACCCTTTACCATACGACAAAATTTTAGACCAGACAAAATCAAATGCATTTGCAGATAAAAATTTAAATGTGGCTCAAATGATGATTTTGTCTTCGATAGGATAGAAAAGATTGTGGGAAAAGGAGAAAATGCTGGTAGCCAGCATTTTCTCCTTTTCCCTCAATGTTTTCAAAAGCCTTGTTCTTCAAGGTCTTTAAAAGTTGTGATTGTATAGTAAAGGGTTAAAGGACACCTGGGACTTCAATATTGGCTCAGTCTTATTATGTAGATGAAGATCATACTGTAGGGAAGATGTAGCGTGATCTTAAATCAGGATATCAAATATTTTTGGAAAATACATGTATACTTATAAAACAATGCATGGGTGCATAATGCTTTTTTGTATAGAGTGAAAAATCTCAATTTCATTACTTTAGCTTCCAAAGATTTAGTCTCAGATTCTTGTAGATATAAGATCAAATGCATACACATATCAAACAATCCCAGATTTTTACATGACTTTGCTATGTTACCCAATGTATTGATGGGGTTCACCTTTACTGTGGCAAGTACATGTAGTTGCTTTTGCTGACAGTGTTGATCAAGATCAGAGGTTACAGAAACTGCTGTCTGATCTGAATCTACACAGTCTACGCATTAGTAACCTACAGAGCACACAAATTAGCACTTTTAATGTTAAGACACTCTTTTTGAAAAGATGATTGTAAGTAGCCTTCAGTGTAAAAGTTTAAAGTTAAAGGCCCATTTGTGGCCAAATGTAAACAATGGGGTTGTTAGAATTTGAATCATGCCATTTAACTCTTTACCAAATGACAAAATTTCAGACTGGTCCAACTTGAAAGCATTTGCAGATGACAAATTAAATGTGACTGAAAAACTATAATTTGTTTTGGGAAGGGTAGAAAACATCGTGGGAAAAGGAGAAAATGCTGGTTACCAGCATTTTCTTCTTTTCCCACAATGCTTTCAGAAGGCTTCTTTCTCAGGGTCGTTAAAGGTTGGGATTGTGTGGTAAACGGTTGATAGGAAATTGTTTTAACCCTTTACCAGACGACAAAATTTTAGCCTTGTCCAAATTGAAAGCATTTGCAGATGACAATTTCAGTGCGGTTCAAATGGTGCAAATTTTCTTTGATAGGGTAGAAAACATTGTGGGAAAAGGAGAAAATGCTGGTTACCAGCATCTTCTCCTTTTCCCACAATGTTTTCAAAAGGCTTCTTTCCCAGAGGCGTCAAGAGGCGGCATTGTGCGGTAAAGGGTTAAAGATGGCAATCTGTTATTGTATGGTCGGTCGCTGGCAGAAAAATGAATTTTAAAACTAGGTAAAAAGTTGCAAAGTCTCTATCTTTTGTTTATATAATATATACTTTTTACCTGGTTTTGAAATTAATTTTTCTGCCAGCAACTTACACTTTGACTGACCATACAAGAGTAGATTGTCATCTTCACAATTATTTCCATACTTATAAATCATATGGTTCTAGCTTAACCCTTTACCACACAATCACGACTTTTAACGACCCTGAAGAAAAAGCCTATTGAAATGGTTACCAGCATTTTCTCCTTTTCCCACAATGTTTGCTACCCTTCCCTTGTCAAATTTCAATATTTGAGCCACAGTTGAGTTGTCGTCTGCAAATGCTTTCAATTTGGACCAGTCTAAAACTTTGTCGTTTGGTAAAGAGTTAAATGCATTTTATCTCCCACATTGTTTACTTTTGGCTGCTACTGGGCGTTTCATGGAGAAGTTAGGAGATTTAGGGTGAAGTTAGAAGTTGTATATGTAATGCCAGAGATTGTTTGTTTGTACTGTCTTGAGGTTTGAAATGAACAAACACATTGGGATACTGGGTGGCTCATAGCTGGTGGCTTCAAGGTGAAATCTATGGACTTTCTGATTGTGAAAGTACCTTGAGAGTTGACTAGAACATAGTAACTGTTGGTCAATGATGGCTATGGGAAATAAGTTACCAATAACTCTTTACCAAATGGCAAAATTTTGGAGTTGTCCAAAGTGAAAGCATTTGCAGGGCAATGAAATAAATTTGAACCAAAAATTGAAATTTTTAATTGGGAAGGGTAGAAAAACATTGTGGGAAAAGAAGAAAATGCTGGTTGCCAGCATTTTCTCCTTTTCCCACAGTGTTTTCAAAAGGCTTCTTTCATAAGGCCGTGAAAAGTCAGGATTGTGTGGTAAAGAGTTAACAAACATGGTTGCAAAGGAGAAATTGCAAAAGAATAAATGTGACAGAGTGTTCAATATTACCTCATCATGGGGATAGAATATACTTCCCTGAAAAGCAGCTAAATCTGTTGTGTGGAATTGAGGTGTAAATAATCCTAATTTGACAGCTGCTTAACCCTTTACCACACAGTTCCAAGTTTTAAAGACTCTAACAGAGAAATCTTCTGTAAACATTGTTGGAACAGGAGAAAATACAGGTAACCAGCATTTTCTCTTTTTCTAACAATACCTTCTAACTTATCAGGGAACTTCAGTTTTTGTTTTAAATTTTGAAGGTTCTAAAACTTGCTGTGTGGGAAAGGGTTAAGCTAGAATGTCTCAACCTTGTAAGAAATGCAGATCTTAGATCAGACTGCATGGTTTGTGCATTCCAATCTTGATCTACACTGAGGGCAAAGGCATTAATTGTTGCAAAAGGCACTCAAAGGGTTATGTTAAGGTTACAGATCAAATTATATTACAAAACTTTTTACCAAATGCTGTCTTATCTTCCTTTATCAGGTATGGTCTCCCCTGAGCAAATGCACCAAATCTGGAAAGAGGCTGCTGGTGCCTCTGGAGAAGACGGCTTCAAAGGGGCACCAAATGGACTCAGTAGCTTGTTGAATGGAACCAGTCTGGCAGGGACCAGTCCTTTACTTCAGGGAGCATTATTAGGCATGAATGGGTTAAATGCTGATGGATTTCCATTTGCAGGTATGATGAGTGCTTGAGTCCTTGCATTGATGTTAAACTTCTTTAACTCTTTACCACACAATCCCGGGTTTTAACGACCCTGAAGGAAAAGGCTTTTGAAAACATTGTGGGGAAAAAGAGAAAATGCTGGTAACCACCCATTTTCTCCTTTTCCCACAATGTTTTCTATCCTATCAAAGACATAAATCACAATTTGAGTTACATTAGATATGTCGTCTGCAAATGCTTTTAATTTGGTTGTGTCCAAAATTTTGTCATTTGGTAAAGAGTCAACTTTTTCCAAACCACAACATTTTTGACTTTATATTGAGATGGAAAGTATATGGCATATGCAGACAACAAATTAAATGTGGCTTTTTAGACAGGGTTTGTCCTAGAATGGGAAGAAAACAATGTCGGACAACCCACTATGTTTTCAAAAGCGTGTTTCTTTCAGGTCGTTCAAACATGGGATTTTGTAGTAATGGGTATTAATTTTAGTTTAGATATTGCCTACAAATGCAGGGATTTTTTAATCATTGTTTTAACCGAAATGGGGCAAGGTGTAGATACCAGGTCAGACTGCCATCTGATTTTGATGTATGCTGTTTGCAAAAGTTCCGTAACCCTTTGGCTGCTAAGTGCAGGTCATTGCCCTTTTGCAGACAGTGGAGATGAACGATCAAATTGTACTAGAGAAACATGCAGTCTAATCTGCTAACTTCAATGTCGAATTTGGTATGGTTTTTTTTTTTTGGTGAAATAAACTGAGACATCACAATATATGTGGGAAAGCTGAAAATTTCCATTTAAATATATCAGCCTAAGTGTTAATATGGTGCCTGTGGCAGTGAAAAATGTAATATTTAAATGATTTATGTATTTTTGTTCTGTCTTTTCACTCATGGAGGGCAACTGTGGGAGGTATCTGTAAAGTGCTGTTGAACTTATACCTGCAAAAACAAATTTAGAGCTGACAAATTTGAAAACATGGTAGAGAAATATGGATAACATAAATTAACCCTCTGCCAAACAATTCTGTGTTTTAACGACCCTGAAGAGAGATACTTCTGAAAACACTTTTTGATAAGGAGAAAATGCTGTTGACCAGCATTTTCTCCTTTTCCCACAATGTTTTCTACCATTTCAAAGACAAATCCAATCATTTTAATCACATTTAATGAATTGTCTTCAAATGCTTTCAAATTTGATGAGTATAATCTTATGTCATATGGTAAAAAGTTTAGGCTAAATAGTATATTACTTGTGAAAACATTGTGGCTAAAGGAGAAATTGTTTGCTACGAGCAGTTTTTGAATTTGTGGAAATGTTTTAAAAATTTTTCCATGATCTTTTCTACCCTTTCAAAGACAAATTCTGTCATTTTAGCCACATTTATTTTGTTGTCTGCAAAATTGTTGAATATGAACCAGTCAGAAATTTTGTCATCTAGGTGAAGAGGTGTGGACAGGGAAGCATCTGTCCTACAAACATGTATATGAAAAAAAAACTCAGAAAGGACCAACTGCTTGTAAAAGGACATTGGTCAATTCCTCTCAAGATGTTTAACTCTTTCCCAAGTGACAACTTTTAGACTCTTTCAAATTCAAAACATCTGCAGGCAACAAATTCAACATTGGTACAAATGAGCTATAGCTCTCTGATAGGGCAGAAAAGATTGTGGAAAAAGGAGAAAATGCTGGTTACCAGCATTTTCTCCTTTTCCTACAGTGTTTTCAAAAGCCTTCTTTCTAAGGGTCGTGAAAACCCTGTATTGTTTGGTAAAGGGTTAAGGACCGATTTCTGCACAGACATGAAAACTGTTTCATAGTGGTTTAGTTAACTCTCAACCAAACGACAAAATTTCAGACGAGTTGAAATTTAAAACATTTACAGAAGACAATTTTAATGTTACTAACATGATTGAATTCATGTTTGAAGGAATGGAAAACATTGTGGGAAAAGGAGAAAATGCTGGTTACCAGCATTTTAATCTTTTCCCACATTTTTTCAAAGGCTTTTTTTTCCCAGGGTCGTTAAAACCTGAGATTGTTTGGTAAGGGGTTAACCCTTTACCATAATGACGAGTTTTGACGCCTCTGGGAAATTAAACTTTTGAAAACATCATGGGAAAAGGAGAAAATGCTGATAGCCAGCATTTTCTTCCTTTTCCCTTAATGTTTTCTAACCTTTCAGAAACAAATCCAATTATTTGAGCCACATTTTTCATCTGCAAATGCTTTGAATTTGGGCCAGTCTAAAATTTTTTTGTCTGGTAAAGAGTTAAACAAGTCATTCTTCATTGCCTGTCTTCATTTCAGGTCCTTTGTTAGGGCAGATACCTCTGAATGTGAAACAAGAAGACGGGTTCAATCCTTTGTATCGTCATGGACTTTGTAAATGGCCAGGTTGTGATGCTGAATGCTCTGACATTACAGCTTTTACCAAGTAAGGATCATGATTCATGGTTTGCTCTTTCTTTCTTTTGCTAGACCCTGCTAAGAAGACATTGAATATTGGAGATATAGCGTTTGAGTGCCAAGTAAACAAAATGGAGTCTAGAAAAATATTGCACATTATGAAGTTACTAGGCTGCTTTTGATGTGACTGTCTCTCTACATAGCTGACAGTGTAGAGCTAAGATTAGACTGCATTTTTTATTTGATCTGATTTGATCTACACTGTTTGCAAATGCAACATAAGTTACTTTATGGGTTAACTGTTGTGAACTTTATCTACTTCTGTCGTATTGATTTTTGTGTCAGTATAAGTATAGAAAGTAAATTCTCAGTTATTTTAGTTGAAATCGATTTCAAAGAAACTTTAGTAGTTTTCATTAATTTGATTTTTGTTCATCAAAAAATAAAGGAATAGAATTCCAATTTATAAAATATGTGCTTTTCTTCACTTTGATGAAGCAAGTAGATATTGGATGTTGAAAAGTTTACTCTATGTAGAAGTTTTCTTGATGCTGGTAAAGTTTTTTTTCATTTTTCACATTAGAGAACTGAAATGATGGCATCTAAAGAGGGGATGATTGCTTAGTAGAAGTGACTACTATGAATGTATAACTGTTTAACTGTTTGAAAGAAATGAATGTAATATGGACATCATAGATAAATGCACTTTCAAAGCAGCTTTTTTACCAGAACATCTCTCAGAATTATAGATGGTGTTCGTCCTAGATCAGACTGCATATTCATTGCAGTGTGATCATGATCAGTATTGTCTGGGGAAAAAGAGCTAAAGTTGAGTTTGGGAGACAAGTTTTTGGTTTGCCCAAAATGTAGATTCAAGATCAGACTACATGTCATTTGCAGTTTTTAGTCTGAATTTGATCAACACTATAAAAACAACTTCATTATGTCTTTTACACTATAAGATTTAGAATGAGTGTAATTGTGGTTTCAGACACCTGAATACAGAACACAATTTGGATGACAAGAACACAGCTCAAGCTAGGGTGCAAATGCAGATTGTATCACAGCTAGAGATTCAGGTAAAAGCTCCTCTTGAATACTTCTTAGGACATAAACACCAACCCCTCTAAACATTGTTTTAATTCTCAAATTTAAGACTATCCATCTGATTGGCTAAGACAGAGAGTCTCTGGTAATCATATGGTTGGTCCTTGAGTTTAAGGTAAAAATTACTTTAGAATGGTCAGTAAATTAGACACTGTCATCCTTGCAAGGACACATCCATTCCCTCTCCTTGGCTTGTAGAAAAGAGGTCTAAGGTTTCAAACCAGGGTGGCAGGTCATTGTTATATGGCAGATTAGTGAGCCACTGGCTAGGTCAATAACAGTTTTCAAATGTACACAATGGGAAAAGCAGCCATCTAAAAGTAGATGTTTCTTTTTAGCTCACCTGAGCGCAACATACTCAAGGTGAGCTTTTGTGGTTGTCCGATGTCCGTCGTCTGTCGTCAACATTTACCTTTTGGGTGCTCCACAGGCCACATTTCTTACTCATTTGACCTGAAAATTGGTCAGAATGTTTGTCTTGATGAAGTCTCGGATGAGTTCGAATTTGGGTCACCTGGGATCATAAACTAGGTCACTGGGTCAAATTAAAGAAATACCTTGTGGACACTCTAGAGGCCACATTTCATACTCAATTGACCTGAAAATTGGTCAGAATGCATGTCTTGATGAAATCTCGGATGAGTTTGAATTCAGGTCACTTGGGGTCATAAACTAGGTCATTAGGTCAAATTAAAGAAATACCTTGTGGACACTCTAGAGGCCACATTTCTTACTCAATTGACCTAAAAAATGGTCAGAATGTCTTGATGAAATCTTGGATGAGCTGGAATTTGGGTCACCTGGGGTCATAAATTAGGTCACTAGGTCAAATTAAAGAAATACCTTGTGGTCACTCTAGAGGCCACATTTTTAGCTCAATTGACTTGAAATTTGGTCAGAATTTTTGTCTTAATTAAATCTCAGATGAGTTTGAAATTGGGTCACCTAGGGTCATAAACTAGGTCACTAGGTCAAATTAAAGAAATACCTTGTGGACACTGTAGAGGCCAATTTTGATGAAATCTTGGATGAGTTTGAATTTGGGTCACTTCTTTATTATCAATTTAAGACTGTTCGAATCTTTTTATCACAATTTTAACGTCATCATTCAGAACTTTTTTGAGTTGATAGGGATTGCCTTGTTGCTCGGTTGTGTCTTTTGTTTTTAGCTAAAAAAATCCGCCTTAATAGTTCCTTCATCACAGATATGCGCACTAAATGACCAAAGCTGTCGATGCGCCATAAAACAGCATTCATTCATTCAGAATGTTTGTCTTAATTAAATCTTGGATGAGTTTGAAATTGGGTCACTTGGGGTCATAAACTAGGTCACTAGCTCAAATTGAAGAAATTCCTTGTGGACACTCAGGCCACATTTTTCGCTCAATTGACCCGAAAATTGGTCAGAATGTTTGTCTTGATGAAATCTCGGATGAGTTAAAAATTGGGTCACGTGGGGTCATAAGCTAGGTCAGTTGGCAAAATTAAAGAAATGCCTTGTGGGTGGTCTAGAGGTCACATTTTTTGCTCACTTGACTTGAAAATTGGTCAGAATGTTTGTCCTAATTTGAATCTTGGATGAGTCTGAAATTGGGTCACCTGGGGTTATAAACTAGGTCACTAGGTCAAATTAAAGAAATTCCTTGTGGACACTCTTAAGGCCACATTTCTTACCGGGGTAGCTCAGTGGTTAGTGTATCTGACTCGTGACCTGGTGGTTGTGAGTTCAGTACCCGGTTGAGACAGACTTTCTTTCTGGTGATTTTTAGCCTCTTACCTCTTATGCATGTGAGAAAATTAGTCAGTGGCTTTGGAAGAAAGTTGTGTCAGTACTGGTGTGAGAAAGCCAGGAAATACATGGGTGCGTCACTGACTGCTATGATATGACCTAAGCTGTTAAAATGGTGACAAACAAACAAAACAAATCTTACTCAATTGACCTGAAAATTGGTCAGATTGTTTGTCTTGATGGAATTTCGAATGAGTTCAAATAGGGTCATAAACTAAGTCACTAGGTCGAATTTAAAGAAATATCTTGTGGGCACTCTAGCGGCCACAATGCTTTCTCAGTTGACCTCAAAATTGGTCAGTGTATTTGTCTTGATGATATCTCGGATGAGTCTAAAATTGGGTCAAATAGGGTCATAAACAAGGTCACTGGGTCACACCAAAGAAATACCTAGTGGGCACTCTAGAGGCCACAATTCTAGCTGAATTGACCTGAAAATTGGTTTACGTGTTTGACTTGATGATATCTCGGATCAGTCAAAAATTTGGTCTCATAGGGTCATAAACTAGGTCACTAGGTCAAATTAAAGAAATGTATTGTGGGCGTTCTAGAGGCCACAAGTTTTGCTCAGCTGACCTGAAAATTTGTCGGCATGACTTGATGATATCTTGAATGGGAATGAAATTTGGTCACATGGGGTCATAATCTAGGTCACTAGGTCAAATTACAGAAATACCTTGTGGGCACTCTAGAGGCGGCAATTCTTGTGCAATTCACCTGAACCTTGGTTAACAAGTTTGTCTTGATATCTTGGCTGAGTTTGAAATATTGTCACATAGGGTTATAAACTAGGTCACAAGGTCAAATTGAAGAAATACATTTTGGACACTCCGGAGGCCACATTTTCAGCTCAATTGACCTGACAATTGATCAGAATGTTTGTCTTAATATTATCTCAGATGAGTTATAAATTGGGTCATCATGATCCTGGGGTGAAATTTCGCCTATTGACTCAGGTGAGTGATCCAGGGCCATCATGGCCCTCTTGTTCCATATTTTTTTCTTTGTTTTTTAAGAAAAGGTATATTTTCCTTTTCTTTCAATACTTTAACCCTTTACCAAACGACAAAATTTCATATACGTCTAAATTCAAATCATTTTCAGCCAACAAAGTAAATTTGACTCGAAAACTTAAATTTCTCGTCAACAGTGTAGAAAACACTGTGGGAAAATGAGAAAATGCTGGTTACCAGCATTTTCTCCTTTTCCTACAATGTTTTCAAAAGGCCTCCTTCCTTAGGGTCGTTAAAACTCAGGATTGTGTGGTAAAGGGTTAACTTGGTTTTGAATAGTTAAGTTCAGTCAAAGTTGAGTAAAAGCTTGCTTTATTGGCAGTGTTAATCACTTGGGAGTGTCTTTGGGCAAGGCAATACAGATCTCCTGCCTATTATTTGTGAAACCCAAGAAAAAAAAATAAATGAGTGTTTTATGCTGCTGAAAGCAGGTTAACCATTTACCAAACGACAAAATTTTAGACTTGTTCAAATAGAAAGCATTGCAGACAACAACATAAATTTGACTCAGAAACTGAAATTTCTCTCTGAAAGTGTAGAAAACATTGTGGGAAAAGGAGAAAATGCTGGTTTCCAGCATTTTCTCCTTTTCTCACAATGCTTTCAAAATGTTCTAACAGTGTTTTCACAGGGTCATTAAAAATCGGGAATGAGTGCTAAAGGGTTAATTGGTGATGCTTTTTCAGGCACTCAAAACTTTAAACTACAGTGTGTTACGTTATCTGAAATTCAATAACTCTTGCCAAAGGATTAACTCTGTCAACTCTATACTAAACAACGTAACCATAGAATTGTCTATATTGAAGGCATTTGCAGATTACAAGTAAAATGTGATATAAATGATGGGATTTGTTTTTGAAATGGTAGAAAGCATTGTGACAAAACAGTAGTTGCCCATTTTCGTACAGTGATTTCTTAACTCTAGCAGAAGACAAAATTTTAGACTCGTCCAAATTGCAAGCATTTGCAGACAACAAATTAAAGGTGGCCAAAATGACAAAATTTGACCTTGATAGGGTGGAAAACATTGTGGGAAAAGAAGAAAATGGTGGTTACCAGCATTTTCTCCTTTTCCTACAGTGTTTTCAAAAGCCTTTTTCCTCAGGGTTCTTAAAAGTTGGGATTGTGTGGTAAAGGGTTAAACCTGATGGCATTGCAAATAATGGGTCAGTCGGGTAAAGGTTTAACCCTTTACCGCAAAATGCAGCCTTTTGATGCCCCTGGGAAGGAAGCCTTTTGAAAACGTGGGAAAAGGATCGTATGGTGTTTAACGCCGTTTTCAACATTATTTCAGTTATATCGCGGCGGCCAGTGCACCTATCCATGCTTTCCTGGAGTTTCTTTTACCAGTACTCCGCACAATATTCTTTCCAAGCCACTGGCTGCTTTCCCGCATAACCATCGTCGAAACAATGGTCAGTGGTGAGAGAGGAATGAATCCTGTCACAATGACTATCATCAATCCTCGGAAAGAAATTGGCCAAGCCGGTGGGAAAAGGAGAAAATGCTGGTAACCAGCATTTTCTCCTTTTCCCACAATGTTTTTTAACCCTATCAACAAAAGTTGCACCATCTGAGCCACACTGGAATTGTCGTCTGCAAATGCTTTCAATTTGGACAAGGCTAAAATTTTGTCGTCTGGTAAAGTGTTAAAAGAAAATAGGCTCTCAGTACTTTCAGTACTTTACTGTTTTTGTCTTTTCTGCCCATCATACATTAGAACTGACTTAACCCAAAATAATCTCATGTTTGATTGACCCTGAGAAAGAGTGGCTTTTGCAAACATTTTGGCTACCAGCATTTTATCCTACTCCCACATTTTCGTTTTTCATTTCAGAGACAAATCCCATCTTATGGGTCACATTTGTCTTCTGCAAATGCTTTAAATTTGGACAAGTCTGATTTATGCATCCAAGATCATCAACCTGTGCTTTAGCCTGAGAAAAGGCCCTGCTCAAGTACATTTGCAGCTTTCTTTTTAACCCTTTACCAAACAATTCAATGTTTAACGTCCCTGAGGAGACTTTTTGAAAACATTATGGGAAATGGAGAAAATGCTGGTAACCAGCATTTTCTTCTTTTCCCACAATGTTTTGTACCCTGCCAGAGACAAATCTCATCATTTAAGCTGCATTTTATTTGTCGTCTGCAACAGCTTTGAATTTAGACAAGTCAAAATTTGTCGTTTGGCTAGGAGTTATCGGATAACAGAATTTTGGACCACTCCTAAATGAAAAGCTTTTTCATTCAACGAATTAAATGTGTCTCAGATATTGTGATTTTTTTCTTTGACAGGTTAGGAAACATTGTTTTTAGGAGAAAATTCTGCTTACAAACATTTTCTCTCTTTTCCACAATGTTTTCAAAAACCATCCACCAGGATTGTAAAAACACAGGATTGTCTCATGAAAAAAGGAAGCAATTTAGTCACAGTGTAAGACCAGAAGTATGCATTGTATGTGACTTGGGATTTTGTATGGTGACAGTCTGTCACTTGGTGTTAAAAATTGTGTTAACACGGTATGTTAAGCTGGTGGTTTTTCATTAATAAATTTTGATAGTCATTATAAAATATTCATATCCAGTTATTAGTTAGTTGTATATAGACCATATGCGCTGTGAACCTATCTCAAAGCAATGGGGATGCCTTGATCATTTGACCGTGCAAAAAATGCAGATGATTTTGTCCCAAAACAAAGCACTTTCTACTTGATTACTTAGCATTAAAATCTGTTCTCTCAATGGAAAATGTATAAACAGTTTCTTTATTCATATTTTTGTGAAAACAGTCAAGGTTTGATAACCAAGTCGACAGTAACGTTCCATATCCTTTGTTTAAAATGGCATGATGAGAAAAGAAATTTGTACAATCACTTGTAAGTGTTTAATAGATCTCAGGCTACTGTACAACCAAAAATTTCTCAATGTGCCATTTTAAATGTAGGATAATAAAGATTGCAGTCAACTTTGTTCCTAAATCTTGACATCTTTTCACAAAAATATGAATAAAGAAACCTTTTATACATTTTCCGTTGGGAAAACGGGTTTTTATAGCTGAGTAATTCAATTGAAGGTGCATCGTTTTAGGACAAAATCATCTGTATTTTTAGTACGGTCAACTGATCAAGGCATCCTTATTGCTGTAAGGAAGGTTCACAGTGCACATACATGTTCCTGATATGGTCTATACATAACAAATAAATAACTGGATATGAATATTTTACAATAACTATCAAAATAAGTGAGAGCACACCAGCTTGCCTTACCATTTTAACACTATTTTTAACTCCCAAGTGACAGACTGTCACTTTACAGAATCCCAAGTCACATACAGTGCATACTTCTGGTTCTACAGTGTGTAAGTATAGGAGCTGGATTCACAATCTCAGTCTGTTACATGTGTGAAATAAACAAATATAAACTTGAGACAGCTGAGGATATAGTTAACATCCTAAACAAATAAACAAATCTACTTAAAAAAAATCCCTATACACATGGGAAAAACACAAACACTAACATGTTTGATCACAAACATATTTAACCCTTTACCAATCAGTCCAGTATTTTAAAAATCATGGGGAAGAACCCTTATAAAAATGCAGTAGTAAAAAGGGGAAATGCAGCTATCCATCATTTTCACCTTTTCTGGCAATGTTTTCTACCCTTTCTAAGACAACTCCCATCATTTGAGATGTCAGATATATCATTTGGAAGTATTTCATTTTGGAACAGTCTGTTCTAAAATTTTGTCTTCTGGTGAAGAGTTAATCCAGTACTTTGTAAACACAAAATGTTTATGCAGCAGCACTTGAAAGTTTTGGAAAACCTTACAGGAAACTGGTTTATTGCTTTATGCAAGTATGATTTCTGTCCCACTAAGTGTTAGTTCTGTGACGAGCCATCTAATTGGCCAACACAGAGGGTCTCGCCCAATCAGGGGGCTAATCTTAGAATTTAGTCTTAGAATTTTATTTTGAATGGCTTTTTGGAAGTTTCCAGTATCATTAACCCTTTATCAGTTAAGAAAATTTTAGACTTTGAAAATTGAAAGCATTTGCAGTTGACAAATTAAATGTTTTTCAAATGATGAGATTTGTCTCAAAAAGTGATGGATGGATGGATGGATGGATGGATGGGCAGACTCAACATTATTTCAGTCATATCACATTATTCATGTTTGTTATGGGTTTCACCAGTACTAGGTTAGGGATTCCCAGGAGAAAATGCTGGTCATATACTCCTTCCAAAGTTTTCTGTCCCTTCAAAGCCAAACCTCGTTGAAAGAACAACATTTAATTTGCTGTCTGCAAATACTTTTAAAATGGACTAGCCAAAAATTCTGTCATTTGGTAAAGAGTAAACCCTTTACCAAACAATTCTGAGTTTTAATGACCATTACAATTTTGAAAACATTGTGAACAGCATTTTCTACCCTTCCTAAGGCAAACTTTAATTTTTGAGTCATGTTTATTTTGTCATCTGCAAATACTTTCATTTTGGACAAGTCTTAAGTTCTTTATTTAGCAGGACATGTTTCTCTAACCTGGGTGCTGGAACATATCACCCACAAAGGGCATGTATAAGTGAATGTTGCCCTGATATGACTTAAGAAATATTGCAGAAAATTGGATTGAAATACTGTCAAACCAATCGCTGAAAACTGTCTTGAAATGGTTCAGAGAAAATGATGTAACCAATTACTGGTACCTCATGTGGAGAACTTTTTAGCTCACCTGAGCACAAAGTGCTCATGGTGAGCTATTGTGATCATGCTGTGTTGTGGCCACATTTTTTGTCCAGTACTCTTTAAAGTTGGTCAGAATGCTTGCTTTGGTGGTATCTTGGATGAGTTTGAAAACAGGTCACATTGGGTGAAAAAGTAGGTCATAGGGCGAAACTTTAGAAAAACCTTGTGTGCACTGTAGAGGCCACATTTTCAGCCTAATTCTCCTGAAACTAGGTCAGAAAGTTTGTCTTGATGATATCTTGAACAAGGCTCAAAGTATGTCTAGAGGCCACATTTTCTGTCCAATACTCCTGAAAGCTGGTCAGAATGCTTGTCTTGATGATATCTCGGATGAGTTTGAAAATGGGTCACATTGGGTGAAAAAGTAGGTCATAGGGCGAAACCTTAGAAAAACCTTGTGTGCACTGTAGAGGCCACATTTTCAGCCTAATTCTCCTGAAACTAGGTCAGAAAGTTTGTCTTGATGATATCTTGAACAAGGCTCAAAGTATGTCTAGAGGCCACATTTTCTGTCCAATACTCCTGAAAGCTGGTCAGAATGCTTGTCTTGATGATATCTCGGATGAGTTTGAAAATGGGACATGTTGGGTCTAAAACTAGGTCACCAGGTCAAATCTTTGAAAAACCCTGTGTATGCTCTAGAGGCCACATTTTCAGTTCAGTACTCTTGAAAGTTGGTCAGAATGTTTGCCTTGATGATATCTCGGACGAGTTTGAAAATGGGCCATGTGGGGTCAAAAACTAGGTCACCAGGTCAAATCTTAGAAAAACCTTTTGTAAGCTCTAGAGGCCACATTTTCAATCCAATACTCTTGAAAAATGGTCAGAATGTTTGTCTTGATTATATCTCGAACTAGTACGAAAATGTGCCATGTTGGGTCAAAACTAGGTCACCAGGTCAAATCTAAGAAAAACGTTGTGTGTGCTCTGAAGGTCATATTTTCTGTCCAGTACTCTTGAAAGTTGGTCAGAATATTTGCCTTGATGATGTCTCTGACTATTTTGAAAATGGCTCATATTGGGTGAAAAACTAGGTCACCAGGTCAAATCTGAGAAAAACCTTGTGTAAGCTCCAGAAGCCACATTTTCTGTCTAATACTCTTGAAAGTTGGTCAGAATGTTTGTCTCGATGATATCTCAGAAGAGTTTTAAAATGGGTCATGTCAGGTCAAAAACTAGGTCACTAGGTCACATCTTAGAAAAACCATGTGTACACTGTTGTGGCCACATTTTTTGTCCAGTACTCTTTTAAAGTTGGTCAGAATGCTTGCCTTGGTGGTATCGTGGATGAGTTTGAAAATGGGTCACATTGGGTGAAAAAGTAGGTCATAGGGCGAAATCTTAGAAAAACCTTGTGTGCACTGTAGAGGCCACATTTTCAGCCTAATTCTCCTGAAACTAGGTCAGAAAGTTTGTCTTGATGATATCTTGAACAAGGCTCAAAGTATGTCTCATCTGGTCTCAAAATAGGTCACTAAACCAAATCTTAGAAAAACTTGTGTGCACCGTGGAGGCTACATTTTCAGCCTGATTCTCATGAAACTTGTTCAGAAAGTCTGTCTTAATGATATCTTGGACAAGTTTGAAATCAGGTCACATTGGTTCAAAAAGTAGGTCACCATCACCTACACTCATGTGTTTTACATCGTTAAAACCAGGATCTTTTCAGCTTTATCAACTGTAGATGGCTTTACTCAGGTGAGCGCTTTAGGACCAATGGTCCTCTTGTTTGGTCTTCTACCAGCCCTTTTCATCTCTAGTGGCCAAAGGCATTTCTTGGAAACTCGCAGGGATTGTTTAATACTATGATTAGTTATTCCCTATTAAATTTGGCTTGATGCCAGACAATTGGCTTTGAGAAAATATACTTTGATTATTTTACTATTTATTCAAGTCACGATGCCTACTCATTATGCTGTCTTAGTGGGTTCAAATGATGTTGCAACAACAACACCAGACCAATCCCCCAACCCCTTTTTGTGTGTGTTTGTGTTCTTCCTTTTTGCGTCATGTATTCATGGTGTATTCTAGAAAATGAGCAAACCAGCATTTTCTCCTTTTCCCACAATGTCTTCTGTCCTTCCCAAAACAAATTTCATTTTTAGCTCCACTGGCCGAAGGCCAGCGTGCTTATGTCATGGCCCGGTGTCCATCGTGTGTGCGTCCGTCCGTCTGTGCGTTAACTTTTATTTCAAACATCTTCTTTTCTGAAACTACCCATCCAATTTTCATGAAACTTAACAGAAATGATCCTGCCATGGTCCTCTTCAGAATTTCTTGAAAGAATTTGATTCCTTCAAAAACTCTGGTTGCCATGGCAACAAAACTGAAAAATACTGGAAATCTTTAAAAATCTTCTTGTCTGAAACCATAAGGCGTAGGGCTACCAAATTTGGCATGTAGCTTTATGTAGTAGACCTCTATCAAGTTTCTTCAAATTATAGCCCTGGGGTCAAAATTGGCTCTGCCCCAGGGGTCACAAGTTTTACATAGGCTTATATAGAGAAAAATTTAAAAATCTTCCTGTACCTAGCCATAAGGCCTAGAGCTACCAAATTTTGCATGTTGCCATATCTAGTGGGCCTCTACCAAGCGGGCCAAAATTTTAGCCCTGGGGTCAAAAGTGGCCCCGCCGCACGGGTCACAAGTTTTACATGGGCTTACATAGTGACAACTTCAGAAATCTTCCTGTTTTGATTTTTTTTTTTGAAATTAGTCTTGCATCAGGGGTCTTATGTTTTACAGAAGCTTCATATGGACAAAACTTGAAAATCACCTTATTTATAACCATACAGCAAAGACTTGTATTATTTTGGCATGTGGCTTTATCTTGTGGACCTCTTCCAGGGTTCAAGTAATTATAGCTCTGGGATCAAAAATGGCTTTGCCTTGCGGGTCTCAACTTTTACATGGGCTTTTACAGAGAAAACTGTAAATCTTCATTTTGAAACCATTTGGCTCAGAATTGAAATGTTTTAGTATTTATGGTTTATATTTATAAGCCAGTGGAGCGATACAGGGCCATCATGGCCCTCTTGTTGAGTCATATTTATTATGTTGTCTGAAAATGCTATCAATTCGGAAATGCCTAAAATATTACCATGTGGTAAAGGGTTAATGGTGACAATCCGTATGTTAAAAATATGTTTCAAAGTCATCTGCTGCAACTGATGCTCATTGGGTAATTAACCTATTTCTATGTAAATATGGGTTTTAACTCTTTACCAGACAACAAAAATTTAGACTGGTCCAAATTGAATGCATTTGCAGATGACAAGTTAAAAATTGTGGGAAAAGGAGAAAATGCTAATTACCAGCATTGTCTCCTTTTCCCGCAGTGTTTTCAAAAGCTTTCCTTCCAAGGGTAATAAAACTTGGGATTTTGTGATAAAGGTTTACACACGTTTTGAAAAAGGAGAACAATTCTGGTAACCAGCAGTCTTTTCTTATCCAGCAATGTTTTCAAAAAATGAAATATCAGTTTTGAAGTGTCGAACACATTGTGGGAAGAGGAAATGCTGGTTGTCAACCCTTTCCCAAACAAGCCCTGGTTTTCACGTGTCTGCAGTACAAGTCTTTTGAAAACACTGTGGGAAAAGGAGAAATTGCTCATAATGAGCAATTTCTCCTTTTCCCACGCTGCTTTCTACCCTTTTTGATAACTTTCTGCCATTTTCATCAAATTTAAAATTGTCGTCTGCAAACTCTTTCACTTTGGACCAGTCCAAAATTTGTCGTTTGGGAAAGGGTTAAAACTCTGGATGGTGTGATAAAGTGATCATAATTATACTCTTTCAAATAAGTAAAAGTCAACTTTTTACAAGAAGGTTTAAAAATAGATTTCCACTAAAGTTGAAGATGATTTTGATCATCCAGCATCCTAGTAACCAGCATTTTCTCCTTTTCCCATAATGTTCTCCACCTTATCGAAGAAAAATTGCAACATTTGAGCTACATTTAAGTTGTCATTTGCAAATGCTTTCAAATTGGGCAAGGCTGAAATTTTGTCATCTGGAAAAGGGTTAACCCTCCATCACACAATCTGGCGTTTCACCAACTCTGTGGAAAAAGGATTAACTCTTTTACCAAATGACAAAATTTTGGACTTGTCCAAATTGAAACCATTTGCAGACAACAACATAGATGTGACTCAAAAATTGAAATTATTTTGTGGAAGGGTAGAAACATTGTGGGAAAAGGAGAAAATGTTTGTTGCATTTTCTCCATTTCATGATGTTTTCAAAAGTACTTCTTTCTTAGGGTAGTTAAACTTGGGATTGTGTGGCAAAGGCCCAAGTAAACTCTTTACCACGCAACAAAGTTGTAGAGTCATCTAAATTCAAATCATTTGCAGACAACAAATATGATTCAAATGACGAAATTTGTCACTGATCAAATAGAAAAATTGTGGGAAAAGGAGAAAATGCTAGTTGCCAGCATTGTCTCCTTTTCCCGCAGTGTTTTCAAAAGCTTTCCTCCCCAGGGTCATAAAACTTGGGTCTTTTATAATAAAGGGTTTAACATATTTTGAAAAAGGAGAAAAATTCTGGTAACCAGCAGTCTTTTCTTATCCAGCAGTGTTTTCTTCCCCACCAAAGACTAAGTGCATTGTCTGAATCACATTTTACGCTTAGAGCGCGGAATAAACCTAACAGAAATTTTTATCCTAGAAATATGACCCAAGTAATGCAATTTCATAGTTGCTTTCGTCTGCAGTATATCAGCAAAGCAAACAGTGTAGGTCAAAGATCAGGCTGCATGTATTGTGAAGCCTGATCTTGATCTTCACTGGCTGCAAAGACAAATAGAGTTGTGAAAGGCTCTTTAAGGGTGAATTTGTTTGCAAATGGTTTCAATTTGTACAGGCAGTGTTGCATCTAGCTCTGTAATTTTGGGGGACACAAGGGCCCCCGATCTAAAATTTCGGGGTCATTTTGAAAATTGGGGGGACAATCTATCAAAATGCATAAAGTGACATTTAACTTGACATGCAAGCACAGCCTGGCCATGGTCAACAGACTTACGACTTGCCTTGTAAGAGAAATTTTCACATTCATCATTTGTTGAAAAAACGTATTTTAAAAGTTGAGTTTGAATCAATGCATGTTTTACATGTCATTTTTCAGTCTTTAAAATTTAACCACCAAATTGCTGACAATCTATCCTTTTGAAAAGGGTGATCTTTCATCTAACTGTAGTTTCTTTCACGACTTTTCCAGTGTTTACCCCTTCTGAGGACTGTTGTTCGTTTGTGGATGCACCAAAGTTTACACTCCAGCCTGATACGATTGCATTTTGAGAATCGTCTACTTCAGTTTCTATACCTCATTCTTTTTGACACTCCATAAAAATTCAGTCAAGCTTAAATGCGGCTTTGCTATATGGAATATAGTGGGACTGGTTATCAATTTTAGTCGTTAAAACCGATGTCATTGTACTGCTTTTGGCTTAATATGCGTGGACAGGCCTATAATGACAAATCAGTGGAGAGGAGATATAAAGAGTTCGCTACGATAAAAGATCAATTGGCAACAAGGAAATTAGAAGCGCACAGGTATTTGTTTAAAAAAAAAATGGGCACCCATTGGCCCGCGCTGTCATCAATCTTAAGGGACAAAGTAAAAAATATTGGGGAATCCCACGATCCTGGGCTCAAGGTGCCACAATGTACAAGTCTACAAGTTTGTCGTTTGGTGAAGTGTTGAGAATGTTAAAGTAAAATATAGGTTTATTAGCAGTTGGGATGTTATATTTAGCTGACACAGAAGTGCATACAGTTCATTTACCGACAACATCTTGGTAAACATGCTAGTAAACAATATAAAGTTTTTTCATCCATGTAAAATAGATATTCACAGGTAAAGATCTCTGTCATGCAAAAAGGCGTAGATATAAAGGAAGAAATGCTAACTGGTTCAGTGTCAAATGAAATTAAATTGCCATAATATCAGGAAAAATACCTTACACATGGCCTATTTAACCCTTTTAGTGGTTCAACCCTTTACCACACAATCATGAGTTTAATCGAACTTGAAACAGAAGGCTTTTGAAAACATGTGAGAGAAGGAAAAATGCTAGGATTCATTATTTTCTTCCATATCCACAATGTTTGCCAGCCTTAAAAAAAGCCTTTTTCCTTGATGGTTTTTGAAAGTCATGATTATTTGGTAAAGGATTAATGCTGGTAACCAGCATTTTCTCCTTTTCCCACAATGTTTTCTAGACTGTGGCACAAATACCATCATCTGTACCATATTATTGATTTTGTTGTAAGCAAGTGCTTTCAAATTGGACCAGCTAAATCTTGTGTGGTAAAGAGTTGAAATGTCAATGTGTCTCGTGAGAGATGCTAAACAAAACTTTCCACCCAATAGTAAAATACAAAAACATTGTGATTTCAGAGTTGATTTCATTGGAAAGAAAACACTGTATCGGAAAGTGTAGATCAAAGATCAGACTGTGCATTCTGCTTAGTCTGATCTTGATCTACTCTGTCCGCAAAAGGTCAATGAGTCACGCTTGGCAGCCTAAGGGTTAACTGTATACCAGATGACAAAATTCCATATTTTTAGATAAAAATATACATTTGCAGAAAACAGATTAATCCTTTACCAGACAACAAAATTTTAGACCTGTCCATATTGAAAGCATTTGCAGATGACAAAATGGAGTCAGAGTGATAGGAGTAATCTATGAAAGGGTAGAAAACATAGTGGGAAAAGGATTGATTGATTGATTGTATGGTGTTTAACACCGTTTTCAACATTCATTTATATCGCGGCGGCCAGTGCACCTATCCATGCTTTCCTGGGGTTTCTTTTTACTAGTACTCCGCACAATATTCTTTCCAAGCCACTGGCTGCTTTCCCACATAACCAATGTCGAAACAATGGTCAGCAGTGAGAGAAGAATGAATCCTGCCGCAATGACTATCATCAATCCTCGGAAAGAAATTGGGCAAGCCGGGGATCGAACCAGCAACCTCCTGTTTTCAAGTCCTGCACGCTACTGACTGAGCTATGGGGCTTGGCAGTGGGAAAAGGATAAATGCAGGTTACAATGTTTTCTCCTTTCCCGATGGTTCCAAAAGGCCTTTTCCTCAAGTTCATCAACCCATTACCGCACAATGTCACCTTTTATCAACCCTGGGAAAGAAGCCTCTTAAAAAGGTAACCAGCATTTTCTCCTTTTCTCACAATGTTTTTTCTACCCTATCAAAGAAAAATTGCACCATTTAAGCAACATTGAAATTGTCGTCTGCAAATGCATTAAATTTGGACAAGGCTAAAATTTTGTCGTCTGGTAAATGGTTAACTCTGGATTGTGTGGCAAAGGTTTAATGTTGCTCAAATGATGGAATTTGGCTTGAAGTTATCTGAAATTTTTTCTCTTCTGCCCACAATGTTTCCAAAAGCTTTCTGCCCAAGGATTGCTATAATATGGGATTGTTTGTTTAGCATAAAGTTATAGAAAGTTTTTGTCTTTTTTCCACAATTTTTTCAAAAGCCCATTTTTCCAGGGTTGTGAAAGGGAGGGATTGTTAATTATCAAAGAGTTAAACCCTTTATCCTAATACAAGCAGCTTGGAGGCTCTTGAAAATATTGTGACAGTTGCAGATATTGCTGAAAAGGAGAAAATCTTCATTCATATGGATATTCTTTTTTTTCTGTATATGTTTTTATTGGTAACATATTTTTCTGTTCAACTCTTACCAAATGACACAGTTTTAGACTTCTCCAAACTGATAGCATTAGTAAAGAAAAAACTCTTTACCGCACAACAAAAATGTAGACTTGTCCACACTGAAAGCATTTGCAAGTGACAATTTAAATGTTGTTCCTATGATGGAATTTGTCTTTAATAGGGTAGAAAATATTGTGGGAAAAGGAGAAAATGATAGCTACCAGCATTTTCTCCTTTTCCCACAATGTTTTCAAAAGACTTCTTCCTCAGGGTTGGTAAAACTTGGGATTGTGTGGTAAAGAGTTAAATGTTGCTCAAAGTGGAAAAGGTGTCTTTGAAGGGGTAGGACACCTTGTGGTAAAAGGAGAAAATGCTGGTAACCAGGATATTCACCTTTTTCAACAAGGTTTTCAGAAGCCTTTTTTTTTTTTCAGGTTTGTCAAAACCGGAATTGTGTGGTAAAGGGATAACAGCCTTTGAAAACATGGGAAAAAGAGAAACAGTATTTTCTCCATTAATTTTACCACAATGTCTTCTACGGAAATCTAATCAATTACACAGAGGTAATAATTATGTTGTTTGTTATATGCAAATGCTTTCAGTATGTGTAGGTCTTAAAACTGGCAAAGAGGTACAAGGAGTGTTCAAATATGAATGCATCTAAGCACCTAAAATTTGATTCCGCATAGGTTTCTCTGAAATTTTTAATTTGTTCCCTCAAAGTATTCACCTCCAACAAATATACAAAGTTTCAGTCTTGGGATCCAATCTTTCAAGGCATTTGATTTACCCAGTTAAAGAAATTTGATAAACATGTAACTAATTGTTGGAAAATGCTTCCAATCCGGACATTTGTCATTGGCAAATGCTTCCAACTGGGACAAAATTTAGTTCATCATTGGCAAATGCTTTCAATTGGGACAACATTTACTCTGTGTCATTGGCAAAATTAATGCTTCCAATAGAAACAACTCTTCATTTATCATTGGCAAATGCTTCCAATAGGGACAAGTCTAAGTTTTAGGTATTTGGTAAAGAGTTTAGTACACCTGTGACTGTTCTATTGACCTATAAACAGTTTGCCCCAAGTGAAATCAACTGACCCAATTCGAAGACTTAGAAAACTTACCTTTTACCAAATGATCTAGTGTCTCTACAAACCTGAGGGAAAGGCTCTTGAAACGATTGCTAATTAACAGCATTTTGTCGTTTTTAGCTCCTCTGACCAAATGCCAGTGAGCTTATGTCATGACCCTGTGTCCAACATGCATCCGTCTGTCTGTGCGTATGTTAACTTTTATTTCAAACATCTTCTCTGAAACTACCCATCCAATTTCGACCAAACTTCACAGAAATGATCTTGCCATTGTCCTCTTCAGAATTTCTTAAAATGATTTGATTCCTATAAAAACTCTGGTTGGCATGGCAACAAAACTAAAAAATATTGAAAACATTTGGAAATCTTCTTCTCCAAAAGCATAAGGCCTAGAGCTACCAAATTTGGCATGTAGCTTCATCTAGTGGACCTCTACCAAGTTTCATCAAATTATAGCTCTGGGGTCTAAAGTTTTACATGGGCTTTTACAGTGAAAAAATTAAAAATCTTCTGGTACTAAACCAATAGGCCTACGGCTACCAAAATTTAGCATGTAGCCTCATCTAATGGGCCTCTATTAAGTTTCTTCAAATTATAGTCCTGCAGTCAAAATTAACCACACCACAGGGATCACAAGTTTTACTTGGGTTTTTTATGGTTAAAAACTTCAAAAGGTCTTCTGGTTCTAAACTATAAGGCCTAGGGCTGTCAAATTTGGCATGTAACTTCATCAAATAGACCTCTACTAAGGTACTTCAAATTAAGCCCTCGGGTCAAAATTGGCCCTGCCCCAGGGTTACAAGTTTTACATTGGCTTATATAGTGGGTTAAAATTGTCCCCATCCTGGCAGTCACAAGTTTTACATGGTCGTATACAGTGAAAACCTCAATATTTTTTTTTTCATTCCTAACCAGAAGACCAAAGGCTACCAAATTTTGCATGTATATTTATCTACTGGACCTCTACCAAAAGTGTTCAAATAGCACTGGGTTCAAAACCGGTCCCACCCCAGAAGTTACAACTTCTACATAGGCTTATATAGTGAAAACTTCAAAGTCCTCTTGGTCCTGACTTTGAGATACAGCTGTAGTGTTTTGTGAGTATAATCATTTAACAGACCTCTTCCAAAATTATTCAAATTAAAGCCCTGGTGTCAAAATTGGTCCCACCCCATGGATCATGAATTTAACATGTGCCTATAAAGTAAAAATTCAAAAAAACAATTCTTGCTCCTTTACCATAAACCCTAAGGCTACCCAGTTTGGATCACATGTTCAAAATTAGCCCTGGGATTGAAATTAGCCCCACCTCAGGGGTCTCATGTTTTACAGGGGCTTTATATTGAAGAAACTTTGAAAATCTACTTGTTTACAACCATACCGCCTTGACCAGTATTAATTAGTATGTGCCTTTATCTTACGGACCTCTAGCAAGATTCAAGTAATTATAGCTCTATGGCCAAAAATTGCTGTGCCCTGAGTTCATAACATTCACATGGACTTTTGTCAGTCTTCTTGGTTGAAACCATTTGGCCTAGAATTTTAATGTTTTGTATGTATGGTTTGTACTCATCCAGTAGAGCAATGCCGGGACATCTTGGCCCTCTTGCTCTACAATGTTTCTAGGCTTTGAAAGACAAATACTACAAACTTAGATACTTTGTTTGCAGTTGCATTTTTAACCCTTTCAGCAGGAAAGCCAAAAACAGGCTTTTGCGGATAGCATAGATCAACATCAAACTGCACAGAACATACAGTAGGTTCTTGGATCTACACCGTCCGCTTGTTAAGTCAAGCCTACAAGAAAAAAATCTTGAGTTGCATTGAATGGTATCCTCTGCTGTTGAAAGAGGTAGATTTAAAAGAGTTAAGTCTTTACCAAAGGACAACATTTTAGACTGGTCCAAATTGAAAGCATTAAAAATTTTGCAGACAACAAATTAAAGGTGGCCCAAACGATGAAATTTGTCATTGATAGGTTAGAAAACATTGTGGAAAAAGGAGAAAATGCTGGTTACCAGCATTTTCTCCTTTTCCCACAATGTTTTCAGAAGGCCTTTTTCTCAGAGACACTAAAAGTCGGGATTGTGTGGTAAAGGGTTAAAAGGTAAACAAAACATTTTGTCTGTCTGGTAAAAGTGTTAACACTTTACCAAATAACAAAATTTTAGACTGGTGTAAATTGAAAGCATTTGCAGACAACAAATTAAATGTTGCACAAACTATGAAATTTGTCTTTCATCGGGTAGAAAACATTGTGGGAAAAGGAGAAAATGCTGGTTAGCAGCATTTTCTTCTTTTCTTACAATGTTTTCAAAAGGCCTCTTTCTCAGGGTCGCAAAAAGTCTCAATTGTGTGGTGAAGGGTTAACTTTTTACCTCACATTCATGAGTTTCAGAGAGAGAGGGCTTTTGAAAACATTGTGAGAAAAGGAGAAAATGCTGGTAACCAGCATTTTCTCCTTTTCCCAAGTTGTCTACCTGTTTACTCTTTAACACACAATCCTGACTTTTCACGACCCTGAGAGCCAGCCTGGGTGGCTCAGTGGTGAGCGTGTCGGACTCATGACCTGGTGGTTGTGAGTTTGATACCCGGTTGAGGCGAACTTCCTTTCCGGCGTATTTTCGCCTCTCACCTCTGCTGAAGCATGTGAGAAAAGTAGTCGGTGGCTTTGGAAAGAAAGTTGTGTTAGTACTGGTGTGAGAAAGCCAGGAAACACATGTGCGTCACCGACCGCCATGATATGACCTTAGCTGTTAAAGTGGCGTTAAACCCCAATACAACCAACATCACGACCCTGAGAAAGGAGCCTTTTGAAAACATTGTGGGAAAAGGAGAAAATGCTTGTAACCAACATTTTCTCCTTTTCCCACAATGTTTTTTAGCCTCCCCCCCGAAACAATTTTCAGTATTTGAGTTACATTTATTTTGTTGACTGCAAGTGCTTTCAATTTGGACCGGACTATAATTTTGTCATTTGGGACAGAGTAAAGGACAAATACCATCATTTGACAGATATTTGAATTGGAAATTCCTTCAATATGCACAATTCTGAAATTTGGCGTGTTGTAAAGGGTTAATTGGTGGACAAGACAGGTGATGAGTATTTCTTTGTCGGTGAACCATTTCCTGTTTTAACCCAACCCTGTGCCATACAATCCTCTCTTTTGACCCTTTACCAAACAATCCTGTCTGTCAATGACCCTCAAGAAGAGACCTTTTGAAAACCTCTCCGGGAAAAGGAGAAAATGCTGGAAACCAGCATTTTCTCCTTTTCCCAGGATGTTTTCTACCTTTTAAAAGACAGCAAGCATCCTTTGAGCCACACATGAATTGTTGGCTGTAAATGCTTTCAATTTGGGTGAATCCAAATGTTGGTAGTTTGGTACGGAGTTAGAGTCCAGGAGAAAGTGACTTTTGAAAATATGTTGGGAAAAGAGAAAATGCTGTTAACCTGCATTTTCTCATTTTTCCAGAATATTTTCTTCCTTTTCAAAAGCAAATCTCATCTTCTTAGCTGTATTTCATTTCTTGTATGCAAACCATTTCAATTTGGATTAGTCCATTTTTTTTTTGTTTGCTAAAGATTTAACCTGTAACTAAACAATTCCATGCATTAAGCCTTTACCACACAGTCCCGACTTTTAACAACTCTGAGGAAGAAGCCTTTTGAAAACATTGTGGGAAAAGGAGAAAATGCTGGTAACCAGCATTTTCTCCTTTTCCCACAATGTTTTTCCCACAATGTTTTTTACTCTTCCAAAAACAAATTTCAATTTTTGAGTCACATATTTTGTCGTCTGCAAAATTTTTTGATTTGGACTGGTCTGAAATTTTGCCGTTTGGTAAAGAGTTAATGATCCAAAGGAACAATTCACAACAGAGGCCAAAAATGTTCGTTCACTGTTCATTAAAATTTCTCAAGATACTCATGACGTAAACTGTACACCACATAATCCTGACTTTTAACAACCCTGAGGAAGAAGCCCTTTGAAAACATTGTGGGAAAAGGAGAAAATGTTTGTAACCAGCTTTTTCTGCTTTTCCCACAATGTTTTCTACCCTATCAATGACAGATTCCATCATTTGAGGCACATGTAAATTGTCGACTGCAGATGCTTTGAATTTGGACAAGTCTAAATTTTTGTTGTATGGTAAGCAGTTAAGTATACATTTTTTTCTGTGGAAAAAATAAGATTATGAATAACAAATAATCTATGTCAATGACTGTGGTCAGACTTTGGAAAGAATTTAACGCTGTCAGTGCCATAGGAGAAAACAGGCCTTTGTGGATAGTATAGAACAGTCTGGTTTGGAGTCTCTGTAGCCTGTTTGTTTTGACCTGTCCAAATTGACAGCATTTGCAGACGATAATTTAAACGAGGCTCAGAGCATGGAATTTTTCTTTGATATTGTAGAAAACATTGTGGGAAAAGGAGAAAATGCTAGTTACCAGCATTTTCTCCTTTTCTCACAGTGTTTTCAAAAGGCGTCTTTGTAAGGGTTGTCAAACTCAGGATCATGTGGTAAAGAGTTAAGCCTGTAAGATAAACATCTGAGTTGCTTTAGATTGTATTTTCAGCCATTAAAAGAGGTCAAGAAGTAGTTTATATAATTAAGCCATGCTCTGGCAAAAGGGGGCTTCGCTCTTTACCAAACGACAAAATTTTAGACTAGTCGAAATTGAAAGCGTTTGCAGACGACAAAATAAATGTGACTGAATTTGAAATTTGTTTTAGGAAGGGTAGAAAACATTGTGGGAAAAGGAGAAAATGCTGGTTACAAGCATTTTCTCCTTTTCCCACAATGTTTTCAAGAGCTTTCTCCTTCGTGGTCGTGAAAAGTCAGGATTGTGTGGTAGAGAGTTAATGTATCTCTGTGATGCATGATACCCAGCAAGTCATCACATGGTCATGGATCCATAAAGTCCATTTTGTCTAACAGCCAACTGAATCATGAGGTAAACTGGTCCTTGGACATGCAGAAAATTGACCAATAGCAAAAAGTTTCGGCCTAGGTCAGTCTGTGTGGATACCTGTTGCAGATGCATTAAGCCCCCTTTCATAGAGCATGACTCATATTGTTTGTTGCTGAAAAAGTTTACTTTTTACTGAAAGACAAAACTTAGAGCATTTTGCAGATGACAAATGTAGCTGAAAAGATGAGTTTTATTTTGGAAATGGTAGAAAATTATGTTGGAAAAGGAGATAATACTGATCACCAAAATTTTCTCCTTTTTCCAGAATATTTTCAGAGGTGTCCTACCTAAGAGTCATTAAAATTCTGGGACCGTGTGGTTAAGGTTCAGGCCAAGTTGGTATTTGAGCTTGGGATAGTCTAACTGTGTACAGCAAATTTTTTGTGTTATGACTTCAAACTACAAGTCAGATGAAAATTGTGTCATCAAAAAAAATTTTATGGTATTTTGCATTGATGCATGTAGATTTGTTAACGATAAACGTTATTATCATTATGTATTCCCATACTGGCTGAGGCATATCTAAGTCAGTACTGTTTGTTGTTGGTAAAAAAAAATGTGCTCCATCCTATACCAGACAAGCCAATGTTTTAACCCTGTACCACACAATCCTGAGTTTTAAGGACCATGAAGAAGAAGCCTTTTGAAACCATTGTGGGAAAATGAGAAAATGCTGGTAACCAGCATTTTCTCCTTTTCCCGCAATGTTTTCTACTCTATCCAAGCCAAATTTCATCAGTTGAGGCACACTTAGATTGTTGTCTGTAAATGCTTTCAATTTGAACAAGTCTAAAACTTTTTCATTTGGTGAAGACTTAACCACTTTATTTAACCCTCTACCAAAGGACAATATTTCAGATTTGCTCAAATTGAAAGCCTTTGCACATGACAAAGTAAATGTGGTACAGGAGAGTGGATTTGTCACTGACAGGGGAGAAAACATTGTGGAAAATGGAGAAAATGCTGGTTACCAGCATTTTCTTCTTTTCCCACAATGTTTTCAGAAGCTTTCTTTCTCAGGGGAGTTAAAAGTCGTGATTTTTTGGTAAAGGGTTAAGACAGCTAATGAAATCAATGTTGGTTAAAGAGAAGAATGCTGATATTCCTTTTCCCATAATATTTTGTTCGCTTGAACAAACCAGCTGCATCACTTGAGGTTCATTTATTTGTCATTAGCAAAATTTAATGCTTTTATTATGGGCAAGTCTAAAAATGTGTTGTCTGTGCAAAAGGTAATCGACTTCAATTGCATTAGAGGGTAGTGTAGGTCAAGATCAGACCACACAGAATGTGGGCAGAACATTGTCCACTGACTGTGAGATATCCTGTTAACCACAAGCTTGAATTAGATGATTGGATACGGATTGAACCTGTGCAAATTTTTACGAAAATCTGCCCAGAATTGTGCACTCTATCACGCAAACAAGACACCGCTTTGGTGTCCCGATTTGGGCCTGTACACTTTTCTCCACCAGTTACAGTTACAGTTACAGTTATTGTTTCCCTTTTTAACTTGACTGTTTTGGAAGAAAACATTGTGATATTGCCATAGCCCTGTTATGTGTGCCATCGTGCAAAAAATTAATTCCCAAGATATGATTTATCTTTGGTAAAGTAGACAATATGATGTGAAAAGGAGTGGTTACCAACATTATCCCTTTTTCCAGTAGCGTATTCAAATAGCCTCATTCCTCAGTTCATAAGTACATGGGATGCACTACTGGGTGGAATGATCTTTTTTATCATAGCTGATACTCAACCTATGGCAGAAGTGAACATGCATGCCTTGTCTATTTATTTTTCAGTTGAATCGAGAGAAAGAGTTGTTACATGCCATGATGCAGCATCTTCATCTTAGACCTCACCATGACAAACGTGATGACCGGGAAACAGAGAGAAAAGTTTCAGAAAAGAACGTAAGTGTTGCAGGGTGACTGTAAGAATACTTTGTCTTTAACCCTGTACCACACTATTCCATCTTTCAACAACCTAGAGAAAGAAACCTTTAGAAAACATTGTTTTCTACCCAGTCAAAGGCAAATTTAATCATTTGAACCACATTCAATTTGTCATCTGCAAAGTCTTTTAATTTGGTGAAGCCTAAAATTTTGTTGTGTGGTAAAAAATTTATAGGTTATTCCATTGAAAGTGTTGATCAAGATCAGTTGCTTTTGTGGAAAATGTAGAACAAGACCATGTGTTTGGAGAACACAGTGTAACAGCATACTTTTTGTTAAATTACCTGATGTAAAGTTGCACATACATTGTATTCGTGGAAGCTTATTTAAAGTTAGAAGTGATTTTTTGATAAATCATCATAATTCATACTCCTCAGAATCGTCAAAATCCACTGTACATGTTTTCCATTTACAATCGTCTATTTACAGAGGTCATCGCCGAAACCTCCGCCAGTTAAAGTTGATCCTCACACAGTGCCTGTCTCACCCCCAAAGGTTGTGAAACCTCCCTCAGCTATTCCTCACTTGAACCCTAGACCACATGGGCTGCCTCCTCTCATCATACCTCCTCCCCAGCCCCCAAGTATGACCCCTGTGACCTCACACCCATCCCATAACCAGTCTTCTTCCCAACCTCCAACCCCAACAGGACTTGGAGTTATGAGACGTCGTGTATCAGACAAGTGCAATCTTCCCATATCTGCAGGTTAGTGAAATATTGAAAAGGACGTTCTGTCCCAAACTTATCAATCTATCAATCAAAAAGTGTCAATTAAATTTTTCAATCAATTAAATAATCATTCAGAAAAAGACTGGCTGACTGACACAGATGAGTGAAGCAAAGGAAGTGTAGTTAGCCTTAACTCTTTACCAAACGACAAATTTGGACTGGACCAAATTCAAAGCATTTGCAGACGACAATAGAAATGTAGCTAAAATGGTGATTTATGTATTGGATAGGGTAGAAAACATTGTGGGAAAAGGAGAAAGTGCTGGTTATCAGCATTTTCTCCTTTTCCTACAATGTTTTCAAAAGCCTCCTATTACAGAGTCATTAAAACATGGGATTGTGTGGTTAAAAGAGTTAAACCTGCATTTTGCAATCCATGAGCCAAGTTTATGAAACTTTGCATGATCGTTGATTATGAAACACACATTAAACACTTGCCTCAATTTTAAGGCCAGAGGAAACATCAAGATCCATATTACTTAACTCTTTACCAAATGACAGAATTTTAGACTTATCCAAATTGAAAGCTTTTGCAGGCAACAAAGTAAATGCAACTCAGAAATTGAAATTTGTTTTGGGAAGACTTCAAAACATTGTGGGAAAAGGGAGAAATGCAGCCAGCATTTTCTCCTTTTCCTACAATGTTTTCTACGCTTCCCAAAACAAATTTCAATTTTTGAGCCACACTTGTTTTGTCGTCTGCAAATGCATTGAATTTGGACTAGTCTGAAATTTTGTTGTTTGGTAAAAACCTGAATAATGTCATTTCAAACCTATTTTTTGGAAGAAAAATATCTCCTTTTTGGACAGTGTAAATCCAAGATCAGACTGCATGTTCTGTGCAGTCTGGTCTTGATCAATAGTGTCCACAAAAGGTCAGTGAGTCAGCTTATCAGCTTAACTCTTTACCAAACGACAAAATTTTAGACTGGCCCAAATTGAAAGCATTTGCAGACTATAATTTAAATGTGGCTAAAAAATGAAAATTGTTTTGGAAAGGGTACAAAACATAGCGGGAAAAGGAGAAAATGCTGGTTACCAGCATTTTCTCCTTTTCCCACAACGTTTTCAAAAGGCTTCTTTCTCAGGGTCGTAAAAAGTCGGGATTGTGTGGTAAAGGGTTAAGGGTTAACATGTAGGGGACCTATCTTCAAGTACATTACATTGTTATTGTGGGGATGCCAAGAAATATCAGGAGAGCCTTACTGTTCCATGAAAGACACACAGCAAAATTTTATATGCAGTTGAAATTTTTTTGTTGTATTTTTTTCTGTGATTTCAGAAATCCAGAGAAATCGAGAGTTTTATAAAAACACAGATGTGAGACCCCCATTTACCTATGCCTCCCTGATTCGCCAGGTAAAAATACAGCTACTATTACACAAATAACACTTTACTGAACAATCCTGTTTTTACAACACTGGGGAAGAAGGTTTTTTGAAAGCATTGTTGGTAAAGAAGAAAATGGTAACCAGTATTTTCTCCTTTTCCCACAATGTTTTTTTACCTTTCTTATGATGAATTCTTTCATTTGAAGCATTTAATGTGTTTCATCCTCAGCAAATGTAATTTGATACAGAAGTCTAAAATATTGTCGCCTGATAAAGGGTTAGCTCTTTACCAAGCAACAAAATTGTAGACTTGTCCAAATTGAGAGGATTTACAGACGAAAAATTAAATATAAAACAAACCTGTAAAATTTCTTTCATAGAGTAGAAAATATTGTGGGAAAAGTAGAAAATGCTGGTTACCAGCATTCTCTACTTTTCCCGGAATGTTTTGAAAGGTTTCTTTCTAAGGGTCGTTAAAAGTCGCCATTGTGTGGTAAAGGGTTAAACATCACGATTTATGTTCTACACTCAGTTTTCAACCCTCCACTGTACAAATAAATGGTTTGAAAACTTTTTTCAACTGCAAAAATACTTATTTTTAAAAAAAAATAGTATGAAAATTTGTTCCAAACGATTGCTCCTTTTCTAACAGTGTCTTTGTAGCATTCAGTAAGGTCATTCTCCTTTCTTTCCTGTATCTTTCATTTTGTGATACTTGCACAAGTTTGTGATATGTGTGAATTTAAGATAAATGAAAAGTTTGACTATGTACATGTAGAAGACAAAATAAGGTTTAGCATGTGTGACAATTAACTCCTAGAAGTCACAGATACTTACAGTTTTAACTCTTTATCACATGGCAAAATTTTAGACTGGTCCAGATTGAAAGCAGCTGCAGACGACAAAATAAATGTGACTAAAAAACTGAAATTTGTTTTGGGAAAGGTAGAAAACATTGTGGGAAAAAGAGAAAATGCTGGTCACCAGCATTTTCTCCTTTTCCCACAAGGTTTTCAAAAGGCTTCTTCTTGAGGGTCATTAAAACATGGGATTGTGTGGTAAAGAGTTAAGGTTACTTTTGTCTTGAAAGTCTCAGCAAAGTGGACAGTGTAGGTCAAAGATCAGACTGCTCATTTTGTGCAATCTAACCTTGATCTACACTGTTCACAAAGGAACCTTGTTCTGAAAGGCACCCTAAGTGTTAGTTGGTGAATGTTTTCTCACTTAACTCAAAAGGACTTGGCCAATCTCTCTTAGTCTTTCACATTTTTGTGTCCAGTTCTATAACCACTGAGCACTGCTGAAGTGATACAGAATATTTAAACCCTTAGCCCTTTACCAAATAATACCGGGTTTTCACGACCTGGGGAAAGAAAGCTTTTGAAAACATTGTGGGAAAAGAAGAAAATGCTGGTAACCAGCATTTTCTCCTTTTCCCACAATGTTTTCTGCTCTGTCAGAGAGCTTAAGCTTATTTGTTCCAAAGTTGAATTTGTTGTCTGCAGATGCTTTGAAATTGGTCTAGTCTGAAATTGTATTGTGTGATAAAGGATTAAAGAGCCTTTCACTACTATAGTTGCCTTTGTGGCCAGTGTAGATTAAGATCAGACAGCATTGTCATAGTCATACATAGATGGTTTAACCCTTTACCAAAGAATCCCAAGTTTTAACGACCCGGAGACAAAGCTTGTGGTTACTAGCATTTTCTCCTTTTTCCACATTGTTTTCTATTCTTTTAGACACATTTCATTATTTGATCCACTTTTGAAATGTCGTCTTCAGATACTTTCAGTTTGGACCAGTCTACAATTTTGTTGATTGGATTTAGAGTTAGAGGTTAAACACAACCTTTGTCCTTGGTTTAGTTTTATTAGCTCCACTGGCCGAAGGCCAGCGGGCTTATGTCATGGCCCGGTGTCCGTCGTGCGTCCGTCCGTGCGTCCGTCCGTCCATGCGTTAACTTTTATTTCAAACATCTTCTTCTCTGAAACTACCCATCCAATTTTCATGAAACTTCACAGAAATGATCCTGCCATGGTACTCTTCAGAATTTCTTGAAAGAATTTGATTCCTTCAAAAACTCTGGTTGCCATGGCAACAAAACTGAAAAATATTGGAAATCTTTAAAAATCTTCTTGTCTGAAACCGTAAAGCATAGGGCTACCAAATTTGGCATGTAGCTTTATGTAGTAGACCTCTATCAAGTTTCTTCAAATTATAGCCCTGGGGTCAAAATTGGCTCTACCCCAGGGGTCACAAGTTTTACATAGGCTTATATAGAGAAAACTTTAAAAATCTTCCTCTACCTAGCCATAAGGCCTAGAGCTACCAAATTTTGCATGTAGCTATATCTAGTGGGCCTCTACCAAGCGGACCAAAATTTTAGCCCTGGGGTCAAAATTGGCCCCACCGCAGGGGTCACAAGTTTTACATGGGCTTACATAGTGACAACTTAAGAAATCTTCCTTAATTTTTTTTTTGAAATTAGCCTTGCATCAGGGGTCTTATGTCTTACAGAGGCTTCATATGGACAAAACTTGAAAATCAGCTTATTTATAACCATACAGCATAGACTTGTATTATTTTGGCATGTGGCTTTATCTTGTGGACCTCTACCAGGGTTCAAGTAATTATAGCTCTGGGATCAAAAACGGCTTTGCCCTGCGGGTCTCCACATTCACATGGGCTTTTACAGAGAAAATTTTGTAAGTCTTCATTTTGAAACCATTTGGCTCAGAATTGAAATGTTTAGTATTTATGGTTTATAAGCCAGTGGAGCGATACAGGGCCATCATGGCCCTCTTGTTTTACCTTGAAACCTTGGCAGTGGACTTAGTAATACATGTACTGACCATTTATTTTATTATTGTTTTGTGCAAATATTATATTCTTGATATATTTGTATAGTTTGAAGGTTGAAAAAACAGGTCATGACTTTGAAAGTTGCAACAAAACAGGGAGTCAGATTATCAAAATTGTTAATTTGTGAATTTGAATATTTTTGAAGCATTCCTCCATATCAATGATTTTTCTATCATAATTTTATCACTACTTGTTTTATTGCAATGAAAAATATCCAAGGTTATGTGACATGTTTTAAAAGCTTTCTTGTCAATGAAATCCTTTTGTTAATATTGAATGGTATACATTTAGGATACAGTATATGTACTGGAGCTGATTCTACTCTAAATTCAAGGTATTTTATAATAATAGGTCTAAACTTTTTTGTCAGCAAGTTAGAAAGCTTTGAATCTGAATTCAGAATAGTTAAGTAGACAGTTGGCAGTTTTAATCTTTTGCACCAACCATTCTAAAAGTTTTTCTAATTCTAAATTACAGCACTAGCCAACCAATAGGCCGAGACAGCCTGTTGCAGCCTATCAGTTGGCATGTTTTGAAATTTGACCCTTTACCATACAATCCCGACTTTTAACGACCCTGAGAATGAAGCCATTTGAAAACCTTGTGGGAAAAGGAGAAAATGCTGGTAGCCAGCATTTTCTCCTTTTCCTACAATGTTTTCTACCTATTTAAGAACAAATACTATCATTTTAAAGCATTCTAATTGTTGTCTGCAGATTCCTTCAGTATGGATGAGTCTAAATTCTGGTAAAAGGTTAACAGTATTGTCATACATTTTTTTGTGAAGTTTGAAGTTGGCCGTAGATCATCTGTATTTTTGGTGACTGAAATATCATTGTATGTTCTTCTATACATCTGTCTTTAATATGGAATGAACTGAATCCAATGTACCTGCTTAACCTTAAGTTGCCAAGTGCTATGCAATGCACCTTTGTTGACAGTGTGTACACTGTCTGATTTGGTGAGATTTTTCTTGCATAAAGGAACCTTGAAATCATAATATCTGGGCTTTGACTATTAATTTGGTATTTCCATCTTATGTATTTAACAGTTTAACCCTTTACCACACAATCCCAAAGTTTAATAACTCTGAGGAAGAAGCCTTTTGAAGACATTGTGGGAAATGGAGAAAATGCTGGTAACCATCATTTTCTCCATTTCCCACATTGATTTCTACCCCTCCAAAGATAAGCCTCATCATTTGAGCCACACCGAATTTTGTTCTCTGTAAATGCCTTGAAGTTGGCCAAGCCCAAAATTTTATTTTTTGGTAAAGCATTTAGGGTAAAGAAAGATGAGATCCTCTGTTTTCATGTTTTCCAACTTTATTTTCAGGCCATCATTGAATCAGAAAATAAACAGTTGACACTGAATGAGGTGTATCAATGGTTTCAGAATACATTTGCATACTTCAGGAGAAATGAGGCCACATGGAAGGTTGAAGATTTATAGTGTTTCATTCATGATATTTCTTGTACCTCCTACTAGCTATGTCTTTTTACTGTCTGGCAGCTGTCTGATTGTCTGTCTGCCTGTCTGTCCACTGTCTTATTATCTGTCTGTCTGTCAACTGTCTTATTGTCGGCCTGTTTGTCAACTGTCTGTCTCATGGAAGGTTGGAGATTTATAGTGTATCTTTAACTTGTCTTGTACCTCCTACTGGCTTTGTCTTTCTGTTTGCTGCTTGTCGTCTATCTGATTGTCTGTTTGTTTGGTATTCTATCCACTGTCTGTCTGTCTGTTCCTCCATCTGTCTGTCTGTTCCTATATCTGTCTGTCTTTCTGTCTTCCGTCTGTCTACTGTCTGTCTGTCCACTAACTATCTGTCTACTTTCTGTCTGATTGTCTGCCTGTCTGTCCATTGTCTCTCTCTTGTTTGTGTGTGTCTATGTGTCTGTCTCATGTCTGAATGTCTGTCTCTCTTTGTCTAAGACTCTTTGTTGGATCTGTCTTTTTATCTGTATTTATGTTGTATGGCCCTTAAGGAGAAGGCTTTGAAAATGTGTAAAATGGAGAAAATACTGGTGATTGTCCATGTTTGACAAGGGTGTTTCAGAGATGTCTGCTGCAAATTTAGTTAACTCTTCACCAAACGAAAAAAATGTTCAACTGGACCAAATTGAAAGCATTTGAAGACGACAAATCAAATGTTGCTAAAATGATTTCTGTCTTTGATATGGTAGAAAACTTTGGAAAAGGAGAAAATGCTGGTTACCAGTATTTTCTCTTTTTCCCACCATGTTTTCAAATGCCTTCTCTGTCAGGGTCGTTAAAAGTCGGGATGGTGTGGTGAAGGGTTAAGGAGTTAATGGGTTTAAAGGACTTAATATGTGAAGGAAAGAGATTTAGGGCCGTGCACTGACAGGAAATGTCTGTTGTTGATAGGGCTGATTGATATAAATATTTTTACATCAGTTCTAATTTCATTTTAATATTCACCCTATACCAGACACTCCTGCTTGTAAAGGACCATAAGGAGAGATGCTTTTGGAAACATTATGGGAAAAGGAGAAAATTCTGGTAATCAGCATTTCTCCTTTTCCCATAAGGTTTTGTATTCTTTCAGAGACAATTTCATCATTTAAGCCACATTTGATTTGTTGTCTGCAAGTGCTTTGAATATGGGCAAGTCTTAGTTTTAGTCGTCAACTAAAGGGTTAGTAGAAATTAACTCTTTACCAAACGACAAATTCTAGACTTGTCCAAATTGAAAGCATTTGCAGACGACAATTTAGATGCGGCTGAATTTCTGCTTTTTGGCTGCGAAAGGGTAGGAAACATTGTGGGAAAAGGAGAAAATGCTGGTTACCAGCATTTTCTCCTTTTCCCACGATGTTTTCAAAAGCCTCTTTCACCAAACTTAGGATCGTGTGGTAATGGGTTAATACATTATCTCCTTCAGGCATTTTTTTATTTCTGTCATTAGACCAATTTTGAAAACATTGTATCAGAAGGGGAAAAATGCTCATAACAACTATTTGCTGTTTTTGCCACCATATGTGTACAGGCATTTATGTATTGAATGTTAACCTCTGTCAATTTATGATGCATTCTAATGACCCTGAAGAAAAAAGCTATTAAAAAACATTTTGGAAAAAGGAGAAAAAAGTGCTTGTAGAATCTAACTAGCAATCCCTACTTTTCCAACAATATTTTTTATTCTTTAGACAGATTTCCTCATTTAACCCTTTACCACACAATCCCGAGTTTTAATGACCCTAAGCTAAAGGCCTTTTGAAAACATTGTGGAAAAAGGAGAAAATGCTGGTAACCAGCATTTTCTCCTTTTCCCACAATGTTTTCTACCCTTACCTCATCAAATTTCAAGTTTTGAGTCTTATTTATTTCGTCGGCTGCAAGTGCTTTCAATTTGGACAAGTCTAAAATTTTGTCGTTTGGTTAAGAGTTAAGCCATGTTTACATTGTCGTCTGCAGATGCTTCTGTATATGGATAAGTTCAAGTTCGTGTTGTATGGTGAAGAGTTAACCCTTAAAGCACCTTGCACAAAATGTGCAGCCTGATCTTTGATCTACACTGTCCGCTTTGCTGAATCATTGTAGACAAAAGCAACTATGAAATTGCAATTATTTGGGTCGTATTTCTAGGATGAAAATGTCTGATAGGCTTATTCGGCACTCTAAGAGTTAACTTTTTACTAAACACAGAATTTTAGACTTGTCCAATTTGAAAGCGTTTGCAGGTGGCTCAAAGGACAAAATTTGTCCTTGATAGGGTAGAAACCATGGTGGGAAAAGGAGGAAATGCAGGTTACTAGACAAATCTCATCATGCAAGGTGCACTGAATATGTCGTATGCAAATGCTTTCAATTCAATTCAAGTGATGGAATTTGTCTTTTTATACACTTTGAAGACATTTTTTTGGGGAAAAAAAAAGAAAATTCTGGCGAGCATCAGTACTGGTTTCCCACAATATTTTCAAAAGCCTTCTTCTTTAAGGTCTTTCAAATAAGGGATCATTTGGAAAAGGGCTAAGGGTATCACGAATGTCTCATGCAGGTGTTTTTGATAGCATTTCCTTATTGTCATGTTTTGATGTACTGAAAGGTAAAGAAATTTGAATATTTTGTAGATGTTATGACCTTCAGAAAGTGTTCCACTGCCTTTCACAATAGATACAGAGCAATACTGGTTAACCCGTTACCACACAATCCCAAGTTTTAACAAACGTGAGGAAGAAGCCTTTTTAAAATATTGTGGAAAGAGGAGAAAATGCTGGTAACCAGCATTTTCTCCTTTTCCCACAATGTTTTCTACCCTATTAAAGACATTCTATCATTTGACTTAATTTAAATTGTCATCTTCAATGCTTTCAATTTGGACAAGCCTGCATAATTATCATGTGGTAAAGGGTTTATCGTGGTCATAATTTTTTAAAGTTTATACATTTCTGCAGTTTACAGATTTTAAATACATTGTGGGAAAGGGAACAACTATTATTTGGTACCAGCTATTGCTCCTTTCATTTTCAGAATGCTTTCTTTATGAACTCTTTACCAGATGACAAACTTTAGAATTGTCCATTTTGACAGCTTTTGCAATTGACAAATTAACTCTTTTCCTCACAGTACCAAGTGTTAACGACCCTGATGAAAAGAGCTTTTGAAAATATTTTCGGAAAAGGGAGAAAATGCATGTTTTTGATAAGTCTCAAATTTGACAATGGACTTCTACATAATCATTTGAAAGCAACATTTTCCTGCAATTTTTTTCGGCAAGAAGTGATTTTTGGAGAAAAGAAAATTCTTATCGAAATTGTTTTGAAAACGGTGTAGGGTAAGAAAAAAATGCTTTAATAATAACATTTCTATTAAGTGTATAGTTTGGGGAAGCTTTAATTTATCAACTTCTGGGGCAATTAATCAAATGCTTTATATAGTTTTATTTCTAAATTCGAAGACTATCTTATTGACTGGAACAGTATCACCAATTTTTGTCTTAGAATTTGAAATTCAGAGTAAGAAAGGGGGCCAGAAAGGTTGTCCCTGGAAGAGAAAAATGCCCCTTACAGGTTTGAAAACATTGTGAAGAAAGGAGAAAATGCTGGTTACCAACATTTTCTCCATTTCCTATGAAGTTTTCAGAAGCTTTCCTCCTTAAGGTTGTTGAAATACTGGATTGTTTGGTAAAAGGTTAACCCTTTACCACACAAACACGGGTATTAATGACCTTAAAGAAAGAGGATTTTGAAAACATCGTGGGAAAAGGAGAAAATGCTGGTAACCAGCATTTTCTCCATTTCCCACAATGTTTTCTAACCTTCCCAAGCCAAACTTCAATTTTTTAGCCACATTTATTTTGTCGTCTGCAAATGCTTTCATTTTGGATTAGTCTAAAATTTTGTCGTTTGGTAAAGTGTTAATGTTATTTTTCTGCAGAATGCTGTCAGACATAATTTGAGCCTACACAAGTGTTTCATGAGGGTGGAGAATGTGAAAGGAGCTGTATGGACTGTAGATGAAATAGAATTCTACAAACGGAGACCTCAAAAATTGACAGGGTGAGTCTAGAGCTTGTAACCCCCACTGTCTCCCCCCCCCCTCCAAAAAAAAATTCATTCATTGGGCTTTTTATACTCTGCAAGGGAACAACTTTTGACACTGTGAGGAAAGAAAAATGTGTATTTCACAACAGCCATTGTCCCTATAGGTAACTCTGCTTGCGTATTTTTAACGCCCACCCCCACCCCCGAAGTAGAGGGGGTATACTGGTTTCACCATGTCTCTCTGTCCATCCGACAATCCATCCATCTTGTTTTTGTTTCTGCACTGTAACTCAAAAGCCATTTGACCTAGGACCCTGGAACTTTATACATGTGTTCCTCATGACCCAGTTCCTATTGTTTTTGGGTCACATGGGTCAAAGATCAAGGTCACAGGTAAACTTTGTTTTCTCTGATTGTGCTGCTACAGTGACAAGGTGCTGGTGGTGGGTATGCTGTTTGTCTGCTTTGCGACAGTTCTGGTTTATCCTAGATTTGGTATGTCTTAACCATTGCATTGATTAACTAAGATTAAATTACCTATGTCAGAGGTGTAGATCAAGATCAGACTGCACAGAAGGTACAGCCTGGTCTTGTAGTTTCACTGTCTGCTTCTTTGCTAGATATTTTGACAAAACAGCTTTATGATTGCAAAATCTGCATCTTTAGTAATGACAGAAAATGTCCATAGCCTGTTTGGAATTAGTTTACTCTGAGCCAAAGAATAACATTTTAGATTTGTCTATACTGAAAGCTTTTACAGAGGACATCAGAAATATGGCTCTCGTGATGAGATTTATCTTTGAAAGATTGAAAACATTGTGACCAGCATTTTCTCCTCTTCCTGCAATGCTTCCTCTGGGGTGTATAAACATAGGGGCACATTTGGTACAGGGTTAACCCTTTACCACACAATCCCTGGTTTTCACGACCCTGAGAAAGAAGCCTTTTGAAAACGTAGGAAAAAGAGAAAATGCTGGTAACCAGCATTTTCTCCTTTTCCCACAATGTTTTCTACCCTTCCAAAAGCAAATTTTAATTTTTGAGGCACATTAATTTTGTCGTCTGCAATTGCTTTCAATATGGACAAGCTGAAAATGTTGTCGTTTCGTAAAGAGTTTTGTTAAAAAATTAAAATATGACATTGTCATAACATGGTCATATTGAATTTCTGAGGCAAGTAATGTATGCAAGCTATGTATTTGCTTGTTTTTTTTCTATCACAGCTTGAATTTTTGGCAGTGGGTGAAACCCGCTGTCATAGTCCCCAGGTATGAGTTACTGATTTTCAACGCTTACGATATTTATCTAGGTCGAGAATTCTTGCATCCGGCAGCTTTTTCCTGGATACGCGAGGTAAACAAAACTTGATTCCTACACTTGACTAAATAGTTCCTCCATGAAAACACAAACGATCATGTATAAATACGCGCTACTCGCGCAGACGACACCCTTTCAAAACTGCCTTACACCTTACGAGTTCATCCGTAATGTTACTGTAGAATAGAAACGGAAAGAGGGCGTCGGTATCTACATAGACCGAAAAAGTGCAAAAGAAAATATTTTCAGAGCAAAAGTTTTTATTAGTCGCCGCGCAGAAGCGCGCGACTATATTTTTAATAGTTTTTCGAGTTAGGACATGGACAATGGGAATTTCTTTTTTATAGGGGTGTTAAGGTTAACAAGGAATCTTTCTACTTCGCCTTAAACTGGCTTTTTAATTCATTCTTAAACTACGAAGTATATACAATACGATACTATTTTTGCTCTGTTAATACTTACAACATCAAAAAATCCGCCCAAGTATTACTTTTATTTTCGCTATTCGCGAGAAATGGACTCATCCAAATAAATGCCTTGTTTCCATTGGTCAAGGCTGTACAGGTTTCCAGTCATTTCGTACCTAGTTAATTTCGTACCTAGGTCATTTCGTAGATACGATTTTGGTCATTTCGTACCTACCTATACTTTCTATTTTGGTCATTTCGTATCCAGTTGGTCATTTCGTATCCACTTTCGTCATTTCGTACACAGGTTTAATTATCATTTTGATTATTTAGTACCTAGTTTTTCCTACTATTTGTGTTTTTTGTTGAATGACCACCGCTAAAATTGTACATTGCTGAAATTGTGTTAAATTCCGCCGAAGAACGAGTATGATGGTTATGATTGTATCTAACCATTATTGGTTACTTCTTTCTAAGTTTAGTTTTTAAAACAAAGATTGTTTAGAACCCTTTTGTTTATTTCTCACCAAGTTCTAGATAAATTTACATGTACTTTGTTGGAAAAAATCTGGAGAGAGACCATTTTTTCGCTGTGTTGTTCATAAATCGCAATGCAAAACCAATATTCTTTATTAACAGCGTTCACCAAACAGTATAGTTTTAGACTTGTTTAAATTTAAAGCATGCCTTGCAAACTTACGTTCTCTTGAATCATACTATCCTAGGACATTAACATTTTAGTAACTTGGCCCTGTTTTCAACACTTTCCCAAACAAACGCGGGTTATCACGTGCGCTGTCAAATTCTTTTGGAAAAACATGTTGGATAAGGAGAAATTACTCGTTATAAGCAATTTCTCCTTTAACAAATACTTTTCCCCCCACTACTAGCGAATTTTCTACCATTTTTGCAGCTTTTTAAATTGTCGTCTGTCAACTCTTTGAATTTGGAAGAGTCTGATATTTTTTGTTTGGAAAAGAGTTCAGAGAGCGCTATGCGAGGGTATTAGATACTGTAACAGAAGACAACTTTTGATATAGATTCACAGTCACATCAATTTCATAATGTGTTAAAAAATCTGCTGATGAAAACTGACATTTACTTATTTGCCCTGGCTTTCTTGAAGCATTAAATAAAAAAATTTGCGGCGACTTTGATTCTTTGCATCGACTTTTTCTTGTCGGTGTTTATTTGCATGATGAATTTTGAGCATAGGGCATCGTAATGGGATTCGTGTAACATCGCCTTTTATCGCCAAAGTCGTACGGATTCGGCTATGACAGGCGATGTTACACGAAAAGTCACCCATTAAGCCTTTGGCAGACGGCAAAATTTCAGCTGTGTTCAAACTGAAAGCATTTGCAGACGACAATTTCATTGTGGCTCAAATGGTACAGGTTTTATTTTATAGGATAGAAAACATTGTGGATAATAGAGAAAATGCTGGTTCCCAGCATTTTCTCCTTTCCCAGACTGTTTTCACAAGGCTTTTTTCTCAAGGTTGTTAGAAGTCGGCATTGAGTGGTAAAGAGTTAAAAGTAGTTATAACTGCAAATTATATTATGCATTTACTTGTACAACACAATCTCAAGTTTTAACGACCCTTAGAACATAACTTTTTACAAACATTGTAGGAATGGGAGAAAATGCTGGTAAGCAGCATTTTCTCCTTTTCCAACAATGTTTTCTACCCTATCAAAGATGTACACTGTTTTTGAGCCATGTTTCAATTTTTGTCTGCAAATGGCTTCTTTCAGTATAATTTATTAGCAGTTAATGAAACTTAAACAGCTTGGGTCATAACAGCTGCCAGTGTACCTATGCATGCGTTTCTTGGCTATTTCCTTAAGGTCATGCACTGAATAACAACATAGCATAAATGATAAGTGGATCAGAAAGAAGACCATGCTGGAAATTTAAACCAGCGGTACCAACTTCAAGTCTTTGAGCTACAAATTCCTTAAAAGGAATCGGCAAAACTTTTATAAAGCACATTATTTGGCCTACAAGGATTTTGAGGTGTAAAACCTCAAAATTATACTAAGACTGGTTTTCAGTACTTTAAGATACCTTTCAAGAATTTCATAAATGTTACGGATTGATATAATAGAAAACATTGGTTAGAAGCACTTTCTCCATTTCCACAAATGTCTTTAAAGGCCTCTTCCACAGGGTCATAAAAACTTGGGATTGTTTTGGAAAGGATTAATATCATTTATTCAAGTCTTGTTTTCTGCCTGTGCTCATGTACTAGATTTTATCTTTATTTTAGCCACAAACAAATGAGCTGTGCTTTGGCAAAAGGGGGCTTCTTGCATCCTCGTGATGGATTATACCAAGCAAGACATAAATAATTATTGATCCATAGACCGACCCTTCGTTGTACAGAAAATGGACCAATGGCGAAAAGTTTCAGCCCAGGTCAGCCTGTGAAGACTGCACAGACTGACTGCCTGCACAGGCTGACCTAAGTCTATACTGTTTGCAGATCGACTAAGGCACCTTTTTACTTCAAGTCAAGTATAAAGGAAACCTGTGCAAAGAAAGTAATAAGATCTGTAGCTGGCACAAACCCGCTGCCTTCAGTGCGTCAGCGCTTTGATTACATTATGCCATGTTTATGCTTTCAAAAAAGATACACCAAGATAAAAAAAAAAAACAAATACTTATATGCCCTTGTAGTTTGTTTTTTTTTTCTCTACAAAATCATACAAATGTCTGTTTTTTTTTTTTTCAAAGTTAACCCATTTATTAGAATACCATTTCTAATAATGTAATATTATAGTGTTATGTATTATAAGGTTCAATATAGTTATTGAGGTTTTATCACATAAAACCTCCTCCAACAATGTATTAACTCTTTACCACACGACAGAATTTAGATTTGTCCAAATTGAAAGCATTTGCAGACAACAAAATAAATGTGACTCAAATATTGCAGTTTGTTTTGGAAAGGGAAGAAAACATTGTGGGAAAAGGAGAAAATGCTGGTTACCAGCATTTTCTCCTTTTCCCACAATGTTTTCAAAAGGATTCTTTCACAGGGTCGTGAAAACCCAGGATATTGTGGTAAAGGGTTAAGCCCATGATATATTTTTGATGAAACACTAGTGTATTATTGTTTTTTGGGTCCTGGTTCTGGCTATTTGTGTAGTTATGAGCGCGTGAAGCTGGTGAAACCAACCACAGCATGTGCCGGAATTTGTGCTGATTTGCTATTTTGCAGGAACATGACCTTGTTGTTGTTGTTAAATGTATATGTGCAGAAGATGTTATGATTTTCATATTTTATAACAACAAGAAACGTACCATATCTTATTGAAAGTCAACAAAATGGTGGAACTATTTCAGTATACTCCCTTATATGAACTGATTTATCCTACTTCTGATGTGAATGTCACAGAGTTACCTTCTTATGTATGTACACATTTTAAACCAATCTACATCAGTCTGTAAACATTGACTCATGTTTGGTTTATTGGCTGAAGGTGATGATGCAGGATAGTTATTTGTCTGTCATTTGTTTTATGTGATAAACAGAATCTCACATTCATATTTGTTTATTATTGTTTGTATCAAACTCTTTTACTAAAATGTATATGATTTTGGTCAACTTGAAAAAAATAATAATACATAAATACTCGTGTAAGATCCTCTGTACAGTGATGTATTTTCTATTTTTCAACAGGGCTTTGTCGAGTCCATCCTACAGTGCTGACAACAGTCCATACAGGGATTGTCTAGATGCAAGTCTCCGAGTAAGTAATGCAAACATTGCCTACCAGTAAAAACTGCATTAACCCTTCACCACACAATCCCAACTTTTGACGACCCTGATAAAGAAGGCTTTTGAAAACATTGTTGGAAAAGGAGAAAATGCTGGTAGTCTGCATTTTCTCCTTTTTCAACAATGTTTTCCATTCTTTCACAGAAGAATCCCAAAACTTCAGCCAAAAAACCTTGTAAAATACAGAAAAATACAGAAATTTAATATGAATTAACCCTTTACCACAAAATCCCAAGTTTTAACAACCCTGAGGAAGAAGGTGTTTGAAAACATTGTGGGAAAAGGAGAAAATGCTAGTAACCAGAAATTTCTCCATTTCCCACAATGTTTTCTACCCTACCAAAAACAAATTTCAATCCTTGAGTAACACTCATCTTGTAGTCTACAGATGCTTTCAATTTGGACATGTCTAAAATTTTTTCGTTTGGTGAAGAGTTAAATTACTGGATGTTTGTGGAAAATTTGTGCAAACAGAGAAATATTCATGGAAGTTCATTACAAACAGTATCTCACATTGCTACTGCGTTTTCAAAAGTAGTTGGCTGCAAGGTGACAAAATCATCTGTAGAAGGCAGTGAGTCAGTAAAGCATAAAAAGGAGAAACAATTTATTGTGTAAGGCTTTGTTTTCTATTTAACTCTTTACTGCACAGTGACGCCTTTTGACGCCCCTGGGAAAGAAGCCTTTTGAAAACATGGTGGGAAAAGGAGAAAATGCTGGTAACCAGCATTTTCTCCTTTTCCCACAATGTTTTCTACCCTATCAAAGAAAAATTGCACCATTTTAGCCAAATTGAAATTGTCGTCTGCAAATGCTTTCAATTTGGAGAAGGCTAAAATTTTGTCGTCTGGTAAAGGGTTAACTCTTTACCTCACAATCATGAGTTTTAAGCACCCGGAGGAGGAAGCCTTATGAAAACATAGTGGGAAAAGGAGAAAATGCTATGCTAGTAACCAGCATTTTCTCCCTTTCCCACAATGTTTTCTACCCTATTCATTCTGAGTCACATTGCATATATCACATGCAAATGCTTTCAGTTTGGACAAGTCTACATTTTTGTCATGTGTTAAATTGTTAACTCTTTACCAAATGACAATGTCTTGGGCTTGCCCGAATCTAAAGCATTTGTAGCCGACTAATTAAACCATGCTCAAATGGTGGAAATTGTCTTCGAAAGGCTAGAACATAATGTGGGAAAAGGAGAAAATGCTGGTTACTAGCATTTTCTCCTTTTCCCACAATGTGTTCAAAAGCTTTCTCCATTGGAGATGTTAAAACTTGGGATTGCTTGGTAAAGGATCACAGGACCTCCTTTGAATAAGTGGTTGAAGTATTCAGTTTGTACCCAAGAGTGTTCAGGATTCATAACCTGTCTTAGACACTTCTGTTTGAGTGTCCCATTTAAAAAGTCACATATGGACCAGGAGTGACATAATCTGAAGCCTGAAATAAATTAAATAAGTCACACTCTGTGAAAAGGGGGCTAAATGCATCTGCGAAAAGTATCGACCCAGGTCATCCTGCGCAGGCTGACCTGGGCTGAAACTTTTCGCTATTGGTCAATTTTTTTGTATGCCAAAGGACCATGTCACTTCATGATACAGTCGGTTGTTTGACAAAATGGATTATAATTATGGATCCATAATTAGGTGATGTCTTGCTTGGTATAATGCATTACGGAGATGCATTAAGTCCCCTTTTGCCAGAGCATAGCTCAAGTAATGTTGAAAACAAGATTGAAATACCAATCACAGAATTCATGGTATATGACATTTAATGAAATCCATCATGATGGAACATTACAGATGCTTTAACCCTTTACCAGATGACAAAATTATAGCCTTGTCCAAATTGAAAGCATTTGCAGACGACAATTTCAGTGTGCCTCAGATGGTGCAATTTTTCTTTGATCAGGTAGAAAACATTGTGGGAAAAGGAGAAAATGCTGGTTACCAGCATTTTCTCCTTTTCCCACAATGTTTTCAGAAGGCTTCTTTCCCAGGGGCGTCACAAGGCGTCATTGTGCAGTAAAGGGTTAAGACAAGCTTCGTGCCTCTAACTTGCAGCAGTCTACAATGTGCAACAGTCTGAATACAGTCATATTTTGTGCAGTTTGATTTACACTGCCTACAAATCAATTTGCAGTCTGATCTTTATTTATGGTGCCTACAAATCAACTGCTGGGTCCATATTCACCATACTTTTCTAAATTCTAGACTAAAAATAAGAATTTTTCTCAAGTCTAGACTTCCCAAGAATATTCTTAAGTATGTATTCACCAATGCAATTTAGAATGGCCTCAATTTAGAACAGTCTCGATTTAGAACAGTCTAAATTTAGAATGGTCTCAATTTAGGAAATTCTGGAGGATAAGCCTCAGAATGTTCTTAAGAATATTTTGCTGGATATGGACCCTATTGTGCTTAGCTTTCATAACATACAAAATTATACCTTTATTGCAGGTTGCTATGGAGCAAAACCATATCTTTATGAACCAACATCTCAGTAACGGATCTCTATCTGATAGTGGAGCTGAAGATCTGTCCATAAGAAGCCATGGAAACAGTAATGACAGCTTCTCTAAACCAGAATCTCCTCAGAGGTATGAAAATGTCTATTTGTCAAAATCGTCTCTGCAAAACTGGATATTTTTCATTAACAAATTTCATTAATTCTTTACCATACAGCAAGATTTTAGACTTGTCTAAATTGGAAGCATTTGCAAATGACAAATTAGAGGTGGTTCAGATGATGAGATTTAACTTTCAAAGAGTAAAAAAACATTCTGGAAAAGGAGAAAATGCTGGTTGCCAGCATTTTCTCCTTTTTCCACAATGTTTTCAAAAGCCCTTCTTCGTTAGGTTCGTTAAAACTCGGAATTGTGTGGTGAAGTAAAGTAGTAACAATTTCTAGTTTTTTCATTCATTATCATTCAGTTAATGTTAGTTCTGTTTAACTTTTTACCACTTGACAAAATTTTAGACTGGTCCAAATTGTAAGCATAGCAGACGACAAAATAAATGTGACTGAAATATTGAAATTTGTTTTAGGAAGGGTAGAAAACATTGTGGGAAAAGGAGAAAATGCTGGTCACCAGCATTTTCTCCTTTTCCCACAATGTTTTCAAAAGGCTTCTTTCTCAGGGTCGTTAAAAGTTGGGATTGTGTGGTAAAGGGTTAATGGTATCAAAACATTTTGGTTTGACATTGAGCATCTTTTGCTAATTTCTACCCTTTTGTGGGTGTATTTGTTGACCTGTGACAGTCCCAGTTTGAACAATATTCCAGCACATATTTGAAATATAACTCTGTATCACACAGTGCTGAGTTTTAATGACCCCAGTGGATGTAGGCTTTTGAAAACATTGCGGGTAACAGCATTTTCTCTTTTTCCTGCAATGTTTTCAAACCTATCAAAGACAAATTTCATTATTTGCGCCACATTCAATTTGTCATCTGAAAAGACTTTCAATTTAGACAAGTCTACATTTTGGTTGTGTGGTAAAGAGTTCAAGATTTCATTTATTTCAATTTCAGGGAAGTTCCTGTTTTTCCCTTGAAACATGAACCTCTCAGTTACCAAGACAACAGCAACAATCTCAAGGATTATACATCACAAGGTTTGGACCTGAGTCCCAGGAACAGTGACCACAGTCCAAGGGGTAGTTACCATAGCCCAAAAGGCAGTCATACCAGCCCTGTTGCTTCAACCAGTCCCCCCTCTAGTTTCCCTTTCAGTAGAGAAGTTGAGGAAAACATGGACCCCAAATTTTACAAAAACGACCAAGAAAGTCCCTTCCTTAGTCAGGGACCATTTGTTGAAAAGAATTCTGAACTAAATCCGGAAGGAGATGAGGAAGATATGCAAATTAGTACACATGACTTTACAAAGGACCAATCAGAAGCACTGAATATGAAGATGGTGCCTAAAGCTGAAGAAAGAGAAATGGAAGTAGAGAATGACAGTCTAGGAGAAGAATTTCGCAATCTTCAACGAGAGATTTCACAGCTGAATGGTGTACAAAGAGAAGTGCAAGAAAATATCAGTTCCCAACGTTTCAAACAGGATGACCCTGTCAGAAACTCCTCAAGGTCATTCAGGGAATCTCCTGTAGAACAAGTTTTAACTAATCATGAGCTGTATTCACCTTTACTGCAGTCTAACAAAGTAGCAGTGGTAACACATTCCATGTCATAGGGAGTGCTTTAACTCTTTACCAGATGACAAAGTTACAGACTGGACCATTTTTAAAAGCAGTTGCAGAGGACAAGTCAAATGCTACTCATATGGTGGGCTTCGTATTGAAATCTTTACCACACGACAAAATTTTTGACTCAAATGAGGAACAAATAATCAGATTTGCCTTTGAATGGGTAGTAGTAAACATTTTGGGAAAAGGAGAAAATGCTGGTTACCAGCATTTTCTCCTTTTCCCAAAATGGTTTCATAAGGCTTCTTCCTAGGGGTTGTTAAAATTCAGGACTTTGTGGTAAAAGGGTAGAAAACATTGTGGGAAAAAAGGTGAAAATGCTGATTACCTGCATGTTCTCCTTTTCCCATGATGCTGGTAGGGTTCTGTTTTTTTTTCCATAGTGTCTTTAACTCTTTACCACACGATCCAGACTTTTAACAACCCTGAGAAAGAAAGCTTCTGAAAACATTGTGGGGAAAAGGAGAAAATGCTGGTAACCAGTATTTTCTCCTTTTCCCGCATTGTTTTTGACCTACCCTAAAACAAATTTCAGTTTTTGAGTAACATTTATCTTGTCGTCTGCAAATGCTTTCCATTTCAGTAAGTTTAAAATTTTGTCATTTGGTAAAGAGTTAAAGCAAGGGATGGTTTGGTAAAGGGTTATTCTATTTTTTCATGTACATGTATTTTTCTTTTCTCTTGTAAAGGGAAGCAAAATATTTAATTTTTATGCAGGGTGAACAGTGGTGTGTAATGACTGCCATAGTTGATTTTGATTTTTCTGGTTGTATTTGTAAATTTTGAAAGTCAATTCTGTACTGAATGACAAAAAATGTTAGACTCGTCCATATTGAAAGCATTTGCAGAGGACAAATTTGGCTCAGACTATGGGATTCATGCGTGAAATTGTAGAAAACCTTGTGAAAATAAGAAAATGCTGGTTACAATGTCTTTAACAGTTTTCTCCACTGCATTTGTATCAACTCGATTCAATTTGAGCCATGCTCTGGCAAAAGGGGCTTAATGCATCTCTGAGAAGCATAATACCAAGCAAATCATCAGAGTCATGGTTCAAGTCTATTTTGTCGTAACAACGGGCTGAATGATGAGGTAAACAGGTCCTTTGACAAGCAGAAAAATTGACCTGTAGTGAAAAGTTTGGACCTAGGTCAGACTGTGTTCACTGTGCAGGCTAACCTGGGTCAGTACTTTTCGCCGATGCATTAAGTGCCATTTTCACAGAGCATGGTCCACTTATGTGGTAAAGGGTCAATGAAAAGAGCATATCTGTTACAGGGCGTCATAATCTAGTATCACTTCAAAGGCACAGTGGCTCAGAGACAAATATTAAATTGCTTGAAATGTGCTTCAAAATTGGTTTAACTTATAGCTTCTGCTAAAATTGTTTTAGCTTGGCTGTTTTGTAAAAAAATGTCATTGTATTTTCATAGCCTTGTGGTCATTTGCTGCATGGTTGTTGTTATATTCAAATTGGGATCCAATACAGTAGGGGCAGGAAACCATCAAAACATTTTTGACAGTTAAGTCCCTTTTTTGACTAAGGATTTTCAAAAACTTTGAAATTTTACAATATCTCTGCCAGCTTTTTTTTTCATTTCCCACCTTGTTTTCTACTTCTTGACAGATGGATCCCATCATATGAGCTGTATTTAATTGCTAGCTATAAATGCTTTGAACATATACGGAATTATGTTGTAGTAATCTTCCTGGTGCTTGTATTTCATTCGAGCAGTGTGAGAAAATTTGATATCGTGCAAGACCAAAGGCATCAGGAAAGTTACAACAACATAATTTTCCTTTCATTATATACCTACAACTTTCAACAAAAAAAATTTGCAGTTCTTGACATTTTATTGGTAAACAAAGTAAAACAAACAATGGTGTAGTAGCTGGTGACCTCATTTTTATGAATGTCGCATAAATATCATAGCATAAATTTTGATCAATCAAATTGTAAATCGATACACATGTTACATGTAAGTCATCAATACTATATTTGGAACCGTATTTCACAGTGTGTAGATACAGAATTTTTTTCTGTCATGTGTGTTATTTTATCTGTGTGCAACGCATGTATTTTAGCTGGAAAAATTTCAGGTATATGATAAAAGCAAATCTAATAGTTTGTCGTCTGATAAAGAGTTTCAAAGCTTTTCAGGCATTAACATTTTACCAGACCAAAAAATCTAAGATATCGAAATTGGAAGTATTTGCAGACAACAAATTAGATGTGGCTCAGGTGATGGAATTTGAGTTTAGCTCTCTACCAAACAGTCCTGGGTTTTAATGACTTCAAGGAAAAATCACTGTTGAAAACATCTGGGAAAAGGAGATATTGCTGGTAACCTTTTCTCACAATATTTTCTGCCCCTTCACAGATAAATCTATTCATTTGAGCCATAATTAACTCTTCGTCTGCAACTGCTTTAAATTTTGATGAGTCTAAATTTTGTTGTCAGGTAAAGGGTTAACTCTTTATCAAATGACAAAATTTAGACTGGCCCAATTTTGAAAGCATTTGCAGATGACAAATTCAATGTGGCTCAGTTGTTGACTGGTAACCAGCATTTTCTCCTGTTTCTGCAATATGTTTTGAAAAGTCTTTGTCATCAGGGTTGTTAGTCAGGATCATGTGGTAAAGAGTTAAGGGGTAAAAAACCTTGTCGGAAATTATGTTTTCACAACTCTTTTTCAATGACATAAGATCATGTGATTGTTTGGTGAAGGGCTAAACTGTTGTTTATCATAAAAGATAATAAAATTACATCCTTTCACCCATGGCCATACAATGCTAGGTTGGACATACAGTGCTAAAAATTTTCTGTCTTGCAGAAGACTTTTAGAAACGTAGTGGCAAAAGGATACAGTAATCATATTAAGATATTTTCTCCTTTGCCCCAATGATTAACACTTTATCAGACAACAGAATTTTACATAACTCCAAATGAAAAAGTGTTTGCAGACGACAAAATAAATGTCGACTCAAAAATTGAAATTTAATTTGAGAAATGTAGAAAATGTGGGAATAGGAGAAAATGCTGGTTACCAGCATTTTCCCCTTTTCCCGCAATATTTTCAAAAACTTTCTTTCTCAAGGTTGTTAAAAGTGGGCATTGTGTTGTCAAGGGTTAAAAGTGTATAGATCTATTAACCCTTTCACAGACAATCCAGAATTTTAACGACTCTGATGAACTTGGCTTTTGAAAACATTGAGGGAAAGGAGAAAATACTGGTAATCTTTCTTTTCATAGACAAATCCCATCGTTTGAGCCACATTCAATTTGTCTTATCTTAATGCTTTTAATTTGGACTGGACTATAATTTTGTCATCTACTTCAAGGTTAAACCTTAGGTCAGTTTGATAATTCATATTTTAGCCATGATCTGTGAAAAGGGGGCTTAATGCATCTGTGAAAAGTATCAACCCAGGTCAGTCTGCCTGGGGTGAAACTTTTCGCTATTGGTTAATTTTATGTATGTCTAAGGACCAATTCTACCTCATGATTAAGTCATTTTTTTTTTTAAAAATGTCAATATGGATCTATAGTTATGTGATGGCTTGATTGGTATATTGCATTACGGAGATGAACTAAGCCCCCTTTTGCCAGAGCATGGCTCACTTTTAAAGATGTTTTTAAAGGTATTTACTCCAATCTTTTTTCAGGGGTTCAGTGAATAAAAGAGTTGCTCTAGAAAAGTGAAAGTAAACAATTTATCTATAGTCATAGAATGGTTGTAAATATTTTCTACATTTTTTCCCCTTTTTCTTACAAAGAAAATTGGTAATATATTCTACTTCAAAAGTTTATGATTATTTCTACTGTTATTATTATATATATTTTTGTTTTTCTTTCTTCAATTTCAAATGTGCTATATTACATGTGCATCTTTAGGCATCCTAAATCATCATTTCATATGATTTTTTTATAGACCTCTCAAAAGGAGGTTGTGTGAATATATTTTAAAATCTATAGATTATGTCTTTGACCCTTTCAGCGCTATAGGCGAAAACTTGGCCTTTTGCGGACGGCATAGATCAAGATCAGACTGCATAGAATGTGCAGTCTGATCTTTGATCTATGCTGTTTGCTTGTTTTATCAAGCCTATGTGGTAAAAATCTTTCTCTGTTTCAATGGATGGTATTTTAAGCCACCAGAACAGGTCAAGTTTGTATATTTGGCATTGAAAGTGTTAAAACCTTTACCAGACCACAAAATTTTAGACTTGTCTATATTGAAAGCATTTATGATAATGAATTAGGCTCAAATCGTGGGATTTGTCTATGAAAGGGCATTGTTGGACAAGGAGAAAATGCTGTTGACCAGCAGTTTCCGTTTTTCCAACCATGTTTCCAAAAGCCCTCTCTGTCAGGGTCATTTAGACTTTAGATTGTATGATAAAGGGTGAACAGAAGGTGGATCAGTGATAATTTAACTTAGATTAAATGATAGAAAGCGTTTTAAAATATTGTGGCAAAGGGAAAATGCTGGTGACCTGCATTTCCCCCATTTGCCAGGCAATGAATGGCAAATCCTTTTATTTGAGCCACTTTTAATATGTAGTCCGCAAATGGACAAATCTGGTACAGACTTAACTCTTTACCAAATGACAAAATTTTAGACTGGTCCAAATTGAAAGCATTTGCAGATGACAAAATAAATGTGACTAAAAAATTGAAATTTGTGTGGGAGGGTAGAAAACATTGTGGAAAAATGAGAAAATGCTGGATACTGGCATTTTCTATTTTTCCTGCAATGTTTTCAAAAGGCTTCTTTCACAGAGTCGTTAAAAGTCGGGATTGTGTGGTAAAGGGTTAAGACAAAGCCTTGTCTCCCCCAGAGAGGATGAAGAAGATACCTTGTTAAAGTTTTACAGATTTCAGTTTTCTGATCCATTACCTCAAATAAAACTGTTAAACTCCACTTAAATGAAGAAATCTCAGGAAAAAGATGAGACGAGATGAGCAAATTAAGATTATGTATTAAACTGGTTGAGACCAGCAAGGAGAAGCATTGAAACATTTACAAGTTGCTGTTATTGAGCAACATCTCCCCTTTCTTCAATGTTTTGAACAGCCTTGAATTTCAGGTGCTTTAGAGTGAATGTATTGGTAAATAGGTTCTCAGGTTAGAGAATTTCCCTTTACCAGATAACAAAATTTTAAACTTGGCCATATTGAAAGCATTTTAAGAAGAAAAGTGAAATGTTGCTAAAATGATGAAAACCTTTGTACGAGAAAGGAAAGAAAGCATTGGAAAAGGAGAAAATGCTGGTTACCAGCATTTTCTTCTTTTCCAACAATGATTTCAAAGCCTTCTATTTCAGGGCTGTTGAAACATAGGATTGTCTGTTACAAGGTTAAGCAGAATATGATATTTTTACCTCAAAACCTGAAATTTAATTGTCGGAATTTGTTTGTCGTCTACTACCTTGTTTGTATTTTTTTATCAAAACCTAATATTCCTTGTGTTATAAGTACAAACCATTTCAGAATTAATTTCTAATGTAGAATTCCAGTACAAGCCATGTAATTAGCTCAGATAGATCTGTCTCAGCCAATCAGATGGCTTTCCATGGAAGCTTTTAATTGGATCAATTTAGAATTGTTGTTTAGAGCAATTCTGTTTCCATCATTGAATGATAGATATTTATATGTGCAGCGGACCTTGATTTTTTTTCAAATATAATGTAGATCAGATGGGTGTTTGACGCTTGGTTGAAAGACATTTGTTCGAAAGGCATTTTAGTCAACATGACATATGGTCGACACAAACAAATAGTGGATATGACACTTCAGCTAATCAATATTTGGTTGAAATTTGGTCGGAAGTTTTTGACAAAGTTCAATGTAGGTCTAATCAGATAAACTTACTAGTAGATTAAAATGAAACTTGAAGTTTTCATTACCAGAAGTTAAGGAATGAAAACAAAAACAAAGCTAACTTTTGAGGGTTGTTACAGAAGTGTGCAATATATATCATTTGTCACCCGACGTAAAGATGCAATTTTCGAATCTCCAGTATTCTTGATCACCATTCTCTGTGTATGTCACATCCTTAAAAGATAGACCTTCAGCTATGACGCATTACTATCCTGTATTTATGAAGGATAAATATTAATACATGGTGCATACATTGCCACTAAAAATAGCTAATATGTCTGTGGAAAAACCAAAGCAATTTTTTGCTACAAATTTCTTAAATCTATAATAATTTCAAAATAATCTAATAAAATACCATTGTATCTTTATGTTTCTCTCTATTGCAAACTAGATGCAAAACAACTGGGAACAAGGGCTGTGGAAAACTAGATGAAAACATTTTAAAAAAAAAAATGATGAGTGATTATTTATTTCAATTTAACCGAGTAAAAATAATTTAGAAACAACAAAACAAGTAAAACTGTATCTGATTTTAGTAAGCTTGGCTCACTTCGTTAATGACCCCCATTGCATACGGCTTTCGCCGGTTGGCTCAAAGTCTCATTGTCTAGCAAGATAAAAAATTAGTGCGAACAACTTCCGACTTTTTAGCGCACCTGCGAAAAAATGTCGACTAATTGGTGATGTGACAAAATGGCAGTTCGACAAAAATTTGTCGACCAAAACATCTTTCAACCAATTGTTTTTTGTTGAAATGTTGTGCACCGGTTCAGATAAGCATAATGAATTTGGAGTATTTTCTTTAGCGAACTTGTCTTTGATGTCTCAAAACCAGGTTGCAACCTTTTAAATTCTTCCTTTTTGAAAGTACTTGCAGAATTGAAGATTTAAAGTGATGGAAAAACATTGGGGGGGGGGGAGAAATTGCTGGTCAATAGCCATTTCCCTAAATGTTTTAAAGAGGCCTTTTTTCTCAGGGTCTTTACCCTTTCCCAAACGACAAATTTTGGACTGGTCCAAACTGAAAGAGTTTGCAGACGACAATTTTAAATTTGATGAAAATGGCAGAAAGTTCTCAAATAGGGTAGAAAACACTGTGGGAAAAGGAGAAATTGCTCGTTACGAGCAATTTCTCCTTTTCCCACAGTGTTTTCAAAAGACTTGTACTGCAGACACGTGAAAACCAGGGCTTGTTTGGGAAAGGGTTAACCAACTTGACATTTGGATGATTTAGTAAAGGATGAATGAAGGACTCTTATTACATTTAAAAAAGTGGGACTGAACACATATTTTGTCAATGACTTTCAGTAAGTGCCTTATCCATTAGATCCATATAACTGTTTACCACACAACACAATTTCAGACTTCAACAAGTTGAAAGCATTTGCAGATAACATATAGAATGTGGGTGAAATGATTAGATTTGTCTTTGGTAGGGTCCTTTTCCCACAATGCATTCAAAAGCCTTTATCCTCAAGGTCCTTAAAACTCAGGATATTGTGGTAAACAGTTAAGACTGTTTTGACCCACTAAAAGATATGACTCTATTTGGGTTAGGCTTAATTTCTGTATAGCCTTACAGACTCCTTGTGGTTTTTTGCCTGTTTTGATGCCAGTAAATTGTATGGGACATTTATCTAAAAGGAAGTCAAGTGATGCAGGACCATTGTGGCCCTCTTGTGTTAACATCACCTTTTCCTATTGTTCAAAAGCCTTTATCTACAAGTACGTTAAAAAGAATTAATTGGTAAACAGGTTGCTTAATATAACCCTCAAAGTATTGCTCACTTTAGACCATTGATCAGATGGTATTTCCTTTGCCATCTGATCTTGATTTACACTGTCTGCAGAAGGGCTTTTGGCTTGTTAAGAGTTATAGATCAGTTCTTTGTTTCTGAATTATGCTTTTCAAGAAGTCGTTAGTATAAAATTTTTTCCTTTATTATTTTTTCTTTTTCTTTCCCCAAATTGAAATTTGTAAGAAAGTAAAGAATACATGTACCTACCTCTTGATGAGCAGTTTTAGGTGCACATTTATGGATTAACTCTTTACCAAATGACAAAATTTTAGACTTACCCAAATTGAAAGCATTTGCAGATGACATAATCAGTGTGACTGAAAAATTGAAATTTGTTTTGGGAAAGGTAGAAAACATTATGGGAAAAGGAAAAATGCTGGTTACCAGCATTTTCTCCTTTTCCCACAATCTTTTCAAAAGGCTTCTTTTGCAGGGTCGTTAAAAGTCAGGATTGTGTGGTAAAGGGTTAACCTGTTTCAAACAATTCTGTATTTTAATGACCATATGAGGAAGAGGTTTTTTTTACAGTATTGTGAGAAAAGGAGAAAGTGCTTGTAACTCGCATTTTCCCATAAAATTTTCATCTCTTTCAAAGACAGATCCTTTTGGTCCTATTTAAGTTGTCTGCAAATCCTTCACTGATTGACAAGTCTGAAAACTTTGTCCTGGGTTACCCTTTACCACACAATCCCGACTTTTAACGACCCTGAAAGAAAAGGCTTTTGAAAACATTGTTTTCAACCCTATCAAAAAGAGAAATCATCAGTTTAGCAACACTTAATTTGTCATCTGCAAATGCTTTCAATTTGGTTCAGTCTAAAATTTTGTCGTTTGGTAAAGAGTTAAGGGTTAAAAAATCAGTAATTACTACATAAGTCTCTTCAGGGTATTGATGATTCAGGGAACATAAATTTGTCAGATAGATGCATGAAGGGTAGTCTGGATTGAAGATGGTCGTAATACTATACAAGTTTGGGTTTTGTTGAAATTGACAGGCATATAATTTGCTTTTATACTGAGGTTATCATTTGAATTTTTTTTCATTCTTCTTCATATTTAATTTTGCTTTATGTAATTTCTCCCTTTGGCATAATGTTCTATTTTTCAAACATGCCTTATCTAGGAGCATTTTGCCAACAACAAATTAAGTGTTACTCAAAGGATAGGATCTGTCTTTGAAGGCATAGAAGACATTGTAGAAACTGGAGAAAACCTTGATTGCAAGCATTTTCTTCTTTTCCCTGAATATTTTAGCAGCGTTCTACTTCAGTTTTGTTAGAACACTGGGTTGTTTGTTAAAGGGTTGAAAGTGGTGTGTTGCAAATGAAGAAAGTTGTTTTGCAGGAGGTGATGAGTTAACTCTTTATCACACAATCCCAAGTTTTAATGATCCTGAAGAAGAAGGCCTTTGAAAACATTGTGGGAAAGAAGAAAATGCTGGTAACCAGCTTTTTCTTTTTTTCCCACAATGCTTTCAACGATCTCAAAGCCAGATATTGTCGTTTATGCTCCATTTCAATAGTCATCTGCAAAAGCTTTCAATTTTGATTGGTCCAAAATTTTGTTATGTGGTAATGAGTTAATGAAATATAGACATATTTTGTTCAGAAGGCAAAACAACAGAATGATATTGCAATTTCAAGAATATTGTGATTTGAATGTCTCTTCACCCATTACCTAACAATCCTAAGTTTTAATTATTTGAGAAAAAAGGCTTTTAAAAACAATTTTGGAAAGGAGAAAATGCCATTTAACTCTTTACCACACAATCCTGACTTTTAATGACCTTGAGAAAGAAGCCTTTTGAAAACATTGTGGGAAAAGGAGAAAATGCTGGTAACCAGCATTTTCTCCTTTTCCCACAATGTTTTCTACACTTCCCAAAACAAATTTCAGTTTTTGAGCCACGTTTATTTTGTCGTCTGCAAATGGTTTCAATTTGGACAGGTCTAAAATTTTGTCACGTGGTAAAGAGTTAACAAGCACTTTCTTCTTTTATCACGTTTTCTACCCTTGTGAAAATAAAACCCATGTTGAGCCATATTTAATATGTTGCCTGCAAATGCTTTCAAATGGACGAGTCGTCCAGTAATCCTGTAAAGAGATAAACTGGTAGAAAACAATGCAGGAAAAGGGGGAAAATGTTAGTTTACAGCATCTTTTCTTTTCTTGCAATGTTTTCACAAGGTCATCACACTCAAGGTCATTAACTCTTTTCCAACAATGTTTTCAAAGACTGTCTTTCTCAGGGTTGTTAAAACTTGGGATTGTATAGTAAAGCGTTAAAACATAGGACTGTTTGGGAAAGGCTTAAACAGCTGATATCCAAGGCCTAAGATCAGACTGCTTATTTGGCATTGTGTGATCTGTGCTGTCTCTAAAAACCCTTGTTTTTTTGCAAGTTTTGGGCAATTTTACAGTCACAGCCTGACTTTGGACTCATTGTTGGTATCTGTTTTAACCCTTTACCACAAAAACCTAAGTCATAATGGCCCTGAAGTAGACAGCTGTTGAAACCATTGTGGGAAAGAGAAAATGCTGGTAACAAGCATTTTCTCCTTTTTCCACAATATTTGCTAACCTTTTAACCCTTTCCCACACGACAAATTTTAGACCCTTCCAAACTGAAAGAGCTTGCAGACGACAATTTTAAATTTGATGAAAATGGCGGAAAGTTCTCCAAAAGGGTAGAAAACACTGTGGGAAAAGGAGAAATTGCTCGTTATGAGCAATTTCTCCTTTTCCCACAGTGTTTTCAAAAGACTTGTACTGCAGACACGTGAAAACCAGGGCTTGTTTGGGAGAGGGTTAAAGAACAATTTGCATCCTGAAGGATTAAGCCTATCACAACTTGTGTTGCCTCTGTGTTAAGTATACTGTAGATCAAGATCAAACCACATAACGTTCATCGTCTGATCATTGATCTACATTGTGGGCTTGGCTTAGACATTTTGGACAAAAGCAACCTTAAACTTGTAATTATTCTGGTTTTATTTCTAGATATGTATATGTGGCTTTTAGAAGCTTACTTTCTTTTATGATTAACCCTTTCCCAAACGACAAATTTTAGACCCATCCAAACTGAAAGAGTTTGCAGACGACAATTTTAAATTTGACGAAAATGGCAGAAAGTTCTCAAAAAGGGTAGAAAACACTGTGGGAAAAGGAGAAATTGCTCGTTACGAGCAATTTCTCCTTTTCCCACAGTGTTTTCAAAAGACTTGTACTGCAGACACGTGAAAACCAGGGCTTGCTTGGGAAAGGGTTAAGTATTTTAACATTTGTTTTGGAAAATGACATTCTACTCTATGTGAAGGACTTTTGTAGTGTTTTGATTGTACAGATACCTAATTGTATTGAAGGAATTGACTGTTAGAGCACTATCAAAATGAACATTGACTGGCCAATCTAGCGAAAATCACATATGAGCCATGCTCTGAGAAAAGGGTCTTAATGCAAAAAATATCAGCCGAGGTCAGCCTGCACAGTCCGTGCAGGCTGACCTGAACAGAAACTTTTTTGCTATCGGTCAGTTTTGTGCATGTCCAAAGACCAATCTACTTCATGATTCAGTCGATTGTTTGACAAAACGAATTTCGTGCATCCTTAATTGCGTAATGTCTTGTTGGCACAATAGATTATGGAGATGCATTAAGCCCCCTTTGTTAGAGTGTGACTTACATAAAATATCGGTCACTTCTTTCTTCAGGGAAGCTTTTTGTTACAGAAGAACAATCAAATCTTTTTATTTTTCAAATCTCTTATTTTTACACCTGTTACCTCACATTCTTTTTTAAGGCCTCAAAAAGCAAAACATTGCTGGAAAAAAACATTAAAAACAGTCGACTAATGAAAGGAAAAATTACTATGTAAAGAATTGTTTGAAAGATGAAGAAATTATTCAATTTTAGGACAGCGTAATCTTCATGTTTAGGTCAGCTGTTTTCAAAGAAAACATGGAGAGATTGTTAAAGCCATGTCATGAGTTGCAAGTTGTGCAAAATCTTTACAGCATTAATTTTTCTCATACCTCTGTTATTATTGAAGATATACAGTATACTTCAAACTTGGGTTATTTGGTAATTACCTCTTTTTCAAATAACAAAATTTTAGAGCAATCTAAATTCAAAGCTTCAGCTGACAAAAATCTAAATTTGACTCAAAAATTGAAATTGTTTTTGAGAAGAACAGAAAATATTGTGGGAAAAGAAGAAAATGCTGGTTACCAGAGTGTTTTCAAAAGGCTTTTTCCTCAGGTTCATTAAAAGTTGGGATTGTGTGGTAAAGGGTTAACCATTAAAAGGATGAACCCATTCCAGAAGGGCAGGTTGCCCTCAAAAAATATTCAACAGTTATTCCTCTGCTTTGACTGAAAATTTTTATCTGAAAAGCACTTGTAACCCAGCATTGGCAGCTGCATTTGATGCTTTTGTTTTCTTCTATTTCAAAAGCTGTATTATCCAAAATGCGATGATAAAAGAAAAATGTAAGTCTGAGATGGAAAAGAAATGAGGGAGAAAATAATTACTTTGTCAAATATGTGTACATGTATCTACGCTTCCTCTTATTTAACTCTTTACCAAATGACAAAATTTTAGATAAGTCCAAATTAAAAGCATTTGCAGATGACATAGTTAATTTCATTCAGATGATGTGATTTGCATTTGGAAGGGTAGAAAACATTGTGGGAAAAGGAGAAAATGCTGGTTAGCAGCACTTTCTCCTTTTCCCACTATGTTTCCAAAAGGCTTCTCTCCCAGGGTCATTCAAAGTCGGGATTGTGTGGTAAACAGTTAAAAACCTATCTAATCTAAAATGTGGTGAGATGAGGAAATTTTATGTCATTAAGTTTGTTACATGATGTAAAGGGGCCTATTTAATTTTCATTACTTAAAACAAAATTTCTTGTAAAACACAGATAATTAGAAACAAAAATATATTTTTGTTTGCAAAGTTATAAACTGTCACTGTTACATTCAGTAAAAAGGTGCTATTTTTGAGCGATACAGCAAAGTTATGATCATTATGTAATTGGTAGCTCCGTTTATTTTTATTACGTCAGATGTAATGTCATCATACTGATTTGAATATGAATCTTAGTTATTGATGTGCGTTATTGATTATGTAACAGTCCCAGTCCAAACTCTGGTGTAGAATCTAAAACATTTAGAGGCTCCTGGCCCATCAAGGAAATACTACTGGAAATAGTTTTTTCCTACTTTTGTCTTTCTTTTTCACTGATGGTTTGCCAACTATAGCCTTACTTAATGCAGTAATAAATCATTTCATTAGTTTGGTGAGATCATAAAAATCTGAATGGCCCCTTTAAATGAGAATAAAGCAGTCCTGTGCATTGGAAAATGAATGCTTTTTGTTCTACAAAGTATCTTTAACATCCTAGGTCCTAAAGAAGACTGCCTATTCTAAGCATTCTGATCTTGATCTACAATATCTGCACATTATTAACAGTCTGATCTTGAGCTACACTGTCAAAAACTGTTTACCTTGTGGTACTTCAAAGCATGATTGTAGTAGATGAGAACTCTTTTACCCATAGGCTGCTAAGTGCGAGTCACTGACCTTTTGCCGACACATAACATTCAGTCTGATCTTGGCTCTTCACTGTCCGATAAGGAAATATTTTCCTCCAAAAAATAAGGCTGAAATAACAGTATGCGGGTTTTTACCATTGGCTTGAAAGGTTTATTTAACCTATTTAGCAGGATAAGGGTGAGGATATTGTTTTGGGTGCCTCAAAGCTTCGGTGTTTCAACACCTGTGTGACTGTATGTTATACCCATGTTATTGTTCATTGTTTTCCATCTAGTCAGTGTTAACTTTTAGACTGCAAAAAATAAAAAAAAAAACATTGTTTGTGTTTTTCAAAACCAAGCTTATTGTTGAAGAATCAAACTCAGATATAAACCAAAGGTTTGTAATGTAACTACATGTATGTTATTTTTTGGAATTAACTCTTTACCAAATGACAAACTTTCAGACTTGTCTGAATTGAAAGCACTTGCTGATGACAAACCAAATTAGGTGAAAATATTAGTATTTTTCTTTAAAGTGTATAATAGAACATTGTGAGAAAAGGAGAAAATGCTGGTAACCAGTATTTTCCCCTTTCCCAACAATTTTTTCTACCCAAAGACAATTGCAGTGTGAGCCACCGTTTATGTGTAGTTTTTAAGGCTTCCAAATCTGAACAAGTCTAAGATTTTGTAGTGTGGTGAGGTCTTAACTTTTTACCACACAGTCCCGAGTTTTAACGACCCTGAAAGGGAAGGCTTTTGAAAACATTGGGAGAAAATGCTGGTAACCAGCATTTTCTCCTTTTCCCACAATGTTTTTCTACCCTGTTGAATACAAAAATCACAATTTCAGTCACAAATAATTTGTTGTCTGCAAATGCTTTCAATTTGGTTCAGTCAAAAATTTTGTCACTTGGTAAAGTGTTAATCAGTGAAGACTATCATTAGCTGAATACCTGTCATACAAAAGTCACAAAATACTACAGAAAAGTTATTCAGGGAACAACTGTTAGACCTCATTGATACAGAGCAGTGTATAAGATGCTTTTTAATCCTTTCCCGTACAATGCCGCCTTTTAAAGCCCCTGAGAAAGAAGTTTTGAAAACATTGTGGGAAAAGGAGAAAATGCTTGTAACCGGTATTTTCACCTTTTCCCACAATGTTTTCTACCCTTTCAAAAAAGAATTGCACCATTTGAGCCACATTGAAATTGTCATCTGCAAATACTTTCAATTTGGACAAGGCTAAAATTTTGTTGTCTGGTAAAGGGTTAGTCTTTACTAAACAGCGAAATCTAAGACTTGTTTATATTGAAAGCATTTTGCTGAGAACCAGTATTTTCTCCTTTTCCCACAATGTCTTTTTTACAGCCTTCTCTCTCAGGGTCATTTAACCCTTTACCACACAATCCCGACTTTTAATGACCCTGAGAAAGAAGCCTTTTGAAAACATTGTGGGAAAAGGAGAAAATGCTGGTCAAGGAGAAAATGCTGGTAACCAGGATTTTTTTCCTTTTCCTGCAATGTTTTCTACCCTTCCCAAAACAAATATCAATTTTTCAGCCACATTTATTTTGTCGTCTGCAAATGCTTTCAATTTGCGCCAGTCTAAAAATTTTGTCGTTTGGTAGAGTTTAAAACAGGAATGTTTTGTGCATGGTTAACTATTTACTTGACAATGTAATTCTGGACTTAACCATAGTTAAAACATTTGCAGAGGACAAATCAATGCTAGGTCAAATTATGGGATTTGTCTTTTGGAGGGTAGAAAAGTTGAGGGAAAAGGAGGAAATGAAGGTAATAATTCTATATGCCTCAACATCTTCTTAGTCAGTTTGACACGTAAAATACACTGTATAGAACTACATGTATAAAAAAAAAAACCAACTTTTTTTTAACTTTCAAACTATTTATTTAGCTGTTAAAATGGCGTTTAACTCCACGACAAACCAATCAAACTATTTATAGAAGAGATAATTATAAAATAGAATATCTACATCCTTGATATTTTCTTTTTGACAAGCCATCATGTGTGAGCCATGCTCTGGCAAAAGGAGGCAAAATGCATGTCTGTGATGCGGGATCCATAAAATGCATTAGGTCTAACAAATTACTGAAGCTGGAGGAAAGGTGGTCCTAGTACATGCAGAAAACTTACCAAAAGCAAAAAGTTTGGACCCATGTCAGCCTGCACAGTCCGAGCAGGATGAAATGGGTTGATACTTTTGCAGATGCATTAAGCCCCCTTTTCACAGAGTGTGGCTCATTTATTTATGATGGAGCTTTATAGTGTAAGAAAAGAAATGTATTTGTAAGTATATGTATTTAAAAGGCACTTTTTTAATTTGCTTTTTTTTTTTTCTGTTAGTTATTGATAAAATTGTACAGTCCAATTTTCAGTCATGAAAATATAATTTATGTATATTTGACTCTGACAGGTGTGCATATTTTGACTAATTCATTAATATCAAATATCATAGTTTCATATACAGGTATAATCATAAAATGATAGACTTTTGTCAAAGTTACCTCCCTTAAGTAGAAACATTTTAGATTATGTCCCTTTGTACAGCTTAAGCAAAAGTTTCAGTTCTTCATTGAATGAAAGAACTTAAAACTTTGACTTGAGAAGATTTTAAAATACAACTTTTTCCCTCTTGCAGCAAACAATTTTTAAGCTGTATGGCAAATTGAGATATTGCTTGTAAATAGCGATTTCTCTTTTTTGCAAGAAGGTTCTCACATGCATTTGTGTACTAATCCTTTCACAAACAACAAACTTTAGGTCCTTCCAAATTGAAGGCATCTTTGGATGACTTAAAAACAATTTATAAAGATAAGCTAAAGTTCTCTGATTGGATAGAAGGCATTGTGGAAAAAGGAGAAAATGCTGGTCGTTAGAAATTTTCTTTTTCGCAGTTTTTAAATGCCCACTTTTCTCAGGGTTGGTATCCTTTGGAGTGCTGAATAAACCCCATGGTCATTTTCAGTCTAGGAATAAATCTAAAATAGTTGCAATATTTCAGGGTTGCTTTTGTAAAGAGTGTTTCAGCAAAGTGGATAGTGTAGATCAAAATCAGACCATGTTTGGTGCGGTCTGATCTTGATCTATGCTGGCTGTAAAGGCAACTATTGTTGTAAAAGGCATTTTAAGGGTAAAAACATAAGATTGTTTGGTAAAGGGTTAAGCCTCATTTTGTATATCTACTTCAGTTTTGTTTCAAGAGGGAAATAAGATATTTGTGTGTGTATTAATCCGGTGCATAATGTGTGGCTCCTCAAGATATGACTTTCAGGAGATTTCATAGGGTTTTTTTTAAATTCATTTTTATTTTTTTGTCTTTCTATCTCTCTCATGTATATCATTTAAGACAGAAAAAGAATTAATAAATAGCTCTTAAAACTAAAATGAGTAACGTTCTTTTTTTAAGCCCACCTGAACATGAAGTGCTCAAGGTGAGCTATTGTGATTGTGCAGTATCCGTCGTGCGGCGTCAACATTTTACCTTGTGTGCACTCTAGAGGCCACATTTTCAGTCAGACTTGCTTGAAACTTGGTCAGAATGTTCGTCTCAATAAAATCTTGGACAAGTTGGAAATTGGGTCGCATTGGGTCAAAAGGTAGGTCACTGGGCTAAATCTAAGAAAAAGCTTGTGCGCACTCTAGAGGCCATATTTTTAGCCTGATACTCTTGAAACTTGGTCAGAATATTTGTCTTGATGATATCTTGGACAAGTTTGAAATTGGGTCATGTCAGGTCATAAAGTAGGTCACTGGGCCATGAAACTTGGTCAGAATGTTTGTCTCGATAAAATCTTGGACAAGTTTGAAATTTGGTCATGTTGGGTCAAAAAGTAGGTCACTGGGCTAATCTTAGGAAAACCTTATGTGCACTGTAGAGGCCACATTTTCAGCCTAATACTCTTGAAACATGGTCAGAATGTTTGTCACGATGATATCTTGGACAAATTCAAAATTGGGTCATGTCTGGTCAAAAAGTAGGTCACAGGGCTAAATCTTAGAAAAACTTTATGTGGGCTCGAGGGGCCACATTTTCAGCCTGAAACTCATGAAAGTTGGTTAGTATGTTCATCTTGATGACATCTTGAACAAGATTGAAATTGGGTCATGTCAGGTCAAAAAGTAGGTCACTTGGCTAAATCTTAGAGAAACCCTGTGTGCACTTTAGAGGCCACATTTTCAGTCAGATACTCATGAAGCTTGGTCAAAAAGTTTGTCTTTGTGATATCTTGGCAGCTTCCAAAGTAGGTCACATCTGGTCAAAAAGAAGGTCACTGGACCAAATCATAGAAAAACCTTGTGTGAACCGTAGAGGCCACATTTCAGCCTGATACTCATGAAACTTGGTCCGAATGTTTGTCTCAATGATATCTTGGACAAGTTTGAAATTAGGTTGCACTGCTTCAAAAAATAGGTCTCTTACACTCACTTGTTTTTCATCATTAAAACCAGGCTCTCTTCAGCTTTATCAACTGTAGATGGCTTTACTCAGGTGAGCGCCTTTGGGTCAATGGCCCTCTTGTTTGTCTTACCATGTGCCTTCAAGATCCATTTCCCCTCTAACCTATTTCGTCACAAGTGCCACTTTAACTCTTTACCAGACGACAAAATTTTAGACTGGTCCAAATTGAAAGCATTTGCAGACGACAAAATAAGTGTGGATGAAAAATTGATGTTTGTTTTGGAAAGGGTAGAAAACATTGTGGGAAAAGGAGAAAATGCTGGTTACCAGCATTTTCTCCATTTCCCACAATGTTTTCAAAAGGCTTCTTTCTCAGGGTCGTTAAAAGTTGGGATTGTGTGGTAAAGAGTTAAACACTTCTATAGTTTGCTTGTTACAAGCAAAGGCTGTTTTGCACATTATTCTCAATATGATTAATAACAAAGTTTACCTTATCTACCAAAGTAGTTTTACGGTGGATTGTACTGTTGTTTGGTATATTAAAGAAATGATCTTCTTTTTATTGTGGTTCGTTGTTCAATAAACCTCAGTTGTGAGTTATGAGGCATGATAACCAAACTAAGAGGGCGATAGCCCGTGTGGATTATTTATTGTGCCTCATAACTCAAAACCGTAGTTTACTGAATTACCAATGACAACAGAAAGAAGATTATTTTGATTCTAACATGACCAACACTTGATCAGAAGGAAACAAGTTCAATAACAGAGAAACTTTTGCTTTTATTCGACACAACTTTTTTTTCATGGTAAATGTCATGTTCATGACATACCATAATCATACATCATTCATGCATTATTGCAGCTACATTTACAGTAAAGGGATGATTTTAACAGTTCTTCGTCTTTATTCACAGTTAACTATTTTATTTTCTCCCTTTCAAACGACAAAGAAGAATGGATTTGGATTTAGGTAATGTTAATAATCATGAATTGACACATGATTTTCATTGATAAAATATTTGAGGGCGGAGAGCTGGAGACATTAAACAGCCACACAAGTCCTACTTTATATAGAATGAAATCCATTTTACAGTGCTTCAGTTGCATTGTGTTTACAGAGCAGAATTCAAATCATGTTAGAATTTAAAAAAAAGTGTTTACAACAACTGATGAAAGCTTATGAATGAAAAACCTTCAGATGGTATTTTTAAACGAGCTGACAAGAGCATCCAGTGGATGTTTACCAAGAATTCAAATATAGCCCTGGGGTCAAAATTGCTGACTTACCTGATATTGCCACTGAAAAGCGTATACATGTCGTTTAATGGCATTTTTCGAACACATACATACATAGGATTATTTTAAAAAAGATAAGGCCCTTCCCAAAAAGCGGTCAGCATCGACAGAATCTTACTGCACTTTGTGTTGTCTGATATGGATCTGTGCCATCCACAGATGCATCTAAAACTCGCTTTTTGCTTCGATAGAGCCACATGCAGACCTTCTTCATCGTCCTACATAATACCTTAGCACCTACAGTACTTTGATTGTTTCGATCATTTTCACACTCGTTTTCACCCCATTGTTTTTAACAAGTGGCTGTTTCGAGTTTGGGCTAAATGAAAGAGTTTATCATGTTTATCACTTATTTCTTTTTAACTTTCCTGTAGGGCGAATAATATGTCTTTGTGGTTTTAAAATATATATGTGTAATTATTAACAACAAAACGATAAATTATTCCATTTTTATCTCAAAGTTTGAGTGGAATTCTCATTTGCAATCACTCGTCACAACTCGGCCAATTCCGTACCTACATCTAACCTCGTCTGTACAAGGGAGGCTTCCATTTTGAACTACCAATCACGTGATCTTAAACATGGAGGCGCCCATGTAGATCGCTTAACAATGACATTAACAACCACTGTGAAGTTATTCACTTCTATCGATCTGTCGATGAAAGCTCCTAACGGAATTGATAAACCACGCTAAAAATTGAATGTACAAACTGTTTGCCGACTGAAATACTCTTAGAAAGATAACGATAGAAAATTTACTCATGCGTTCTTTCTAAAGAGGAGCCTTACAATTGCAATAACGGTAAAGCCGTGTGCTTCCGGAGGTGTGCGAAATGTACTGTGTAGGTGCATATCAAGCTACGTGATACAGCCGAGGGATTTGATCACCGGATCACCCGAGGTATGCCGAATGATTTGCAATTTTACCACGTTCTCCTTTGTGGAGAGTGGAACAGTTTTCCGGCTTTCATGTGCGCGGGGGTCAAAAAGGAGACCAGCAATCAAAAAGGTTTATTCTGCAGGTCCGTGGGACCTTATAAGGCCATCGTTTGTTCTGCAGGCCTGAAAGGCCCTATATGTGATCTTTACTGTGTTTCTCCTGTACAAGAAGCAACAAAAGATAGTACTGAGAGACAAAAATCACGTTCGATGGTCTCTGCACAAAAGTTTGATCTCAGAGGGCTTGAACACAATACAGGGGTGTGTTGTCATCAAACAGTGGCAACAACTGAAATCTGTGATAAATTTTCCCGCAAATACAATGCATTTTCTTTACATTTATTGTATTTGATTAGTACTAGATTACCGCCTGGACCCAGGCTAGTACTAGATATCAATAAAGCAATCGATTCCAAAGGAGAGAGTGTTTAAACTGCGTAATGGCAGCTTCTGCGTCTATCCTACATTTCTGATGTTTCCAGTCCCAACCGAACTCTCGACTCTAAGCGTCTTCAAAAAAAACACAGCTTACATTTAATTTATACCATAAGTAATTGAAAATTTTCGATACAGCGCCAATTGCATTTGGCGTATGTGTACATTCTCTGCGCATCATGTGCATAAATTCTCGACAACTTTAAGGGATGTACAATTTTTCCAGCGATGATTTAACATAAATTTAAGACGTCATCGCTTTCAAATTTTCAGGGAGGCAGGTTCCAGAGGACCGTCCTCACTAGGCAAAAAGGGCCGTTTGTTTAACCCTTAATACAAAATAATCCCGCACTTTAACCCTTTACCACACAAAAATCCTGAGTTTTAACGACCTTGATAAAGAAGGCTTTTGAAAACATTGTGCGCAAAGGAGAAAATGCTAGTAACCAACATTTTCTACTTTTCCCACAATGAACTGTCCTTTTATAGCATAAACGCATGATTCAAGACACCTTTATATTGTCGTCCGCAAATGCTCTCAATTTTGATGACTCCATATTTTTAAATTTCGTAGAGAGATAAGACCCTCGGAAACGGAGGCTTTGAAAAGATTGTGGGAAAGTTACGGAATCAGCCGAGTTGTTACGAGTGTAGATCAACATGCCAGAAATATGGGTTAACCTTTTTTTTCCCATGTGATTTAATAAATAACCCTGTTTATTTTCTAAAGCCAGTTTGACATTTCTTTCCATTTCAAACCATAAACAAAAAATATATAAAGATCTAGATCTATTTAAGGTGTCACACCACTGGTTTTTTGCCATATTGAAAATAGAGTGAAATTGACCATCTTTGAAGCTTCACAAATCGCTTAATGGCAAAACTTTGGCTTTACCGTCTCTTGCTCTCAAAAGTACAGTCATAGTCCTTCAAAAAAATGCATAAAAAACAATATGTCAACCGATTGCGTTTTTCGCTAAATCCCAATCAATACAGGCACCCTAGAAATTTTGTCCTCTCAAAAATGCCTGTTCACCGCCATGACCTCAAGTTTTTGGCCCTCCACTGACATAAAATAGTCCAATCAATATATGATAAAATCACATCTAAATGGTCCCCCACTACCTAAATTTGAAGCAAATCTAAATTATATACCCCCAAGCCCTCTCAGCTCCACGAAACAGTGCGACAAAAGTGCTACTGCAAAATTTCACATCGGACTACTTTTGACTACTACGACCCGGAAGCAAACTCGCAGTGGTGCGACACCTTAATACCGTACCGGAAATTTAAATCCCGCTAAAATCTGGTGGCCTGGATGAAAATACACATGGCGGGAATACAAACTGGTTGCAGTATGCTCGTATTTACGCATTTTGTCCCTTTAGTTTAAGACAAACAGCTGTGCTAACATAATCAGGTAAGAAGGAATCTACAGGGCAATAAATAGGACCATAAAGAGTAATGTTGTTTGCAAGTATTTAAAGAATATTTGGAGCACGTATCCCACCCAGTAGATTTATACCTGTCGGGAAATATTAGAGCACCGTGAAATTTCACGTGTGTGAAAGTGACGGTTGATATCACTCGAAAAATAAATGCATGCAGACTCATGTTTTGTTGGTGAAGTGATCGCAAACCAAGTTTAATATATTGGGCTTAGTAGAGCTAGCCCAGCCGGTAACATAGGAAATCCAGGAGTCGTGAGTTGGACCAAGCTGTTTACGCAGATTAACACTCATCCTGGTTAAGCAAATGAAATGAAACATTAAAGCCGATAGTAAAAACCCAGATTTTCCTTTTTCAAGGGTGTTTTTGGAGAAAAGATATCCCCTTATCCACAGTGTAGATCTAAGATCAGACTGCACGTTCTGTGCAGTCTGATCTTGATCTAGGATGTCTGCAAAAGGTCAGTATGTCGCGCTTAGCAGCCCAAGGGTTAATGATTTTGTCATTGCAGCTCTACATACAGCTCTAATTGGAAAGGCTGTTGGGAAAAGTAATAGTAAAATGAAGTCTAGAAATCCATTTGGTGCACAGGTGGACATGGTATGACTTGAAATAATGTTGAAGATAGTGTTAAACAGCAAACACGCAACTAACTCCCCTTCATTTGTTTTCATTTGATTTCCTTTATCCCTTTACCACACAATCCCAACTTTTAACAACCTTGAGAAAGGAGCCTTTTGAAAAGGTCGTGGGAAAAGGAGAAAATGCTGGTAACCAGCATTTTCTCCTTCTCCTGCAATGTTTTCTACCCTTCCCAAACCAAATTTCAATTTTAAAGTAGCATTTGTCATCTGCAAATGCTTTCAATTTCAACCAGTATGAATTTTGTCGTTTGGTAAAGAGTTGACTGTCCACCGAAGCGAACAAAAAAATTTTGTACTCAACAAAATTGAAAGCATTTGCAGAGCTAGGATAGCTTGAATATAGCTGAAATGATGACATCTGACCTTGGTAGGGTAACCAGCATTTTCTTGTTTTCCCACAATGATTTCAAAAGCCTTCTTTGTGTCGTTAACACTGGTTTGTGTGGTAAAGGGTTAATGGTCAAACTTTCTATGTTAATGATTAACCATTCATGAAATAGTCTCAAGTCTTAGCACCCAGAGAGAGAAGACTTGAAAATACTGTTGGAATAAGACAGGAAGCTGATAACCAGGAAATTGCCCTTTTCACTCAGTCGATAAGGAAAGCAGTTCTTGCTAGAAAATAATCAAAAATGAAAGTCATGTTGCTATATTTTTTACTTTAGTTTAACATTCATTAACCTCAACTCGAATGGAAAACGTAAATGGGGTCTTTTTATGACTTGCCGTTTTCAAAGTACAATCATTCTTCACGTATCTGACCATGGAATACAGAAACTGGAACATGTAGAACTGGAAAAACCTTATGTGAACACTAAAACTACTAAATATTTAGCAAGGTCAACATATGTTTATGCAAGAAAGCATCTACAACACATATATAACTTATTCCAGTCGGGTTTTATCCTTTTCCCAAACAAGCCCTGGTTTTCACGTGTCTGCAGTACAAGTATTTTGAAAACACTGTGGGAAAAGGAGAAATTGCTTGTAATGAGCAATTTCTCCTTTTCCCACAGTGTTTTCTACCCGTTTTGAGACCTTTCTGCCATTTTCATCAAATTTAAAATTGTCTTCTGCAAACTCTTTCAATTTGGACTAGTTCAAAATTTTGTCGTTTTGGAAAGGGTTAAAGATGTAGTTAATGTACTTGACATTACATTTCCTCATGAAGTTTCTGATTGATAGGAAAGGTAAACCAGTAAATGTAGAACCTATACTGGGATCAGTACTCACTGGACTTTAATATGGACACCCAATTGTAAACTCAGGCAAGACAACTCTCAAAACCACAATTCAGTGCATGTGCCTGACTGACACGTTCTTGACTGCATTTATCGTGATTCATTTTCTACAGCAAATATATTAAGTCTCGGAAACGCTGGTGTTACTTCAAAACAGGAACAAGGATTATAGAGATGGTAATGAAATCTTGTCTCTTGACATTTAAAAACAGTTGTGCATGTTTTCCTTAGCAGAATATTTCACATACTTCACAATTCTGGACATCCCACTTTTGAGTATCTTGAATATTGTGCAATTGTCATTTCATGCCTATGCCAAAGCATGACTGTTTTGCTTGCAGCCGTTTAAATCCACATTTATTGCGACTTTTTTGCAATAATTGTGTTTGTTTTCATGTAGTTTCTGGTATGTTTGTGACTGATGAAAATGTGTTAAATGTTATTGACTTCAATATTTGAAACAATAACTAAACAGTTGTCCGTGGTTGGATTTGGAAATTAACATGTGTGTAAGAAATTTTCTAGAATCAAGTGTCATCTTAGCTTTAAAAAATATTTTCTTTTAGATTCTAGGAATGGAAAATGGATAGATGTGTGTTTTGACTCTGCTGTGAAAGTGGAAGAAGACATGTTGCAGTTTTTAGCTCAGCTGTTTTCGATAAAACATTGAGGTATTGTCTTAGCCCTGGCAGCGGCGTCTCTGTCATCATGCCAAAACTTTAACATTTCAAAATATCTCTATTATTTCTGAAGATGTTTGCTTCATACTTGGACAAGTTGTTAATGATCAAAAGGGGAACCTATGCAACAAAGGCAGGTAACCATCAAAGTATTCTTGACACAGTTATGCCCCTTTTTCACTGAAAATTTGGCATCCGCAGCCGAGTGTTAGCACCCGCATGCGGTGCTCTTGTTGAAACGTATGGTTAACATTTTGGGCTAGTTACAAGCAATTGCCTTTTCTCTCCACAATGTTTTAAAGGACTGTCAGTTTCAGAAGTTCAAAGTCATTTTTGTATAGTAATGGTTTAACTCTTTACTACACAGTCCCGAATCATAATGACCCTGGGGAAGTGGCCTTTTGAAAACATTGTGGGAAAAGGAGAAAATGCTGATAACCAGCATTTTCGTTTTTTCCCACAATGTTTTCTAACCTTTGAACGACAAATTTTATGTTTTGGGTAACATTTAATGTCATCTGTAAATGCTTTCAATTTGGACCAGGCTTAAATTTTGTCATGTGGTAAAGAGTCAACTGCTGTTGAAAACCAAGCAGCAATATACAGTGGGTACTAAAATCAAGTTTCTAGATTATTTAGTGAAAAGATTTGGTGATATTTATGTGTGTAACACTTGTTAACCCTTTATAACACATTGCTGTGTTTTAATGATCCTGAGGAAGAAGCCTTTCAAAAACATTCTGGGATAAGGGGCAAATGCTGATAACAAGCATTTTCTTCATTTCACACATTATTTTCTACCATTTCAAAGATAGAAATCATCTTTTGTGTTACAGTGACACTTGGAAATGCATACAATTTGGACAAGTCTGAAATTTTATTGTGTCGTAAAGGGTTAAACAAGTTAGGAAATTTGCACTAACTTCAAAAACTTGTCTTGTATAATAAGAATAGTCAACATGAAATTTGCGCAGACTTCATAAACGGTCTTGTAAAATAGTCGACATAAAATTTGCACTGACTTTGAAATAAGTTTTGTAAAATTGGAATAATAAACATGACATTAAATCTTTACATTGAATGTAAGAATTTTAGAATTGTTCAAGTTAGAATTTTAGATTTGTTCAACTTAAAATGTGCCTAAAATGATGGGATTTATTTTTGAAAGACATGCTAGTAACCAGCATTTTCACTTTTTCCAACAGTGTTTTCAAAGCCTCTGAATACAAGGGATTGTTAAGCCCTTTACCACACAATCCTGACTTTTAATGACCCTGAGATTGACATCTCTTGAAAACCTTGTGGGAAAAGGAGAAAATGCTGGTAATCAGCATTTTCTCCTTAGCCCACAATGTTTTCTATTCTTTCTAACACAAATTTCAATATTTCAGTCACATTTATTTTTTTCGTCTGCAAATCCTTTTATTTTCGGACTGGTCTAAACTTTTTTCATTTGGTAAAGAGTTAGTTAAGATTTAAGGATATAACAAATACATGTAATTGCAGTTGCATGACATCTATATTGAGAACATGTGTATGACTGGTTACAAACGTGGCATGTTATACATGGCAATATAGCGTTTATGTTCCGTAGAATGCAGTTGATCACAGAACTACTTTCTTTTCTACCAGAGATTTACAAATTTCAAAGAAAGTTCATAAATAAGATATTCAAGAAGGACTTAATAATTGCTATAAAATGAATTTTATTCATTGTATTTTGCTTTAATCAGGAATTTAATACTATTCCTTCACTTTATAATTGAACCCTTTACCACACAATCTCAAGTTTTACTGAAAATTTTGTCATGTGATATAGAACGAAAAAGTTTCAGGTTTTGATTTGTTTACTGTATATTAACCCTTTACCAAACAATCCCAGGTTTTCACAACCCTGAGAAAGAAGCCTTTTGACAACATTGTGTGAAAAGGAGAAAATGCTGGTACCCAGCATTTTCTTCATTTCCCACAATGTTTTCTGCCCTACCCAGAACAAATTTCAATGTTTGAGTCATATTTATTTTGTTGTCAGCAAATGCTTTCAATTTGGAAGAGTCTAAAATTTTGTCATTTGGTAAAAAGTTAACGTTGAGTGTTCCAAACATTTGCTCTATCTCTATTAAGTGCATGAGAACATCATTTACAGTATGAGTAACAGTTATATGAATCTATAGAGCAGTATGTTTATGCTCCTCAAAAGACTTTCAACAGAGCATACAGCTGCTTTGTTGTCCATCCATTCATGATTTTGGTACACATCTCATTCATTTGTTTGTTTTATCAATATTCTGTAGAAAAATACTTGTAGTCTGTATACTGATAGGTGAAATAAACTTTTAGATAATGTTGTTATACAGATTAGAATGTTTATGTCTGTTTATGCATGAAAATTCATTCTTACAGAAAAAATGCTCTACAAAAAAAATTGTCATGTCTGTTTATGCATGATATTAGAAGCTTTAAGAAATAAGAATATTCATGCCTGTTTATGCAAGATATTTGAAGCATTGTGTTGATGTTATACTACAAATTAGAACATCTGTGTCTGTTTATGCAAGCTTTTTAAAATCTTGTGTTAATGTTATACTACAAATTAGAATGTTTATATCTGTTTATGCAAGATATTTGAAGCCTTATGTTAATGGTATATTGTAAATTAGGATGTTTATGTCCGTTTATGCAAGATGTTTTAGCTTTGTGGTAATATTGTTTTACAAATGTAGAATGATTATGTCTGTTTATGCAAGATGTTTGAAGCCTTATGTTAATGGTATATTGTGAATGAGGATGTTTAGGTCTGTTTATGCAAGATATTTGAAGCTTGGTGGTAATGTTGTTTTACAAATTTAGATTGTGTATGTCTTTTGATGCTAGATGTTTGAGAAGCTTTGTTAATGTTATACCAAAATCAGAATGTTTGTATCTGTTAATGCAAGATGTTTGAAGCTTTAGGGTAATGTTGTTTTACAAATTAGAATGTTTATGTCCATTTATGCAAGTTACACAAAGTTTCATAAATGTTGTTATAGAAATCTGAACATTCCCATCTGTTTATACCAGTTATTTACCCTTCATGGTAATGTTGTTATACCGAATCAAGTATTCATGTCTGTTTATGCAAAGTATTTGAAGATTTATGAAATTGTTGTTTTACAAACAAGAATATTCATGTCTGTTAATTGAAGATGTTTAATAATGTTGTTATAGAATTTAGAATATTCATGTCTGTTTATGCAAGATATTTGAAAGTTAAAATATATATTTAAAAAAAACCAAACATTGCTTGATGGGAACTGAGTAATAACTCCTTTGCCATCATGTACTATCACTATTGTTCACCATTAAACTGCATAATTATTGAACTCTTTACCACATGACAAAATTTTAGACTGATCCAAGTTGAAGGCATTTGCAGATGACATAATAAATGTGGCAAAAATAATGGGATTTGACTCTGAAAGTCTGATAAACTTGGGATTCTGTGGTAAAGGGTTGAATGGAAATTTCTGGCAAATAGTTAAAACCCAAATATTGCAATTTCAAAGTTCTTTTTACTGCATTAATGCCATTGTAGATAGTAGAGATCAAAGACCAGACTGCATGTTCTATAGTCTGATCTTGATCTACCCTTTCCACAACAGGGCCTTGAGTTAGGCTTAGCAGCCTAAGGGTTAAATTAACTCTGTGATTAAGTATTAGCTTTCTTGTTTCTTGGAGATACAATGTTCAAGGGAGAAAGCTTGTGGTCGTGTCTTTGTTCGTAACTATGTACATGTATTCTCAGTGAACCTTTGAAAGAGACAAAAATGACATTTCACGATATTTGACCCTAAACTTGTCTTTAATCTGAATAATTATATAACCCCTTTTTAGCTCACCTGAGCATAACATGCTCAAGGGGAGCTATTAGGATCACCAGGTGTCCGTCGTGCATCGTTCGTCGTGCGTTGTGCGTCGTTCGTCATGCGTCGTCAACAATTCTTTAAACATCATCTCCTCCTAAACCACTGAGGCAATTTGGACCAAACTTGGCAGAAATGTTCCTTGGGAGGTCCTCTTTAAAAATGTTCACAAAATATGATTCCATCTAAAAGTGTGGTTGCCATGGCAACGAAATGGAATTTTCTAAGAAATTCTTTAAAAATCTTCTCCTCTAAAACCGCTGATCAGATTTTGAAATAATTTCACAGGAATGTTCCTTGGGTGACTGACCCTTTTCAAAAATTGTTCGCGAAATTTTGATCTGTCAAAAAACATGGTTCTGGTGAATGGGGGCTTCTTGCACTATACAGATATGAAGAAATTCTTAAAAATTCTTCTTCTCTGAAATGGCTGGTCAGATTTTGAAATAATTTCACAGAGACGTTCCTTGGGCGACCCTTTTCCAAAATTGTTCACGAAATTTTGATCCTTCAAGAAACATGGCTCTGGTGAATGGGGGCTACTTGCACTATACGGAAATGAAGAAATTCTTAAAAAGTCTTCTTCTCTGAAACGGCTGGTCAGATTCTAAAATAATTTCACAGAGATGTTCCTTGGGTTACCCTTTTCAAAAATTGTTCGCGAAATTTTGATCGGTCAAGAAACATGGCTTTGGTGACTGGGAGCTACTTGCACTATACGGAAATGAAGAAATTCTTAAAAATTCTTCTTCTCTGAAACAGCTGGTCAGATTTTGAAATAATTTCACAGAGATGTTCCTTGGGTGACCCTTTTCAAAAATTGTTCGCGGAATTTTGATCCGTCAAGAAACATGGCTCTGGTGAATGGGGGCTACTTGCACTATACGGAAATGAAGAAATTCTTAAAAAGTCTTCTTCTCTGAAACGGCTGGTCAGATTCTGAAATAATTTCACAGAGATGTTCCTTGGGTGACCCTTTTCAAAAACTGTTCGCGAAATTTTGATCCATCAAGAAACATGGCTTTGGTGACTGGGGGCTACTTGCACTATATGGCCATGAAGAAATTCTTAAAAAGTTCTTTTTCTCTGAAACCGCTGGTCAGATTTTGAAATGATTTCACAGAAATGCTCCTTTGGTGACCCTTTTCAAAAATTGTTTGCAAAATTTTGATCTGTCGAGAAACATGTCTCTGGTGGTGGGGGCTATTTGCACCATAGGGACATGAAGAGGAATTTCTTAATTCTTCTTCTCTGGAATGGCTGGTCAGATTTTGAAATAATTTCACAGAAATGTTCCTAGGGTGACCTTTTTAAAAAATTGTTAGGGTAATTTTTATCAGTCGAAAAAGAACAGCCAATTGTTGGCACCTGCATGTGGTGCTCTTTTTTGACTTACGTTTTTTAGCTCACTGGAGCACAAAGTGCTCATGGTGAACTATTGTGATCGTGCTGTGTCCGGCGTCCGTTGTGCGTCATCAGTCGTCAACTTTTAACCTTGTGTACGCTCTAGAGGCCACATTTTCGGTCCGATCCTCATGAAACTTGGTCAGAATGTTTGTCTTGATAAAATATGGGACGAGTTTGAAATTGGGTCATGTGGGGTCAAAAACTAGGTCACTAGGTCAAATCTTAGAAAAACCTTGTGTGCGCTCCAGAGTGACCCTGGAGTGAAATTTCGCCTATTGACTCAGGTGAGCGATCCAGGGCCATCATGGCCCTCTTGTTTCATGAAAGGTTTCACAGTAAAATAATGAAAGGTTCAGTTTCAACTCTTTACTATACGGCAAAATTTTATGACTAGTTCAAATTGTAAGCATTTGCAGACGCCAAATTAATTGTGGCTGAAGTGATGGAAACTGTCCTTTAACTCTGTACCACACAATCCCAAGTTTTAACGACCCTGAAGAAGGAGGTTTTCGAAAACATTGTGGGAAAAGAAGAAAGTGCTGGTAACCAGCATTTTCTTCTTTTCCCACAATGTTTTCTACCCTATCACAGACAGAAATTATCATTTGGGCAACAAATAATTTGTCGTCTGCAAAGGCTTTCAATTCGGACCAGTCTAGAAATTTGTCGTTTGGTAAAGAGGTAAGGTGTAGAAAACATTGGGGAAAAGGAGAAAATACTGGCTACCGGTGTTTTCTCTTTTCCTACAGTGTTTTCAATTCTATTTCAATTTCAAAGGTCTTCTTGCTCTGGGTTGTTTAATTGTGGGATTGTTTGGTAAAGGGTTAACACACTGATGAAAGGGCTAACACTTCTGCAGGTGTTTTAGAACTTCATGCTAGTGTTGTCAAGCTTCATGTAACATTTAATTGATTGATATTTACTGTCCTCTTTTAATTCTTTGCCAGATAACAAATTCTTTAACCGGTTCAAATTGAGACCATTTGCAGACGACAACTACGACTGAAATAATGGGATTTTTGTGTGAAAGGGTATAGGAGAAAATGCTGGTTACCAAACATTGTCGAAAATAGCTCATTGTCCCAGTTTGAAACATGACATGTAAGAAGGAAGAGTGTAAAAAATTGTGGAAATAGAGAACTAATTTGTCCTAAATAGACACGTTTGGGTGCAAGTCTTTTTCTAGCAGTTCAGCTCTCATACTAACAAACAAAATTTTAGATGAGCTCACATGGAAAGTATTTGCAGACATTCAACAATGTGACTCGTATGACTGGATTTATAAGTTTACTAAGTGCACATTTTTATTTCTTCAATAAAGCAATCCCCTGCCCGACCAGTACTTGATTTTAAATCCGGATAAAGGCTTTTGAAAGCATTTAGGGAAATTGCAAAATGCTGGTAACTAGCAAATTCTTCTTTTACTGCAATGTTTTCTACTCCTTCATAGACATTCAATCACATAAGCCACATTTCATTGTTGGTATTAATATGGATGAAAATGGGTATATATTTTTATGAACAAGCATAGGCTTCATGAAAAATGCTTCAGAAAAACCTGTGAAAATCAGGTACTTGTTGATTTTCTTTTTCAGATCCTTTTAACTCTTTACCAAACAGGAAAGTTTAGACATCCATATCGAAGGAATTTCCAGAAGACAATTCAGATGTATTTAAAATGGTAGTATTTGTCCTTGAATAGGTAGAAAACATTGTGTGAAAAGGAGAACATGCTGGTAACCAGCATTTTCTCCTTTTCCCACAATGATTTTTAAATCCTATTCTCCAGGGTCATTGTGTGGTAAAGGGTTAAGAGAAACCTGGGTCTGTATTCACCAACCAGTCTTAACTTAATTCTTAGTTTTATTCTAGATTTAGAAAGTAACACTTCTGATTGGCTAAACCATTTAGTTTAGGCAATCAAAAGTTATGTTACTTTCAAATTTAGAAAATTCTTGAGAAGAAGATTAGGAATGTTTTTACCAATGGTTGGTGAATACAGACCCAGTCTTCAAAAGAAGCATTTAGTTCAGGCAAGCCGTAGACTTGACTTATTGTGGTCTTTATATTTTATATTTTGGGGACAGTTTGCCTTATAAACATTTCCAGGATGAAACACACATATTCAGTGTTTACTAAAGAATTACCGGAGTAATGCAAAGTGTCCATAAATGCATTGAATCAAAACTAAACATCTGCAAACCTCTCCACGGCCTTCCTATAATTCAAACATGTGCCATTCTGCAGAAATGGGAAGGGGAAATTTGCAGGGCTTTACCTGCTGTTCCATTAACTTTTCTGCTGATCAGATTGAGTTTGAACTTTTAGTAGGTCATGGTGAAATTCAATAAAAGATGGTAGATGAGACATGCTCTGTGAAAAGGAGGCTTCATGCATCTGCAAAAAGTATTGACCCATGTAAGCCTGCCACACAGGTTGAAACCTCTTGCTATTTGTAAATTTTCTATTTGTCATAGGATCATTCTACCTCATGATTCAGTCGGTTGTTAGTCAAAATAGGTTTTATGGATCTGTAATTATATGACTTGCTTGGTACATGGCATCATGGAGATGCATCAAACCCTCTTTTGGCAGAGCATGGCTTTTATGTGTGATTGTGTCTACACCAAGACTTGTCACACCAATATGGTAAAGTAATTCTAATGCTCAGTCAGCCATTACGTCAAGTTACAGGTACTGAAAATTAGACCCTATACCAGATAAAAATTTTTAGACTTTTCCTTCCTGAAAGCATTTGCAGACGACAACCTGAATGTGACTCAAATTATTAAATTTGTCAATGAAAGGGTAGAAAAATTGTGGGAAAAGGAGAAAATGCTAAATGGGTATTTTCTCCTTTTCTCGCAATGTTTTCGAAATTGTCTTAACACAGGGTTGTTAAAACACTGGATTGTTTGGCAAGGAGTGAAACAATTAATTTCCGTTTTTTGGTTTCGTTGAATTATAAACAACTGCAGGGTCTGTATTTACCAACCATTCTTAAGAACATTCTTTGTGGTATTCTCCAGGATTTTCAAAACTTGAAAGTAACACAACTTCTGATTGGCTACACCAAATGGTTTAGCCAATCAGAACTTGTGTTACTTTCAAATTTAGAAATTTTGGAGTATACAACCGAGAACGTTCTTAAAAATGGTTGGTAGAACATAGGCCCAGATCTTTTTTCATTACTGTTTTTCAATTTGTATTAAGAACTAAAAAATTCGTTGGATTGATTGAGCATTAGAATTAATTTGCCAGGGTTGGTGTGACATCCAGAAAAAATTAAGGCAAACTGTCTTTCAAAACCCAGTTGAGATGAGGGATTTAATCAACTTAATGTTTTTAGACTTTCTAACTTGAAAATTTTCATGGGAGGTAACCCCTGAAAAAATGTGCTTGTTGGACTTAGGAAAAAAAATTACTGCCCCTGCCTCTTCTGGGCAATATTTTTTTTTTTTCCCGTATGATGTTATGTATAACAACAATTAATGTAATGTTTTCATTCTTTTATTTGTTATAATTCTTTTTTCCAATGAATAAATATTCCAGTCATTTACCAGTTGTTTTCTGCTTCTTTATCTAAGTTCTAAACACAAAGTTACACAAAGCAATTCTGCATAATCCTGAAATTTCCTTATATACACATACAACATTTAAAATTTGACCAATTTCGTTAATTACACGAACATCTATTAAATAAAAATTTGTTGCTTCCTAAGTAATGGGTTATTTTCCACCCTAAGAAAAAAGGAGGAAATGCTTGCAACCACCATTTCCTCCCATTCCCACACTGTATTCTGTCATATCAAAGACAAATCCTTTTAGTTGGCCAAATTTACTTTGTCTTCAATTGCTTAACCATTTATCACACAATCCCAAGTTTTAATGACCCTAAGGACAAACCTCTATGAAAACATTCTGGGAAAAGGAGAAAATGCTGGTAAACAGCATTTTCTCCTTTACCCACAATGTTTTCGAAAGAATTCTTTCTCCTCAGGGTCGTTAAAACTTGGGATTATGTGGCAAAGGGTTAAGCGATTGAATATATATTTAGTCAAATTTCAACTTTTTTAATTTGTAGTCTGCAACTGCTTTCAATTTGGACAGCTCCAAATTTTTTTGCTGGGGGTTAAACTTGCAAATGCAGATACAGTTAATCATAATGCATCCACAAAATGCCCAAGTTTCTGAATACCCATTACTTAAGAATCAACAAATTCTTTACACAACACTTCTGATAACAGTATTTCAATATTTGCAACTTTCTTCTAACAACCATAATATAAATGAAATTGATGGTAATTATAAAGCAATCAATTTCTTACACAAATTTGGAAAAATAGCAGATTACTGTAATTTTCTGAACTGCAGTAAGACTAGTTGTTTGCCCAAAGGCAATCAAGTAATTCTCAGTAACTCGGAAATTTACAGACTTCCAAGACCTTACATTTACGTCTTGTGAAATGACTTTTCTCCATTTCATAAATCAGGGCCAGTTTTAACCAATCATTCTAGATACCCCAATATTCTACAACTGTCATGCATAATAAATTCCTGTTTGCAAAGTTGTTTTCAGTCATTCAATAATACAGTGCAAATTTTTAACGTATTCCATATCTATTAACTCTTTACCACATAACGACAAGTTTTAGTGCCTCTGGGAAATGAGTTTTGAAAACATCATGGCACAAGGAGAAAATGCTGGTAACCAGCATTTTCTCCTTTTCCCACGATGTTTTCCAACCTTTCAGAAACAAATCTTATCATCTAAACCACATTTAATCTGTCAACTGCAAATGCTTTGAATTTGGACCAGTCTAAAATTGTGTTGTGTCTGGTAAAAAGTTAAAACCTCTTATGTTACTGGCCTTTCTTTGCTAGTACACAATACTGCTTTCTCAGACATTCAATGCAACTATTCACATGCTCCATGCACTTCCTCGACAGTTTCACAATTTTTGGAATTATCTTTTTTATCTTGTCACCCAAAGAATGTCACATCTACTTTGATTTGCTCAGTTCGAGATCAGACCTCATAACATACATGTCTTATCTTTGATCTGTATTGCATGTCATTTTGTGAATTTTTCATGCCAAAACAGCTTCAATTGGAAAAGAGCTGCCCTATAACTTTTTGATTATCTGTAATGGAACCAGAAGCTTTACCAGACAGCAAACTCCTACACTTATCCACATTTGCAGACAATAAACTACATGTGGCTGAATTAGCAGGATTTCTTTAAAGGTAATTGTATAAAACATGGTGAAAAACAAGTGAAAATGCTTGTTGCCAGCATTTTCTCCTTTTCCAACACACTCTTCTTCCTTAACCCATAACAACAAAATCCCAACTTTTAACAAACCCGAGAAGAATCCTTTAGAAAACATTGTGGGAAAAGGAGAAAATGCTGGTAACCAGCATTTTCTTCTTTTCCCACAATGTTTTCTATCCTTTTAGAATTAGGTTTCATCAACTGATCCACATCTAATTTGTGGTCTGAAACAGCTTTGAATTTGGATGAGTGTAAAATTTTGTTGTTTCGTAAAGAGTAAATTACACAAGAGCTGTACTTCAGGTGTTCCTGGCTCTTACTTCTCTTGCTTCTGGTGTTTCTATCTTTTCCTCTTTTTTTTTTTCACATAGTTTATCTGTATAATTATTAACCACAGTCTGTGAAAAGGGTTTTTAATGCATCTGCAAAAGGTATTGATCCATGTTGGCCTGTGCATTCATCACAGGCTGACATGAGTCAAAACCTTTGCTATTTGTAATTTTTCTGCATGTCCAAAGACCACTCTTCCCCTAGATTCAGTCATTATTTAGACAACATGTATTTTAAGATCTGTAATTAAGTGACAACTTGCTTAATATAATGCATTAAGCCCTCTGTTGCCAGAGCACAGTTTATATCTTTTCCAGACTCGCATCTTGGGGCTCCATTAACTGATTGGTTACAAGCAACACCCTGGTTTTCAACAAACTTGGTCAACTCTAAACATCTATCATAGATATACAAAAGTAGAAAATCTTAACAACAGACACATGCTAACTTTCTCCAAATGGTCGGGTCTTCACCAGGCAATTGTAGAACTGTCCTTATTAAAAGTACATGACAAATGTGGCTGCAAAGATTAGACTATATTTTGAAACATTGAGAACATTGTAGGTATAGAAGAAAATTCTGCTGACCTTTGAAATAATACTTATGCTTCTAGCACCTTGGACTTTATTTCAGTCGCCTAGTATTCTTCTTGTTTTGGCATGGTATTCATGTTTTGGCAATTTTCATTTTTACCAAAAAAGATTTACCACAAGGTCTTTTCAATACATTGAAAATCGAATGAAATGTCCATATTTGATGCTTCACAATATCTTTTTCTGACACCCAATAGCTTCTCTGTCTATTAGTATTACTTTCAAGCTATACACTCAAGGCTTTACAATAAACAAGCTAAAAGAAGTCACACATTCACTAATTGTGTTGTTTGTTAATTCCAAACCAGCACTGACACCTTAAAAACTGTCTTCTGAGGATCAGCCATAGCAGGTAATGACCGGAATATTTTGTTCCTCCTCTGGCATAAAATAGCCCTGTAAATGTACAAGAAAAAAAATTGAGCCATGCTCTGTGAAAAGGGGGTCTTAATGCATATGCAAAAAGTATCAACCCAGTTTAGCCTGCATAGTCCACACAAGTTGACCTAGGCTGAAACTTTTCGCTGTTGGTCTATTTTCTGTACGTTAAAGGACCAGTCTACCTTATGATACAGTAGCTAGACTTAATTGATTTTATGTGATGACTTGCTTGGCATCATGCATCATGGACCCCCTTTTGCCAGAGTTTGGCTCATATCTAGGTGGCCCTGTAATGCCCATATAAAAAGCAAATCCAAAAGAAGTACCACTTGACCCTCTGTTATCCAGTTAACAGAGCAGCTGCAGTGCTACTTGAAAATTCCACAAATATGACTCTGACAACATGTACAGCAAGGAAATACATGTAGTCTCCTTTGGTGCTTTTTTTATCAGCTGTCATACCAATGTTATTCTTATGTGAGTATCAATGGGGTGTTTTTGTTATTATGGGCATTTCATCTATCCAATACCTCTAAAATAAAGGCTAAACAATAGCAGCCTCAGAAATGTATGCTTATCCCTTACCATATGGCATCTGTAGTAAAATATGCTTAACCCTTATAGCACCAAATAAACCTACCAGACAGTTTCATCCTAGAAATACGACCCCAATAATTGCAGTTTCATGGGTGCTTTTGTCTGCAGTGTTTCAGCAGAGCAGATAGTGTAGATCAATGATCAGGCTGCACGTTTTGTGCAGCCTGATCTTGATCTATACTCGCTGCAAAGGCAACTATAGTCGTGAAAGGCGCTTTAAGGGTTAAGTTTTGTCATGATTAACCCGGGATACAATCTTACAGTTAAAATGGCTATTGATATAATGATCCTTGGGTACATATTCACCTACCATTCCCAAGAAAATTCTTAAGTCTTATTTTCAAGAATTTTATGTATTTCAAAGAATCACAGTCTCTGATTGGCTAAACCTAATGATTTAGGTTTAGCCAATTAGAAGTTGTGTTACTTCCAAATTTTCAGCCCTATTCCTGAGTCAGTTTGTGTAACAAACATCATGGGAACAGTGTACTAGATGGAATCCAGAGCCATTTACAACATCGCACTTTTTTAACATAACTGTTTTACAATTAAGATCCTAAAAAATGGCTGTTCAAGGGCAACTGACTCCCAACAAAATTAAATTATCTGACAAAACTCCAAGGATCCTTGTGAAATAGAGGGTGTATTGTTCCCGACTCTAGTTGTCCACCTCCATGATAAATTTCATTTGCCTTACTGAAAATACTGCTTGAAATGACCAAAATAAACCCGTTATTTTGACTGAAATCAACTTTTCCTAAATTTTCAACAGAACTTAAAGACAGACCGATACAGATTTTCTTGCGGTAGAACAGGTACAACAGAGGTACTGCAGGAAAATGAACAATATTGATTGGACAGTGCTTTCAACAATATGTCGATCATATCACGGCAACAACCCATTTATGCATATCCTGAGACTCATTCTGACAATATTTAATGGGTATCAAATGGAAAATGTGGCCTCCAGATTGCACGAAAGATTTTTCTAAGATTTGTCCCAGCGACCTACTTTTTGACCCGACATGACCCAATTTTGAACTTGTCTGATATACCGCATAATCAAGTAAACATTCTGACCAATTTTTATTCGAACTGGTCTGAAAAGGTGGCCTCTAGAGTGCTCAAAAGTTTTTTCTGTAGTGTAGCCCAACCTTTTGACCTGAATTGTCCCAATATTAAACTTGTGCTAGATTTCATCAAGACAAACATTCCGACCAATTTTCATACGAACTAGTCTGAAAATGTGGCCTCTAGAGTGCACACAAGGTTTTCTAAAATTTGGCAGAGTGGCCTACTTTTTGACCCAACATGACCCAATTTCACACTTGTCAGAGATATTATCAAGATAAACATTCTGACAAAGTTTCTTGAGTTTCTGGCCAAAAATTTGTCCTTTAGAGTGCACACATTTTCTAAGATTTATCCCAGTGACCTACTTTTAGACCCGACATAACCCCAGTTCAAGAGTGCACCAAAGATTTGTCCAAGTGACCTTTTTGACCCGACATGACACAATTTCAAATTTGTCTGAGATTTCATCAAGACAAACATTCTGACCAAGTTTCGTAAGTTTGCAACTGAAAATATGACCTCTAGGGTGCACACAAGGTTTTTCTAAGACTTGTCCTAGTGACCTACTTTTCAATCCAACATGACCCAGTTTAAAACCTGTCCAAGACATCATCAAGACAAATAATCTGACCAACTTTCATAAGTATTAGACTAAAAATGTGGCTTCTAGAGTGCACACGAGGTTTTTCTAACAATTTGACCTAGTGACCTACTCTTTGACCCGGGATAACCAATTTCAAACTTGTCAGAGGTATTATCAAGACAAACACTCAGACTTGGTTTCATGAGTATTTGACTGAAAATGTGGCCTCTAGGGAGCACACAAGGTAATTGTTGATGCCTGGAACAAAGCACGCCGCATGACAGACACAGCACTAACACAAAAGCTCACCTTGAGCACTTCATGCTCAGGTGAGCTAATAAAAAAGAAAGAGAACAGCTTGTTCATGGGAATTCATTTTCAGCAAGAAAAATTACCTGAATAAAGGTAAAAGTGGTGTTACAGCTTGAGTCAGAGACAGCTCATTTTACAATGATGATGTAACAGCCACAGGGAAGTGGTGTTGTCTTCTGTCAGGGTGTCTGAAAGAGACAGACATTTCAATACTGATATGGGGGAAAATGCAGGAAACTATGCCGAAAACTGTCAACACTGTTATCACAGGACATTCCAATAAAAATTCACATGAGAGAAGTTAACCTTTTACCATACAAACCAATGTTTTAACCACCCTGAGAAAGGAGGCTGAAAACATAGGAAAGGAGAAAATGCTGGTTACCAGACATGACCCAGTTTCAACCTTGCCTGAGATACCTACAAAATAATCTTTCTTACCAATTTTCATGAGAACTGGACTGAAAATGTTACCTCAAGAGAGTACATAAGGTTTTTTGAAAAGTGACCTAATTTTTGGCCCAACATGGCCTATTTTCAAATGTCCACCATATCATCACGACACATTCTTATCCAACTTTCAAGAGTATTTGACAGAAAATATGGCCTGCAGAGTTGGCACCTGTTTTTTTTTTTTGTTAAAATTTGTCCCTGTTACTTACTTTTTGTTCTGGCATACCCAACTTTCCAAGAGCAAGACAAACAGACTGACATGCTTTTATAACAGCTGAAGTGAAAATATGTCCCCTAGAGTTTCACAACTTCTTTTTTTTTTAAGATTTGTCCAAGTAACCCCCTTTTATGACCAATTTTGAAAGTCATCAGAGAAAAAGCCATCACAATGTTATCCTGTGAACATGCGGAACTGTGTACTCCCGATTTGTCTTTTGTTATGTGGCGACATCCATCCCTGTCCTGGTCCTGACGCTGTTCCAAGCCCCGATTTCCAAATTTTCAAAAAGCGTGGCCTGCATTTTTTACATGTTAACACTCGCAGCTTACTACCAAAGCTAGATGAAATTCGTCTGATCACTCGCGAGTCCAAAGCAGCCTGTATTTGCATCACAGAAACATGGTTAGACTACACCATCCCCAATTCAGAAGTCCATATAGAAAACTATAGCATCCAACGTAAAGATAGAAACCGTCAAGGCGGTGGAGTGTGTATTTACATCAGGAGTGACATTTCTTTTAACGAACGATGTGACTTAAATCATGTTAATTTAGAAGCAACCTGGATTGAACTTTTAATTCCGAAATGTAAACCTGTTCTTTGTGGCTCTATTTATAGACCCCCAAGACAATCAGACTTTTATTCTTTGTTAGAATCAGTATGTTCTAATTGTAACCACTTTTCAGAGTATGAATTAATTTTACTTGGTGATTTTAACACTGACTTCTTATCTACGAACCAGTCTCGTGTCTTAGATTTACTTAATTCTTTTATAGAACTGTTTGATTTTAAGCAACTTATTTGTGACTATACAAGAATATGTGAAAAAAGCTCGACAGCTATTGATCTAATTTTGGTTTCTGATAGTGAAAATATTTCGCAGTCTGGTGTTTTAAACACATGTTTAAGTGATCACTGCATGATCTACTGTACTAGAAAAGTTTCCAAATTATCTATGGGTGTTCATAACACTGTTTCATTCCGTTCACTGAAAAATTATGACAAGACTACCTTTCAGGAAAATTTACTTTCTGCTTATTGGAGTCCTGTTTTACTGTCTGACAATGTATCTGACGCTTGGGATAAATTTAAACACATATTCTTGTCTGTCATAAATAATATTGCACCTGTTAAGCAAGTAAGGATTAAACAGCGAACAGAACCATGGATAACTTCTGAAATCTTACAACTGTTAAATGATCGTGATAAAGCTTTTCGTCGTTTTAAAACTGATAGGTCTCCAGGAAATTTTGAGGCTTTTAAGTTACTGAGAAACAAAGTACAATATGCAGTTGATATAGCTAAAAAGAATTTTTTTACTGACTCTATTGAAAATTCCAAGAATGACTCTAAGACTTTGTGGAATACTCTTAAAAACTTGGGTCTACCTTCGAAAAAGCAGTGTTCCGTATCTAAAAACAGTATTAGCCTTAATATTGACGGTAATGTATGTTTTGACAAGCAAACTATTTCAGAAACGTTTAATTCATTTTATACAACTGTAGCATCTAAGCTTGTTGAAAAACTTCCGGTAATAGAACCCAAATATGGCTTTAACTTTTTTAGTAAATTCTATGCCGATAGGGGTGTTTTTCCTAACTCCTTTTCATTTTCCATTGTTCCAGAGCCTCAGATTTTGAAATATCTTAATGACCTCAGTGTTAACAAGGCAACCGGTTTAGACGAGATTCCGTGTCGTTTTATTAAGGATGGAGCACCTATTATTGTTGGTCCTTTAACTCACATCATTAACTTATCTCTGATTCAAGGCGTTGTTCCGGATGATCTTAAATCTGCCAGAGTTGTTCCTCTTTTTAAGAAAAATGATAAAACTGAAGTTGGGAATTACCGTCCGGTTTCTATTTTAAATGTGATATCAAAACTCTTTGAGAGAGTAGTATATGATCAAGTTGAATCTTATTTTCGGGAGAAAAATTTAATCTATGAATTTCAGTCAGGCTTTAGAAGTGGTTTTTCAACCGACACATGTCTAATATTTCTTACTGATTTTATAAGAATGGAGATGGATAAAGGTAACATGGTGGGTATGGTCTTATTGGATTTACAGAAAGCTTTCGATACCGTAGACCATTCCAATCTAATGTTGAAACTAAAAGCTTCTGGTCTTGGAAATGATATTTTAAGATGGTTTCGGTCCTATTTAACGGATAGACAACAGCTTGTTGATGTTTCAGGGACCCGTTCATCATTTGCACCAATCACATGTGGAGTACCACAGGGATCTATTTTAGGCCCTCTTTTATTTTTAATTTACGTGAACGATATGCCGGCTACTGTAAAAAATAAACTCCTTCTTTATGCCGACGACTCTTGTATTTTAGTCTCTGGTAAGAACAAAATTGAAATCGAGACCTTTTTGTCTGATGATCTAAAATCTGTAAGTCACTGGCTTGTGGACAATAAACTATCTCTCCATCTTGGTAAAACAGAGTCTATACTATTTGGCTCTAAATATAAGTTGAAGAGTAACCCAAACTTATCAATTTCTTGCAATGGTTCCACTATTAAATCGGCATCGTCTGTAAAGTACCTTGGGGTTACCATAGATCAACATCTGACTTTCAATGAAATGGTACGTTCGGTTATTAGAACAGCTAATTCTAGGCTTAAATTTCTTTATCGTAAAAAAGCATACCTAACTGAGCATACTAAATTACTATTAATACAAGCTTTAATTCAGTGCCACTATGATTACGCCTGCTCTGTATGGTATAATGGTCTTTCCATGCACTTCAAAAATAGGCTTCAGACTACTCAAAATAAGCTCATAAGATTTATACTAAACCTGAATTGTAATGATCATATTTTTCCTTTGCATTTTAAACAACTAAACTGGTTGCCTGTTAACAAAAGGGTAGAACAAAGTATTCTTTGTAACGTTTTTAAAATTTATAACGGTTCTTCACCGAAATATTTGAATGAACAATTCAAGCCTCAAAATTCTTTACACAACTATGAAACTAGATCAAGTCTAAAAGGAGGTTTTGTCTTGCCAAGAGTAAAAAGTTATGGCTTGAAGTCTTTTAGCTTTATAGGTTGTTCATTATGGAATAAGTTGCCAAACCATATTACCAAACTGGATAAATTCAATACTTTTAAGCGTGCGATAAAAACACATCTGTTTGACAATCTTTAAAATCGTGTGATATATAAAGCATTCTGTGATCCTCTGTGCCTATCAATTTTAACTTTATTGTATGTCAGGCTTAACGTGATATATTTATTTTAATTTGCCGCTCTATGTCATGACGCCAACACTAAGGGACCACAATGGAAATAAGAGTTTATCTCTTTTTTGTGCTATCCCTGGTGCTGGTGTCCATTACATGGTTTTAGTATTCATGTCAGTATCTTTTTAATGTTACACATGTCTTATTGTTACCATGTTATGTACATTTTAACCGAATAAAACTACTACTACTACTACTGGGCAAGAGCAGCGCATGCAGGTACCAAAGCTTGGATGCAGTTGCTTGATTTTCAAGAAAGAAAATTAAGTCAAAAAAGGGGTGTAACACTGTCAAAAATACTTTGATGGTTATCTGCCCTTGCTGTATAGGTTCCCCTTTTGATAGTTAACAACTTGTTAAACAAAGTTTAAAATAAATATCTTCAGTAATAACCGAGGTATTACAAAATGTGAGTTTTAGCAGGACAATGCAGACGTTGCCAGAAGGGCTACAACAGTAACTTGACATTTTCTTCGTTTTCAGTCTAGCTAACACAAGCACCTCAAGTGGGTGCCAAAGCTTGGCTGCAGTTGCTTACAGATTTAGATTTATTGTCAGTGAAAATTTTAAGTGGAAAAAGGGGCATAACTGTGTCAAAAATATTTTGATGGTTACCTGCCATTGTGGTATGGATTCCCCTTTTGGTATTAACAACTTGTCTGAATTTGAAGTAAACGTCTTTAGTTATGACAGAGACATAATAAAATGTCAAAGTTTTTTAACAAAACATCCTGGATCGAAAAAGGGCATAGGGCATAACTGAGTCAAAATTATTTTCATGGTTACCTGCCCTTATTGTATGGATTCTCCTTTCGATAGTTAACAACTTGTCCAAGTTTGAAGTAAATAACTTCAGTTATGACAGAGATATTATAAAATGTAAAAGTCATTGCATGACAACGCTTACAACGATAGGGCTATAACTATTCCTGGATGGTTTTCTTCCAAAACAGCCGAGTTAAAAAGGAACTGAAAATGAAGGATCAGTGCACAATTGTGTTATGGGCAGTTTGAACAAAAGCATGGCAATACCCAGGAATGGGGCTATCCAGAAGCTATGAAAAAAATGGGTATCTGAATGAGCAAGAGAGGGAATGAGAGGGTGAGAGATGGGGTACATAGAGAAGAACAAACAAAAGGGCCACTGGCCCTAAAGTGCTCACCTGAGAAAAGTCATCTAGGAATGACATAGGTGAGCACATCTTGGCTGTGATGATGTAACACATGAGTGTCAGAGACCTACTTTTTTACCTGACATGAGCCAATTTCAAACTTGTCTCAAATATCATAAAGACAAACACTCTGATGAAATTTCACAAGTCTCAGACTGAAAATATGGCCTCTAGAATGCACATAAGGTTTTTCTAAGATTTGTCCCTGTGATCTACATTTCCACCCAAGGTGACCTAATTCTGAACATGTCCAAGAAATTACCAGGACAAACACTCTGACCAATTTTAATGAGAATCCCACTGAAAATGTGGCCTCAGAGTACATGCAAGGTTTTTCTCAGATTTGTCCCTGTGACCTACTTTTTGACCTGACATTACCCAATTTCAAGCTTGTCCAAGAAATCACCAAGAAAAACATTCTAACCAAGTCTCATAAGTATCAGACTGAAAATATAGCTTCTAAAGTGTGTACAAGTTTTTTCTACAATTTGTCCAGATGACCTACTTTTGTACTAGACATGACCCAATTTTGAACTTGTAATAGATATCAACAATATAAATATTCTGACCAAGTTTCATGAATATCAGACAGAAAATGAGGCAAGTAGAGTGCACACAAGGTTTTTCTAACATTTTACCCAGTGACCTACTTTTTGACCAAATGTAACCTGATTTCACACTTGTCTGAAATCTCATCAAGACAAAAATTCTGCCCCAGTTTCTTGAGTAATGGACTGAAAATGTGGCCTCTAAGGCGCACACAAGGTAGTTGTTGATGCCTGGACAACGCCCAAAGGACAAAGCATGATCACAAAAGTTCACATTGAGCACTTCATGCTCAGGTGAGCTAAAAAGAACAAAGAGGACACGGGACTGTTAACACTAACCTAGCACTTACACTACTGGAAGTCCATCGAGCAAGTCTGTCTCCCTTTACCACAATACATCTGCATGACTGGTGCATCTGCCCTTTAAAAATAGTATTTATCATTATCATTGAAACTTCATCCAAATTAATATTGTCTGCATTCAAACTAAGTTTTGTATCACAGAGATGGCTTGTCAGATAGCTTTGGGTCAATATCCAAAGTACTGTGCAGTCTAAATTCAATAATAGAAAAATATTGTATTTTGGTGGTATTTCAGTGGTTTGTCGGACCCATATTTGACTAGTTCTTCTTCAGAAATATTGAGGGCACTGACTGAATTTACCTTGTAACATTCCCAATGAGTTCCAACAACATAGCATTCAAGACGTAACAGATTATTTCAGAATAAAATGTAACTGCCTGCATTATTTAAAGAATCCAATGTCTTACAATGCTTTTTCCTCAGGGTTGTTAAAACTCTGAATTGTGTGGTAAAGGGTTAATTTCTGATTTTCTCTCTTGTCTTTTCAGCGTTAACTTTTCACTTATACACATCACAGGTTTATAATGTATAGGAGAATTGTTTCCCTTTTTTTCCTTTTGTCACAAAATCTGCAGAAGACAAACAATGATATACCCTACATATAAACTTCATAAAACTGCACATGGAGAAAGGAGTTCCAACTTCAATAAGTCAATTGTCTTGGTTGGGACAGTTACATATACACAAGTTTGAAACACCATCACTGTTGGTAGCTTGCTCTGGACAGCCATGTACGTCGAGATAAGTTTTTCAGTCTATTAACTACACACACCAAAACAATCTCCTGAAAGTATAGAGATAAAAAAATTATAGATGTGACGCCAAGATGGTTGCCCCCGCAGCATGACAAAGATCACAGTCCAGTCCAAATATTTAGATATATACATGCTTATTTACCTTTCAACATTCATCTGTTAGACAATTCACATTTTATTTTTCTTTTGCATGTAACATCTAAATGGGTCCGATTCAGTTCTACGTAGCAAATTTGATCTATCTAAAGCCAGTATTTCAAAAAAGAACTTGATTTACCTCTTGGAACAACTTTCATTTGAAAATATTCAGCCCCTCTTATTAATAAATAAAAGGCAGATTCATTCAGAATTCAATCGAATTACTTCTATGTTGGATTGCCGATGGAGTCAGTCATGCAGATGGTTGCATAACAAGCAAGAATTCTGAACAGATTTTTCAAAACAAAATCTGTTTCAATAACCAATCAAGACCATGCCAAACAAAATTTTGTTTTAAAAAGACATAATATGATTCTGTACATTGCATGACCCATTTATGGTGTTTCATCAGGAATGATCCCATCTCTTCCACAGCATTTCACAACAGAACAGGGTGGAGTTGAATCTGAATGGATTTGCCTCATAAATAGGCAAGTTTGTACAAATATCCTTTTTTAGTCCAGAAATCATTTATTAACTCTTTACCACGTAACAAAATTTAGTCCAAATTGAAAGCATTTGCAGATGAATTAAATATTGCTCAAATGATTGGATTTGTTTCTGAATGGTAAGAAAACATAGTGGAAAAAAAGGAAAATGCTAGTTACCAGCACTTTCTCCTTTTCCCTCAATGTTTTCAAAAGCCTTCTCCACCAGGGTTGTTAAAGGCAGGATTGTGTGGTATAGAGCTAATCTTACTTCTGATGTATATTTCATTGAACATCTTCACAGATTTTCAAGTGCCCTTCTGCAGAAAAGTAGGGAAAAAGTAGGAATAAACTTTTTTGAAAAGTGGTGAAAGAGTAGGGATAGTAGGGCTTATTTACAGAGAACTTACCATATTGGTGTATGTCCAAAATCAAACAAGGACCTATAGCCCTATTCATTGACAAAAAACATTTTATTATAGATATACACTGTAGATCTATACATGCAAAATTTTTTCAATTTCTGGTTAAAAAAAAAAAGGTAGTACTCATTTTTTTTAAATTTTAATTTTCTTTGTTCACAACAGTTTGAGTAATTCTAATGACACAACATGTTGTATTTGGCAAACCTTGGGTGTACCTTCAGCCTAAAAGGTTCCTCCGATGTTATTTTGTGATTGGGTCTCTGCACCCCTTCATATCAGCCATTCTTTAATGGCTTCTGGAAATTTCAAAATCTTACCGGTCAGCTTTCAGTCGGCATAAATGTGTCTTAAATCTGCTTGTCAGCAATAAAAATGGACATGAATAAATAGATAAATGGTTTAAGTACACATTGATACCAAGTGTAATGCAAGGTTGTCATAGATCTTTTTGCAAGGTTGTCACAGATCCTTTTGTAATTTACCTTTTATTTGGCATAAATAAATCTCGTAAACAAACACTCATTAAAAATTCAGTTAACTGCGCACGCGCGGTCATTCTTATTTGAAAAAAATGACATCATGTGATTGGCAATTTAAGTAATAATTATGACTCCTCATAAATGAAATACATCCAGCATGTTTCAGTTTTCCTTTCAATGCCCAAGCTGATGAAACTAAGCCGATAAATTAAGAAAATAATAATTTTACTGTACTGGTAATGACTTCTGGAACAGTAAATGTAAATCCTAGTTGTGATTTCCTTGGAAGTAGGCGAAAGGATATTTACACTTCAAAAACATGGAATTACAAGGAGGTTACAGTTAAATTTTTAATAATTTGGAATTTTTGTAAAGATTAATCATTTGTCTAATGATCCTTGCCCATATTTTTGGCAGTCAACAATAATATTGCCGCATAGAGCAGTTAGAACAGATACCAGTGCGATCAACTTTCATTCCAGAATGGAACTATGAAAGGCTCAGATGAAAGCGAGCGGAGAAACAGTCACAAAAATGACATCGGAGCGAACCTGCAGACTGAAGGTAACCTGGGGTGATCCGATGATCAAATCCCTCAGCTATATCACGTCGCTTGATATGCACCTACATGGTATATCTCTAGGCCAGAAATACACCACTTTACTGTTTTAAAATCCTAACACTCCACTTAGAGAAAACACTAGTCATAATTTTCTTTCAGAATACATTTTAATTGACAAAGTTTGTACATATATTTTCTAACTTGGTCTTTACCAATACTGATCCATTATGAGCATTTGAAGTAATTGATTTAACAAGAGATTAATGCATCTTGCGGGACAGACTTGAAATGTACATCTTGATTTCTAATTTCACCATGCATCAGTGATTTTCATTTCCCGACCCACACCATTCTCCTTGAGAACCATGTTTTGAGTAAATATAAACCTAGTTCTCAGGTAAAGTGGCATTGGCTCTTTCACATTGTTTTGACTTAGAATCAGACCCTCTACCTATACCATGAAGGAAAAACTAAAACTGAGAGCATAAGCTATTAGGGAAGCGACTGTACAATTTTAAAAAAAATCCGGACTTGATTTTCCTCCAAAATCTTCCAAATTTATCATGTTTTTCTACTACAGAGCATAAGCAAAACTCCATAGTTTCTCACATGTAAGCAGATTGTGGCAAACTGGCGGATGTTGGCTGATGATAAGGGATTTCACACTCATTTCAATCTGCTTACTACTGCCCTCCATTTTGTACCCATAATGCCATTCCGGAAACAGACAAAAACACTGTTCTCTGAATAAACATCATCTCAACTACAATTAAAACATGAGGCTTCGGATGAAATCCAAAACGGAGAGGGGAAAAAAGGGGGACATCATGGTATACCTAGAATACCCTGCTCCAAAAGCCACTCTAAAACAAGAGGGCCATGATAGCCCTAAGTTGTTCTCCTGAGAGTGTTGAAATCATAAAATGACTTCACACCACAGGCTCATTTTTTATTTTAAACTTCGTCCTCTTCAACTAAACATATATGACAGTGTTTCTAACTTTATTACCCTCTGAACTTGACTCCCATTCCCAGATATTTGTCAGCCTTTTCCATACAGCTTCTAAACTGGAATGTACAAAGTTATTTTTTATCGTGTTCTGCAGTACATGTATTTTATCTTCCATCTAGCACATAGAATGGATAAATACAAATACTTAGTTATCATGGTCAAAGCTTTGAAAGCAGACAAGCTTTTCTTTTCCAATCTTGAAATGGAAATTTTAATCCCACTGCGAGAATATTTAACAAATCTGACTAGTCAATGAAACTCAGCCAATGGCTTTTGAAATAGGAGCTTTCAAAAGCTCTCTTCCTCTGGGTCACTGAAACATGCAATTGTTTGGTAACGGGTTAACTCTTTACCAATTGACAGAATTTTAGGCTCGTGTGTTCTGGTAACATGTGCAGATAACAAATTAAATGTACTTCAAATTATGGGATTTGTCTCTGAAAGGCTTTTGAAAATATAGTGGGAAAAGGAGAAAATGCTGGTAATCAGCATTTTCTACTTTTCCCTCAATGTTTTCAAAAGCCTTGTCTGTCAGGATCGTTAGTTTGTTTGAGTGTTAAATGCCATTTTCAACATTATTTCAGTTATTTTGCTTCAGCCAGTAAACCTATCCATGCTTTCCTGGAGTTTAGTTTTACCAGTGCTTCAAACAATATTCTTCCCAAACCACTGGCTGCTTTCCCAAATAACCATCATTGAAACAACGATCAGTGGTAAGAGGGGAATGAATCCTGTCACAATGTCTATCATCAGTCCTCCAAAAGAAATCGGCCAAGCTGGAGATTTAAACCAGTTACCCCCTGGTCTCAAGTCCTGTATGCAAGAGAATGCGCTACCAGGCTCGGCAGGGTCGTTAAAGCTGCGGATTGTGTGGTATTGGGGTAAAGAAAATTATGACATAAAGTCACCCCAAAGCATGTTCATCTTTTTAAATGGATAAATAGATATGACTGATTGATTGATTGTATAAAGTTTATTGCTATTTTCAACATCCTTTCAGTTATATCTTGGCGGTCAGTGCACCTATCCATGCTTTCCTAGAGTATGTTACCAGCACTTTGCACAATATTCCTCCCAAGCCATTAAGATCATAGGTCTGTGGCAGTATCGTCCATGCCTTGTGTAATTATAAGACCACAAAAGGTAAACATAATTTGACATGATTGCTTCTGGTGGCAAGTGAATAATGACAAAATGAAATTTGGCTACAATTTTTTTATTTGCAAAGAAAAAAATTGAAACATTTAAACTGTAGATTACTACAATCAAACCCTGACACTACAGAAAATAAATAAATAACTGTTAGAGTTAGACTAAAAAGAGTACAATAAACTTGGTATTACTAGTATATTTGCACTGAATATTTTCACTCCTTAACCCTTTACCACACAAACCCCAGTTTCAACGACCCTCCTGAAAAGGACTTTGGAAAACATTGTGGGAAAAGGAGATAATGCTGGTTACCAGCATTTTCTCCTTTTCCCACCATGTTTTCTACTCTTTCAGACACAAATTCCATCACTTGAGTCACACTTAATTTGTCATCTGCAAATACTTCCAAATTGGACTGGTGTAAAATTTTGTTGTTTGGTACAGAGTTAACCCTTCACCATTCCAGCTCAAGAGTTTTTATTACCCTGAGACTGAAGGCTTTTGAAAAAACTGGGGGGAAAGGAGAGAATGCTTGTTGCCCATGCCTCCTTTACACTATGTTTTCAAAAAGGCTTTTCCCTAAGGCCGTAAAAACTCGGGATAGTTAGGTAAAGGATTAAAGTGTAAAGAAAAGGAAATATTCCAAATGCAAAGGAAAATGTCTTTTTGGTATGACTTACATGAAGCAAAAAATTATGGCAAAAGGACCACTGCTTTTGGCAAGCTTGTGACTGTCTTTTTTTTTTCCCCCAAATTTGTCTATAGTAGAGACATGCATGTTACTTGAACTCTTTACCAAACAGCAAAATTTAGACTTGTCTTAACTGAAAGCATTTGCAGACAGCAAATTAACCCTTTACTGCACAATGATGCCTTTTGACGCCCCTGGGAAGGAAGCCTTTTGAAAACATTATGGGAAAAGGAGAAAATGCTGGTAACCAGCATTTTCTCCTTTTCCCCACAATGTTTTCTTCCTGATCAAAGAAAAATTGCACCATCTGAGCCACACTGAAATTGTCGTCTGCAAATGCTTTCAATTTGGACAAGGCTATAATTTTGTCATCTGGTAAAGGGTTAAAATGTGGCTAGGATGATGGGATTTGCCTTAAATAATAGTAGAAAAAAATTGTGGGGAAAAAGATAAAGTGCTGGCTACCAGCATTTTCTCCTTTTCCCACAATGCTTTCTAAAAGGCTTCATTCTCAGGGTTATTACATGAAATTGTTTGTTAAGAAGTTTTTCAAGAAACATGTACATTTTCATAGAATGTTGATTACCATATAATATTAATACTTGGAATAATGAATTGTTATTCATAGAAGAATATCAACCTGTTAATTGCTAAAATAAACAATATGATCTCTTCCAAAGTGCCTGTATCACTATATACATGTATAATACTTTTGACCAGTAACCAAACAATCCTGTACTTTTATGACGCTGAAGAAAATGGCTTTAGAAAAACAATGCAGGATAAGCAGAGATCACCAGTTACCACAGTTACCACCAGTTGAAGATTCTGGAGTAAGACGAAAAACAAAACCAGTGTTAAACCAATATTACACTGCTGTTAAATACAGTCTGATCTTAATTTACATTTACTGCAAAGCATGTGATGTTGCCTTTCATGATATATAAAAAAAAAAATGACCCTTCTTCAAACAATCCAGTTTTTTAACTCTTTACCAAACAACAAAATTTTAGACTGGTCCAAATTGAAAGCATTTGCAGACAACAAATGAAATGTTGCTCAAAACTTGATATTTGATTTGGGAAGGATAGAAAACATTGTGGGAAAGGGTGAAATTTCTGGTTACCAGCATTTTCTCCTTTTCCTGCAATGTTTTCAACAGGCATTTTCTTCAGGGTCGTTATAAGTCAGGACTGTGTGGTAAAGGGTTAACAAACCTAAGGCTTTTGAAAATAATTCGGGAAAAACAGAACATACTGGTACCCCGTCATAGAAAAGTCCCCTATTTGGAACCACATTTGTCATCTTGAATTGCATTCAATAGGGACACGTCTAAAATTTTGTGATCTGGTAAAGAATTAAAGTACATGTTAAATGTTTTAATTTTCTACGTATAACATATTGGCTGCCTTTTACTAAACTGTGTAGATTTATGCAAATCTTTTGGGATTGTATACACACACATAATGATCCCTGCGTTAACATAAGATATGAACTGACGTAAAGTTATGCAAATATGTACTTAAATCGTAAAGTTATGCAGATTAGTGAAACATGTTTTCAGACTTGTTGCTTGCTTACCAAAACTGTATATCCAAATTCTGTGCATACGCATTTTAGTGAAAGGCAGCCCTGGTGCTTTTGCAGACAGTTAATGATCAAGATCAGAACGCACACAGTGAGCAGTCTGATCTTGGATCCTGACTATCCAATATTTTGTACAATACTGACCAGAAATGCAAATGATTAAATAGTTTTATTTCATTCATTTAGCAATCTAACAGTTGAAAAAAGAATGTACACGTTGCTTTACAATGAAAGGCTTACAGATGACGGGATGAAAAAAGCGAAAGTTATGTTCATATGGAATCAAATAAAACCTTCCATAAGTTTTTTGTGAAGCAGAGTTAACTCTTTACCACCAGACAAAATTTTAGACTGGTCCAAATTAATAGCATTTGCAGACGACAAATCAAACATGACCCAAATGGTGAGATTTGTCCCTGATACGATAGAAAACATTGTGGGAAAAGGAGAAAATGCTGGTTACCAGCATTTTCTCCTTTTCCCACAATGTTTTCAAAAGGCATCCACCTCATTAAAATTCGGGATTGTGAGGTAAAGGGTTAAAAGAAAGCATTAAGATACAGATATTTAAGGTACAATTACATATGACAATGCTAACTCTGTAACAAATTGTGACAAACTGTGTTATAGCTCATCCATCTAGATTTCTCGATTCATCAAAGAGAGCTTTCAGATATTGTTACTGCTGGAGTTCGAACACATCCATGGAAATAATGGATTTTTGGGACATTTAAATAAAAAGACAAGTTTACTGGTGCTAGAGTTATTTGGTAGCAAAAATCACATTTTCTGCTAACCTTTTAACCCTTTACCGCACAATGACGCCTTTTGACGCCCCTGGGAAAGAAGCCTTTTGAAAACATTGTTGGAAAAGGAGAAAATGCTGGTAACCAGCATTTTCTCCTTTTCCAACAATGTTTTCTTTCCTATCAAAGAAAAATTGTGCCATTTGAGGCACACTGAAATTGTTGTCTGCAAGTGCTTTCAATTTGGGCAAGGCTAAAACTTTGTCATCTGGTAAAGGGTTAAGTCAATTTAACACTGAGGAAGTCATTATGATTACATCACATCAATTGCTAAGAAATAATGCCATACAAGTATCACTAATTTTACCATATAAATTGTGTGAAAACTCTCTGAATTAAAAAGCAGACAGATAAAACAGAGAAAAAAAGGGAACATTTAAATACAAATGAGCCATGCTATGTATCAAGGGAATGTAATGCTTCTGCAAAAAGTGTCAACCCTCTTCAGTGTCTGCAGTCCACACAGGCTGACCTGGGTCAAAACTTTTGCTATTGGTCAATTTTCGGCATGTCAAAGGACCATTTTACCTCATGATTCTGTTGCTTGTTAGATAAACTGAATTTTATGGATCCATAATTATGTGATGTCTTGATTGGTATAATGTATCACAGAGACTTATTAAATCCCCTTTTGCCAGAGTGCTGCTCAAATGTCTCACTTTGGGTGCTGTTCAAATAAAAAGTATGACAAAATTCAATGTACAACATCTACAGCTAACCCCCTAGCTTCTTCATTGTAAAAATGCTGAAATACATGTACTTGTTTGGTGTCTATATTCAGCAATCAGCCAAAATCTGGCTTAACTACAGGTACCCTGAGGATGACGGCTTTTGGATGCTTTTTAACATGTTGAGGACAACTTTCCTATTTGTCGTCTACAAATGCTTTCACTTTAGACCATGGTGCACTCTAAAATGTTATCATGTGGTAAAGAGTTAACTCTTTACCACATAACAAAAATTTTAGACTGGTTTAAGATGAAAGTTTTAGCAGACGACATATAAAATGTGGCACAAATGATATTATTTGTATCAGATAAGTTAGAAAACATTGTGGGAAAAGGAGAAAATGCTGGTTACCAGCATTTTCTCCTTTTCCCTCAATGTTTTCAAATGCCTTCTACCTCAGGGTCATTAAAACTTGGGATTTTAAGGTAAAGAGTTGAACACAAAAAAATCATGTGACGCTGTGAAGCTACAGGGTTAAGCCTGGGTGGTTTTACAACATTTAGATCACAAAGTAACAGTTGATGTTCTCCTGTGTATTTAAAACATCAAAACTTGATAACATGGCTTCAGTATCACATTGCATACAAATACACATCACAAACAAAAATCTCTGCGTGTCTATGTGTTGTTATCTTTCTTACAGCAACATACAAGATGCAGGTACCATGATCATCAGTGAACTGTAAGGAAAAGTTTTCTTAGAGTACCTTGACTCATTACCATGTGAAATATATTTGAAGCAGTCAGCTTTTAATATATTGTTGTAAAATGAATATATCAGTAAGTAATATGTTGTAACAGCAAGAGAAATTGTTAGGAACCATTTCTCCTTTTATCACAATAATTTCAAAAGTCATCTGCTGCAAGACATTTAACTATTTCCCAAACAAGCCCTGGTTTTCATGTACCTGCAGTACAAGTCTTTTGAAAACACTGTGGGAAAAGTTGTGTCTTCTACCTTTTTTGAGACTTTTCTGCCATTTTCATCAAATTTAAAATTGTCGTCTGCAAACTCTTCAATTTGGACCAGTCCAAAATCTGTCATTTGGGAAAGGGTTAAGCTGTCTGCAGGAGGTAAAATGAGTAAACACTTTACCAAACAACAAAATCTTAGACTTGACCAGATTGAAAGCATTTGTACACAACAAAATAAATATGACTCAAAAATTAAAATTTTAGTTTTGAAGGGTTGTTATCACTAAGGATTATTTGGTAAAGGGTTAATTTGAAATGCTTTGATGCTCAGGGAGATTTCATCTAGAAATATGACCACAAATTGCAGAACCATTCGCCACTATTTACATAATATACAAAATACATGAACTTATATATCTACATGATTGGCATGCATATAATTCCTACAAAAAAAAAATAAGTTGAATTTTCATATGGAAATGAACAAAATATATCATACTTAACCAACACCAGACTGTTAAAGGCTGAAAACAAGAGCTGTACCCCTTGTCAATTAATCCTAGAAGCAAGAGTTGTGCCCCTTGTTATTCAACCCTTAATCTGCTCAATAAATTAAACAGACATTTCCAGCCAACAGTAAAACCAAAATATTGCCTTATAAAAGTTCTTTTGGCAGAAAAAAATTCACAGTATCTCACAATGTAGATCAAAGATCAGACTGCATATTCTGTGTAGCCAAATCTTGTTCTACATTAATGGCGTAATAAGACTAGGTCACATTCAACAGCCAACAAATTGAAAAAAAAAAAAGTCACAATTGTGGCAAAAAATCAGTAGAAATATAAAATGCTTAGCATGCAAGAAAATTAAGAAGTGATAGAGGTACTATTATAAAAAAAAAAACATCAAAATGACACGATCAGAATATTTAATTTGTAGTTCATTCACTTTCATACTTTAAATCCAAAATGAAAAATTGAATAAAACTTGCACAATTTTCTGCACTCGTAAAATGTAGCATTGCACTAAAATTGTTCTTTTACCTTTTTTCCAGTATAAGTCAATTGCAAGTTACTTGTATAAAGTAACCATGTTATCTCCCAACGTAAGAATAAGGCATTATTTTACTCTACTAGAGGACTAAATTCTGTTTACCACAAAATCCAGGGTCTGTATTCAACCATTCTTAAGAATATTTTTGCCTAATTCGCAAGAATTCTCTAGATTTGAAAGTAACACAACTTCTGATTGGCTAAACCAAATGGTTAAGCCAATCAAAAGTGTTACTTTCAGATCTAGAAAATTCTACAGCATGAGACTAAGATGATTGTTAGAATGGTTGGTGAATCAGGACCAAGAGTTTAAACAACTACAAGGGAGAAGGCTTTTAAAAAAAAACGCTGCGGAATAAAATGAAAATGCTAGTAACCAGCATTTTCTCCTTATCCCACAATGTTTTCTACCTTACCAAAGACAAATATAAACAATGTGAGCAACATTTGTCTTCTGCAAATGCTTTCAAAAAGGAAAAGTCCACAATTTTCTTAAAATCTTCCAAATCGAAAGCATTAGCAAAGGACAAATAAATGGGGCTCAAATGATCGGATTGCCTTTAATCCTTTCAGTGCCAAATATATTAGCTATGCTTTAGCAATAGGGAGCTTAATGCATCTCTGTGACGCATGCATCTCTGTGATGCATTGTACCAAGTGAGCCATAACATAATTATGGATCCATAATAGCCACTTTTTTTAACAACCAACTCAATCATGAGGTAAACTGGTCCTTGGACATACAGAAAATTGACCTATAGCAAAAAGTTTCGGCCCAGGTCAGCCTGCGTGAACAATACTTTTTGCAGATGCATTAAGCCTCCTTTTCACAGAGCATGGCTCATATAAACTCCACCTCTTTCGGTGGTAGTAACAACAGTCCACGGAAACTCAGAACGATCTTTTGGCTTGAATAAACAAGTGGGCAGTATTGATTTGATGCAAGATCAGACTACATATTCTGTGCAGTCTAATCTTGCTCTATGCCATCAGCGAAAGCCAATTTTCTCCCATGGCCCTGAAAGGGTTAAAAGGACATTGTCTTCATCCCCTCACATTTTAAAAGCCTTCTTCCTCAAGGACGTAAAAACAGGATTTTTTTGGTGATTAAGTTTTTTTTTTCTCCCTCCTAATTTATTTTTTATACTACATATTTAAGACTAGCCTGATTTGCTAAGATATATTGCCCTCAGCCAATCAGAAGGCTGATATCAATTATTTCAGCCAATCAAAACGCTTTCCAAGGAGATTAGTATACAGAATATGATTTAGAATGGTTTGTCGGTTGTTTCACAATATAGGTTGGCCCATGTCTATGACAGATGAACACATTTAGATGCACTGAGTGTTTGTATAGTACCAGTCCACTGCATGAGATTGTTTAGCTTTGTTCTCTAACCAAGATACTACAGCACCTGAAAGAAATATAAAACATATCATTATCATCATTATAATTTATCATAATTTGTGGGGTTTTTTTGTTCAACAAAAGTCACCCATTCCCAAACAATCCATTACTTTAACCAGCCTAAAGAAGAAAGCTTTATAAAACAAAGTAAGAAATGGAAAAAAATGCTGGTAAAAAGCACTTTCTCCATTTCCGACTATGTTTTCTACCTTATCAGACAACTTCAGCTCCTTTGTATCAATTCTAAAATTGTCATCTGCACATGCTTTCAATTCAGAAGAATCATGAATTACATGTATTTTTTTGGGAAAGGGTTAAGCGTTCAGCATTCTGTCTGTGATCTTGCAAAAACTTCCAACAATCAATCAGTCCTAATTGAGAAAAGGAGAAACATAGGTATGGATATTTTATTCAGTATCTAGGCCATTAGCCCATTATACAAAGACAAAAAATTGATTTAATGATGTTCTGGCCACTTTAAGCATAATTCAGTCATATCACGACAACAGCTCACTTATTCATGGATGTTCTGGGTTTCACCAGTACTAAACTAGGCTTCCCAAGTGTCTTGCCCAAGGACATTTCTCATGAAAAAGCCAATAAATTAGTGATTTAGAATTCTACAACTTCATCACTGAGCCACATGGGACCAAAAAAGAGGGAGCCCCTAGTCCTGTAACACAGTTGGTAGCATATAGAACTGGAGACCAGGGCATTGCTGGTTCGAATCCCTATCTTGGCAAATTTCTTTCCAAAGATTAACCCTTTCCCAAACAAGCCCTGGTTTTCACGTGTCTGCAGTACAAGTCTTTTGAAAACACTGTGGGAAAAGGAGAAATTGCTCGTAACGAGCAATTTCTCCTTTTCCCACAGTGTTTTCTACCCTTTTTGATAACTTTCTGCCATTTTCATCAAATTTAAAATTGTCGTCTGCAAACTCTTTCAATTTGGACCAGTCCGAAATTTGTCGTTTGGGAAAGGGTTAATGATAGTCAATGCAACAGGATTCATTCCTCTCTCACAAATGATCATTGTTTGGACAATAGTTATGTGGCAAAGCAGCCAGTGGATTGGGAAGAATATTGTGCTATGTACAAGTAAAAGGAACTCCAGGAAAGCATAGATTGATGCACAGCCTGCCACATTATGACTGAAATAGTGTTGAAAACAATGTTTAACACTATACAGACAAACTAACAATAGAGGGAGTACATACCCACTTCAAAAAACATGTGTGCTGAATTCTTTACCGGACTTGCCCAATTTGAAAGCATTTGCAGAAGACAAAATAAATGTGCGTCAAATGATTGGATTAGTCTTAGGGAGGGTAGAAAACATTTTGAGAAAAGGATAAAATGCTGGTTACCAGCATTTTCTCCTTTATCTGCAATATTTTCAAAAGCCATCTTTCCCAGAACTGTGAAAACCCATGTTTGTTTAGTAAAGGGTTAACCCTTTACCACACAATCCTGACCTTTAACGACCCTGAAGAAGAAAACATTGTAGGAAAAGGAGAAAATGCTGGTAACCAGCATTTTATCCTTTTCTCAAAATGTTTTCTGTCCTTTTACAGACAAATCTCACCATGTGAGCCATATCTAAAATGCTCTCAATATGGACAAGTGTAAAATTTTGTCATGTGGTATAGGGTTAAAACAAGTATGTTCTATTATACAACCGCCCTATCACATCTATCAGGGCCATGCTCTGGGAAAGCAGGGTTTAACTCTTTACCAAACGACAAAATTTTAGACCAGTCCAAATTGAAAGCTTTTGCAGACGACAAAATAAATGTGAATCAAAAATTGAAATTTGTATTTGGAAGAGTAGAAAACATTGTGGGAGAAGGAGAAAATGCTGGTTACCAGCATTTTCTCCTTTTCCCACAATGTTTTCAAAAGGCTTCTTTTTCAGGGTCGTTAAAAGTCGGGATTGTGTGGTACAGGGTTAATGCATCTCCGTGATGCATCATACCAAGTAAGTCATCATGTAATAATGGATTCATAAAATTCATTCCGTCTAAAAACCAGCTGGATCCCAAGGTAAAATGCTGAAAATCTAGAAGCAAAAAGTTTCGACGCAGGTCAGCCTGTGCATACTCTACAGGCTGACCTGGGTCATTACTTTTTGCAGATGCATTAAAGCCCCTTTTAACCCTTTCCCAAACAAGCCCTGGTTTTCACGTGTCTGCAGTTCAAGTCTTTTGAAAACACTGCGGGAAAAGGAGAAATTGCTCGTAACGAGCAATTTATCCTTTTCCCACAGTGTTTTCTACCCTTTTGGAGAACTTTCTGTCATTTTTATCAAATTTAAAATTGTCATCTGCAAACTCTTTCAATTTGGACCAATCTAAATTTTGTCATTTGGGAAAGGGTTAACAGAGCATGGCATATATATTCTGGTAGGTCTAAAAATAGCCTGTAGAGTGATGAGATGAACATGGCCATGTCTGCATGACTACACAACACTACTTACAGACAGACATAAAGTTTTTCCTCTCTCATACCAAAACACATCCCTTCTTCTTTTTGTTCTTCTTATTTGTCTCTGGGTTCTTCTTGTTGATCATTCTGACTAGATCAAAGAAAATCTGAAAGAAATAGAAAAGTATTTTTCAATTCACAAAACGACAGTATTACAGATCTGTCCAAGCTGAAACCATCTGCAGACAACAAAAAAAAAATATGAATCAAAAACTTAGATTTCTCTTCGGAGGTACAGAAAACATTGTTGTAAAAGAAGAAAATGCAGGTTGCCAGCTCCTTTTCCCACAGTATTTTCAAAAGCTTTCTTCTTAAGAATCATTGAAAACCAATGTGAAGGGTTAACGCTTAAAGTACTAAACAAATAAAATTAATATATTTTACCTCTATCACCACTGCCCTTCCATTGCAAAATTATGCAATGTCAGGAATGTTTTGGCATTATCAATACAGCCATGATACAAGGCTCACATATTATAGAATTCTTAAAATAAATCAACTGTAAATCTGAGATTAGCTATCTGATTAGCTGAGACAGTCTGTCTTAACCAATCAGATGGCCAGTCTTGGATTTTCAATATCAGAGTTGTTGTCTGCCAATGCCTCCAATTTGGACGAGTCTAAAATCTTGTTGTCTGGTACAGAATCAACTCTTATGCAGAGCCTAGTAAATGAGATGGAAATTTTCAGTCAGTACAAAACATTCAGGTATTGCAATTTCAAAGCTGTTTTTGCCCAAAACATCTGGCACACTCTGTGAATTCTGATCTTGAACCTACCGGTATACTGTTTGCAAGGGGCACTAGCCTTTTACTGGATAACAAATTCAATCAATAACAAGTCAAGCCACATACCTCATTGACAGCTATTTTAGCTTTGGCTGAAGTTTCCAGAAAGCCTACCATGTCACTGTTAAAGCTTTTGGCCATGTTGACACCTTGGTCTTTTCCTACTACTCTCTCATCCTCCAGATCACACTTATTACCCACCAGAATCATAGGCACCTGTCAAATATAGATCAAAATATAAAATAAAGCATACTGGCACCTTTCAAAATTTAATGTTTGTCTAAATATGGGTGTAGGACAAAGGCTCCATGGACAAAAGACCTATGGTACAAAAGCCCCCTACAACAATTGCACCATGGGGCAAAAGCCCCATCTTATACAAGTACATGTATTACATTACGAGCAATGACTTCATGTCCTCAAACTTGCAAACTATTTTGGTGTAGGTGATCAATTTTCTGTGTAAGTGATCAATTTTCTATGTTCTAGCAACAGAGAAACTATTGTGGTGTATGAGCTTTCACAAATTAACTCTGTACCAAACGACAAAACTTTGGCACAGACCAAATTGAAAGCATTTGCAGAGGACAAATGAAATGTTGCTAAAATAATGATTTCTGCCTGTGATAGGGTAGATAACATTGTGGGAAAAGGAGAAAATGCTGGTTACCAGCATTTTCTCCTTTTCCCTCAATGTTTTCGAAAGTCCTCTTCCTCAGGGTCGTTAAAACTCAGGATCTTGTGGTAAAGGGTTAAAATAAGTTGTAAGAACTTGTTTCTCAATCGATGTAAAATAAATATGTTTAAACTAAACTAAAGGGTTAAAAAGCTGGAAAGTAAGAAGATACACTAATTTGATATCATAGGGCTTCTATATTTCTGATAAAAGTAAGGAGCTTTTGTCCTATGGGGCTTTTCTCTGTTGGGCATTTGTCCTATGGGGCTTTTGTCCATACCCATCTAAATATAACTTCCCTGCAATATTGTTTGAAACAGTGCTATGGGCTTAGGCATTCCTTTGTACAGGTCCATTTACGTCCTCATTGAATAACCATGGAATTTTTGGAAACTGTTTTTCTCTTTACCAAACGACAAAATGGTCCAAATTGAAAACATTTGCAGTCAAATCAAAGGCGACCCAAATGACTTAAGTTTGTCCTTGATAGGGTAGAAAACATTGTGGAAAACGGGGAAAATGCCGGTTACCAGCATTTTCTCCTTTTCTCGCAATGTTTTCAAAAGGCTTCTCTTCCAAGGTCATTAAAACTCGGGATTGTGTGGTAAAGGTTTAAGTCTGAACCACACAATCCCTGGTTTTAACAACATGAGAAAGAGGGCTTTTGAAAACACTGTGGAAAAAGGAGAAAACACTGGTAACCAGCATTTTCTCCTTTCATAATGTTTTCTATCCTTCCAAAAACAAATTTCAATTTCAGAGTCACATTTATTTTGTTGTCTGCAAGTGCTTTCAATATTGACAAGTCTAAAATTTTGTTGTTTGGTAAAGAGTTAAGAAACAGCAGTATCATAACTGTTGTCCTAGTGTGAATCTATATACATATTAAAACTATGGCAACAGGAGAAATGGCTAATTCAGAGCAGTTTCTCCTTTTGTGATTATGCTTTCAGGGGTACTGCGTGGCTCAATGTTAAGGTGTAGGACTCGTAACCTGGAGGCCTCAAGTTCAACCATCACTGAAAGCACTGGGCTTTTCATGGGAGTATCCTTTTAAATGACACTTCAAAGCCCTAGCCTAGTACTGGTGAAACCCTAGACATAAATGAAAAAGCCAGGTGTTGCCATAATATGACTGAAATATTGTTAAAAACAGCATTAACACCCTTCAATCAATCAACCATGATGCTCTCACAGGTGGTCAGCTGCAAAACAAAATGAACCATGCTCTGTGAAAAGGGGGCTTAATGCATCTGCGAAAAGTATCATCCCAGGTCAGCCTACGCAGATTGTACAGGCTGACCTGTGCCGAAACTTTTCGCTATTGGTCAATTTTCTGTATGTCAAAGGACCATTTTATCTCATGATTAAGTTGATTGTTAAAAAAAGTGGCCATTATGGATCCATAATTATGTTATGGCTTGATTGTTCACAGAGATGCATTAAGCCCCCTTTTGCCAGAGCATGGATCAAATAAATTGTCTGCATGAGCCATGAGGAAGTAAGTTGTGTATTATAGTTCCATTAGTCCATGTTGTTTTTGAGACAACTTCCTATCTGTTTGACAGTACTGTAAAGGTGGTATAGTCTGTTTGGTGTGAGATAAGCTATAAGAGAATGCTTCACTATTATAAGCACTCTTTAACCCTTTGCCACATGATCCCGAGTTTTAACGACATTTGGGAAAAAGCCTTTTGAAAATGTTGGAAAAGGAGAAAATGCTGGTAACCAGCATTTTCTTCTTTTCCCACAATGCTTTCTACTCTTTCAGACACTAATACCATCATTTTTTCCACATTTAATTTGTTGTCTGCAAATGCTTTCAATTTGGACCAGCTTACACTTTGTCATATGGTAAAGACTTAATGTTGCTGCCAAAAAAGCAGTTTCTGAATTAACTCTTGACTGCAAGACAAAAATGTAGACTTAACCAAATTGAAAGCATTTGCAGACAGCAATTTGAATGTGGCTCAAATGATAGAATTTGTCCTTAATAGGGTAGAAAACATTGTGGGAAAGGGGAAAATTGCTGGTTACCAGCATTTTTTCCTTTTTTTTGCAATACCTTTCTCTGGGTCATTAAAAAATTGGATTATGTGGTAAAGGGTTAATTTTCTATTACTATTCTTTATATTTTAAGTGAAAAAATATATAAATAGTAAGACTCTTCTTTGATGGTGCATGTCTTTCTGTCTCAGATACTACAATGTCATGTACAAGTCACCTTCACCTGTAAAAGTAGATTTCCACTGCTTTCGAAGATCACTTTTCTCATAGAAAAGTACCATGTAGCAGACAGTGCAGAATGTGCAGTCTGATCTTGACCTGCGCTGTCCACAAAAGCTATTAAAGTTGTCACTGGTAGTGAAAGAATTAATATAATTTATTTCATGCTTTTCGGTAGTTCATCGAGAAATAATGGCGGATTATGGTTTGATATTTCATGGTTACTACCACTAAAAATACCGGTTTTATATTTTCTAACTCTTCAATTGAAGGCGGAAACAGTAGTTCCTGTGCACTAGTTACCTAGGTAATCAGCGTGTGCCACTTGAATGGAGGGAAATATGATGTAATTTATGCTATATTTCTTGTGCTTTACATAATATTGTAATGTGTTGTTATGTGAAGGAGTACACCAAAGGCAATTACTGACAAGAGGGCCATCATGGCCCTGGGTCGCTCACCTGAGTCAATAGGCGAAATTCACTCAACATGCATAATCCAATTTCTGACCAATTGTCAGGTCAATTGATGAACAAACTTGGTAGAGGTCCACTAAGAGATGCTACATGCCAAATATCAAAGCTCCACGCCTTCTGGTTTCAGAGAAGAAGAACTTTAAAGTTTTCCTTCTTTGTTCCTATGTTCGAAATTTGTGACCCCAGGGGCGGGGCCAGTTTTGACCCCAGGGACATCATATGAACAAACTTGGTACAGGTCCACTAGGAGATGCTACATGCCAAATATCAAAGCTCTACGCCTTCCAGTTTCAGAGAAGAAGAATTTTAAAGTTTTCCTTCTTTGTTCCTATGTTCGAAACTTGTGACCCCCCGGGGCGGGGCCAGTTTAGACCCCAGGGACATCATATGAACAAACTTGGTAAAGGTCCACTAGGAGATGCTACATACTAAATATCAAAGCTCTACGCCTTCCAGTTTCAGAGAAGAAGAATTTTAAAGTTTTCATTCTTTGTTCCTATGTTTGAAACTTGTGACCCCCGGGACGGGGCCAGTTTTGACCCCAGGGGTGTCATATGAACAAATTTGGTAGAAGTCCACTAGGAGATGCTACATGCCAAATATCAAAGCTCCACGCCTTCCAGTTTCAGAGAAGAAGAATTTTAAAGTTTTCATTCTTTGTTCCAATGTTCGAAACTTGTGATCCCAGGGGCGGGGCCAGTTTTGACCCCAGGGACGTCATATGAACAAACTCGGTAGAGGTCCACTAGGAGATGCTACATGCCAAATATCAAAGCTCCACACCTTCCAGTTTCAGAGAAGAAGAATTTTAAAGTTTTCCTTCTTTGTTCCTTTGTTCGAAACTTGTGACCCTTGGGGCGGGGCCAGTTTTGACCCCAGGGACATCATATGAACAAACTTGGTAGAGGTCCACTAGGAGATGCTACATACTAAATATCAAAGCTCCACGCCTTCCAGTTTCAGAGAAGAAGAATTTTAAAAGTTTCCTTCTTTGTTCCTATGTTCGAAACTTGTGACCCCAGGGGCGGGGCCAGTTCTGACCCCAGGGACATCATATGAACAAACTTGGTACAGGTCCACTAGGAGATGCTACATGCCAAATATCAAAGCTCCACGCCTTCCAGTTTCAGAGAAGAAGAACTTTAAAGTTTTCCTTCTTTGTTCCTATGTTTGAAACTTGTGACCCCCGGGGCGGGGCCAGTTTTGAACCCCAGGGACATCATATGAACAAACTTGGTAGAGGTCCACTAGGAGATGCTACATACTAAATATCAAAGCTCTACGCCTTCCAGTTTCAGAGAAGAAGAATTTTAAAGTTTTCATTCTTTGTTCCTATGTTTGAAACTTGTGACCCCCGGGGCGGGGCCAGTTTTGACCCCAGCACGTCATATGAACAAATTTGGTAGAAGTCCACTAGGAGATGCTACATGCCAAATATCAAAGCTCCATGCCTTCCAGTTTCAGAGAAGAAGAATTTTAAAGTTTTCCTTCTTTGTTCCTATGTTCGAAACTTGTGACCCTTAGGGCGGGGCCAGTTTTGACCCCAGGGGCATCAAATGAACAAACTTGGTAGAGGTCCACTAGGAGATGCTACATACTAAATATCAAAGCTCCACGCCTTTCAGTTTCAGAGAAGAAGAATTTTAAAGTTTTCCTTCTTTGTTCCTATGTTCGAAACTTGTGACCCCCCGGGGCGGGGCCAGTTTTGAACCCCAGGGACATCATATGAAGAAACTTAGTAGAGGTCCACTAGGAGATGCTACATACTAAATATCAAAGCTCCACGCCTTCCAGTTTCAGAGAAGAAGAATTTTAAAGTTTTCATTCTTTGTTCCTATGTTTGAAACTTGTGACCCCCGGGGCGGGGCCACTTTTGACCCCAGGGACGTCATATGAACAAATTTGGTAGAAGTCCACTAGGAGATGCTACATGCCAAATATCAAAGCTCCACGCCTTCCAGTTTCAGAGAAGAAGAATTTTAAAGTTTTCCTTCTTTGTTCCCATGTTCGAAACTTGTGACCCTTGGGGCGGGGCCAGTTTTGACCCCAGGGGCATCAAATGAACAAACGTGGTAGAGGTCCACTAGGAGATGCTACATGCCAAACATCAAAGCTCCACACCTTCCAGTTTCAGAGAAGAAGAATTTTAAAGTTTTCATTCTTTGTTCCTATGTTTGAAACTTGTGACCCCAGGGGCGGGGCCAGTTTTGACCCCAGGGACGTCATATGAACAAACTTGGTACAGGTCCACTAGGAGATGCTACATGCTAAATATCAAAGCTCCACGCCTTCCAGTTTCAGAGAAGAAGAATTTTAAAGTTTTCCTTCTTTGTTCCTATGTTTGAAACTTGTGACCCCCGGGGCGGGGCCAGTTTTGACCCCAGGGGCGTCATATGAACAAACTTGGTAGAGGTCCACTAGGAAATGCTACATGCCAAATATCAAAGCTCCACGCCTTCCAGTTTCAGAGAAGAAGAATTTTAAAGTTTTCATTCTTTGTTCCTATGTTCGAAACTTGTGACCCCCGGGGCGGGGCCAGTTTTGACCCCAGGGACATCATATGAACAAACTTGGTAGAGGTCCACTAGGTGATGCTACATGCCAAATATCAAAGCTCCACGCCTTCCAGTTTCAGAGAAGAAGAATTTTAAAGTTTTCCTTCTTTGTTCCTACGTTTGAACTTGTGACCCCCCAGGGCGGGGCCAGTTTTGACCCCAGGGACATCATATGAACAAACTTGGTAGAGGTCCACTAGAAGATGCTACATACCAAATATCAAAGCTCTACACCTTCTAGTTTCAGAGAAGAAGATTTTTAAAGATTTTGCTATTTTTTTCCCTTTGGTTGCCATGGCAACCAGAGTTATGGGTGGAATTCAATCTCTTGAACACCTTTGGTAGAGCTTCACCTGAGGAACATCCCTGCCAAGTTTCATCAAGATTGGCCCTGTGGTTTAGGAGGAGAAGATGTTTAAAGAAATTGTGGACGACGGACGTCGCACCACGCACGACGCACGACGGACGACGGACATTGGGCGATCACAAAAGCTCACCTTGAGCACTTCGTGCTAAGGTGAGCTAAAAACAACTGTACTGGATTTTGATGAAAGTTCCAACAAAATAGGAGTTAGAAGCATGAAATAAATAGAATATTTTTCGGTGAAAGATCAAAATTTATTTCATCTTGTGAACATCATCTGTAATATTTTCACTGTTGGCTACACAACTCATGAAAATATTCCTGATGATGTTCACTCCATGAAATAAATTTTGATCTTTCACAGAATGAAACAAATATCCCCATGTCCATGCTGCTAATTTTTTAAAGCTGGTTTGTCACGATGAATCATGAATTATTTCAACCTGATATTTTGATTGGCTATGGGATTAGCCCACTTTCAGTCATTGGCTTTATTTGTGGTACATGAAGTCATGTAAATTCAACTTTATTTGTGGTACAGTAAGTCCTGTAAATTCATTAATTTCACACAGTGTAAGTGAAAGGGTTATTCTTGAAAATACAAAAAGTTTAAACATATTGAAGGTTTTGTTTTTTCTCCCTTTTATTTAATGCAATGGAGTATACAGATCTGTAAAAAAGTTATATATACAAAGAGACATGATTATACCCACGACAATCCTTGACAAGCATTCACACATTACACTCTGCAGATGACTTTTTTTATGTCTTGTTGCAGAAAACATGAAAAAACATTTCAGCAAAAAGGAAAATTGCTTGTAATAAGTAATATAATTAAGCCTTTCTCACAATTAACCTCAACCCTTTACCACACAATCCCCACTTTTAACCCTGAGGAAGAAGCCTTTCGAAAACATTGTGGGAAAAGGAGAAAATGCTGGTTACCATCATTTTCTGCTTTTCCCACAACAGTTTTCAACCCTACCCAAAACAAATTCCAATTTTTTGTGTCTCAATTATTTTGATGTCTGCAAATGCTTTCAATTAAGGCATGTCGTACATTTTATTGTTTGGTAAAGGCTTAACCATTTACCAAACAATCCCATTTTACTTTTCCCAGCAATGCTTATAGGCTATCAAAGACAAATTCCTTCAAATGAACCAGACTGAAATTGTCATCTGCATATGCTCTTCAATTGGTCATTTGGTCAATTTGGTCTAAAACTTGCCATCTGGGAACAAGTTAAAAGATATTCTATAACAAGCTCATTTAACCCATAGTGTACCAATACAAATGAGCCATGCTCTGGTAAAAGGGGACTTAATGCATCTCTGCGATATATTTTACCAAGCATGTCATCACATAATCAGGGATCAATAGAGTGCATTTTGTCTAACAACTGACTGAATCATGAAAATTGACCAATAGCAAAAAGTTTCGATCCAGGTCAGCATGCACGGACTGCGCAGGTGGACCTGGATCAATACTTTTTGCCACAGAGCATGGTTCAAATGTAATGGAAATTTCAGTCTATCATTAAACAACAACTTTATAAACCAACCCTCAACATGTATAAGAGAGTGTAGATCATTCTAGCTGTCTGATCTTGATCTACACTATCCACAAGGGCACCTGAAGCTTTGCTTGGTATACTAGGGGTTAATCAAAGAATACATTCACAAAATAAACCTGCAATGGACATTATAAACAAAGCTGACCAAAGGTAAAACTAAACATTCTATTCTTTCCAATCTTGAATTCATTTTGTCTGTCAATTACAAGGTATATCTATCCTAAACACCTTCACAATAATAAAAGATATGAGCCATGCTCTGTGAAAAGGGGGCTTAATGCATCTGGGAAAAAGTATTGACCCAATCTGCGCAGGCTGACCTTGGCCGAAACTTTTCGCTCTTGGTAAATTTTCTGCATGTTCAAGGACCAGTCTACCCCGTGATTAAGTCAGTTGTTTAAAAAAGTGGTTATTATTGGTCCATAAGCACCTGATGGCTTGCTTGGTATTATATATTACAGAGATGCATTAAGCCCCCTTTTGCCAGAGCATGGGTCATATACTTAAGTGCATTATTCTAGTTGGTCAAGTCAAATTCATTTATCTGGCAGGTTAAAGGTTAAAAGAGTTAAAACTAAGATGCACTCCTACTGACCTAATGTTCTTTGATCCCAGAGTGTACTTTTAATGAAAGTGATCCCATCCAAATGATTATTGACATAAACTTTACAACATACCATAAGTGAAACAAACATACAGACTCTCTTAGTTATACTTTGTCAGTGTATATTGGAAAGTGTAGATATGAGACAAGACTGCATGCTCTCTGCAGTCTGATCTTGATCTAATGTCTCTGTTAAAGCATCAAAGTCGTGCTAAACTTCCTTCCTTAACCCTTTCCCAAACCACAAACTTTGGACTGGTCCAAATTGAAAGAGTTTGCAGACGACAATTTTAAATTTGATGAAAATGGCAGAACGGTCTCGAAAAGGGTAGAAAACACAGTGGGAAAAGGAGATTTCTCCTTTTACCACAGTGTTTTCAAAAGACTTGTACTGCAGACACGTGAAAACCAGGGCTTGTTTGGGAAAGGGTTAATTAATAGTTTCCTTTCAAAGAAGTAGGAAATACAGGCAAAAATAAGGCTAAAATAGGTTTGAATGTTTTTGCATCATAATAACTGATCCATAAATTGCATTGTAAACAATGATTGGTCTAGCAAAAGTAAATGAAATTTTAACTCTTTACCAAACGACAAAATTTTACACTTCTTGAAATTCAAAGCATTTGCAGACGACAAATTAATAGTCACAAAAACTATGTTTTCAATCTCTGAAAGATTAGAAAACAAAGTGAAATGGCTGGTTAACAGCATTTTCTCTTTTTCCCACAATGTCCTCAAAAGGCCTTTTCTTCAGGGTCGTTAAAATTTGGGATTGTGAGGTAAAGAGTTAAAGCGTTTAACTAAATACCCTAAAACTGCCCTCCTCTGGCAGTACAGGCAACAAAACTACACAAGCTGAGATTTATGACTGTATCAATCAATAGGAGTTGCATATCCCCTGAACAATTTGCAAAAATGAGGTTTTTTAACCTTTTTTTTAAACCATACAATCCAGAGTTTTAGCTTCCTAAGGAGGAAGGCTTTGAAAACATTAAGGGAAAAGGAGAAAATGCTGGTAACAAGCAATTTCCACTTTACCTTGCAATCTTTTCTACCATTTCAAGGATTCCATCTTTTAACTCTTTACCACACAGTCCCGAGTTTTAATGACCCTGAGGAAAATGCCTTTTGAAAACATTGTGAGAAACGGAGAAAATGCTGGTAAGCAGCATTTTCTCCTTTTCCCACAATGTTTTCTACCCAATCAAAGACAAATTCTATTTTTTGACCCACATTTATACTGTCATCGGCAAATGCTTTCAATTTGGACCAGTCCATAATTTTGTCGTTTAGTAAAGACTTAACCCTTTCCCAAACAAGCCCTGGTTTTCACGTGTCTGCAGTACAAGTCTTTTGAAAACATTGTGGGAAAAGGAGAAATTGCTCGTAACAAGCAATTTCTCCTTTTCCCACAGTGTTTTCTACCCTTTTTGAGAACTTTCTGTCATTTTCATCAAATTTAAAATTGTCATCTGTTAACTCTTTCAATTTGGACCAGTCCAAAATTTGTCGTTTGGGAAAGGGTTAAGCTACACTAAATTGGTCATCCAGAAATGATTTTACTTTGAACAGGTGTAAAAGTTGCAGTAGAGTAAAGACCTAGATCATTAACCCTTTCCCAGACGACAAATTTTGGACTGGTCCAAATTGAAAGAGTTTGCAGACGACAATTTCAAATTTGATGAAAATGGCAGAAAGTTATCAAAAAGGGGAGAAAAAACAGTATTTTCAAAAGACTTGTACTGCAGACATGTGAAAACCAGGGCTTGTTTGGGAAAGGGTTAATGGATCTGCCATTTTCAGATATATAAGCATCAAAAACAAGATGTGATGTACTGGTCAAACATTTAAATTAAAGGAAAAAAAGGTTAAAAAAAAAAAACCCCAAAAACTTAAAACAAGAAAAATCAAAGTAGTTATTGCACTAGCAAAATTATAATTTCAAAATTCATTTTTAATCTGAAACAACTTGAGATTATAGAAAAGCACAAAACATGACTGCCAATTCAATGCAGCTCATATTTGAATACCAGAATATGTAAGTCTATGCCATTTAACTCGTTTGATACCAAACAACAAAATTTTAGACTTTTCCATAATGAAAGCACTTGCAGACAACAAATTCAGAGTGGCTCAAATGATGGGATTTATCTTTGAGAGGGTAGAAAACATTGTAGGAAAAGGAGAAAATGCTGGTTTCCAGCATTTTCTCCTTTTCCCACAATGTTTTCAAAAGGCTTTATTCCTCAGGATGGTTAAAACTCGTGATTGTGTCGAACAGGGTTAAAATAAGATGATTTGCCCGATACAGGAAAGCCATCACTTGAATACCAGAATGACCTTGATTGTGCGAGTCAATGCCATTTAACTCTTTTAACACCAAACAACAAAATGTCAGACTTGTCCACAATGAAAACATTTGCTGACAACAGATTCAGTTTGGCTCAAATGATGGGATTTGTCTTTGAGAGGGTAGAAAACATTGTGGGAAAAGGAGAAAATGCTGGTTCCCAGTGTTTTCTCCTTTTCCCACATAGTTTTCAATAGGCTTTATCGTAGGTGGTTAAAACTCGGGATTGTGTGGTAAAGGGTTAAAATGTGATGACTCCCCTTATGCAGGAAAGCTGGCACCACAGCACATCCCAGTACTCTTTGTGTGATTTGTTAACTGCCACACAACACAATACTCTAAGTGGACAAAAATACAATTACATTCTTTTCCTTGAACACAACAATGTTATATATCTGGAATTCAAGTTTAGGTACTTAACATAATTCTTAGATTTTCTTCCCTTTGTTTTCAATTCTTTATTTTTTTTCCTTTTAATATACACCAACATTTTCAGTATGATTGACTGAATGATGTTTTATGCCACTTTCAACAATATTTCAGTCTTATCACGCTCTCTAAGCTCACATGTCCATGTATTTCCTGTGTTTCACTAGTACAAGGCTAGGACTCTAAAGTGTCTTGCCCAAGGGCATACAAAAAACCCAATGAAGCCAGTGAGGCTCAAACCTGATGCCTCCTGGTCGTAAGTCCTACACTTTACCACTGTGCCAGGCAGGACCCTTTCAGTATGTACAAATGACCAAAGTTATCAAGTTTAAAGATTTAACTGATAAGGATATCCTAAACAACAGCCAAGTATGCAATCTGATCTTGATCTACACCATCCACAAATGCTCATTCAGTCCTAATAAGCGCTCCTTCAGTCAACCCCATTTTGCAGATCACGAAGAAGACTACATGTATGGAATTTAACCTTTTACCACACGAGCCCACTTTTTATGACCTGATACAGAGGACTTTTGGAAATATTACCGGAACCACCATTTCTCCCTTTCAAAGACAAATCTCTTCATTTGAGCAACATTTAATTTTTCATCATCTACAAATGTTTTCAGTTAGGGTAAGTCTAAAATTTTGTCATTTGGAAAGAGCCCATTTGAATCAACTTTTTACTAAATGAAAATAATTCAGACTTGTTGATACTGAAAGCATTTCAAGACGAGCAATTATGATACTAACATTCCTCTTTGAAAGGGTTGAAAATATTGTGAGAACAGAAGAAAATGTTGGTTACCAGCATTTTCTCCTTTCCCCACACTGTTTTCCAAAGCCTTCTCCCCCAAGACTGTTAAAACTTAGGACTGTTCAGTAAAGGTTTAAAAAGACTTTAATCCTTTTCAACACATGGTTTAATGACCCTGATGAAAAAGGCTTTTTTCAAACATTGCGGAAAAAGGAAAAAATACTGGGTACTTTTCTCAGCACATTAGCAACATTAATTTTGATCTATTTAGTTTGCAAATGCTTTTAGTATGGACAAGTCTAAAATTATGTCGCCTGATAAAGCATTAAATAAAGGTGTTGAATTCTTTTTGTAATAGGATTTTGAGGTCAATGCTAAATTATTCTATGATCATATGTAGAAATAATCTGCCTGTCCTTCATTCCTCAATTGATATTTTACCTTTTGGACAAAGAAAAAGGAACAAAAAAAGGCTATCAAGAATATTTCATCCTTTACACTTCTTCAAAGAAAAGAAAAACAAAAGGGATGAAAAAAGAATAAAGTTAAATCCATCTAGAATACATTTGTACAATGTTTACAATGTAAGCATTATAATGTCTAAGAAAGCAACTCTTGCATTCCTTAATACTCTAAAAGGCAATACTTGTTGATATACTAGTATAATCATTACATTCACAAAGGCATTTAACCATTAACCACACAACAAAATTTTAGACTGGTCCAAACTGAAAGCATGTGCAGACGACAAATTGAATGTGGCTGTAATTATGAAATTTGTCTCTGAAAGGTAAGAAAACATTGTGGGAAAAGGAGAAAATGCCAGTTTCCAGCATTTTCTCCTTTTTCCACAATGTTTTCAAAAGTCTTTTCTGTTAGGGTTGTTAAAACTCAAGATTGTGTGGTAAAGGTTACTGTATAATCTCTTCTCTGGAAATAAAACCTTCCTCCCTTTTTTCTCAGAGGAAGATGAAAATGACGATTCAAATCAAATTATCTATATTTGGAAGACAAAATTATGAATGCATTCATTGCATTACACTGATTTTATAAAAAGCCATTACAGTCATGTTTGTCCTATTTAAATATTTAAAGAGTTATAACATTTCAATAAATTCCAACCAGCTGACAGACATGCAATCTTGTTCAAGTCAACCACTCAACTTTCAAACTCCAGTGCTAACTAAATGCAAAAGACTATCTTTTACGGCCATTTAAATTGAGTATATGTAACGTTTATAGATTGACTGACTGACCAAGAGGTAATCTCCATATTGATTTGATTTCATAAATCAATGACTATACATGTAAATGCTACCGTTTCCTTGTGCAAGAATACAGACATAATACAATGTGGCCTTCAAAGACTTCAACTCTTGACCAAATGACAAAATTTCAAATAGAAGACATTTGCAGACAATATATTAAATGTGCCTCAAATGATGAAATATGCCTTAGAAAGGGTAGAAAATATTGTGGTTACTAGCATTTTCTCCTTTCCCACATTTTCAAAAGCATTCTTCTTCAGCTTGTTAAAACTTAGAGATTTTGTGGTCAAGGGTTGATATATTTCAATAGCTTTTTAATCCTGTAACAGTATTTCAATAGCCATTCTATAATAAAATGGTGTATAAAAATCAAATCATTAAATAAGCCTTCCGATAGGCCTAGAGAGCATTATGTCGGCCAGTAGTAATGCAAGTCTCATAACCTGGAACTTAAAAGTGTTTAACTTAAAAGTGTTTAGACTGGCTAATAATATGACTTAGATCTCCTAATCTGAAATAAAAAAATATTTGGATGATTGCAATTTTTTTCTTTTAATTAAAAGAAAATGGTGTGAAATTCATGGCAGATGGTAAGATATACACTAAAAATCAGTACAACAATTAAATACAGCAAAAACTGATTAAACCCCCAAATTAACTCTTAACCACACAATCCCGACTTATAACGACCCTGTGAAATAAACCTTTTGAAAACCTTGTGGGAAAAGGAGAAAATGCTGGTAACCAGCATTTTCTCTTTTTCCCACAATGTTTTCTACCCTTCCCAAAACAAATTTTAATCTTTCAATCACATTTATTTTGTTGTCTGCAAATGCTTTCAATTTGGACAAGTCTAAAATATTGTCGTGTGGTAAAGAGTTAAGTCCGCATTTAATGGTGAAGATATACAACGTGAATCTGATGGTCGGAATGCATCCTTCTGCATATAACTGTCTGCATCCATTATTCATGTATCAATCTTTCGTTCCCAGAACTGTTTCTCTAACTCTTTACCAAACAATCCCAACTTTTAATGAACCTGAAGAAAAGACTTTTGAAAACTTTGTTGGAGAAGGTGACAATGCTGGTAACCAGCATTTTCTCCTTTTCCAACAATGTTTTCTACCAATTCAAAGACAAATTCCTGTGCCTGAGACACAATAAATTTGTTGCCTGTAAATGCTTTCAATTTGGACAAGTCTAAAATTTTGTCATCTGGTAAAGAGTTAATTGGTACATTCCTATGGTTTTCTTCTGTGTCTGCCTCTTTCACTCTGAAATTAGACTGAAATTAGAAAGAAAGGCATATAACTGATATGTTCTGTACACATCTTGTTTCATCTAGTGCTACAATAAAAGAGTATTGCAAACGAGGCATTGCCTATGAGTAGCCAGTTCTCACTTTGCCACAATATTCTATCTGATATAAAGATGTATCTAAATGTCTCCACACTAGGAAAAAGTACATCTCATTTGCATAAAGTGTAGATCTGATTAGCATTTCTATTTCAATGGTTAACTCTTTACCACACAATCCCGACTTTTAACGACCCTGAAAAAGAAGCCTTTTGAAAAAATTGTGGGAAAAGGAGAAAATGCTGGTTACCAGCATTTTCTCCTTTTCCCACAATGCTTTCTATCCTTCCCAAAACAGGTTTCAATTTTTCAGTCACATCTGTTTTGTCGTCTGCTAATGCTTTCAATTCGGACTAGTTTCAAATTTTGTCGTTTGGTAAAGAGTCAATATAAAGTATCAAAACATCATATGTTTACAGATTTTTGTATGGTTTATCTTGATTTCTGTTTTCAACATAATTTCTGTACTATCAGTTCAAGTATTACAGTAATCCACAATATTCCTAGAATTTCTTTACTAGCACAACATATTGCCCACAACACTCTCTCAAATCATAGGACTCCTTTCCCACAAGTCTATCATTGAAGTGGGAGTCACAATGCATTTCAAGTACTAGATATTAAGTTTCTGAACAGCCCAGTTGAGCTCTTACTATAACTAGCCCTTTCCATTTTCACTGAGCTATTGGAAGCTTTGGACATGGAAAGGTAAAACAAGGGTATTTGTGCTAAAAATGTCGTTAATCCTTTACCAAACAACAATGATTTTCACCTGCCCTAAAAGAGCAGGCTTTTGAAGACATTTTGGGAAAAGGATAACACAGTAGTAACTAGGGTTTTTCTTCTTTTCCCACAATGTTTTCTACCTTTCCAGAAACAAATTTCTGAGTCACATTTATTTTGTCATCTACAACTGATTTTAATCTGGACGTCTAAGGTAAAAGAGTTAAGCTTTTACTACAAAGAACATGTCATCTGATCTTAGATTTGAACGGTTCAAGATCTTCCATGATATTCTTGCCAAAACAGTTAACCCTTTACCACATGATCCCAATTTTAATGACCCTGTGAAAGAAGCCTTTTGAAAACATTGTGGGAAAAGGAGAAAATACTGGTAACCAGCATTTTCTCCTTTTCCCACAATGTTTTCTACCCTTTCCAAACCAAATTTCAATTTTTCAGTCACATTTATTTTGTTGTCTGCAAATGCTTTCAAGTTGGACAAAGCTAAAATTTTGTCGTCTGGTAAAGAGTTAAGACCTTACAATAATGGAGTTACTGATACAAAATTAACTTTCAATTTTCTGTAAAACGCATTTTTAGGCATAACCATAGAATAAATCTAGGTAGTAGGTCCAGAATTCGAAGTAGTGGACATGAGCCATGCTCTGTGAAAAGGGGGCTTAATGTATCTGCAGAAAGTATCAACTCAGGTCAGCCTGCGCAGTATGCGCAGGCTGACCTTGGTGGAAACTTATTGCTATTGGTCAATTTTCTGCATGTCAAAGGACCAGTGTGCCTCATGATTCAGACGGTTGTTATACAAAATGGATTTTAGTGATAATACTGTAATGACTTGCTTGGTTTCATGCAGAAAAAAAAAACAAGAGGGCCATGATGGCCCTGGGTCACTCACCTTAGTAGAGTGCCTTCAAGGTTTTTCTTTAATTTGACCATGTGACCTAGTTTTTGACCACAGGTGACCCAATTTCAAACTCATATTTCATGAAGACAAACATTCTGACCAATTTTCAAGTCAATTGAGCAAAAAATGTGGCCTCGAGTGCCCTAAAGATATTTCTTTAATTTGACCTAGTGATCTAGATTATGACCCCAGATGACTCAAATTTGAACTGGTCTTTGACCATATCAAAAGAAACATTTTAACCAATTTTCAAATCAAATGAATGATAAATGTGGCCTCTAGAGTGCCCACTAGCTATTTCTTTAATTTGACCAAGTGACCTAGTTTATGACCCCAGTTGACCCAAATTCACACTCATGTGAGATTTTACAAAGACAAACATTCTGAACAATTTTCAAGGCAATTAAGCAAAGAATGTGGCCTCTAGAGTGCCCACAAGGTATTTCTTTATTTTGACCTAGTGACCTAGTTTATTGTTCCAGGTGACCCAAATCCAAACTCATCTGGTATTTCATCAAGACAAACATTCTGGCCAAATTTCAGGTCATTTGAGCAATAAATGTGGCCTCCAGAGTGCAAACAAGGTATTTCTTTAATTTGACCCAGTGAACTAGTTTATGACCCAAGTTGACCCAAATTAATCTTATGTGAGACTTTATAAAGACAAACTTTCTAACTAATTTTCAAGGCAATTGAGCAAATGATGTGGCCTCGAGAGTGCCAACAAGGTATTTAATTTGACCTAGTGACCTAGTTTATGACCCAAGATGACCCAATTTTGAACTCAATGAACTTGTTGCGCTTAGATGGGCAAGCAAACTTAGAAGAGAATCACTACATACCAAATATCAAAGCTCTATGCCTTCCAGTTTTAAAGAAGAATTTTAAAGTTTTCCTTCTTTGTTCCTATGTTCGAACTTGTGACTCCTGGGGCTGGGCCAGTTTTGACCCAGGGGCATCATATGAACAAACTTGGTAGAGGTCCACTAGGAAATGCTACATACCAAATATCAAAGCTCTACACCTTCCCGTTTAAGAGAAAAAGAAATTTAAAGTTTTACTTCTTTGTTCCTATCTTCGAACTTGTGACCCCCGGGGCGGGGCCAGTTTTGACCCAGGGGCATCATATGAACAAACTTGGTAGAGGTCCACTCTGAGATGCAACATACCAAATATCAAAGCTCCACACCTTTCGGTTTCAGAAAAGAAGAATTTTAAAGTTTTCCTTCTTTGTTCCTATGTTCAAACTTGTGACCCCCAGGGCTGGGCCAGTTTTGACCCAAGCAGCATCCTTGGAACAAACTTGGTAGAAGTCCACTAGGAGATGCTACATACCAAATATCAAAGCTCTATGCCTTCCCATTTAAGAGAAAAAAAAATTTAAGTTTTCCTTCTTTGTTCCTATGTTTGAACTTGTGACCCCCGGGGCAGGGCCAATTTAGACCTCAAGGGTATCATATGAACAAACTTGGTAGAGGTCCACAAGGAGATGCTACATGCCAAATATCAAAGCTCTACGCCTTCAAGTTTCAGAGAAGAAGATTTTTAAAGTTTTCCTTCTTTGTTACTATGCTCAAACTTGTGACCCCCGGGGTGGGGCCAGTTTTGACCCCAGGGACATCATATGAATAAACTTGGTAGAGGTCCACTAGGCAATGCTACATACCAAATATCAAAGCTCTACGCCTTCAAGTTTCAGAGAAGATGATTTTTAAAGTTTCCCCTCTTTGTTCCTATGTTTGAACTTGTGACCCCCGGGGCAGGGCCAGTTTTGACCCCAAGGGCATCATATGAACAAACTTGGTAGAGGTCCAGAAGGAGATGCTTCATGCCAAATATCAAAGCTCTATGCCTTCTAGTTTTACAGAAGAAGATTTTTAAAGTTTTCCTTCTTTGTTCCCATGTTGGAAATTGTGACCCCCGGGGCGTGGCCAGTTTTGACCCCAGGGGCATCATATGAACAAACTTGGTAGAGGTCCACTAGGAGATGCTACATGCCAAATATCAAAGCTCTACGCCTTCAAGTTTTAGAGAAGAAGATTTTTAAAGTTTTCCTTCTTTGTGACTATGCTCAAACTTGTGACCCCTGGTGTACCTTTTAAAATTATTTTGTTTTGGACAAGTGAGCCACTCTGGCAGACAAGTAGATTTTTGTAATTTACTTGTCCGCGGACAAGTAGAAATTTCTAAGATTTCCACACCCCTGACTCTTTACAATCCCGAGTTTTAATGACCCTAAACAATAAGACTTTTGAAAATGTTGTGAAAACAAGAGCACTGCATGTGGGTGCCAACAATTCGCTGCAGTTGTTTTAATCCTTTCCCAAACAAGCCCTGGTTTTCACGTGTCTGCAGTACAAGTCTTTTGAAAACACTGTGGGAAAAGGAGAAATTGCTTGCAACGAGCAATTTCTGCTTTTCCCACAGTGCTTTCTACCCTTTTTGAGAACTTTCTGCCATTTTCATCAAATCGAAAATTGTCGTCTGCAAACTCTTTCAATCTGGACCAGTCCAAAATTTATTGTTTGGGAAAGGGTTAAGGAGTATTTTGCTTTTCAGTGAAAATTTTAAGTCCATCTAGGGGCACAACTGTGTCAAAAATATTTTGATGATTATCTGCCCTTGTTTTATGGGTTCCTCTTTCGATAGTTTGCAATTAGTCCACATTTGAAGTAAATAACTTTGGTAATGACAGAGTTATTATAAAATGTCAAAGTTTTTGCACAGCCACACAGGCGACAACCACACCAAGGGTATGACAATACCTCAACATTTTCTTAGAAAACAGCCGAGCTAGAAAGGGGAAAACACTGGTAACTAATGTTTCTACCATCCAAATGTAGATTTTAGTTTTTGAGAAACAATTATTTTGACTTCTGCAAATGCTTTAAATTTTCACCAGTTAAAATGTCCCTGAGGAAGACATAATTGAAAACATTCTGTGAAAAGGGAAAAATGATGGTAAACTGCATTTTCCCCTTTTCCCCCAGTTTTCTAGCCTGTCAAATATACAATTCCAATCATCAATTTGCTTTGAATTTAGAAAAGTCTAAACTTTCATTTGGCAGTAAAGAGTTAAAACACTGATTTTGAAAAGGAGCCCTTTCAAAAATTTTCACTTCAACATGCAGGAAAAAAATTTGGTGTAGTCATACCTTTAAAAACACATTACAGCATTACACAGCAGCATCCTGAAGAGCCTGATCCAGTCGGCTTCTTGCCTGGGTCTTTCCTGTTTATCATCCGCACCAAGTCATTAAAAATCTGAAATCAGAGGTCAAATCAATCATCCTATTAACCCTTAAAGTGCCTACATTAACTATAGTTACTCTTGTGACAAGACAGATCAAGATCAGACTGTACAAAACATTCAGTCTGATCTTGAGTCTGCAGTCTGCCATATAGGGACATTCTGGCAAAGATCACTCTGAAATTGGTAATTACAGATTTTTTTTTTCTCCCAGATTTGGGTTGTTTTTTACTGATGCTTTATGGCTTAGGGATTATTTTTATCCCAACATGTTTCAAAGTTTTAACTCTTTTACAACACGACAACATTTTAGACTAGTCCAATATCAAAGCACTTGCAGACACCAAATTCTGCTTTGGAATAAATGGGCTTTAGCTCTCTGATAGGGCAGAAAACATTGTGGGAAAAGGAGAAAATGCTGGTTACCAGCATTTTCTCCTTTTCCCAGAATGTTTTCAAAAGCCTTCTTTCCTAGGATTGTGAAAACCCAAGGTTGTTTGGTAAAGGGTTAAACTGGTGACAAAAATTTACTCTAGCCCATACTGAAAGCAATTTCAGATAAGATATAAAATGGTCGAAGTGATGGATACCAGCATTTTCTCCTTTTTCCGTATGAGCCATGCTCTGTGAAAAGGTGCCTTCATGTATCTGCAAAAAGCATCAACCCAGGTCAGCCTCTGCAGTCCACTCAGGCTGACCTGTGTCAAAACTTTTTTGCTTTTGGTCAATTTTCTGCATATCAAAGGACCAGTATACCTCATGATTCAGTTGGTTGTTAGATAAAATGGATTTTATGAATCCATACTAGAGTGATCACTTGCTTGGTGTCATGCAACAGAGATGCATCAAGGTTCCTTTTCCCAGAGCATGGCTCATATAGTTTTCAAAGCCTTATTTTCATGTCTGTCTATCTGTCTCTGTTTTTACAGCATTTCAATCCCATCTCTGATACAGCACTTCAATCCCATCTCTGATATAGCACATTAACCCTTGTCAGACAGTGTAGACTCAAGATCAGAATATATTCTGTGCAGTCTGACCTAGATCTACAGTGTCCACAAAAGGTCCTTGAGTCCTGCTTAAGGGTTAAATCTTAACCACTTGACAATTTTCGACTCATGAAAATTGAAGGCATTTGCATACAACAAATCTAGTGCAGGACCAAATGATGGGTATTTTCTTTGTAAGGTAGAAAACATTGCATGAAAAGAAGAAAATTCTGGTTACCAACGTTTTCTCTTGTCCCTATGTGTTTTCAAAAGCTTTCTTTCTTAGGGCTGTAGAAATACAAGGTTATTTTGTTATCCCTTTACCACACAATCCTGAGTTAAAAGACCTCATAAAGAAAGCATTTGCAAAAATGTGTGAAACAGAGAAAAGGCTAGTATTTTTTTCACTTTCAAGAATATTGTTTTCATCCTTCTAAACATAGTTTCCTCTATTTCAGCCACATTTGAAATGAATTTTGCAAGGGCTTGGATCTGAACAAGTCCAAAATTCTGTCATTTGGATAAGAGTTAAAGGGTTTACCTCACTAAACAAAGTCATACCTCATTCACATTTATCTTTGCTTTAGCTGATGTCTCGAGGAAGGAGCTATTCCATTCGCTGGCGAGACTTTGACCCTGATCTTTGCCTACAACCCTTTCATCTTCAAGGTCACACTTGTTCCCTACTAAAATCATTGGTACCTATGAAATAAAAACAGAAAAAGAATATTTACACATCTTTTCCACGAGTACCGAGCAATGTATAATATTGTGATTTAGTTTAGAAGAACATTTTTATCGTTATAACCGGTAGTCCCCCACCCACACTGAAAAAGGTACTACTCAAATGGTTGTATTATTTCTCAAAAATAGCATATCATCTTGTAGGAAAATTTTGTGTAAGAAAGACAATTATGTATCTGTTGGTCTAAAATTTCTAGAAATTTTCACCAAGTAGTGTCAATGGGTAATCAATCACCATCATTATTTAACCCATTCCCAAAAGACAAATTTAAGACTCTTTCAAATTCAGAACATCTGCAGACGACAAGTTCAAAATCAGTTCAAATGAACTTAAGTTCTCTGATAGGGTAAGAAACATTGTGGGAAAAGGAGAAAATGCTGGTCACCAGCATTTTCTCCTTTTCCAACAATGTTTTCAAAAGTCTTCTTTCCCAGGGTCGTGAAAACCCGGGACTGTTTAGTAAAGAGTTAACTGTCTTTTATAAGTTTCACTTTTTCAATGGTCTATTTCACTGTGTACATAACTAGATCTATAAAAACTACATTTACAATTTATTTTTTCAAATGAGATATGTTAGACCTTCCTAGTAGCCTATGTCTGTATTTATTAGGGCCTAAATTAGAAAGCTGAGCCGTAAGCTTTGCATAGCCTAAACACATATATGTTCTTTATGGCAGAGTATTTCAGTTGAAATATATTATACTAATACACCATTATCCAAGCATGTGCAAGCAACCACAAAGACATTGCAATGGTAGTTCATCTACAATTAACTCTTTACCAGATGATAAAATTTTAGCCTTGTCCAAATTGAAAGCATCTGCAGACGACTATTTCAATGTCACTAAAATGGTGCAATTTTTCTTTGATATGGTAGAAAACATTGTAGAAAAAGGAGAAAATGCTGGTTACCAGCATTTTCTCCTTTTCCTACAATGTTTTCAAAAGGCTTCTTTCCCAGGATTGTTAAAAGGCGGCATGGTGCAGTAAAGGGTTAATTGGCATAATTTCCAGCTTTGTACACACAAGCAAATATGTGTTCACTAAAACATCTACATAACCAAATGCATAATCTAATGATCCTGATCTATAATTATTATTTAGAACTTGTCTCATTAATAGAGTTCAAAACCAACATAACCCTTATCCTGCTAAATTAGTGAAATGAAAATTTTAAGCACACAATTAAAACATAAATTCTGCTATTTTAACGGTATTTTTTTAGCAAAGATATCTCCTTATCGGATAGTGTAGATCAAAGATCAGACTGCACATTCTGTGTAGTCTGATCTCAATCTACACTGTCCGTAAAAGGTCAGTGAGTCATGCTTAGCAGCCTACAGGTTAACAACTAAATGATACGCTACAAGATCTTTGGTAAAACAGGCCATTCCGTCTATATACTCTTCATTCAGGAAAAAAGATGCATTCATGTATATTGCAATTCCCTGCAAGTTTTTGCAGGGTTATCACATGAAATATTTATAAATATGAATCCAAGATCAGATGTACTTTAGAGTCAGTCTGGTCTTGAAAATTTCACTTAATACCAAAAAGGTTCATTAGTAGTGCCTCACATGAAAAGTGCAGTGTTTTATAATCCCTGTTTACCAATTTTTTTATGCAATACTGAAAAAACTATGCACATGACTGTACACTTCAAATGTTCTTTTAACCTTCTATAGGATAGTGATGAGTGTTTATGACCCTGGGAAGAAGTCTTTGAGGGAAAGCGTAAAATCCAGGTAACCAGCATTTTCTACTTTTTCAACAATGTCTTCTACCTGTTCAAAGACAAACATCACATGCAGGTCGGTCTATATTTAGACAAATTGGAAGTCCTGTGGTCAATTTGTGCAGTAGGAATTTAAAACTTCGTATTTTTTCATTATTTTCATTACTGATTAACTTAATGTTTCAGTCATTTTTGTATGCGTCCCAAGAAACCAATGAGCATTGGTGTTTTGCGCTTATAAATACATTTACAACTTATTTTATCCGTTAACGTGGGGTGAACAATGATTTGATTTCCGCTCTTAAAAGTACCTGCTCTGTCCGTTCTCAAATTTGATTGGTTCCTAATTTTCGATTGATAAACCCCAGTTAGAAAATAGGATATCTTGATTTCTATTTTTAAACAATGAACCCGATTGACGGTGAAACACACGCGTGTCAACTACTTCTCAACTTCGGATATACATGACATGTACCTTTGCCCTTTGGTACAAGTTTATCACACCCTTTTTACCCTTATTTCAGATTTTTGTCCTCAAACGGGTTGTTTAATTGTCTGTCAGGTTAATCTTTTTTTTTTGTCATGAATCGGGAGATGCCCGATGATATCAGGAGGTTTGGGAAGCAATGCTTACATGCAGAAATGAAACTGCACAAAGCAAATGCTTGTAGACAAAGGGTATCAAACAGATTAAAAGATTTTTTTGAGTAAATATTTACTGTCCCAATTCTTTGGAGCAAAAAAGAATACTATCTTATTTTGCAATTTTTAGTATGGACCAAATTGTAGGATCATGAAAAATAATTATTTTTCACGTTTTTTGATGGTGTCCCAATTCTTTGCTTATCCCAAAATTTAAGCAAAATACGGTAGGTAGCTAAGTAGCAAGTTTGTAGTTCAGTTGAATGAAAGTCATTTCATGTACCACATAATATCAAGTTTGGCGTGTCATCCTAGTCTATCTGCACAGTTCACATCATTGCATTGGTGAGTCATTCTTCCTACTGTTAAGTCTTTGCCGAGCAATCCCGTGTTTGAATGACCCTGAGGAGGAAGGCTATTGAAAACATTGTGATAAAAGGAGAAAATGCTAATAATGTGCATTTTCTCTTCTTTCTCACCATGTTTTCTACCGATCAACCCTTTACCACACAATCCTGACTTTTAATGACCATGGGAAAGAAAGCTTTTGAAACACTGTGGAAAAAGGAGAAAATACTGGTAACCAGCATTTTCTCCTTTGCGCGCAATGTTTTCTACCCTTCCTTATACAAATTTCAATTTCTGAGTCACATTCATTTTGTTGTCAGCAAATGCTTTCATTTTGGACAAGTCTAAAATTTTGTAGTTCAGTGAAGAGTTAACCCTTTCCCAAACGACAAATTTTGGACTGGTCCAAATTGAAAGAGTTTGCAGACGACAATTTTAAATTTGATGAAAATGGCAGGAAGGTCTCAAATAGGGTAGAAAACACTGTGGGACAAGGAGAAATTGCTCGTTACGAGCAATTTCTCCTTTTCTCACAGTGTTTTCAAAAGACTTGTACTGTAGACACGTGAAAACCAGGGCTTGTTTGGGAAAGGATTAAAGAACAAAACTATCAATTTGATCCACATTCACTTTGTCATCTGCATTTGCTTTCGATTTCAACGGGTCTAAAATTTTGTTGTTTGGTAAAATGTTAATTCTTTCTTATCAAAAATATTTTTTAACAAGAACAATCTGACAGTATTTGCAGACAAGAAATCATAATGTAGATCAAATAACTGGCTATGTCTTGGAATGGATTAGAAAACACGGTGGGAAAAGGAGAAAATACTGTACTTTCCCCAAACTCTTTCCAAAGACTACTTCCTCAGTCACGAAAACACAAGGAGGTTGGTAAATAATTAAATCAACCTTCTTACAAACCAAAATTCCAAAAAGAATCATTATTTTTTCAATTTCCATGCTATACCAATTTTACACCACAATATTTCAAGAAAAACTAGGCAACATGTATCAAGAATTTAGTGTTATTCTACAAGGTCTAAGAATCACCACAGTCAGTCTTGTTATCTTACAGCTTAACATCCAAGTAAAAGGAAATGGGTTCAAAATGTCATGAGAAGGGTCTAGTGTTTCATTTAAATCTATTTATGTTATATTGATTGTAAAACAATTTCTCACAACTTACAATAATAACTCTCAGTGAATGCTTCCTAGAAACCTTCACCCTTTACCGCACAATGCCAACTTTTAACAACCCTGGGAAAGAAGCCTTTTGATAATATTGCGGGGAAAGGAGAAAATGCTGGTAACCTTTCTACCCTATTAACGAAAAATTGCACCATCTGAGCAACACTGAAATTGTCGTCTGCAGATGCTTTCAATTTGGTCAAGGCTAAAATTTTGTCGTCTGGTAAAAGGTTAAGCAGTACTCATGCAATGATGTGGGTTGTTCCAAAGGTTAACCATTCTCATTATGGGATTCTAACCTGGAATTTTTCATGGAAAGGTTGATGCTAAACCCCTACACCACAGTCCAGCGTTGCCCACTTGTATTTGAACATCATATGAACAATGCTCTGGCAAAAAGGGGGTTTTGTGCATCTCCATAATGCATTAACCCTTTCCCAAATGACAAATTTTAGCCCCCTTCCAAATTGAAAGCATCTGCCGACGACAACTTCGAAAAATGTATGCATGACCTTAAGGTTTTTTGACAGGGTAGAAAACATTGTGGGAAAACGAGAAAATGCTGGTTACCAGCATTTTCTCCTTTTCCCACAATGTTTTCAAAAGGCCTCTTCCTCTGGGACATGAAAACACAGGATTATGTGGTAAAAGGGTTAATTCAAGCAAGTTGTCATTGGGGATCTATAAAATCCATGTAGACTGACAATTGACTGAAACTGGGTCTGTATTCACCGACCATTCTTGAGAATGTTCTTAGCGTTATTCTCCAGAATTTTCCAAATTTGAAAGTAACACTACTTCTGATTGGCTAAATCAAATGGTTTAGCCAATCAGAAGTTGTTTTATTTTCAGATCTGGAAAACCTTGGAGAATAAGAATGCTCTTAAGAATGGTTTGTGAATACAGACCCTGGAGGTAGAATGGTTCATGGACTTGCATAAAATTTACGAAAACCAAAAAGTATAAGTCTGTGTGGGCTTCGCAGGCTGACACGGGTTGTTACATTTTCCAGATGCATTAGGCCTCCTTTTCACTAAGCATGACTCATATCTGATATACCTCCCACAAGGCTATAAATCTTTATTCTTCGCACACCGTACAAGGAAGTAAAACAAATATTTTCTCAGCAAAATTTTCTTTTTTTTATTAAGTATGTCAAAAGAAGTGACACAATAGAGAAGTGAAGTTGTTCGTAGAAAGGAAAATCCCATTTTTAAGACGGACAACATCAGTTTCAACTCTTTACCACACAATCCCGAGTTTTAACGACCCTTAGGAAGAAGCCTTTTGAAAACATTGTGGGAAAAGGAGAAAATGCTGGTAACCAGCATTTTCTGCTTTACCCACATGTTTTCTAGCCTTCCTACAACGAATTTCAATTTTCAAGTTACATTTATTTTGTTGCTTGCAAATGCTTTCAATTTGGACAGGTCGAAAAATTTTTCGTTTGGTAAAGAGTTAAGATAGTTAATATCATTTTCAAGTAACATTGAAAATATTATGTGAAAATAAGAAATTGTTTGTACAAAAAAAATACATGTCTCACTGCCTGTGCTGCATAAAACTTTCAATAACATTCATAAATATTTTTTTCACTCATTTGTTCAACTTTTTCTACTTTGCACTTAACCAAATAATCCCAAGTTTTAATGACCTTATGGAAGACTTTTGAAAAAATTGTTGTAAAAGGAGAAAATGCTGGTAACCAAAAATATTTTCTAACCTTCCAAGGAGGTTTCAATTTTTGAGTCACATTAATTTTGTTTGTTGTCTGCAAACACTATCAATTTGGACAAGTCTAAAATTTTCTTGTCTGGTAAAGGGTTAAGTGTACCACCTACAAATCATCTGAATGGAACTGGGACTACCTATTATCTAAAATACAACTTTCAGTCTCTTCGAAATATAGAGTCTATCTACAAAAGAATTTCGAAAAATTTGTATCCAGGCATAATGGAAATGACAGACAAAAAGAGGAATTTTGACAAATTAGAATTGAACATTCTAAGCAAATTCCTTTTTGCACTAAATGTTTTCATTAGCCATTTGAAGAAGATGTTACAAAATGCACCTAAAACAAAACAAAGCAAAAATCACAGCAGAGTTACAACAGTTAGAAAATTAGTTGCTATGCAGTGCAAATACAACATCTATATTACAGGTTGGAAAAAGTGAGTATATATTATAACATAGAGCTATATTCACACATCCATAGGTTACTCATGGTTACCAAGAATATTATTATCTAGAAGACCCATCATGATTTCTTTCCCAATGAAAACCCCTCTAATTGTACACAGTCTCATTTATTTCTATATTTCTAATGAGGCAATTCAATAATGTGATCTCAAGTCTCCTAAATACAGGGTATTTGTTCACTTTGAATTAATGCTGACAAAAATTCAAATTATGTAGCGAATACTGTACTTAGGGTTAACCCTTTACCACACAATGTCGACTTTTAACGCCCCTGGTAAAGAACCCTTTTGAAAACATTGTCGGAAAAGGAGAAAATGCTGGTAACCAGCATTTTCTCCTTTTCCCAAAATGTTTTCTACCCTATCAAAGAAAAACTGCACTATTTCAGCCACACTGAAACTGTCGTCTGCAAATGCTTTCAGGTTGGACAAGGCTAAAATTTTGTTATCTGGTAATAGGGTTAACTAAAAAGGAGAACAATCAAGCCTTAGACTAGTTTGTTGCTGTACCTTATACACAAGGTGAAAAAAAAAATCAGTGTCATGCTCTGTGAAAAGGGGCTTTAATGCATCCGCAAGAAGTATTGACCCAGGTCAGCCTATGCAGTCTTCGAATGGATGGCAAAGTGGATTTTACGGATCCATAATTATATAACGTTTTGTTTGGAATAATGTACCATTAGTTGCAATAAACCCCCTTTTGCCAGAGTGCAACTCTTTCAATTAATAAGACCTACAGCAATCAGTAAAACTTGTTTTGCTTTTGTCATTGTAACAGACTAAGTGCAACAACTGCTTATTTCATTTTTTTTGTTTTCCTGAGAAAACTAGAACCAGTCAATCAAAAACATGATTTCCGACCACAGTCCACAATGACACATAAAAGAATTATTTTGAAATGTTACAAAAATTATGTGAAATTAAGAAAAAAAAAATGGCAAGCACTAAATCTATTACTACTTATTTACACACTTCAAACACAATGATTGAAAAAATATTACAATATAAAATTATAAAAATAAAAAAAAAAAGGATAATCACCTTTTCATAAATTGGCTGTTGGAGAATTTTTCTTCTCTGTCTTCTTCTCAAGCACAAAAATTTCCACGATCAGTAAGTTTTGTTTGATTGAGAACCGAAACATCACCGATTTAGCTGACCATTGCAATTTTATCACTTTTTATCACAAAAATAAATGGTATAGCGTTTGAACCTTTGTAATCAAGGCATTAGAAATTAAAATATGTTGTAGACAGCCTTCAAAGACCCGCAAAAGGAGAAAATTTCTGAACTTCAATTTCAGCCTTTTTTTTTTTGAAAAAGTCTACTCTGAAAGCTACGATACACCTAAGGTTGTTTTTGCAGACAGTGTATAATCAATATCAGACAGCACATAACTGGCAGCCTGATAATGAATCAACAGTGATTGGTATTTCATGATAAATATAATTTTCATGGTCTATTCAACCCTTTATCAAATAATCCCATTTTTTATGATATTCTTCACAATATTAAACAGTGTTTTGTCAGGGGAAAAAATAGACTAGGTGGTTTGTTTCCTATCATGAACCTTGAAATGATTAACCCTTTACCACACATCACAATTTCAAATTTCCAAATTCAAAGCATTTGCAGATGACAAAACTGAAATTTTTTGGGGGAAGGGTAGAAAACATTGTGGGAAAAGGAGAAAATGCTGTTTACCAGCATTTTCTCCTTTTTCCCACATTTTTTTTTTTTTTTTTTTGTAAAGGGCCTCTTTCTCAGGGTTTTTAAAACCTGGGATTGTGTTGTAAAGTTTTCATTTGAATAGACTAAATCAAACCATATTGTTTTACCCTTTACCACACAATCCTGAGTTTTAATGACCCTGAACAATATGGTTTTTAAAAACGCTGAAGGAAAAGGAGAAAATGTTGGTGTCCAGCACTTTCTGCTTTTCCCACAATGTTTTCTAACCTTTCATGAAAAAATCAATTCATTTGAGCAACATTTGTCGTCTGCAAATGCTTTGAATTTTGACAAGTCTATAATGTGTAGTTTGGTAAGGAGTTAACAACTTTAGCTTTAGCTGATTTTACACAAACCAAAGGTAGCATGAGTGACAGGAAACAATAAATATAAGCAGGAAAGAAAAGCAGACAAATACCCCCCACCTGCACCTTATCAATGAAGCAGCACAATCAGAGAACAGAAATGATTTTCAAAACAAAGATCACATGTGACCTTGACCTTTAACCCATGTGACACAAAAACAAGAGGACACCTCCTTGGATCATGGGCAACACTTGTATAAATTTTCATGATCCTAGGTCAAACAACTATCGAGTTAGAGCACAGAAACGATTTTCAATCAAAGTTCACCTCTGACCTTGGCCTCTGACCCCAGTGGCCCCAAAACAATAGGGCACCTCCTTGGGTCATGAGCAACACTTGTACAATGTTTCAGGGTCCTAGGTCAAAAAGCTTATAAGTTAGAGCATGGAAACAAAAAAGTGTACAGACAATGGACAATGTACAAACTGGTGGACAGAAGGATGCACAAGTGGACAGACCTGGTGAAACCAATATACCCCCCCTCTACTTTGTAGGTAGGGGATATAAAAAATTGAGTCAAAAGGAGCAATTTCTGGACACAAGTTTTCTCATGATGCCCTTGAACTCCATCAACTTAAAGGGCATCAAAAGTTGTATTTGCTGGGACAAACGTTGGCCCAAAAGCTGAATACAATGGACAGAAAGGAATCGACACATGCATTTATACATCAGTTCAAGGTTGATGTTTTCCACACACGTTCAAACAAGGCATGTATGTCATAAATCATGATTCATGCAGAAAACAAACCGCTCATTCTCAGTCTTTCAGAAAATTGACAAACAGGGAAAAACCATTAGATAAGATTCTAGTATACACATTTGAGATTCATCGAACTGTTCAGTAAACTCTTTACCAGATGACAGAATTGTTGAGTTGCCTAGACTGAAACACTTGTAAACAACATACTGAATGTAACTCAACCTATTGGGTTTGTCTCAAAAAATGGGTAGAAAACATTGTGGGAAAAGGTGAAAATGCTGGTTTCTAGCATTTTCTCCTATTCCAACAATGTTTTCAAAAGCCCACTTTCTCAGGGTCTGTACAACTCAGGATTGTGTGGAAAAGGTTTAAGCTATTCATTCAAGTCCTCATCAGAGAATAAAAAGGGACCATTTCAATATATTACCACATGAAACAAGTTTGTAGCAGAACGACTTCAGAAACAAACTTGTAAAATAAGGATTATCAACCAAATTAGAGTTTAAAATAAGATTACAAGTAAAAAAGTGTGACAACAGGACAAATTACTATCCTCAAGAAATTTCTCCATTCGCCACAGTATTTTCAAAGGCAGAAAAAAAATGTTGTCTGCAGGAGGCAAAGAGATAAGCCTTTACAAAACAGCAAACTTTTAGACTTCTTCCAACTGTTAGCATTTACAGACGACAGATTCAGTTTTATTCAAATAACATGATTTGTCTTTACAAGCCTAGAAAACATTTTGGGAAGAGGAGAAAATGCTGGTTACAAGCAATTACAACTTTTACCATGATGTTTTCAAAAGCTTTCTTCGCTTATGGTTGTTAGAACTTGGGTTTGTGTGGTAAAAGGGTAAAGCTCAGGCATATGAACCATGCATATGATTTCACTGAGCCATGAAACATAAGCAGAACCAAGCCAGAAAATATCCACCTTTCAAGTGCATGCTTCATGATTCTGAGAGGAGTGAAAATATTTATAGGAGAGTAAAACCCCAGCTTTGTTCCTCAAGAAGATAATAGCCATTTCCATAACATAGATCTTAACCAATAATGACCAAATTTCTCAGACTCTAAACTTTAAGTATGTAGACTAAAACGTACAATGTTTGTTAAGGATACGGATACTTGATAATTAAGGTAAAGTTCCATATGACAGTATGAACATTTCACCTTTATATAGATATCAACACTTTATTTCCCATTGCACAACTGAAGATGCATTTGCTGTCAGTTTACACAAAGATCACATCATCTTCTGTACTGTCTCCATACTGACCTCAGAAAACATTCTGATCTAAGGATGCACATTCTGAGTTTTCAATCATCTTTTCTGGACTTATTTGTGTAAAATCTAGATTTTTATACATAGTCTTCTCTCTCTTTTCCTATTCCGACTGAACGCTATAAAATTTTCACTGCCATTACATTGATTCAGTAACAAATCCATTTATGACCAACAGATATTAGCACAGCGGAAGCCAGTAAGACGTGACCATGCTACGATGTTGTTAATCAAGCCAGCTTTTATAATTCAAAAGGCAATGCCTTTATGTTGAAAGCTCAAGATTAAATTTGTAAAACAGATATTTTAAATTACATGATATAACATGGATGATATATGATTCAGTTAGATTGTGTTAATAACAACAAATATAACAAGACCCATTTAATCCCTTTATGAATCATGTTGGGGCACCTGATGTTTTACAAAGATCCTGTACACAAGGTATCCATATATTTCGCATGTTATTGATCATTGCTTCTCTTCCTTGGATTTCTACTTGAATAGCAGGCTAAATGATGCCCTTGTGAAACAAACTTGCAGCAAACTACATCCGAAAAATTCTAGTAAACTACAGGTAATCGACGTGAATTCAGACTTAGTGCAAAATTAAATGTAGAAGTAAAAGACTAAAATGGCTGATGCAGAGCCCTTTCTTCTTTTGCCATGTTTCTAAGTGGTCTGAAGCAAGATAAACAGTCATCTATTTCTGGTATTGTGCTAACTCTTTACATGACAATATAAATTTTGAACTTGTCCAAATTCAAGGTACTTACAGGCAAATTAAATGCAAGCACAAGATTGTTATTTCTCTCGGAAAGGTTAGAAAATAATTATGGGACAAGGAGAAAATGCTAGTAGCCAGCATTTTCCCCTTTTCCTAAAAGGTATTCAAAAGTCTTCTTCCTTGGGGTTGTTAAAACTTGTGATTGTATGGTGAAGATTTAACCTCTTGCGTGCTTAATAAATGGACTCTCAGTCAGTACCAAAGACACAGGTATTGCACTTTCAAAGCTTCTATCAGAATATCTAGCAGAGAAATGGACAGTGTTGATCCAAGATCCGACTGCACATTTTCTGCAGTCTGATCTTGATCTGTACTGTCTGTATTTATATGTAATTAAATCTGGATGAAGAGTTAAAAGGGTTTACTCAGATGTGGGAAAGCTGGTATTTAATCAGGATGGAATGAACCCATGTCTTCATGGTGAAACATTCAAAGATAAAGACATTGATGGAAAGAGATTGAGTTAATTTTTAACCCTTTACTACACAATGCCCACTTTTAACAACCCTGAGGATGCAAACATTGTGGGAAAAGGAGGAAACGCTGGTAACCAGCATTTTCTCCTTTTCCCACAATGTTTTTAACCCCATCAAAGAAAAATCACATTATTTGAGCCACACTGAAATTGTCGCCTGCAAAAGCTTTCAATTTGGACGGGTCGAAAATTTTATCATCTGGTAATGGGTTAAATACATTTTTCTCAATGTGTTGTGACATGAAAGGGCAATGAGTAATGTCTCTAACAGTTAAAGACAAGAAAATTAAGGACAGAACAGACATACATCATGTAGGAGGTAATAACAGAATTAGAGGATGTCAAAAGTCGAGATAGTATATTTATGTAATTCCATAATAAAAGTAGGGTGGTTGTTTCAGTGAATGTACATATTTTTACTGCATCTTACCTCCTCTGTGTCTTTAACTCGAAGAATCTGCTCCCTTAAGTCCTGTAAATCATTAAATGTTGACTGGGCTGTGATTGAATACACAAGTAAGAAACCCTGACCATTCTTCATATATAGATCTCTCATTGCTGTGAATTGTTCCTGAAATGTTCAACATGAATATCATTGTAGAGAAGCCTTGTCAAAAAGCACAGTGATTCTTGCACTGGGATAAAAACTGAGGTCACTTAGACACACCCTGAAACAATATTTAGACCTGTTTGAACTGAAAGCATTTGCAGGTTACAAATTGCAAGTGCCTCAAATGAAGGGAGTTCTCTTTGAAAGGGAAGAAAATGTGGTAGGGAAAAGGAGAAAATGCTGGTTATTAGCATTTTCTCTTTCTCTCACAAATGTGTTCGAAAGATTTTTTCTTCACAGTCATCAAAAAACAGGACTGTTTGGCATAGGGTTAATCTGATTGCATCATTTAGTGAGGCAAGAAGCAGCAGACCTTTGTTGAAACTGACTAAAGCTGAACAGGACTGCTAGAATACAGGTTGTAATTTCTCTCCTACAACAGGTTGTATTTTTCCTTTCCAAGGAAAGCAGCAGAGAACTTAAACCCTTATCCTACTAAATAACTTAAATGAAAAATTTTCAAGCCGGTGGTAAAAACCAAAATGTTGGTATTTCAAACTTATGGGAGTTGGGGAAATATCTCCTTATCAGACAGTGTAGATTCTGTGCAGTCTGATCTTGATCTACACTGTCTGCAAAAGGTCCTTGAGTCACACGTACAGCTCAAGGGTCAAGATGTTTTATTTCTCCTTTTTCATCACTACAATTGAAACTGAAATAAAAAGCTGGAAAATTTCATTCAAATCTACTCTAGTTATCATCACAATACCTTTTATTCATTCTGGCTTGCACATTTACTCTTGTTTTAACCCTTTACTGCACAATGACGCCTTTTGACGCCCCTGGAAAAGAAGCCTTTTGAAAACATTGTGGGAAAAGGAGAAAATGCTGGTAACCAGCATTTTCTCCATTTCCCACAATGTTTTCTACTCTACCTAAGAAAATATATACCATTTCAGCCACATAGAAATTGTCGTCTGCAAATGCTTTCAATTTGGACAGGGCTAAAATTTTGTCATCTGGTAAAGGGTTAAACCATAATGTCAAATTAAATGCAGTTCAAACAATGAGAAGTGTCGCTAAGAGGGAAAAAACACTATGGGAAAATTGAAAATGCTGGCCATCAGCATTTTCTCCTTGTTCAATGTTTTCAACAAGAGGGCCATGATGGCCCTGTATCGCTCCAGTGGCTTATAAATATAAACCATGAAAAGAAGTCTTCACTATATAAGCCCTTATAAAACTTTGACACCAGGGCTACAGTCAGACTAAATGGGGAATATGTGTATTAGAAGAATAACATGCCAAATGTGGGAGTTCTTGGCCTTATGGCTAGTAACAAGACGGTTTCTGAACTTTTCACTCCATAAACCCATGTAAAACTTGTGACCCCTGGTGCAGGGCCAAACTTGATCCTAGGGCTGTAACTTGGGCCCTCTTTGTAGTTGTCCACTAGATAATGCTATAATTATGCAAAATTTGGTAGCCTAAGCCTTATTGCTATGTACACCAAGATTTAAAAATTTTCCCTATGTAAGCCTATGTATATCTTGTGAAACACCCCCCCCCCCAGCATGAGGCCAAACTGACCCCAGGACTATAATTTGGGCACTTTTGGTAGACCCCAACTAGATCAAGCTAAATGCAAAATTTGGTAGCTCTAGGCCTTATGGCTAGGTACAGGAAGATTTTTAAAGTTTTCTCTATATAAGCCTATGTAAAACTTGTGACCCCTGGGGCAGAGCCAATTTTGACCCCAGGGCTATAATTTCAAGAAACATGATAGAGGTCTACTCCATAAAGCTACATGCCAAATTTGGTAGCCCTATGCCTTACGGTTTCAGACAAGAAGATTTTTAAAGTTTTCTCTATGTAAGCCTATGTAAAACTTGTGACCCCTGGGGCAGAGCCAATTTTGACCCCAGGGCCATAATTTCAAGAAACATGATAGAGGTCTAGTACATAAAGCTACATGCCAAATTTGGTAGCCCTATGCCTTATGGTTTCAGACAAGAATATTTTTAAAGTTTTCTCTATATAAGCCTATGTAAAACTTGTGACCCCTGGGGCAGAGCCAATTTTGACCCCAGGGCTATAATTTCAAGAAACATGATAGAGGTCTACTACATAAAGCTACATGCCAAATTTGGTAGCCCTATGCCTTATAGTTTCAGACAAGAAGATTCTTAAAGATTTCCAATATTTTTCAGTTTTGTTGCCATGGCAACCAGAGTTTTTGAAGGAATCAAATTCTTTCAAGAAATTCTGAAGAGGACCATGACAGGATCATTTCTGTGAAGTTTCATGAAAATTGGATGGGTAGTTTCAGAGAAGAAGATGTTTGAAATAAAAGTTAACGCACGGACGGACGCACGCACGCACACATGCACGGACGGACGGACGCACGACGGACACCGGGCCATGACATAAGCCCGCTGGCCTTTGGCCAGTGGAGCTAAAAACCGATTTCCATGGGATTGTTAAAACACTGGAATTTTTGGTAAATGGCCAAACTAGACATCTATACATCAACTTACTGTTCCAGCTGTATCTAAAATTTCCAACATACACTGTTGCCCATCCACTTCCACTTGCTGTAATGAAAATAAACAAAAAGAAATTATTACTCTAAAATTTTGTCCACAGAAAAAATGTGCAATTCATAGCATAAGAACTCAATTGATCCTTAAACTTTTACTGTCCATGAGATTTTAGATCTACTATTATATATAAATAACAAAGAAAAACAGAAATTTGAAGACAAAGACATCTTTATCTGCATGACAAACACTGCTATAAAAGGAGCTATTGCTTGTTACAAACATTACCTCCTTTTACAACAATGTTTTCAAACGCTGTGAACTAAAGGCTGAAATATGTCATATTAGTGCACAAATGGCTCAAAAAACAAAAAAAGATCTATCAAACTTCCACACTGAGGCATCAAAGATAAATTACATACATTACTTCCCTCTACCAAAGCTCCAGATAGAGGAAATGATTTTGATTTCAATTGAAAAATTGAAAATATTGATTATTCTCCACTAAACCCTATGTTATGGGTACTCATTAGAATCATCTCATCAAGACGATTCTAATGAGTACCCACAACATAGGGTTTCGAAGAGAAATAATGGCTATAGAATACCATCACTCCCTCTTATCTGCAGCTCTTCTCTACAAGTCTTTTACATTGTGAAATACATTTGCTATCAAGTCCTCAATTTTAAAGATGTTACTGAATTAACCCTTTCCCACACGACAAAGTTTGGACTGGTCCAAATTGAAAGAGTTTGGAGACGACAATTTTAAATTTGATGAAAATGGCAGAAAGTTATCAAAAAGGGTAGAAAACACTGTGGGGAAAGGAGAAATTGCTCGTTACAAGCAATTTCTCCTTTTCCCAGTGTTTTCAAAAGACTTGTACTGCAGACATGTGAAAACCAGGGCTTGTTTTGGAAAGGGTTAAGTAACTTTGGATCTTTTAATTCTACTAATAAAACTTTTTTCTTTTCATTTCCTAATCTCAGGTTGAGTTTTAGATTTGGCCATTTTAAAAGCATTGGCAGAAAGTAACTCAAATGCAGCTAAAACAATGGAATTTTGTCTTTTATAGGATAGAAAACAGTGTGTAAAAAGGAGAAAATGCTGGTGTCCAGCATTTTCTCCTTTATTCACAATGTTTTATGCATCCCCTTTCCTTGTGGTTGTTAACATATGGAATTGTGAGATAGAAGGGTTAAAAATCACTCCTCAAACTTACTTTTCTGTAACTGTCCTCAATTGTTGGATCATATTTTTCAACAAATATCCCTTGCACAAACTGCACAGTCTGTAAACAAACAAAAAAAAAACCCACTGACTCAATAATTTTCGTATGCACAATCTAAACAAGAGGGCCATGATGGCCCGGGTCGCTCACCTTAGTAGAGTGCCTTGAAGGTTTTTCTGTAATTTGACCATGTGACCTAGTTTTTGACCGCAGGTGACCCAATTTCAAACTCATATTTCATGAAGACAAACATTCTGACCAATTTTCAAGTCAATTGAGCAAAAAATGTGGCTTCGAGTGCCCTATAGATATTTCTTTAATTTGACCTAGTGATCTAGATTATGACCCCAGGTGACCCAAATTTGAACTGGTCTTTTACTATATCAAAAGAAACATTTTAACCAATTTTCAAATCAAATGAATAATAAATGTGGCCTCTAGAGTGCCCACTAGCTTTTTCTTTAATTTGACCAAGTGAACTAGTTTATGACCCCAGTTGACCCAAATTCAGACTCATGTGAGATTTTACAAAGACAAACATTCTGACCAATTTTCAAGGCAATTAAGTAAATAATGTGGCCACTAGAGTGCCCACAAGGTATTTCTTTATTTTGACCTAGAGACCTAGTTTATGGTTCCAGGTGACCCAAATCCAAACTCATCTGGTATTTCATCAAGACAAACATTCTGGCCAAATTTCAGGTCATTTGAGTAATAAATGTGGCCTCCAGAGTGCAAACAAGGTATTTCTTTAATTTGACCCACTGAACTAGTTTATGACCCAAGTTGACCCAAATTAATCTTATGTGAGACTTTATAAAGACAAACTTTCTAACTAATTTTCAAGGCAATTGAGCAAATAATGTGGCCTCAAGAGTGCCAACAAGGTATTTCTTTAATTTGACCTAGTGACCTAGTTTATGACCCAAGATGACCCAATTTTGAACTCAATGAACTTGTTGCGCTTAGATGGGCAAACAAACTTAGAAGAGAATCACTACATACCAAATATCAAAGCTCTACGCCTTCCTGTTTCAGAGAGGCAGATTTTTAAAGTTTTCCTTCTTTGTTCCTATGTTCGAACTTGTGACCCCCGGGGCTGGGCCAGTTTTGACCCAGGGGCATCATATGAACAAACTTGGTAGAGGTCCACTAGGAAATGCTACATACCAAATATCAAAGTTCTACACCTTCCCGTTTAAGAGAAAAAGAAATTTAAAGTTTTCCTTCTTTGTTCCTATCTTTGAACTTGTGACCCCCGGGGCGGGGCCAGTTTTGACCCAGGGGCATCATATGAACAAACTTGGTAGAGGTCCACTCTGCAATGCAACATACCAAATATCAAAGCTCCACACCTTTCGGTTTCAGAAAAGAAGAATTTTAAAGTTTTCCTTCTTTGTTCCTATGTTCGAACTTGTGACCCCAGGGGCTGGACCAGTTTTGACCCAAGCAGCATCCTTGGAACAAACTTGGTAGAAGTCCACTAGGAGATGCTACATACCAAATATCAAAGCTCTATGCCTTCCCATTTAAGAGAAAAAAAAAATTAAAGTTTTCCTTCTTTGTTCCTATGTTTAAACTTGTGACCCCCGGGACAGGGCCAATTTTGACCCCAAGGGCATCATATGAACAAACTTAGTAGAGGTCTACTAGGCAATGCTACATACCAAATAACAAAGCTCTACGCCTTCCAGTTTCAGAGAAGATGATTCTTAAAGTTTTCCTTCTCTGTTCCTATGTTCGAACTTGTGACCCCCGGGGCAGGGCCAACTTTTGCCCCAAGGGCATCATATGAACAAACTTGGTAGAGATCCACTAGAAGATGCTACATACCAAATATCAAAGATCCATGCCTTCCTGTTTCAGAGAAGAAGATTTTTAAAGTTTTCCTTCTTTGTTCCTATGTTGGAATTTGTGGCCCCAGGGGCGGGGCCAGTTTTGACCCCAAGGGCATCATATGAACAAACCTGGTAGAGGTCCACTAGGCGATGCTACATATCAAATATCAAAGCTCTACTCCTTCCAGTTTCAGAGAAGATGATTTTTAAAGTTTCCCCTCTTTGTTCCTATGTTCGAACTTGTGACCCCAGGGCAGGGCCAGTTTTGACCCCAAGGGCATCAAATTTGGTAGAGGTCCAGAAGGAGATGCTTCATGCCAAATATCAAAGCTCTATGCCTTCTAGTTTTAGAGAAGATGATTCTTAAAGTTTTCCTTCTTTGTTCTTATGTTGGAAATTGTGATCCCCGGGGCGGTGCCAGTTTTGACCCCAGGGGCATCATATGAACAAACTTGGTAGAGATCCACTAGGAGATGCTACATGCCAAATATCAAAGCTCTACGCCTTCAAGTTTTAGAGAAGAAGATTTTTAAAGTTTTCCTTCTTTATGACAATGCTCAAACTTGTGACCCCCGGGTGGGGCCAGTTTTGACCCCAGGGGCATCAAATGAACAAACTTGGTAGAGGTCCACTAGGAGATGCTACATACCAAATATCAAAGCTCTGCGCCTTCTAGTTTCAGAGAAGAAGATTTTTTGTAAGATTTTGCTTTTTTTTCCTTTTTGTTGCCATGGCAACCAGAGTTGTGGGTGGAATTCAATTCTTTGAACAATTTTGGTAGAGCTTCACCCAAGGAACATCCCTGCCAAGTTTCATCAAGATCGGCCCAGTGGTTTAGGAGAAGAAGATGTTTAAAGAAATTGTTGACGGACGACGGACATAGGGCGATCACAATAGCTCACCTTTAGCATGTTGTGCTAAGGTGAGCTAAAAAAAAAAAGTGACGGAAAAGCAAAAACTGTCATCAGGAAACTAATCTAACAGGTAGTGTTTCAGTAACTTTTTCATTCATTTATTTAGCACTTTACAAAACAATCCAACATTTGTCTTTTATAGGGTAGAAAACAGTGTGTCCAGCATTTTCTCCTTTATTCACAATGTTTTCTGCATCCCCTTTCCTCATGGTTGTTAACATATGGAACGTCGAATAAACTCAATGGACATTTTCATCCTAAAATAAGAGACTAAGATAATTGCAAATCCATGGCTGCCTTTAATCTGTATTGTTTGAAGAAAGTGGACAGTGTAGATAAAAAATAATGCATATTGTTGATTGATTGTATGGTATTTAACACCGTTTTCAACATTATTTCAGTTATATCACGGCGGCCAATGCACCTATCCATACTTTCCTGGAGTTTCTTTTAGCAGTACTCCGCGCAATATTCTTTCCAAGCCACTGGCTGCTTTCCCACATAACCATCGTTGAAACAATGGTCAGCGGTAAAAGAGGACTGAATCCTGTCGCGATGACTATCATCAATCCTCGGAAAGAAATTGGCCAAACCGGGGATCGAACCAACGACCTCCTGTTCTCAAGTCCTGTTTGCTACTGACTGAGCTACGGGCGCTTGGCAAAAATGCATATTGTGCAGACTGATCTTGATCTACCCTGGCCACAAAGGCAACTGTAGTAATGAAAGGCACTTTAAGGATAAACAATGTTCAAAAACATTTCAGAAAAAGTGCTGGTAACCAGATTCTCTTTTTCCAACATTTTTTTTTCCTCCTTTTAAGCCTTTACCACAAAATCCTGACTTTTAACAACCCTAAAAAGGAACCCTTTTGAAAACATTGTGGGAAAAGAAGAAAATGCTGGTAACCTGCATTTTCTCTTTTTCCCACAATGTTTTCTAGCCGTCCCATAACAAATTTCAATTTTTGAGTCACATTTAATTTGTCATCTGCAAATGCTTTCAATTTGGATGAATTCTGTCGTTTGATAAAGAGTTGATCGACAAATTCCAGAATTAGAACAACATTTAAACTCTTCACCAAACTACAAAACTTTGTACGCAACCAAAAAGAAATCATTTGCAGACAACAAACTAAATATAGCTCAAATAATGATTTCTTTTTTCATAGGGTAGAAAACATTGTGGGAAAAAGGAGAAAATGCTGTTTACCAGCATTTTCTCCTTTTCCCACAATGTTTTCAAAAGCTTGTTTTCTCAGGGTCATTAAATTTTGGTACTGTGTCAAGTTAGGACAAAAAGGATAAACTGCTCACAAGAAGAACTTTCCCTGTTATCTACAATATTTTCATCATGTGTAATAGAGCACAAAGTTCAGCCAAAAAAAACTGTTTAGTTCAATTGCATTTAAAGCTTATGTTGTGGTAATTAAAAGTTGAGGTTAGGGGCCACCATGTTTTCGGGGCCATCAGTTGTTTGTGTATTACAGGCGCCCTATGGCCAACTGCCGGTGCCAATCAAGTGCCCGGTTTGACGGTTGAGAAAACATTTTCGATTTTTGAGGATGTTTGAACAAATTGTCTGCTGCAAATTTGTTTCAGGAAGTAAAAGCTTAACTCTTCACCACACAATCCCAACTTGAGGAACAAGCCTTTGAGAAAATACTGTGGGAGAAGGAGAAAATGTATTTTCTTTTCCCACGATACTTTTTTATCCTAACAAAGACAGGAATCAACATTTCAGCTACATTCATTTTGTCGTCTGCAAATGCCTTCAATTTGGTGGAGTCCAAATCCTTGTCTGGTAAAGAGTTCATCCTCTATCAAAGGACACGATTATAGGCTTGTCTTTAGAAAGTGAAAAAAACATTTGTAGACCACATCGTTAACTCTTTACCAAACAACAAAATTTTAGATTGGTCCAGATTGCAAGCATTTGCAGACGACAACTTGAAAGTAGCTAAAGCGATGATTTCTGTCTTTGACAGGGTAGAAAACATTGTTGGAAAAGGAAAAATGATGGTTACCAACATCTTCTGCTTCTCCAGCAATGTTTTCAAAAGACATATTTCTTAAGGCTGTAAAAACTCGGGACTGTGTGTTAAAGGATTCAATGTCTCTCAAAGGGTAGGAAGCCATTGAAAGACTAGAAAACAATGTGGAATAAGGAGAAAATGCTGGTTACCAGCATTTTCTCCTTTTCCTGCATTGTTTATAAAACTATTGATTGATTGACTGATTGATTGTATGGTGTCAACATTATTTCAGTTATATCATGGCTGCCAGTGCACCTATCCATGCTTTCCTGGAGTTTCTTTTACCAGTACTCCGCACAATGTCCTTTCCAAGTCACTGGCTGCTTTCCCACATAACCATCATCAAAACAATTGTTAGCAGTGAGAGACGAATGAATCCTGTCGCGATGACTATCATCAATCCTCGGAAAGAAATTGGCTAAGCTGGGTATCGAACCAGCGACCTCCTGTTCTCAAGTCATGTACGCTGCTGACTGAGCTACATGGGCTTGGCTGTGTTTATAAAAGCTTTCCTCCGTGGGATTGTTGTGTAAAAGGTTAAAAAAGCATCTTATGGAATGAATGAAACATTCACATGATAATGATTCATTGTGACAGTAATTACCATCCACACTTGACCCTTTACCACACAACCCTGACTTTCAACAACCCTGAGAAAGAAGCCCTTTGAAAACATTGTGGGAAAAGGGAAAAATGCTGGTAAGCAGCATGTTCTCCTTTTCCCACAATGTTTTCTACCATATCAAATAAAAATTGCACCATTTGAGCCACAATGAAATTGTCGTCTGCAGATGCTTTCAATTTGGACAAAGCTAAAATTGTGTCATTTGGTAAACGGTTAACAAGTATGTAAATAGTTATTGCTTGTTTCTCTATAGATTTTCAGCTGTATTATATCCCCTTGGCTTAACTCTTTACCACACAACAAAATTTTGGGTGGGACCAAATTGAAAGTATTTGCAGAGGACACATCTTATGTTGCTAAAATGGTGATTTCTGTTTTTGATAGGGTAGAAAACATGGTGGGAAAAGGAGAAAGTGCTGTTTACCAGCATTTTCTCCTTTTCCCACAATGTTTTCAAAAGCCTTCTCTTTCAGGGTCATTAAAAGTCGGGACTGTGTGGTAAAGAGTTAAAAATCAACCAGCTCAACACCTTATTTCCTGCCTCATTCATGGCACCTCTATCCCAGATGACAGAATTTAACCCTTAGGCTGCTTAGCGTGACTCAAGGACCTTTTGCTGACAGTGTAGGTTAATATCAGATTGCTGAGAACATGCAGTTTGATCTTGGGTATACACCGTCCGATAAGCAGGTATATTTCTCCCCAAAATACCTTTCATATATCACCATTTGATTTTTTTTTTACTATCGGCTCAAAATTTAATTTATTTAGCAGGATAGGGGTTAAGAATTGTTCAAATTGAAAATGTTTGCAGAGGATGGTCGACTGAATAGCGTTACACTACTTTCAACATTACTTCAGTCATATCATGGTAACAGCTCACATATACATGTATGTCCTGGGTTTCACCACTAGCTAGACAAGGGCTCTGAAATATCTTGCCCCAAGACACTCCTATTAAAAAACCTAGTGCTCCTTCTAGCCAGGCTCCAAACTAGTCTTGAACTTAACAACTGAGAATGAAGGACCCCATTTTCAGATGACAAATTCTACATAATGATAAACTCCTATGAAAAAGTATCTACCATGTGCACTAACATGTCAGCAACAGAAATCAAAATGTTGCCCACTTATTCAACTTCTGTTCAGCTTCATTTGTTGGATAAGTGATATATCAAATTCTTATTTCCTTTTCTTAGTATAACTATAAAATTTTTTAGTAATGAGCCTTCAAAATCAGTTCATGTCGTTGGGCAAGACACTTCAGAGCCCTAGTAATGACGGAACCCAGGAAATACATGGATATGTGAGCTGTCACTGTGATATGACTGAGATAATGTTGAAAGTGGCGTAAAACACCATTCAATCAATCAATCAATCAAAAGCAGTTCAAATTTTAAACGCACCTATCAAGAAATGGGCCAGTTAGCAAGTAAAAGAAAGTATTTCCCACATTACGAATGTGAATTTTTGAAAATCCATCTGCGATAGATGACATCCTGTTAACATATACATAGACTTAACCCATTACCACATGATCCCGACTTTCAACGACCCTGAGAAAAAAGCCTTTTGAAAACATTGTAGGAGGAGGAGAAAATACTGGTAACCAGCATTTCCTCCTTTTTCCACAATGTTTACGACTCTTCCCAAAACTACTTGACGTCTGCAAATGCTTTGAATATGGACTGGTCTAAAATTTTGTCGTTTGGTAAAGAGTTAAGACTGTGAGATATACTCTAATATTGGTAAATAGCATGTTTGGTAAAAGAGAATTATTCAATTCAACTCTTTACCACACAATCCAGACTTCTAATGACCCTGAGTGAAAAAGAATCCTTTAGAAAACATTGTGGGGAAAAAGAGAAAATGCTGCTAACCAGCATTTTCTCCTTTTCACGCAGTGTTTTTTATCCATACCAAACAAATTTTGTCCATGAGAGAGAAGCCTTTTGAAAACAATTTGAGAAAAGGAGAAAATGCTGGTTTCAGCATTTTCTCCATTTCTCACAATCTTTTCAATAGTTTTGTTCTTCAGGGTTGTTAAAACACAGGACTGTTTGGTGAAGAGTCAATACTTTAAACGTTTCGGAGATATTTTTACTTTTGTCTAAGTCAATTTCGCATGGATGGTGCAGTCTGGGATTTGTTTTATTTTAGTGAATGAAAACAGGTATATGGACAAAAACCTAAATTGTAGGTTTCGAGAAAAAATGAAGTCTCTGATATTCCTCAAATATGTTAACAGATTCATTTTCTGGCTTGAGTTCATTACTTGAGAAACATTTCATTAATAGGCTTATGTAATGTTCTCAGATGCTGAGTAGACAAGATTCAACTTGGCAAAATACACACACTTAAGTCCATTAATTTGCTGTTATGACTGGTATGTTGTGTCAACTAAAGATTCCAGAAATTTACTGTTAATATTAGTGACATGCATCTCAAATAACAAACTCAAGTTGAGTCAAGGGTCAAAGGATTTGAACAAAGTAAGGGACTTAAGTTTTTTCATGAAAACAGGTCCAGGTTGCTAGACATAATAACATCATAATTTATAATTTGTATAAAATTACCTTTTCACCCAAACTACCAACCGATTCAGTCTTTATGTCCTTATTACTAGACTATTACTGACAAAAACCTATTGTGCACTTTAATCTATCTGACATTTGAGGAGCCTAGGTACAAACTTATCAGCCTGACACTTAGTAATATGGTCATGTCTGCAGGTCCTACAACTCTACAGAGCATCTTGGTGCTGGGGTGTAAAACGATGTATGTGTGAGGTAATGGGTTTAATTTCAACTGTCAAAAAGAATACTTACCAAAGCTGATTTGCCAACACCACCACTTCCCAGTACTACAAGTTTGTACTCCCTCATTTCTTCAGTTTAGTGCTGCAAAACAGAAAAAGAATGAAATATATCAAGCAACCAGATCACGCAATGCAGTAATTATATGAAAATAAAAAGCTTACATCTTTACTTTAACATTATAACCCTTTACCACACAATCCCGAGTTTTAACGACCCTGAAGAAGGCGGCTTTAGAAAACACTGAGGGAAAAGGAGAAAATGCTGGTAACCAGTAAATCAGAAGAGAAAAGTGTGCCTGACGTGGGACTTGAACCACCGACCCCCAGACCACTAGTACCGCAGCTCTACCAACTGAGCTAGCTGGGCAACTGGTCGTGAGTCTACCCAACGCCAATTATAACACTCCTTCCCCTCCTGATTTCTTGGGAGTCAACAACTCCCCCATCCGGTCCCCACGGACTGCCGGTGCTGCATACCCGTGCTCACCTATTGACTTTGTCGCCAATGAAGGAAATCAGAGGAGGAAAGTGTGCTCAACATGGGACTCGAACCCACGACCCCCGAAACACTAGTACCACAGCTCTACCAACTGTGCTAGCCAGTCAACTGGTCTGAATCTAACCAATGCCGATTACAACACCACAGTGTTTTCTATTTTACCAAAGACAGAAATCATCATTAGAATTACTTTTATTATGTCGTCTGCAAATGCTTTCAATTTGGTTGAGTCAAAAATTTTGTCGGTTGGTAAAGAGTTAACGCAAATTTTGTATAATTCTCCATAGTAAACTTTGCGTAACATTGCGGATGTATGCCTATGAGAGTGGTGATGAAATATTGTAAGATATGAAGACTCTAAATTAAGAAGAACGGGATGCATGTGCCTCCATAAAATAAAAGAAACAACAGAGGAAGGAAGTGAGAATATGTAAAACTTCTTAACCACTTACGCACCCCACCCACTTTTCTTTATTGAAATAAGCTATAAATGTTTATCTTATGTGCCTGCATATCAGTCCTTTACATGCACTTTTAGTTTAACATGGTCGCATATTAGTAAAGTGTTGATCAATTAATTCAATAAAGTGAAAACGTACCCGTACGATCGAAGTACAATATGTTCGCTTCACTTCCCAGTTCGGTGATTGTATAGAAATGGCCGACTTGTGACGTCACTATCAATTAAGTGTTGCTATATTTGGATTTTCTCAAGCGCACCTGCTAGTTGCGTTATTTTGACGTGTGTCACGAGGAGGGGTTTCCTTGTCCACTAATTAGCTCTTCACGCATGAAAACATCGATGGAAAAGTCTTTTTTAATAAGAATTAAAAGTATATACGCTGAATCAACGGAGAAAAATAGTGCCTCATTAAAATCCAATCAAGCACCCCGTGGTAATTTAAAGAACCGAGAGAAAAGTAAACGTGCAGGTTGAATATAAACATATAGTTTGGTGTGATATTATTAAAGTTAATACAATATACTCACTGTAATAAACACTTTAACCAGAGGGCCAAGCCTTGTCCACTCAAAAGCCATTTTAGGCATGACATGAGCAAAAAAACAAAAATCTGTAGACATGGGGATGCCACCGTAAAAAAGGGAAAATGTTTCTGCACTGAAATTTCGAATCAAAATAGCTACCCGTCCGCACATCTAGCACACGTCATTTATAGAAAGCAAAGATGCAGTGTCGAGTTTGGAAGTAGAATTGCATATAGTAATTATAAACCGCAACACTAGATAAAAATATGTAGCCGAAATCCAGTTGTATTTTCTGATAACACTGATCTTGATCAAACTTGTCAAAACATGCCGTCTCATCTTTGAGTATGCACAATTTCGGGCCACAGAGGCCTATAAATTGAACCATTTTTTCCCAGTTGTTTAGCAGTATCTTCTCCTTTTCCCGCAATATTTTCACAGCCGTCTTCCCTAGGTTCGTAAAACACGGGCCGTCGGTTTGGTAAGTTGAAGGTTATAGCTAGAATGTCAGGATGTGTGCATGTGTGTGCTGAATAGTACTTAGTCTGGGTTCCAGTCCGATCATTTTGTCCTCTTGTATATTTGGACTCTACTTTTTTAAATTTAAACATATTTTATTCCAAACACCAGACTCTACTTTGTCAAAAATATCAAATTTGACAAGGTAAAGTCTAAATATAAAAAAGGAAAAATGATCGACTGGAACCCATGCTAGCTGGATAGATACATGCGATCCTCGATGGACAGGCGCGTACCTGCAAAGATGCGAAGGTGCGGTTGAATCCGTGTGATTCTGACCACAGGCGTTCTTTTGTGACAAACCTTGACATTTACGTATACTGATGCTTTCTACATTTTATAGATGGCGAACATGGTTATTCACAAAACGAGCACCTGTGATTCCGACGATGTTTTTTACTTCAACTTTTTTTGCACTTGTCCAAATTTTGCAGATGCCGAACTATTTATGGTCCCAATGTTAGAATTTGTCTTAGAAAGGGTAGAAAACATTGTGAGAGAAAGAGTAAATGCTGTTTGCCAGCATTTTCTCCTTTACCCATAATGTTTTCAATAGTATTCTTTCTTAAGAGTAGTTGAAACTCGGCATTGTCCGGTATAGGTAAAGTTGATGATTTATGCTTCTTTAACTGTCTATCCAAAGAGACAGAGAGACATTGGAATTTATTTGACTTTTAATGTAGAAATGACTACATTATATACTATGTACACGTCGAGTTAAATGTTGTTCTATCCTTAATGCAACCGTCAGATCGTCCCTAGACCGATTGGTTACACAGAAAAGCATGCCGGATACCCCTGAAGGCTCATAGGAGTGTTGGAACATTTTTTTCTTTTAATTTTACACGGAAAGAGTAAGTTATATCTGTTGCCTGTTGGGGGTAGGGAGGAGACAATGTATGGGAAATCATGTTTGAATTGAAATCTGTTGTCCGCCGGTAAAACATAATGAGCTTATGGCTGAAAAATTGTATTTCCTCTTTCTTGCGAATTAATGTTAAAAGGTAGGTGCAAAAATGCATGAAAGTACTGGAGCAGTCTGATCTTGGTCATTTTCTGCTGTTATATACAGTGATCATTTCACCAAATCAAATGCAATACATCCAGGAAAATATTTCTAGCAACGGGCTGCTGGGCGAGACTCGGGGTGCTTTTGCGAACAGTGTGGCCTAAGATTAGACTTGCACAAAACGTGCAGTCTGGTCTCTGATCTACTCTGCCAGATACGGTATTTTCTTTTCGGTGAAATCGACTTTGAAACCGCAATTAGCAAGACAAAATGGTGACCATCACCGACACCACTGTCATCATCATCATCGTTATCACCAATTAGTATCATAATCGTCATTACAAAAAGTATGAGAGGAACATTTATTAACCCTTTACCACATAAATCCAAGTTTTAACGACCCTGAAGAAGCAGGCTGTGGAAAACATTGTGGGAAAAAGAGAAAATCCTGATAACCAGCATTTTCTCCTTTTCCGCACGGCTTCTACCATTTTAAAGACAAAATGTAACATCTGAGCTATAACTAATTTGTTGTCTGAAAATGCTTTAGAAACGGAAAAATCTAAAAAAAAAAAATTTTTTTTTTTGTCTGGTAGAGAGTTAAAGGTTTCTGTTGTTTTGAAATGAAAACTTGTATGAATCTGATTATTGTTCAGGCGTTTTTAATTACTTTTCAAAGTCATTTGACGTAGTCCAGCACAATTCACATATTTGCTATTTATACTGGTTTTTGCTGAGAAGAAACTCGGCGAAGAGAAGAGAACAAGGCTGTAGAATAAACAGTCGCCAAATGTATTCCTTACAAACCTGCAGAATGAACTTTCCCAAGCACTTGGCCCGTTTCGATTCTCGCGCAAATACAAGCCGGAAAACACCGATACTCTCTACAACGGAGAACGTCGCAAAAATACGAAACAGAATCTCAGTCGAAATTTTACGAATATAACGGACGGTATCTCGTGGATTAATGAATCTTTCTACAAGAAAATTACATAAACACAAAAACATTTCACCCGCCCTCTTTGTGGATAAAAAACAAGTACGTTGTAAATATGATAAACTATGACAAACCAGCTCAAGTTCGAACAGTCTCTTAGTAAAAACAACGACGCGAATTCTGGACGAAACCGAAAACAAATATTAAGTGTTGCACTAGAGTGGAAGTCTGGTGATTTTTCATACTAAAGAGACAAGTCCGTTACGTCCGTATTTATATAAAGTTTTTCAGTTTATATCATAAACAAGTATACTAGATTGTTTACCATGAAAAACCTTTTTTTTTTTACCATTTCAAAAACGTTTGTATCCTACTAAAACATCAAATCAATCGATTTAATTCCAATTTGACACGTTCGTGATTGACATTTCCGTTACACAGAAATTCAAACAAACACAATTTCTTGTCACTTCCTCTTTAAATTTGATGCCCATTTAATGCGACATCATTTTCGATGGATGAGACAGAGATATGTTGGCTTGAACCTTTCCCGACAGATTTCCTTCCAGATAATCTGACCTAGTTTCATGGGTATCTGATTACAAATGTGGCCTCTAGAATGTACACAAGGTTTTTCTAAGATTTAGCCCAGTGACCTACTTTTTGACCCGACATGATGGTGTTTAACGCCGTTTTCAACATTATTTCAGTGATATTGCGGCGGCCAGGGCAACTGTCCATGCTTTCCTCGAGTTTCTTTTACCAGCACTACCGCGACTCAATGACCTTTTACAGACAGTGTGTGCAGTCTGATCTTGGATCTACATTGTCCGATAAGAGGATAGATTTTCTCCAAAGTGTAACCGTGAAATAGCAATATTCAGGTGTTTACCATCAGCTTGAAAGTTTAATTTAACATTTTTTAGCAGGTTAATGGTTAAACTTAAGCTGGATTATAGTTAACCAATAGCACATATAGCCCCGGCGGTTCAGTCGGTAGCATACAGGACTTGGGAACAGGAGGTCGCTGGTTTGATCCTCAACAAATTTCTTTCCGAGGATTGATGATAGTCATTGCGACGGGATTCATTTCTCGCTCACGTTTCGACGATGGTTATGTGGGAAAGGAGCCAGTGGCTTGGAAAGAATATTGTGCGGAGTACTGGTAAAAGAAACTCCAGGAAAGCATGGATATGTGCACTGGCCACAGCTACATAACTGAAATAATGTTGAAAACAGGGTTAATAAACACCATACAATCAATCAATCAATCAAACAATTAAATTCGCTAGTCTGTCAGTACTTTCAGTACTTTGGTTTTAAGAAGAAGATACTTGGTTAGCTTGGCTTGGTATAGTTTCCTCACAAAGAGAGAGACAAAGAAAAACTGATTGACCGATTGGTGTTTTTCGCCGCTTTCGATATCATTTTAGTCCTATCACGGCGACAATTCACTTATATATGTGTGTCCCGGATTTCATAATTTCTCTACATGGGCTCTGAAGTATCTGATTTGAAGACACTCCACAAAAACCGACCAGATTGTTGTGTGAGGATCGGATCAGGCTACGAGTCATATAATTTTACTACATCTCGCTTCTCAACCGCCCCCCTTCCCGCCCCCACGAAAAAAAAAAAAAAACTTTCGGCCGTCACACCCGTGTCATACATAAGTTGAGATAGGAAGATCCTTAACCTTGTGCCTTTCGTTCACTCCTTGAAGTCAAGAACCCCTCGCGAATGTAAATTAAAGTGGGACCATTTTACATCCAGCTCGGACACATCGCAGCTCGGACTGTATGGTCGCAAACAAACACCATGGTCGCGATAGCGTGAAGTCGTGGTAAACATCTCAGTGATATAGTCACGGTAGGGTCGCTGATGAATGCTAAGCGAGTGCAAACGCCATGGTCATAGTACTAGTCATTGTAGAAATCCAAGAACATAGTCGCAACAAGGTCGCCGAGGATTGCCAAGCGGACGTAGATGAGACGTTAAGTAAGCTCAGTGAAAACGCCATTGATGTGGTAAAGGCCATTGCTTATGAAGCTTAGCCTCAAGCGCCTTTTAAAAACTGTATGTGCCTTTGCAATAAGTGTAGATCAAGCTCAGGCTGCACAGAGCATGGTCTTAATTGCCTACTTTACTCGGACATTTCGGGTAAAAGCAACACTGAAACTGCAGTACATGTAATGTGGATCTTATTTCTGGACTAGAAAATGTTTGTTGGGTTTATTAACCTTTGGAATTGCATATCCTAGCTGAGCAGAGTACGAAAATAATTTCTATAAGCACTTGTTATTTACTTTTTACCAAACAATCTTTCTAAGTAAACCGGAACGAAAGAAATACAAGAGACCCACAGACAAAATGTATCGTTTTGACGGATTGTTTAGTTCAAAGAACCCACAATAACTAAAGTGTCCTGGTGTGAATGAAAATGATCTGTAGAGCAATCTTTCCTCTAGAAAAAATAATGCTTGGGTCACAGTAAGGACGTTAGTCACCAATCATTCTTTGGAATATTGCTTGTCCTTTTCTAGATTTAGAAAGTAACGCAGGTTCTGACTGGATGAACCATGTCTAGCCAATCAGAATTTGTGTTAGTTTCCAATTTACAAAATTCTTAAGAATAAGACTAAGAATTTTCTTAAGAATGGTCAGTGAATCGGCCCAAACCGTGTCGGGGGTACTATATCACCTGTGCTTTTTTTTTTTTTTTTTTCAGAACAATGGATTGATGACACAGCATTGGTAGGGCGGGCCATTGTAGGGATATGCTCTTGTTGAATCTTTTTCTAAGTAAACAGGAACGAAAGACATACATTTAATGAGGAACTTACGGACAACATATATTGTTGTGACTAAATATTTTATACAAAGAATCCAAAATGATTAAAAGATCCTGGCGTGCGTGTAGTTGTTCAGTTTGGCAATCTGTCCTAGACACAGCTTTTTTAAACGGGTCACCTTGCCAGACTTTGTCAGTGTCTTTAAATAAACCAGCCTAGAAAGGAGTCTAATAAACTTCTCCGTCTTTACCAGACGGCTATATTTTTCAATCGACCATATTGCAAGCATTTGAAGACGACAAATGAAGTATGACTCAAATGATGCGTTTTGTCCTTGTAAGGATAATTAGAGGAACCGTTACCAAATTAATGGTGGGAGTTTTTGTCTATACAGTCAGAAATATTGGTGCTTTGGCAAATTTCAAAACCCTTACAGCGTAAGTTTTACTTTAGTTGTTTTTGCAAACAATGTAAATCAAGATCAGGCTGCCTTTGCGGACAGTGTGCAGTGTTTTCCGTGAACAGTGTTGTATGGAGTTATATGACCACCCTTCAAATAAATAAATTTTAGAGGATTTCAGCTTTGGGGGTCATTTAGAAAATTTGGGGGTCCAAATCAAAAGAAAGGAGGGGGGCAAGTTTCAGGAAAAAACCCTGGCATGGATCAAGGTCAGACTGCGCAGAAAGTGCAGTCTGACCTTGTATCTACAATGCCTGCTATTTCATGAAATGTCTGAGCAAACATAACCTTGAAAGTACAAAACATTTTACGACTTCTTTCCGTTTGATTCATATAGTGCACTAACCTGTTACCAAACAATCCCTTGACCCCGAGGAAGAAGGCTTTTGAAAATAATGTGGGAAAAGCAAAAAAAAAAAAAAATGCTATTAACCATCATTTTCTAATTTTCCCACTAGCTTTTCTCGCAAAACAAAAATCCATTGATTTGAGCCACCTTTAAAATGTCATTTGCAAAGGCTTTCACTTTGTTCACCAAAGACCTGAATATCGCGAGAACCCAGTCTAACACTGGTGTATCCCCGTCTGCAGTTTAGCTGGGTCATTTTGCAGACCGCCCTCAAGAAACACATCCTCCTCTCTCCACACCCCGATTCTATTATTAGACGAGTTGGCTACGTCATTTGCGTTCGCGAATCCGCTGTTGTTGCAGAGAATTTTAACGTCAGAATACCGCATGAGCTCTCCTGGCATCAGGCTGTCCTCATCGTTTCTCTCATGCGTGTCCTCTTCGTCCTCCCAGCATGGCAGTATCCAGAATGTCCTCATCATACCTTTACCCTAAAATTAAATACATTGTATTATGATGTGGTCATCAGTTTTTATATTTGTGTTAGCAGTTTCCATATCGTGAACAGAAGTACTGTGCGAGGCAGTCTTCCTGGGGCTTGAAAAGAGTACCACACGATACAGACCAAACTTGAGTGCTGCAACTTGTCTTTTAAATAGAACTGTACAGAAGTACGCCCGTTTCATGCTAGCGTTATTGTTTCAAACCGACAGACTACGTACTTAAATTTTAATCCTATTTGTTTGTTTTAGGATCGACTCTTAAATGGCGTGAAAAACACGAAAAGGGGCCTTCGGGCATATGCGTAAAAGTGTGTCGTCCCAGATCAGCCTGTGCAGTCTGTAACTAATCCGAGACGACACTTCTCGTTTTTGTGCGATTTTCTGTTTCACGAAAGTCTACTGTATGAAAAAATCTTATGTAGTCGTAAAGTGCCGTCTCGGATTAGCCTGCGCGGACTGCGCAGGCTAATCCGGGACGACACTTTACGCAAATGCCCGAAGGTCTCATTTCGCATGTTGCGGGCCATTAATGTAATTAGGTCCCTTTTCTCATAACAGACTAAACACTTTAGAACTCATTACCTTGATATCAATTGTCCCTCTGAATTTCATTCGGAAGCCTCCAATTTTAGTCAAGGCGTTGTACGTGGACTCACTGATATGGATCTTGCTGGCTGGTAGAGAGAGGGAGAGAACAGAGCTACGTATAAAATGAATAATGCCGGTAAATGGAATACAGCAAAAGAAGCCGCAAATTCTGGTCAAGCTATTGTTTTCATTCAAAAACGGTCTTAACCCTTTCCCAAATGACAAATTTTGGACTGGTCCAAATTGAAAGAGTTTGCAGACGACAATTTTAAATTTGATGAAAATGGCAGAAAGTTATCAAAAAGGGTAGAAAACACTGTGGGAAAAGGAGAAATTGCTCGTTATGAGCAATTTCTCCTTTTCCCACAGTGTTTTCAAAAGACTTGTACTGCAGACACGTGAAAACCAGGGCTTGTTTGGGAAAGGGTTAAAAAGAAAATCAAGGCATCTAGGCGCCAGTCTCAGGACAATCGTGAAGGTCGATCACTTTTTGCTAATTCAACTATATGTACATACATTTGTACTTATTTAGATCTGCAAAGAAAGCGAATCAAGCAGGCTTAAAGACAAATTACACATTACATAATACATATAGTTTACTTACGATGTCCGTAAGATTTCATCCTGGAGGCTGTGTTGATTGTATCGCCAAACAGACAATACCGTAACATAACCGTGCCGATGATACCCGCCATGCAAGAACCTGAAAATGTATAATTGCGTCAGTGTACTAGATTTACAGCTAGTCTTTCAAAGTTTGGGGCCCAACAACGGAATTGTAGAATTGAAATTTATTCGTTTACAAATCTTTTGCCATGAGAAGATTAAGTCCTTCGTGAAAATTCTGTCTGCCTTTCTAATTATACTAGTATATGAGCCGTGCTCTGGCAAAGGGGGGTTTAATGCACGTCCGTGATCCAGGATACCAATCAAGCCATCACATAATTAGGGATCCATAATACCCACTTTTTTTTTTAACAACCGACTTAATCATGAGGTAGACTGGTCCTTAGACATGCAGAAAATTGACCATTAGCAAAAAGTTTCGGCCCTGGTCAGCCTGCAGAGGCTGACCTGGGTCTATACGTTTCGCAGATGTATTAAGCCCCCTTTTCACAGAGCATGGCCGAAAAAGCAGTGTTCGGGACGTATCCAGAAATGTGCTACAACTTCGATTCTACATGCAATACAAAATCATACAAAATTGCGACTAAAGATACTTCGACCATTTAGACTTGTTCATCATATATTCAAACTTGAAAAACAGTTCCAAGAATCTTCGTCCGTATCAAATTATAACACCATTCCGGATACTTTTCCAGCACCCCTCGTATCTGTATAACAGAGCACGATGGACGATCATGGTCCATATTTAGCAACTATTCTTAGTCTTACTCTTCAAGATTTTCTGAGTTTGAAAGTAAAACAAGTTCTGATTGGCTAAACTATATGGTTTAGCCAATCAGAAGTTGTGTTACTTTCAAATTTAGAAAATTCTGGAGAATAAGACAAAGAACGTTCTTAAGACTGATTGGTGAATACGGACCCAAGAAAACCTTTGCTCTGATACACGTACCTGTGTTTATTCCAATTCGTAGCTGTATCTTGTAATTTGCTGACGCAGACGGGCATGGAAACGTTTTATTGCGCATCATACTGAGCATGTCGAGTGCGAGAGACGCAATTTCCGGTGCGTGTTTAATTCCATTTCTCGTCGGCAAACCTGAAAATGTCAAACGAAAATCATGGTTGTTAATTACACAAGGAAGGGCAAAAGTTTAACGTGCTAATTATGTGATACCAATATAAGAATAGAGAATAAGCCTATTTCATTAAACGTTCTAGCATGTAGCGTTTTAGTTGGTTATCTCTGCGGTTTTCGTGTGTGGTAGAATAGTCGAGCATATACGTCGTAACGATCGCATATTTTTCAACATTGGTGATTTCCGTTCTAGGACCTGTTACAAAGTATACTGAGAGAGAGAGAGAGAGAGAGAGTTGATACCTGAGGCCACGACATAGGAGTCGTTGATCGTCTCTACCTTATAGACATCGTATTTGTCAATAATATCGTCCATTGATGTGTATAAACTATTGAGGATTCGAACTAGGTCCATGGGCGCGACGGCTAGAGTAATTCTGTTGAAACCAGCTATATCGGAGAAGAAGATTGTGACCGACTTGAAAAACTCCGGCTCGATCTGAAACAAAAGTCCATCTATTAACCCTCAGTGCGCCGAATTCGCTCAAAAGCATTTATTTATTTTAGAAATAAGACCACAAGGGCAACTTCAAGATTGCTCTTTTTCAGAATATCTAAGCAGACTGGAAGCGGACATTGTAGATCTACACTTGCCGTAAATGCAACTTAAGTTGTGAAAGGCACGTTTAGAATTAAAAACCCAGTTCTGTGCGTCAGAGATCATTGGGCGTTGCTAGGGTTAGTAGGTAAGGAACGCCGAACAGAAATTTCATTTTGTATTCAGAATAAGCAAAATGATGTTGTGTCGGATAAAGAAACAGTTCTCAATGACTTGATACAGAAACCGGAAGCTGACAATCCATTAACTCTTTACCAAAAGACAAATTTTTAGACTAGTCCAAATTGAAAGCATTTGCAGACTACAAAATAAATGTTACTCCAAAATTAAAACTTATTCTGGGGAGGCTAGAAAACATTGTTGGAAAAGGAGAAAATGCTGGTTACCAGCATTTTCTCCTTTTCCAACAATGTTTTCAAAAGGATTCTTTCCAAGGGTCGTAAAAAGTCGGGATTGTGTGGTAAAGAGTTAATGAATCCTCATCAAAGCGGACGGAAAAGATAAATGTGCAAAGATCCCATCATGTCAGAAACATTTAATCTCTCGTTTGAAAATGCGGTCAATTCGGAGACGTCTAAAATTGTGTCGTCTATAGTAAAGGGTTAATATCGAGGAATTACGCACCTGTGTGCTGGTTTTTAGCTTCTCAGCGACTGATGTTGGTACCATCTGATACAGAAGGGTCTCAGTTTTGTACTTTTCTATGTTAAGTTCCTTTGTTTTCTCCACGAGGGTCAGTGTATAAAGCTGTATGTCCGAGGACAGTCCATTGGCCGTGAACATGATCACTGGACACATAGCAATGACAACTACAACCATCAGGGCGTAAACAGCAGTCTTTAAAGAGAAATAACAGATCAACAATGATTGATAAAGTCTTTGTACAAAAATCGTTAATATTGCTTTCAGGAGAAATCGATCATTGTGTAACATTCAAATTTCGTTCTTGTGCTTGCACAAATATATCTTTTCCCCTGATACTTACTGGTATCATGGGAAAAAGGAAATTTGAGTCAGTGTGGTTAAAGCTGTAAACAAAGGTTGTTTTGCAGATGAAAACACAAATACGGGATTAACAGATATGACAAGAGAGCAGATGAACTTCCAAAAGAAATATGTCCTATTTCTATATCTTTTACACTGCTAGGAAGTATTGACGACTCACTATCCGGGGATTTCATGAGAAAGCAGTTTTTAGCAGCAGCTCTGTTAGGCCATGTCGAAATGAAAAGTAAAAATCTCCGAAAGATGTTTTATTGAAAACAAAGTAACTAACACGACAAAGCTGTGTCTCCAATGCAAATAATCTCATTCTGTATCAGTAGAAATGAAGTACAACATACCTTCAGGAAAAGTTCCGATAAGACATCGTCTACCTCGGAGGAAATCCTTGCCGCTATTTTCAGCTGAATCTGTAGCAGTGAGTCCAGGTAGATTGTGATGTTGTCGAAGAACCATTTGGCCTTCTCTATAGACTGGTACGAGACATTCAATTCGTGACTTTGTATTTCAAACCTGTAAGCGAAAATGATCTCCGTTATGTTTAAACCAGTCGACTTGATCTCGTTTACCTCCTCAGTGTGAAGAGGAACTACAATATCGGAGTAAAATACGGCCGTTTTGTAATTATATTTGAAATCGTGGATTTTCTCATTGAAGAATTCGTAGTCGATCCATTTCTCGAAGTTCCCCGTGGCGTAGAACATGGCTCCATAGGCACGCTCCACTCCGATGTCTTCTTTACATCGTGTTATCTTCTGGTACGCAACGAGAGTCTTCCAAATAGATCCAAACCCGGAGCCTTTGATGTTTTCTACCAGCCTGAAATATGTAAAGTATGCCTTTTAAATCGTGTTAACTCTTAACCACACAACCAAATTTTAGACCAGTCCAAATTTACATTTGCAGACGACAAATAAAATGGGGTACAATGACAGTATATGTCTTTGAGATTGTTGAAAACATTGTGGGAAAAGAAGAAAATGCTGGTTACCAGCATTTTCTTCTTTTCCCACAATGTTTTCAAAAGCCTTCTTCTTCAGAACGTTAAAACTCGGGATTGTGTGGTAAAGAGTTAAACCTTAAACAGCTAAATATTTCAAATGAAAACTACCAGCCAATAGTAAAATTTGAAAAAAATACAACTTTAAATTTCTTTTTTTAGCTAGGCTGTTTTCGAAAAAAAATGTCGAGGGTTTGTCGCAGTCTTTGTCTGCGTCGTGCGATTTAAAACATGTCTCTATTTTTACTGAAGATATTTACTTCAAACTTAGACTAGTTGTTTACTATCAAAACGAGAACCCATATCAGAAGGGCATGTAACTTTCACCATTTGACATTGTTGTGATCCTTTTCGACTCTGAATTTCCACAAAAAGCACCCGCAGCCGAGCGTTGATTTTGTATGCGATGCTCTTGTCTTTTTTTTTTTTTTTTTTAAGAAGAAGTTTGGCTCCACAGAACTTTAAAGGCTTAAAGAACAACATTAAGTGTTAAATATGCATCTCAAGGAACCAATAACTAACCATTCCAGGAATTCACTAGTAATGCCACTGTAAAAATTGATTTCCTCAAAGATGTCGACTGTACTGGGGTTCAAGGACGCTCGATGTTGAGTGATGAAGGACATAAGGTTTGCTTTACTGCGGAATTCTTCTCGGGGATTGCTCTGAAAGTTAAAGAGTATATTGACGTATGGCTGTTTTAATGTTCTGGGTTCGTTTTCACCAACCTCTCTATGGAAAATTCTTAGTCTTATTCTCAAGAATTTTCTGAAATGAAAGGTAACACAATTTCTGATTGGCTAAACCAAATGGTTTAGCTAATCAGAAGTTGTGTTACCTTCTATATCCAGAATAAGACTAAGAATGAAACAAACGGTTCGTGAATACGAGCTCTGGTGATGAAAATGCTGTACAATCAACAAGACCGCATGCGGGTGGCTACGTTTGGCTGCGGTTGATTTATCAATGAAAAGTGTAAGTCCAAACTGGAAATAACCGTGTCGAAATATTTTGAGGATTACCTGACCTTCTGGTATGGCTACCCTTTACAATAGTTAGGCAACAACTTGTCAGAATTTGAAGTAAATATCTTCCGTGAGAAAGAAGATATTAGAAAACGTCAAAATGTTTGCCCGACGATGACGATTTAGACGACGACAGCACCATCCTTTCAATACAAAACGTGTAATTTTCTCGTTGTGTAATACTATCATCTTTTTAGCGAAATCTGACAGATTTAACTCTTTTACCAAACGACAAAATTTTTGACATGACCAAAGTGAAAGCATTTGCAGACGACAAAATTAATGTAGCTAAAATGATGATTTTTGTCTTTGATATGGAAGAAAACATCGTAGAAAAGGGACAAAATGTTGGTTCCCAGCATTTTCGCCTTTTCCTAGAATGTTTTCAAAAGACGTCTTCTTCGGGGTCGTTAGAAGTCGGGACTGTGTGGTAAAGGGATAAAAGTCGTGTACTACTATCAGTTGATGTAACATTTTTTACTTTCTCTTTTTCATAATTTATGCATGGTATTGCAAGGACGCGAGTTTGGTTTTATTTAAAGTTCTGGTGTCAAAGCTATCGAGCACCAGCTTTCCATGTTAAAACGATCGTATGCATTGGAAAGAGACAAACCCTGTACCATCCCAAAAGAACTACATCGTGAGTAACAAATATTGTTAAACAACATAAAACGTCAACAACGTGAGGGATCCAACCGGCCATATTGTCAAACTTGGGAGCACTATGTCTGTAGCTATGTAATCTGCCAGTAAGGGATGCATTGGTTCTGGTGCCCGCATTCACCTTCCATTCTTAACAGCAACCAAAGTCAAACTCTAACCATAGAAAATAACACAATTTCTGATTGGTAAACCAGTTGGTTTAGCCTATCAGAGATTGTATTACTTTGAAATTTACAAAAGTCTTGAGAATCAGACTATCAAAAATGCTATTTAGTATGACTGAAAAATACGGAACAAATCGTGAGTAATGAATATTGCAAGAGAAAGGTCAAAGAAGGGTTTACCTGGAGTCCGCCCGGCCATATTGTCAAACTTTGGAGTGCATCGTCTGTAGCCATGTACTCTGCCAGTAAGAAGGTCTTGGTTCCCGGTCCCAGATCACTCAGATACAGGACGCTCATGTCTCTCTCACGCTGGATGTGATGGATAAGCTGTCCCAACATCACTACCACAGACATCGAGGTCTTAGCCTACAGTGTAAACAGAGTATTAGCCCTTTACCAGACGACAAAATTTTAGCCTTGTCCAAATTGAAAGCATTTGCAGACGACAATATCAATGTGGCTCAAATGTTGCAAATTTTCTTTGATAGGGTAGAAAACATTGTGGGAAAAGGAGAAAATGCTGGTAACCAGCATTTTCTCCTTTTCCCACAGTGTTTTCAAAAGGCTTCTTTCCCAGGGGCGTTAAAAGGCGGCATTGTGCGGCACAGGGTTAGTTAGAAGAAACAACTTAATAACAGTGCTACTACACGTAAAATACATGGTGTATACACTGTATTGTAATTGAACCATGCTCTGTGAAAAGGGGGTTTGCTTCATCTGCAAACAGTATCGCCGCGCAGGCTGACATGGGTCGAAAGTTTTTGCTATGGGTCGATTTTCTGCATGTCAAAGCTTATTTTACGCAATGGTTCAGTCGGTTGTAAGACAAAAGGGATTTTATGGATCCATAACTGTACGATGACTTGCTAGGTATGTAGCATAACATACAAATTACTCGAATATGCAACAAGCATGTTCATTCCAATCTAGTACCTGTGCTTTGAAAATTCTAAAACGCACCGCACTAAAATAATAATAATAGATCCGTCATTGACGAATGGTTTTAACCGTGAATTCTCTTGGGAAACGACGAAATTCTGATATAGAGAAAGGTGAAAACAGTAACGAATACCAAGTTAAACCTTTACCGCACAATGCCGACTTTTAACGACCCTGGGAAAAAAACCTTTTGAAAACATTGTGAAAAAAGGAGAAAATGGTGGTAACCAGCATTTTCTCCTTTTCCCACAATGTTTTCTACCCTTTCAAAGAATAATTGCATCATTTGAACCACATTGATATTATCGTCTGCAAATGCTTTTAGTTTGAACAAGAATAAAATTTTGTCGTCTGGTAAAGGGTTAATAAATAAAAGCAACCATATTAAGAACAAGAAATATCTTTAAAAAAGATAGACGGCGTAAATTTGCCAGCAAATAGGAAGGAACCCTTGAAATAAACAACTCTAGATTTTTGACCAATCACAAATTTCTATTTATTCATTTGTTATCAGTACCTAAAAGTGGGTCAAAAGACAGCACATTCAGTTCCGCCGAAAAACCCTGCAAGTTAAAAAGTTGTAACTCACCGTTTCTATATCGTTCTTTGTCTCCACACTGACTGTTAGTGAATGCATGGTGAAGCCCCAGACACCTAGGATCGGTATCACGGTCAAACACATGATCTTGACAAGCTGGAGTCGCTTCCCTTTGTTAGTGAGCGGGTCACCTCGACAACAGCCTGGAAAACAAGCAGCGTAGTGAAACTACTGTCCTAAACTAAAAATGTATATGAGCCATGCTCTGTGAAAAGGGACCTTAATACATTTGCAAAAAGTATCGACCCAGGTCAGCCTGCGCAGTCCGCGCAGGCTGACCTGGGCCGAAACTTTTTGCTTTTGATGAATTTTCTGCATGTCAAAGGACCAGTGTACCTCATGATTCAGTCGGTTGTTATCCGAAACGGATTTTATGGATCTATCACTGAGATGTATTAACCCTTTACCACACAGTCCCGACTTTTTCCGACCTTACGGAAGAAGGCTTATGAAAACATTGTGGAAAAAGGAGAAAATACTGGTAACCAGCCCTTTCTCCTTTTCCCACAATGTTTTCTACCCTATCAAGGACAGCTTCTGTCATTTAGCTGACTTTTAAATTGTCGTCTGCAAGTTCTTTCAATTTGGACCCATGTAAAATTTTGTCGATGGTAAAGATTTAAGCCCCTTTTTGCCCGAGCATGGCTCATATTAAGTCATCATACTAATAGTTTTACATCTTTGGTCTACCAGCAGATTTACCTTGTTTCGATTCACTACAATCCTCAGCAGTGGTGACTTGATTTTAACAAAATGTTTTAGGCCTAGGTTAACGAAGATGCACAACTGCAATTACGACTTGGACGATCGTTCATAACTCGTAATTTCTCAAGAAGTACCGGAATAAGATTTTTTTTTGTGAATTATCTTGATAACAGCGATATCACTGAAACAATGTTTAACGCTTTACGGCACAATGCCGACTTTTAACGACCCCGGGAAAAAGCCTTTTGAAAACATCGTGGGAAAAGGAGAAAATGCTGGTAACCAGCATTTTCTCCTTTTCCCACAATGTTTTCTCCCCTATCAAAGAAAAATTGCGCCATTTGAGCCACACTGAAATTGTCGTCTGCAATTGCTTTCAATGTGGACAAGTCTAAAATTTTGTCGTCTGGTAAAGGATTAAAACGGTGTAAAACACCACATCAATCTATCAATTGTTACATGCTAATTCTCTTACCATAATATCCAATACGTCCAAACATGTTGGTCTGGATAAGATCCACGATTTCATCGCTGTTTACTGGCACAGCGCCTTTCTTCAAGTTTTCGGGTCTGAAAGTTGTGAAACAATAAAAACATAACCAGTGAGCGGCGCCCTGGCAAAAGGGGATTTAATGCATTAACGGAGATGCATCGTACCAAGCAAGTCATCACACCATTTTGTCTAATAACCGGCTGTATCATGAGGTAGAATGGTCTTAGGACATCGACCCAGGTCAGGATGCGCGGACTGAGCAGGCTGACTTGGGCCGATGCTTTTTTGCAGGTGCATTAACCCCCCTTTTCACAGAGTATGACTATATTTGAACAGACATAAGCACGTGCTGTATTTTTTTTTTGTAAAAATGAATCTAACCCTGCGTCAAACCATTTATCACTCTGGCTAATCTTAGCCCTGCAAAAAGTATGTACAAGTGGCGAAAAGGAGAAACACTGTCTGAAAGAATTATATATAAAACCGCAAAGAAAAAGAAGACGCTCTTTACAGGTGACGTCGAGATTTGAATAAGTAATATCGTGGTTTTAACTTGAACGAGTGCTTGGATAACGATACTAATAAGTCCTTGAATTCTTGTATCAAAAGTTACTTCTGGGAACAGTGTAGACCAAGATCAGCTGCAGGACACACATTAGGATCTTGGATCTTAAAATGAGCCATGCCGTCTGTGAAAAGGGGGCTTAATATATCTGCAAAAAGTATCGACTCAGGTCAGCCTGCGCAGGCTTTTGGACTGGTCCAAATTGAAAGAGTTTGCAGACGACAATTTTAAATTTGATGAAGATGGCAGAAAGTTATCAAAAAGGGTAGAAAACACTGTGGGAAATGGAGAAATTGCTCGTTACGAGCAATTTCTCCTTTTCCCACAGTGTTTTCAAAAGACTTGTACTGCCTGCGAAGGCTGACCTGGGCTGAAACTTTTTACTATTCGTAAATATTCTGCGTGTCAAAAGACCATTTTACCTCCAGATACAGTCGAATTTTAGAATAAATAGATTTTATGGATCCATATATGGCGTGCAACACACGAAAAAAGGCCTTTGGACATAGGCGTAAAAGTGTGTCGTCCCAGATCAGCCTGTGCAGTCTGTGACTAATCCGTGACTACATTTCCCGTTTTTGAGCGATTTTGTTTCACGCCAGTCTAGTGTATGAAAAAATTCTATTTAGTCGTAAAGTGCCGTCTTAGATTAGCCTGCGCGGACTGCGCAGGCTAATCTGAGACGACACTTTACGCAAATGTCCGAAGGTCTCATTTCGCATGTTGCGGGCCATATATGGGATGATTTGCTGGGTATAATGCATTAAGGAGATTCATTAAGCCCGCCCCCCTCCCTTTGCCAGAGCATGGTATTTAGAATGGCTGATGAACACAGCCTCAGATAATAATACTCTTACAGAGCTCCAGATAATAGGCAGTAATGGTATTCCAAATCCATAATTTCGCCTCCAAACCCTATGTTGTGGGTACTCATTAGAATCGTCTCGATGAGACGATTCTAATGAGTACCCATGACATAGGGTTTAGTCGAAAATAATTAATATTTTCAATTTTGAAATCAGAATCATTCCCTCTGTCTGGAGTTCTGCTCTTACTTCAAATCCGTCATCTGTTCCATCTGAATCGCAAAAAAACAAACACTGTGGAAAAAATATCTTTTCCACTCTATCTCCTTCCTATAAATCTTGTGTCTGCTATAACTTCAATATTTTTTCGTTTGTCTTGAAGCGGTTGCCATGGTTTTCATTATCAATCATGGATAGATTCTACCACCGAGGGTACTCGTTAATAAGTTTTTCTCAAGAGGGATGGTTGCTTTTTACCTCCAAGGTTTTGTCTGTTAATGTACTTTGAAAACTAATGGACTGTTCCAAACTGACACCGAATCTACCTACATTGATTATAAACTGGACTCGTCCAAACAAAACCAAATATTGAAAATCAAAGAACTGGAAGTACAAGGAGCCGTTTTTTTAAAACTTTTTATCAGAGAAGATTTTAGGCTTGTCCAAATACAAAACATATGCAGACGACAAGTTAAATTTTCCTCAAATTGTGGAATTTGTCTTTGATAAAGAAACAAATCAGCATTTTCCCCCTTTTCCACAATGATTTCAAAAACCTTTCCCTGGGGTTGTCAAACATGAGATTGTGTAGTGTAGGAGTTTTAGCCTTTTGACAAAGTCAGCCAGTAAATTGCACATAATGGCAGACTGATGATACTGAATTTTACATACTGTTTCTTTCTCGATATCAGGAAATAAAAGTTAGCGGAGGATCCAATCTGATCCTTTTTTTTCCTTGTATCAACTATATTCAGACCTTCTTATGTCAAAGAATGACAATCAACCCTTTCCCAAACAAGCCCTGGTTTCACGTGTCTGCAGTACAAGTCTTTTGAAAACACTGTGGGAAAAGGAGTAATTGCTCGTAACGAGCAATTTCTCCTTTTCCCACAGTGTTTTCTACCCTTTTTGATAACTTTCTGCCATCTTCATCAAATTTAGAATTGTCGTCTGCAAACTCTTTCAATTTGGACCAGTCCAAAATTTGTCGTTTGGGAAAGTGTTAATGGTAATAATTTATGGAACATATTATTGCAACAATATCTGAACAGATGGTGAGAATAAGACCGCAATATAGAGTGATTAAAATATTATCGGCGCCAAAACCAACACAGATTTGACAAAAACAAAATGCACTGGATTTACTCTTTATCAAAATTCAAGACTTATTGAAATATAAAGCAACTGAAGTCGACAAATTAAATGTGACTCAAAAATTTAAAATTTGTATATGGAAATGTAGAAATCATTGCGGGAAAAGGACAAAATGCAGGTAACAAGCATTTTCTCCTTTTTCCCACATTGCTCTTAAAACTCTTTTTGACCAGGATGGTTAAAACTCAGAAAGAGGCAAACCAATTTAAGGAACAAATAACTGATAAAAAACATAAGTTGTGTGAGCAAATGATGAACAGGTTATACAATAAAATTTTTCTTTTTTTTAACCCCTTACCAAAACACAAAATTTTAGATTTATCTATAATAAAGGCTTTTGCTGATAACAAAACAATTTTGACTCAAATATAGAAATTGGATTTTGGAAGGGTAGGAAAATTTGTGGAAAAAGGAAACAACGCTGGTTATCAGCATTTTCTCCCTTTCCCATGTTTTGAAAACACTTATTCTTTAGGGTCGGTAGAACATGGGATTGTGTGGGTTGACCAGTTAACCCTTTACCAGACGACAAAATTTTAGCCTTGTCCAAATTGAAAGCATTTGCAGACGACAATTTCAATGTGGCTCAAATGGTGCAACTTTTCTTTGATTGGTTAGAAAACATTGTGGAAAAAGGAGAAAATGCTGGTTACCAGCATTTTCTCCTTTTCCCACAATGTTTTCAAAAGGCTTCTTTTCCAGGGGTGTCAAAAGGCGGCATTGTGCAGTAAAGGGTTAAGAGATCATATAAGTGATCCAAAATGTTGGTTTTGAGTGAAATGTTCAACATTTTACACAATAAATTTTTTTTTTCAACATAATAAAAGGTGCATAAATAAATCACAAACAAACAGGTCATCCCATAACACCTTATAAACTTTATTATAAACCAACAAATGACTGAATAATATAAAAATACACAGTGTAGCCTGTTGAAAGAGAAACCATAATAAGTAACTTGTAACAACAAAAATATTTAACTCAATAACCCCCTGCAAACCCCTTTTTTTCTTGTTCTAGCAGATGACAGTAAAATAAAACATTGCTCCAAAGGTGCACCTTCAAAAAAAAAAAGCATTGCTAAAAAAGGAGAGCTTTCTCCTTTCGCCGAAATTTTTTCATATGTATTTAACCAACATTCCTGTTAATTATTCATCTTTTACAAAGATGTTTTCAGAACAGTTCACTGTATTTTTTTAACCTCTATAAGTTTTTGGCACATCTTCGGGAGATGCCCTTTGAGACACTGCAACAAATGGACAAAATGCTGATGTTCAGTGATTTCTCCTTTTATCAAAATTTGTAACCCATAACAATTTCCATTCCATTGCTGATGTTATTTTTTGCTTTTGATGAATAATTTGTACAGTAAGAAAATCCCACAGTTTTTAACTGGAAAAAAAAAAAGAATGTGCTTAAAGCAAGAATCTGGTTGTGCTTGCAATAAAAAAAATGTACAAGAAAAAAAAGAAAAGGATCACAGAGTTTTGACGAAACTTTCTAAGTTTCATACAATACTGATTAAAAAAGTCACAGTACAAAAAAAAAAAAACTAATTTGACAAATATGCAAACTTGAACTTGCACAGGCATTTGTTTTTTTTTTCCAAATGCATTTATGCAATAAAATTTGTAATTATCATTTCAAGCCCCCTGTCAAAAAACAGCCAAAATTTGTGACATTTTTATCATTTATTCAGCTCTAGTAATTTCTAAAGCCTGTGAAGACTCCATTATTTTTCTTTTTAGCCATAAATTCAATATTCAGAGTGCAAAACCTTATTTTAGCAAAAACTATTAGCTCTAAGCTACAAAGCATCAGTATTGCATCTTTTTGTAAAAACAAAAACCCTTTTTAACAAAAGAAAAAATTATCTGTTTTACAACTCTGAAAATAAGGCTTCTGAAATCATTGTGGGAAAAAGGAGAAAATGCTGGTAACCAGCATTTTCTCCCGAATCCTTTCAAAGCCAAACCCCTTCACTCAAGCAGTCTTTACTGACTAACTGCTATCATTTTTCAATATGGATAAGTCTAAAATGTTGTCGTCTGGTACAGAGTTAATCTCTAGAGAACAGTGTAAATCAAAACAAAACACTTGTGTATTACAAAACAGAACTAAACTGTGTACATATCTATACACAGTAAATAAAGTCCTGCACCCGTTTTTTTTTTACCTAATTTGATTTTCTGGCATGAATAATGTAAAATTGGGTTGAAATTAGAATCCGGCTGTTGCATACACCAATAGACCAGTCTTTTGCCTATGAAATGAAATGAACTGAGGTGTCCCTTGGCCTCATGGTAAGTAGGAATTTTTTGCTTAGATATTGCTTTCAAATTTAAGAAAAGCGAGAAGCTTTTAAGTTTGCTTAAAAGTGGGAACTGAATGTCGGAATAAAACTTACAACAGGCTGAAAGTGACCTGCAGAGAATGGGCACACACAATCAGTCAATAATATGTACTTCTGTTCTGGGTTTGCAGAACAGCTTGCAGTCTTCATCTCATACCTCTGAAAGAGGTTGAAAGAGCATGATCATTAGCTGCTGAGATCAGAGTATACCTCAGTTCAGTCCATTTCAGAGGCAGCAGACTGGTTTGTTGGTGAATGCAGCAGCCAGATTCTAATTTCCAACTGATTTTATATCATTCACACCAGAAATCAAACTCGATAAAAACCAAGGGGGTGCAACACTGTTTTTACTATGTGCATGTATATATAAAACTAAGATGTAGTTCCTCAGTTATACATTTGATGTCATGTGGATAAGTTTGAAGTTATAACAATGAAAGAAAAGCACTTATAAGCAAATTAATGAATGAAAAACTATTAATACAATGATGTTACTTCTGATGTTACCTCTGAAAGTTATACTTACAATATGAATTATGATTCTTTCATATTATGTTATCCCTTTACCACACAATCCCAACTTTTAACGACCCTGTAAAAGAGGCCTTTTGAAAACATTGTGGGAAAAGTAGAAAATGCTGGTAAGCAGCACTTTCTCCTTTTCCCTCAATGTTTTCTAGCCAATCAAAGAAAAATTGCACCATTTGAGCCACAGTGAAATTGTCGTCTGCAAATGCTTTCAATTTGGACAAGGCTTAAATTTTGTCATGTGGCAAAGGGTTATTCCAAGAAAAGCATTTTCCTCTCTCTAATATAATTCCCCTTAGAAAGCATAAAGAATAGAAAGCATGGTTGGAAAATATGCAATTGCTCTGTATGAGTTATTGCCCCTGTTTCTTCCAAGTTCTTAAAAGCCATCTACTTTAGACACATTAAAAAAGTCCAAATTTGAAAGAGGTGGAAAAAAAAAAAAAAAAAATCAAGCTTATCTTTAACTCTTTTACTGCCAGTCTGATCTTGGATCTACACTGTCCACTATCTGGTGCTAACCTTTGACCAAAAATTAGCATCAAATGCAACAAAAATCTATTTTTTAGCCAAAATAAAAATCGGATAAATTTAGTTGGTTAATTGGCCAACGTAAGACCATTACCCTCTTCCAAACCAAACTGTATTTTACAATCCTGAGGAGAAGATGCTGGAAAACAACATTTTACTCTGTTCCAACAATGTTTTCTACTCATTCTAACCCTTTGCCACACAATTCCCAGTTTTAACGACCCTCAACAAGGAGGCTTTTCAAAACATTGTGGGAAAAGGGAAAATGCTGAAAAGCTGCATTTTCTCCTTTTTTCACAATGTTTTGAAATTGAAAGCATTTGCAGACGACAAATTAAATGTTGCTGAAATGGTGATTTCTGTCTTAGTTAGGGTAGAAAACATTGTGGGAAAAGGAGAAAATGCTGGTTACCAGCATTTTCTCCTTTTCCCACAATGTTTTCAAAATACTTCTTTCTCAAGGTCGTTAAAAGTTGGGATTGTGTGGTAAAGGGTTTAGCATCACTGAGAAAAGAGCATTTTGAAGATATTTTAGGAAAGAGAGAAAATTTTCTACCCATTCACAGAAATGTCCTATCAATTAAACTACATTCAGTTCGTTGTATGCAAATGCTCTCAATATGGACAAGTGAAAATTTTGTAGTTTGAAAGAGTTAGGAAGTTATGAAGAAAATCTAAGTCAACAATCTATCACATAACCATTGTCAAACCCGCAAACATGAACAATTGCTCAGATCAGATCTTATTTACATTAATCTCATAACATTTACTGTCTAATTCTTATCACAACTTCAGCACATCTCATGCCTTAACTTTTTACAAGACAACAAAACTTTAGACCTGTCCAAATTCAAAGCTTTGCAGACGACAATTTCAATATGGCTCAAACGATGCGATTCTTCTTTGCTTGGGTAGAAAACATTGTGGGAAAAAGGAGAAAATGCTGGTTACCAGCATTTTCTCCTTTTCCCACAATATTTTCAAAAGGTTTCTTCAAAAGGGTTTTTAAAAGTTGGCATTGTGTGGTAAAGGGTTAAAAATGTCTAACAAAAATCAATAGCATTTCAATATGAAAAAAAAAAACATACTTAACTTGTCCTTACCATGCTTAGGATATTGTAAATTACTTCAAGTCTTTACCTAAAAGGAAAAATGTAGACAAGTCCAAACTGAAAGCATTAAATTTTGAAGATGACATTTCAAATGTAGCTCAAAACATAAGACTTGCCTCTTAAAGGGTAGAAAACTTTGTGGGAAAAGAAGAAAATGCTGGTTACCAGCATTTTCTTCTTTTCCCAAAATGTTTCCAAAAGGCGTCTTTCTTGGGGTCATTAAAAGTTGGGACTGTGTGGTAAAGGGTTTACAAAAGATGAAGATCAACACAGACTGTGCACTCTAATCTAAGACTGAACAGAATCTGCACTCAGATCTGGGATATACAGTATTTCATTTTGGGGAAAAAAAGGCTCTTGCTAAAATTCCCTTGAAAGCCTGAAGTAGGGTTTTTTCACTAATTATCTACATGTACTTCTCTAAGATATTAGATATACTACCGGTAATTTTCTGTATTTTACTTGTGCTTTTTACCTTTTACCAAACTGGTCTTAACGACCCTGAGGAAATAGACTTTTGGAAACATTGTGGAAAAGAGAAAATCCTGGTAACCAGTATCTTCTTCTTTTTCCAAAATGTTTTCTACCCTTTGAAAGAAAAATTTCAGGTTACAAGTAACCTTTTATTTTTCGACTGCAAATGCTCATAATTTTGGCAAGTCTAAAGTTTTGTTGTTTCATTAAGAGTGAAAATTCAAATCTCCTACTTGGGCAAAGTGTTAAAAAAAAAGAAAAAAAAAACACTTAATGTTGTAATTGGTTAGTTCTTCCTCAGTCAGCAAACTTTAGACTTGTCAATATAGACAGTGTATTCAAGTTCCTTTGACCTAAAATCACAGATAATCTTATTTCTCAGTAAAGAAACAACCCCTTTTCCTACACATACAATTGATTCACTCTGACAATCAGTGTAGATGACAAGAAAAAGAAAAAAATACAGTTATTTTATTTGTTCTTTTTATCCTCAGATGCTCACTGTGCTGATGTTGAAGGGATTCCATAAAATTTTCTTCCAGTTTTCATATATTAACTCATTACCAAACAACAAAATTTTAGATCAGTCCAACTTGAAAGCTTCAGCAGACGACAAAATAAATAATTCTCAAAAATTGAAAATTGTTTTCGGAAGGGTAATAAACATCATAGGAAAAGGAGAAAATGCTGGTTACCAGCATTTTCGCTTTTTCCCACAATCTTTTCCAAAGGCTTTTTCCCCAGGGTCGTTAAAAGTCGGGATTATGTGGTAAAGGGTTAAATATATACACCATTTGTTACCTTTTGAAAACCTGAAAAACCAGTTTTTGCAACTTCTAGATCTTTTTGGCAAGAATACATTATAAGTTCATACATCTTAAATCTAAGCTAAGTCCTGATTGTGTGGTAAAGGGTTAATCAAGTCAATTTACCTTGTTGAGAGAGTGAAACAATCAACATTTTGTATATATTATATACAAAACTAATCAACAACGCACAACCGAAAACAGTTGCAATTCCCTGACCAAAACTTATCTTTAACAACATTGCTGACAATCTGTCTTTTAGAATGACAAAAATACATTTTACTCAAATGCAACACTAATTCTTCAACAACACAGCACATAATGTGCTTAACCCTTTCCCAAACAAGCCCTGGTTTTCAGGTGTTTGCAGTACAAGTCTTTTGAAAACACTGTGGGAAAAGGAGAAATTCCTCGTAACGAGCAATTTCTCCTTTTCCCACGGTGTTTTCTACCCTTTTTGAGAACTTTCTGCCATTTTCATCAAATTTAAAATTGTCGTCTGCAAACTCAGTCGATTTGGACCAGTCCAAAATCTGTCGTTTGGGAAAGGGTTAACCCTTTACCAGATGACAAAATTTTAGCCTTGTCCAAATTAAAAGCATTTGCAGATGACAATTTCAATGTTGCTCGAAAGGTGCAATTTTTCTTTGACAGGGTAGAAAACATTGTGGGAAAAGGAGAAATGCTGGTTACCAGCATTTTCTCCTTTCCCCACAGTGCTTTCAAAAGGCTTCTTTCCCAGGATTACCAGCATTTTCTCCTTTTCCTATAATGTCTTCTGTAGCCTTCTTTCTCAGGGTTTTTAAAAGTGGCACTGTGTGGTATAGGGTTATTAAGCTGTACGTTCCTGCAAATATTGCATATGAGTACATGTATATTCAGACAATCAGACACAGAAAGTCAAGCATACTCCTCTCTCTCTCTCTCTCACAAAAACCATTCTCTATCAAATCCTTCAACACTTCCAAAATATAAAACAATACCTACAACACAGACCACAGTAATATCTGTTTGCTTTAAGTTCTTTCAAATCTATCATTTTCAACTTAATATCAAACTAGAAATTATGAGCTGCATTATTTTATTAACCATTCAAAATTTAACTCTATTTGTAAATCCCAAGATGATCCATCTGATTGGCCAAGACATTCTGTCTCAGCCAATCAGAGAATGTCTCAGCCAATCAGACAGCTAGCTTAGGAAATTAAAATTGAAGCTGAGGTTACGATACTCAGCCAAAGAACTTAACCCTAAGAGCTCCAAATACCAAATAAAGCACGGTAATAGACATTTTCAGTGAAGAATAGGACCTAAATACTTGCAATTTCAAGGTTGTTTTTTTCCAGAATGTTTCAGGAAAGCAGAGAGTGTACATCACGATCAACAAGAGCACTGCATGCCGCTGCCAATGCTCGGCTGCGGTTGTTTGAATTTCAGTGGAAATTGTAAGTCAAAAAAGGGGCATAACTGTGTCAAAATTACTTTGATGGTTATCTGCCCTTCTTGTATAGTTTCCCATTTTGATAATAGACAACTTGTCCAAGTCTGAAGCAAATATCTTCAGTAATAACAGAGATATTATGAAGTGTCAAAAGTTTTCGCATAACAATGCAGACAAGGACGCCTGGCAATACCTTGATGTTTTCTTTGAAAACAGCCGAGCTAAAAATTTGCAGTCTGATCTTGATCTACACTGACTGCAAAGGCAAGTAATATTGTGAAAGGTGCCACTTGGATTAAATTTCTTGCATGTTTTATACTGGAAGTGTTGAAAATGACTGCAACTTCTCTAACAGCTTTACAAATAGAATTAAAACAGGTAACAAGCATTAAGATCCACATGTATAAAAATAGGTCAGTAACAGAAGACTGAAAAGATGACTAGAGCAATCTATTAAGCTTTTCATAGCAATATCTGACATCAAACCATCTATCTCATTTTAAATTTGTAAGATTTTCTAGGCTGAGGATACCTAAAAATTTATCAGATTTAACCCTTTCCCAAACAAGCCCTGGTTTTCATGTGTCTGCAGTACAAGTCTTTTGAAAACACTGTGGGAAAAGGAAAAATTGCTCATAACGAGCAATTTCTCCTTTTCCCACAGTGTTTTCTACCCTTTTTAATAACTTTCTGCCATTTTCATCAAATTCAAAATTGTCGTCTGCAAACTCTTTCAATTTGGACCAGTCCAAAATTTGTCGTTTGGGAAAGGGTTAAAGGAGAAAAAACGTCACCTTTTGGTACATAATTCATTCAAAAGATAGTGTGACACAGATGGAAACATTACACATTTTGATGTACTTTGTTTCACTATCCAAATACATAATGATGCATATTTTCTTTCTATTCTTTGCTGGCTTCATATGGCAAAGGATTTAAAAGCATAAAAACAGTCAGATCCGTATCTTTTTCTTTAGTTCTTCAAAAACTGCACTTTGACCTCAAAAGAATAAACCCTTTTACCACAGAATCCCAACTATCAATTACCTGGAGGAATAGGCTTTCTGAAAACATGGTGGGAAAAGGAGAAAATGCTGGTAACCAGCATTTTCTCCTTTTCTCATAATGCTTTTTACTTTTTTCAAAAACAAATTGCACCATTTGATTCAAATAAATTTATCATCTGAAAAGGCTTTCAATTTGGACAAGTAAAACTTTGTCATCTGGTAAAGGGTTAAAAATGTCACTCAAAGAACTTACAAAGAAAAATATCCAATAGAAGTGAAAAAAGGTCATTTTTTTTTTTAGTCAAATGAAAAATGTCACAAGACTTATAAGCAGACAGAAGAGGGAAATTATGGACTTTCTTTCTCTCTGATACCTTGTCCATTACAATCATTCAAGAGGTACAAATGACAATTTCTAAAAATACAAGCGTTCACATTCTAACAGTAACATTTCTAAAACTTCTTGTAATTCTACATGACAAGTTATCTGATTGGCTGAAAAAAAAAAACAAAAAACTGACAGCCAATCAAGTCTTTGAATTTAAAAATAGATTTATTTTTGAATACAGCCCAAGGGGAGTCAAAATACTTGAACTGGCAAGATGGATGCATACTGAAATGTATCAATATACAACAGCCACAATGTAGAAACTGATTGTTCAGTCCATATGATGTGCAAGAAACTTGAAAAAAACAAACTTCACTTTGACTAAAAATTTCACAGATTTTCTCATTGCTTCCTGAAACAAATTGGCTGCAGATATCTCTAAAACAAATCCATGCAGTATTTGGATAAAAAAACACATTGTTCATTTGAAACAATTTCTTAATTTTTTTCAAAAATGTTTTTAGACATGGTATGCTAAAACATGACAAAAATCTGCCTTAGTGTTGTTAACTCTTTACCAAACGACATTTTGCACATTTCCAAATTGAAAGCATTTGCAGACGACAAAATAAATGTGACTAAAAAACTGAAATTTGTTTTGGGAAAGTTAGAAAGCATTGTGGGAAAAGGAGAAAATGCTGGTTACCAGCATTTTCTCCTTTTCTCACAATGTTTTCAAAAGGCGTCTTCCCCAGGGTCGTTAAAAGTCGGGATTGTGTGGTAAAGGGTTAAATCAGAAATTGAATCTATTTAATCTATGCTGTGCTGATTCATAATTCACATTGCCTAACACTTAAAACTCTGTAATCAGATAAACATTAGAGAAGTTAAATAACTCAACTAAATAAATTACTAACAAGCTATCAATGTCATTAATAATAATTATATTCCTCAAAATTAATAGATTTTATTTTTTAAATAAATATGAAAGACTTGTAATGTATGTACATGTTGAATATATACAGTAACATGAAAAACGAGAAGTAATATATTACACAGTACCTTTCACTATGAAAACATAACTTAACAACTTCATATAACTTATATTTAACTAACTAAATAACTATCTTTTGTCCCACCATATAATTCTTTACCAAACTACAAAGTTTTAAATTTGTCTTAATCGAAAGTATAATTCTGCAGACAACAAAACAAATAATGAGATTTGTCTTTGAAAGGGTAAAACAACATTGAGGATATCAGCATTTTCTCCTTTTCCTACATTGTTTTACAAAAGTCTTTTCCCAAGGCTGTATTAATACAGGATTGTTTGGTAACAGGTTAAGCCTTTACCATTCAGGCTTTTCAAAACATTATGGGAAAAGGAAAATAGGCTTGTCATCAGCATTTTTACCCTTTTAACCCTTTCCCAGAAAATAAATTTTGGACTGGTCCAAATTGAAAGAGTTCGCAGATGACAATTTTAAATTTGATGAACATGGCAAAAAGTTCTCAAAAGGGGTAGAAAACACTGTGGGGAAAAGGAGAAATTGCTCATTACGAGCAATTTCTCCTTTTCCCACAGTGTTTTCAAAAGACTTGTACTGCAGACACGTGAAAACTAGGGCTTGTTTGGGAAAGGATTAACCCTTTGAGTGCTGAATAAACTCAGCAGACTTTTTCAATAAAAATGTACATGTATTTGCAATTTCCAGGTTTGCCCTTGTCAAAAATATCTCAGCAAAGCAGACAGTGCACATAAAGATCAGACTGCACATTTTCTGCAGTGGAAGGGCAGAAAACATTGTGGGAAAAGGAGAAAATGCTGGTTACCAGAATTTTCTCCTTTTCCCACAATGTTTTCAAAAGGTTTCTTCCTCAGGGTTGTTAAAAATCAAGATTGTGTGGTAAAGACTTAACACTAGCGGGGTCTAAATATTCAACCCACTATCACTCAACATTTGACTTTTTCTACCCTTTCCAAAACAAATTTCAATTCTTAAATCACACTTACTTTGTCGTCTGCAAATGCTGTCAACTTGGACAACTTGGTAGTCTAAAATGTTGTTGTTTGGTAAAGAGTTAAACAAAACCTCATTCAACTTTAAAACAAATGATCTCTTTTAACATTTTCTAGTTTCCTCATAAATACGGTCCAAGATCATGCATACTCGATTTGTCCAGGAAAACATAGCCTCCAAAAAGTAAAGTTACCAATTTACAAAAGCCATATTGTCCTTAATTATGTTTAGATTATGTTCATTAAACTATGTTTTGATTCAGTCTACTCAATATGCTTTAACTATGCAACACTTGACAAATAAGTAACAAAACTTGAGTCATGGTATACACAAAATAGTCCCAAAGTATCATTGCACTTTCCATTTCATGACTTGCAAATCCTTGACCCCTTAACTCCATGTAGTAACAGACAACCAAAACAGACTTGTCCAAATTGAAAGCATTTGCAGATGACAAATTAAGTGTGGCCCAAATGATGGTAAATGCCTTTAAAAGGGTAGAATACAATGTGGATAAAGGAGAAAATGCTAGTAACCAGCATTTTTTTCTTTTCCCACAGTATTTTCAAAAGCCATCTTCCTGAGAGATGTAAAAATTTGGGATTATGTGGTAAAGGGTAAACCAAATGATCCTATGTTTTAACCCTTTATCACATGACAAAGTTTCATACCCCTAAATTCAAAGCATTTGCAGAGGATAAATTATATGTTACTCAAAACATAAAATTTGTCTTTCATAGGGTAGGAAACATTGTGGGAAAAGGGAAAAATGCTGGTTACCAGAATTTTCTCCTTTTCCCACAATGTTTTCAAAAGCCCTCTTTCTCCAAGTCGTTAAAGTCGCATTATGTGGTAAAGAGTTAATGACCCTGAGGGAGACAAATCGAAAATCTTCATGGAAAAGGATGGTAACCAGCATTTCCCCCTTTTTTCCACAATGGTTTAAAAGCTTTATTTTATGGTTTTAAAAACAAGGGGTTGTCTGATATAGAGTGGATTGTATCTTAATCATGCTTGTTGCACCATATCAAGACCCAAATTCTGCATGCTCAAGGCTTTCCTCTGCTTGAAGGTCCAAGATCTCGGACCATATTCACCAAACATTCTAAACTGCATTCTTATTCTAAATTCATTAAGTAACACTATCTCTGATTGGCCAACCCAAATGAGCCATGCTCTGGCAAAAGGGGGCTTAATGCATCTCTGCGATGTATTGTACCAAGCAAGACATTACATAATGAGGGATCTATAAAATCCACTTTATCTAACTGCCAACTGAATCGTAAGGTAAACTGGTCCTTGGACATGCTGAAAATTGACCGTGTGCGGACTGTGCAGGCTGACCTGGGTCGATACTTTTTGCAGATGCATTAACCCCCCTTTTCATAAAGCATGGCTCAAATGGTTTAGCCAATTGGACATTGTCTTCCTACGAAATTCTTGAGAATTTGAATTAGAGTGTAATATAGAATCGTTAGCCTGTCACTATAAAACTGTATTCATACTCAAACTGAAGCTATCTCATTAATGCTTCAATATTAACTAAAATTTGAAATTAACGCTTTGACTCAATGAAAAGATAGAAAAAAAAAAACTCATATGTATAACTTTGTAGTTTCATAATAATCTAAACCAAACTCAAAAAAAGGTTGTGTAGTTCTTTACCAAACAGCCTGTTGTTCTAATAACAAAAAGAAGAAAAGTTTAGTTAAAATTGTGAGGAAAGGAGAAAATGTTGGGCACCACCATTTTCTCCTTTTTCAACATATTTGTACCTGCCTGCAGTTCTATCAGCTGAGCTTAATCTGTCATCTGCAAGTGCTTTCATCAGAGACAGGCCTGAAATTTTGCCATCAGGTAAAGCTCTGACCAGGTTTGATCTCAACTGTTAGGTTAAAAAAAGCTAACAATAACCCCCTCAGTATGCAATGGGACAGACACAATAACTTTACTCTTTACCACGCGATCCCAACTTTTAACGACCCTGACGGAGAAGGCTTTTAAAAACATTGTTGGAAAAGGAGAAAATGCTGGTTACCAGCATTTTCTCCTTTTGCAACAATGTTTTCTACCCTATCAAGGACAGATTTCATCATTTGAGCCACATTTAAATTGTTGTCTGCAATTGCTGTCAATTTGGACTCATCTAAAATTTTGTCGCTTGGTAAAGAGTTTATCCTGAAAGACTCTGCTGGTAGTACCAAAATCAATGTGTTTCTTCTTCAAACCAACTCAAAAACTGTATCAGAAATATAAGAATCAAGATCAAATTTCATAGCAACAAAGATCACTTATCACTAATTGTCAACAGAGAAAATTCTTCAATGTGAGCAGTGTTTAACCCTTTACCAAACAATCCTGTGTTTTAACAACCCTGAAGAAGAAAGGTTCTGAAAACATCTTGGGAAAAGGAGAAAATGCTGATAGCCAGCATTTCCCCTTTTCTCACAAGGTTTCCTATCCTTTTGCAGAAAGATACCATAATTTGACCCACCTTTAGCCTGTCATTTGCAAATGCCTTCAGTTTGGACAAGTCTAAAATTTTGTCATTTGGTAAAGAGTTAACACTTTACCAAACGACAAAATTTTAGGCTTGTCCAAATTGAAAGCATTTGCAGACAACGTATTAAATGTGAATCAAATATTAAAATTTGCTTTCGGAAGGGCAGAAAACATTGTGGGAAAAGGAGAAAATGCTGGTTACCAGCATTTTCTCCTTTTCCCACAATGTTTTCAAAAGCTTTCATTCTCAGGGTCATTGAATGTCGGGTTTGTTTGGTAAAAAGTTAAAGGAAACAGTAGGATCTGTATCTTACCAAAGCTCAACCGAGTATTTTTGACATATATATTGCACAATGCACACAACTCTGGCAATATCTAAACATCACAGCACAAGTTACTTCTCCATTTCCTATTTTCTAGAATATTTACGGTATCTCCTATAATGGTTATAAGTTCCTCTGTCTATATTTTTCAGTCAATATACATGAGGTGTTAAGCCCCGTGAGAAGGTGATTTAACCCTTTACCACACAATCCCAACTTTTAACGACCCTGAGAAAGAAGCCTTTGAAAAACATTGTGGGAAAAGGAAAAAATGCTGGTAACCAGCATTTTCTCCTTTTCCCAAAATGTTTTCTACCCATCCCAAAACAAATTTGGATTTTTCAGATATTTGTTGTCTGCAAATGCTATCAATTTGGACTGGCCTAAAATTTTGTTGCTTGGTAAAGGGTTAATGCATCTGCAAACAGTATCGACAAATGTCAGCCTGTGCAGTCTACACAAGCTGACCTGAGTCAGAACTTTTTTGCTATTGGCAAAGTTTCTGCTCTTCAAAGGACGATTCTATACTTTTGATTCAGCCTCTTTCTGGACAATATTGATTTGTATTATGCAATGACTTGCCTGGTTCAGTGCATCATAAAGATGTATTAACCCCCATTTCCAAGAGTGCCACTTACATATGAGCCGTGCTCTGGTAAAAAGGGGGCTTAATGCATCTCTGTGATCCATGATACCAATCAAGCCATCACAGAATTGTGGATCAATAATTGCCACTTTTTTCAACATTTGACTGAATCATGAGCTACACTGCAGAAAATTGACGAACACGAAAAAGTTTCTGCCCAGGTCAGCCTGCGCGGATTGCACAGGCTGACCTGGGTTGATACTTTTCGCAGATGCATTAAGCCCCCTTTTCACAGAGTATGGCTCATACTTATCACATACCTATATCCCTGTTTCCAGTTTTATATTACCATTATAAATTTTCTAACACATGTATGACACACACGCTATATATTATGTCATAAAGGGCTGTGTGACCTTATAGGTCAAAACACTGTATTTCAACACCTGATTTCTAAAGTTAAAGATTCTATAACATGCTAATAATTGTTGAAATCATCCATATAAAAAAGGTATCAAAGTGAGTTTGTACACTTTCTATACTTTTTCCTTTTACCAAACAATCCTGTGTTTAAATGACCCTAAATAAGAAAGCTTTTGAAAACATTGAAGGAAAAGGAGAAAATGCTAGTAACCAGCATTTTCTCTATCTCCCACAAAGCGTTCTACCATTTCACAAACATAAATCATCATTCGAGCTACTTTTAACCCTTTACCACACAATCCCGACTTTTAACGACCCTGAGGAAGGAGTCTTTTGAAAACATTGTGGGAAAAGGAGAAGATGCTGGTAACCAGCATTTTCTCCTTTTCCCATAATATTTTCTACTCTTTCCATAACAAATTTCAAAATTTTGAGTCACACTTATTTTATTGGCTGTAAAAGCTTCCAGTCTGGTGTGGTCTAAAATTTTGTTGTTTGGTAAAGAGTTAATTTGTTGTCTGCAAGTACTTCCAATGTGATGAAGTATAATTTTTGTCATTGGGTAAAGAGTTCAGGTGTTTTCAAATTTCACACTGACATACCCAGTAAATATTTCACCACTTGTTTCAAATTATCGATAATCTAAATATTTCACCACTTGTTTCAAATTATCGATAATCTACCTCATAAAATATAAATTAGAAATATGGGTATAGCACTTTAGTATGGTATCCTGTTCACTATAAATTGCAAAGCTTTGACTCTTTCCAACACAACAAAATTTTAGACTTGTCAAAACTGAAAGCTTTTGCAGGTGACAAATTCAATATTGCTCAAGAGAAAATACAATATTTGTCTTGGAAATGGTAGAAAACATTGTGGGACAACCAGAAATGCTGGTTTCCGGCATTTTCTCCTTTTACCTGTATGTTTTCCAGGGCTATTGTCTGCATGGTTCTTTGAAAATGGAATTGTGTGGTTAAGGGTCAAAACATATTTCTGTAGGAAGCTAATTTTGAATCGTATAAAATTATTCTTATCGAAGTTGAACATCTTCTCCTGGATTGTGTCAGAGTTAATGAAATATGAGCTAATGGGTGGTAGAGAAATTTGACTGTATGTACAATAATTATCTTTCCACTTTGCTATCCATCATAATTTATCACAAGAAAAGTTCCAACCCCTTTTTCAAATAAAGCCTCCTCATTGGCCATTTAGCTCTTTAACAAACAACAAAACTCTGGATAGGACCAAATTGAAAGCATTTGCAGACAACAAATTAAATGTTGCTTAATTGATGATTTCTGTTTCTGATGGGGTAGAAAACATTGTGGAAAAAGGAGACAGTTAACCCTTTACTGCACAATGCTGACTTTTAACAACCCAGAGAAAGAAGGCTTTTAAAAACATTGTTGGAAAAGGAGAAAATGCCAATAACCAGCATTTTCTCCTTTCCCCACAATGTTTTCAATCCTGTGAAAGACAAATTTTGTGTTTTGAATAACATTTATTTTGTTGTCTGCAATTGCTTTCAATATGGACAAGGCTATGTCTTGTCATAAAGAGTTTAAGGGGTAATATTTGAAAAAGGGTTAAGCAAACATCTTACATAGCAAATATAATTCAGTTGTATCTAACATAAATAAAAACTTAACAATGAATGAAATACTTCAGGGGTAAATATAGGTATTAACAGATTAGCTATAGAAACAAAAAAACTAGATTATAACTTTAACAACAATAAATAATAGGCTTTCCAATAACTTAACATTTCTGTCATTAATAATCTTCAACAACAACAAAAAAAAGAAATAGTCAAAAATATAAATTAAAGTTTTTAATCACATTCCTCTCCCTCCTGCATGGATTCACTCTCTTGATTTGATTTTTTATCCTCATTACCTCCCTTTATCTCTAAATCTTCTGGTTTGTCCTCTTTCATATCTGACTCTGATTTTTCATTTCGTTCTTCAGGTTCAACATTCGTAGCTCTTCCACGGACAAAATTGCCCATATCAAAAGCAAAGGGCATCATGTCATGCCTGTGATTTCGATAGTCTACATAGGGAGATGTGAGAATTTTGTCCTTATCTAAATTGTATGCAGCAATATCTGCCTTGTTATCCCTGTCGGCATCTACATCAATTACCGCTGGATCCTCAGCAAATGCGCCATCTTGTAGCTGGCGATAATGTGTCTTCCTGTGGCGATGTAGATTCCAACTACGAGAAAATCGCTTTCCACAATAATTACATTGATAGCGTAGTACATGGTTGTATCTGTGAAATTTCAAAGACTGGGGATCTCGAAATGACTTTCCACAAGTGCCACACATGTTAGTGCCACTAAAATCTTCTGGAGATTCTTTCGGAGTTGGGGGTTGTGACTGAGTACTGCTCTGGGTGGACAATTTCCTGACAGGTGACATCATTTTGTACGGGGCAGACATTGGTACACTCAATATATCGCCATGTTCAACCATGTGTGTTTTCAGGCCTGCCAGGGTTGAAAACGTTTTAAGGCAAATGTGGCATTGATGGGACTGACTCATATCTACAGAAATTCTACCTTCCTCTCCTGTTATCATGTCATCTTTTCCATCCCCACTGGCCGTGCCTCCACTGCTACCATAGATCTGACCTAACTCTCGACGCTCAGGTAACGGTCCAGCCGTGTTCTGTGTCAGAGCCGTCAGCAATAACTGATGGTGGGAAGAAGCACTCGGTAGAGATAAGGCACCCGTGACTGGAGGGAAGAAGAAACCTGGAAATCCACCCATCATGCTACGTAGATTTTCATACTCTGGTCTGGCCCAGGATAGAGAGCCTGGTGGACTGAAAAACTGTGACTCTGAAATTCACAGCACAGTCAACATATGAAATATATTAATTATGTACCAAGCCACAAAATTTTGGACTCATCCAAACTGAAAGCATTTGCAGATGACATATTAAACATGGCTCAGATGATGGAATTTGTCTTTGAATGGGTAGAAAACATTGTGGGAAAAGAAAAAGATGCTGATAACCATTTCCATCAGTCACTATGTTTTCAAAATCTTTATTCCTCAGGGTCATTAAAACATAGGATTGTTTTGTGAGGGGTTAACTCTTTCCCACACTATAAAATTCTAGACTCATCCAAACTGAAAGCATCTGCAGACAACAGATTTAATGTAGCTCAAAAGACAATTTCTGTCTTTGAAATGGTAGAAAAACAAAGAGTTAACCCTTCACAAAACAATCCTATGTTTTAATGACCCTGAGGAATAAAGATTTTGAAAACATAGCGACTGATGGAGAAGGTTACCAGCATCTTTTCCTTTTCCCACAATATTTTCTACCCCTTCAAAGACAAATTCCATCATCTGAGCCATGTTTAATATTCTCCTTTCTCCTTTTCCAACAATGCTTTCAACCCTAACAAAAAAAGAAATCATCATTTCAGTAACATTTAATTTGTCGTCTGCACATGCTTTCATATTGGTCGAGTCCAGAATTTAGCTGTTTGGTAAGGTGTTAACTCTTTACCAAACAATCCTGTGTTTGAACAACCCTAATTGAGAATACTTTCGAAAAAAATTGTAGGAAAAGGAGAAAATGTTTGTAACCCTCATGTAATCCATATTCCATGCATTTCAAACTGATAGTATTGCATTTTACTCTGAACTTCCTGTTAGATATCATTATCCTGAAGAAATGACAAAGCTTTATGAAAACATAGAAAATGGTAAAGACATTACCAATTTCTTTGTTATATTTCTCCATGGTGAAAACATTTCTTGACTCTATTCCTGCATCAAGACATGTCTAACCTCATGATATACTTTATTCTGTTAACTCTTTACCAAACAAGAAAATTCTGGACTCAGCCAAAATTGAAAGCTTCTGCAGATGACAGAGTACATGTAACTCAAGCTATGATTTCTATCTTTGAAAGGGTAGAAAACATTGTAGGAATTCTGGATTGTGTGGTAAAGGGTTAATTGCCTTATATATTACCAAATAAATATGACTATGGACATTTAGCACAGCTTTTATTTTTTCCTTTAGGGAAATGACTGTAAGAAGTAAATGTTTCTTTAACAGCAGCGTTTTCTCCATTGTTCAATTCTTTTATGTCACTTATTCTTAACTCTTTACCAAATGACAAAATTTTAGACTGGTCCAAATTGAAAGCATGTGCAGACGACAATTTAAATGTGGCTAAATTGACGTTGTTTTTCTGTGAAAGAGTAGAAAACGTTGTGGGAAAAGGAGAAAATGCTGGTTACCAGCATTTTCTCCTTTTCCCACAATGTTTTTAAAAGGCTTTTTCCATGGGGTCGTTAAAGGTTGGTAAAGGGTTAATTAAAAGGAGATTTGTCTCAAATTAGTCTATATTGTAACAAATTCATGTGCTATATTCTGAATCTTGAAGAAAGCAGTTAATCAAACTGGATATTCTAGGTCTGAAAAAAAAAAAAAAAAAAGGCCCAAATTATCCCAGTTTAAAACCTGTTTTTCGTCTAAAAAATCTGAGCACAGCCAATAGTGAAGATCAAGATCAGACTGCACATTTTGTGCAGTCTGATCTGGATCTATACTGTTGGCAAATTCAAGCATGGTCCTTATTTGTGCTCTAATAATTATTCAAGCTCCCACTCACCAGAGGTATGTTCATCTCGCTCCTTCTTCACCTCAACAACATCAAGATCTTGGTCTTCCAAAGGCTGTACAATCACAGATCCGTTTCCACTTGGCACTGAGCTCGGGCGAGATGAATGTCGAGGACTGGTATTGTTACTGCCAATACCCGAGGTATCGGCACACGCAAGTTCTCTGGAGTGATCCCCCTTTTGTCTGTCTCCGGTTGGTGACTGGGATGGGCGGGAGGTGATTACTGTTACAGGAGAGACATGGGGCTGGACTCCCTGATGCTGTAAAATATGTGTACAAAACCAATTACAACACAAGCATGGTTTTTCATTCTCCTATAGTTTACAGTCTGCAAAAATTTTATGGGAAAAGGAGCAGTTGTAAGCGAAAAGAAAAAACTCCTATTCCCTGTTTTCCCAATATGTTCTCAAAAGTGGTCTGCTGCCAAAAGACTTAATACCCTCCCCCCTCCTCCTGCCAATTGCTTTGGTAGAGAAAACATTTGTTTAAGCCTTTACAAAGCAGTCACAAGTTTTAAAGGCCCTGAAGAGAAAATTGCCATTTGCACATCTTCAGTACCTATAGAATAGGTGTATAAAGTTTTGATACAATTAAAGCAAAACTAAGGGACGAGCTTGAAAACACAAATACAAATATACCTATGCCACATGATTGACAATCAACTGGACAGATTGGTTGATATCAGAATAGCCTCAGACACTTTCATTTTGCAGGGATATAAAAGGTGTTAAGTCCTCTCAAGGTTTGAATGAGATAAAACCATTCATGGTATTGACAAACAGAAAAAGGTTTCAGATTCCTGAATGAACAAGTATTCAGAAAAATAACTGATTACTTCCTGGTATATTTACAGTATTTCATTATGTTGCAGGTGTTTTCTATCCCAAGGATATAGACCAGTCATGCTCTGTAAAAAGGGGGCTTAATGCATCTGCAAAAACTATTGACTCAGGTCAGCTTATGCAGGCTGATCTGGGTTGAAACTTTTGCTATTGTTCCATTCTCTGTGTTTCAAAGGACCAGTGTGCCTTATGATTCCATCTGTTGTTAGACAAAATGGATTTTATGGATCTATAATTATAATGGCTTGCTTGACATAAGCATTACTTAGATGTATTAAGCCCCCCTTTGCCAGACCATGACTCAAATGAATGTAGCTTTTGTTTGAATATGAGAACACATATATTGCCTTGCTATAAATCTTGCATTTGTAACGAGGTGGTAAAGTGCTTGCCTTGAAACCTTGAGGTCCTAAGTTTGATCCCTTTCCTAGAAGGTTATCTACTAGTAGCTGTTACAATTAATATTATCAACAAATCAAAGATCAAGTTTTTAAGATCTGACAACTTGTAACCTTCCTTACCCATTAACTTTTTTACCCAATGACAAAAACTTACACTTGTCCAAATTGAAAGCATTCCCTGACAACGAATCCAGCGTTTTCTCCTTTTCCAACAAAAATTTCAAGTCGTTTCCACTGGGATGTTTAACCTGGGCTTGTTTCCTAAAGTTTGTTAAAATCTGAAGTTGTTAAGCACTAATACATACAAGTCTTTATTGGCTACTCTGAGTGTAATACATTTAGTCTGTACAGGTTGTTCTAACTAATCTTGGACCTCTCTATACTGTGATATTTTATCATTCTGACCAAACGGCCATAACATTGCAGTGTCAGGGGTGCTTTTTTACCAAATGGAAATGTCGTTTTTGTTCGTTTGGAAATCTACAGGTCAACAGTTCAGATCAACTTGACCCTGACCAATCAGTCACTCAGACTGGCACCTGTGAAAATGCTACCTGCTTCCCTTGGTATCAGACTGGGTTTCCTGGCTGAATCCCTTTCTACTATTTCATGTCAAACACTTTTCAATTTTTAATATTAAAACAGTTTCTGTATTTGACCTCTCACCTCTGACTTTAAAGCTTGTTGTGCTGCAAGAAAGGTAATACACAGCTTCTCAACTTCTTTGATCTGGAGAAAATTGGCTGCAGTGAGAATTTTGTCAGCAGACTGGGAGTCAACAGTGATGTCACTGGAGTAACAGAAATCTACCAGCTGCTGTACTGCCTCTTCTTTTAAATGACTGCGGAGGGTGATTTCACTGCAGTCTTTTGAGGAAGGTTGGTGAAATAAATCTCTGTCATAAATGGAAAAGAAAATTTTAATCCATTATCACAAAGCCATTTTTCAACCTACTAAAATAAAACATGTATAAAAGGAGGAATGTTTAACCCTTTACCAAACAATCTAATGTTTCAGGGGCCCCGTGGAAGAGGGCTTTTGAAAACATCGTGAGGAAAGAGAAAATGGTGGATGACAATGTTTTCTACCCTTTCAAAAGACAAAATCCAATTCATTGGGCCACATTGTTTTGTTGTCTGCAAAATGCCTCCAATATGGCCGAGTGTAAAATTTTGTTGTTCGATAAATAATTAAAAGAAAAGACAGATACATTTTGCAACATGGAAAACATTGACAGAAAAGGGGTCACTGCATATAACAAGCCTTTGCCTCTTCAACCTCGTTGTTTTCAACAGCCGTCAACAGTTGGGTTATAGCACTCATTTGCTTCTTTGCCCTCACTGTCTTCATATACTGTCACTGCAGGGAAGGTTCAACCACATTATTTCAAACAGTAACTTATAAAACAAATTGTCAGGGAGACAACTTTGAAATTGTGGAGAATAGAAAAAAATGCTGGTTATCAGCATTTTCTCCTTTTCTAACGATTTTTCAAAACCCCTCTCCCAAGGGTTATTAAAATTTAGTTTGTCAGGTAAAAGGTTAACCCTTTAAAACTCAATCCAAACTTTTAACAACCCTACAGCAAAAGCCTTGTGAAAACATTGCGGGAAAAGGAGAGACTGCTGGTAACCAGCATTTTCTCCTTTTCCCAAAATGTTTTCTACCCTTTCAAACGCTAATGCATGCATGCCTGCACGACAGATACAGGGCCATGACGTAAGCTTGCTGGCCATCAGCCAGTGGAGCTAAAAACTGCAACAAAATGAAAAGAGCTTGAAATGCCATTTCCAAATATGTAAGCATCATTAAAGGTTGTAGGTCACACTTTCCACTTTATTATTCAAAGGCACCAATCTATAGTAACACCATTTGAGCCATGCTCTTGTGAAAAAGGGGGCTTAATACATCTGTGAAACATATTGACCCAGGTTAGCCTGCGAATCTGTCTATGCTGACCTGGGCCGAAACTTTTCTCTCTTGGTCAATTTTCTGTATGTTCAAGGACCAGTCTATCTTATGATACAGTCTGTTGTTAGACATAATGAATTTTATAGATCTCTAATTATGTGATGTCTTGCTTGGTATGATGCATCACCAAGATGCATTAAGGCCCCTTTTCACAGAGTATGGTTTATTATTGTTACCTAAAGTAGGGGCTAAAGGCGGCAAGAACAATCCTATGAGCATGGATTCTAATACTTCCAACATGTAGAACAATATCGCAGAACTCTCCTGTCAGGTAAAACTCCCGCAGTAGTGACACAACCTATAGTCCAACAAAGAAAAACATTACTATCACTCATGTATACCATGTGCAGTCCGCGCAGGCTAATCCGAGACGGCACTTTACGACTACCTAAGATTTTTACATACAGTAGACTTTTGTGAAACAGAAAATCACACAAAAATGGGAAAGCGTCGTCTCAGATTAGTCACAGACTGCACAGGCTGATCTGAGACGACACACTTTTACGCATATGTCTGAAGGCTCCTTTTCATGTGTTGCACGCCATATATGAAAGACAATATAATTAAGTAAATACAGTTATCAAATGGAGTGTCTAACCAGCATATTTTCATTTCTGGCTTATTATTCTCTTCTTGGGTTTGTTAACAGCTTGTTTACCTCACCTTACCTTAAATGTTATCATGGATGTCCCAGTGCTCTCCTACTGTCTCAGGAGACTTGTTCATTTTCTAACCAATGTGATCAAAGACTGCTGAATAAACATTCGCTTCAACAGACTGGTGGTAAAAGTATTACAAGTGTGTCGATATTTGCATTAAACCTTTACCAAAAAATCCCTCATATTTAACTCTTTAATTTTACAACAAAATTTTACACTTGTTCAAATTCAAAGCATAAGCGGAAGATTCAAATGATGTGATTTGCCTTTGGAATGGAAGAAAACATAGTAGGAAAATGCCAAAATGGTGGTTAGAAGCATTTTCTCCTTTTCCCACAATGTTTTCAAAGCTTTCTTTCCAAGGGTCGTTAAAGGTTGGGATTGTATGGTAAAGGATTAAACTACTCCTGGAGAAAAGGCTGTTGAAAACATTGAAGCAAAAGGAGAAAATACTGGTAACTAGCATTTTCTCCTTTTCCCACAATGTTTTCTACCCTATCAAAGAAAAATTGCATCCTTTTAGCCACTATGAAATTGTTGTCTGCAAATGCTTTCAATTTGGAAAAGTTTATCATTTGAGCCACATTTACTGTCTGCACATGCTTTGGATTTGAGCAAAATATTGTCATTTAGTAAGAGTTAAAGAGAAAAGTTATGAAGTATCAATAGGACAAAACTGATTGCTACAATCTTTTACACAGTTTTGTTTACCTTGTTGTTCAGCTGGTCACTATGGTAACGAAGAGACAGTGGTGCCCCAGTAGCCATATTATACCAAACTAGTCAATTCATTCTTGTGTCAAAATCCATTGAAATTCCTGTCTGAAAAAGGATGAAGTTGGTAAATCCATAGACTATCAAAGAAACAGAATGTTTATTAACATATTACCTGAAAGCCTCCTGAACTCTTTACCAGACAACAAATTTTCGACTGGTCTATATTGAAAGCATATGCAAATGACACAATGAAGCTCATACAATGGTGTTTGTAACAAAAAGGATAGAATTAGAAAACACTGTGGAAAAAGAAAAAAATGCTGGTTATACGCATTTACTCCTTTTCCTACAATGTATTCAAAAGCTAAATTCTTTAGGGTTTTTAAAAGACCACATTGTGTGGGTGAAGAAGGACAAGAATATTTTCAAATAAAATTTGTCCTGAAGGTATCTTTTTAATAATTCTTTTTGTGAAATTGTACCAATTTCAGAGAGATCAGACTTGCCATATTGAAATAAATGAGACAGATTTACTGTTACTTGTTCATGCAAAAAAAAAGTTAGATGTAAACTGCCTGACAGATTAATGTTGAAGAGTAAATAGTCATGTATACATCTAAATACTTGAACTACTTAAACAGTATCCCCCAATTCTGAGGTTAGCTCCACTTTAATTTTTATGATTCTGTCTCCGCTCATCCTCACAACAGCATTCTTATGCCCATTCTGGATGGAAAAATACATTGAATGCATTGATCTTTTCGTTGCCAGCTAACAGTAAGTACCTTGATCAATAGATTTATGATAAATCTTACAAAAACACCAAAAAAAAAAAAAAAAATATGTAACTGATACCTCCTTGAAATTCCAGTTTTTTGAAAATAAATATCTGTTCACCTACTTCCAAGGAAGATGAAAATAGGTTTGACATTTACTGCACATGTTTCTGAAGTCATTTCAAGTACAGTGCAATTCTTTTTTCAAAATTTACAAGCTTCAAATGAAATTTGATGCACATGTGCAGTCAACCAAATTAATAATGAGTGTTTGTATACAAATTAATAATTGCATTCAAGTCAGAAAAAGGTGAATTACAGTAAGATGAATGGAAAACCTTGAATTAAACTTGGTCTCAACATGAAGTTAACTCTTTACTACACAATCCCAAGTTTCAACAATCCCAAGAAGAAGCCTTTTGAAAATATTTTGGGAAAAGGAGAAAATGCTAGTAATGCTGGTTTCCTTTTCCAACAATGTTTTCAACCCTTCTCAAAACAAATTTTATTTTTTGAGTCATATATATTTTGTAGTCTGCAAATGCTTTCATTTTACAGTCACAATAAATACACCACAGCAGTAATTTATGCCACACTTAAACCATGGGAGAAAATGATATGTCACAGCACATTTTTAACTCTCAATACGATATTTTTATGTTTCAATATCTTAATTAAGATCTATAATATTTTGAAGTATTAATTTTCTGTATTTTGGTAGAACTTTGATCTTGAATGATAGCCATATTCTTTGTTGTCCATGAGTCATGCTCTCAATGACCCCATGGGTGTATTTATAACTAATTTCTTGAATATGTTTGTTTGTACAACTTTAAATAAATTTACCTTTAAATTCCTCAAATACTTAACAATATTTAGATCTGAATCATTACTTTGTAAGCCATATCATCTCCACATTTTGTGGTAAGATCTATGCACATAACTATAACAAATCTTGGGGTTTTTGTAGTCTTTTGAAATCTTTATCACAGAGGACAATTTGATTCAATTCTAAACATTGTTTAATGTTAAAAAACTTAAAAAAAAAAAAGGATTGAAAGTTGCACATACACATCTTCAAGATATTAATGTTTTATAGATCCATGGCATCACCTAGATTGCACACATAAAATTTCATAGCTATTATTCCAAATATTAAAGATTACAACTTAATTAGGAAATTAAAAAAAAAAAAAGAACAGAAAAAGATGTATTGAAAGTTATAAATGTGCTGTGGCATATCATTTTCTCCTGTGGCCAATGTGTAACATAAATTAGGCCTATTTTAGTGTGACCCTTCAACTTACACAAGTCCAACATTTTATCATTTGCAACAGAGTTAAATCATTTATCTACCCATTCACGTACATCTTTATAGCAGATAAACAAATTCAGCCTGGTGAAAGATGACAGGTGACATTTTTAAATTTCAAGAAGCATGTAAAGAAAGGCTACTGCAAGGGTGAGTGGAGAAACAATCACAAAAACACCATTGGCCCTATCCTTTGGATCGAAGGTACTCATAACAGCTGATTAAGAGATTAACAATAGCGGGAAATTGCGATTATAATCAGGCTATACATCGCGATAGCTGAATCTTTAATAACGACTGAATTTCATTTATTAGCGCTCTAAGTTTTCATTTTGAACACACAAATTTCTGGCATATAATTTCCTGAGAAAACAAGAACATTTGCTGACTACAGAGTTTTCGCCTGTCCTACATTACAAAAAATTGGACGACATATTTTCAGAAAATGGACCATTTTGCGTTCATTTATTTGTTAACTCGACCACTTAAATGGATACACTAAAGAAAATGTTGGAAACTCACCATAAATGTACCAAGAAAACGTTGCGTTAATCAGGAATTTCGGGAATTTTTGACATTTTTACTTTTTTTTCCTCTTAACTGTCACCAACCCGGAAGTATTTACACAGACAAACCTTCTCACGTTGAAGAGCATTTATCAGCTTCATTCGTACTCGGTATTTATCATAAATGTCATTCGTACCCAGTATTTATCAATGTTAAAAGCAGCTTATTTTCGGTGCATTTTTAGAGTGAATTTAATATTACTGGATATACCGGAAGATTATCTAGAAATACATGGGAGATCATTTTTAAACAAACGGGACAAAGGAATAAAAGATAATAATACTTCAAATACAGTCTTTCAAAGCACAAACTTACCTTATACATATAGCCTTTGACCAGATCCAAAATTCCAGAGTATAGCACTTTAGCAGACGACAAAATTCTAGTCTTGTTGAAATTGAAAACATTTGCAGAGGACACATCGAATTTTGCTAAAATGAAAAGGTACAATGCATTGTAGGAAAACAAGAAAATGCTGGCATTTTCTCTCTTTCCCACAATGTTTTGAAAAAGCTGTATTTCAAATTCTCTTTTTTTTTTTTTCCCTTGAAATGTTACTTTGAAATTTGTTTTTGGAAGGTTAGAAAACATGGTGGGAAGAGGAGAAAATGCTGATTACCAGCATTTTCTCCTTGTCTCATAATGTTTTCAAAAGTCTTTTTTCTCAAGGTCGTTAAAAGCTGGGATTGTGTGGTAAAAGGTTAAGCCATTTTTGGATGGTTAGGTTTCCATACCAAAAATATTTTTCAAGGTACCAGCCATAAGTTCAGCAAGAATCTTGACCTCATAATCCTTTTATAACAAGTCCATAGCCATCAAAATACATGTACAATTATTCATATTTCTGCATGAGCATGAGTTTTTGGAAACATTGTGATAACAGATCTATTGTTTGTCACGAGCAATGTATCTTTTCTAAGAGGGTTTTGTTTTCAATTTCCTCTTTTTGGAATGTTGTTGCACCACTTGTACTAGTTAGCAGTGTGCTTCAAAGTGCCTGTATAGTGATGTGTTACATATTAAGAGATAGGAGAATCTTGCAATTTGATTGATTATGCAGTGTTTTATGCTTCTTTCAACATTCTCTCAGATGTATCAAGGCCACAGCACACAAAATTCATGTTTCCTGGATTTCACTGGGACTGGGCAGAAGCTCTGAAGTGCCTTGCCTATAGACACTCCTACTGAAAACCAAGTACAATGTTCTGCTATTGGCAACATTTTGGGAAAAGGAGAAAAAGCTGGTACTGCACTTTAGCCCTTCCCCTTAATTTTTCTAGCATATCAGAGAATTTAAACTCACTTTTACTATTTTTCAATTTGTTGTTTGCAGCAGCTTCCATTTTGGAAGAGTCTAAATTTGTTGTTTGGGAAAGAATTAACCACTCAGCGAGCAATCAGGAAAGACAGCCTGATAAATAATAAGAAAAGTAGATAGATTTAAAATAATAACGCCAAAGTGGAACTATTCTTTTACAATAATTTATTATGCTGTAATGACAGTGAAGTTAAATGAATGTCATGGGAAAAAGATATGAACCTACAGAGGTACCTAAAAACTAAATAAAATAATATTTGACCTCCCTGCATGCTAAACAAATGGACATTTTCCAATCACAAGAGTGGACATAAACATTGTATTTCTAATATTCTCTTGACTTCTTTGTATCTAAATATATGGGAAAAAGGAGACCAGGGGCCGTATTCACCAACAATTCTATATTGCATTCTTGGCCTAATTCTAGATTCAGAGAGTAACACAATTTCTGATTAGCTAGACCATACGGTTTAGCCAACCAAACTATGGTTTAGCCAACCAGAAATAGTGTTATTTTCAGACTTAAAAAAAAATTCTTGAAAGTTAGTCTCAGTTAGACTAGGAATGTTATTAAGACTAGTTGAGAATGTTATTAAGATTAGTTAATGAATGAATATGAGCTCGGGATCAGACTGCACATTCTGCGCAGTCAAACTTTGATCTATAATGTCTATGAAAGCAATTTATGCTAACCATAGTATGCAAAGAGGTAAAACTTCAGCGAGACAACATTCAAATTACAACCATTTTCTACAGGATGCAAGTCTAAAACATTGTATTTTTTTCTTTTCCTTTCTACGATAAATAGTGCAAAGACAGTTAGCATTGTGAAGCACATATGTGAGCCAGGCTCTGTGAAAAGGGGGCTTAATGTGCATCTGCGAACAGTATCGACCAAGGCCAGCCTGAGCAGTCCGCACGGGCTGACCTGGGCCAAAACTTTTCACTATTGGTCAATTTTCTGCATGTTAAAGGACCAGTCTACCATATGATAGAGTCAGTTGTTAGACAAAATGGTTTTTATGGATCCATAATTATGAGATGACTTGCTCGGTATAATGCATCACAGAGACACATTGGTAAAGAGATAAGTCATAAAATAATATGAGTGTGGACGGCATACCCCAATTTTTCCCCTTTTTCTATATCCATGATATATTGGTATAGTGTAGGACTTTAACATTCAAATTACAACCATTTTCTCCTGGAAACATTTCTACCTCTTGATATAAGAACTTCAGCTAACTATACAACCATCATATTGCCAAATACACCAATTCTTTACGCTTCTGCACCAATTGGGAGCTTGATAACCTCTTTACCAGAAAACAAAATTTTAGACTTGTCCAAAGTAAAAGCATCTGCAGATGTTAAATGTGGTTCAAAGGATGAGGTTTGTCTTTGATGGGGTAGAAAACACTGAGGGAAAGGGAGAAAATGCCAGTCACTAGCATTTTCTCCTTTACCCCACGATGTTTTCGAAAGCGACTCCAAATGATGGCCCCAGTAGAAAAGAATGCCAAATATTATCATTCAGCAAAAAGCACAGAGCACTTTCCCAACAAGACAAACTGCTTTCAGAAACATGAGCTTGCAATCATTACATCATTCACCTGACATGCATGTCCCATGCACCTTCAAGTAGGTGAAAAATTATTAATATCAAAAGTAGGTCTGGTAAAGAAATACTAAGGCAAAAGGTAAGTTGTACAATAAAAGCTGTATCATCAGAGTGAATAAGGAATCTGTCAATTACTGTACAAACCTATCTTCACTTTTTCAAAAAATATTGTGGGAAAAGGAGCAACTGCTCAAGCTATGGCTCCTTTTCTCATAATGTTTTCCATCCTGTTAAGAAATGATAATATCCTTTTAACTCTTTCCCAAAAATTGAAAGTCTACAGTAATTTAGAATCAAAGCAGTAGCAGACGACAAATTAAATGTTGCTCAAATGATAGGAATTATCTCTGGAAGGCTAGAAAACACTGTGGGAAAAGGAGAAAATGCTGGTTACCAGCATTTTCTCCTTTTCCCACCATGTTTCTACATGTATTTGGTAAATGGTTAAAGGATAACATGTGATAAGAGAAAAAAAAAAAGAATACCCTGTAGAGTAATGGGTCATCAAATTTGTCTGTTACTACTACAGTACAACAGAATAAGAAAACTACAAGATTGTGAAAAATATCTATATTCTTATGAAAAAATGTTGAAGGACAAAAAAAAATAGACATATTTCTATAAATAAACTAAAATGTAACTAAATAGCACTAACATAGGTTTCACAACCTTACATGAACAACAGTGAGGTATGCTCTAAATTCTGCTAAAATCATCTAGAATCGAACTATGGAAAATATATATACATAATTGAGCTGTGCTCTGGCAAAAGGGGTTTAATGCATCTCTGCATGATACTAAAGTCATCATATAATAATAGAGTCATAAAATCCTTTTGTATAACAATAAACCGAATCATGAAGCACACTGGTCCTTTGACATACAGAAAATTGATCAATAGCAGAAAGTTTTGACACGGGTCAGTCTGCCCAGTCCATGCAGGCTGACCTGGGTCAATCCTTTTTGCATGTGCATTAAGCCCCTTTATTACATATCATGGTTCATATATTTTAATATAAAGCAGTAATGAACACTTTCATGTGTTACATGTACTGTCTTGTTTATGAGTGATGTCCTCTTCCCTCAAAAGGAAGTTGTAACCTATTACCTTGTGAAGAAATATGTGACAGGAGACTTTGATAACCTTTCAAATCAAGGATAATTAAGATGAGCCAGCTCTTTATCACAAGACAAAATTTTAGACTTGTCCAAATTAAAAGCAAATGCAGATGAGAAATTAAATGAGATTCAAATGATTCAATTTCTTTTGTAATGGGTACCAGCATTTTCTCCTTTTCCAACAATGTTTTCTAAAGTCTCATTTCTTAGGGTCATTGAAACTGGGGATTGTTTGGTAAAAGATGACTGATTAATTGATTGTATGGTGTTAATGCTGTTGTCAACATTATTTCAGGTATATTGCGGTGGCCAGTGCACCTATTCATGCTTTCCTAGAGTTTCTTTTACCAGCACTATGCACATTATTCTTCCAAAGCCACTAGTTGCTTTCCTACATAACCATTGTCGAAACGATGGTCAGTGGTGAGAGATGAATGAATCCTGTCGCAATGACTATCATCAATCCTTGGAAAGAAGTTGGCCAAGCCGGGGGCTTGAACCAGCGACCTCCTGTTCTCAGGTTGGTAAAAGATGGAGTGACACAAAGGAAGAATATTACCTTGAGGATAAAAGAGGTCTTTCTTAAATGAAACACAAACAGTTTCGAGGATAATGGTAACTACCTGTTATGAGCAGTTGCTTTTTTCCCCCATAATATTTTCTAAATGCTGTCAACAATATGGGCATAAAAAGTTATCCATAATAATGGACTGAATTTGAATATCAAATTACTGGTAAACTGCTGCTATTATTTAGTTAATACTACAGAAAATCATAATATTACACTAAACATTTGCACCATGCTCTGTGAAAAGGGGGCTTAATGCATCTCCAAAAAGTATCGACTCATGTCAGCCTGTACAGTCCGCGCAGGCTGACATGGGTTGAATCTTTTTGCTATATGTCGATTTTCTGCATGTCCAAGGGCCACTCTTCCTCAAGATTTAGTCAGTCGTTAAACAAAACGGATTTTATGGATCCACAATTATGTGATGACTTGCTTGGTATAATGCATCACAGGGGGAGTGGGAGGGTGGGGTGGTGGTTTGTGTATGCATTAAGCCCCCTTTTGATGACCTTGAGGATGAAGTCTGCTAAAACCATTTTCAGAGAAGGAGAAAATGCTGGTAACCAGTATTTTCTCCTTTTTCCATTGTGTTTCCTATCCTACTACAGACAAATCCCATCTTTTGAGCTACAATTTTTTTGTTTTTGTAAATGCTTTCAATTTTGAGCAATTCTAACATTTTGTCGAACAGTAAAGAGTTATGTATTACATATTTAAGGGCTCTAAACAGACTGCAATTCAATGTTTGCCCCAAGTTATTACAAACTTACAAACCTACATGTACCCATGTTGTCATATTACTGAATTAGATCTACCTAATAAATACAGAAATGTATATAAAAATATTTATACAACAACTTTGAAATTCCATACAAACAACATACACATGTGCACTACATATATTAACCCTTTACCACATAATCCCGACTTTTAACAACCTTGAGAAAGTAACCTTTGGAAAACATTCTGGGAAAAGGAGAAAATGCTGGTAACCAGCATTTTCTCCTTTTCCCACAATGTTTTCTACACTATGAAAGAAAAAATTCACGTTTTGAGGTACATTTAGTTTGTCGTCTGCAAATGCTTTCAATTTTGACAAGGCTAAAATTTTGTCGTTTGGTAAAGAGTTAAATAAATAAAAAATCATCCTCCCTCTTTTTCAGAACTTAAGTCATATGGCTTTATGCTTATTAAATTCCAAACTGTTTTTATTCTTAGAATATATAAACTCTTAGAGTTACTTTTAACAACTATATTTACCTTTGCAGCCAGTGTAGATCAAGAAAAGACAGCACAAAGAAAACAGTCTGATCTTTCATCTACACTGTCCACTTTTCTGAGACATTCTGGACAAAAGCAACAGAATTGGAATTATTTGGATCTTATTTCTGGACTAAAAATGTCTGTTTAACTCTTTACCAGAGGACAAAATTTTAGCCTTCACCAAACTGAAAGCATTTGCAGACGACAATTTCAATGTGGGTCAAATGGTACAATTTTTCTTTGATAGGGTAAAAACATTGTGGGAAAAGGAGAAAATGCTGGTTACCAGCATTTTCTCCTTTTCCCACAATGTTTTCAAAAGGGCTCTTTCCCATGGGTGTTAAAAGGTGGCATTTTGCGATAAAGGGTTAAGAAGTTTGGTGCTCCAAGGGTTAACAATTGATGCATATCTTGTGTTTCATAATTCTCCACATATCTTGATCAGATGACTGAAAACAGTGTGAAAAATGGAGAAATGACTCAAAGAAACAATTACTCCTTTTGTTAAGATGTTTTTTTCTTTATATTCAGCCTATTTTCTTTTCTATCATGCAATAATGGACAAAAGAATTCTTTGTTGTAATTAATTCTGTACGCTCCGTATCACTCAGCCTTTGAACATTTTGGAATAGAAGCTGCTGCTTGGAAAACAAAGAGAGTTCAAAAGATAACTTCTGCCCTATCACACTGAAATGATATACATGTACATAGCCAACAGACAGGCTGTTTGAGTATTTTCAGTATTTTCATACAACTAAGACAAAAACCAATTGACTAAAACTGATACAATCATTTTATACTATGAAAAAAAAAAAAAAAAAAAACCATCAAGTCATTCCTTAGAACCACCAGCATATGAGCCATGTTCTGTGAAAAGGGGGTTTAATGCACCTGCAAAAAGTATCGACTCAGGTCAGCCTATGCAGTCAGCGCAGGCTGACCTGGGCCAAACTTTTAGGTATTGGTTGATTTTCTGTTTGTCAAAGGACAAATGTACCTATGATTCAGGCGGTTGTCAGACAAACTGGATTTTATCGATCCGTAATAATCTGATGACTTGCTTGGTATCATGCATCAGAGAGATGCATTAAGCCCCCTTTTGTCAGAATGCAGCTGAAATATTTTGGTAGGTGTAAATACTACCATGGCAGTATTCAGTACCTGAAGAAAGGATGTAGCTACTTTGGACTGAACTTTATGCAAGCATCTATACTTATTTCTGTATTACATACTTTATCAACTCTCTACAAAAGATTACATGATAAAATCTGAGATCCCAAATTTACTACTACATTTAACATTTATTTTAAGTCAAAAATAAAAAAAAACATGGAAAGACTACTCAAATATGTATCAAAAAAAAAAAATGAAAAAAAAAAAAAAAATCAAGTTGTATATCATTTACTTTACCTTAAAACTGCAATCAACTTTTTGCAGAACTTGCTTCCATGATCTACATCCTACAGTTTAGAATAAAAACTTGGACAGCTTGGACCAACTAAGCACGGCTCAAAAGATTTCAAACTTAGATGACTAAATAAATGTGATGCAAATTTTCCTTCATAAAAAGAAATGTGACATGATATTTCAAGGCTGTTTCTAGACTGAATACCTACTGGCACATATTTGTGCAGTCTGATCTTTATCTTACATGTTGAAAAAAAGTAACCAAAAATGCTAGCATTTCAAGGGGTAAACAATTCTACAAAAGTTGTTAAAAAATTAGAACAACATAGTCATTACAACAGAAATACTTTTGATACAGTTGTTTTGATCTTAAATGCCCAAAACAACAATGCAATGAGTAAACAATGAAAGGTTAATCCTTTACCAAATAATCCCAATTTTCAACCACTCTGATAGAAAAGACTTTTGAAAACATTGTTGGAAAAGGAGAAAATGCTGGTAACCAGCATTTTCTCCTTTTCCCACAATGTTTTCTTACCTTTAGGAGATAATGTCCATTATATGGACCAAATTTAATTTGTCATCTACAAATGCTTTCAATTTGGACCAGTCTAAAATTTTATCATTTGGTAAAGGGTTAATACAGAGGTACAGATAGGGGGCGTAACTTTGGGGCTAAAAGATTTCACACTCTTCCATACTGAAAATTTTGAAGCTGACAAATGATATGCAGCTCAAATGATCAGATTTGTCTCTGACTGGGTAGAAAACATGAGGAACAAAGAAAACTGGTTATAATCATCTTCTTTTCCAACAATGTTTTCAGTAGCCTTCTTCCCTGTAGCTGAAGAATTGTTTTGTAAAAGGTAAATATTTCTTTTGTTTTTCTCTAAAGCCTACAATGTGGATACTGGCTAGAAATGTCTCGTTAAGACAATCCTACTGTGTACCCACAAGATAGGTTCCACTATAGAAACAATATTTAACTCTTTCTCAAACAACAAATTTTAGCCCCTTCCAAACTGAGAGCATCTGCAAATGACACATTGGAAAGTGGTACAAATGAACTTTTTTTGACAGAGTAGAAAACATTGTGGGAAAAGGAGAAAAATGCTGGTTACCAGCATTTTCTCCTTTTCCCACAATGTTTTCAAAAGGCCTCTTCGTCAGGGACATGAAAAAACGTGATTATTTGGTAAAGGGTTAAAAAATTTCAATACCCCCATCATGTCCTCTGTTAATATACAGATCAAAATTTGAATAAATTATAAGCAGATATGAACAAAATCAACACGAGCTGAAGTCCCATAATTTTACAGTTTTGTCGTAAGAGCCAGATACAATGATAAAATCATTGAATTGAAGACATGTGACACCATCTGTGTGGTTTCTAAGGGTTACCAGCCTCTTTCCTGTCTCTAAATTCCATACCTGAAAAAAGAAAAGTAATTTCAATTTGATCCATACCATATACCTAGTATAACATTCCATTTTTTCCTCTCTAAAATGACCTCTTTACGAGGGCCATTTGAAAAGTTCTGATAATGGGCACATGACTCTAGGTAGAATTTATCGATTTTTATGAACTATATACATGTATCAAAAGTTCAGTTTTTGCCGCACACAAATGTGCTCAATTTGCACATGCTACGTGAGACGCTATTATAATTCAGTGCTTTGAATTAGATAGGGTTTTACGCATTGGTGCATAAAGCAGACGTCAGTGCAAAGATGGCTAAACAGGAGCAAAGGGTCTATGTGAAAATATGGTCTCTGCTTAACCCTTTCCCAAACAAGAAATTTTAGACTGGTCCAATTTGAAAGAGTTTGCAGACGACAATTTTAGGTTTGATGAAAATGACAGAAAGTTCTCCAAAAGAGTAGAGGACACTGTGGGAAAAGGAGAAATTGCTTGTTATGAGCAATTTTTCCTTTTCCCACAGTGTTTTCAAAAGACTTGTACTTCAGACATGTGAAAACCAGGGCTTGTTTGGGAAAGGGTTAACTGTTCGGCGCAAGATATCAAAACCGATTTACATAAAGTTTATGGAAATGATGCTCTTTCGTATCCTACGGCTGCCAGATGGTCAGCTCATTTTAAAGATTGTAGACAATCTGTTGAAGATGACCCTTGGTCGGGACGTCCATTGACGGCATTTTGTGAAAATGACGTCACTGCCGTTAGAAATGCAGTTGGAGAGGATGCCCATTGTACTGTTGAAGAGTTAGCCGACGTATGTGGCCTTAGTTCGGGGGCAGTTTTTACAATTTTGAAGGAAAAGCTGAAACTCCGGAAAATATGCGCCAGCTGGATTCCCCATTTATTGACGGACCACCAGAAGCAGGAGCGCATTAGAATAGCCACGGAACTACTTGCAGTGTATGAGAACTGTGACGATAGGTGACTGTTTGACATCGTTACTGGTGATGAAACCTGGGTATCGTTCTTTGAACCTGATGGAAAAGAATATAACAAACTTTGGGTAGGGAAAAATGGAGAAAGGCCCCAGACTGCTAGACTTTCTCAAAGTGTCAGGCGCATTTTGTATGCACTATTTTTTGATGCGTGTGGAATGGTGCTTCAGTTCCCTATCCCAGAACTCAACACGGTTCCAGGAAAGATGTACACTGAAAGTATTTTGCCCGCCGTTGTTATCCACTATTTGGCAGCCTGCAAACCGGAGTGCGAGGACTTAAACTTCTCCGTGACAATGCCCCCCGCCCATAGGTCAGCCGTCGTTACGGATTACTTACAGACATGTGGACTCCATACTTTGCCACATCCACCTTACAGCACAGACCTAGCTTTCTGTAATTTCTGGTAACCAGCATTTTCTCCTTTTCGCTCAATGTTTTCTACCCTATCAGAGAAAAATTTAACCATTTGAGCCATACTGAAATTGTCGTCTGCAAATGCTTTCAATTTGGACAAGGCTAAAATTTTTGTCCTCTCATAAAGATTTAAAGGGCTGGTGGGAAAAGGCGAAAATGCTAGTCAACCAAAAAAAAAAATCTGATCTAGACCTCTGTACCTTTATTGTTTTGTCGTCTGCTGCACTGACTAATCTCCAGCTGTCTGCCTGCAGACACCTTACGACCCCTGTGTGACCCTCTGCAGCTTTCCAGTCTATTGTGTTGATACAGTCTCCTGAATGGATATCCCAGAACTTCAGGTTACAATCCAGGGAACCACTCACTATCCTTGTAGCATCAAACTGAAGGCAAGTTACAGCATCCTGGTGCCCTGTTAATGTCATGATGCAATCACCCTGGTTATTCCATACCTAGATGAAACAGTAAAAAATTTAAAATATACCGGTATTAAGTGTTTGTAATTTCATGTCTTGGTTAATGAAACAGTCTATAGGGACTGGCATGCATTAGTTGGTGAACCCTCTACCAATCAATCTGAAATGTTAATGACCCTGACAAAGAAGGCTTTTGAAAACATTGTGGGACAAGGATAAAAAATGCTGATAACCTGCATTTTCTCCTTTTTCAACAATGTTTTCTGCTGTATTTTCACAGAAAAATCCAATCATTTGAGCCACCTTGAATTGATTGTTTACGTTTGATTTCAATATGGCGTGCAACACACGAGAAGGGGCCTTTGGACATATGCAAAAAAGTGTGTCGTCCCAGATCAGCCTGTGCACTCTGTGACTAATCCGAGACAACACTTCCCGTTTTTGCTCAATTTTCAGTTTTACGACAGTCTACTGTATGAAAAATTCTTGTATAGTCGTAAAGTGTTGTCTCAGATTAGCCTGTGCAGACTGCGCAGGCTAATCTGGGACAACACTTTACGCAAATGTCCAAAGGCCCTCTTTCATGTGTTGCACGCCATAGGGAGGAGTCTTGTATTTTAACATCTGGCAGAGTTAACTCCTTAATAAGCTTCAAAACTTGTCAAAACTGAAAGCATCTGCAGACAACAAATGGACTGTGGATCAAATGATAACTTTGTCTTAGAAAACATTGTGGGAAAAGAGGAAAATGCTTATTAACAGCATTTCCTCCTTTTCCCACAATGTTTTCAAATGCCTTAATCCTTCGGGTCATTAAAACTCAAGACTGTGTGGTAAGCAGTTTATTGGTCAGGTTCATACTCTTTATGACTGTGTGGTTTAACACTTTACCACACAATCCTGAATTTTAACAACCCCTAGGAAAGTAGCCTTTTGAAAATATTGTGGGAAAAGGAGCATTTCCCAGCATTTTCTCCTTTTTCCATGTTTTCTAACTGTTCAAGGACACATACCATCGCTGCAAAACCATTTGATCTCTTGTCTGTAAATCCCTGAAATATGGATTTTGTCATGTAGTACAGAGTTATCATGACATGTCTACACAGACTGATAGAAAACTCTGCAACAGTTGCCAATAATCATTCTCTCATTGCTGTGATGACAAGATAAAGATAGCGAAAATTTTACACAGAAGCTAGGCTCTGAAAGTTTTACCGACAAATTGTAGCCCTGTCCCTTTTTATTTGTTTGTATGGTGTTTAAAACTATTTTCAACATTATTTCAGTAATATTGCGATGGCCAGCACCTTTCAAAAACAGTTGCAGCTGACAGTTCAAATGTGTCTCTAATAATGAAATTTATCCTTCAAAGGCCACAATACAATATCTGAAAAGGCAAAATGCTGATCACAAGCATTTCTTCTTTTTCCTTAATGTTTCCAAAAGTTTTCTGCCTCGGGGTTGTTAACCCTTTACTGCACAATGATTTTTAATGACCCTGGGAAGGAAGCCTTTTGAAAACACTGGGAAAAGTGCTGGTAACCAGCTTTTTCTCCTTTTCCCACAATGTTTTCTACCCTTCCAAAGAAAAATTGCACCATCTGAGTGAGCCACACTGAAATTGTCATCTGCAAGTGCTTTTAATTTGGACAAGGCTAAAATTTTGTTGTCTGGTAAAGAGTTTAAACACGGGACTGTGTGGCAAAGGGTTAATGTTTTACCTTGATAGTTTTATCACATGATCCTGACACAACCTTTGTCTCGTTAAAATGAACACATAATACAGCTGCCTGATGTCCTCTGCAAAAGAAAAAAAACGTCACAGACACTGAACTACATGAATAAGTGTAAATATGGCTACCAGATCGTGTTCAAAATAATCTTGCCTAGATAATGCTGAATCTAAACAGGGAAAAGTAGATCAGCCATGTTTTGGGTATATGGTGTAGGAATACATCGACTTATGATGTCACTTAACCCTTCACCACACAATCCTGTGTTTTAACGACCCTAGAGAAAAGGCCTTTTGAAAACATTGTGGGAAAAGGAGAAAATGCTGGTAACCAGCATTTTCTCTTTTTCCCACAATGTTTTCTGTCCTTCCAAAGGCAAATTTCTGTTTTTGAATGACCATCATATTGTCGGCTGCAAAAGCTTCCAGTTTTGGCAAATCTAAAATTTTGTCCTTTAGGAAAGGGTTAATGCTTCTGTGGTATCACAAGACGTGTGTCACAAGCGAATTTGTGAAGGGTTATCACTGAATTTGAGAAATCAAGGATAGCTATGTGACAACTGTTTTTGACCTTTATCAAACTACTAAAAGCGGCTTAGCAATGGATTCAAATTACATAATCTTTCAAAGTACTGTGTGCTGTGAATAAAGCCTTTCAGACCAAGATCAAATAACAGTAAATAGATTCAGAGTAAATTGAACTTATTTACAAGTTACCTCAATGTCAGTCTACACTGTCCTGTATGAAGGTCCCAAACCTTCAGGGTTTTATCATATGAACCACTGATAACCCTTGTATCATCAACCTAGCATTGAAATATAAAAACATACATTATGTGTTATTCATGCACATAAAAACCTAGATAGGTCAAACAGGAGTAACATCTAAAGATCATATTCATTCTAATTGCTGTCCTAATTCTAAATTCTACGACTAGACATCTGAATGGCTGGACCATCTGCCATCTGATTGGTTATGACATTCTGTCTCAGCCAATACAATGGCTAATCCTAGAAATTGGAATAAAACTTCAACTGAGAATGGTTGGTGGACATGGCTTCTGGAAATCATATCAATAATAAACAACTATTTACGAGTATATTTTTAGGTATTCATGTATTCAGTGTAAAGAAAATTTACTCTCTTTCCACTTGAATGGCTGCTTCGATAAACAAAGTCATAAACAAAGCCAGGGTCCGTATTCACCAACCATTCTTAAGAATGTTCTTTGTCTTGTTCTTCAGAATTTTCTACATTTGAAAGTAACACAACTCCACAACTCCTGATTGGCTAAACCATTCGGTTTAGCCAATCAGGAGTTGTGTTACTTTCAAATGTAGAAAATCTTGGAGAATAAGACTAAGAATATTCTTAAGAATGGTTGGTGAATACGGACCCAGGACATTGTTGGTTGCTTATAGAGGAAGAAAGCTGTCTAAATGACTTTCAGCAGTACTCTGGTAAAAATTGCGGTCCAGGTGCGATATAAGCTCAGTACCCTTTGATAATAACTGGCACTAAAAGTTTTTCAAAGCCATCTGCCATATGGAAAAAATGAAAATGTATCACAGTCATTTACTACACAATCCTGTGTCTTAATGTTTGTTTGTTTGTATCACAGTTTAACGCCTTTTTAACAGCTTAGGTCATAACACTGCCGTCAGTGCACCTATGCATGTGTTTCCTGGCTGTGCCTTAATGAACCTGATGAAGAAAGCTATAGAAAACAGTGTGGGCATAGAGGAAATTGCTGGTAACCAGCAGAAGAAAGAAGGAGAAATCTTTTGAAAGTATTGTGGGAAGAGGAAAAAATGCTGGTAAGCAGCATCTTCTCCTTTTCCCCCAATGTTTATTACCCTTTCAAAGACAAACTTCCTAATTTGACCAATATTTCAGTTAGCAACTGCAAAATAGTTTCAATATGTACCATTTTAATCCTTTCCCAAACGACAAATTTTGGACTGGTCCAAATTGAAAGAGTCTGCAGACGACAATTTTCAATTTGATGAAAATGGCAGAAAATGATCAAAAAGGGTAGAAAACACTGTGGGAAAAGGAGAAATTGCTCGTTACGAGCAATTTCTCCTTTTCCCACAGTGTTTTCAAAAGACTTGTACTGCAGACACGTGAAAACCAGGGCTTGTTTGGGAAAGGGTTAAAATGCTGTTGTCTGGTAAACAGATAAACAGTTACCTGTAAACACCTAACAGTATCTGAGTGACCTGTCATGGTGACCTTACAAGCTATACTGGACCAACTTTCTTGGGTTGATAAGTCCCATACCTAAAAAGAATAAGGTTCAAGTTCAAAAATCAGTACTTCTTTGATATCTTTTTTCTTTTGTCTTGCGGCTAGATGTTTTTGAGACCTTGTGATGAAGCCATGAACTGTTAATATCAAGCAATTACTCCTTTTGCCAAAATTCATTTATGCATTAAAGTCTAACCTTAATTCACTAAATTCAAATTGGTTACATATTTCACAGGATGTTTATAAACTTTTTTTCTAGTAAATCATTTCAGATGCCAACATGTTCAACACTTGCCATTTGTCATTCTTTATCCTATATGCACTACAAGAATGAAATGGACATACTCAGTCAGGCCAACAAAAGCACTAAAAGTATTGCATTTTCAAGGCTGCCATATACAGTAGAGTAAACACTGATCCACATTTTCTGTAGGGATATTTACAGCAAATAAACAGCAAATCCACTCTGATCTTGTCTGAGATAGCAAATGAATTGAGTATGCGGCTAAAGGTAAGAATCTCCTGTGCTTGTTTGTATGGTGTTTAATGCAATTTTCAACATTATTTCAGTTATATGGCAGCAGCTTTCTTTTACCAGTGCTTCGCACAATATTCTTCCCACATTGACTGTTTTCCCACACAACCATTATCAAAACAATGAGCAGCAGTGACAGAGGAATGAATCCTGAGTCAAACACTATCATCAATCATTGGAAAGAAACTGGCCGAGCTGGGGATTCTAACCAGAGATCCCCTGGAATTGTTCATTATAATATTGTTGTGATTAGTTCTAGCAATTATTATGGAAATTTTCATTTAGGTGGAAAGGAAGAGTTTACTCTTTTATCATTTTACCTTGATCATGCAGTCTGTTGACCCACTAACCAGCCTATTTCCCTCCAGATGTAAACATCGGACTGTCCCACTGTGACCAACCAAGGTCTGAACTGACCACTGAGCATTTGTTCTAATATTCCACACCTATGTACATATAAGAAATTTGATGTAAGACCTGATACCTAGCTCTTTGTCAAAGGTGTACAATAGAGGTCAGACCGCACAAATTCCGTTATCTGTCTCGATAGCCTTTTACCACAAAATCATGAGTTTTAATGACCCTGAAGAAAAACGCTTTTAACAACACTATGGAAGAAGGAGAGAATGCTTGTAACCAGCATTGTTTTCTTTATCCACAATGTTTTCTACCCTATCAAAAACAAATTCCATAATTTAAACCACACTTTCAAAGCACTTTCCAAATGCTTTCAATTTGAACAAGTCTACATTTTTGTTGTTTGGGAAAGAGTTAGCTTGCAGTAATTGTTTGGAGTTTACAATAGTCACAGTGGTCAGTGCACCTATCTGTGTACTTCCAGAGTTTCTTCACCAGAACTTCCACCAAACTCTCTCTAAGATAATGGTTGTATTCCAACATTTTCCACTGATACAATATTTGGTTTTGAGAGAGGAATGAATCCTGTAGCAATCATTTTGTCAACCCTTGGAAAGATTTATGACCAAGCTAGGGATCTGAATTTGCAACCCTTGCTAGCCCCGCATGCTACCACTGAGCTCCCAGGACATGGCTACCATAATTTGACCTAATACTTTCTTGAATTGTACAGAAAATATAGTGGAAAGCTTCTTAAAAGTACAGTCAAACTTCGGTAGCTAGAACACCTTTATGGGATGGGCAATTTGTTCAAGACATCGGTAGTTCGACAGATCCATATTTCAAGTACAAAGTGCTCAGTAGACGAGTTACATGTATTTTTATTGCATCTTTATAACTTTTGTATTTGGAAATATCACACTGAACACACCACATACCTCTGTCATTTCACAGGAATCAGCCTTCTAATTGGTGAAAATAGCTTGTTTTGGGCCAAAATCTTTACCCTTTATTAATGTTTTATTTGCAATCGAGAGTAACCATTTCGGCCGACAACAACCTATTTTCACCGATTAAAACACCGATTCCTGTGGTCATTTACTTAGTACAGATCTAAAAGCCATTTTATCAGCAAAACAAAAAATATCTCAAGAAAAATGAAACTTATAATTTTGCAAATACTGAGTTCCAAACACCATCTTGTTTATGTTCTAATTATAACTCACATCAACGCTACATGTGCCAATCAAGATCAAAGTTGCGGTAAATAAAACCTGATGTGTTGAGAGCAACACTCTTCATACATTTGTAGCCTTACAAAAATGACTTGTCCCACTCATTCATCTCAACACCCTTGAAAAAAAAAATTGAAAGACAAAGCAATTATTCAATCACTTCGAGACAATCCCTTCATTAAGACCTAATAGACAAGTGTGTGTATATTTTACAGTAAGTGTTGAAAATATGCACCATATCCATTTTTTGACAGATGATTACCGGCGTATCCAATTAACAAATATAGGTGTGAAACCCAACGATAAATTATTGACCAACCCTTTGTTCGATTTCGAAGTGGTAAAATACATAGGAATATGAATGACGGCACCGTGATACGTGTTCGAAAGATCGAATAAAGGGTTGTGCAAGCTTTCCGAGGTCGAACAATATGAATTATATGGAGATTTTGCCGGGACTGAGATTATTATTCGAGCTTTCATTTGTATTCGAAATTACTCATGTTCAAGCCATCGAAGTTTGACTGTACTATTTTACCCCTTAACTCTTTACAAAATGACAAAATTTTAGACTCGTCCAAATTGAAAGCGTTTGCAGAAGACAAAATTAATGTGACACAAATGTTGAAATTTGTTTTGGAAAACATTGTGGGAAAAGGAGAAAATGCTGGTTGCCAGCATTTTCTCCTTTTCCCACAAGGTTTTCACAAGGCTTCTTTCTCAGGGTCGTGAAAACCCGGCATTGTTTGGTAAAGGGTTAAAGTTTTCAAAAACTTTCCACTACTAGTGTATAAAAAAGTTTTTGTATGATAATGGGTAACTTATCCTCTCATGATAACTTTCTATTCAGACACTCATAACATGATTTTTTCAAACCTGCTTTTTGCTCTACGAAAAAGGGAAACACTTCAAAGACCAATGCTTGTTTGCTGCACTAATAATGACTGTAATGCACAGAATTTTGAAACATCTTAAAATTCAATACATGTACTAGTATAATTTTGAGATCAAAATACATTAGATCTATACAATAATTCTTATCTTACTACAAAAATAAGAAAATCAAAGATAAAGAATAACCTTTATGGTTTTGTCTGATGATCCGCTAACAATCCTGGTGTCGTCGAACTGAACACATGATATACCTTGTGAATGACCTTCAAATGTCCTCACTGTACACCGACCTTTTAACCAGTTGTTTCTTAGTCGATATCTCTCAGCAAAAACTTTTTTCCACTGCAAAATAGAAATGGATTTTTTTCAACTGAATGATTAACTAAAACTTTTTTTCATCATGTTAAATCTTACAGATTTTCTTTTCTTAACCCTTTACCAAACAATCCCGGGTTTTCACGACCCTGAGAAAGAGGCCTTTTGAAGACATTGTGGGAAAAGGAGAAAATGCTGGTAACCAGCATTTTCTCCTTTTCCCACAATGTTTTCTTCCCCTCCCCAGACAAATTTCAATTTTTGAGTCACATAAATTTTGTCGTCTGCAAATGCTTTCAAGTTGGATGAGTCCAATATTTTGTAGTTTGGTAAAGAGTTAACATGCTCAGCACATACCGGTAGTTCTGTGCCTGTAAAATACTCAGAAGAATTTATACCTTTACCAGATTGTAAAAAATTCAGGAGTTTCACATTGAAAGCACTTGTAGATGACAAAATTGATCAAGAGTAGCTCAAATGGTGGGATTTGCCTTTAAATGGGTGGAAAATATTGCGAGAAAAGGAGGAAATGCTGGTTCCAAGTATTTTCTCCTTTTCCCACTATATCTTCAAAAGCCTTTTTTCCTCAATGTGGGATTTTTCTGGCAAAGCCTTAACTCGTTACCACACAATCCCGACTTTTAACGACCCTGAGAAAGAAGCCTTTTGAAAACATTGTGGGAAAAGGAGAAATTGCTGATAACCAGCATTTTCTCCTTTTCCCACAATGTTTTCTAACCTTTGAGAAACAAATGCAATCATTTTGGCCAAATTTAAAATGTCGTCTGCAAATGCTTTCAATTTGAACCACTCTGAAATATTGTCGTTTGGTAAAGAGTTAAATGAAAATGTGGGTAAGTGCTCTTTCATTTAATTCTACTACCATTAAGAGTTTTGATAATTTTTGATAAAACAGTTACCATCAGACAGCTTCTTTGTCTTGAACTAGACCACTTTTGAAAACACTGAGACAGAGAAATACCTTTAAACAAACAAATTCTGCGACTGCTACAATAAACTTGTATTCATGTGATAATCCTTAATTTCTGTTGATAATCTATACTTCATGAGGATCTTCAAATGTATCTGCCTAAAAAATTGTTTCAAGAGATATTGAGTTAACTCTTTACCAAACGACAACAATGTAGACTGGTCTAAATTGAAAGCATTTGCAGACGACAATTTCGATGTGAATTAAATGATGTAAGTTGTCTTTGATAGGGTAGAAAATATTGTGGGAAAAGGAGAAAATGCTGGTTACCAGCATTTTCTTTCTTTCCCACGTTTTCAAAAGGCTTCTTCCTCAGGGTCATTAAAACTCGGGATTGTGTGGTAAAGGGTTAACCTGTAACCAAATAATCCCATGTTTTAATGACCCTGTGAAAGATGGCTTTGTGAGAAACAAAAGCATCGCATGCGGGTGCCAATGCTGGGCTGCAGTTAAAAAGGGCATAACTGTGTCTAAATTACTTTGATGTCTATTTGCCCTTGTTGTATTGTTCCCCTTTTGGTAGTTAACAACTTGTCTGAGTTTGAAGTAAATATCTTTAGCATAAGAGATATTATAAAATGTCAAAGTTTTTGCAAGACGGAGGTAACGATGACAATGACAGTAAGTCAACGTTTTTTCAAAAACAGCCGAGCTAAAAAGGAGAAAATTCCAGCATTTTCTCATGTTCCTACTATGTTTTCTACCCTTTCAAAGACAAATCCCAGAATTTGAGCCATGTTTAATTTGTCATCTGCAAATACTTTGAATTTGGACAAGACCGAAATTTGTAATTTGGTAAAAGAGTTACGACAGTAGGAAAGATGAAATAAATGTACAACCAACCTGTATGCAGCCACGTGACATGTGACTGATGACCTGTTTGTGTTCTGCAGCTTTACACAACCGCCATTTTGGTTGACAACAAAACCGTCTCCACAGCGATTGTTCCTCTGACAGCTGGTACCACACTTTACAAACTTGAGATGCTTGGCATAAACTGACTATTATTGACAAAAGAAAACATTGACTCTTAGACAAGACTATACTGTAGATATTTAACTCTTTACCACACAATGACGACTTTCAACACCTCTGGGAAATCAGACTTTTGAAAACATTGTGGGAAAAGGAGAAAATGCTGGTATTCTAACCTTTCAGAAACAAATCCAATTATTTGAGCCAAATCTTATTTGTCATCTGCAAATGCTTTGAATCTGGACCAATCTAAAATTTTGTCGTCTGGTGAAGAGTTAAAGACGACAAATTCAATGCAGCTGAGATGATGGACAATCTGTTGGAATGACTTTAAAACACTGTGGGAAAGGGATGGAAGCATTTTCTCTTTTTCCAACAATGTTTTCTGTTTTTTCCTTTCCACAGACATTTTCCACCATTAAAGCTATATACATTTTGATGTCTGCCATTTTTTTTAAGACTTGGACAAGTCTATAACTTTAGAATTTAAATCTGAAAATATCTGTTATTGTAATAAATAAATTCCTAGTGTATAAAGAATACTGTAAATAACCCTCAACTCTTTATCAAACAACAAAATTTTAGATTCGTCCAAATTGAAAGCTTTTGCAGATGATAAAATAAATGTGACTCAAAAATTGAAATTCATACCTGAAAGGTTAGAAAACATTGTGGAAAAAGGAAACAAGAGGACCATGATGGCTCTGGATCGCTCACCTGAGTCAATAGGCGAAATTTCACTCCAGGGTTATAATGACCCAATTTAAAACTCATCTGAGATATTATTAAGACAAACATTCTGACCAACTGTCAGGTCAACTGAGCTGAAAATGTGGCCTTCGGAGTGTCCAAAATGTATTTCTTCAATTTGACCTAGTGACCTAGTTTATGACCTTATGTGACCATATTTCAAACTCATCCGAGATATTATCAAGACAAACACGATGACCAATTTTCAGGGCAATTGAGCAATTGACTTATTTTCGGGTCAATTGAGCAATAAATGTGACCTCTAAAGTGCCCAGCAGGTATTTCTTTAATTTGACCCAGCATACTAGTTTATGATCCCAACTCGTCCGAGATTTAATTAAGACAAACATTCTGACCAATTTTCAAGTCATTTGAGCAAACAATGTGGTCTCTAGAATGTCCACATGGTATTTATTTGATTCAACCTAGTGACCTAGTTTATGACCCCAGGTGACCCAATTTCAAACTCATCCGAGATTTAATTAAGACAAACATTCTGACCAATTTTCAAGTCAATTGAGCCAAAAATGTGGCTTCTAGAGTGCCCACAAGGTATTTCTTTAATTTGACCTAGTGACCTAGTTTTTGACCCCACATGACCCAATTTCGAACTCATCCAAGTTTTTATCAAGACAAACATTCTGACCAAGTTTCATGTGTATCTGACTGAAAATGTATCCTCTAGAGCGCACACAAGGTTTTCCTAAGATTTGACCTGGTGACCTAGTTTTTGAACTGAGGTGACCCAGTTTCAAACTCTTCCAAGATATCATCAAGACAAAGATTCTGACTTAGTCTCATTAGTATGGGACTGAAAATGTGGCCTATAGAGCGCACACAAGGTTTTTCTAAGATTTGACCTAGTGACCTAGTTTTTAACCCCACATGACCCAATTTCAAACTCATCCGAGATTTTATCAAGACAAACATTCTGACCTAGTTTCACAATTATCTGACTGAAAATGTGGCCTATAGAGCGCACGCAAGGTTTTTCTAAGATTTGACCTAGTGACCTAGTTTTTGACCCCACATGACCCAATTTCAAACTTGTCCGAGAATTTATCAAGACAAACATTCTGACCAAGTTTCACAAGTATCTGACTGAAAATGTGGCCTATAGAGCGCACACAAGTTTTTTTTTAAGATTTGACCTAGTTTTTAACCCCACATCACCAATTTCGATCTTGTCCGAGACTTTATCAAGACAAACATTCTGACCAAGTTTCATCACTATCTGACTGAAAATGTGGCCTCTAGAGCGCACACAAGGTTTTTCAAAGATCTGACCTAGTGACCTAGTGTTTGACCCCACATGACCCAAATTTGAACTTGTCCGAGATTTATCAAGACAAACATTCTGACTAAGTTCATGAGAATCGGACTGAAAACGTGGCCTCTAGAGCGTACACAAGTTTTTTCTAAGATTTGACCTAGTGACCTAGTTTTTGACCCCACATGACCTAATTTCGAACTCGCCCGAGATTTTATCAAGACAAACATTCTGACCAAGTTTCATGAGGATTGGGCGGTAAATGTGGCCTCTAGAGCATACAAAAGGGTTTTTTTTAAAGATTTGACCTAGTGACCTAGTTTTTGACCCCACATGACCCAATTTAAAACTCATCCGAGATTTTATCAAGACAAACATTCTGACCAAATTTCATGAGGATCGGACTGAAATGTGGCCTCTAGAGCGTACACAAGGTAAAAAGTTGACGACGGACGACACACGACGGACGCCGCATGCCGCATGATGGACGCCAGACACAGCACAATCACAATAGCTCACCATGAGCACTTTGTGCTCAGGTGAGCTAAAAATGCTGGTTACCAGCATTTTCTCCTTTTCCCACAATGTTTTCAAAAAGGCTTCTTCCTCAGGTTCTTAAAAGTCAGGATAGTGTGGTAAAGGGTAAAAAAGTCTTATAGACCATATAGAAATACATCAACAGTGTCTTTTTTTCTGTAAAAACTCTTTACCAAACAGTCTTGCATTTTAACAACCTTGAGGAAAAAGAGTTTTGAAAACATTATGGGAATGGAGAAATGCTGATAACCAGCATTTTCTCTTTGGCAAAATGTTTTCAACCCTTTCAAGGACAAAACCAATCATTTAAGCCAAATGCAATTCATTGTCTACATGCTCTTTCAATTGCGAAAAAGACCATAACTTTGTCGTCCATTGGAGAGTTTATAAAGGGTTTTAGGGTAAAGGTGATGGGATTTTCTTATCAGGAAAGCTCAGGTTAAAACCCCACAGGTGGCACTGGACAGGTAGGGTTGTCCTTCAGCAAGGCATTGCAAAACCACAGCCTAATTCTAGTGACAACTATACAAAGACATGGATAAATGAACTGTTACAGAGATAGGAATAAAATACTGTTGAAATGGCAAAAAGCCCCATTGAAACAAACAACCAAAGAGTATGTTTATGGGAAGTAGAATAATACATGAAGTAGACAATATCTATAATAATAATATAGAGGCACAATGATATTATAGAGGCACAAAATTTTAGTTTACACAGCCTGACATTTGAAAACCCACTCTATTTAAAATCCTTAAACTTGTAAAATAAAAGAAAAGGATATTTTACTCTGTCCAAAGAAAAAAAAATTGTTGCGTTATTGAAGCTGTTTTAGCCCGAATATCTTATAAGTATCTGACTGTGAATATCAAGGATCAGACTGCACAGTCCGATCTTGATCTTCACTGTCAACAAAAACAATTCAAAATGTCCTCAGCATCCTTAAGGATTTTTAAAATAATCAATACAAAATTGTTGCTATGTCAGATGCAAGGGAATTAGAAAACAATATCTGCCTACAGAAGGATTAGATTATAATTTTCACTCTGCCTCTTATCTGTTTTTTTAGATAATTTCTAACATCTATTTCAATAAACCTAAAAGCACTGCATTCAATTTTCTGTAGCTTTTTGGGACAGTTTAGATGAAAATCAAACAGTACAGCTTTTTTTTTTCCCAATATCCATAACAGAAGTAATTTCATTCATAAAGTACACAAAGGGTACAGTCAATATAAAACGCTATACTAACTCAAACAACAATAAAACTAACTAAACAATCCAGAGTTTAACTCTTTACCACACAATACCGACTTTTAACGACCCTAAAAAGGAAGCCTTTTTGAAAACATTGTGGGAAAAGGAAACAAGAGGGCCATGATGGCCCTGGAGTCGCTCACCTGAGCCTTTTGACCAAGCACAACCAATTTCCAACGTCTTGTGAGATATATGTATTACCAAACAATAAAATTTTAAACTCATCAGTCTGAACCTTCTGCATAAAACAAATAATATGTGGATCAAGCTGTGGGACTGGTCTCTCAAAGGGGTAGAAAACACTGTGAAAAAGGGAAAAAATGCTGGATACCAGCATTTTCTCATTTTCAAAGAGTGTTTTCAAAAAGCTTCTTTCTGAGAGTCATTCATACACTAGGTTTTATAAGATTTCACCTAGCGACTTTGTTTTTCAGCCAACATAACACATTTTCAAACTGGTCCAAGATATCATTAGGAAAAACATTCTGACCGAATTTCAAGAGTATTGGACTGAAAATGTGGCCTCTACAGTGTACACAAGGTTTTTCTAAGATCTGACCTAGTGACCTAGATTTTGACCCAACATGACCTATTTTCAAACTCATCCAAGATATTACCAAGGCAAACATTCTGAGCAACTTTAAAAGAGTATTGAACAAAAAATGTGGCCACAACAGTGTACACATGGTTTTTCTAAGATTTGACCAGGTGACCTAGTTTTTGACCCCATATGACTCATTTTCAAATTCTACTGAGATATCATCGAGACAAACATTCTGACCAACTTTCAAGAGTATTAGACAGAAAATGTGGCTTCTGGAGCATACACAAGGTTTTTCTAAGATTTGGCCTAGTGACCTAATTTTTCACCCGTCATGACCCATTTTCAAACTAGTCAGAGATATTATCAAGGCAAACATTCTGACCAACTTTCAAGAGTACTGGACAGAAAATATGGCCTCTAGAGCATACACAACGTTTTTCTTAGATTTGACCTGGTGACCTAGTTTTTGACCCAACATGGCACATTTTCGTACTATTTCAAGATATAATCAAGACAAACATTCTGACCATTTTTCAGGAGTATTGGACTGAAAATGTGGCCTCTAAAGTGTACAAAAGGTTTTTCTAAGATTTGACCTAGTGACCTAGTTTTTGACCCCACACGACCCAATTTCAAACTCGTCCGAGATTTTATCAAGACAAACATTCTGACCAAATTTCACAAGTATCTGACTGAAAATGTGGCCTCTACAGCACACACAAGGTTTTTCTAAGATTTGACCTAGTGACCTAGTTTTTGACCCCACATGACCCAATTTCGAACTCATCCCAGATTTCATCAAGACAAACATTTGGACCAAATTTCACAAGTATCTGACTGAAAATGTGGCATTTAGAGCGTACACAAGGTTTTCCTAAGATCTGACCTAGTGACCTAGTTTTTGACCCCACATGACCAAATTTCGAACTCGTCCGAGATTTTATCAAGACAAAAATTCTGACCAAGTTTCATGAGGATCGGACTGAAAATGTGGCCTCTAGAGCGTACACAAGGTTTTTCTAAGATTTGACCTAGTGACCTAGTTTTTGACCCCACATGACCCAATTTTGAACTCGTCCGAGATTTTATCAAGACAAACATTCTGACCAAGTTTCATGAGGATCGGACTGAAAATGTGGCCTCTAGAGCATACACAAGGTTTTTCTAAGATTTGACCTAGTGACCTAGTTTTTGACCCCACATGACCCAATTTCGAACTCGTCCGAGATTTTTTCAAGACAAACATTCGGACCAAATTTCACAAGTATCTGACTGAAAATGTGGCCTCTAGAGCGTACACAAGGTTTTTCTAAGATTTGACCTAGTGACCTAGTTTTTGATCCCACATGACCAAATTTCGAACTCGCCCGAGATTTTATCAAGACAAACATTCTGACCAAGTTTCATGAGGATCGGACTGAAAATGTGGCCTCTAGAGCGTACACAAGGTTTTTATAAGATTTGACCTAGTGACCTAGTTTATGACCCCACATGACCCAATTTCAAACTCGTCCGAGATTTGATCAAGACAAACATTCTGACTAAGTTTCATGACGATCGGACTGAAAATGTGGCCTCTAGAGCGTACACATGGTTTTTCTAAGATTTGACCTAGTGACCTAGTTTTTGACCCCACATGACCCAATTTCGAACTCGTCCGAGATTTCATCGAGATAAACATTCTGACCAAGTTTCATGAGGATTGGACTGAAAACGTGGCCTCTAGAGCGTACACAAGGTTTTTCTAAGATTTGACCTAGTGACCTAGTTTTTGACCCCACATGACCCAATTTCGAACTCGTCCGAGATTTTATCGAGACAAACATTCTGACCAAGTTTCATGAGGAATGGACTGAAAATGTGGCCTCTAGAGCGTACACAAGATTTTACTAAGATTTGACCTAGTGACCTAGTTTATGACCCCACATGACCCAATTTCGAACTCGTCCGAGATTTCATCGAGATAAACATTCTGACCAAGTTTCATGAGGATTGGACTGAAAACGTGGCCTCTAGAGCGTACACAAGGTTTTTCTAAGATTTGACCTAGTGACCTAGTTTTTGACCCCACATGACCCAATTTCGAACTCGTCCGAGATTTTATCGAGACAAACATTCTGACCAAGTTTCATGAGGACTGGACTGAAAATGTAGCCTCTAGAGCGTACACAAGGTAAAAAGTTGACGACGGACGACGCACACCGCACGACGAACACAGCACGATCACAATAGCTCACCATGAGCACTTCGTGCTCAGGTGAGCTAAAAAATGCTGGTAACCAGCATTTTCTCCTTTTCCCACAGAGTTTCCTAACTATCTCATGACAAATTTTAATCTTTAAGTAACATTTAACTTGTCTTCTGCAAATGCTTTCAATTTGGACAAATCTAAAATTTAGTCGTTTGGTAAAGAGTTAAAGGAGAGAGGCTTTTGAAAACATTGTTGGATAAGGAGAAAATGCTAACCAGCATTTTCTCCTTTTCCCACAAAGTTTTCTATCCTCCCTAGGGCAAATTCTGTCATTTGAGCGGTATATGACAGGTCATCTGCCAGTGTTTTCAGTTAGAAAGACTCTAAAATTCTGTCATCTGGTAGAGAGTTAACCCTTTTTAAGGGCTTTAACAAGCAATCCCGACTTTTAATTACCACAACACAGTTTTCTAACCTTTCATAGAAAATGTCCATCGTTTTTGCAACGTAAAATTTGTCATCTGAATTAGCTTTCAACTTGTCATCCGATTAAGAGTTAACGCTTTACCGCACAATTCCCAGATTTAATAACCCTAGCAGAGATGGCTTGCATCATACCAATTTAAAAAAAAACATGAGCACTGCTTGCGGGTGCCAACTCTCGGCTGTAATTGCTTAATTTTCAGTGAAAATTTGGAAAAAGGGGTAAAACTGTGTAAGAAATACTCTTATAGTTATCTGCCCCTGTTGTCTGGATTTCCCTTTTGATAATAAACAACTTGTCCAAGTTTGAAGCAAATATCTTCAGTAATAACAGGGATACAGCAAACTCCGCTTGTAACGATATTCTAGGGACTCAGTGAAATATATCGTTACATCTGACTATCGTTACAACCGCAGACTATCTCTCGGAGTCTGAAATATGCTTTATCCGATTACGTTTACTACAGTGCACATGTAGCATCCTGACAACAAGTATGAAAACAATAAAAAGATATTGCTTACCTTAAAGAAAATTGTTTTTAATATGGATTCTTCACACAATATATACTTTTATCCATTCTTACAGAGGAAAAATTTACACTTTAAAAACTAAAAAGCAGAACTGTATCCAACGTATATATTGTTCATGGTTAGGACTAAAATGCTACTTTGTAACTATGCAGCATTAAAAAAGTCTGTCACTTTTAATTGTGTTTCATTTGAACTAAAATCTTTTCCAAATCATTCTAAGCATGTACCAGTAACATACTCAAGTATTTTATTGCATGTGTCTGGAGTATTTGATTTGCATGTAATAAAAACTGTAAATTGCTCTAAAAAGGTAAATTACTAAGAGATGATGGGGGGGGGGGGGGGGGGTGTCCTTGGATTGATTGTAGTCCGTGTCAGTGTCTGAATCTGACTGATAAGTAGCAAAGGATGAATTGTTCCTCAGAATTACTTGAACAATATTGGCGTCACTTTTTTACTTCAGTGATTGAATAAATCAGCCTCACTATGAGCGTGAAAATTTATCACTGTTCAGAATATCACAATTATTTTTGAGACAATTGGGAAATGTGTCTGTGGGCATTTAGACCATATTGCCATGTTTTTTGGTTTGGATAATGGTTTTTCATACCTTGCTTGGGTACCTACTGACACCTTCCATAATTAGTGACAGGTATAAATATCGTTGTATACATAGAATATGAGAGCCATGGACCTCAAAATCACTTCTTTACATCAGAAATATCTCTACAAGTGATATCTTATTAAGTGGATTTATATGTATTGAATTACCGGTATATGGCAACTTGGAAGGGACCAGCAGATCTGGTTCGTTACCAGCAATATATCGCAACTAGCAATATCTTTACAAGCGGAGTTTACTGTATTATAAAATGTCGAAGTTTAAGCACTGCAACGCAGCCAACGACTCCAGGGTGACAAGAATACCTCAACATTTTCTTCAAAAACAGCCGAGTTAAAAATGTGGCAAAAGGGAGAAATTGCTAACAACTAGTAATTCTAAAATTTGACACTATATTTTTTATTAATGTTCAAGCCTTAAATTTTAAATTTATGTGGCTAACTTACAAATGACTCTTTACCAATAGACAAAATTTTTAACCAGTCCAAACTGAAAGCATTTGCAGACGAAAAATTAAATGTTGCGCAAATAATGAAGTCTTCTTTGAAAGGGTTACCAGCATTTTCTCCTTTTTCCAGTCTTTTTAACGAGAGGGCCATGATGGCCCTGGATCGCTCACCTGAGTCAATAGGCCAAACATTCTGACCAAATTTCACAAGTATCTGACTGAAAATGTGGCCTCTATAGCGTACACAAGGTTTTTCGAGATTTGACCTAATGACCTACTTTTTGACCCCACATGACCAAATTTTGAACTTGTTTGAGATTTTATCAAGCCAAACATTCTGACCAAGTTTCATAAGTATTTGACTGAAAATGTGGCCTCTAGAGCGTACACAAGGTTTTTCGAAGATCTGACCTAGTGACCTAGTTTTTGACCCCACATGACCCAATTTTGAACTCTTCTGAGATTTGATCAAGACAAACATTCTGACCAAATTTGACAAGTATCTAACTGAAAATGTGGCCTCTAAAGCACACACAAGGTTTTTCAAAGATTTGACCTAGTGACCTAGTTTTTGACCCCACACGACCCAATTTTGAACTTGTCCCAGATTTTATCAAGACAAACATTCTGACCAAGTTTCATGAGGATCGAACTGAAAATGTGGCCTCTAGAGCGTACACAAGGTTTTTCTAAGATTTGACCTAGTGACCTAGTTTTTGACCCCACATGACCCAATTTCAAACTCGTCTCAGATTTTGTCAAGACAAACATTCTGACCAAATTTCACAAGTATCTGACTGAAAATATGGCCTCTAGAGCGTACACAAGGTTTTTCTAAGATTTAACCTAGTGACCTAGTTTTTGACCCCACATGACCCAATTTCGAACTCGTCCGAGATTATATCAAGACAAACATTCTGACCAAATTTCACAAGTATCCGGCTAAAAATGTGGCCTCTAGAACGTACACAAGGTTTTTCAAAGATTTGACCTAGAGACCTAGTTTTTGACCCCACATGACCCAATTTCGAACTCGTCCCAGATTTTATCAAGACAAATATTTTGACCAAATTTCATGAGGATCAGACTGAAAATGTGGCCTCTAGAGTGTACACAAGGTTTTTCTAAGATTTGACCTAGTGACCTAGTTTTTGACCCCACAGGATCCAATTTTGAACTCGTCCCAGATTTTATCATAACAAACATTCTGACTAGGTTTCACGAGTGTCTGACTGAAAATGTGGCCTCTAGAGCCTACACAAGGTTTTTCAAAGATTTGACCTAGTGACCTAGTTTTTAACCCCACATGACCCAATTTCGAACTTGTCCCAGATTTTATCAAGACAAACATTCTGACCAAATTTCACAAGTATCTGACCGAAAATGTGGCCTCTAGAGCATACACATGGTTTTTCGAAGATTTGATCTAGTGACCTAGTTTTTGACCCCACATGACCCAATTTCGAACTCATCCGAGATTTTATCAAGATAAACATTCTGACCAAGTTTCATGAAGATTGGCCTGAAAATGTGGCCTCTAGAGCGTGCACAAGGTTTTTCTAAGATTTGATCTAGTGACCTAGTTTTTGACCCCACATGACCCAGTTTCGAACTCGTCCGAGATTTTATCAAGACAAACATTCTGACCAAGTTTCATGAGGATCGGACTGAAAATGTGGCCTCTAGAGCGTACACAAGGTAAAAAGTTGATGACGGACGACGCACGACGCACCACGGACGACGGACACAGCACGATCACAATAGCTCACCATGAGCACTTCGTGAGCTAAATAGTACTTTTCTTTGGGGGCCGGGGTTTTGTTAAAACTCAGGATTGTGTGGTAAAGGGTAAAAAAGGATTTTTCAAAGCTGTCTGCAGCAATTTGTTTTCAGGCTCTTGTATTTTCCTGCATGACCCTTTTCCTCTATGGATATCCCTTATACCCTTTACCACACAATCCTGAGTTAAAACGACTCTGAAGAAAGACGGTTTTTGAAAACACCATGGGAAAAGGAGAAAATTCTGGTAACCAGCATTTTCTCCTTTTTCCCACAATGTTTTCTAACCTGTCAAAGACAGAAATCATCATCTGAGCTGCACTGATCAGGTATTCTGCATGTGCTTTCAATTTAGTCAAGGCAAAATATTTGCTGTTTGGTAAAGAGTTAAGACTCTTCTATGCTAAAAGATTTTTAATATTTTTTTAAAACATGTGAACCTTGCTACATGAGAGTTACTTTTCTTTTTGCCACAAATTTTTTGCTACTGTTGTTCTTCCACAATGTTTTAAAATACTGTCTATTTCAGGAAAGTAAACATTCATCGCCTGTATAGTTACAGGTTAACCCTTTACCAGATGACAAAATTTTAGCCTTGTCCAAATTGAAAGGATTTGCAGACGACAAATTTCAATATGACTCAAATGGTGCAATTTTTCTTTGACAGGGTAGAAAACATGCTGTGAAAAGGAGAAAATGCTGGTAACCAGCATTTTCTCCTTTTCCCACAATGTTTTCAAAAGGCTTCTTTCCCAGGGGCATTTAATTGTGCGGTAAAAGGTTAATAACAGTTGCCAAAAACATGCTGTACATTTTCAAAGGAAAAGCACATCTATTTATCTTGATACCAAATCACAGACTGAAGACTAGAGAACCTAATCTCATTATCTTTTACCTGGGTCTAAATAGGATAAGATCCTGGTTGCCTGGTTGGTTGGCAACCATGTTATGATATCCTGGCAGTTAGGTGGACAACCATGGTGAAGATTTGCCTCCATCTTGACTGACAGCAGGTGTAGCTGAGGTAATGCACAACCCATCTGGAACGTAAAAACATTGTGAAAGGGTGATAAACCACATGTGCAGGTAAGTGGAGTGTGTATGTTTCAATCAAATTCTAAAAATATTATTTCTTCTCTAAAACCTATGTTGTTGGTATTCATTAGAAATGTGTCGATGACCAAATTCTAATCAGCACCGCAACATAGGCTTTGGTTGTATTGGTTGTATTGGGGTTTAACGCCACTTTAACAGCTAAGGTCATATCATGGCGGTCGGTGACGCACATGTGTTTCCTGGCTTTCTCACACCAGTACTAACACAACTTTCTTTCCAAAGCCACCGACTACTTTTCTCACATGCTTCAGCAGAGGTGAGAGGCGAAAATACGCCGGAAAGAAAGTTCGCCTCAACCGGGTATCGAACTCACAACCACCAGGTCATGAGTCCGACACGCTCACCACTGAGCCACCCAGGCGGGCAACATAGGCTTTAGGGAAGGACTAATGAGATATCTGTATAACACTTCGAACCTACAGTAAGTGGCCATAATTACTTCATCAAATTCTGAATTCCCATTGACTTGCACATATTTTTCAGTGTGGGAAAACATTAATTACACTGCTTCTGATCGTGCACTGCAACCATAAGGAAAACTATACTGATAGGAAGCGAGGTTACTGGAGCTATTTACATTTACTCTTTACCAAACAACAAAATTTTAGACTGGTCCAAATTGAAAGCAATTGCAGACGACAAATGTGACTCAAAAATTGTAATTTGTTTTGGGAAAGGTAGAAAACATTGTGGGAAAAGGAGAAAATGCTGGTTACCAGCATTTTCTCCTTTTCCCAAAATGTTTTCAAAAAGGCTTCTTTCTCAGGGTCGTTAAAAGTCTGGATTGTGTGGTAAATTGTTAATATGTTATTTTTGTTGTCACTTGACATCAAAGTTGTAGCTCTCTAGTACACAGTGGTGTTATTTTTCTGCTAAACTTTGGCGACGTCGCCACTGATGTCAATGTAAAAAACGTTTTTTTGAAAATAGTGATTACTTTTTAAACGGCTGCATTTATCTAATGTTACATAATATCAAGTCTGAAAATATATATTTCATTGTAAAATTAATTTAGCTTGATTTTCGTATAAGTTTTGTAACTTTTGCTTCAGTTTTTAACCCTTTCCCAAACAAGCCCTGGTTTTCATGTGTCTGCAGTACAAGTCTTTTGAAAACACTGTGGGAAAAGGAGAAATTGCTCGTAATGAGCAATTTCTCCTTTTCCCCCAGTTTTTTCTACCCTTATTGATAACTTTCTGCCATTTTCATCAAATTTAAAATTGTCGTCTGCAAACTCTTTCAGTTTGGACCAGTCCAAAGTTTGTCGTTTGGGAAAGGGTTAACCCACTATAAATTAAGAAGTAAAGTTGAAAATACTTGTGAGTCAATGGAGAGCCTGGCTCTGATGAAATATTTATGGCCACTAACTCTACATTCACTCTTCTTATCTGCACTCCAAATGACAACCATAAGACTAACTGGCATGTTCGTGCTTTTGTGGCTTATCAAGACCAGACTGCAAATGATGGACAGTCTGATCTTGGAACTACATTTTCTGGTATTTTGTTTGACAGGCAGGACACAAACAGTTTTGAAATTTCAATATACCACCTTTTTTTTTTAACTCTTTAGTACACAAAAAAATTTTAAGACTTTTCCAAACTGTAGCGTTTCCAGGCGACAAATTAAACTTAGTTTAACTCTTTACCAAACAATCCTGAGTTTTAACGACCCTCAGGAAACAGCCATTTGAAAACCTAGTGAAAATAAGGAGAAAATGCTGGTAACCAGCATTTTCTCCTTTTCCAAAAAGGTTTTCTATACTTTCACGTACAATTACCAACATTTCGGCTATATTCAATATGTTGTCTGCAAGTGCTCTCAATTTGGACCAGTCTAAAATTTTGTTGTATGGTAGAGAGTTAAATGATGTGATTTGTTTTGGAAGGGTAGAAAACATTGTGTAAAAAGGAGAAAATGCTAGTTACCAGCATTTTCTCCTTTTCCCACAATGTTTTCATAATGCTTTTAAAACATGGGATAGCTTGATAGGGGATTAAGCAATGCACAAATTGGAATTTCTCTCCCACACAGGAAATATTGTTTTCAAAACAAAGTGAAACAAAATACCCCTGACTCCCTCTCATCACAGCTTTTTCATCCAGAAAGTTTTGCCATTTCAATCCTTACCAAATACTTACCTGTTTAACAACCCTGAGGAAGAAGCCCTTTCAAAACAATGTCCTTGTCAAAGTTTGAAGTAAATATCCTCAGTAACAACAGAGATATAAAATGTCAAAGTTTCTGGACAACAATGACAACAACAGGGCTATGGCAAAAAACTTGATGTTTTCTTTGAAAACAGCCCAGCTGAAAGTTTGGCCAAAGCAGTTGAAAAAAATGGATGCAAAGAGGGTACAAACTTGCATTCTATGTATGGACCGACAACCTGATTCCAAAGTTAACCTCTAATCAAACAATCCTGTGTTTTCAGGACCCAGTGTACCGGTAATAAATCTTGCGAAAAAACACCATGGGCCAAGGAGAAAAAGTTGTTAACCAGCATTTTCTCCATTTTTCTATGTTTTGTTCTCTTTCAAAGACATTCCTAATGATCTCAGCCACATTTGATATGTCCTTATGAAATGTGTTCAATATGAATGAGTCTAAATTTGTGTAGACTCTACTAAACAACCAAATTCTAGCCTTTCCATATTGAAAGCATATGCACAAGACATTTTAAATTTAGCTGAAATGGTAGCAATTGTCGGTGGAAGTGCAGAAAACCTTCTGGGAAAAGGAGAAAATGCTGGTTACCAGCATTTTCTCCTTTTCTCACAAGGTTTTAAAACTGCTATTTCCTTGGGGTCGTGAAAACTCGGGATTGTGTGGTAAAGAGTTAAACCCCACAACCTCCCAACTTCATTGTGGGTGGTATAATTACTGTGAAACAGGCTATGACAGACCAGTCAATTCAATGTTTTCTTCACAGCCTAGGGGGCAGAAATTTCCAACTGGGCAGAAGATCTACTTGGCTTCAGAGGCCATTATATTTATTCTAAGAGTGAAGCCGTGAACTATGTTTACAAAATAAAAAACAGTTTTTCCCTGACCTATCATTATTTACAGTACTGTAAAACCCTTAGCACCTATCCCTGTGTTTTAATGACCCTGTGGAGGAGAAAAGCTGATGAAAACATTATGAGGACAGGAGAAAATTCTGGTAACCAGCATTTTATCACAATTTTTTAGCCCTTTCAAAGAAATTTTCCATCAATTTGAGTTACATTCAAGTCACTGTTTTTGAAAGCTTTCAATTTGGATAAGATCTTGTATAGGGTTAAAGGAAATAACCTTAGGAAATCAAAATAAATTGCGACAGCAAAGTACAGTAAAAACTGATGTCAAGCCCTTCCGGATATTATCTATAATAAGAGCTCCAGATAGAGGGAGTGATTTTGATTTCAAAATTGAAAATATTAATCACTCTCCATGAAGCTCTATGTTATGAGTACTCATTAGAATCGTCTCATCGAGACGATTCTAATGAGTAATCCACAATATTGGGTTTGCAAGAGAAATAATGGATTTAGAATACTATCACTCCCTTTCATCTGGAGGTCTGTATAATACTAGTGACATATAGTGGGGAACAATCTGTATTATACTTAATATTTTCAAAAATTAAACCATTCTGTGATAATTATCTAGCCATAAACTTCCTATATAAACTTTATAAACCTGCTATAAAATCTTAAAAACCAAAATATTCAGTGAATCAAATACCAGCATATATACTAACTTGGTTAAAAACTCCATACCAAGACAACAAAAAAAAGAGGGCCATGATGGCCCTGTATTGCTCCACTGCCTTTTAAATAAATGTATAAAGCTGTTAAATAACACTGACAGAGACATGAATCATTAAGAGTTTGTACTGCAATAAACTTCATAGAGTAGAACCATGTAAAACTTGTAATCCCCCAAGGGGCAAGGCCAACTTTGACCCCAGGGCCTATACAATGTAGTTGGGATGATATTGGTAGATGTCTACTAGATAAAGCTGAATGCAAAATTTGGTAGCCATAGGTCTTATGGTTAGGAACAGGAGGATTTTTTAAGTTTTCACTATATAAGCCCATGTAAAACTTGTGACCCCTGTGGCAGGGCCATTTTGATCCCTAGGCTATAAATTGAGAAAATTTGGTTGCGGTCTATTAGATGAAGCTACATATCAAATTTGGTAGTTCTAGGTCGAATGGTTTTGGACAAGAAGATTTTTAAAGAATTTCAATAATTTTCAGTTTAGTTGCCATGACAACCAGAGTTTTAACTGGAATCAAAATCTTTATACAAATTCTGAAAAGGTCTATGCCAGGAACATTTCTGTGAAGTTTCATCAAAATTGGATGGTTAGTTTCTGAGAAGAAGATGTTTGAAATATTGAATGAAGATGTATGAACGCAGGGACAGATGGACAATGGACACAGGGTCATGACATAAGGTTGCTGGCCTTCAGCCAGTGGAGTTAATAATTAGACCCATCCATTATCCAATTTCAAAGCATTTGCAGACGATAAATCAATTGTGGCTAAAATGTTGTAATTTGTCTAAGAAAGGGTAGAAAACATTGTGGGAAAAGGAGAAAAATGCTGGTGACTAGTTCCTGCAATGTTTTCAAAAGTCCTTTTCATCATGGTTGTTAACCCTTTATCAAATTACAGAATTTTAGACAAGTCCAAATTGAAAGTACTTGCAGACAACAAAAAAAAATTAATGTGACTCAAAAACTGAAATTTGTTTTGGGAAGTGTAGAAAACATTTAGGAAAATGGAGAAAATGCTGGTTACCAGGATTTTCTCCTGTTCCCACAATGTTTCAGATGCTTTCTATCTCAGGATCGTTAAGAGTCGGATTGTCTGGTAAAGGGTTAAAGCATGCCATTGTGTAGTAGAGGGTTAATTTCAAATAATGCTGGGGCAGAGATACTGCCAGGAAAACATGGGAGCAATATTTCTGATTACTAATATAAGGTAAATAAATTAATGAGGAATAAGAAACCTTGGTAATGATAACACTTGGTTGGTTACAAGTTTGAAAGAAAATGGTCCAATTTGGTTATTAACCCTTTGCCAAATGGCAAAATTTTAGTCTTGTCCATGCTGAAGGGAGTTATAGACAACAATTCAAAAGTTTTTTCAAGTTATAGTATTTGTTCTTGAGTATGTAGAAAACATTGTGGGAAAAGGAGAAAATGCTGGTTACCAGCATTTTCTCCTTTTCCCACCAAGTTTTCAAAACGCCTCTTTCTCAGGGTTGATTGCATGGTAAAGGGTTAGGTCTGATCCAGTCAGGCCTCGTCCAATCTCGTTATGTCTGCCTGCTCAGGTTATTTTACGAACTTCAATTCTAGTTTTATAATTCACTTTTCTGCCAGCGACTGGAACTTTGACAGGCCGTACTGTAACACATGGTCAGACTCATAATAATATCCGTTACTTTTAACCCTTTACCACACAATCCCAGCTTTTAACAACCCTGGGAAAGAAGCCCTTTGACAACATCGTGGTAACCAGCATTATATCCTTTTCCCACAATGTAAAGAAAAATTGCACCATTTGAGCCAAACAGAAATTGTCGTCTGCAAATGCTTTCAATTTCGACAAGGCTAAAATTTTGTCGTTTGGGAAAGGGTTAAATGGTGTGAATTAAATTTGTCTGCATTTTGATCCCCCTATATTGGGCCTCTATCCCTTTACCACACAATTCTGGGTTCTAATACCACTAAAGGACAGGGCTTTTGAACTGAAATATTTTGGGAAAAGGAGAAAATGCTGGTAACCAGCATTTTCACCTTCTCCCACAATGTTTTCTACCCCATCAAAGGACTTCTTTTCAGTTGTACCACTTTCAAATCTGTTATTTGCTTATGCTTGCACTTTCAATTTAGAAGAGTGGAATGTTTCACCAAATAAAAGTGAAAACTCTTAGATAACTCACCAACAGTTCTTTTATGACGATGTTTCGCTGTTCATTGCTAAACTCAGAAAACCAGTGCACCATTGTCTGAAAAATAGAGAAACTGTTTAACAATGAGTGTCATTTCTGTTGGTAATTGGAAATAAGGGATCATGTATCGAACACCAAACTTGATATGACAACAAATTATGGTCTACAGCTGTTAGACTTTTATTAACCCTAAAAGAATCTGTGTCTATGACCTTAAGGTTGAAGGCCTCCGAAAACATTGTGGAAAAAGTAATATGCAACAAGAAGGTTCAAGATTTGCTTACTTTCATTCTGTCTTTAAAATCCACAGGTTTAACACCATCCCTCTCAACCTGGTCCCCATACGAGGTCACTGTTTTTTCAAAACTACCATTGGAGGACAGGGAACCAGTCCGAGTCAATGTAATACTAGGAAGATGAGATTTTTGCTTTTCTAACATGACACTTTCACAGTTTCTACTCTTTAGAGGCGATTCTTCATCACTCTCACTTGAATAATCACTCCTTCGATATTTGTAATTGTGCCGACTTTTACAAAAATGCCCCCAGGAGTTGATAGCAGTAGGACTGGGTAAGTTGCTCCATTCTACACCACAGCTCTGAGAATCCACCGAATCTGAGAGTTTTTTACAAATAGACTGATGACTAGAACAGCTCTGCCTTTGAACCTCTGTTTGACAACCACAACATGCAGGACAGTGACAATCACAACTCTCACTTTCAAGGTCAATGTCTGAGGGCAAGGACATGCGCTTACTCAACACAACCTTTCCGCTGCCTTGCCGCATGAAAGAAAATATGTTAGTTCTTGGAACATTTTCACTGGTGGGATAATAATTCTCTTTCTCGCTATTTCTAGAATGGCGATGTTTTTGATAGTGATGCTGTGTACCAGATCGCATGAAACTGTTATGTTGTGTCACGTCACTGCCATTAGCATCATCACCAGAATCCATAATGACCTTCTCCATCTCCAGACCAACTTTTGGGTCGGACATTAATAGTGGAATCTTTCACAATCTAGCAGATAACAAATAACTGGACTGTATCTCATCTTTACTGGGATGTATTGGTAACGAGTGCATGTAACCCCATTTTCCCCCCAAAAGCAAATCCAATTTCCTGGCCACATGATCTGCTTTCCATAGTTTTGATTGTCTGTGATTACTGGCCAATAAGTTTATTCTCCTTTCCTTGTCACCATGGTAACATCTCAATTCTGTTAAAAGAGAAACAGGGAAATTCTCAACAATTTGTTTTGTCATCCAAATCTATTCTACTAATTAACCCTTAACCCTTTACCAAACAACAAAATATAGACTGGTCTAAATTGAAAGCATTTGCAGATGACAAATGAATTGTAGCTTATAAATTGAAATTTGATTTGGGATGGGTAGAAAACATTGTGGGCAAAGGAGAAAATGCTGGTTACCAGCAATTTCTCCTTTTCCCGCAATGTTTTCAAAAGCCTTCTCCTTCAGGGTCCTTAAAAGTTCGAATTGTATGGTAAAAGGTTAAAGTGCCGAATAAACCTATCAGACATTTTAATCCTAGAAACATGAATCAAATAATTGCAATTTTATGGTTGCTTTGTCTACAGTGTTTCATCAAAGCGGACAGTGTAGGTCAAAGATCAGGCTGCATGTTTTGTGCAGCCTGACATTGATCTTCACTGGCTGCAAAGACAACTAAAGTTGTGAAAAGCCCTAGCCCAGTACTGGTAAAACCCAGGAAATACATGAATATGTGAGCTGTTGCCGTAATATGACTGAAATAATGTTGAAAGCAGCATAAAACGCCATTCAATCAATCAATCAATAGTCGTGAAAGGCGCTCTAAGGGTAAACACCAAAACCTTTTTTTTTACAATCAATCATCTACAGTTTAACCCTTTCCCAAACAAGCCCTGGTTTTCACGTGTCTGCAGTACAAATCTTTTGAAAACACTGTGGGAAAAGGAGAAATTGCTCATAATGAGCAATTTCTCCTTTTCCCACAGTGTTTTCTACCCGTTTAGAGACCTTTCTGCCATTTTCGTCAAATTTAAAATTGTCGTCTGCAAACTCTTTCAATTTGGACCAGTTCCAAAATTTGTCGTTTGGGAAAGGGTTAACCTTTTACCCAATACCCTGGATTTTAACAACCCTGAGGAAGCCAGGGTTTGAAAACATTGTGGGACAAGGCATCGCGAAGACAAAACACATATTATTTAAATTTTGCCTACTTACCAAACGACAAAATTTTAGACTAGTCCAAATTGAAAGCATTAGCAAAACAAATGTGACTGAAAAATTGAAATTTGTTTTTGGTAGGGTAGAAAACATTGTGGGAAAAGGAGAAAATGCTGGTTTACATTTTCGTCTTTTCCTATAATGTTTTCTACTCTAAATGAGTCTGGTTCGATCAATTCAGCCACATTTAGTTTGTCATCTGCAACAGCTTTGAATTTGTACAAGTGTAAAATTTTGTTGTTTAGTTAAATCTTTACCAAACAACAAAACTTTGGACTCGACCAGACTGAAAGCATTTGCAGATGACAAATTAAATATAGCTTAACCCTTTACCACACTATCCTGACTTTTAACGACTGTGAGGGAGAAGCCTTTTGAAAACATTGTGGGAAAAGGAGAAAATGCTGGTAACCAGCATTTTCTCCTTTTCCCACAATTTTTTCTACTGATTCAAAAACAAATTTCAATTTTTGATTCACATTTATTTTGTCATCTGCAAAAGCTTAAAATTTGGACTCGTCTAAAATTTTGTTGTTTGGTAAAGAGTTGAATGTCGATTTCTGTCTCTGATAAGGTAGGAAACATTGTGGGAAAAGGAGAAAATTCTGGTTACCAGAATTGTCTCCTTTTCCCACAATGTTTTCAAGAGCCTTCTCTTTCATTAAAACTCGGGACTGTCTGGAAAAGGGTTAATTCTTGGGGAAAAAATGAGCTGAGCTTGAGAATCAGCACCCCCCTGCTTTCAAGTCCTATATGTTACCATGCTACCAGACTTGGCTCAGGGAGTAATAATGATAATTGTACTGTTATATCTCATTACCAAATTTTGATTGATTGAATTGATTGAGTTTAACACCTTTTTAACCCTTTATCGCACAATGCCGCCTTTTGACACCCCTGGAAAAGAAGCCTTTTGAAAACATTGTGGGAAAAGGAGAAAATGCTGGTAACCAGCATTTTCTCCTTTTCCCACAATGTTTTCTACCCTATCAAAGAAAAATTGCACCATTTGAGCCACATTGAAATTGTTGTCTGCAAATGCTTTCAATTTGTACAAGGCTAAAATTTTGTCATCTGGTAAAGGGTTAACAGCTAAGGTCACTATCATGGTGGTCAGTGCACCTACGCATTGTGTTCCTTGGCTTTCTCAGACTAGTACTGACACAACTTTCTTTCCAAGTCACTGACTGCTTTTCTCACATGCATCAGAGATAAGAGGTGAAAAATTGCCAGAAAAAAGTTTGCCTCAACCGGGTATCAAACTCACCTGATCACAAGTCAGATATTGCTAACCACTGAGATACCCGGCCGGGCACCAAATTTTGTTTTCATCAACTCTATTTCAGACTGGTCCAAATTGAAGCGTTTGCAGATGACAATTAAAATATGAATGAAATGATTGGATTTGTATCTGCAAGGCAAGAAAACATTGTGGGAAAAGGAGAAACATTGTGGGAAAAGGAGAAATGCTGGTTACAAGTATTTTCTCCTTCTCCCACAATGTTTTCTACTCATTCAAAAACAAATTTCAATTTTTGATTCACATTTATTTTGTCATCTGCAAAAGCTTAAAATTTGGACTCGTCTAAAATTTTGTTGTTTGGTAAAGAGCTCAATGTCGATTTCTGTCTCTGATAAGGTAGGAAACATTGTGGGAAAAGGAGAAAATTCTGGTTACCAGAATTGTCTCCTTTTCCCACAATGTTTTCAAGAGCCTTCTCTTTCATTAAAACTCGGGACTGTATGGAAAAGGGTTAATTCTTGGGGAAAAAATGGGCTGAGCTTGAGAATCAGCACCCCCCTGCTTTCAAGTCCTATATGTTACCATGCTACCAGACTTGGCTCAGGGAGTAATAATGATAATTGTACTGTTATATCTCATTACCAAATTTTGATTGATTGAATTGATTGGAGTTTAACACCTTTTTAACCCTTTAACGCACAATGTCACCTTTTGACACCCCTGGAAAAGAAGCCTTTTGAAAACATTGTGGGAAAAGGAGAAAATGCTGGTAACCAGCATTTTCTCCTTTTCCCACAATGTTTTCTACCCTATCAAAGAAAAATTGCACCATTTGAGCCACATTGAAATTGTTGTCTGCAAATGCTTTCAATTTGGACAAGGCTAAAATTTTGTCATCTGGTAAAGGGTTAACAGCTAAGGTCACTATCATGGTGGTCAGTGCACCTACACATGTGTTCCTTGGCTTTCTCAGACTAGTACTGACACAACTTTCTTTCCAAGTCACTGACTGCTTTCCTCACATGCATCAGAATTAGGGGTGAAAAATTGCTGGAAAAAAGTTTGCCTCAACCGGGTATCAAACTCACAACCACCAGGTCATGAGTCAGATATGCTAACCAATGATATACCCGGCCGGGCACCAAATTTTGTTTTCATCAACTCTTTATCAAATGATAATATTTCAGACTGGTCCAAATTGAAGCATTTAGAGACGACAATTAAAATATGACTGAAATGATTGGATTTGTATCTGAAAGGCAAGAAAACATTGTGGGAAAAGGAGAAACATTGTGGGAAAAGGAGAAATGCTGGTCACAAGTATTTCCTCCTTTTCCAGTAATGTTTACAAAGTCCTTTTTCCCCAGGGCCGTTAAATCGCGGGACTGTGTGGTAAAGGGTTAACACCCCATCAAATTTCAAGAAAAAGTATGACAAATCATTAAGACATATTGTTTAACTCTTTACCAAACGACAAAATTTTAGACTGAAACAAATTGAAAGCATTTGCAGACGACAGAATAAAAGTGACTCAAAAATTGAAATTTATTTTGGGAAGGGTAGAAAACATTGTGGGAAAAGGAGAAAATGCTGGTTACCAGCATTTTCTCCTATTCCCACAATGTTTTTCAAAAGTCCTCTTTCTTAGGGTCGTTAAAAGTCGGGGGGGGGGGGATTGTGTGGTAAAGTGTTAACTCTTTACCAGACAACAAAATTCTAGACTTGAAAATAATATGTGGGTTAAATTATGGGATTTGTTTATGAAGGGTTAGAAAACATTGTTGGAAAAGGAGGAAATGCTGGTGACCAGTGATTTTTTCAAAGGCCATCTTTCTCAGTGTTGTCAAAACTCATGATTGTGAGGGTAAGAGGAAAAAGGGTAAAATAACTAGAGGATAGGAAATGTGCCTTTTTTGACCTAAATGCCCTTATCATATGCTTTTTCTCCACATGGATAATAAGACATAAATATTGAAGTGAATGTTACATATCCAGACTTCTTCAGCTATTTGTAAGACCAGAAACACCTGCTTAACCCTTTACCACACAATACCGAGTTTTGACGATCCTAAAGATGAAGGCTTTTGAAAACATTGTGGGAAAGGAGAAAATGCTGGTAACCAGCACTTTCTCCTTTTCCAACAATGTTTTCTATCCTATCAGATACAGAAAACATCATTGGAACTACATTTATGTTGTCGTCTGCAAATGCTTTCAATTTGGTCAAGTCAAAAATTTTGTCGTTTGGTAAAGAGTTAACATATTTGAGTCATGCTCTGTGAAAAGGTGGTTTAATGACTGAGGGGAAAAAAAAAAAAATATTGACAAAGATCAGCCTGCGCCTTCTGCACAGGCAACCCTTGGTTGAAATATTTTGCTATTGGTAAATTTTCTTGTAGTTCAGAGCGTTTCCAACAAAACGGATCCATTTCATGCCATGCTGTTTGGTATCTTGCATTGCAAAGATGCATTTTACGCTATTTTCCCATAGACGACGTTCATTTATGTTACATCCATTTTGAAAAAAGGTCTTACAAAGTATATATTGATCATTCAGTGTTTTCTACCCTATCAAATACAAATTCAATCAATGGAGCCATGTTTAAATTGTGGTCTCTAAATGCCTTCAATTTGGACAAGTGTACACTCTCGTTGAATGGTAAAGAGATAACCCTTTACCACACAATCCCAAGTTTTAATGACCCTGAGGAACTGACCTTTTGAAAACATTGTGGGAAAAGGAGAAAATGCTGGTAACCAGCATTTTCTCCCTTTCCCACAATGTTTTCTACCCTTGCAAAGGCAAGTTTCAGTTTTTGAGCCACGTTTAATTTATCGTCTGCAAATGCTTTCAATTTGAACCAGTCTAAAATTTTGTCGTTTGGTAAAGAGTTAAACCTTACTAACTGATACATTATTGCTGTTACACTATAAAGGAAAATACTTATTCTTATATAAAAATTAGCTGAGTGCAAACATTTGTTTTGTTTACATTGCATTTTCAGGACAAAGAAATAAGCTGAAATATGAGACTTGTGTGGTCAGACAAGTAATAAAGATTGTGGCTGGAATAAGTCGAATTCTCTAATGAGCAAGTTGTTATAACTCTTCCAGTATCAATGATGACTTAACCCTTTCCCAAACAACAAATTTTGGACTGGTCCAAATTGAAAGAGTTTGCAGACGACAATTTTAAATTTGATGAAAATGGCAGAAAGGTCTCAAAAAGGGTAGAAAACACTGTGGGAAAAGGAGAAATTGCTCGTTACGAGCAATTTCTCCTTTTCCCACAGTGTTTTCAAAAGACTTATACTGCAGACACGTGAAAACCAGGGCTTGTTCAGGAAAGGGTTAAGTATACTGGTGTATAGTTTTGTGGATGGCATGGATCAAGATCATCATGAACATAACATCCAGACTGATCTTGGATATACACCATCCGCTAACTGAAGCTGAACTATGACCCTAATCATCCTTAATGGCAGCTGAAATCTGTATTTAGACCTGGTAAAAAAATGTGAATTTCTCAATTTTGTAGAGAAAGATTTAACCCTTCACTACACAATCCCAAATTTTAAAGGCTCCTAGAAAGCAAGCTTTTGAAAACATTGTTTGAAAAGGAGAAACTGCTGTTAAATGTTTTCCAACCTTTCTACGACAAATTCTAACATTTGGGCAACAATTCATTTGTTGTTTCAAATGCTTTCAATTTGGACAAGTCTAAATATGTGTCATTTGGTAAAGTGTTCACTTAAATCATGGAAACTTTGGACTCTTTGGTAAAGGGTTAACTCTTTACCAAACCACAAAGTTTTAGGCTTGATCAAATTGAAAACATTTCCAGACGACAAAATAAATGTTACTCGAAAATTGAAAATTGTTACGGGAATGGTAGAAAACATTGTGGGAAAGGAGAAAATGCTGGTTACCAGCATTTTCTCCTTTTCACCCAATGTTTTCAAAAGGCCTTTTTTCTCAGGGTCGTTAAAAGTCGGGATTGTGTGGTAAAGGGTTAAAGGAAGAAAATTGAAGGCTGCATGCCTCACTTCCTTGATAATCTAGGGATTTAAGACTGGAAGATAAAGAAATCCAGATGAAAAATTATTCTTTCACCCTTCAGCACAAAATCCCAGGGAAATAAGGCTTTTGAGAACAATTGTGGGGGAAAAAGAAAATGCTTGGCAAGCCCCCATCACACCAAACTAATTCTTAGAATGTCTTAGCCTGTCCTAACAAAATTGTAAAACAGGTTGCGGTTGAGACAGGACATGCACTCCCTGCCTAATTATGCCGAAAGCCTGTTACACTGAATTAGTTTTTAAAATGTCTTGCCCTGTCCTAAAAAATCATGAAATGGGTTGCAGTCTGGGTAGAATCACAGGTGTTCGTTTTGTGATGAACTTCTCCGTCTATATAATGTAATATACAAGACTTATTCATTACATTATATAGATGGCGAAGTTTGTCATAAAATGAACACCTGTGGGTAGAATGTGTAATTTTATTTGGTCTGAAAGCACACTGCCAACTGAATGCCCACTGCACCACATTTGTTTAACGTCCCTAATGTGATAGAAGTACAGCAGGTCCGTTTGTAGTATGTCCATCTCGTTTGAAGTATGTTGTCACTCCACCTAATTACAGGATGGGCTGGACAGCAAAAAATTTTGAGCTGGCTCCAAGTTCTGGCACACCCTCCCTAGCCAATCCTTAAAGTTCGTAAACAGATCGTGAAAGGTTGCTACTGCGTCAACTCCTTTCGAGCACAGTTTGAGTCCGTTTGACAATAATATTCAGAACAAAGTAAGAACAAGTTCGGTCTGACGGAGGTATAACCAGCATTTTTCTTCTTTTCTCACAATGCTTTCTACCCTTTCAAACACTTCAGATGAGATATGCTAACATTAGATAGTCATGCTCCTTGAAAGGGGGTTTAACTCTTCACCAAACGACAAAATTTTGAACTGGTCCAAACTGAAAGCATTTGCAGACAACAAAAAAAATGTAAAGGAAAACTGAAATTTGTTTTGGGATGGGTAGAAAACAGTGTGGGAAAAGAGAAAATGCTGGTTACCAGCATTTTCTCCTTTTTCTACAATGTTTTCAAAAGGCTTCTTTCACAAGGTCGTCAGAAGTCCGGATTGTGTGGTAAAGAGTTCATACCTCTGCATAAAGTATCAACCAATGTCAGCCTGCGCACTTAGTGCAGCCTGACATGAGTCAAAACTTTCTATTTGTAAATTCCATGGAACTTTCTATTTGTAAATTTCATGCACGTCCAAGGGCCATTCGACCTCATGATTCAGTCGATTGCAAGACAAAATGGATTTTATGGATCCCAAACGATGTGATGAATTGCCTTGTATGCTGCATCAGGGAGATGCACTAATTCATTACTTAATGAAAAAATTTAACCCTTTACCACATGACAAAATTTTAGGCCTGTCCAAATTCAAAGCATTTGCTGACTACAATTTCAATGTGGCTTAAATGATGCGTTTTTCTTTGATAGGATAGAAAACATTGTGAGAAAAGGAGAAAATGCTGTTTACTAGCATTTTCTCCTTTTCCCGCAATGTTTTCAAAAGGTTTCTTCCTCAGGGTCATTAAAAGTCGGCATTGCGTGGTAAAGGCTTAAGACTTATCCAAACTAAAAGCATTTACAGAAAAGGAATTAAGTGTGACTCAAACATTGAAATTTGATTTGTAAGGGTAGAAAACATTGGGGAAATGAAGCAAATACTGGTTACCGGCATTTCTCCATCTACCACAATGTTTTCAAAAGGGTTGTGTGGTAAAGGGTTACCATCCTTTTGCCACAGCACCCCTCAGATACTTGTACAGTAACTTGATATATGCAAATGCTTTCATTTTAGACAAATATAAAATCTTGTCACCTGAGAAAAATTTAATGTTTAGGGAAAAAAATATAAATAAATAAATAAATAAATAAAAGTCATACTGTATAAAACAATAATCAAAGACCATTTCAAATTTCTGAAGAATTCCAGAATGCTTTTCTCATGTGAGAAAATGAATTCGAATGAAAATGAAGACATAAATTGTAAAGAAATATCACAGGAATTACTTTTCATGATCAAATTATCAAGTTGCCATGATGCTTTGCATTGACATTCTGTTACTGATGCAATGAACCACTTCTAACTGAAGGGTTAAAGTAAAGTTAAAAATTTTCACCTCTTACACCCTACCATCAGCTGCTCTCTCAAAATTTTTCAAGACAAAATCTTAGACTTGCCCAAATAGAATGGACCTGCAGAATCCGGTAACAAATCAAATGCTGCTCAAATGATGGGGGTTTGTCTTTGAAACGGTAAATCAAAGATTAGACAGCAAAATGGGTGCAACTGATTGTAATCCCCACTATATGTGTTTGGAAAAACAACTACATGTATACTAAGGTATCCTTTAATACCCATCAAAAGTTAAATTAATTAAGTACTTTAACCCTTTTCCAACTTTTCAATGACCCTGAGAAAGATGGCTTTTGAAAAATTTGTGGGAAAAGAAGAAAATGCTGGTAACCAGTATTCTACCCTTTCTAATACAAATCTCACCATTTGTGCAAAATTAAATTAGTTGTGCGCAAAATGCATTCAGTTTAGACTATTCTAAATTTTTTGGCCTGGTAAAGAGTTGATACTTGAAAACTTCATGGACAGACAGCAAGTAGACAAATAAAATTATATCTAATAATAAAGACAAGTGACTTTTAAGTACCCAAGCAAGTGGTGCAAACCCCTTTCCTACACAGCATTATGTAATTATCTTTAGCTCTTTACCAAACGGCATAATTTTAGACTGGTCCAAATTGAAAACATTTGCAGACAACAAAATAAATGCAACTGAAAAATTGAAATTTGTTTTGGAAAGGGTAGAAAACATTGTGGGAAAAGGAGAAAATGCTGGTTACCTTTTCCCACAATGTTTTCAAGACTTCTTTCACAGGATTGTTAAAAGTCTGGATTGTGTGGTAAAGGGTTAAAAATCATTGTGACACAGTAAAAAAAATAAAGGAAAAGCCCATGTTGAAGTCATGCATGCTCTGGCCCAAGTGACTGAGGTGTTGAATAAGTAATCCTGGGTCTTGGGTTTGATCCTCACCTGAGGCGCTGGGACACATCAGGGTCCCAGCTTTGCACTAGCGAAATTAAGGAAACACAACAATATGAAAGCTGTCACCATGATATGACTAAACTAGCCTAAAGATCAGTGAAAGCAGCCAAAAAGCTTTGAGAGATTATGCCGAGGTGAATAATGGTAATAAATAGTAACACCTAGAATACATGAATAGGTGGACTGGCCACAATGATACGCATTTAAAACTCCTTTTACCTGTTTACCAAACGACAAAATTTCAGAATGGTTCAAATTTGAAGCATTTGCAAACAACAAATTATACATGTACGTTGCATAAATTGATGAAATTTGTCTCTGAAGGGTAGAAAACATTGTGGGAAAAGGAGGAAATGCTGGTTACCAGCATTTTCTCCTTTTCCTATATTGTTTTCAAAAGTCCTTTCCCTTAGGATTGCTAAAACTCAAGATTGTGTGGTAAAGGGGTTAAAATACCACTAAGCTCTTCACAATTATTATTTCCAAATATCTTCAGTTTCAGAAAGTCCCTTGTCCAAAACAACAAAATGTCAGACTAGCCCAAACTGAAAGCATTTGCAGAAGACAAAATGAAATGTGCCTAAAATGATAAGGCTTGTCTTTGAAACAGGGAGAGAACATTGTGGAAAAGTGAGAATATGCTGGTAAACAGCATTTTCTCTTTTTTGTACAATGTTTTCAAAAGCCTACTTCCTCAAGGTTATTTAGTATAGGATTAACTCTTTACCACACAATCCCGAGTTTTAACGACCCTGGAAAAGAAGCCTTTTGAAAACCTTGTGGGAAAAGGAGAAAATGCTGGTAACCAGCATTTTCTCCTTTTCCCGAAATGTTTTCTAACCTATCAAAAATAAATTCCACCACTAAAGCAACATTTAAATTGTTGTCTGCAAATGCCTTCAATTTGGACAAGTCTACATTTTTTGTCGTGTGGTAAAGAGTTAACCCTTTTACCAGACAGCAAAATTTTAGACTCATCCATGTAGAAGGAATTTACATACAACAACTCAAATGTTTTTCAAATGATAGTATTTGTCCATGTATCGGTAGAAAACATTGTGGTTAACCGCATTTTCTCCTTTTGGGTCGTTAAAAGTTGGGATTGTGTGGTAAAGGGTTAAACGGATGTATACGATTAGTTATTAGTTTGGTTGATGTAAAAGAAAAATTCATGAAACGCAGATAAAGCCTGGCAAGCAAACACAGTGTTATAAAAGCAACTGCTTCCTTTCCTTCATTTACCTTTTCTATGTCTAATTTATCCATCCTTAAAAACACGCCAACAAATACAGCCTTTAACCTTTTGCCAGATGATAAAATTCTTGCCTTGTTCAAATGGAAAGCATTTGCTGACGACAAATCAAATGTGGCTCGAAAAATTGAAATTTGTTTTGCGAAAGTAGAAAACATTGTGGGAAAAGGAGAAAATGCTGGTTACCACCATTTTCTCCTTTTCCCACAATGTTTTAAAAGGCTTCGTTCCCATTCCCAAGGGCATTTAAAGGTGGCATTGTGCGGTAAAGGGTTAAGTCTTTACCAAGTGACAAAACTGCAGACCTGTCCACTTTGAAAGCATTATTTTGCAGAAGACAGATGAGACTCGAAAAGTGAAATTTGTTTTGGGAAGGGAAGAAAATGTTATGGAAAAAAAGAAAATCCTGGTTACAAGCATTTTCTCCATTTTCCACAATGTTTTACAAAGCCTTCTCTCTCCAGGTCGTTGAAGCTCAGGATTGTGATGTAAAGGGTTAACTTATAAAGTCTTCTATTGCACTATTTGGAATGTTCGTTTCATTAAAGCGCTACCAAGGGTTAAACTTGAATCTTTACTGAACAATCCCAGTTTCAATAAGCTTAAGAAGACTGTTGAAAACATTATGGGAAAAGGAGAAAATGCTAGATACCGGCATTTTCTCGATTCCTGTCAATATTTCTTTCCTTTCAAAGACATGTACATCCAATCATCTGAGCCATATATCCAATACCAAACGACAAAATTTTAAACTAATCCAAATTGGAAGCATTTGCAGACGACAAAATAAATGTGACTCAAAAATTGAAATTTGTTTTGGAAAGGGTAGAAAACATTGTGAGAAAAGGAGAAAATGCTGGTAACCAGCATTTTCTCCTTTTCTCACAATGTTTTCAAATGGGTTCTTTTTCAGGGTCATTAAAAGTCAGGATTATGGGGTAAAGGGTTGAAATATGTCACCTGCAAATGCTTTGAATTTGGACGTGTATAAAATTTTGTCATTTGGTAAAGGGTAAAACACGCTGAATAAACAGGCAAATTATGGGTTTGAGTGTTTTTACAAATAATTACTTTAAATAATGGTCAAAATTTTCAACATAAAATTACAAGTAAATCTTTTATGTCTAAGTAATTCTTCTGCCAGCGAATGGAACTTTGACCAATCGCACATTAAGAGAGTGTCATCGTTATATTAATTTACATAGTTTTAAATGGTATGATTAAAATTTAACTTCATTTTTTACCCCGCATTGTTTACATTTGGACTTTATTGGGACTTTAACCATTTACCAAATAATCCAGACTTTTAACAACCCTGGGGCAAAAAGGCTTTTTAAAAAAATGTTTGAAAAAGGAGAAAATCCTGGTAACCAGCAATTTCTCCTTTTAGCACTGTTTTCTTAAGCCTATCAAGGTAAATTTCCATCATTTGAGCCAAATTTAAAAAGTTGTCTGCAAATGCCTTCAGTTCGGATGCATATAAATTTTTTGTTGGTGTGGTAAGAGTTAAAGCCCACATGTTTTAATCCTATTCATCACTGGCAAACTGCAGAACAAATATTCAGTGCCTTTAACCCTGGCCAGATCTGACTTGTGACCTGGGTCCGTATTCACCAACCATTCGTAAGATTGTTCTTAGACTTATTCCTCAAGATTTTCCAAGTTTGAAAGTAACACAACTTCTGATTGGCTAAACCAAATGGTTTAGCCAATCAGAAGGCGTGTTACTTTCAAATTTGGAAAATTTTGAGAACAAGACCAGGAATATTCTTAAGAATGGTTGGTGAATACGGACCCTGGTGGTTGCAAGTTCAATAACCAGTTGAGGCAAACTTTTTTCTGGCAATTTTTTGCCTCTGATGCATGTAAGAAAAGTGGTCAGTGACTTGGAAAGAAAGTTGTGTCCGCACTGGTATGAAAAAGCCAGGAAACATGTGAGCAATGACCGCCATGATATAACCCAAACTGTTAAAACAGCGTTTAAACTCCAAAACATACAAGCAAATTAACCCCCGAACACTTTGGCAGATAAAAATTTAAAATATCAAAAAAATTACCATTGTCTCATCAACATCTTTCCTTTTAACCCTTTAACACATTGTCATGACTTTTAAAGACCCCAAGGAGCCTAGAAAGACAACTTTCATGTTTAGAGTTATATTCATTTGTCGTCTGCAAATCCTTTCAATTTGGACAAGTCTAAAATTTATCGTTTGGTAGAGTTAATCTACCTTTTTCTAAAACATGTCTTGTTATTATACATCAAAAATATTCAGTAGGGAAATTCCTTTAACCCTTTACCAACAATGAAATTTTAGGACTGGACCAAATTGAAAGCATTTGTAGGCAACAAAATAAACATAACTCAAATGAAGACTTCTGTCTGTGATATGGAAGAAAACATTGTGGGAAAAGGAGAAAATGCTGATTACCAGCATTTTCCCCTTTTCCCACAATGTTTCCAAAAGGCTTCTTCTTCAGCGTTGTTAAAACTAGGGTTTGTGTGGTAGAGGGTTAACCCTTCACCAAAAATCCCTAGTTATAATGACCCCAAGGAAAAAAGTTAAAAAAACATTTTGAGAAAAGGAGAAAACGATGGGTAGGCAACATTTTCTCCATTAAAAACAAAAAAGAAAAATGAAACATTCTTTGTATTGCTTTCAATTTTTTTGCATGTACCAATAGTTGGTCCAATTCCCAGTGCCTTCAGTTCAATAAGGATAGCTTCAGCTAATCAGGAAGTTTTTCTTAGAACTTGTAAGTAGAATAAGTGGTGAACAAGACCCACAGCTCTCTCACCATTGGTCATTGTTTTGTCGATGGTTATGTGGGAAAGCAGCCAGTGGCTTTGAAAGAATATTGTGAAAATTATTGGTAAAGGAAACTCAGGAAAGCATGGAGAAATGGCCTGGCTGCAGCGATAAAACTGAAATAATATTCGAACAGTGTGAAACAACAAAACAATAATCTACCAGTACTTACTGTACACGTTAGTTACATTCTTATGGTAATCCTCTTTTGCCATCTTGTCCTAACATTGCAAACTGAGCAACAGAAAATATTAACTCTTTACCAAACGACAGAATTTTAGAATTGCCCAAATTGAAAGCATTTGCAAATGACAATTTCAATGCAGGTCAAATGATGATTAATGTCTTTCGTTGGGTAGAAAACATTGTGGGAAAAGGGGAAAATACTGGTCACCAGCATTTTCTCCTTTTTCCACAGTGTTTTCAAAATCCTTCTTCTTCACGGTTGTTAAAATTCGGGACTGTGTGGTAAAGGATTAACTTTCGTCTTTTAACACTCATTTATTTATCATTCAATCCCAAGTTTTATCAAACTTGAGGAAGAAGAGTATTTTGAAAACAGTGTGGGAAAAGGAGAAAATGCTTGTAACCTGCATTTTCTCCTATACCCACCATGTTTTCTACCTTTCTAAAAACCAATTTTCAATTTATTGATTCATACTTATTTTGTCATCTGCAAATGTTTTCAATTTGGAAAAGTCTACAAAAATATTTGGAAAAGTCTATAAAAATTTTCACTTTGTAAAGAGTTAACTCTTTACCACATGACAAAAAATTATCCTTGTCCAAATTTAAAACATTTGCAGAAGACAATTTCAATGTGGCTCAAATGGAGGAATTTGTAATGGATATGGTAGAAAACTTTGTGGGAAAAGGAGAAAATGCTGGTTACCAGCATTTTCTCCTTTTCCCACAATATTTTCAAAAGGCCTTTCGGTCAGGGTCTTTAAAACTTGGGATTGTGTGGTAAAGGGTTAAATCAAGGATGAGCCCTACAGAAGGAAAAGAAAGAAAACACAACCTGTGTCCAAGTTATAAACAATCTTTTCACTTTGTTTCATAGATTTGTGCAACAGGTGGGCAACTCTATTTATGCTTTCTTTTATCTCCTTGTCAACAAAGAATCCATCTTTACGTAACAAGAAGAAACAACACACATTTTCTCCTGTTTCCTCCTAAAAACCCTTTACCACACAACCCAAAGTTTAAATGACCGGGCTGAGGAAGGCTTTCAAATAGGAGAAAGTGCTAGTAAACAGCATATTTTCATATTCCCACAAAGTTATCTCCTCTTTCATTGACAAATTTCATCATTTCACCAACAATGTCTGCAAATGCTTATAATATGGACAGATCTACAACTCTTGTTATCTAGTAAAAAGTGAACAATACCCAGAAAGTAGGATTTTCAAGTCTTTTCTAAATGGAACCTGTCTGCAAAGTGCAAAAGCAGCTTTAGTTGTGATAGTTTAACTCTTTACCACAAAAAAAAATTTAGACTTGTCGAAATTGAAAGCATGTGCAGACGACAATTTAAATGTGGCTAAGATCATGGAATTTGTCTTTGATAGGGTAGAAAACACTATGGGAAAAGAAGAAAATGCTGGTAACCAGCATTTTCTCCTTTTCCCATAATGTTTTTAAAAGCTTCTTTCTCAGGGTCGGTAGAAGTCCAGATTGTGCCATAAAGGGTTAACTCATTATCTGACAACAAAATTTTACCCTTATCCAAACTGATAGCACTTGCAGGCGACAAACTGAATGCTGCTCAAATGATGGAAATAGTATTAAATTGTATTAGGGTTGAAAACATTGGGGATATTGAGAAAATTCTGGTCACCAGTATTTTCTCCTTTTCCTACAATGTTTTTACAAGCCATGTTTGTCAGCATTTTAACATGGGATTGTTTGATAAAGGAACTAAAAGTTGGGCTTAACCCTTCCCCAAACAAGCCCTGGTTTTCACGTGTCTGCAGTGCAAGTCTTTTGAAAACACCATGGGAAAAGGAGAAATTGCTCGTAACGAGCAATTTCTCCTTTTCCCACAGTGTTTTCCACCCGTTTGGAGGACTTTCTGTCATTTTCATCAAATTGAAAATTGTCGTCTGCAAACTCTTTCAATTTGGACCAGTCTAAAATTCATTGTTTGGGAAAGGGTTAACTCTTTACCACACAACAAAATTTAGATTCTCTGAAACGGAAAACATTTTAGAAAAATGAAATTGAATTGAAATGAATTGAAATACCTTGCAACAAATGAGATTTGTCCTTAAATGGATAGAAAACATTGTGGGAAAAGGAGAAATGCTGGTTACCAGCAATTTCTCTTTTACCCATGGTGTTTCTAAACGTCTTCTTTTGCAGGGTCATTTAAATCTGTGATTGTATGGTAAAAGGTAAACACTTTAACTGTTGTGGGTAATACTCTGAGCCTGTCACTCATCAAGACTGTTCTTATGTAAACCAATAAATTAGGTTTTGTTGCAAACAATTCAGATACAAATCAAAGTGAGGATCACATATACAAGTGCAAGTTTAACCCTATTCAAAATACCACTAATCCCCAGTTTTAACAACCCTGAGCAGGAAGGCTTTTAAAAACATTGTGGGAAAAGGAGAATTTAATGCTGTTAAGCAGCATTTTCTCCTTTTCTCACTTTTTCTTCTCTTTTAGAGACGAATTCCATCATGTGGGACACACTTAATACAGTATATCATCTGCATTATGCTTTTAACCCTTTACCAGATGACAAAATTTTAGCCTTGTCCAAATTGAAAGCATTTGCAGACGACAATTTCTAGTGGCTCAGATGGTGCAATTTTTCTTTGATAGGGTAGAAAACATTGTGAGAAAAGTAGAAAATGCTGGTTACTAGCATTTTCTCCTTTTCCCACAATGTTTTCAAAAGGTTTCTTTCCCAGGGGCGTCAAAAGGCGGCATTGTGCGGTGAAGGGTTAATCTGGGCCCCAAAGGTTGTTGTTTGGTAGAGAATCAACTCTTAATTGCCTGAAAGGAATCTGCAGCAAACAAATTTGAAAACATACATTTTTTCAGTAATATAAAAAGGTTCAACACATAAAAATTACATGTGAAAATACTGAAGCAGAGGGAGTACCTTCTTGTTTCAAACAATTTCTCCATTTGCAAGTTTTTCAAAGGTGTTGTTTAACAAATGTAGTCCCAGTGGAATTAAAGCATACTCTTATAACCACAAATAATCCTTTTTACATCTCAGAGGTAGACAGATTTGAAAACATTGCTGAAAAATGTGCACTGCTTAACCCTTTCACACAACAAAAATTTAGACCCTTCCAAATTGAAAGCATTTGCAGAAGACAATTTCAATGTGGCTCAAATGATACAAATTTTCTTTGATAGGGTAGAAAACATTGTGGGAAAAGGAGAAAATTCTGGTTACCAGCATTTTCTCCTTTACTCACAATGTTTTCAGGGTCCTTAAAAGTTGACATTATGTGATAAAGGGTTAACTCTTTACTGAACAACAAATTCTCAGACTGGTTCAAATGGAAAGCATTTGCAGATGACAAATATGATTCAAATGATGGGATTTGTCCATGAAAGAGCAAGAAGATTGAGGGAACTTTTCCAACAATCTTTTCAAAAGGCCTCTTCCTCAGAATCACTTAAATTTGGCATTGTATGGTACAGTGGTAAAGGGTTATGCATTTTGCTACCAAAGTGGGGAGAGAATTCTATGATACAGTCCTATTACATCAGAAAAATTTTCTATCATCATGTGAATCTGTTGTATGTTCATAATATTGTCCCTTTTCAAATGATTAGATATTATTCTATGCTTTTGTCTCAGCATTTGTTTTGAAAGACAGAGCAAGCACAGATGAAATACCTGTATTTTAATCGTACTCAGCATTTCAGCAAGTCTGTGTTTTTGACGCACAAAATAAAAGGCTTCTTGATGCAACATAACTCAGAACTAAAATGTCACATAAAAAAATTGATTCAATTATATCTTACAAAGTCATACAGCACAATCGTATCAAATCCGCCTTCTACCACTTGAACTGGCAGCCTGTTACAGATCTTTGTATCAATGGTTGCGGGTAGAGCTGGGACGAGTACTCGAGTACCCGGGTATCGGGTAGGGTACTGCCTGTACCCGGGTACTGAATCATTACCCGGGTACCCGATAATTATATAGCGACTCATTAAGTAAAGCTATAATTTTGAAGTTCCAATGAAATAATTTGATCTTAATTTAAATACAAGCAAAAAACATGTTAATCCAATCCCGTACATGAACCGGAAGTAGATAATGGAAATAGCTTGAAATAAGGCTGTACCGCTTATATCCCCTGCAAGGCATAACTCGTCAGTAATGGGTAAATATTGTTATATATTTGCCCATTAAGCGTTTTCAGGTTTATTTGACACAAACAATGGTAATTTGAATTAAAAGCAAAACATGCGTGCATATTTTGTGATTTATTTATAATAGCTCAAATCGCCATTGGTGGTTCAGCTGACTCTGCAAGGTTATCGCTGGATCACTTCCTTGGCTTTGTAGGGTGTTTAAACTCGAGATGCTATTTCATAGATGAAGCACCAACCCCTCGGTAACTGAGTTCTAAATCACAAATGTTACATTGTCTTCTGTTTGCCTTGCAGAAGACTAAAGAACTGCCAAACTTTGCTTTTTGACGAAGCTTGGCTATTTGAAGCCGTGTTTAGTTGTTTACATGTACATATATATCATTCAGCATACCTCGGGTGATCCGGTGATCAAATCCGTTAGATGTAGGTACAGAATCGGCCGAGTTGTGACGAGTGCATATATATGTATGCAAGTGCCAGGATGCATAATGACAGACAACTATTGGTGTTTTTAATCGGAAGTAATAACATCGGGTACCCGAGTACCCGCGGGTAATACGGCCACGGGTACCCCGGTACAAAATTTCTACCCGTCCCAGCTCTAGTTGCGGGAGATGTAACAGGTACCAGTTTATCTACCACCGAATAATTTGTTTCCGGTTTACACTGTGTTAGTCTAAAACGCAACATTATTCTGTGTAACATCGCTGTCATCTCACCTATATTATTGCACAAAATCAGTACTTTGAACTTTTTGTCCTTGTTATAGACCCGGCTCGGTCATGGTCAAAGACTTGCTGGAGTAATCAGGATGACAGACAACACAGTTTCTATGAGGTCAATATTTTCAACTTTTATCTTTAACACCACACTGTCATATAAAACTTTTAGCATTATGGGACATCTATGAAGGGGCAAAGATGAACAAAAATTTGAACAAAAAAGTTAAATGACCATGACACGTAAAATTTCTGAATGACCCACCAAAAGTCCAAAACGGGAGTCACAGATGACCCCCAAAATTTATGGGCTTGCAGAAACACTGTGTATTGTAACAAAGTTACCTATTTGGAACAGACACTTACAGTTTCCTTAGAAAAGGATTTCAGTACACACACACGTACATTCGTTACTAGATTTAAAAAAAACAAACTCATACTATTCAATTCTTCTGACAGTACATTTCCTAAAGTTACCTTTGCCTCTGGTCTTTATTTCAACCCCACCCGAGCTCTCTCAAATTAAGGATATAGATTCATGCAATGATAGATTTAATTCAACAATAAACACCAAAAGATAAGAGTATTATGCGCTATGACAAAATATACCTCTACTTCCATCATGATCAAAGGATAACGTTGATTTCGTAAATACTAATTAATTTTCCATTTCTGATGTTCGCTTACTCGATGAATGCAAATCATATCCGCATAAGGTGTCTAATTTATCGCTGGTACCCGGCATCTCTGATTGCAAGAATTGGAGGAGAGCGGAAACGGGACACATAAGTTTAAAGATGTCAGCCCCCTTGAGAGAAGCATTCCGTGGAGCTGTGGAAAGAATACTGAGCAGTTGGACGGTTTTGAGAGTAAATAAAAACTTTCTACGTTGTCTTTCTAAACGTCATGACAGGAGATATTGAATTTCTCTCCCGGTATATTAAGATTTCTTGTCACATCCAGAATATTGTTGAGAACAAAATAAAATATCTAGATCTTGATGTATTCGCCGGATCATGTGTTTTGACAATATGTTATCTTGCGGTATCAGTAGGTGTAAGCAGCCTCATTTAAAGTCGTACTCTGCTCTTGATACACAACATTTGCAACAATCTGTTTAACGCTTTACCAAACGACAAAAATCTTACTTCCTATACACTTGTCCAAATCGGAAGTATCTGCAGACAAATTCTGTGTGGCTCTAATGACGGGATCCATCAAAGAAGAGGTTAAAACACAATTGGAAAAGGAGAAAATGCTGGTGACTATCATTTTCTCCTTTTCCAGCTGTGTTTTCGAAAGCCTTCTTTCCAGGGTCATTTAAATTTTGTATCGTGTGGTAAAGGGTTAAACATTTGGAAAATCAGAGACCCATAACCCTGGGATAAAATTTTCCATATTTTATCATCATTGGTGACTATTTCGATTATTTCACTTTGGTTTAAAAAAAAAATCGAGATTTTCAAGTCTAAACTTTGCATTTACAATCATTAAACTGGTATCCCTTGTATCTCCTGCAACAGTCCGACAGGCAACAACCAATTCATCAAGGGGAGCTGTTGGATTCATATGTACCAAATCCATCAGACAGACTGTAATAGAGTGCCTTGATTCATTTTAAAATAACAGAGCAGTATTCTATCTTTAGCTAAGATTTTCATGGCAGACAAAGGTTTTTTTTTTGACTGTGATTAATTTATCAAACTCGCTAAAGAACTTAATCTTTATGGATAAGGTCTATCTCTGCGTAAATGAATTACAATTTAAATTTCCAAGTCTCTTGTTATCTCATGAAATCTTGGAACGGGCAGAAACCAGACTTGTAAGCATTGGGTGTTACCTGTTGTTAATATGATGATCGATAACAGGCTGCCAGTTTATTACAATCATGAGAAAAAAGTTGTTTTAACAAAATGTCACCCTCATCTATTCTCAAAAGTTCAACAACAATCATACGCCAATGTGTGCTTAATACTGTAGTAGAATTTTACTATACTGTAAGGCGTGTACCTTACATTGTTTCAAAGCCTTAATTACACTGTAATTCAAAACTGTTTATGGATCATTTGGTGTTCCAGGCAACAGGACGTAACCAAATGCTAAAGTCTCTATTGCTTTTTGAAATACAATGTTGTGAGTGCTTGTTAGAATCATCTGTGGACAACTGATTTTTGAAGAGAAACTTTGGTATTAGCAAATCTGAGCTTGGCCAGACTCTTTGAGTCAATGATAGTCATTCAGAGCTTCAGATAGAGCGAGTGATTTTGATTTCAAAATTAAAAACATTAATTATTCTCCACTAAACCCTATGTTATGGGTACTCATTAGAATCGTCTCATCGAGATGATTATAATGAGTACCCATAACATAGGATATGGAAGAGAAATAATAGATTTAGAATACTATCACCCCCTCTTATCTGGAGGTCTGGTCAATGCAACAGAAATTACCGTATTCCTTTGCCATAAACTTGCTTGACATGTTTATGAGGCAAATCAGAAAGTTGTACCATTTTCTGTTTACTTCTTTTTTTGGTGAATGTTTGCCCTATCAGTCAAACATTAGCAACTGTTATGCTATTAATAAAGACATACGTTTTTACTTTCTTGATGTCATATAAATGTATGAACTTTCTCATTCATTTTTTCAATTAGTTAGCAGTTGCTCATGGTTTTGGAGGAGCAGATAGCCAAGAAAAAGCTGAATGGATGGTGCATGCTGTAGATCAGTGGTTTTCAGAAAATGGTAAAGTTTTTGTAACAGAAATCAAGCAAATACTTCAAAATAATGAAAAGAAGGAATTTGTTGTGCTTTTGTTCAATGTGGATTAAGATAATAATTATGCAGTCTTACCTTAGATCTACACTTTGCCCATCTTTGTGGCATATACTGACCATAACCAATCTTCATATTGCAATATTTTGGGTGTTTGTCCTAAAAAAGACAAGCTGGCCATTTCAGTCAGCTCTCCAAGGGAAAAAAGTAAACAGAATGTTGCTTAGTGTTCTGGGGCGTTGGTAGCCTGGCATTCAGGCCCTGCATTCGAGTCATTCTAATAAACAAGGTACACAACTATTGTTAACCCTCAGGAATATATGTTGTTACTTGCTCTTTTTCTAAAATATATGTTCAATCAGACCTTGAGAACATTATATGAGTGTATTTGTTCTGCTGTTTTATTTTATGATTTTTTTTTTTAAAATGAAAATGCTTTATTTAACAGACTGATACCAGTGTACGGCTTTGGAGACCAGCATATAGTCTAACTAAAAATTTTGTTCAAAAACTGACATTGAATGGAAGAAGACAAATCACATCATTTTAGCCTTATAATTTGATTTTTTTTCTGCAACTGCTATAGTGTAAATTTATCTTTAGATAAACAATAAATTGCAGAAATACACCCATGAAAGTATTTAAGTGTATTAACATAACATTGTATATATATTCAATATTGAAAACTCGTTTCACAGTGAAGTAGGCAATGAATATATACTCATTTTACCCTTTACCACACAATCCCGACTTGAGAAAGAAAACCTTTGAAAACATTGTAAGAAAAGGAGAAAATGCTGGTAACCAGCATTTTCTCCTTTTCCTACAATGTGTTCTACCCTTCCCAAATCAGAATTCACTGTTTGAGTCATATTTATTGTCTGCATATGCTTTCAACTTGGACAAGCCCAAAATTTTGTTGTGATCAAGAGTTAACTCTTTACCACAACAAAACTGTAGACTTGTCCAAATTGAAAGCATTTGCAGTTGACAATTTAAATGTGGCTCAAATGATGGAATTTGCCTTTGATAGTGTAGAAAACACTGCGGGAAAAGTAGAAAATGCTGGTTACCAGCATTTTCTCCTTTTCCCGCAATGTTTTCAAAAGGCTTCTTCTAGAGGGTCATTAAAATTTAGGATTGTGTGGTAGAGGATTTAACTCTATTGCCTAGAGAGGGAGAGGGGGAGGGAGGCAGAGAGAGAGAGAGAGAAATGATTGCTTGCATGTATCTTTTCTGTCAGTAAGTTCTTAGACAAATTGTGGACAATTAGTATGAACAAGGTTTAACCTGCTGCCATACAACCTTAACAGAGAATTATATGACCCCGAGAAATGAAGCTCTTTAAAACATTGTGGAAAGAAGAAAATGGCCTGTTACTAGTGTTTCTCCCTTTTCAGTTGTGTTTTCTACCCTTCCAACGTGAAATCCAATCCGTTGATTTGAAATCAGCGGAGGCTTTCGATGCAGACACATCTAAAATCTTTTTGTCCAGTTAGGAGTTATGACTAAGAGATAGTTCTTGATTTTCCACAGATAATACTAAGAGAATTCTGGGCTTGCATTCACCAACCATTCTAAATTGCTGTTTTAATCTTATTACTGGTATTGATTTAGAAAGTAACTGCCTAGTCTTAGATTTAGAAAGTTACAAAATTTCTGATTGCCTAAACCAAAATGGTCTACCCAATCTGATATTGTGTTAACTTGAAATTTAACTTTGTACCAAAAGACAGAATTTTGGATATGTCCAATTCCAAAGCATTTGCAGATGACTAAATAAACATGGCTCAAACAGTGGAAATTGTCTTTGAAATATTTTGGGAAAAGGAGAAAATGCTGATTACCAGCATTTTATCCTTTTCCCAAAATGTTTTCAAAAGCCTTCTTCCTCAAGGTCATTGAAACCAGGGACTGTGTGGTAAAGGGTTATGAAAAATCATGAAAATTTGACTAAGAATGTTTTGAAGAATGGCTGGTAAATATGGGCCCTGATCATCAATTCTAGCCAACATTGATCCATGGGAGCTTGAAGAATTTCTGGCTGATGTGTTGAACAATGAGTTTGATACTGTAGCAGATGACGAAAGTTTGCCGCAGGTGAGTTATGTGCACCACCCACCAGTTTTCAAGTAGCTTCAAGACCAGTTTTGAAAATAGAAAAATGAAATCTGGTTTTATGAAAAATAATTAAAAGCACATGTACAGGTATTTTAGATTGTTATTCTGGGAGGTGATGTGATGATGTTTCCACCTGAAAAAAAGCCATTTATAAAATGACAAAAATGTTTTGTTAATTTTTGGCATGAACAAAATTTCCCCTGAACAGAAAAGGAAAACAGAAGCAAATTGGACAGATTACACATCTGGAACTGGGCTACTATGACATTCTGAGACCGTAACATAGAAAACAGTCATTGGAAACATTGTAGGAAAAGGAGAAAATGTTGGAAAATAGCATTGTCTCCTTTTTTACAGTGCGAAAGCAACATTTTGTCACTTGAGCCGCATTTTATTTGTTGTCTGCCAATGCTTTGAATTTGGTCAAGTCTAAAATTTTGCTGTTTGGTAAAGATTTAAGGTAAGGTATACATTTTGCCTCTGTATGTAATTATATTTATCCTCCCTAGGTATCCCAGATGATATGTGGCTGTTACAAACTGATACAGACAGGAGATGAAGTTGGATTAAAGGCCAGACTAGACAATTTACCACAACCAGCGGTACAGAATTGTGTGCTGACACATGTAAACCAGGATGTCGAGGTGAATGTTTAGCTAAGTTATTTGGTGGATAAAAGATGGATAGTATCCAGAAATAAGGTTTGATACAGAAGTATATGAGCCATGCTTTGGCAAAGGGGTTAAAAGTTAGTGCTAGTAAATTTTCTGCATGCCAAAAGACCATTCTACCACCAGATCCAGGAGATTGTTAGACTAATGGATTTTTATGGATGCATAAATAATAATTACGTGATGACCTGCTTGGTACAATGCAACACAAAGATGCATTAAACTCCCTGTTGCCACATCATTGCTCATTTGGTAGGGAAAATGAAGTACACATATATTCATCCACCTTGGATTTTTCAGATTGAAGAGGCCATGGAGAGTGGGAGAAATGAGCCTGTTCCACCAGACACAAGTCAAACAAATTCACATGAAAATTCACAAGAAAGCACAGGTAACTCTTATAATTTCACAATTCTGTACCAAACATCAAAGTTTTTAGACTCGTCAAAAATGGAAGCATTCGCAGACACAAAAAAGAATGTGACAGGATGTCTTGGAGAGGCTAGAAAACTTTGTTGGGAAAGGAGAAAATGCTGTTCTTCTTTTCACACATTGTTTTCAAATGCCTTTTTCTTCAGGGTGGTTAAAACACAGGACTGCTTGATAATTGTTAACTTTATCATAGTTCTGCAATATACGGTATGGGTTTTGTCAAAATTGAAAAGAATATTTAAACAAAACAGTTATGTATCAAGAGAAGCTAAAAGTTCAGTTTTTAAAGAGACTAGAATTCATACAGTTTACATAACTAAGCCCAGAGATATTGAACATTAAATTTTGATAATTAAAATGTTTGGGTGTCAGAGATTATTTACAGCACTTAATAATTTATCAGTCACTCGGTTTAAATTATTGTAAGTCAAGATAGGTCAATTAAAAAAAAAAGGAATTTCTGGAAAAAGTGTAAGCTACACTAACAGTCTCACATATTTAGAGCAGTTTTAAAAACAGGCTGGGGAAAAGGAGCAATTGCTTATGATGAGCAATTGCTTCTTTTTCCACCATGTTTTAGGTACCATTAAAGGCTCATAATGAGCAAGTGGACTATATGTTACAGGCCTCTCATAAAATTTAAGTTAAACCCTATAAGTGCGTGGCAAAATTAAATATTTTCTCACAGAAAGTGTAAACCAAGATCAGACTGCACAGAGTCTGCAGTCTGATCAATTTTCTCACAGAAAGTGTATATCAAGATAAGACAGCACAGAGTCTGTAGTCTGATCTTTGGTTTTACACTGTCCTCTAATTTGTTATATATTCTGCTATGAGCTTGTGCTTATTTACATGTAATTATCCCCATAGGTGCAATGGAGACAGATTCTGATGGCTGGACAACAGTTGGTAAGAAAGGCAAAAGAAGATGACAACTGTTATTGAGGAATTTTAAGATTTTAAACTATTGAACATTAAAACATAAGATGTAAAATGTCTTGTTTTTATATCAGCACCATCTTTCATTCAACATTTACTGTATACGTGGATATATACCCACGTCAAAAAGTTTGTGAATTACCAATTACAGACATTTCACATATGGTAATGTTGCTAATTCAAGACGCTACAAACAGAAATGTTTGCAAATTTTCAAATTCAAGAAATTGCAAAAATTTCTGTCATAAACATTTCCACTTGTACAGTAATTGTTTACCACATGGCAAAATTTTTGACCAGTCTAAATTCAACGCACTTGCAGACTACAAATTAATCATGGCTTAACCCTTTACCACACAATCCCAACTTTTAACAACCCTGAGGAAGAGGCCATTTGAAAACATGGGAAAAGGAGAAAATGCTGGTAACCAGCATTTTCTCCTTTTCCCCACATTGTATTTTACCCTATCCAAGACAAATTCCATTATTTGAGTCAAATTTATTTTGTCATCTGCAAATGCTTTCAGTTTGGACCAGTCTAAATTTTTCTCGTGTGGTAAAGGGTGAAATAATGGGTAGTGTTTCTGAAAGAATAGAAAACATAGTGGGAAAAGGAGAAAATGCTAGTCACCAGCATTTTCTTCTTTTTCCACAATGTTTTCAAGTCTTCTGGTTTGTTTCTTAAAACTCGGCTTAAAAATTGGATTTTATGGTTATCCCTTTACCAAACAATCCTGTGTTTTCACGACCCTGAGGAAGAAGCATTTCTGAAACATTGTGGGAAAAGGAGGTGGTAACTAGCATTTTCTCCTTTTTCCAAAATGTTTTTTGCCCTGTCAAAGAACTTAAGTTCATTTGTACCACTTCTAAATTGTTTGTTTGCATATGCTCTCAATTCAGAGCGGTCCAGAATTTGCCATTTGGTAAAGGGTTAAGCAACAACAAAAAAGTGATACCAAGTGATAAAGTGTTAGACTTGTCCAAAGCATTTGCAGACAACAAAATAAATGTGACTCAAAAATTTGAAGTGGTCCTTGGATGATTAGAAAGCCTTGTGGGTAAAAGAGAAAATGCCTGTTTTCATCATTTTTTCCCTTCCAAACAATGCTTTCAAAAGCCCTCTTCTTTAGGGTTGTTAAAACTCTGGGTCAAATGACAAAATAGAAAGATATAAATGTCTTTTTGAAATATTGAGGGCAAAGGCATCATTCCTTGTAAAAAGCAATCTTTTTCATACAGTACTTTCAAAACCTGTCCAATGCAAAAACCTATTTGTGTAGTAAAAGCATGAAAGGATATTAAACCCTTTACCACACAATTCTGACTTTTAACGACCCTGAGAAAGAAGCCTTTTGAAAATGTGGCAAAAAGGAGAAAATGTTGATAACCAGCATTTTCTCCTTCTTCCACAATGTTTTCTACCCAATCAGAAAGAGAAATCATCATTTTAGCAACATTAAATTTGTCGTCTGCAAATGCCTTCAATTTGGTCCAGTCCAAAATTTTGTCGTTTGGTAGAGTTAAGCAATGCTCTGGGAAAGGGGTGTCTAGTAATGCATCTTAGTAATGCATTATACCATGCAAGTCATCACGTAATTAGATCCATAAATCCCATTTTGTCTGACAACTGGCTGAATCATGGGGTAGAATGGTCCTTAACATGCAGAAAATTTATCGAAAGCAAAAAGTTTCCAGCCATCACAGCCTGCATGGACTGCGCTGGCTGACTTGAGTCGATACTTCTTGCTGATGCATTAAAGCCCCTTTTAACCCTTGACCACACAATCCCGAGTTTTAACAACACTGAGGAAGAACTTTTTGAAAATATTGTTGGAAAAGGAGAAAATGCTGATAATCAGCATTTTCTCCTTTTCCAACAATGTTTTCTACTCTACAAAAGGCAAATTTGATAATTATGAGCCTCATTTAAATTATCATCTGCAAATGCTTTCCATTTGGACAAGTCTACATTTTTGTTGAGTGGTAAAGTGTTAACAGAGCATGACTCATTTTTATTTGCTCTAGTAGGTTGTATCCTGATCTTTCCTGCATATAAATCTTTCACATATGATTTACATCATGAGGAAAATCTTTGTTTCAAGCAATAACACAAATGCTAGAAAATCTAGACTTCTATGACCAGGATATGACAAAATATAGAACAGTGTAGATCCGTAATCAGACACAGACATCATGCCTTATGCAGTCTGATCTTAATCTGTACTAGTTACAAAACATCTTAAAGTTACTCTCAGCATGACATAGGATTACTCATTTCCTCCTTAACCCTTTACCACACTTTAAACAACTCTGAGGAAGAATCTTTTTGAAAACATTGTAGGAAAAGGAGAAAATGCTGGTAAACAGCATTTTCTCCTTTTCCCACAATGCTTTCTACTCTTTCAGAGAAAAAAAAATCCTAATTTTTGAAACATTTGTCTGAAAATGCTTTGAATTTGGACCAGTCTAAAATTTTGTTGTGTAGTAAAGAGTTCAACAAATTTGCAAGAGGACAACTTAGAAAACGTTCTTGTAAAATATGGATAATCAACATGAGCTTCAGTTTAAAAAGTGAATCAAGTGATTGACTGAATTGGAGTTTGATGCCGTTTTAACAGCTTAGGTCATGTCAAGGCAGTCCATTGAATCAAGTGAAAACACTCGTGACAGGAGAAATTCTCATGGCAAAAATCTTTCCCAAAGCTTTCCACAGCAAGATGAAAGTTTCATGCTACAAGAAATGTGTTTGGTTGAGAATAAACTTTAGCTCTACCACACAATCCCAAGTTTAAATGACCCAAATAAATATGGCCTTTAAAAAACATTGAGGGGAAAGGAGAAAATGCTGTAAAAATCTTGGTGGCCATTATCCACAAATATACATAGTAAAATTAGTGTTGCACCCCCTGTGTTTTTTACTGGGTTTGATTTTCTGATGTTAATGAGATAAAATTGCGTCAAAATTAGAATTCGGCTGCTGCATACACCAACAGACTCGTCTTTTGCCCATAAAATGAACTGAACTGAGGTATCCCTTGATCTCATGGTAAGTGGGAATCTTTTGCCTAGATGTTGCTTTCAAATTTAAGAAAAACGAGAAGTGTTTAAGTTTGGTTAAAACAGGGAATTTAATGTCGAAACAAACCTTACGACAGGTTGAAAGTGACCTGCAGAGAATGGACACACAAAATCAGGCAATATTGCGTACTTCCGCCCTGGGCATGCAAAACAGCTTGCAGTCTTTGTCTCACACCTCTCACGAGAGGTTGAAACAGCTCGATCAGTAGCTGCTGCCATGAGGTTAAAGGATACCTCAGTTCATTCCATTTCAGAGACAACAGACTTGTTTGTTCTTGTATACAGCAGCCAGATTCTGATTTCCAACCCATTTCATATCATTCATGCCAGAAAATTAAACATGTTAAATAACAGGGGGTGCAACACTAATTTTACTATGCGTATTTTCTACCTTACCACAGACAAATCCAATAATTTTAAACACATTCAATTTGATGTCTGTATATGCTTTCTACATGGACAAATCTGAAACATTGTCGTTTGGTAAAGAGTTCATTTTATTGAGTTTGAAATTTATGAGTAAATGTCATTACACAAGATTTAATATTCATTTCAATCACTTGCTACATAGAGACACTATGCAGTTGATAGCCTTTTCAATCCCAAGTTCTTTTAACATTATTTGAAACATGTCTGGTGCTTTAGTCAGGATGTCATTTCTCCCTGAATCTGAAATAAAGTACAGCAAAACCTTGAAATTACTAACATGAGAGGGATGAGATGCTGTGTTTTTTGAATTAAAATTATTACATCCACATACTTGAAGTTACTTGAAACTTATGATCCATCTTTTAGCAGCTCTGAGGAAGAATGTTTTTGATCACATTGTATTGGATACTGGTATCCAGCATTTTCTCCTTTTCCCCACAATGTTTTCTATCAATTCAGTCATTCAAGACATTTAATTTGTTGTCTGCAGAGGCTTTCAAAATGAACAAAGAGCAACTTTTGTTATCAGCCAAAGCTTTCAAAACAGAAGTCTACACTTTTGCAATCAGGTAATGATTCAAGCGATAAACATACTTGCATATACTCATCAGGTCTTTTGTCTCCATATGGATTTTCTACTTTCTCCATAATGTTTCTATTTTACCCAAGAGGAAACCCCACCATTCATGCAACATTTTATATTATGTTGTCTGCAATTGCTTTCAATTTGGACCAGTCTACACTTTTATTGTCATACATAGAACTCCAAGTATAATCATTATCAAGATTTCACTGTACTTTTATATCTCATCTAAATACATTACCTGGCTATAGAATTACCATTAATGCAATAAAATTTTACCATGAAAAGTTATAGAATATATCTAAGTAATACATTTTTCTCCTTTTTCCACATAGATATCACATATTTATCTCTGATTATCCATAATTTCACAAAGATATTTTCAAAAAATGTTTGCTGCATTGTTTTGAGGTGATGGGTTATCCCTTTACCAAACAATGCTGTGTTTTAACGGCCCTTAGAAAGAAAATAAAAAGCTTTACAAAACATAGTGGGAAAAGGAGAAAATGCTGGTAACCAGCATTTTCTCCTCCCAAAATGTTTCTACCCTTTCAGAGCCAAATCACATCATCTTAGTAAATATGAAATTGTTGTCTGCAAATGCTTTCAGTTTGGACCAGTCTGAAATTTTGTTGTTTGGTAAAGAGCAAAATACATGTGAAGAACCAAACAGGCCATACAGAGAGATGAACTTCAAATGAAAATACAACATGGGGGTCAAGAAATATCGCTGAACACTTTGTTGTTTTCAGCATTTTATCTTCATGTCTTAAAGTTTTTAAAAAATTACCTGAAGCAGATTTATTATGTTGCATTTACCATTTCAATCTTACCATGAAACTGTCACTCAAATAAAATATTATTATAAGGAAAAGTGATTTTTTTTTCTTTTGAATTCTAAGGAAAACGCTACAGGAAAAGGAACAACTGCATTAAAAAAGAAATTGCTCCTTTTCTCACAATGTTTCCAAAAGCCTTTTTTGAACAGATATGTATTAATTCATATCTGCGTAAGAATGGGTTAGTCTGTTAGATGGAAAAAAAAATGTAAATATAACTTGCACTGACCATGAGCTTTTACTGAGAGATTTATCTCTGGGTGACAAATATGGCTGCATGAAATCTTGGTCAACCATTCTATGAGAAATATGCTGAAATAAACAAGAGGGCAGTTGGTCCTAAACCACTCACCTGTGTAAAGTCATCTAGAATTGATAAAGTTGAAGAGCTCCTGGTTGTGATGATGTAAACACATGAGTGCTTTGACCAATTTACATTTGTATCAGACAGAAAATATGGTTTCTAGAGTACAAACAAGGCTTAAGTTTTGGCCAATTTATATTTGTATCAGACAGAAAATGTGGTCTCTAGAGTACAAACAAGGCTTATCTAAAATTTGTCCCACTGACCTACCTTTTGACCCTATGTGACCCACTATCAAACTTGGCCAAGATATCATCTAGTCAAACATTCTGAAAACTTTTCATAAGTATCACACTGAAAATGTGCTTCTAATGTGCACACAAGGGTTTTCTAAGATTTGTCCCAGTGACCTACCTTTTGACCCTATAAGACCCGATTTCAAACTTTGGCTGGATATTATTAAGACAAATATTCTGATCAAGTTTTATAAGTATTGGGTGGAAAATCAGACCTCTAGATAGCACATGAGGTTTTCCTAAGATTTATCCCAGTGACCTACTTATTGACCGTATGAGACCCAATATTAAACTTGGCCAAGGTGTCATCTAGACAAATATTCTGACCAATTTTCTTGACTATTGGACTGAAAAAGTGACCTCTAAAGTTTTTCTATGATTCATGAGAGTGACCTACTTTTTGACCCAACATGACCTAATTTAAATCTTGTGCCAGGTATCATCATGGCAAACATTCTGATCAACTTTCATGAGAATCAGACTGAATATTAATCTGGAGTGCACACAAGGTTTTTCTTTGATTTCTCCCAAAGACCAGATGTGATCGAATTTTGAAATTGTTCGAGAATCATCAATAAAAATTTACTGACAAACTTTCTAGAGTGCACATAAGGTAATTGTTGACGACCCCGCAACATATGATGCATGATCACAAAATCTCACCTTGAGCACTTTGTGCTCAGGTGAGCTAAAAACTACAACAAATAATGCAACTAAATACAGCTTTGTAATCCTGGAAATTTTAATATTTCCAGGGTCATTAATGCTTTTACTAGGATACAGAGAACCATGTTTAAATACATGTGAAAATATTGAGGTATTTCTAAAAACTAGTCTTTCTTCTTTCACCACAAACTTTTTAGCAGTCTGCTGCAAGTATAGAAGTGGTGTAAAAAGTAAATACACTGTAGATGTATTTTTCCATAAGCATATTGCAAATTTTATAATTTGCCTTTGTGGACAGTACAGATATACATCAGATTCCAGAATGTACAGTCTGGTCTTGTATTTACACTGTTTAACCTTTTACAATATAAGGAAAATGTAAACTTGTCCAAATTGAAAGCATCTGCAGACGACAATTTAAACATGAATCAAATGAGGAAATTTGTCTTTGACAGGTTAGAAAATATTGTAGGAAAAAAATAAAATACTGGTTACCAGCATTTTCTCCTTTTCCCACAGTGTTTTCAAAAGGCTTCTTCCTTGGGTCGTTTAAAGTCAGGATTGTGTGGTAAAGGGTTGATAGTTTGAATGATGTTTATCCATACTGGTATAGCAATTACATGTATGCTAAATGTCTGATTCAATCGTTAACTCTTTACCAAACCACAAAATTCTGGATTTAGTTCAAAATGAAGCATTTGCAGCCGACAAATGTAGCCCACCTGTTGATTTCTATCTTTGAAAGGGCTGAAATCATTGAGTGAAAAGAAGAAAATGCTGGTTAATTTTTAAAACCTAGTCACTAATGAGTAATGACAAACAATTTCTCCTTTAGCCACAAGGTTTTCCCATGCTTACATATACCCTTTTCAACACAACAAGTTTTAGACTCTCCCAAATTCAAAAGCAGACAAAAAATTCAAATTAAGTACAAATGAGCTTAAACTCTGTGATATGATAGAAAACATTGTGGGTAAAGAAGAAAATGCTTGTTATGAGTATTTTTTCCTTTTCCCAATGTGTTTTCAAAAGACTTTGCTTCAGGGTCATTAAAACAAGGATCATTTGGTATAGGGTTAAACACAGAGTTGATTATCCACTCTTCTCATGGTTTTCTAAGTTGCCTGCTGAAAAGTTTAGCAGCCTAAGGGTTAGCATCTCAGGTAAGGTAAACATTTAACCCTTTACCAAACGACGTTTCAGACTTGCCCAAATTGAAAGCTTTTACAGATGACAAAATTTCTGTGACTCAAAAATAGAAATTCACCTTTGGATGGGTAGAAAACACTGTGGGAAAAGGAGAAAATGCTGGTAACCAGCATTTTCTCCTTTCTCCCACAATGTTTTAAGAAAGTCTTTTCCTTATGGTCATTTAAACTCGAGATTGTGTGGTAAAGGTTCAAAGTCAAACAAAAGTCAAGTCTTACCATGGCTTTTCGAGATGTTTAAGCTGCAGGCGGTGTTCCTCTTTCTGTGATACAACATCAGGATATGTTAATGAGAAATGCTGAAATGTTGTGTCTTGGATTTTTGTCCATTTGGTGTAAGTACGAAGAAGCATGAAAAATCCTTGAATGTTTCTTTGTTCTTCTAGCCTGAAAAACAGGTAAGTTTTTCACTATCCATCTTTGTCAAACACCAATAGTTTGGACTTGCCCATTTAACTCTTTCCCAAACGACAAAATCTTAGACTAGTCCAAACTGAAAGCATTTGCAGACAACAAAATAAATGTGACTCAAAAACTACACTTTGTTGTAAGAAAGTTAGAAAACATTGTGGGAAAAGGAGAAAATGCTGGTTACCAGCATTTTCTCCTTTTCCCACAATGTTTTAAAAAGTCTCCTTTCTCAGGGTCGTTAAAGGCAGGGATTGTGTGGTAAAGGGTTAATTGAAAGTATATGCAGAAAAAAAATTTACAGTGGCTCAAATGAAGGGATTTGTCTTTGAAAGGGCTTTAATGGGAGAAAAATGCTAGGATAAAATGCAAGTAAGCACAAACTCAAGAAACGTATGCACTTGCCTCATGATATAACTGAATTATGTTAAATGTCATTAAACACAAAATAACAAGTCAAACTTGTAAACCTTTGATTATTAACATGAATACATGAGAAAGCTTACTGTGACAGAACAAGAAATTTTGTTTTACAAACAATTTCTCCTTTTGTCACAATCTTTACAAAAGTGGTCCTCTGAAAAATGAGAACGGACATCTGCAGGAATTACCCCCTTACCACACAATCCTGAGTTTTGATGACATTGAAGAAGAAGGTTTTTGAAAGGATTGTGGGAAAAGGAGAAAATGCTGGTAACCAGCATTTTCTCCATTTTCTACTATATTTTCTGCCCTTCCCCTGATGACTTTCATCATTTAACCCTTAAGCTGTTAAGCGTGACTCACTGACCCTTTGCGGACAGTGCAAAACAAGATCAGACTGCACAGAATGTGCAGTCTGTCTTTGATCTACACAGTTTGATATGATATTTTCTTTCCAGTGAAATCAACTTTGAAATCACAATATTTGTTTTTTTTCTATTGATTGGAAATTTTCGTTTCATTTATTTAGAAGCTTAAGGATTCAGACACTTTTTACATGTTGTAAGCAGATACTTTCAATTTGGATGAGTCTAAAGTTTTGTCAGGTGGTAAAGGGTTAATGAATAAAGACAACTTACACTTTTATATGCTTCAAGAAATCTTTATCTCTCACTGTGAGATGCTGCACCAGTAAGTTCATTATTTCTGATGTCACAGTCATATCCTCATTCTGCAATAATGAGAAAGTTGATCCCTTGTTGTAAAAAAAATTCTTTCATACTGACATCTTTTCAAAAAGTGGGAAAAGAGGCAAACTGCTGGTAACAAGTAATTGCTTACACTCCCAAAAAGTTTCGATGCTGTTGGTCAAATGTTTGTCCAATGAGTAATTTGTATTACTAGTATATTTTTGCAAGGTTAAAAACTGCCTTACAATAATGTGTAAAAACAATAAATAGTTAAAATTCAAATATAGTAGTTTTGGATATTTTTGTTCATCAACCTGTAACAATTTCAATATAAAGCTAAAAACAAGCATTTGCTGGAAGAGACATACTTATCACAGGAAGTAATGGTAACAACTATTTTGATAACTCTTACAAGGTGTCAGGAATGTTGCCAAACTTTTTAAGGAATCAGGAATGCTGTTATTCAAGGACAAAAAATTCTAGCTAATTTCATAGTTTAATTTCAATTTGAATGAATGCTTTACCACACGACAGAATTTTAGACTTGTCCAAATTGAAAGCATTTGCAGACGACAAAATTTAGTTTTTTTCCCAAATGATGTAACTTCCCTTTGGGAGAGTAGAAAAGATCGTTGGAAAAGGAGAAAATGCTGGTAACAGCATTTTCTCCTTTTCCCACAATGTTTTCAAAAGTTTTCTTACTCGGAATCGTTAAAAGTTGAGTTTGGTAACGGGTTAACCAGTTTTTGTTGAATAATCAGAATCCACTCATCACATCCTACTTCAAAGATGCATTTAAATCATGCTTGTAAAACAGGAATAATTTCAATATTTCAGCGGCACTCTTTCTGAAGGGAGTTAAAAATGTATCTCCATGGTGCATCACACCATGTCATCAGAAAATTAGGGATCCATAGTATCTACTTTGCCTAAAATCTGGCTGAATCATAAGGTAGAACGGACCTGGGACATGCAGAAAATTTACAAATAGGAAAGACTTTAGACCCATGTCAGCTTGTGCTGACTACACAGGCTTTAGCAGATGCATTAACTCTTTCCCAAACAAGCCCTGGTTTTCATGTGTCTGAAGTACAAGTCTTTTGAAAACACTGCGGGAAAAGGAGAAATTGCTCGTAACGAGCAATTTCTCCTTTTCCCACAGTGTTTTCCACCCTTTTTGAGAACTTTCTGCCATTTTCATCAAATTTCAAATTGTCATCTGCAAACTCTTTCAATTCGGACCAGTCTAAAATTTATCGTTTGGGAAAGGGTTAACTCTTTACCAAATGACAAAATTTTAGACCTGTCCAAATTGAAAGTATTTGCAGACGACTACATAAATGTGACTCAAAAATTGAAATTTGTTTTGGGAAGGGTAGAAAACAATGTGGGAAAAGGAGAAAATGCTGGTTACCAGCATTTTCTCCTTTTCCCACAATGTTTCAAAAGGTTTCTTTCTCAGGGTCATTAAAAGTTGGGATTGTGTGGTAAAGAGTTAAATCCCCTTTTTACAGAGCATGGCTCATTTATTTAAGCTAGATATTCAAATTTTATACAAATACAATGTTGTATCAAATGGAGTAACTTCATTTCATTATTTTTTGTCACAATTTTTTCAAAATGGTGTAGTGCTACACAAACAAGTGCACCACACATAGGTGCCAGCCCTTGGCTACAGTTGATGGTTACCTGCCCCTGTTGTATGGGTTCCCCTTTTGATAGTTAACAACTAATTCAAGTTTGAACTTAATATTTTCAGTAATGACAGAAATATTACAAAATATCAAAGTTTCTTTGAAGAAAAAGGGGCATAACTGTGTAAAAAATATTTTGATGGTTACCTGCTCCTATTGTACGGGTTTCCCTTTTGATAGCCAACAACATGTAAGAGTTTGAAGTAAATATCTTCAGCAATAAGAGAGATATTATAAAATGTCAAAGTTTTTTAACAAAAATGCCGCAAATGACAACTATGACAGAGCTTATTTGACAGTGAACTTTTGATAAGAGGAATGTTACCTGTTCCTTGATTCCTATTTGTTCACCCTTTACCAAACATTTCAGAGTTCTAAAAACCTGAGCAAATAGGCTTTTGAAAAAACTGTGGGAAAAGTTCCCTTTTTTGTTAGACTTACTGATAATATGTATGGTCAAACCTGTTTATTGCGACCACTAAAAAAATAAAATCACTAAGCTTTCTTTTCTAAAGACAGGTAGCATTACAATTTACCGTATAACGGGTTATTTTTACTGCGGTAAAAGTTTATGGATTTGGGAAAAAAACATATGATTTAATTTTTTACGATTTTATTTTTTACTGATTACACACATGCATCAAAAATTAGCTCATTAAAATTTTCAGCACATGAATACATAATTATTTAACTCTTTCAAAGACAAATCTCAACATTTACTTAGTTGAATGCGAAGAAAATGGATGAATGTAAAGTTTTGTTGTCTTTTAAAGAGTTAATTCGCACCTCTGATACCTGTTTGTGTAAAAAGTTTAATTACCGTTATTATAAGTGATCAATTAACAGGTTCGCCATATTTTTTCAACAGACATATTGTTGTCAAAACATACATTTAGACCAAAGATCAGACCAAATATTGTCTAGTCTGATCTCAATCTACACAGTCTGCCAATGAAGTTTTGAACAGTGCTTGAAGGATTTAATTTTTCCAGGCTTTTTGATGTTATACAAGCAGTTTCTCCTTTTTTTTTTTGTAACGTTATCAAAAGTCACCCTCGGAAGAAGCGTGAAAGATGACTGTGAGGGAAATGGTTTAAAACATGACTGTGTTGTCCCTCTATAAACAATAAATCTATTAAAGAATTAGTAAATACTAAACCTCGTTGTTTCTTTTCTTTATTCAAGTAGTTAATCCACTGATGTAAACTACTGCATTAAAAATCGTATACATTATTTTTTTATTTGACTGCCCAGGCATTCTAGAAACAACCATTACTAAACCCAAAAAGGCACTATTAACTAATGTAAAGCAGGCATGACAGTGGCTTTTTGCGTGGTCATTTTCTGTTAGCTGGCAGTCAGCATATAACTGGGTGTACATTTCTTGGAGCAGAACAGTTGTAAATATGTACAAGTAACACTTGCATTACAACTCTATCGCTTCGAATGATTGCTCGTTACATCATACCCCTTATCCAAATTTTATTGCAAACAATTGTGTACCCGCAACAGGCATGAAATCTTGTTGACAGACGGCTATAAATGGATCTAAATTTGTCAGATTTCAGACACAAGTTCAGTCTACATGGTAAAACCTTTTATTTCGGTCACCCCTTTTTTCCTTAATGATAATTTCCTAAAGATTCAGACAATAGAAAAAATAATATTCTTTCTTCTCCGAATATATTGGCGAATTACAATGATCACCGAAGCGTGTATATAGTGGCATCTATAATTGTACGTAAACGCCTTTTCATACTAATAGCCCTTTATTTCTGTATCGGTCAAAGTTTTACGCGGCAATTATTTATGTGTCAAATTTTTGCGAATCTGTTCTAGTTGTAAAAATTAGTAAAAATTGGCAGCAAGTAAAAACACCCGTTATGCGGTGGTTCAAGCAACATTGAGCTATTACCTGTCTTGAGGGGCCATTATGTGTTAATGAAGAATGGCTTTTCAATACAGGTTTGACTGTACACATAAAAGCATCAAGTTTACCATAAGATCCTTTATATCTAACTGCAACTGGAATTCTTCCTCCATGCAACTGCCTTCTATTCTGTATCTTTTAATCAACCACAGTTTACCTGCCAAAAATGCAACAAACATAACCTGAAATAATGTCTAGGTTTGCAATGTTTTTTTTTTTTTACTCTGAAAAGTTGAAAATGAAAAAAATCATGCTTAGAAGGACATGCCACTTTAAGTTGAAAGGGGGTTGCAGAAAATTCCTTTTCTCAAATAACTAGGCTCTAAGGATCTTCATTCATTCTACACAGATTCTAGCCAGAAACCAGCCATGAAAAATTACAGTTTACAAATCAACTCTTTACTGATCTGAATTCCCTGAGAAAGAAAGCTTTTTAAAACACTTTGCAAAAGGGAGAAAATGTTGATTACCAGCATTATCATTTTTCAAACACAGAATTTGTCTTACCCCTTTACCAAACAATAAAGAGTTAGACTTGCCCAAGTTTAAAGCTTTTACAGACAAAATGATTAACTAGAAAATGGAAATTCACTTTTGCACTGATAGAAACATTGTGGGAAAAGGAGAAAATGCTGGTTACCAGCTTTTTCTCCTTTTCCCACAATCTTTCCACAGGCTTCTTTCAAAGGGTCGTTAATTGTGTGGTAAACAGTAAAGAGCCACATTTATATTGTGGTCAACAAGTGCTTTCAAAATGGACACCACTTAAATGTTGTCTGGTTAACAGTTACATAGGTGCATTTTTCTTATCTGTCTAAAGCTTAGATCTTTCACAACCCTCAGAAAGAGGGCTTTTGAAAACATTGTGGGAAAAGGAGAAAAAATATCTTTTCCTTTTATCACAATGCCTTCCACCTTTTTGAATATGAATGAGACTGACATGGTGTCATGTTGTACAGAATTAATTTTTTACCAAATGCCCAAATTTTACACTTGTCCACATTTAAAGCATTTACACATGACAATTTGAATGTAACTAAAATTATTGGATTTGTCTTCGAAAGACTGGAAGACACTGCGGAACCCATGAAATTAATAATATATAGACTCTATATAGCCTTCCTACCTTGCTGTAGAATTTCTACTTCTGTTCTTTCAAACTTCACATCAATTAATCTCTCCAGAAGGTTTACCTTGAAAAAAAAATTGCATAACCTTATATACAAGATTAGGTAAGCTTCATGCTTGGATGCAAGATTGCAATACTGGTATATCCTTTATAAATTTCATGGAGTGTACAACAAAGGTTTTGCAGAAGTAGTACTGCAAATACAAAACTGCATTTTATTTCCTTATCCACAAAGGAAAATGTATATAGGTTGTACGTCAAACACTTTAGGCCTCTTTACATTATAGGATAGAGACCCTATGTATGCCAGCATATTCAGATATTTTGGCATCTGCTGGCACACACTGGCATGAGAATGCTGCTGATTTTTTTGTTTTGGCTCATTGTTCTCAGATTAAAGTTTGTAGCAGGATGTTAGCGTATGTTGTTGTTCACTGAGTTCATGGATAATTTTTGTGTATGCATAATATTTTTTTTAAATATGCAGAAAACATAAATCAAGATCAGACTGCACAGAATCTTGGATTTACGGTCCATTTTTTAGTCTAGCCTGGAAGATAAAACAAAATTTGAGTACCAGTGGATTTTTAATTTTAAGCCGTCGACAGAGGTCCAGTTTACATATTTAGTGCAGAAGGATTTCATAGTGAAGAATCCAAACAGAACATTCTAGGTGTAATGGGTTAGCCATCCGTTACCACATAATTCCAAGTTTTAAAGACCCTGGGAAAGAAGGCTTTAGAAACGATTGTGGAAAAAAGAGAAAATGCTGGTGTAACCAGCACTTTCTCTTTTTCTGACGAGGTTTTATACATGTTCACATACACTTACCATCACTTCAGCTAAATTTAGTATGTTGTCTGCAAATGCTTTCAATTTTGACCAGTTTTTGTAATTTGGTAATGATTTAAACGCTGTAACTATTGTATTAATCTACCTGATGTTTTATACTTTCAATATCTGCGGTCTTCTGTCCCTCTTGAAACTCTCTGAAGCAAAAGAAATAAAAGAAACATCAAATTTTGTTATAACCCTTTACAAAACAATCTCATCTTCTACAAACCCTGACAAAGGTTTTTTTAAAACAATAAAATTGTGGGAAAAGGAGAAAATACTGGTCACCAGCATTTTCTCCTTTTCCCACCATGTTTTCTATCCTTACATCCGCTTTTATGTGCATAGTATGAACTTGTTTTCCTTTTATCAGGAGTTGGTCATGTTAGAATCGAAATAATCTTCTTTTCTATCGAGGTTTATAGTTCAATAAACCACGGTTGTGAGGTATGAGGCACAATGAATAAACCATGGATTATTCATTGGGCCTCATAGCTCACAACCATGGTTTATTGAATGATAAACCACAACAGAAAGATTATTTCTTAAGTAAAGGACTACAAGAGTTAACCCTTTACCAAATGACAAAATTTTAGACTGGTCCAAATTGAAAGCATTTGCAGACGACAAAATAAATGTTATAAAAAAATTGAACTTTGTTTTGGAAAGGGCAGAAAACATTGTGGGAAAAGGAGAAAATGCTGGTCACCAGCATTTTCTCCTTTTCCCACAATGTTTTTAAAAGGCTTCTATTGCAGGGTCGTTAAAAGTCGGGATTGTGTCGTTAAAGAGTTAAGAGTTAACATAGGCAATGCACATGAGAAAGTCACAAATCATGGGTAAATGATCTGTTAAGTCTGAGAATTGTTACCAGTAAGGCTCACATGAACAGAGCTATTGTAACATATTATCATTTCACAAAAATCTTTCCTATGTTGTGGGTACTCTTCAGAGTTGGTGTGACATTACAAAATTCTACCAGTTTGGTTACTGTACCATGAATATTAGTTTAACACTTTACCTAACCACAAAATTTTGTTCTCTACCAAACTGAAAGCATTTGCAGATGACAAATTGAATGTAATTCAAATGATGATAAGTCAGGGTAGAAAATATTGTGGAAAAAGGATAAAATGCTGGTTACCAGCATATTCTCCTTTTCCCAAAATGTTTTCAAAAGCCTTCTTCATCAGGGTCGTTAAAACTTGGACTTGTGTCGTAAAGGTTACCCCCTTTGCTAAATGGTCCCATGTGTTTATGACCCTAAGGAAGAGGGCTTTTGAAAACATTATTGTAAAAGATGAAGATGTTGAATACCAACATTTTCTCCTTTTGAGACAACATCTTTATAGAAACCTCTCTACTCAGGTTCAGCCAGTTTTAACCCAATTCATCTTTATTTTCAGCCACTTTTTACCACATTTCAACTTAATTTTATGAAACTATAATCATTCTTGTATCTTCATGCCAAATGTTGCCCCTGACTGCTGCAAGGTAACACAGATTATGACCGATTTCATTATTTGGCAGCCTTCAACGAAACCGCTGTTGTCATTTCCAGTTTTAAATGAGGACAAATCTCTTGAGTTTCTCTATCCTTTATACCATATATATTGGTAATTCATCTATTTACAGTCAGTTTATCCATTCACTTCGGTTTACATACCTGATCAAATTCTAAGCATTCTACACACTTTCAAGTTTTAACCCTTTACCACACAATGCCGATGTAACAACCCTGAGAAAGAAAGCCTTTGAAAACATTGTGGGAAAAGGATAAAATGCTGGTAACCTGCATTTTCTCCTTTTCCCACAATGTCTTCTATCCTTCCGAAAAAGAATTTCATATTCTGATTCCCATTTACATGTATTTTGTAGTCTGCAAATGCTTTCAATTTGGCCAAGAGCAAAATTTTGTCATTTGGTAAAGGGTTGACATTGTTTTTTCTCTCTAGCTGTAAGGATGTATCTTTAAGCCTTTCAAACACAAATCTGATCATGTGAGCCTGAGATAAGTTGATGTCTGGTGCTTTTAATATTAACTGGAACTTTGTGGTCTGGTAAAGACTTAAACCATTACAAAACACTCCCGAGTTTTAATGACTCTGAGAAAAAAGGTCCATAAAAACACTGCAGGAAATGGATAAAATGCTGATAACAGCCATTTTCTCCTTTTCCTACAAAATTTTCTACCCTTCCAGCAGAAATCCCATCACAGGAGATAAACTGAATTTGTTGCCTGCAAAATTAATGCTTCCATGATGTTGCAAAGTCTAAAATTATGTCACCTGTTAAAGAGTTAAAAATGAGTTGGCTCTTTACCAAACGACAAAATTTTAGACTGGTCCAGACTGAAAGCATTTGCAGACGACAACTTAAATGTGGCTCAAATGATGTAATTTTTCTAAAATGGGATAGAAAACATTGTGGAAAAAGGAGAAAATGCTGGTTACAAGCATTTTTTCATTTTCCCGCAATGTTTTCAAAAGGCTTTTTCCTCAGGGTTGTTAAAACTTGGGATTATATGGTAAAGGGTTAATGAAATAGTTAAATAGAAACTGTTCAAACAAGTAATTATTACACATTGGAAGTGCTTATTTTGCACAGCACTGCACACTTACAAACACCCAGACAATACCTCCATGCTTTGACAAGCTGCTTTTCTCTCAGCTTTTCCTTGATTGTGACTTCAAGTTCATGTATATCTTTCTCAAGAGCAGAAATTTCTTGTGAAACCTCTCCTGTGCTCATTTTGAATCTGAAGACAAAACAACAAAAAAAAAAAAAAAAAAGGGTAAATTATCATTTATTCTTTATCACTCAAAACGAAAGTTTTAGACTTGTACAAATGTAAAGCATTTGCATGATAAATTCAGTGTGGATCAATGGATGGATTTCTCCTTGACAGGGTAGAAAACTTTGTGTAGAAAAGGTAAAAATGCTGGTAACCAGTATTTTCTCCTTTTCCCACAATGTCTTCAAAAGCCTCCCTCTTCAGGGTCGTTAAAAACATGAGACGGTTTGGTAAAATGATATGAAACATATAAATGAGCCTTGCTTTGGCAAAATGGGGCTTAATGCATCTCCATGATGCATTATACTAAGCACATCACATTATTATGGATCCATAAAATCAATCTTATCTTACATTCGACTGAATCATGAGCTAGACTGGTCCTTTGACATGCAGAAAATTGACCAATAGCGAAAAGTTTCTGCCCAGGTCAGCCTGTGTGGATTGTGGGGGCTGACCTGGGTACTCCCCCCCCCCCCATGCATTAAGCCCCCTTTTCATAGAGCATGGCTAAAATGTTAGTTATGAGCCATGCTCTGTGAAAAAGGGTTTGATGCATCTAAAAAAAACTATCACCCTAAGTAAGCCTGCACAGGTTGACCTGCTTTTAACCCTTTACCAAACAACAAAATTTTAGAATAGTCCAAATTGAAAGCAGTTGCAGATGACAAAATAAATGTGACTGAAAAATTGGAATTCATTTTGGGAAGAGTAGAAAACATTGTGGTAACCAGCATTTTCTCCTTTTCCCACCATGTTTTCAAATGGCTTCTTTCTCAGAGTCGTTAAAAGTCGGGATTGTGTGGTAAAGGGTTAATACAGTCTGTGCAGGCTGACCTGGGCTAAATTTTTTGCTATTGTTCCATTTTCTGCATGTCAAAGGTCCAGGCCACCTCATGATTCAGGCTAATTTTAACCCTTTCCCAAACAACAAATTTTGGACTGGTCCAAATTCAAAGATTTTGAAGACGACAATTTTAAATTTGATGAAAATGGCAGAAAGTTCTCAAAAAGGGTAGAAAACACTGTGGGAAAAGGAGAAATTGCTCGTTACGAGCAATTTCTCCTTTTCCCACAGTGTTTTCAAAAGACTTGTACTGCAGACACGTGAGACCAGGGCTTGTTTGGGAAAGGGTTAAACAAAATGGATTTTATGGCTCCATAATTATGTGATGACTGATTGGTTATATGGAGTTTAACTTTAATGCCATTTTCAACCTCATTTTGGCTATATCGCGGCGTCCTAGAGTTTCATTTACCAGTACTTTGCACATTTTTCCCAAGCAACTGTCTGCTTTCCCAGCCATTGTGGAAACAATGATCAGGGGTGAGAGAAATAAATCCTGTGGCTATGATAATCATTAAACCTAGGAAAGAAATTCAGTGAGTTGGGGATTCAAACCAGCGGCACCTGTTCTCAAGTCCTATGCGCTACTGACGGTGCTACCTTGGCTCGGCAAATAACGTTACGATTTGCACGATATAACCCTTTCCCACGCAATGCAGTTTTAACGACCCAGGAAAAGAAACCTTTTGAAAACATAGTGGAAAAAGGAGAAAATGCTGGTTACCAGCATTTTCTCCTTTTTCCACAATGTTTTCAACTTTATCAAAGACATATTCCAACCATTGTGCCACACTGAATGTCATTTGGAAATGCTTTCAATTTGTTCCCGCCTGAATTTTCTGTGTGGTACAGGCATAATGTATAACAGCGCTGCACTAAGCTTCCCTTTGCCAGAGTGCAGCCCATTTTCTTTTTAAATCAATAGAGTAAGGATGATGATGGTTACTTTTGCTTTGATAAAACAGAACCTGTGAAAAGTTTATAAATTCAAAACTGACAGACTTCATGCAATGATTTCTAAATTTGTGCAGTTTTAACAAGTTTTAAGGTCTCATTACAACAAAAACCAAGAAAGTGTTTGTATCTTTTGCCACTTTTTTATCGACAAATAATCTCCTAAAACAAATTAGCACTAACAACTTTAACCCTTGACAACACAGTCCCATGTTTTAAAAACCCTGCCAAAGAAGACCTTTGAAAACATTGTGGAAATAGGGAAATGCCGATGACAAACATTTTTTTTTTCTTTTCTCACAATGTTTTCAAAAGGCATCTTCATCAGAGTCATTAGAACTATGAATTTTGCGGTGCAGTTGGATTCATAAACAGGACTTTAAACTTCCCGCCGATTCTCGTGACTATCAAAAATGCTAATGTGCGAATTCAATAGAAAAAAAGGTCTTTAAAAATCTGTGTATACTTATGATAAAAACTAAGGACTATACTGGAATCTAAGAGTTTGACCGTACGATTAGAGATAACAAATTCTATCAAGTCTAAGTTTTTCCCTAAAGCGCGAATTTACATGACGATACACCATCTATCACTCCGATGATAATGCGCTCTACCTGCAATTCGCCCCATGAAAAGTTCGTTATATGCTGAAAGATAGAAATCGCCCTTATCAAATATTTCTTTTTAGATATTCGATATCATCGGCTCTGTTTCTACTGAGCTCACAATTTTGAAATGACCGATTATGCCTGTGATTTTGGAAAAGCTAAATGCGTAGGTCCATTTTTTTTTTTTTTTTTTTTAATAGTCAAAGGGAGAAAACCCGCACAACCCTGAATCATACAAAAGTAAGAGTAATGTCCCTTATTATGCATTTCTCATTTGATGAGCAGTGATTCATTCAGTCCTTTAAATAAGCCATTAACTTTGTTATATCAACAAAATGGCACCTAATGAAAGTATTGTGCATTTGACTGAAATCAGGGTAATGGATATCTTGCATTATTTGATACTGATATACATTAACCGTGTACCACACATTTGTAAAATGACCTTCAGGAAGAAAGCTTTTGAAAACATTGTTGGAAAAGGAGAAAATGCCGGTACCTAGCATGTTTTCTTTTACCAAAAATGTTTTCTACTCTATCAAAGACAATTTGGAACCATTAATAAGCTACATTTGTTATCTGTGATCAGTTTTGATATGTAAACAGTCAAAAAATCTATATTTCAACATGCAAGTTTCATTTAGTGCTCTACCTTATGTATGATATAATTATTTCTTCAAAAAGTTTGTCATTTGTCCTGATTGGAGAGGTCATCAGACCTCTCCAACAGTGGTGAGTTTAAAAGGCAGACTGCCTCAGAAATTGCTGCCTAACTCCATGCTTTTTTGCGAAATTGTTCTGATACAGAGTCTGTTTTGTCATGGTTTTATAAATAAACCGAAATCAAAAAACTGAAATAGGAAATAGATGTGTTCTGTTTTTATACGACAGATTTCAAAAAGGGTTTGATTTGTTTTGTTGATTTGATTGCAAATAACCTTTCCAGTAGTTGTAATTTTTCATAAAAAATAAAGCTACTCACACAAAAAAAAGAATTTCGTTAAAAAAAGAGAACGACGCATGAAAAGATCAGTTGAAAACGTGGGAAGAAGGTCACGTGTCTGTCATGTGATCCATAAAAGGTTTCTCCTTTTTACACAGCGGCAATCACATAATGCCTTACTTATTTTGTTTACATGTACCAAAATATACTGAAATTAAAAGCAATAAGCTATTTGAAAACATGGATGCTGACCTCTCCTGGTTTCTTTTTTAAAGAAGCCAACTTATTTCTGCCTGGGTTTAGTTTAATTCAGTGGGTAAATGTAAGGGAGGTCAATCAAAGACTGTAATATTTGCACTTTGTAGGAGTTTTCTCCCTTTACCATAAGCAAGGTTGAAACAGGCTGTCATGACATTGAAATATTTGTTTTGGAGTTTAATGGCGTTTTAACAGCTTAGGTCATATCATGGTGGTCAGTGCACCCTACCCATGTGTTTTCTGGCTTTCTCACACCAGTATTGATGCAACTTTCTTTCCAAGTCACAAACTACTCTTCTCGCATGCATCTGAAGTGAGTGGTGAAAAATCGCCGGAAAGAATGTTTGCCTCAACCGGGTATCAGACTCGCAACCACCAGATCAGGAGTCAGATAAGCTAACCTCTCAGCTACCTGGCTAGACGACACAATCAAATGAAAAAGAAGTATAGATTTCTATGAGTCCAAATTTTACATGGATAAAGATTAGGGAAAAACGCATGATAAATAAATAAATGTAATTCATAACTATTCTTTGTTGGATTTTTTTTCTCTGTGTTCTAGTAGGCATCCTTTTTCTGCTGATAAGTTTCAAATTTTTGTACAGTTCCAATTTCTTTTTTGGAAAACAATGTGGAAAAAGGAGAAAATCCAGGAAACCAGCATTTCTCCTTTTGAATCAATGTTTTTTACCATTTAAACCCTTTATCACACAATACCAAGTTTTAACAGACCTGAGGAAGAAGGCCTATATAAAAACATTTCTCGGAAGAGAAGGAAATGCCAGTAACCAGTATTTTCTCCCTTTCCCAAAATGTTTTCTACCATTTCAGTCATATACCATCATCTGAGACACATTTCATTTGTCATCTGTTAACCCTTTACCACACAATCCCGAGTTTTAACAACCCCAAGAAAGAAGGCTTTTGAAAGCATAGTGGGAAAGGGAGAAAATGCTGGTAACCAGCATTTTCTCCTTTTCCCACAATGTTTTCTACCCTTCCTAAGACAAATTCCAATTTTTGAATTACTTTTATTTTGTCCTCTGCAAATGCTGTCATTTTGAACAAGTCTAACTTTTTGTGGTGTGGTAAAGGGTTAAAGTATTCAAATTGGCCAAGTCTTAAGTTTTGTCTTTTGATAAAGACTTCAATGACAAAATACACCATCTGAATTGCTTTGAGCCATGCTTTGTGAAATGGAGGTTAAATGCATCTCTGTGATGCAGTATACCAAGCAAGTTGTCACATATTTATGGATCAATAAAATCCATTTTGTCTAACAACCGACTGAAACATGAGGTACACCGGTCGTCTGACATGCAGAAAATATACCAATAGCAAGAAATTTCAACCCGGGTCAGCCTGTGCAGGCTGGACTGAATCGATACTTTTTGCAGATGCATTTTCAAAGAGCATGACTAATTTGATTTGGCATCTGCAAATGCTTTCAATATGTACAAGGATAAAATTTTGTTGTCTGCTATATAGGTAACCCTTTACCGCACAATCCCGACTTTTAACGACCATGAGGAAGAAGCCTTTTGAAAACATTGTGGGAATAGGAGAAAATGCTGGTAACCAGCATTTTCTCCTTTTCCCACAATGTTTTCTACCCTATGAAAGAAAATTTTATGTTTTGAGTAACATTTAATTTGTTGTCTGCAAATGCTTTCAATTTGGACAAGGCTAAACTTTTGTCAATTGGTAAAGGGTTAAAAAAGATCACTATCAAATATGGCCATTCTTCGGAACAACAAAAAACACTTTCCTTCTTTGAAATCATTTTTTAATTTATTTAGTCTTGAAATATAATTAATGTTCTAATAATATTCTAATAATCATAATATAAATGAGAGTAAAACACAACTTCAAATTAGAATTATGACAACAAAAAGAGTATGATTACATAATGTACAACAATTGAGGGGCTTGACAAAAAGAATAAACAAATTATGAAATGAAAGAAATTTATCCCTGCAGATGTCAACTCATTAAAATTTTGTGGGAAAAAGAGTTGTTACTTTTAAAAATCAATAACTCCCTTTCACACAATACTTTTTCTTTAAAAAGGGTAATTTCCTTTTCTTCAGCTGTGTCTCCTTTCTACTTGGACTTGACTGTGTCTATACCAGCAGGTACAGTAATAATTTAACTCTTCACAGGACAAAAAATTTTAGACATGTCTAGATTAAAAGCATTGGCAGGTGAAGAATTAAATTTATGTGATTTGTCTTTTCAAAGACTAGAAAATGTTCTGGGGAAAAATGTAAATGCTGTTTACCAGCATTTTCTCCTTTTCCTTCAATGTTTTCAAAACCCTTCTTTCTCAGGGTCAGAAAAACATGTGATCCTTAAGTAGAGGATCATATAAGCTATGTGGTATGAAGCAAAAAAAATGTACAATGGGCTCAGCCATATGGAGAATAAATAAGTCTGACAGAAAACAAATGTACACTACCAGTCTATTTACAATTTAAAATTTGATAAAATTATCTTGCAAAAAAAAAAGACAAAAAGGTTTTAAGCAAAAAAAAAAAAAAAAGAACTTGGAATGTAAAAATTAAAACTAAAAGCTATAAAAAGCAAATGTCATGAAATCAATGTACAATTAGGAAAAAAAGATTACGTCCAGAAAAATTACAAACATGTACACACAATGACACGAAATAACCTACAGATGTCACACATTTCTAAATTACACTTAAGGCAAATGACAATGAAAGCTGTTGGAGACCGGTCATGCTCCTGTAATGTGCTGTGTAGGAAGCATGCTCTCCACATAGGTTACCATTCAATGGTTCATGTCAAAACTGGTTACCATTCAATGGTTCATGTCAAAACTGGTAACGATTTCAAAGGGCCCTAACTCAACAATGGAAAATTATCAAACAGCACATGCTGACAACATGCGTATGTCACCTATACACAGAGACTTCCAATGGAGCATCATTGAATACCATCAAGTGGTTGCTGAGAAATAGCCCTGAAACGAAATTGGGGATGCACAGATAGACAGAATGACAGGTAGGTGGACAACACCGCCAATTTATGCTCCCACAAAAACTTTTCAGGGATCAAAAATGTATGATTTTATGTGGTGAATAGGTTTGCATGAACAACTTTAACCTTTTGCAGGCTAGAAACATCTTCATTTGCTATGTAGCAGATGGTGTAGATAAATATCAGACTGCACAATCTGTGCAGTTTGATCTTGTACTCACAAAGTCCATATCAGAAGCATTTGCTGATGACAAATGTAATAGGCTCAAATGATGATATTTCTCTTTGAAAGGGTAGAAAACATTGCTGTAAAGAGCATTTTCTCACCATTTTCTAACCTTGTCAACTTCAGTTCATTTGTATCACTTTCATATTTGTCATCTGCAGATGCTTTCAATTAGGGAGAGTCTTAACTCTTTACCAAATGACAAAATTTGGGACTCAACCAATGGAATTTCTAAGCCTACCATAGAGAACTACCAGCAGCACATATTGTTTTTAGAGAAAAGAAAACATTGTGGGAAAAGTAGCAGGTGTCTCTTACAAGCAAGTACTCCTTTTGTATTCCAAAGCAGCTGCAGGAGCATAAAAAAGCCACTTTTTTCCCAACAAAGGCTCAATAAATGTATGCAATGCAAACATAAAATGTTTCGTCTAAAAACTGAATGTAGTGTAGCAAGTTCTGAATGCAAATTGGGGATGTTTGAACTGGGTGAGGAAGGGAACAATAAATAGTTATACCTGTTGTGTTCTTTTTTGATGTTTTGGGTCTGAAATGCTTACATTAACCCTTTACCACACAATCCCGACTTTAAACGACCCTGAGAAAAAAGCCTTTTGAAAACACTGTGGAAAAAGGAGAAAATGCTGGTAACCAGCATTTTCTCCTTTTCCTGCAATGTTTTCTACCCTTTCCGAAACAAATTTAATTTTTTTAGCCACATTTATTTTGTTGTCTGCAATTGCTTTCAATTTGGGCCAGTCTAAAATTTTGTCGTTTGGTAAAGAGTTAATCAAAAAAAGATTGTACAAGAATAAACAAATGTAGTAGAATGAATGAATGACTGAATGATGTTTTACAGCTCACCAACAACTAGAGTGATTTGACCCACATGACATTAACATAGTAGTAACAGGACAATAAGTATGAAAGATTGCTTTAACTCTGTGCCACAAGATAAAACTGTAGACATGTCCAAAGTAAAAGCATTTAAAGACAACCAAATAAATGAGGTTTAAATTATCAAATTTGTCACTGAAAGGTTGGAAAGAAATGCACTCACCTGAGTAAAGTAATCTAGGATTGATAAAGCTGAAGAGATCCTGGTAATGATGTAACACACATGTGTGTTCATGACATACTTTTTGACCTCCTTGACCTATTTCTTAAATTGTCAGAGATATGATCAAGACAAACATTCTGACAATATTTCGTGAGTATTGAACGGAAGATGTGGCCTCCAGATTGCACACAAGACTTTTCTAAGATTTGTCCCAGTGACCTACTTTTTGACCCTACATGACCCAAATTTGAACTTGTCTGATATATCATCATGACAAACATTTGGACTAACTTTTATTACAACTGATCTCTAGAGTTCTCATAAGTTCTTTTTCTAAGATTTGGCCCAATGACCTGCTTTTTGACATGACATGACCCAATGTTTAACTTGTGCTAGATTTCATCAAGACAAACATTTTGACCAAGTTCCTTGGGTATCTGGAAGAAAGTCTTGCCTCTAGGGTGCACACAAGGTTTTTCTTAAATTTGGCAGTGACCTACTTTTTGACCCAGTTTAAAAATTGTCAGAGATATCATCAAGACAAACGCTCTAAGTTTCATGAGTTTATGGCTGAAAAGGTGGCCTCTGGAGTGAACACAAGGTTTTTCTAAGATTTGTTCCAGTAACCTACTTGTTGACCTGACATGACCCAGTTTCAAATTTGTCCGAGACATCATCAAGACAAACATTCTGACAATGTTTCATAAGTATTAGACTGAAAATGTGACCTCAAGAGGTTTCCCTAAAATTTGACCTGGTGACCTATTTTTTGACCCAACATGACCTACTTTTGACCTTGTCTCAGCTATCATCAAGACAAACAATCTGACCAAGTTTCATAAGTATTAGACTCAAAATGTGGCCTCAAGAGTGCTAAAATTTGACCTGGTGACCTACTTCTTGACCCAACATGACCCAATTTCAAACTTGTTCCATATATTATCAAGACAAACATTCTGACTAAGTATTTGACTGAAAATGTGGCCTCTAAAGAGCACACAAGGTTTTTCTAAAATTTTCAAGAGTGACCTACTTTTTAACCTTACATGACCCAATTTCATACTTGCCAGAGATATCATCAAGACAAATGTTTTGACTAAGTTTCATGAGTTTCTGGATGAAAATGTGGCCTCTAGAGTGCTCACAAGGCTTTTCTAACATTTAGCCCAGTGACCTACTTCTTGACCCAACATGACCCAGTTTTGAACTTGTCCTAGCCATCATCAAGAAAAGTATTCTGAACAAGTTTGATAAGTATTAGAGTAAAAATGTGTGCATGACACAATTTCGAACTTGTCTGAGATATTGTCAAGATAAACATCCTGACCAAGTTTCATGAGTATTGGACTAAAAATGTGACTTCTAGAGTGCACACAAGGTAATTGTTGATGCCTGGACGACACACGATGGACACAGCACGATCACAAAAGCTCACCTTAAGCAGTTCATGCTCAGGTGAGCTAAAAATGCTGATTACCAGCATTTTCTCCTTCTCCCAAAGTGTTTTTGATAGCTCTTTTCCTGAGGGTCTAAAAAACATAGAAATGTATGGTAAAGGGGTTAAGGAATTGTTTGGGAATCTGACTGGATAAATGACAGAGCACTTGCAATACTTCAAAATGACAATCAAAGCCACAATATTCTGTTCAAAGCTTTAACCCTCAGAATACAAAGTGAACACATTACCAAACATTACAGTGCTTCTAACAACCTTGCTTTAAGAAGGCTTTGTTAAATATTGTTGGAAAGTAGAAAATCCTGGTTGACTCTTTACCAAACAACAAAATTTTGGACTGGTCCAAATTGAAATCATCTGCAGACAACAAAATAATATTGTTCAAATGGCAGCATTAAAAATTTGTCTTTGATAGGGTAGAAAACATTGTGGGAAAAGGAGAAAATGCTGGTTACCAACATTTTCTCCTTTTCCCACAATGTTTTCAAAAGCCTTCTTCCCTGTAGTTGTGAAGAAGGGATTGTGTGGTAAAGGGTTAACCCTTTCCCGAATGACAAATTTTGGACTGGTCCAAATTGAAAGAGTTTGCAGATGACAATTTTAAATTTGATGAAAATAGCAGAAAGGTCTCAAAAAGGGTAGAAAACACTGTGGGAAAAGGAGATATTGCTCGTTACGAGCAATTTCTCCTTTTCCCACAGTGTTTTCAAAAGACTTGTACTGCAAACACATGAAAACCAGGGCTTGTTTGGGAAAGAGTTAACAGCATTTTCTCCATTTCAGTGGAGCTTTCTTTCGTTTGCTTTGAATTTTGGCGAGTCTAATATTTTGCTGTCTGATAGAGGGTTAGGTGTGCCTTTGTCCACGTTCCAGGTACGATAGCAGCTGACCCAATTAGACAGTGCAAGAAATAAGTTTTTAATGACTAAAAACACTTCACTTTGCCATACAACAAATTTCTAGACTTGTTCAAATTGAAACCATTCAGAGACCATGAATTCAATGTGGCTCCCATGATTGGGTTTGTCTTTGAACGGTTAGAAACCATTGTTTGTAAAGGAGAAAATGCTGGTTACCTGCATCTTCTTCTATTCCAACATTTTTTTCAAATTCTCTCTTTTTCAGGGTTGTTAAAACTTGGGATTGTATGGTAAAGGGTTAATACAGGTTTGTCTGTGATTTCCACTGGCTCTCTGTAAAACATCTAGAGCACTGCATCATTTGGGCAAGTTCATTCTGTATTCTCACCAGGGTAAAACAGTTTAACATGACCAGAAAAACAAAAAATATATATTGCACATAGTCCGCTGGGCAAAAATACAGATTTCAGCATACAGAATCACACACACACAAAAACTTACATGAAAGCAACTATTTACAGGCTATACTACAATTGGTTAAAAACCTATGTTCACTTACACAGAATTTAAAAGCATGACTGTTCAGAACCAAATTCCAAAAATCTCATCACCTCTTGCAAAACACTGTAGCTTGAGGACTCTAGAAAAATATCCATGTGAAATGGGAATTACCCACATAAAGTTTGACCCTTCAACAAATAATCCCATATTCTAATGATCCTAATGAAGAACACCTTTGAAAACAATGAGGGAAAAGGAGAAAATGATTTTCTCTATTTTTTCCACAATGTTTCCTACTCATTAAAAGGCAAATAACATCTTTTGATCCATATTTGATGTCATACGCAAACACTTTCAATTTGGACAACTGGCAATTTGTTGTCTGGTAAACACAAATACTGTATACAAGTGAACTCAATTGTGGTAAAAGGAACTATTTATTGCCAACAGCAACATTCCTTTTGTCACAATGTTTTCAAAATGGTAGGATGAAAAGCAAAAACTACAATTTCTAGGAGGCAATGTGTATTCATGGGGTTTTATTTCCAACAGAGATATCATTTTAGCCACATATAATTTGTCATCTGCAATGGCTTTAAAGATGGAGTGGTCATGGGGTAGGTTAACCCTTTACCACACAATCCCGACTTAATGCCCCTGAGAAAGGAAGCTTTTGAAAACATTGTTGGAAAAGGAGAAAATGCTGGTAACCAGCATTTTCTCCTTTTCCCACAATGTTTTCTACCCATCTCAAAACAAAGTTTTAATCTTTGAGTCACATTTATTTTGTCTTCTGCAAATGCGTTCAATTTGGACTAGTCTAAAAATTTGTCATTTGGTAAAGAGTTAAGATGTAGACAAGTCCAAAATGGCTGATAATATAACAGATTACAGATTCTAAACCTTGGACATGTGAACTTATATTAGTAAAAATGAAACTTTTAACCACTCTGCACACGATCCCATGCTGACTGATTGACTGAATTGTGTTTTATGTCACTTTCAGCATTGTTTCAATCATATAACCATAACATCTTGATTATCCATATGTGTCCTGATTTCCATGAATGGTAAACAGAGCTCTAAAGTGTATTGTCCAAGGATACTCCTGCGAAAAATTCAGTGCCTTAACTCTTTACCAAATGACAAAATTTTAGCCTTGTTCAAATTGAAAGCATTTGCAGACGACAAAATAAATGTGCTGGTGACCAGCATTTTCTCCTTTTCCCCCAATATTTTCTACCCTTCTCAAAACAAATTTCAATTTTTGTCGTCTGCAAATGCTTTGAATTTGGACGAGTCTATAATTTTGTTGTTTGGTAAAGAGTTAATGACCCTGAAAATTGAAGTTTTTGAAAATAATAGAGGGAAAAGGAGAAAATACTGGTAACCAGCATTTTCTTCTTAGCCCACAATGTTTTCTACCCTATTAATGACAAAGATTATCATTTGAGCCACATTTAAATTGTTGCCTGCAAATGCTTTCAATTTGGTCTAGCCCAAAATTTTGTCATTTGATAGAGAGTTAGAGGTTTGAAAATGCTTCAGAATGGACAGTCTGATCTTAGATCCATGCCATTTTGTAAAATACTCTGGCAAAAAACCACCCCTGAAATTGCAATGCTGTGGTCTATTTTCCTAATTGAGAAGGTTCAACTTATTTAGTGAGTGCATTATAGGTTAACATCTTAGATCCAGATCTATCATCCAGTCTGAAAAAGCACTGTCCCAAAAACTTGGGTGGAATGCTTTACTGAGTACAACAACATTGTTACGACAATAAGGAATGCAGCATTTTATACTTTGAAGCAGAATTTAAAGTACACAACTATTCCAGTCAAATTTTACAGTGTCTTTTCACTGAAACTGTATTAAAGAGATAGGTTCTCTCATTGCCTTTGTGGTTAAACACTACTCAAACACAAGAAGTAAAGTATCAGGTACAGTCAATCTATTTATATGTCCTTTTCTTCCGTTTTGATGAATAAATTCCTTGCCACTCACTGCACTGCAGTCCTTGTCCATTCATAGGCAAGCAAAAACTAATGAGTGGCCACAAAAAATAATACATCCCTGGTTTTTTCATGTTGATGATTTTGTTCATGGTATATAGAAACAGTTTTCTTGCATGTGGCTTGTCTGTATCTTCACTATATTTGTATATACAGTACATAGTTTTACATGGTTGCCAGGCAACAAAAACACTTTCTTGTACTCTGGAGAAAGTTCTGCTGAACAAACCATTTTCCCTCTGCACATAATGAAATTCTTCTTCTGACTGAATTCTACACACACAAACAGAGTCTTTCAGTACTTCAAGAAGACATACATGTATCTTTAACCCTTTACCGCACAATGTCGCCTTTTGACGCCCCTGGGAAAGAAGCCTTTTGAAAACATTGTGGGAAAAGGAGAAAATGCTGGTAACCAGCATTTTCTCCTTTTCCAACAATGTTTTCTACCCTATCAAAGAAAATTTGCATCATTTGAGCCACACAGAAATTGTCATCGGCAAATGCTTTTAATTTGGACAAGGGTAAAGTTTTGTCGTCTGGCAAAGGGTCAACTATTTAGCGTGGCTGAAATTATTGAATATGTCTTCAAAAGGATGGAAAACATTGTAGGAAAATGAGAAAATGCTGGTTTAAATGGGGTAAATGCTGATAACTGGCACTTTCTCCTTTTCCCACAGTGTTTTCAAAGGACCTCTTCTCCAGGGTGGTTAAAACACAGGGTACAATATTTAACTATACCTCCTAAAAAAAATATTGCAAATCTGCCAGTAATGGATAATAAGCATGAAGAAAATGTAATTTTGTTAATACAAATGGAAAAATAGCAATAATATGAATGGAAACATAGCAGTAAAACAGGAGAAATTGTTTCTCATGAAATTCTCCTTTTGCCATAATGTTTGCAAAAGAAGTCTGCTGCAAGGCAAAAATAGTTGCCTTCAGGAGGTACATGTAATGACTTAACCCTTTACCAGACAACAGAATTTTAGACTTGTCCAAATTGAAAGCATTTGCAGACAACATTAGATTAACCCTTTACCACACAATCCCGACTTTTGACCACCCTGAGAAAGAAGCCTTTTGAAAACATTATGGGGAAAGGAGAAAATGCTGGTAACCAGCATTTTCTCCTTCTCCCACAATGTTTTCTACCCATTCCAAAACAAATTTCAATCTTTGAGCCACATTTATTTCATCTTCTGCAAATGCTTTGAATTTGGACTGGTTTAAAATTTTGTCGTTTGGTAAAGAGTTAAGCTGAAATGGTGTTATTTGTCTGTGAAGGTGTAGAAAACCTTGTGGGAAGAGGAGAAAATGCTGGTTACCAGCATTTTCTCCTTTTCCCACAAGGTTTTCAAAAGGCTTCTTCCTCAGGGTTGTTGAAAGTCAGCATTGTGTGGTAAAGGGTTAACCCTTTACCAGATGACAGAATTTTAGACTAGTCAAAATGAAAAGCATTTGCACACAAAAAATTTAACATGATTCAAATGATGAGATTTGTCTTTGAAAAGGGAGAAAAAAAATTGTGCAAAAAGGAAAAAATGCCAGTTACTAGCATTTTCTCCTTTATCTATAGTATCATCAAAGACTTCTTCCCAAGGACAGTTAACCCTTTCCCAAACGACAAATTTTGGACTGGTCCAAATTGAAAGAGTTTGCAGACGACAATTTTAAATTTGATGAAAATGGCACGAAGTTCTCAAAAAGGGTAGAAAACACTGTGGGAAAAGGAGAAATTGCTTGTTACGAGCAACTTCTCCTTTTCCCACAGTGTTTTCAAAAGACTTGTACTGCAGACACGTGAAAACCAGGGCTTGTTTGGGAAAGGGTTAAAACTCTGGATTGTTCGGTAAAGAGCAAAAACATGTCTGTAACCAAATGTCAAAACCTACTGAAGAATTCAAATCTGTGCAGGTAAATTGGAAGTTGTTGTGTAGCAGTCTAAATGCATTGAAAAGTAGATGGTTTAACAAGGCAGTTCTGTTTCAAAGTTCTGTAATGCAGCACTCCTTTCATTCATTGTCAAACAAACGTCGACATTGCTGACGGCTGGTTGGCCTTTTCTTCTGGTTTTTGGTTACCATATTGGCCTGAAAAAAAAAAGTTATTGATACAAAATATCAAACAGTAATCCAAGTAAGTGTGTATCTATGAGCTCATTTTGTTCTATTATTTTTCTTCTGAATCACCCTATTGCCTACTGCATCATTGTTGCAGCAGATAATTTTCAAATATCCCTGTAAAACATGAATAACGATTGGTATGTCAGCTCAAGTGATTACTTACTGAAAGAGGGAAAATTAATTGTTATGAACATTTTTTGGCCTGCTAGAAAAAGAGCCCTATATTGCCCACAGTAATTCTTCAATGCCAAATAAGTTCTGAAGTGAATGGCATAAATGTTGTTTAACTCTTTACCATACAATCCCGACTTTTAACGACCCTGCAGTATAAGGCTTTTGATAACATTGTGGGAAAAGGAAAAAATGCTGGTAACCAACATTTTCTCCTTTTTGCACAATGTTTCCTACCCTATCAAAGACAGAAATCGGCAGTTGAGCTACATTAAATTTGTGGTCTGCAAATGCTTTCAATTCGGACCAGTCTACAATTTTGTCGTTTGGCCTGGACCAAATAGAAAGCATTCACAGAGACAAATTAAACATTGCTAGAATTATGATTTCTGTCCTTGATAGGGTAGAAAACATTGTTGGAAAAGGAAAAAATGCTGGTTACCAGCATTTTTTCTTTTTCCCACAATGTTTTCAAAAGGCTTCTTTCTCAGGGTCGTTAAAAGTTGGGATTGTGTAGTAAAGGGTTCACTCTTAACCAGATGACAAAATTTAGACAGGTCAAAATCAAAAGCATTTGCAGACAAAGTACATGTGGCTTAAAATATGGAATTCATTTTGGAAAGGGTAGAAAACAATGTGGGTAAAGGAGAAAATGCTGGATAACAGCATTTTCTCCTTTTCACACAGTCTTTTCAAAAGCCTTCTTCCTCAGGGTCACTAAAACTCTGGATTGTGTGGTAATGTGTTAATAGTCCGGCAGCCAAATAGCGATTTTTCGCCGAACCTTGTTTTGCGGTATATAGAAAATGTTTTTGGTGTTTTGAGTTCACCAGACCTTCTAGTTGAAGAATTCAATTGGCGGCACATCGCCGCCCTTGGGGAACTCGAAATATTCAAGATGGCATCCAAGATGGCCGCCAGAATGTCAAAATATGATATATAACGTTATAACGGTAAACTCAAATCGTCCTACAACTTGCTATTCTATTAGAATTCGCTAAGATACAGCTAAACATGATATTTGAAATAGGTTAATGAAAAAGAACTTACACTGATTAAGCTTAAAAACACGGTTGCGGCGTTACGAAATGCACTATTCAAAGGATTTTTTTTCAATGAAGATATTTTCTGTCTTAGTGAACAATATTTATTCTTATTTGTTTATTTATTCATTCATTTATTCTCACTTGAAGGGTTTAAAACCTTAATTGGTGACAAAACATTAATAACAAATGTGGACATAAAAACTGTAATATAGCATTACTTTATTAAAGGGAGACTTTCAGTTTTAAAACAATGACTAAAAATAAAATGCTGAATTGGACAATTTATCAATCGTTTTCTTTTTATAATCTACCTACTAATTAGCGATTGAATAGAAATTTACCATTTGAAATAATTTCAATTAATTTAAACTATGAACATCACAAAGTTAAGGAGAAATATGAGTATTTACCTTTAAAAAATATGCATTCTATACGTAATAATGACGTAGGTTGTTTTGATTTTTACGCTAGTAAACTAATACTCTGATAGTCAGTGCTGTGATTTTAACCCCTAGCGAGGATAGCCTACATTATCTATCCCTGTCACGAATATATTCAGATATCTTCTATCATAGCATCCAATTATAAGCTCCATATCCCGTTTATTGTTAAAAGTTAAACTTGCTTTTATATATAACTGTAGATCTGTTAGCACTTATATACTGTTCTAGTGTATTCATCACTACCTGAAAAATTGCTGAATGCTATTTTTCAAAAGTGGATAAATGCCGCTGTCCTAAATCTGCCAATTTATCTAGCAATGGCCCATTGCGCATTCAAACAATTATTGAATGTAGTAAGATATATGAGGATGGGCTGCATCAAGAACTTGAGCAATTATTAGCTGAAGATAGCAATTGCACTATCATGTCCCACCGCACATGTGTTGCTTGTTACACATCGCCTAAGTCAACGAAAAGAATTTTGAAAAGAAAAAGTGATGTTAGTTCTGAAAATTTGGAAGAATGCAAAGTAGAAAAAAAAAATGTGTCCGCCGTTCTTCCACACCAATCTTTGATTTCCGATCAGTGTTGAAGCAATTGTTGAAAGTCGATGTATCTGCCAGAGCAACGAGAAATGACATATCAAGGGTGATTATTGATGGTTCGGCAATTTTGTACACTATTCGCTGGTCCTCTTCTGGTACAGTAGGTGACTTTGTTACAAAGTATAGACATTTTGTTGAATCTAAGCTTGTTGACAAAGATGTGTATCTCATATTTGATAGATACAGAGAATATAGTATAAAATGTACAACACGGAAACCAGGGGCTTCGAAAACTCATCGTGTTCACAAACTGTCCTTGACGATGCAAATTCCAAATCAAAAGGCAATTCTTGCTGTTCCAGAAAATAAACAACAGCTTATTGTTCTGATTGTTTCAGACTTACAAACTAATACCTCATTTTCCCAGAGAGATTCCTCTACAATTAGAAGATTAGTTGTACTGGTGAAGATGAAGTACCAACTGAAATTACCCGTAACACCACTATACAAAGAAATGATATGCGCACTTCACATGAAGAGGCAGATAATATCATTGCTCAACAAATGGTTGGAATTGCGAAGGAAAATTCTGATGGAATACGTGTTATTTCAGACGACACAGATGTTTTTGTTCTACTGCTTCATCATTACCTAGATAATAACCTTGTGAATAAGGTAATCATGGAATTCCCAGTTCAAGATAGGTCAGTAATTGACATTACCAAGACTGTTGACAAATATAAAGATATAATCCCTGATCTACTAGCAGCACATGCATTACCAAGATGTGATACAACGGCTTGTCTGTACGGATTAGGTAAGGGAACCATGTTGAAAGTATTGAAAGCAAAAGCAGTATCCCTCGCTTCCATCGGTAATATTTTATGCGGCTTCTCAGAAGTGTCGAAGGTATCTACAAATTTTATAGCTCGTTGTTACAACGTACCCACCACGGACTCCTTTGTTGAAAATACTAGTCGAGTTCCTTTTCAAACTTGTGTTTGGAAACATGCAGTTGATCAAGATCCCCCAAACATGGATCCGTGCGATTACGGTTGGGAAAAGAGGGAAGAAACACTCTCTCTTGAGCCAATTATGTTTCCAAAAAACATATCAGTTGCCCAAGATGATATTTTGAAGTTAATCAAATGTTCATGTGAAGCACAGACACCTTGCAGTACCCTTAGATGCAGATGTAACGCTTCGCGTCTCTGTTGTACCATGTTTTGTAATTGTCAAGGATCGGATCTTTGTTGTAATGAGCAAAAAAGAAAAAGTTAATGGTAATTGTTTGAACCATATACCTCACAACACAAGGTAATTCATTTGAAAAAAAGATGCCTTGGTGAAAACCTTGATTAAGTGCTGGGACTTTCAGTACTTTGAATTTGACATACGGCGCCACTAGTACTTTGATTTTTTATCATGTACTGTATTTACGTATATTATCAATAATGTAACCATTTCACCGCAAAATCAAGCGTATTCATTTGATTCCCCTGTTTCATGCCAAAATAAACCCGAATTTTTTGGACGATTCAAAAGGACAGACATGACCAGTTAATCTATTCAAAACATGTTACAACTAAAAAGATTGAATATTAAATTTTGCGTACTGTTTTCATTATTTACCCTGAAATGGACAACCTTTAATCCAAAAAGAAAGGTCAGTGTACATAATTTATCCATTTTAGGGGTGTATCTATGTTACTTCCACGGCTTCTCCAAAATGGCCACCATTTTCTTTGGGAAAACTTATTTATGATAGTCGAAACAACTTTTGAGTAAAAAACAATTTTTCCTAGAGATTTTGAGACATTGAATTAGTTGAAAAGAGCGTCTTTTATGCAATATTTTGCACATTTTTTTAAGTGATCTCCTAAAAAACGACATTCTCTATATGATGGCAGCCATCTTGGACGCCATCTTGAATATATTGATTTCCCCAAGAGCGGTGATGCGCCGCCAAGCGGATTCCTAATCAGGAAGGTATCACCTACCAATATCACACAAAACATTTTCTATATACCGCAGATCCAGGTTCGAGCCCTTAGCTGCCGGACTATAAGGAAATACCACTGAAACATATTTTTTCCTTTCTTTGGTCTTTCTTCTTTCTTGATGATTTGGCTTACTTAATTCAGTGAAAGATCATTTTTTGAAATTTGGCGAGATTATAAAAATCTGAATTGCTCCCTCTAAACTTTTACCACAATATCCCGCCTTTTTACAGACCTGAGGAAAAAGCCTTTTGAAAACATTATGGGAAAAGGAGAAAATGCTGGTAACCAGAATTTTTTTCCTTTTCCCACAATGTTTTCGACCCTATCAAAGACAAATTTCCTCACCTGAATCACATTTAAATTGTCGTCTGCAAATGCTTTCTATTTGGAAAAGTCTAAGTTTTTCTTCTGTGGTAAAGAGTTAAGCAGAGGTAGATAGTTAACCTGTATCAATCATCTCCATGCTTGCTCATGCCAGTGCTCTGCATTAGAGTACATGTATTTCTGAGTAAGATCATACCTTTAAAAAACAAGAGGGCCATGATGGCCACTGCTTTATAAATAAATGTTCTTTAACACTTACTTCACCTAATTAGCATCCATAGAGACATTGAACCATAAGAAGTCTGTATCTCTGTATTAACCCCCCCTTTCTTTTTTCACAAAGTGTCTGCAAATGCTTGCAAAATAGTTTCATAAAGGAAATTAACCTTCCCCCCCCCCCACACACAAGTCAAATCCTTTTCACAAAATGTCTGCAAATGCCAATATTTTGGTATTTTGGGTTCACAAATAATACCAAGTTTTAACAACCCAGAAAGAAAACGCCTTTTGGAAATATTGTGAAAAAAGGGAAAAATGCTGATAACAGGCACTTTATCCTTTTCCAACACTGTTTTCTACCTTTTCAAAGACAGAATTTTTTTTTTTAAGCTACATCAGACTGTTGTCTGCAAATGCTTTCTCTTTGAACTCTTCTAAAATTTTGTTCTCTGGTACAGAGTTAATGTCTGAAACTTATGATAAGGGTATCAGTTGGAATTGTCTGTTAATTTTAATAATACACTTCTCTGTAAACATTATATCCATTCTTGTGCAGTGACCTTGACCATTTAAGCCTTTACCTCACAATCCCAACTTTTAACAACCCCAAGAAAGAAGCCTTTAGAAAACATTGTGGGAAAAGAAGAAAATGCTGGTAACCAGCATTTTCTCCTTTTCCCATAATGTTTTCAAAAGGCTTTTACCTCAGGTTTGTAAAATGTCGGGATATTGTGGTAAAAGTTTAGAGGGAGCAATTCAGATTTTTCAACTTGGACAGGTCTACATTTTTGTTGTGTGGTTAAGAGTTAATGAAGTGATCCTTACATAATCACTGAAAACTATGGGAGGGAAGCAAATTATATCTGAATACAACCCCCCCCCCCCCCCCCCCCCCCCCACGTTTCCTTCCACTTCCTTGAGAAAAGATGGGATATGATAGTATTCCTACATAGGTGGTGTGATAAATGAGGGGAAGAAAATGCATTTACCCATTTCATACACACTTCAGGAAATACATTTCTGAGCAGATCCTTCTGCGCTCCAGCTGTTTTGAATCTTCAATTTGAGATTCAAAGTGAGGAAATCATTGGAAACATGGAAAAAAAACACACCCTTTAATTTGGAAAAACCACAAACCTATAAATGAACCATCCTCATTAAACTTGCTGGGGTCCACATCCCCATATTCTGCCATGCTGTCTGTCTCACTGCCCCCTGGTAACCTGTCTTGTTCATTATCAAAGGAATCTGGACTTCCTGCAGCCAATGGATCTGTCTCAGAACTGAAATACAATGTGAACACATATTAAAACATTAAGATACTGGTTTAGAGGTCACCTTTATATGATTATCAACCAGTTACTGTTGAAACACATTTCACATCCTGTAGTTGATAACTTTAGAAAAGATTGTTGGAAAAGAGGCAGCTGCTTTTTTCCCAACAATCTATTTCCCTTCTGTACGAAAATTATCATTTTAATTCTTTCAAAAGCTTGTCCTTTGTGTAAATTTGTAATAGCTATTCACCCTTTACCACACAATCCGGACTTTTAACGACCTTGACGGAGAAGGCTTTTGAAAACATTGTGGGAAAAGGAGAAATTGCTGGTATCCAGCATTTTCTCCTTTTCCCTTGATGTTTTTTTAATACTGTCAAAGAACCTTAGTTTATCTATAACACTTTTGAAATTGTTGTCTGCAGAATCTTTCAATTTGGAAAAGTCTAGAATTTGTTGTTTGGTACAAAGCAAATAGGTCTACAACAAGCTTTACTGTATCTGGATAAGCTGTGGGTACTCTACTTGAAGGCTGTTGTAGCAAATAATAGATGTCGGAATGTAAGCTCAAACATAGTTCAGAAAAATAACTGAACAAACTGGACATTCAAGTAGGTGGCATAAGCCTACATTTTGCTGTTTTCAGACTGAATCTATCTAGTCTACTCAGATCTTTATTTACCCTGTCCATCAAAGCAGTCAGAGTTGTGAAATGCATTGGAAGGATTTAGAAACTGTTATCAATTGAACAAATTGTTGTTTTTGAGAAATTCTGCTCTGATCATAATGTTTTCAAGTGTATTTATCTGCACCTGCATCAAAAGGGGCCTGCATGAAGATAAGAGTTCATAATTAATCCATTACCACACAATCCCGACTTTTAACGACCCCAAAAGAGAAGCCTTTTGAAAACATTGTGGGAAAAGGAGAAAATGCTGGCAGCATTTTCTCCTTTTCCCACAATGTTTTCTACTCTTCCCATAACAAATTTCAAATTTTCAGTCACATTTATTTTGTTGTCTGCAACTGCTTTCAATTTGGACTAATCTAAAATTTTGTCGTTTGGTAAAGAGTTAAATAATTTTCCTTTTACTACCAACACGGGACATCTTTATGCATCTATTGCACCAGACCAATCATGAAAGCATTGTGGCAAAATGATAAATTGATTGCAACATGCTATTTTTCAGCCACAATGCTTTCACTGTACATGCATTTCAATGTATTTATGTATTAACTTGAGTGCTGAATAAACTATAGTTGCCTTTGCGGCCACTGTAGATTAAAGTGAGCCTGCATAAAATGATCTTTTATCTACACTTTCAGCTGTGCTGAAACAATATAGATGAAAGCAACCACAGAATTGCTTTTAATTCAGTCTTATTTCAGCGGAGAAATAAAACCTAATCAAAACTAATTAAATGGTTAAACCATTAAATTCACACTGATTATCCATACTGAAGTTGTCTGTTTCAATCTGCTTCAAGGTAATAATGTGTTTGCTTGAACAAAAACTTTTTGGGATGAAAGGTTGAGAAAGAATTCAGGTTTCCAAACAAACTTTTGTGGGTGGCATTAGGTTTAACACTTTACCGCACAATCCCAACTTTTAACGACCCTGAGTAAGAAGCCTTTTGAAAACATTGTGGGAAAAAAAGAAAATGCTGGTAACCAGCATTTTCTCCTTTTCCCACAATGTTTTCTTTCCTTTCCCAAACAATTTCAGTTTTTCATTTACATTTATTTTGTTGTCTGCAAATGCTTTCAATTTGGACCAGTCTAAAATTTTGTTGTTTGGTAAAGAGTTATTCAATGGGTGCCTTGCACAACTCTTGTTGCTTTTGTGTATTAAAACTCTTTGCAGTCTGATCTTGATCCAAACCTACCACAGATGTAACTCTAGTTTTGACAGGCATTCTAAGGCTTATTTACAACCTTGTAATGGTGGGAAAGAAGTTGCACCTTTGAATAAACAAATCTTCTGGGACAAACCTGGCTTCACAATGAGTATGTGATCACTGTTTACCAAATGACAGAACTTCAGACTGGTCCAATTTGAAAGACTTGCAGATGACAAATGTATTGTAGCTCAAATGTTGAGGTTTGTCTGAGAGCTGTTAGAAAACATTCTGGGATGAGGAAGATATGCTAGTTACCAGCATTTTCTCCTTTTCCCACAATGTTTCCAAAGGCCTATTTTCTCAAGGTTGTTAAAACTCTAGATTGTGTGGTAAAGGACTGAAGAAACAGCAAAGCTATACATATATATCTGTGTGAATGTTAAAGCAACTACATACAGTTAGTAGAACAGCCTAATATCTAAGCTATCCCATCACCAAAATGCAATAAATGCAAGTACATGTACATGTAAATGAGTCTTTACATGAAAAAAAATGGAAAAGAATAACTCTTTACCAAATGACAAAATTTTAGATTTGTTCGAATAAAAAACATTTACAGACAAATTGAATGTTGCTATAGTAATGGTATATTATATCTTTAAAAGAGAAAAAAATATTGAAGGGAAAGGGGAAAATGCTGGTTACTGGCCTTTTCTTATTTTCACACTATGCCTTCAAAGGCCTTCTCTTTCAGGGCCATTAAAACACAGGATTGTTTGGAAAAGGGTGGATACACATAATTCTACAGGTTATCACTTGAGCTGATGTTAACAGATAGATTACACAGAAGCCCAAGTCTATCAAAGGTAACAAGTCATTTATAGATGAAATCGTCTGAATATCGAGGTAACAGTGCCAGGAATAATTGAAACAAGTCATTGACAGTGGCCAAATGCTTGTACTTTCAGCACAAATACACTCCAACATGTATGAAATCTTTACCAAATGACAACATTTAGGACTGAATGAAACTGAAAGCATTTGCAAACAACAAATTAAATGTAGCTCAAATGATGATTTCTGTCTTTAACATTGTGGGGAAAGGAGAAAATGCTGGTTTCCAGCATTTTCTCCTTTTCCAACAATGTTTTCAAAAGCTTTCTTTATCAAGGTCATTAAAACTAGGGATTTTGTGGTAAAGAGTTAAGCAATTGTCTTGGGGACACTCAAAAAGTGCTTGCTTAACTCTTTACCACACAATCCCGAGTATTAATGACCCCGCAGAAGACGGCTTTCGAAAACATAATGGGAAAAGAAGAAAATGCTGGTAACCACTCTGTTTTCAACCTTTTCAAAGACAAATCCAAAAGTTTGACCCATATTTTATTTGTTGCTTGCACACGCTTTGAAAATGGATGAGATTTTTCTTGTTTGGTATAGAATTAACTCCTTACGACACAAAAAAATGTAGATTTGTCCAAATTGAAAGCATTTGTAGACAACCATTTAAGTGTGGCTCATATAATGGAATTTGTCTTTGATAGGGTAGAAAACATTGTGAGAAAAGGAGAAAATGCTGGTTACTAGCATTTTCTCCTTTTCCCACAATGTTTCAAAAGATTTCTTTCTCAGGGTCATCAAAAGTAAGGATTGTGTGGTAAAAGGTTAAGACAGGAACATTTCAACATATTTTCTCCTTTCAGAGCTTGATAAAATTTTGCCCTTGCTTGACAATGGTTGCTTGCTTAATGGAGGTGGCCACTACACTGAGTCTTATTATACACTGTACCTCCATTTTTGCCCTTAAAGTGCCTTTCATGACTATAGTTGCATTTGCGGCCAGTGTGGATCAAGATCAGGCTGCACAAAACTTGCAGCTTGATCTTTGATCTACACCGTCTGCTTTGCTGAATCACTGTAGGCAAAAGCAACCATGAAATTGCAATTATTTGGGTCGTATTTCTAGGATGAAAATGTCTGATGGGTTTATTCGGCGCTCTATGGGTTATGATGTACATGTATGTTGTATGTAATAGGTCAATTGCAGTATGGGGGGAGGGAGGAAATCCTTGAAGAAATTCACAAGTTTGATCATAATCCTCAAAATACAAAAAAATAACCTGAAGAAATCACGTAATAACAGGCAGACTGCCCTAAATAAGTATATTGTAAGCAGCTTGTGCTTCAAAAGGTGCCGATATGAAACAGAAAGGTTACCCATCACCAAGGAAACAGAGTGAATGAAATGAAAATTTGCAGTTGTTAAATTGATCCCCCTATTTAAACTTAATGCTAATTTCAGGGTTCTTTTAGCCAAAATGTACAATATATCTAGGAAAATATGTGACACTATGCATACTAGATCTGAATCTACACTGTCCACGTAATACATTACTGTACGATTTTGACTTTAACTCTTTACCACACGGCAAAATTGTGGACCTGTCTAAAATGAAAGCATTTGCAGAAGACAACTGAAATATGGCTAAAATGATGGAGATTTGTCTTTGATTGGATAGAAAACATTGTGGGAAAAGGAGAAAATGCTGGTTACCAGCATTTTCTCCTTTTCCCATGATGTTTTCAAAAGGCTTCTTCCTCAGGGTCGTTAAAACTCGGGATTGTGTGGTAAAGGGTTAAGTCCAATGCAGTTGTCAGCTTTGGAAAACATTAAGGAAAAGGGAACAGTTGCTCGTAACAAGCAATATTTTCCTACTGCTAACCCTTTACCACACAATCCTGAGTTTTAACAACCTTGATAGAGAAAGCTTCTGAAAACATTGTGAGAAAAGGAGAAATGCTGGTAACCAGCATTTTCTCCTGTTCCCTGTTCCCACAATGTTTTCTACCATTTCATAGACAAATTGCATCATCCGAGTCATTTCATTTGTCATCTGCAGTGCTTTCCATCCCAAAAAGTCTAAAATTTTGCCATCTGGCAGAGTTAAACTGTTTTTCCATCATGTACTATGTACATATGCCAGTTTTGGGCAAGTCTACATAATCTTTACAGTAATGGGTTAAGCATCTTAGATGTCTGGATAACATTTTCCAGACGGCCAGAGTATTTTCCATCAATTCAGATTTCAGTTCAATAAACAAACACTCTCTATGATAATGGCTTTAAGCAATGATATATCTTGCACTAAAAAAAAAAAAAAAGAATTTAAAAAAAAAAAAAATGAGCAATGTTCTGGGAAAAGGGGGTTTAATGCATCTGTGTGAAGCACAATACTAATCAAGTCATTATATAATTATGGATCTATAAAATCCATTTTGTCTAACAACCGATTGAAACACAAAGTGAAACTTCCTTAGACATACTGAACATTTACAAATAGCAAACACTTTCGACCCATGTGCATGCAGTCCACACAGGCTGATATGAGGTGATACTTTTTGCATATACATTGAACAACCTCCTTTTCACAGAGCATGGCTCATCTAATGTAACAAGCAGTGCCCTTTTCCACTCTTGTGACACAGGAATCACAACAATTTTAAAGGTAGATCTATAAACTCTTTACCAGACTACAAAATCTGAATCTTCACCATATTGAAAAAATTTGCAGATGACAAATTAACTCTTTACCAAATGACAAAATTTCAGACAAGTCCAAATTGAAAGCATTTGCAGACGACAAAATGAATGTGACTCAATAATTGAAATTTAAACTCGAAAGGTAGAAAACATTGTGGGAAAGGAGAAAATACTGGTAACCAGCATTTTCTCCTTTTCCCACAATGTTTTCAAAAGGCTTTTTCTGTAGGGTCATCAAAACCCGGGACTGTGTGGCAAAAGGTTAAATGTGACTCAAATAAAGTAATTCCATTGCAGAAAGCTATTGTGGGAAAAATTAAAAGTGGTATCAATCATGAGATTTTTCTTTAAAGGGGTAGACAATATTGTGAAAATAGGAGAAAATGCTGGTTACATGCATTTCTCCTTTTTTTCCAACAATGTTTCAAAAGTCATCAATCCTAGGGTCACAGAAGCACTGTGATTTTTGGTAAAGGGTTAAGAGAAAGCCGCAACATTTATTTGTGTAGTGAAATAGGGCAGAGCTACGATAAATTTTACACAACACTTACTCATAAAAATATGGATGGTCAAATCTAAAAATAAGAATCAAAAATCACAAATGTAACACAGAAAATTCTACTAAATCACATTAACTCTTTCACTACCAAATAAATAAACTACAATTTTTCAATGACGGCAAGATGAAGAGATGGTTCGGTCACAATCTAGAATACAGTGTAGATCAAAGATCAGACTGCACATTTTGTGCAGTATGATCTTGACCTACACTGTCCACAAAAGGTCCCTGAGTTGTCTACTGTAAGGAAAGACTTAAGGCGGCTGAAAGATAAACACAAACTACATAATGATAGTTCCTATGTTTCTATTATGATTCATGATTGGAAAATGAAAAAAAAACAGAAAGCAAAGGAAAGACCCTACATAACCCTTTACCATATGACAAAATTTAAGACTAGTCGAAATTGAAAGAATTTTTAGACAACAAAATAAACATGACTTAAGAACTGAAATATGCTTTTGGAAGGGTAGAAAACATTGTGGGAAAAGGAGAAAATGCTGGTTAACAGCATTTTCTCCTTTTCCTGCAATGTTTTCAAAAGGCTTCTTTCTCAGGGTCGTTAAAACTCGGTATTGTGTGGTAAAAGGATAATGCATGTAGGAGGCAAATTATCACAAAAATACAAATGGTTATGATAATGACAAACACTGGGGGAGAATCATCTTTCTCTTGTTACACTATACACTATACATATAATTGCTCCTTTCACAGATAAAATTTCTATTTACTTCTTTGTATTCATAGTGGATTTTTTTCCTTTCCTTCAATTGTAATTTAACCCTTTCCCAAACGACAAATTTTGGACTGGTCCAAATTGAAAGAGTTTGCAGACGACAATTTTAAATTTGATGAAAATGGCAGAAAGTTATCAAAAAGGGTGGAAAACACTGTGGGAAAAGGAGAAATTGCTTGCTCATTACGAGCAATTTCTCCTTTTCCCACAGTGTTTTCAAAAGACTTGTACTGCAGACACATGAAAACCAGGGCTTGTTTGGGAAAGGGTTTAATGAGCACCAGTTTGTATAAATTTCTAAATTTCTGGGAGAAGGTTTAACCCTCCACAAAAAATCCCAAGTTTTAACAAATCTGAAAAAGCCTTTTGAAAACATCGTGGGAAAAAAGAGTAACCGGCATTTTCTCCCTTTCCCATAATTATTTTCTACTCTTTCAAAGACAATACCTGTCAATAAACCAACATTCAATCAGTCGTCCACAAATATTTCTATTTGAATCAGTCTAAAATTGCTGGTTACTATTATTCATTTCTTTCCTACAATATTATCAAAAGCCTCTTTCTTTAACTCTTTACAAAATTTTAGACCGGTCCAAATTGAAAGCTTTTGCAGACGACAAAATAAATGCGACTCAAAAATTGAAATCTGTTTCGTGAAGAGTAGAAAACGTTGTCGGAAAAGGAGAAAATGCTGGTTACGATGTTTTCAAAAGGCTTCTTCCTCAGGGTCGTTAAAAGTCGAGATTGTGTGGTAAAGGGTTAATGTCATTAAAACATGGGATTGTTTGGTAACGGGTTAAAAGTCCAATAACTGAAGATGGAGACCCTTCAAAAAAAAAGGTGAGCCATGCTCTGGCAAAATAGGGTTTAACCCTTTCCCAAACAAGCCCTGGTTTTCACCTGTCTGCAGTACAAGTCTTTTGAAAACACTGTGGGAAAAGGAGAAATTGCTCTTTATAGCAATTTCTCCTTTTCCCACAGTGTTTTCTACCCTTTTGGAGACCTTTATGTCATTTTCATAAAATTTAACATTGTCGTCTGCAAACTCTTTCAATTTGGACCAGTCTAAAATTTATCGTTTGGGAAAGAGTTAATACATCTTTGTGATGCATGATACTAAGCAAGCTATCATATAATCGTGGATCCATAAAAATTAATTTTGTCTAATAACTGAGTTATGAAGTAGACTGGTCGTTCAACATGAAAACTTTCCACCCATGTCAACCTGCACAGACTGTGCAGGTTGACATGGGTCGATACTTTTTTTTTTTTTTTCTTCTTCAGATGCATTAAACCTCTTTTTGACAGAGCATGGCTCAATATATGTATGGATGAGGAAAAATGATGTCTATGTTTTTCGCTTACCTTTTTGGATACTCATTGAAGAGATCTTTTTCGGGGACTTCTGGATCTGTCCCTCCAAGTTTTTCTCTCTCTTGCACTGAAAACAATGCTAACCCATTACCACACAACCCCGACTTTAAACAACCCTAAGAAAGAAGCCTTTTGAAAACATTGTGGGAAAAGGAGAAAATGCTGGTAACCAGCATTTTCTCCTTTTTTCCACAATGTTTTCTACTCTATCCAATATATAAATTACCGTTTAAGCTAAACTTAATTTGTCTGCAAATGCTTTCAATTTGGCACAGTCTAAAATTTTGTTGTTTGGTAAAGGGTTAATGTGATAATGAAAACTGAAACAAAACTACAGGTTTTAAGAATACACCAATTACCTCAGAAACATTTTGTCATGCCTACAAGAAGCCATGCTTTTGAAAATGTTTGAAAACGATTAATTAGCTTTTTCTTTCATTTACCATAAAATCTTTGTTTCAACAACCCTGAGGATTACTGCTTGTGGTAAGCAGCATTTTCTCCTTTTCCCACAATGTTTTCTACCCTGTCAAAGACAAGTCACATCCGATTTTTTGTCTGCAAATGCTTCCAATATAGACCAGTCCAAAATTTTGTGGTCTGAAAATACCTCCAATTTGGATCAGTCTACAATTTGGTTGTCTGGTAAAGAGTAACTGAGCTATGCTCTGGCAAAAGGGGGCTTAAGGCATCTCCATAATACCAAACAAGTCATCACATATTTATGGATCAACAAAATCCGTTTTGTATAACAACCGACTGATTCATGAGGTACACTGGTCCTTTGCAATGCTGAAAATTGACTAATAGCGAAAAGTTTCGGCCCAGGTCAGTCTGCGTGGACTGTGCAGGCTGACCTGGGTCGATACAATTCACAGATGCACTAAGCCCCCCTTTCACAGAGCATGGCTCAATTTACATATACGTGTTCTTATATCATTTTTTCTTTGTATATAGATTTTTTCACGTAATAATCTCTACACCTTGTTTGAAACAAAATAGAAGAAAAAAAAGTTTGATGAAAATAATAAATTATATAGACAGCATTAGTGGCTTACCATTATATTTCTCTCCCCTGCTTCTCTTGATAAAGCAGACGACAATTAGGAAAACTATTAAAATTGCTATGGCAACCATCATCAGAATAAACCAAGTAGATGATGCAATTCCTACATCTTTATTGACAGATGGAGCAACTGAAAAGGGAAAAAAATCAAAATAATTGTACAATGTAATTTTGTTTCATTTATGCTTTTAGAAATAGATTGATTTTCAGTGAAAATTGTAAGTTAAAAAAGGGGGATAACTGTGTCAAAAATATTTTGAGGGTTACATGCCTCTTTTGTATGGGTTCCCGCTTTGATAGTTTACAACAAGTCTGAGTTTGAAGTAAATACATGTATCTAAGCAATGGCAGACACTATAAAATGTCAGACATCGAAGGGCTATGACAATAAATCAACCTTTTCTTCCAGAACAGCCGAGGTAACAAAAATCATTTAATTTTCCAAAATTATATTAGTGAGGATTGCAGAGTTTTAGCGAAAACAGAATTTTTCTTCTCAACCAAAAGGTTACCAGCACTGAGCTACAGTATTTAGTTTTACTTTTGGTCTCAGTTTATCCCGCCTACTAAACTTTATTTCAAGTCACATGAGTGACAATCACTTGAAAGGAAAGGAAACTATTCATGAGCACTGAAAACATTATGGGCAAAGGAACAATAACAATCACTTCTTTTTGAAAGCTGTCTATGCAAAGGTTCAGTGCTTTACAAAACAATCCTGCTTTTTAAAAGCCCATTAAAAGATGTTGTTTGAAAACATTACGAAAAAGGGAGGAAATGGTGGTAATTAGCATTTTCTCCTTTTTCCACAATGTTTGCTATTCATCTACAGACTGTTTTCCTCAATTTTAGACACATGTAATTTGTCATCTGTTAAGTCTTTTCAGCTTGGACAAATCGAAAACTTGGTTGTCTGGTAAAGATTTAATAAGTACAATTTGTCTAGTAATGGGTTAACCTTTTACCAAACAATTATGGGACCCTCATGAATATGGCTTTTCAAAACACTGTAGGAAAGGAGAAAATACTGGTAACCAAAATTTTCTCTTTTTCACAAAGTGTTTTCTATCGTATCAGACATTTTCAACTCATCCATAGCAACTTAAAAGTTGTTATCTGCAGATGCTTTGAGTTTGGAACTGTCCAAAATCTGTTGTTTGGGAAAAGGTTAAAATATACTTACTATTTCCAAATGTTGTTACTTGTTTCAGTTCACTAGCCTGCTCATATTGCTTGGCTTTGGCCACAACAGCAATTTCATATGTAGTACTTGGCAGAAGGTCTGAGATGTTCAACCAGTTATTCAGCTGTTCCTCTTTGGTCACCTTCCATTCCATTTTACCTGAAATTGAATTAGACTTAACCCTTTACTAACAATCAAGTGTTTTAACAATCCTGAGGAGAAAGACTTCTGGAAAAATTGTGAGAAAGGAGAAAATGCTGGTAACATTTGCCCAAAATGTTTTCTACCATTTCAAAGACAGAAACCATCTTTTGAGCTATATCAATTTTAGTCATCTGTGAATGCTTGCAACCATCTTTTGAGCTATATCGATTTTAGTCATCTGTGAATGCTTGCAACTTGGACAAGTCTAAAATTTCGGCATTTGGTCCATATGCTGTATGCTATACCTCTGATGTAAATTTATCTTCTCTGCACAGTCCGATCCTTATCTGCTCTCCTCAAAACTCCATCTCTTTAAGTTTCAATACTTTCTTGAGATTAAGTTTTGTCCAAGGAAACACTTACTACAGCTATGAGAGAATTGGATCAAACCTCCTCTCTGAAAATTTCATTTGCCTGATGCGGAACATTTTCTACATAACCAGTATTTTGGTTTTATCACAGTAGTCTGTGCACCTATCCATGCATTTCTGCAATGTCTGTATCTGCATGATGCATAACGCTCTCTCCAAGCCACTGGCTGCTTTTCCACACAGAGTCAAACAACTTTAGGTGTCAAACAGGAATAATGCCTGGTCACAATGACTATCATCAGTCCATGGACAGAGTTTTGGATCAGCTAGGATTCAAAGCCACAACTCCTGGCCCCATAGAGACCTTTGAACTATTTGAACTTGGCTTAGTTTTGAAATGACATATCGTACATAATATAAACACTGTAACAGTGCCTTACCTAACTTTCTGTAGCGAACAAAGTGTGAGGAGCCTGAGGGTTTCTCATCTTTTGCCATAACATTCCACGTAACGTTGATATAATCCTCGCCTATGTCCGCAATCATCAAAACAGGCTGCAACAGAGCTGAAAAAATAAAAAGAAATACATGTTCAAAGTTCCACAACTTTTCCTGATTCCTGATTAACTTTTTACCAAATGACAAAATTTTAGACAAGTCGAAATTGAAAGCATTTGCAGACGACAAAATAAATGTTACTCAAAAATTGAAATTTGTTTTTGGAAATGCAGAAAACATTGTGGGAAAAGGAGAAAATGCTGGTTACCAGCATTTTCTCCTTTTCCAACAATGTTTTCAAAAGCTTTCTCCGTCAGGGTCGTTGAAAGTTGGGATTGTGTGGTAAAGAGTTAACCAGTTAGTAGAATCTTCCATGAAGCTTATTAACTTCTGAAAATAAACATTAATTTAGATTTAATAGATGCAAAGATTGACAAAATTGTGATAAGAAGGTAAATTGCTCATTATGGTGCTACCTTTTAAAAACATAGTGGGAAAAACATGTAACTGTTTGAACTCTTTATCACATGAAAAAATTTGTGACTGGTCAAAATTGAAAGCAACTGCAGAAGACACAATAAATGTGGCACAAATAATGGGTTTATCTGTGGAAGGTTTGAAAACAGTGGGGGTTACCAGCATTTTCTCCTTTTCTACAGTGTTTTCAAATGCTTTCTCTTTCTCAGCGTCGTTTAAACTCAAGATTGTGTGGTACAAGGTTCAACAAACAAACTGAAATTTTTTCTCACACAGTTTTTTATACCATTCATAAAAAACATTTTCATGTCCAAATTGAAGGCATTTATGGAGAAGAAATTGAAAGTAGCTCAAGTGATGGAAAGAAAACTTTGTGAGAAAAGAACAGGACTTTCTCATTTTCCCACAGTGTTTCAGCATTGCATTATTTTTCTGGATCATTAAAACGCTGACTATCTAATAAATGGTAAAAGTAGCTTTTGGAAGTTTTAAAAGTAGCATGTAAGAAAAAAAACATTTGGTTACTGGTTAGAGATTATCTGTAATGTAACTTACGTCCAAGATTTGCTGTTTTTGTATCAATATAATCCCTTGTACCATAGCCTGCTTTTGTCCTTCCTTCTATATACACTCTGTAATCTGTGTTTGCGCTCAGGTTTCCCAGGAAAGCTCTGCTTCTCTCTGGATCATCAAACACATCTCCTCCTTGATCTGGGCCCAACAAGAACCCAATGACTGAAATTTACATGTACTTATTACTTTACCAGATACACAGTCAGTTTTTGCTAGTAAGCAGAATTGCTACTGGTATTCATTTTCATACAAAATCTTTTGACCTAAGATTTTTTTTTATTTAACCCTTTACTGCACAATCCCGAGTTTTAACGACCCTGAGGAAGAAGCCTTTTGAAAACATCGCGGGAAAACGAGAAAATGCTGGTAACCAGCATTTTCTCCTTTTCTCACAACGTTTTCTACCCTTTCATAGATTGAAATCGACATTTTTGTGACTTTTAATTTGTCATCTGCAAATGCTTTCAGTTTGGACAAGTCTAAAATTTTGTCATTTGGTAAAGAGTTAAAAGAAATGACAGAAAGGGGATTCTTTTCCATTCCACACTATAACTTTTGCTACATGTTTAGTAAACTCTTTACCATACAATAAATTTCAGACTGGTCCATATAGAAAGCATTTGCAGATGACAAAATTAAATGTAGCTTGAATGATGGAATTGTCTTAGGAAGGGTAACAAATATTGTGGGAAAGGAGAAAGCGCTGGTTACCAGCAATTTCTCCTTTTCCCACAATGCTTTTAAAAGCAACCTACCTCAGGGTCATCGAAACTTGGAATTGTGTAGTAAAGGGTAAAATCATATAGAAGTAAAAGCATTCACAAGGCAAATTTGTAAGAGGGCAACACAGGCTCTGCATGCTGCAGTTGCTTTAAGAAATGAGCCATGCTCTGACAAAAGGGAGCTTAATGCATCTCCGTGATGCATTATACCAAGCAAGACATTTCATAACTATGGACCCCTGAAAATCCATTTTGTTTAACAACCCACTAAATCATGAGGTAGACTGGTCCTTTGACATGCAGAAAATTTAAGGACAGCAAAAAGTCAGTGTATGTGGACTGTGCAGGCTGACATGGGTCGATATTGTTTGCAGATGCATTAAGACCCTTTTTCACAGAGCATGGCTCAAATATATAGGGCATGAAGAATCCAAGCAATAAAAGGATCCACTAGGAATATATACTTTTCTGATAGGTGATTCTGTAACCAAGAAGTTCTCCATTAGGCTCTAATGGTTTCTCCCACTCTACCAGGAAATGGTGCGCCCCTCTGGTCAGTACTCGAATGTTTGTAACTGCACTGGGAACTGAAATAACAAATCAATTGACTATGTACGAAATAAGAAAATTGTAGACTTGTCCAAACTGAAAGCATAGGCTTCACCGAACAATCCCTGATTTTAACGATCCTGAGAAAGAATGCCTTTGAAAACATTGTAGGAAAAGGAGAAAATGCTGGTAACCAGCATTTTCTCCTTTTCCCACAATGTTTTCTACCCTTTCAAAGAAAAAAATTCCTAATTTGTGCAGCATTTAGTTTTCAGTTTGCAACTACTTTCAATTTGCACAAGTCTAGATTTTTATCATTTGGTAAAGAGTTAAATGAACCTAAAATTATGAGACTTTTCTTTGAAAGTTAAGACAACAGTGTGAAAAAGTTAGAAATTGCTTGGGTTGTTTGGGAAAGGGTTAAACCCTGGAACAGCAACTAAATCCCATGGACAGTTTCATTCTAAAATAAGACCCTGATAATGTCCATTCAGTGGCTTCCTTTTTGTCTCTAGTGTTTCAGCAAAAAAAAGTGGACAGTGTAGGTCAAAGGTCAAACCGCACATTCAATGCAGTCTGATCTTCATCTAAACTCGCTGCAAAGGCAATTACTGGGTCTGAAATAACCATTTACATGATGTTTGTAACTGAAAATGTATATGCCCCAAGAAATGAAATAAAACATAACCCATCTGTATTGTACATGTAAATACAGTCAAACCTGGTGATCCGTCCACCTCCATTCAGCGTGAACCTCCACTTAACGGCCAGTTCAATGTCCCCCCAACTACTTTTACTCTATATGAACCTTTATTCAACACGCACCCTTAAAACGCACTCAACGGCCGCCGAAATCGTGTCCCATTTTTCAATACAACCTGGTATGTAGCGGCCAGTAACCAACGTAAGTCGGACTGCTAACTTATAATACTTCACACGTAGTGTACTTCTCACATCCGACCGTTTTCGGATTAACAACTAGAGTGTCAAAATCGATCAATCATATACACACGTCGCCAATCAACAGGTGTATGCATATAACCTGATATCCTCTAGAAAGGGTTATTTTGATGCAATTGATGATATCGTAAGCTATTATTCCCGATTTGTCAAAAATTTTGAAGTTAGAAATCAAATGTAAATTACCCGAGTCAGACTACCGAAAATGTTTTTCTGCTTTCGATTTAATCTGAAATTACGTAACGTACGTGTAGCTGCCTCGACATCTTGTTTGTCTGCTTACTTCTAAAAGGTGAGAAAAGATTAAAGAAAACTGTCCTGACAACCGATTGCACCCAAATTAGTATAGGTTATTCCCTATGCCGGTGTGTTTAAGAAATTGTCTTTGATGACATTAATTTTAATTGACGATTACACCTGTGTCACCTGTGTTGACATTAGAACAAAGAGTGGAAGTGATTAGACTTTTAGAATCTGGAAAGAGTTCTCGGATTGTACTATGAAACATCCAACCACTACCTAACATTTGAAAATTAGTTATATTTTCTATGCACATGTGTACTTACATTTGTCTTGGGTATGTATGCACATGTACATGTATATGGACATGTACCCCAGCCCTTTATAAATGTTTAGGAAAAGATAACTCTGAGAACATCTTGCGTGATCGACCTCTTTTAAGCAAGCACCTGTCTTAAGCAAGCGATTTTGGAAGGGCCCTTGACCGCTTGCTTAAGACAGGTTTGACTGTACATTAATTCTTTACCAAACAATCCCATGTTCTAACCATCCTGAAAAAAAAAAGCTTCATAAAACATTGTGGGAAAAGGAGAGAATGCTGGTAACCAGCATTTTCTCCTTTTCCAACATTGTTTCTACACTTCCAAAGACAAGTGTCATAATCTGAGCCAAGTTCAAAATGTGCTCTGCCAAAGCTTCCAATATGGGCCAGTCTAAGATTTTGTTGTTTGGTGAAGAGTTAACAAAACCGTAGTGTAATCCTGAAGCATATTTTCTGGAAAATAAAACCTACTTGACTCTTTACCAAACGACAAAATTTTAGACTGGTCCAAATTCAGAGCACTTGCAGACGACAAATTAAAATATGCTTCAAATTACGGGATTTATGGCAGATAGGATAGAAAACATTGTGGGAAAAGAAGAAGAAAATGCTGGTAACCATCTTTTTCTTCTTTTCACACAATGTTTTAGCCTTCTTTCAGGGGTCTTTAAAACTCCGGATTATGTGGTAAAGGGTTAATCATTTACCAGACAATCCCATGTTGTAACCACCCTGAGCAGAAAGGCTTTTGAAAACACTGTGGGAAAAGATGAAAATGCTGAGTATCATCATTATCCACTTTTCCCCACAATGTTTTCTACCCTATCAAAGGCCAATCCCCTTATTTTAGCAACATGAGACCTGTCGTCTGCAAATTCTTTCAATATGGACTAGTTTAAAATTGTGTTGTCTGGTGAAAAGGTAACCCTTTACCAAACAAAGAAGTTTTACATGTGTCTAAATTGAAACAATTTTCAGCCAACATAGTAAAAGTGCTTCAACAACTGAAATTTGTTTTTTAACCCTTTCCCAAACAAGCCCTGGTCTTCACGTGTCTGCAGTACAAGTCTTTTGAAAACACTGTGAAAAAAGGAGAAATTGCTCATAACGAGCAATTTCTCCTTTTCCCACAGTGTCTTCTACCCTTTTTGAGATCTTCCTGCCATTTTCATCAAATTTAAAATTGTCGTCTGCAAACTCTTTCAATTTGGACCAGTCCAAAATCTGTCGTTTGGGAAAGGGTTAAAAGAATAAAAATATTGTGGAAAGAGGAGAAAATGCTGGTTACCAAAAGCCCTCTTTTTGAGGGTCGGGATTGTTTGTTAAAGGATTAAGCTGAACATAAGTAAACTCTAAGGGTGGATTACCTAAATAGACTAAAAGTTAAGCCAACAAGCACTAACCTCCTTCAGGTGTTGTTATATTGATCTCATTGCTAGCATTGGACTGGTAATTCATGTTAAGTACCACCATATCCAGTTCGATGTAGGAGTATGGAGGAAGCGCAGTCAGCTCAGCCATGTCTATATTGTCCCTCTTCCTTCGTTTGAGTCTTGGGTCTTTAGGAGGCTCGCGTTTTATCAGCACTTCTTTCATAGTTGTGTCTTTTTGACCTTCATGCCAGAATCTTATCTGTACAGTAGAAATTCAGAGGTCCATATCTTTCTACAAGAAAATAACATTTCAGACTTGTCCTGCTAAGCTCCGGTAGCTCAGTCAGTAGTGTACAGGACTTGAGAACAGAAGGTTGCTGGTTTGATCTCTGGATCGGCCAGTTTCTTTCCGAGGATTAAAGATAGTCATTGCGACAGGATTCATTCCTCTCTCACCTCTGACCATTGTCGCGACGATGTTTACGTGGGAAAGCAGCCAGTGGCTTGGAAAGAATATTGTGCGAAGTACTGGTAACAGAAATTCCAGGAAAGCATGGATAGGTGCACTGGCCGCCGCGATGTAACTGAAATAATGTTGAAAACGGCGTTAAACACCATACAATCAATCAATCAATTCAGACTTGTCCATTCTTTAAGCACTTGCAAAGGACATATTAAAAGTGGTTCAACTGGTAAGTTTCACTTTCAAAGGGTTGAAAACATACTGGGAAAAGGAGAAAAATGCTGTTTACTAGAATTAATTTTTATCTGTTATCCACAATGTTTTCAAAACCTTTTTTTCCTCTGGGATGTGAAAACTCCAGATTGTGTGGCAAAGGTTAAGTCACATCTTAATCATTCAAGTGTTTCAAGAATTTCACCAGCGCTGGGTGAGGGCCCTAAAGTGCACTGACCGAAGACACACTAACAAAACAGACCACCTTGAAAATATTCTTGTAAAATATAAATGAATGGAACATGAATTTAATTTCCTCCTTTGGCAACTATGTTTTTTTTTTAGATAGGTCAGTTACAAATCAACTGGACAAAAAATGTCTTTCCCATCATTAAGTATTGGTAAATCCTCTAAATACTTTGCTTTACTTTAACTCTTTACCACACAATCATGGGTTTCAACAACCCTGAACAAAAAGCCTTTTGGAAACATTGTGGAAAAAAGGAGAAAATGCTGGTAACCAGCATTTTCTCCTTTTCTCACAATGTTTTCTTACCTTCCAAAAACAAATTTCAATTTTTGAGTCACATTTATTTTGTCGTCTGCAAATGCTTTCAATTTGGACTGGTCTAAAATTTTGTCGTTTGTTAAAGAGTTAAAATACTGGAAAACTAGCATTATTTTGTCTAAATTTTCAACTTAAACAAGTCTATTTCATTTTTCAGCAGGCTAAACCTTAACTCCTAAAGTGCTGAGTTAATATATTGAACCTTTTTGATCAGCAAAAACAGACAAAATATTGCCTTTTCAAAGTAGGTTTGACCATAAAATGTAACAAAGTATCTGACAGTCATGATCTAAGATCAGGCAGCACAATTTGAGCAGCCCAATCCTGATATACTTTGTCCACAAAAGTAGCTTGAGCCATATCCCCTGTCCCTTTTTTTTTTATTTCAGAAGATATTATTTTTTGTTGAAACTCTGCTGGATTCTACTACAACAACAATTACTTCACAAGATTTTGGAGGTCAGAGCCCGATTTCATGAAAAAAAACTTAAGTTGCTTATTTTGTTGAAATTTGCTAAAACACTCATTTTCTGACTAAAGTTGAGTTGGTTATTTGAGACACATTTCACTAACAATAAGAGACTTAACTCTTTACCACACAATCCTGACTTATAACAACCCTGAGAAAGAAGTCTTTTGAAAACATTGTGGGAAAAGGAGAAAAACCACCATTTTTTCCTTTTCCCACAATGTTTTCTACCCTTCCTAAAACAAATTTCAATTCTTCAGTCTCATTTATTTTGTTGTCTGCAACTGCTTTCAATTTGGACTGGTCTAAAATTTTGCTGTTTGGTAAAGAGTTAAGTAACATTCTCACATCACGAGTTGATACTAAATTAGGCTCAACTCCGCAAAATAACAGACTCAGCTCAGTTAACTCTTTACCAAACGACAAAATTTTAGACTGGTCCAAAATGAAAACATCCCCAGGGTCGTTAAAACTCGGGATTGTGTGGTAATGAGTTAATAGCCATATATAACATTCTCAAGTCCTGTGTTGACACTATCTTGCAGATTCAACTCAGCAAAATAATGGACTTAAGTCTATTAATGGACTTAAGTCTATTAATTGACTTAAGTCCATTTTACTTAGTTGAGTCTGAAACACTGTGTAAACCAAGGGTTTGAGAATGTTTCTACAGTCTGTTAATGTGGCTGAAATGTCTCTCAAATAAACTCAACTGAAGTCAGAACTTGGGGTCATTAGTAGATATGAGTAGAATACAAGAGGGCCATCATGGCCCTGGGTCGCTCACCTTAGTAGAGTGCCTTTAAGGTTTTTCTTTAATTTGACCATGTGACTTAGTTTTTGACCGCAGATGACCCAATTTCGAACTCATATTTCATGAAGACAAACATTCTGACCAATTTTCAAGTCAATTGAGCAAAAAATGTGGCCTCGAGTGCCCTAAAGATATTTCTTTAATTTGACCTAGTGATCTAGATTATGACCCCAGGTGACCCAAATTTGAACTGGTCTTTGACTATATCAAAAGAAACATTTTAACCAATTTTCAAATCAAATGAATAATAAATGTGGCCTCTAGAGTGCCCACTACCTATTTCTTTAATTTGACCAAGTGACCTAGTTTATGACCCCAGTTGACCCAAATTCAGACTCATGTGAGATTTTACAAAGACAAACATTCTGACCAATTTTCAAGGCAATTAAGCAAAGAATGTGGCCTCTAGAGTGCCCACAAGGTATTTCTTTATTTCGACCTAGTGACCTAGATTATGGTTCCAGGTGACCCAAATCCAAACTCATCTGGTATTTCATCAAGACAAACATTCTGGCCAAATTTCAGGTCATTTGAGCAATAAATGTGGCCTCCAGAGTGCAAACAAGGTATTTCTTTAATTTGACCCAGTGAACTAGTTTATGACCCAAGTTGACGCAAATTAATCTTATGTGAGACTTTATAAAGACAAACTTTCTAACTAATTTTCAAGGCAATTGAGCAAATAATGTGGCCTCGAGAGTGCCAACAAGGTATTTCTTTAATTTGACCTAGTGACCTAGTTTATGACCCAAGATGACCCAATTTTGAACTCAATGAACTTGTTGCGCTTAGATGGGCAAACAAAGTTAGAAGAGAATCACTACATACCAAATATCAAAGCTCTACGCCTTCCAGTTTTAAAGAAGAATTTTAAAGTTTTCCTTCTTTGTTCCTATGTTCGAACTTGTGACCCCCCGGGGCAGGGCCAGTTTTGACCCAGGGGTATCATATGAACAAACTTGGTAGAGGTCCACTAGGAAATGCTACATACCAAATATCAAAGCTCTACACCTTCCCGTTTAAGAGAAAAAGAAATTTAAAGTTTTCCTTCTTTTTTCCTATGTTCGAACTTGTGACTCCCGGGGCGGGGCCGGTTTTGACCCAAGGGGCATCATATGAAGAAACTTGGTAGAGGTCCACTCTGAGATGCAACATACCAAATATCAAAGCTCCACACCTTTCGGTTTCAGAAAAGAAGAATTTTAAAGTTTTCTTTCTTTGTTCCTATGTTCAAATTTGTGACCCCAGGGGCTGGGCCAGTTTTGACCAAAGCAGCATCCTTGGAACAAACTTGGTAGAAGTCCACTAGGAGATGCTTCATACCAAATATCAAAGCTCTATGCCTTCCCATTTAAGAGAAAAAAAAAATTTAAGTTTTCCTTCTTTGTTCCTATGTTTGAACTTGTGACCCCCGGGGCAGGGCCAATTTTGACCCCAAGGGCATCATATGAACAAACTTAGTAGAGGTCTACTAGGCGATGCTACATACCAATTATCAAAGCTCTATGCCTTCTAGTTTTACAGAAGAAGATTTTTTAAAGTTTTCCTTCTTTGTTCCTATGTTGGAAATTGTGACCCGCAGGGCGGGGCCAGTTTTGACCCAAGGGGCATCATATGAACAAACTTGATAGAGGTCCACTAGGAGATGCTACATACCAAATATCAAAGCTCTACACCTTCAAGTTTCAGAGAAGAAGATTTTTAAAGTTTTCCTTCTTTGTTACTATGCTCAAACTTGTGACCCCCCAGGGTGGGGCCAGTTTTGACCCCAGGGGCATCATATGAACAAACTTGGTAGAGGTCCACTAGGCAATGCTACATACCAAATATCAAAGCTCTACGCCTTCCAGTTTCAGAGAAGATGATTTTTAAAGTTTCCCCTCTTTGTTCCTATGTTCGAACTTGTGACCCCCGGGGCAGGGCCAGTTTTGACCCCAAGGGCATCATATGAACAAACTTGGTAGAGGTCCACTAGGAGATGCTTCATGCCAAATATCAAAGCTCTATGCCTTCTAGTTTTACAGAAGAAGATTTTTAAAGTTTTCCTTCTTTGTTCCTATGTTGGAAATTGTGACCCCCAGGGCGGGGCCAGTTTTGACCCCAGGGGCATCATATGAACAAACTTGGTAGAGGTCCACTAGGAGATGCTACATGCCAAATATCAAAGCTCTATGCCTTCAAGTTTCAGAGAAGAAGATTTTTAAAGTTTTTCTTCTTTGTTCCTATGCTCAAACTTGTGATCCCCGGGGTGGGGCCAGTTTTGATCCCAGGGGCATCATATGAACAAACTTGGTAGAGGTCCACTAGGCAATGCTACATACCAAATATCAAAGCTCTACGCCTTCCAGTTTCAGAGAAGATGATTTTTAAAGTTTCCCCTCTTTGTTCCTATGTTTGAACTTGTGACCCCCGGAGCAGGGCCAGGTTTGACTCCAAGGGCATCATATGAACAAACTTGGTAGAGGTCCACTAGGAGATGCTTCATGCCAAATATCAAAGCTCTATGCCTTCTAGTTTTACAGAAGAAGATTTTTAAAGTTTTCCTTCTTTGTTCCCATGTTCAAAACTTGTGACCCCCGGGGCGGGGCCAGTTTTGACCCCAGGGGCATCATATGAACAAACTTGGTAGAGGTCCACTAGGAGATGCTACATGCCAAATATCAAAGCTCTACACCCTCAAGTTTCAGAGAAGAAGATTTTTAAAGTTTTCCTTCTTTGTTACTATGCTCAAACTTGTGACCCCCGGGGCGGGGCCAGTTTTGACCCCAGGGGCATCAAATGAACAAACGTGGTAGAGGTCCACTAGGAGATGCTACATACCAAATATCAACGCTCTGCGCCTTCTAGTTTCAGAGAAGAAGATTTTCAAAGATTTTGCTTTTTTTTCCTTTTTGTTGCCATGGCAACCAGAGTTGTGGGTGGAATTCAATTCTTTGAACAATTTTGGTAGAGCTTCACCCAAGGAACATCCCTGCCAAGTTTCATCAAGATTGGCCCAGTGGTTTAGGAGAAGAAGATGTTTAAAGAAATTGTTGACGGATGACGGACGACGGACGACAGACGACGGACGACGGACGACGGACGCCGGACATAGGGCGATCACAATAGCTCACCTTTAGCACGTTGTGCTAAGGTGAGCTAAAAAGACTTAAGTTTTTTCTTGAAATGGGACCCAGCTTAGCAACTTCACTAAACACTGAGTTGAGACCTTACCATGTAACCTCTAAATTGTCCCCTCATTGCTGCCGGTGAGGTGTCCACTTTATCCCACTGGACCCAGGCAGAGGTGGCTGTGACATTACGATCGGGAACCAACCCAAAGTTAGTGGGAACCACTAGAGGTTCTACAAAATTAAAATGGTATCTTACTATGTTATCCTTTTTCCCAAGCTATCTCATCTTTTTATGACCCTGAGGAAGGTGGCTTCTAAAACATTGTAGGAAAAGGAGAAAATACAGGTAAGCAGCATTTTCTCCTTTTCCCACAATGTTTTCAAAAGGCTTCTATTTCAGGGTCATTAAAAGTCAGGATTGTGTGGTACAGGGTTAACAAAGAGGTTGGACAAGGGTACTATTTCATTGAAGAGCAGACAAAACCACATGTTCAGTAAATTTACTGACAGTGAAATTATTAGGTCCTAATCTGCTAAAATACATCTATACTTTTCTGAAATTTCGGTAAAAAAAGCCAAGTTAAATAACAAGCAGTAAATCTATCAACGGTAATGGTATCAGATCATAATCCACAAAAAAGATCCTTTCTTTCACTCACTGAAAAGTCCTTAACTCTTTACCAAATGTCAAAATTTTAGACTGATCCAAAATGAATGCATTTGCAGACGACAAATTAAATGTGGCTCAAATGATGACATTTGTCCTGGATATGGGAGAAAACATTGTGGGAAAAGGAGAAAATGCTGGTTACCAGCATTTTCTCCTTTTCCCACAATGTTTTCAAAAGCCTTCCACCTCAGGGTCGTTAAAACATTGGATTGTGTGGTATAGGGTTAAACCTCTACCAAACAACAATATTTTAGATTTGTCCAATCCGAGAGCATTTGCAAACGAAAGATTAACTCTTTACTAAATAACAAAATTTTAGATTAGTTCAATTTGAAAGCAGTTGCAGACTACAAAATATGTGTAACTGAAAAATGGAAAATTTTTTGGGGTAGAGCAGAAAACATTGTGGGAAAAGGAGAAAATGCTGGTCACCAGCATTTTCTCCTTTTCCCACAATGTTTTCAAAAGGCTTCTTTCTCAGGGTCGTTAAGAGTCGGGATTGTGTGGTAAAGGGTTAAACATATTTCAAGTGATAGGATTTTGATCATGAAAGGGCAGAAAACATTGTGGGAAAAGGAGAAAATGCTGGTAACCATTGTTTCCCCTTTTTCTACAATGTTTTTAAAAGCCCCCCCTATCCTAGGGTCTTTAAACATGAGACTGTTTGGTAAAGATCAATAAAAGCCATAATTTTTATATTTTACAGACCTGCTTCACCCGTGTATCCTGTGTGTAATATAGCAATCTCATTACACACGCCAACATCATTCTTGGCCTCGACATAAACTTCATACGGCTCAAAAATAGTTCCAAAGTTAAACTCTTTCCTATTGGTCCTCCAGTCAGATATTGTCGTACTATTAGTCTTGCCATCCTTTTTGATGTGAATGATGTACTTAAATCCATCTCCATTGTGATTGATCTTTGGCATAGGCTGGCGGGAGGAAGAAAATGGAAATTACACATTTACTTAACATTCTTAGTTTTAACTCTTTACCAAACGACAAAATTTCAGACTGGTCCAAACTGAAAGCATTTGCAGATGACAAAATAAATGTGACTCAAAAATTGAAGTTTGTTATGGAAAGGATAGAAAACATTGTTGGAAAAGGAGAAAATGCTGGTTACCAGCATTTTCTCTTTTTCCCATAATGTTTTCAAAAGGCCTCTTTCTCAGGGTCTTTAAAACATGGGATTATGTGGTAAAGGGTTAATGAAAATGAAGAAGAGGGCTTCTGAAAACATTGTGTGAAACGAAGTAATGCTAGTAACATGTAGTGTACACTTGCTTTTATCTACTTTACGGAGTCAAAACAAAACCTGTCATTGTGGCCACCTTTATTATGCAAGCAACCTGCATTAATCAAACATACAAAGCATTCCCAGAAAAGGCACATATGACATTGAAACGCACCTGAACTAAGCAATTACCTGTCTTAACCCTTTACCATACAATCAAGACTTTAACTCTTTACCAAACGACAAAATTTGGTAAAGGGTTAAGCAGAACATTTTTAGTGTTTCTCAAGTGCTAGCTTAATACAGGATGGACTGTATCTATGATTGTAAATTCAAAATATCATATTTTTTTGATACCATTTTTGGGTTACATTAATCTACCGCCTATAGGCAAGAAGAGATGAGTGTAGCTAAAATGTCCGAAAAAGAAAACCTACCTTCCATTTGACAATGAGGACACCTGGTTTTGACCAATCAGTGACATCTACTCCAGTAGGATGACTATCTGGGGGAGCACTGCCTGTGACACAAGTTTCTTCGCTTACTTCACTGGGCTGACTCACACCTTTCTGGTTGACAGCTTTGACTCTGAAATACAATAAATAATCAGAGTACTGAAAGTTTTGTTTGTTTGTATATATTGTGATTCACACTACTTTCAACATTATCTAAGTCATACCATGACGACAGCACACATATTCATGTCTGTCCTGGGTTTCATCAGCACTAGAGTGGGGCTGCAAAGAGTGACATGACGACAACAAACACACACAAAAAGACAGGGCTATGACAATAGCCCAATGTTTTCTGTGTAAACAGCTGAGCTATGTTGTCTGCCAAGGGTTACTGAGCTGACCCTTTACTGGACAATCCCGAGTTTTAACGACCCTGAGGAATTGGCCATTTGAAAACATTGTGGGAAAAGAAGAAAATGCTGGTAACCAGCATTTTCTCCTTTTCCCAAAATGTTTTCCATCCTACCAAAACAAATTTTATCATCTGAGCCACGTTTAAATTGTCGTCTACAATGCTTTCAATTTGGACAAGAAGAAAATTCTGTCATTTGGTAAAGAGTTAATGCTCTTTCCATATCCAAGTCAACATCATAACAGTGGCATGGTAAACTCTGTACCAGATAAACACAGCCAATAAATAGCACTGACTATGATAATAAGCCCAGGATAACTCTGAACACAAGAAAACAGGGTATGATCCACAAAAGTGGTGTCACCATAATGTACTGAAATAATCTCAATACAAATTATTAGTTCATTACCACATTGCCACCTGCAGGCAATTTTTGAAATCATTGTGGCAAAATATGAAATTGCTAATGATGTTTTTTTTTTTCCACATGTTTCCACATGTATTCATCCATTCACTTTTTACCACATGACTAAAATTTAGACTTGTCTATAATGAAAGTACTTACAGACGACAAACTGAATATGGCTCAAATTATGCAATTGTGTTGGAGAGGGTAGAAAACGTGGGGGGAAAAGAGAAAATGCTGGTAACCAGCATTTTCTCCTATTCCCATAATGTTTTCAGAATATAAGAAGATAATAAACTTTCCCTCACAATTTTCACTTACACAAAGATATCCTCTAAAACAACTCTACTAACCTGAATGTGTAATTTGCAAAGGGGGACAACTTCACTGTAGCCTCTGTTTTCATTGGGCCATTAACCACAGCACCAACCCTCCACTGTTTGTTATAGGAATGCTTATACTCCACTCTGTACTCTCGGATGGTGAGGAAATTATCAAAGCCAGGTGTCCAGGATATGGTGGCACTGCGATCTGCACATTTAGTAATACTGATGTCTGTGGGTGGTTCAGGGGGAGCTAGAATGTTCAAAGGAATCATGTTAAAATCAAAGACTTTTAAAAGCAGCCTATTAACCCTTTCCCAAACAAGCCCTGGTTTTCACGTGTCTGCAGTACAAGTCTTTTGAAAACACTGTGGGAAAAGGAGAAATTGCTCATAATGAGAGACCCTTTTTGATAACTTTCTGCCATTGTCATCAGCTATAAAATTGTAGTCTGCAAACTCTTTCAATTTAGACCAGTCCAAAATTTGTCATTTGGGAAAGGGTTAAACTTTTACTGGGTCCTCTATTACATTCCATTTCCATTCTGAGATACATGTAGCTGGTAAACAATGTCTCGTAAGGAGAAAAGCAATTTTGGTTTTTTTTTTTTGAGAGTTGAGTCTGCTCTTGAGAATTTTTCCAATTTTTTATTAAGCCTGTTTCACACAAACAGTTAGAGAACACAGGTCCATGTTTACAGTTGTAGTTCGGTAATGTATCATAAGGCTGTGAATGTCCTTAGAATTACAATTCAAAGGGTTTCAGGTAAGGCAAATATTTGCATTGGCCAGGGTAAAGTGAGAAATATTGTGAAAACTAGGTTTGTGAGTAAAAGTTTCATTGGAGATTGAGAGCCTAAGACATTCAAAATGGCAGTAAAGAAAAATGTTAATCCAAAGATACTCTCACTTACCATAAACATTGAGCTGGGCACTAGCTGTATCGGAATCTAAATCAGTTGAAGCCACACATGTATAATTTCCCGTTTCTTTGCTAGTTGCATTCTTTATGAATAGTCCATTATCCGGAGCTTGTTCCCAGTGTGGATTTTCTGAGAAGTCTACTACCTCTCCATTATGTAGCCAAGTGATAACGAGTCTCTCATTGGGATCTGCTTCGGCATTACACACGAGATGAGTTTCGTTGCCTTGCTGGATAGATCTAAGTGATGGAGAAGGTGGCTGGATAATCTTTGTTCTCCCTGTTATTTTCAATATAAAAACATTTTGTGTCATGTCAGTTACCAAACAGGATCTTTTAACACTTTACCAAACGACAAAATTTTACACCAGTCCAAATTGAAAGCATTTACAGACGACAAAATAAATGTGACTCAAAAATTAATATTTGTGTTGGGTCAGGTAGAAAACATTGTGGGAAAATGAGAAAATGCTGGTTACCAGCATTTTCACCTTTTCCCCCAATGTTTTCAACAGGCTTCTTTCTCAGGGTCGTTAAAAGTCAGGATTGTGTGGTACAGAGTTAACCCTTTACCACACATTCCCGACTTGAAACAACCCTGCAGAGGAAGACTTCTGAAATATTGTGGGAAAATGAGAAAATGCTGGTAACCAGCATTTTCTCATTTTTCCTGCAATGCTTTCTAACCTGTCAAATATAAATTTCAATTTCTGAGTCATATTAATTTTGTCATCAGCGAAAACTTTTAATTTGTATAAGTCTTGATTCTGTCCTTTAGTAAAGAATTAGATAAACTATTAAGTAGCACATGTTCCAGCCAAAAGGCATATTTGAAAGGACAATGTCTGTTTTGAATTATATCAAAAACATTGTGAAAATATAAACAAGTGTTACAAGCAATTGTGCCTTTTCCTACAATATTTTTGCTGTAATATTTGAAGGCAAGGAAAAATGACTTTTGAACGATGTGGAACAGCACTTATTTTGAAACAAAAGAATGACTTCTTGCAAAGCCAAGTCCCCTCTTTTCCCACAATGCTTTAACTCCTTACCACATGACAAAAAATATAGACTTGTCCAAATTGAAAGCATTTGCAGACAACAATTTGAATATGGCTCAAATGATGGAATTTATCTTTCAAAAGGTGTCCACCACAGGAGCATAAAAATCACCATTTGAATTAAATATAAGCTTACTTCTCACAGTCAGTATTCCACTTGAATTCAGTTTGCCATATCTGTTCTCAGCAAAACAAGTCCATCTTCCTGAATCATCCTGCAGAGTTTTCTGTAAAAGAGAAATATCACACAGTAAATATCTTTTTGCCTTTAGCAAACAATCCCATAATAACCAGCATTTCTCCTTTTCCAACAATGTTTGCTACCCTTGTCCAGATATAGATATCAGCATACAGGATTTTAAATCCAGGGGTAGCTGGTTTGATTCCCAGCTCAGCCAACTTTTTTCAAGACTGACAATAGTTGTTTAGACAGGATTCAATCCTCTTTGATAGCTGAACATTGTTTTGATTTTGTTTATGAGGAAAAGCATCCAATGGCAAAGAAAGGATGTTGTGCAAAGAAGTAGTAAAAGAAAGTTCAGAAGCCAAGGATAGGTGCACTAACTGCTACGATAAAACTAAAATAATGTTTCAAATGGTGTTAACCCTTTCCCAAACGACAAGTTTTGGACTTGTCCAAATTGAAAGAGTTTGCAGACGACAATTTTAAATTTGATGAAAATGGCAGAAAGGTCTCAAAAAGGGTAGAAATCACTGTGGGAAAAGGAGAAATTGCTCGTTACGAGCCTTTTCCCACAGTGTTTTCAAAAGACTTGTACTGCAGACATGTGAAAACCAGGGCTTGTTTGGGAAAGGGTTAAACATCAAACATCAAAATTTACACAAGAAATCTCATGAAATCTGCCCAGCCGAAAGTCTTCCATATCCTACAAAATTTTTAACCCTTTCAACAACCAGCTCATTGTTTGAATGACCATGAGGAATAAGAATTTGAAACATTGCAGGAAAAAGAGAAAATGCCAGTGTCTTATGCCTTTTTATTGCCAGAAATCATCTTTTCAGCTATATTTGTCATCTGCTTTCAATCTCATCTAAAATACTGTCATTTGGTAACGAGTTAATCTTTTACCACACAATCAAGGGTTTTTATGATCCAATGGAAAGAGATTTTTGAAAACATTCTGGGGAAAAAAAGAAAATGCTGGTAACCAGCATTTTCCACTTTTCCCATACTTTTTACCCTTTCAAATACAAACTCAATAGTTTGAGCCACATTTAAATAGTCAACTGCAAAAGTTGGATTTGGAATGATAAAAAAGTTTGTTTTTGTTTGAAAGGTATTTAACCCTTTACCGCACAATGCTGCCTTTTAACAACCCTGGGAAAGAGGCCTTTTGGTAACCAGCATTTTCTAATTTTCCCAAAATGTTTTCTACACCATCAAAGAAAAGTTGCACCATTTGAGCCACACTGAAAACGTCGTCTGCAAATGCTTTCAATTTTGACGGGCTAAAATTTTGTTGTCTGGTAAAGGGTTAATGCCATTTTCAACATCATTTCTGAAATGTCACTGTGGCCAGTGCATCTATTTGTGCTTTCCTGGAGTTTCTCTTACCACTACTTAACAAACACAACATTCTTTCCAGGCCACTGGCTGCTTTCTACATAACCATTGTCAAAACAATGATCAGCACTAAGAGAGGAATGAAACCCGTCACAAACATTATTATCAATCCTCAGAAAGACATTTATCTAGCTGGGAATTAGAACCACAGACCCCCTTGTCTCAAATCCTGTGCCCTACCAACTGCACTACCAGGGCTCAGCTCACAAATTGTGCTTTTTGGTAGGGAGTAAAAGAATGTAAACAACTGATGAGGTCATCCCAGGACAAGATGATGTTTTTTTTTCATTCATATTATTGTTACCTTTATTGTAAGATCTCCCTTTGGATCCATAATGTATCTAGGTCCCTCCATTTTAAGTCCTTCCCTTTTCCAGTAGATAGTAGGAGTTGGTTTCCCATCAATATGACAGGGCAACAAAGCATCTTTCTCGGCTGCGACCTTCACTTCTGTAAATTTGGCTTTTATTTCTGGTCTGTAGGCTGTGGGGAGAAATATAGCATGAAATTATGCTCAGGAAATCCTTCAGGTTACAAAGAAATCTTGTATGAACAAGAACATCCTACACGCAACATCTATCATCCATCATACCTCATGGATTAATGAAATTTTCTTCTATGGTCTACACTAAATTTTTGTATGAAAAGTGTTGTGTGAAAACTTGTTGCATAACTCTTTACCAAATGACAAAATTTTAGACAGGTCCAAATCGAAAGCATTTGCAGATGACAAAATCAAGGAAACTCAAAAATTAAAATTTGATTTGGGAGGGGCAGAAAACATTGTGGGAAAAGGAGAAAATGCTGGTTACCATCATTTTCTCCTTTTCCCACAATGTTTTCAAAAGCTTTCTTTCTCAGAGTCGTTAAAAGTCGGAATTGTGTGGTAAAGAAATACAGAAAAAGTTTGGAGTATACCAGCACAGCAGCAGGCAGGGAACTCACCCTGGATATTTTTTTCAGCCAACATTGTGACTATCTAATGCAAAAACTTCAAAAAATAACTGATGTTCCATAAATGAAAACAAAGCCAAATAAAAAAAAAAATTTACAGTCATATCAAAGATTCTGTAGCATATGGCAATAAAATAGGCCACAGAAGAATCAACGCTAGAGACTTAAGATGCATAATGAAAATAACATATCAGATACCATACTATTTTTAGACTAGTAAAGCTAGCCTATAGGCATCAAGATTGACCCAGTGTCAAAGTAAAAAAAAACCGGGGTTACCAAATACTGCCTCACAGAAAATACTTCTTTCTGTTAGAAATCTTAATTCTGTTATATATGACAATTTTGACAAAAACTACTAAATCTCTAGCACTCCAACTTGAATATGTCTTCTTACAAAGTGATAGACTGATTAAGATGTCATTAATAAGGAACAACATCTTTGCTTATATGTAAATTAAGTGACCTAAGCAAAACATGCTATTATCACTTATTCTTACACCACTGTAACATTATGAATAAATCTAGAAATAGATACACCAAGGTAACTTGTAGCAAATCCCAGCTATAGTAACCCTCACACAGGGAATCCTTGTCATTCCTTCAGTAATTCGTAGTTTAGATCATTGTGTACAGTTAAAATGTTATGTAAAGTTGTTATTTTAGTCTTGAATATTAACCCTTTACCACACAATCCCAAGTTTTAACAACACTGGGGAAGAATCCCTTTGAAAACATTGTTGGAAAAGGAGAAAATGCTGGTAACCAGCATTTTCTCCTTTTCTCATTGTTTTCTACCCTTTTGGAATCAGGTTTCATCAATTCAGCCCAATTTAACACCCTTGAAGTGCCTTTCATAACTATATTGCCTTTGTGGCCAATGTAGATCAAGATCAGGCTGCACAAAAAGTGCAGCCTGATCTTTGATCTACACTGTCTGCTTTGCTGAAACACTGTAGGCTAAAGCAACCATGAAATTACAATTATTTGGGCTGTAGTTCTAGGTTGAACATGTCTGATAGGTATATTTTGCGCTCTAAGGGTTAGTTTTGGTCTGCAACAGCTTTGAATTTGGACAATTGTAAAATTTTTCCTATGGTACAGAGTTAAACAGTTAACTACATCTTGTTCTATCAGTTATTGACTGATTGCCTGTATAGTGTTAAACGCCAATTTCAACATTATTTCAATGATTTTGTGGTGGCCAGTGCACCCGCTGGATATATTTTCTCCAAAATGTAACCTTGAAATAGCAATATTAGAGGCATTTACCATCGGCTTGAAAGTTTTATTTAACCTTTTTTTTTAAGCCAGTTAAGGGTTAAACTTAAAGTTGATCAGTAGCACGCCTAGCCCAGGTAGCTCAGTTGGAACCAATTTCTTTCCCAGGATTGAAGATAGTCATTGCGACAGGACTCATACCTCTCTCACCACTGACCATTGTATCGACGATGGTTATGTAGGCAAGCAGCTAGTAGCTTGGAAAGAATATTGTGCATAGTACTGTTAAAAGAAACTCTAGGAAAGCATGGGAAGGTGCACTGGCCACCTCTATATAACTGAAATAATATTGAAAACAGTGTTAAACACCATACAATCAATCAGTCAAATTCGCTAGTCTATCAGTACTTTCAGTACTTTGATTTAGTTCTTACATCTTCTGTTTTTAGTGTGTAGGGAAAAAAAAAATCAATGTACCTAGAACACTCAGAGGCACATCAGCCCAGAGGTATCCATGAGAGTTGGAAGCATTACACTGGACGACTTGTGCATCATCTCTGCTAAGATTGAAGAACTGCAACTTGCCACCTGACAGGTGTCTTCGTGAACCTAGTGTTGGCTCTGGTTAAAGATAAACATTATCTCATGATTAGTACAGATGGGCTTCAGCCAGCCATTTCCAACCGACTGCATTCCCATCAACAAAATCTATTGCCATGACATAACTCTTTACCACACCATCCCGACTTTTAACAACCATGACAAAGAAGCCTTCTGAAAACATCATGGGAAAAGAAGAAAATGCTAGTTACCAGCATTTTCTCCTTTTCCCACAATGTTTTTTACCCTTCCCAAAACAAATTTTAATTTTTCCATCACATTTATTTTGTCGTCTGCAAATGCTTTCAATTTGGACCAGTGTAAAATTCTGTCGTTTGGTAAAGAGATAAGTACCAATATAGCTCTAGTGACTTCAGCTTGTGCCAACTTCCATTTGTGGAGCTCAAGTTATCCCTTTACCATACAACCCCAAGTTTTAGCCCTTTACCAAACAACAAAATTTTAGACTAGTCCAAATTCAAAGCATTTGCAGATGACAAAATAAATGTGACTCAAAAATTGAAATTTGTTTTGGGAAGGACAGAAAACATTGGTTACCAGCATTTTCTCCTTTTCCCACAATGTTTTCAAAAGGCCTCTTTCTCATGTCGTTGAAACTTGGGATTATGTGGTAAAGGGTTAATGACCCTGATGGAGGAGGCCTTTGAAAACGTTATGGAATGGGGAGAAAATGCCTGTCACCAGTACTTTCTCCTTTCCTGACAATGTTTTCCACCCTTTCACAGACAAATCCCAATATTTGATTCTACTTTAACTCTTTACCACACGACAAAATTTTAGACTGGTCCAAACTGAAAGCAATTGCAGAAGAAAAATTAAATGTGACTCAAAAATTGAAATTTGTTTTGGGAAAGGTAGAAAACATTGTGGGAAAAGGAGAAAATGCTGGTTACCAGCATTTTCTCCTTTTCCCACAATGTTTTCAAAAGGCTTCTTTCTAAGGGTCGTTAAAACTCAGGATTGGGTGGTAAAGAGTTAACTTGTCATTTGCAAATGCTATGAATATGGACGAGTCTAAAATTTTTTCAAGTGTAGTCTGTAACCAGAAAGAAATTTTAACTCAAAATTGTAAACTTAACTATTCTATTTCAAGAAAGGCTGTTATAAATCTCCTGAAGCAGATTTCGACCCAACGAAAATTTCCATTTAGGGTAAATATGGATCACTGAAGCATACACTAGTAAATACATAGACATACACGTAAAAATCCTCTTGAACAAGAGGGCCATGATGGCCCTGGATCGCTCACCTAAGTCAATAGGCCAAACATTCTGACCAAATTTCACAAGTACATGTATCTGACTGAAAATGTGGCCTCTATAGAGTACACAAGGTTTTTCAAAGATTTGACCTAGTGACCTAGATTTTGACCCCACATGACCCAATTTCGAACCCGTCCGAGATTTTATGAAGCCAAACATTCTGACCAAGCTTCAGAAGTATTTTACTGAAAATGTGGCCTCTAGAGCATACACAAGGTTTTACGAAGATCTGACCTAGTGACCTAGTTTTTGACCCCACATGACCCAATTTAAAACTCGTCCGAGATTTTATCAAGACAAACATTCTGACCAAATTTGACAAGTATCTGACTGAAAATGTGGCCTCTTGAGCGTACACAAGATTTTTTGAAGATTTGACCTAGTGACCTAGTTTTTAATCCCACATGACCCAATTTCAAACTCGTCCCAGATTTTATCAATACAAACATTCTGACCAAGTTTCATGAGGATCGAACTGAAAATGTGGCCTCTAGAGCGTACACAAGGTTTTTCGAAGATTTGACCTAGTGACCTAGTTTTTGACTCCACATGACCCAATTTCAAACTCGTCCCAGATTTTATCAATACAAACATTCTTACTAAATTTCACAAGTATCTGACTGAAAATGTGGCCTCCAGAGCGTACACAAGGTTTTTCGAAGATCTGACCTAGTGACCTAGTTTTTGACCCCACATGACCCAATTTCAAACTCGTCCGAGATTTTATCAAGACAAACATTCTGACGAAATTTCACAAGTATCTGACTGAAAATGTGGCCTCTAGAGCATACACAAGGTTTTTCAAAGATTTGACCTAGTGACCTAGTTTTTGACCCCACATGACCCAATTTCAAACTCGTCCCAGATTTTATCAAGACAAACATTCTGACCAAGTTTCATGAGGATCTGACTAAAAATGTGGCCTCTAGAGCGTACAAAGGTTTTTCGAAGATTTGACCTAATGACCTAGTTTTTGACCCCACATGACCCAATTTAAAACTCGTCGGAGATTTTATCAAGACAAACTTTCTGACCAAATTTCACAAGTATCTGACTGAAGATGCAGCCTCTAGAGTGTACACAAGGTTTTTCGAAGATTTGACCTAGTGACCTAGATTTTGACCCCACATGACGGAATTTCAAACTCGTCCAAGATTTTATCAAGACAAACATTCTGACCTAGTTTCATGAGGATTGTACTGAAAATGTGGCCTCTAGAGCGTACACAAGGTTTTTCCAAGATTTGACCTACTGACCTAGTTTTTGACCCCACATGACCCAATTTAAAACTCGTTCGAGATTTTATCAAGACAAACATTCTGACCAAATTTGACAAGTATCTGACTGAAAATGTGGCCTCTAGAGCGCACAAGGTTTTTCGAAGATTTGACCTAATGACCTAGTTTTTGACCCCACATGACCCAATTTAAAACTCATCCCAGATTTTATCAGTACAAACATTCTGACCAAGTTTCATGAGGATCGAACTGAAAATGTGGCCTCTAGAGCGTACACAAGGTTTTTCTAAGATTTGACCTAGTGATCTAGTTCTTGACCCCACATAACCCAATTTCAAACTTTTCCAAAATTTTATCAAGACAAACATTCTGACACAGTTTCATAAGGATTGAACTGAAAATGTGGCCTCTAGAGCATACACAAGGTTTTTCCAAGATTTGACCTAGTGACCTAGTTTTTGACCCCACATGACCCAATTTCAGACTCGTCCGAGATTTTATCAAGACAAACATTCTGACCAAGTTTCATGAGGATCTGACTGAAAATGTGGCCTCTAGAGCGTACACAAGGTAAAAAGTTGACGATGCACGACGCACAACGGACACAGCACGATCACAATAGCTCACCATGAGCGCTTTGTGCTCAGGTGAGCTAAAAAGGGAAATTCCCACAATATTGTCAAAAGTGGTGGGCTGTACAAGAAATAAAGCATCACATGCTTACTATCTCTTTACCAAACAACAAAATTTTAGACTTGTCAAAACTGAAAGCATTTGCAACCAAAAAGTTACATGTGGCTCAAATGATGGGATTTGTTTTAAATAGGGTAGAAAACACTGTTGGAAAAGGAGAAAACGCTGGTTGCCAACATTTTCTCCTTTTCCAACAATGTTTTCAAAAGGCTTTTAACCCAGAGGTGTGTGTTAAAAGAGCTGTATAATGATGTCAATACATGTTAATGAATTTGTTAAAAGAGCTGATCAATCTTAGTCTGCACAAAGATGCAGTCTAATCTTGGATTCATAACTGTCAATATCGTAAGATATTCTACCCAAAGTAAACCTTCCAACTGCAGTTATTGGGTCTTTATAATGAAAGAATAAAAAATCTGACAATTTCAGATATTCCCACAAGTAATCGGTCATGAAATTATTGGAATTTGTTTCATTCACCACCATACAGGCTAATTTAATCCTTTACCACATAATCCTGACTTTTAACAACCGTGAGAAAGAAGCCTTTTGAAAACATCATGTGAAAAGGAGAAAATGCTGGTAACCATCATTTTCTCCTTTTCCCACAATGTTTTCTACCCTTCCCAAAACAAATTTCAATTTTTCAGCCACATTTACATTGTCGTCTGCAAATGCTTTCAATTTGGACCAGTCTAAAATTTTGTCGTTTCGTAAAGACTTAAGACATACACATAAAAGTGTTTAAACTTATGCATAGGACAAAAATACCAAATGACAAAATTTTGAAGTTGTCCAAACTGAAAAAAGTTGCAGACGACAAATTAAATTTAGCTCTTATTGCGAGATTCATCTGTGAAAGGGTAGACAATGTTGTAGGGAAAGGAGAAAATGCTAGTAACCAGTATTTTCTCTTTTTCCCACTATATTTCCACTCTCCACTATGGTCATTTAAGCTCAGGATTGTTTAATAATGGTTAACCCTTTACCACACAATCCCCAGTTTTAGCGACCCTGAGAAAGAAGCCTTTTGAAAACATTGTGGGAAAAGGAGAAAATGGTGGTAACCTGCATTTTCTTCTTTTCCCACAATGTTTCTACCCTACCAAAGGCAAATTCCATCATTTGAACGTCACCTGCATTGTTGTCTGCAAATGCTTTCAATTAGACAAACCTAAAATTTTGTCGTTTGGTAAAGAGTTAAAGAAAAGCCATATATCTGTTTTACAATAATATTGAAACAATAGTTGGAAAAAGAAGCACTCATCATTTGTTAAAAGCAATTGTTAAAAGCATTGCAGGACTGTAAGTGGGAAGGGGAAATGTTAAAGTGATCTTTTGCCAAAACTGTAAATTGAGGTCTGATTAACCCTTTACCTAATAATCCCAACTTTTAAGCACCCTGGGGAAGAAGTCTTTTGAAGACATTGTGTTAACTCTAGTCACGGCAATCTTTTGGCAATCTTTTGGACTTGTCCAAATTGAAAGCATTCGCAGACGACAAAATAAATGTGACTCAAAAACTGAAATTTGTGTTGGAAAGGGCAGAAAATGTTGTGGGGAAAGGAGAAAATGCTAGTTACCAGCATTTTCTCCTTTTCCCACAATGTTTTCAAAAGGCTTTTTGTTCAGAGTCGTTAAAACTCGGGATTGTGTGGTGAAAGGTTAAATAGCTATACTGTTATACATCTGAAATAATTTTGTAAAAATTAGGTCTGCAATCATTTATGTCAAAACTTCTTTCAAAATAGAAAAAGTTTATTTCATTTCAGCAACAAAGTTACTAAATTACAAGCTCAGTACACTCACAAAAGGAATTTTACCTTCAATGGGTTGACCGTTTATCAACCACTGTATTTTGGGCTCTGGTCTTCCCTCAGCCTCACACTTAAATGAAGCGCTCTCTTCTACACCAGCATCCACTTTCTTGGGCTTAGCAATCCACCTTGGTTTAGCTGAAGAGGCAAAGCAGAAAGTAGGTGTATAAAATCGTCTGTACAGTGTCTGACTAAATTCTCAAATATTACTCAAAAGATAAAATAACATTATTTGATATGACATAAATTGGATACCATGCCCGCAACAGTCTCCTTCCATAACATTTCCCACTGAATTAGGAGCATGTTCCAGCATTATTTACACATGTGAGAGATTTGTCTTCACTTTTGGAAAATAACCCCTACTTCAGGATGTTTTTGAAAAAACTTTTATCACTTCCATTGTTTTCAGTGTAATATACCCATTATGAATTTTCTTATCTTATACATGTCTGATATTAAAATTTTGCAATGTCATTTTTGACATCATTTTGTTTGTATTTCAGAGAGGTAGTGTTTTTTTTTTATGGATATTACCTATAGATGGTTCTGCATCATCTGATCTATAATTTGTGAAATATTGTTATGTGACCGCGCATGCATCTATAGATGGTTCTGCATCATCTGATCTATAATTTGTGAAATATTGTTATGTGACCAGAAGAATCTAACATCTGTTGGCTTTACTCTTTACCAAACGACAAAATTTTAGACTGGTCCAAATTGAAAGCTTTTGCAGACGACAATTTAAATGTGACTCAAATATTGGAAGTTGTCTTAGATAGGGTAGAAAACATTTTGGGGAAAGGAGAAAATGCTGGTTACCAGCATTTTCTCCTTTTCCCACAATGTTTTCAAAAGGCTTCTTTTTCAGGGTCGTTTAAAGTCTGGATTGTGTGGTAAAGAGTTAACTCACTGAAAAAAATGTTACTAAGCTAGCCAAAGGCTTGCTTAATAACATTTTTCCTAGACCTGTTTTATAAAACTTTTATCTCAAAGGCCAACTCATGTCAGATCCTATATCTCCTATCTGAATAATCCTTGACAGAACCTTGATTATGAAAAACAAAGATACTCACATTCTACTTCTAGCCGGAATTTCCTGGTCTGGGCGCGGGTGACAATGGAATTTTCGCCACGACATTCATAGACTCCTGCATCTTTGTACTGAACATTGTAAATAGTGAGTTTCTGCCATTTATGCTCCATTCTCTCAGGCTCTAATTTCCCATTTATTCTGACCCAAGTTATCTGTGGAGTTGGACTGAAATGGGAAAACAGAAGTTAAACTCTTTACCAAACGACAAAATTTTGGACTAGTCCAAATTGGAAGCATTTGCAGATGTCAACTTAAATGTTGCATAGATGATGAGATTTGTCTTCGAAGGGTAGAAAACATTGTAGGAAAAGGAGAAAATGCTGGTAACCAGCATTTTCTCCTTTTCCCACAATGTTTTCAAAAGTCCTTTCCTTTGGGGGTCGTTAAAACTCAGGATTGTGTGGTAGAGGATTAACACCATTTTATTGTAAATCAAATAAGCCATGAGCAATTGTTGCAACTCTGTAAAAAAATTCAATGTAAGTTACTGGTAACCGAGTCCTTTAACTCTTAACCAAAAAACAAAATTTAAGACTGGTCCAAATAAAAAGCAGTTGAAGACAACAAAATAAATGTGGCTGAAAAATTGCAATATGTTTTAGGATGGGTTAAAAACATTTTTGGAAATGGAGAAAATGCTGGTTACCAGCATTTTCTCCTTTTCCCACAATGTTTTCAAAAGGCTTCTTTCTCAGGGTCGTTAAAAGTCGGTATTGAGTGGTAAAGAGTTAATGTTTACTGGTTACCATCATTTTCTCCTTTTCCCTCAATGTTTTCCCATCACTTTCTCTCCTTTTCCCAACAATGTTTTCAGAATTTCTTTTCCTTGGGATTGTAAAAACTCAGGATTGTATGGTAAAGGGTTACACAAGCAACTTCTGAAGACATCATGGTAAAATGGTGAGAATTTTGACATACAGTTTCTCTTGTCTTTACAATGCTTTCACAAGTACATGTATTAACACACAACAAAAATGCAGACCTGTCCAAATTCAAAGCATTTGCAGATGACAATTTAAACGTTGCTCAAGAGATGGAATTTATCTTTGATAGGATGGAAAGCATTGTGGGAAAAGGAGAAAATGCTGGTAACCAGCATTTTCTCCATTTCCCACAATGTTTTCAAAAGGCTTTTTCCTCAGGGTCATTAAAATTTGGAATTGTGTGGTAAAGGGTTAATGTATTACACCCTGTTTCATGTTGATGATTCATATTTCACAAGGATTTTATGAAAGTCGTCTGCTGACAATTTGTTTAGAACCCTTCAAAAAAGTATCCAGTCTTTCTCAAGCCTGAAAAAGATCACTTTGAATACATTGTGGGACAAGCAGAAAGTGCTGGATACCACCATTTCTCTTTTTCCAACAAAGTCTAATTTGTCCTCCACTTTTAATGTAAACTCTCATAGTAGTCTTCACTGTTTTCCAGACAAAATTCTAGACATACCCGGTACCAAGTTGAAATAATTTGCAGACAGCAAATTGAATGTAGCTAAAATGATGGAAAATATCTTTGAAAAGTAAGAAGCTTTGTGGAGAAAGGAGAAAATACAGGTTACCAGCATTTTCTCCTTTTCCCACAATGTTTTACAAGTCTTCATTATCAGGGTCTGGGTTCAAATGCCGTCTGGGAACAATGAAATACTGTAGACTTACTTTCCAGAGAAGATACACTGGAAGGACACCTTTTCTCCTTTCAGGGCTGTCACTCGCTCATCAGAGGAATACCAGAGTTCTGATGGAAACTGTGTCATCTGTGTGTCTGTCATAAATATTAGAGGCACACGTGTCCCTAGTTTTCTACATTAACTCATTTACCAAACCAAAAAATTTTAGACCAGTTCAGATTCAAAGCATTTGCAGACAACAAAATAAATGTGACTCAGAAAATGGAATTTGTTTTGGGAAGGGTAGAAAATATTGTGGGAAATGGAGAAAATGCTGGTTACCATTAGCAACAATGTTTCCTCATGTATTTATGCATGAAATATTGAAGCTTTGGTCCATAAATTGGCCACTGTTCATATTATAAAAGGACGATACCAACGTTGTCTGCTGCAACTTATTTTGGAAGGCACTGAGATAACTTTTTACCAAACGACAAAATTTTAGACTTGTCCAAATTCAAAGCATTTGCAGACAACAAAATAAATGTGACTCAAAAATTGGAATTTGTTTTGGGAAGGGCAGAAAAAATTGTGGGAAAAGGAGAAAATGCTGGTTACCAGCATTTTCTCCTTTTCGCACAATTTTTTCAGAAGCTTTTTTTCTCAGGGTCGTTAAAAGTTGGGACTGTGTGGTAAAGGGTTAACACATCAGTTTGGGTTTTCAACCTAACAAATAACTAATGAGTCATACTCTGTGAAAAGGGGATTAATGCATCTGCAAAAAATATTAACCCAGATTAGCCTGCACAGTCCTTAACAGCATGTCAAATCAAAGGACTGAAAGTCCTGGAAAGCGGATTTGTGGAGTAGCATAAAGTTGTAATATGTTGTAAGAAAAGAAATTGGATGCAATACATGTGCAATCATTTCAAAATGGAGTTAGCAAGGGCAGTGAAAGTCAACATTGTTCTGCCGAGTGGGCTACGCAGTAAATGTTATTCTATTACTGTTTAAATTAATCCTTTACCACACAATCCCGACTTTTAACGACCCTTAGGAAAATGCTTATGTAAACAATGTGGGAAAAGGAGAAAATGCTGGTAACCAGCATTTTCTCCTTATCCACAATGTTTTCAACCCTATCTAAGACAGATTCCATCATTTGAGCCACATTTAATTTGTCGTCTACACATGCTTTCAATTTGGACAAGTCTACATTGTTGTCGTGTGGTAAAGAGTTAAGGAGTGGTAATTTGATCCGTCAATCTTACACAGCTTTTTGCTGGTATTAGAGTTTCAGACTATAGGTACACACGTGTAGGACAGCATATACCATAGTGACAAAAGTGAGGTTGAGGTGTATTAGCTAAAACCGAAAGTAGAATGGGTGCAAGGGTGAATGACAGTATATTTGGTTCAGGTCAAACTGAGATCATAGTACAGTGTGAACGCGCATGTGTCGTTATGCATGATGTATTTGGTTCCGGTCAGAACGATCACAGTAAGCAGATTTGCTAACAAATCCGCTAAAAAGACACAATATAAAATTTTGGTGGGACAAGCAAGTAAAAAAAGGCGTCAAAAATGGGCTCTAGAGAAAACAATCAGGATGTCAGATTCTTTTCATCCCATAATATTTACAGAAATATTTTAAACCATCCATTCACTCTTGTTATTTCCATGAATAAATCTGATTCACTTCTCTAAAAGAAATATAAAATGACGTCACATAATGACTTCACAAAATGCATATCTAAAATATATGTAAGATTAGAAAATTAATGAAGGGTATATCACACTGAAAACAACAAAGGTTTTGTGATAAATATGTCTCTCGATCTGCATGAAAAGACAGACTGGCTGATTTCAAAGGTATAAGCTTGAAAACATAATTTTTTTTAACTCTTTACCAAACAAATTATTTTAGACTCGTCCACATTGAAAGCATTTGCAGACGACAAAATAAATGTGACTCAAATTTGAAATTTGTGTTGGGAAGGGTAGAAAACATTGTGAGAAAAGGAGAAAATGCTGGTTACCAGCATTTTCTCCTTTTCCCACAATGTTTTCAAAAGGCTTTTTGTTCAGGGTCGTTAAAACCTGTGATTGTGTGGTAAAAGAGTCAAATTAAACCTTACCTGATTTGACATCAATCACAGAGTAAGCACCCTCTAGAGACATGCCCAGTTCTTTGATATACAGTTCACAAACATATGTACCATTTACACTCTTGTCACTTTCTTTCACATTGGCAAAGTACAGGTTACCTGAAAAACAACAATAACAACAGCTTAACCCTTTCCTAGGGAAAGAGTCTTTTGAAACCATTGTAGGAAAAAGTGCTGGTGAACAGCATTTTCTCCTTTTTGCACAATGTTTTCTTCTCTTCCAAAGACAAATTTCTTGCTTTGATTACTATCAAATTTGTTGTCTGCTATTGCTTTTAATTCAGACTTGTCTTTAATTTTGTCAACTGGTAAAGATTTAACTCCACAAGGGTTTATCATAACTGTAGTCGCTTTTGTGGTCAGTATAATATGAATGCAGACCATACAGGATGCACAGTCTGATCTTGGGTCTACACTAGCTGTTATCAGGTGAAATATTTCAACAAGAAAAGCCTTGCAAAGATGTGGGTCTATTTTCATGACAGAAAATTTCCTGGTACTCTAAGGGTTAATGTTCAACCCATTACCACACAATCCTGACTTTTAACGACCCTGAAAAAGAAGCCTTTTGAAAACAATGTGGGAAAAGGAGAAAATGTTGGTAACCAGCATTTTTTCCTTTTCCCACAATGTTTTCTACTCTATCCAATACATAAATTACTATTTAAGCTACACTTAATTTGTCGTCTGCAAATGCTCTCAATTTGGACCAGTCTAAAATTCTGTTATTTGGTAAAGGGTTAATCATCAGCTCCTGAAGCAAATTTGAAGAAGATGACTATAGAACAGTGATAGATAATCAGTTCTAAAATACATAACATGTAAAAAGAATTCTGACAAAAGGATAAATTGGTCAATAAAAGAACATTGGGAAGGGTAGAGAACATATTGCAGGAAAAGGAGAAAATGCTGGTCACTGGCATTTTCTCCTTTTCCCACAATGTTTTCAAAAATGTTCCCTCTCAAGGTCCTTAAAGGTCAGGACAGTGTGGCAAAGGGTTACAGTACTCCAAGTCCTGAGGGTAAGCCTTTTGAATACCATGCAACATAATTTGATATCTAAGTTCAGCTTCAGTAAATGCCAATGTTTCCCTCCTGTTTTGAGAAACAGTTAACCCATAGGCTGCTTATCGCGACTCACTGACCTTTTGCAGACAGCGTAGATCAAGATCAGATTGCACAGAATGTGCAGTCTGATCTTTGATCTACACTGTCCGATAAGGAGATATCTTTCCTCCAACAATACCTTTGCAAACAGGAAAGTTTCAGCTTGAAAGTTTCATTTCTTTTATTCAGCAGGATAAGGGTTAACTTAATAGTTTGATACCTTTAAATTGAATTTAATTTTACAAAACTTTCCTGCATTTTCAGAACTTTAATGAAGACTTCTCCTTACCCCATTTCGTTTTCTATCCTTTCAAAGATTAACAAATCATTTGAGCCAATTGTTATTTGTTAACTTCAAATGCTTTTAATATGGCAAAGTCTAAAATTGCCATCGGGGTGAAGAATCATATCTTTACAAAACAATGCCTTTGAAAAACCATAGACAAAAAGGCTTTAACTATTTACCACACAATCCCGACTTTTAACGACCGTGAGGAAAAAGCCTTTTGAAAACAGTGTGGGAAAGGAGAAAATGCTGGTAACCAGCATTTTCTCCTTTTCCCACAATGTTTTCTACTCTTCCCAAAACAAATTTCAATTTTTGAGTAACATTTACTTTGTCGTCTGCAAATGCTTTGATTTTGGACTGGTCTGAAATTTTGTCGTTTGGTAAAAAGTTAAAAACACTAGGGGCAAAGGAGAAAATGCTTGTACCCACCAATATGGCCAAGTCTAAAATTTGTCAAATAAAGGATTTAAACCTTAAGGCGCCTTTCACAACTATACATAGTTACCTTTGTGGCCAGTGTCGATCAAGATCAGACTGCATAAAATGTGCAGTCTGATATCTTCAATCTACATGGTCCGGTTTGCTGAGAGACTCTGGATAATAATAACCTTGGTATTCAAATGCAATTATAAGGGTCTTATTTGGAGAATGAAAGTTTTCCTTGGGTTTATTTGACGCTTTAACGGTTAAAAGTATCAAACCTTCGCTGTCCATTGCTCTCCTGTCATCTAGCACCACTGACTCTTTCTCGTCTCTGTTCGCATCATACAGAACCCACTTCAGCTTCCCCGGGGGATTATTTTTGGGTGGATTACAGTTCATGACGAGCCTGTGTCCTGGAAGCTTAGAATAATGCTGGCTACCAGTGGCTTCAAAAATCTTTTTAGTTGTCTTTTCTAAACGGACTATTTTTGACATAGATGTTCCGTAAGGGTTTTTAGCGATACATTGGTAGAACCCCGCGTCTTCTTCTACCATATTGGAAATGTGTATGGTACCGGATTTTGAGTCCGAGTACACTATCCTAGGTTCTTTTGTGATGTTGTTGGAAACATACATCTCATCGTTCACATTTAATTTCATTCCATTTTTGGTCCATTCAAACCTAAAAAAAAATATACATTTAGCCTTACTCACTTCCCTCTGGCACAAATTTGCAGCAGGTAACCTCTAACCATCTACTGCACAATCCTGTGTTTAACTCTTTACCAAACAACAAAATTTTGGACTTAACCAAATTGAAAGCAACTGCAGACGCCAAATAAATGTAGCTTAATTGATGATTTCTGTCTTTCACTGGGAAGGAAACATTGTGGGAAAAGGAGAAAATGCTGGTTACTAGCATTTTCTCCTTTTCCTACAATGCTTTCAAAAGCATTCTCTTTCAGGGTCATTAAAACTTGGAATTGTGTGGTAAAGGGTTAAAGAACCATGGAGAAGAAGGTTTATGAAAACAGTGCAAGAAAAGTAAATTTTTTGAGCCATATTTACTTTGTTGCATGCAAATGCTTTCAAACTGGAAATTTGAAAGCCATTTCTAACTTGTTGTCTGCAAATGCTTTCAAATTGGACATCTCATTAACTCTTTACCAAACGACAAAATTTTAGACTGGTCCAAATTGAAGCATTTGCAGACGACAAAATAAATGTGACTCAAAAACTGAAATTTGTTTTGGGAAGGTTAGAAAACATTGTGGGAAAAGGAGAAAATGCTGCTTACCAGCATTTTCTCCTTTTCCCACAATGTTTTCAAAGGGCTTCTTCTTCAGGGTCGTTAAAACTCGGGATTGTGTGGTAAAGAGTTAAGAGTTAAAAACATATGAGCCATGCTCTGGCAAAAGGGTGCTTAATGCATCTCCGTGATCCATGATACTGATACAGCCATCACATAACTATGGATCCATAATAGCCACTTCTTTTAACAACCGACTAAATCATTAGGTAGACTGGTCCTTGGACATACAGAAAACTGACTAATAGTGAAATGTTTCGGCCCAGGTCAGCCTACACAGACTGCGCAGGCTGACCTAGGTCGAAACTTTTCGCAGATGCATTAAGCCCCCCCTTTCCACAGAGCATGGCTCATATCTTTATAACAGTCTGGGTAATTGTTATGAATTAATTTTTCAAAAAATGAATAAGTACAATTGAAAACATCTTGGTAAACTAGAAGGTTCATTCTTAAAACCAGTAATCATCGATTTGTCTTTTTTCACAATATTTTCATGTGAAATGTCTCCCACATGCAATGAGTTATAAATCCAAGTCATTTCTTGATTGACAAGTTATGTTTGATAATTTGAAAAATCTCTTTCATTAACACAAATTACTAGCATTTGCCTTGATATTTTTTTATTTATTTGTTTTGATATTGTTATTGAGACAATTAGGGTACCGAGAATATTAGTAGGGGGGAATGGGAGGGAAAAGAGGGTAAAGAGACATGTAGGGTGATTGTCATGGGAGACATGATAGTAGAGGTACAAAATTAGAGAACAGGATGCAATAGAAGATAGAGACTTACCTTATAGGTTGAGAACCATAGGCTGAACAATGAAGTTTTACAGCTTGGGACCCTTCGACATCAAAGTAGATGAGAGATTTAGGCTGCATATCACGTGTCATGGTCGGAGGCTGTGTTACTGAAAGTAAATTTAAGAGTTATCCTCCATATCGTGTCATCAAAATGTCCTTTGATGAAGATGAAGATCAAAAATCAGCCTGCATCAAGTCAATGCAGTTTGATCTTTGTTAACCTTCCCTGTAATCCTAAAAACTGGTTGAGCTTTACTTTACAAATTAAATATACTGAAATGTATTGTAAGGCAGAGGATGACTGCTCACAGCACGCACTTTCAACTTTTGCCTAAAAGTTTTCATTGTTATTCATGAATCTACCAAATCTTTTTTCATATTAATTATCTCTTTTTTACAGGAATGCATAGGACATTATCTGCTTTAAATTTGTTTTGTACAGTAATTTGCTCAGCTTTACCATGATGAATAAAAGCTCTTAAAGCTGTGTTGCCTAATAGTTCTACACCCTATTCTAATTTAAAATTCCAACACTAGCCATCTGATTGGCTGAGACCTTCTGTCTAAGCCAATCAGATAGCTAGTTTTGGAATTAGAATTTGAATCTAAACTGGTTGATGAAAAATATGTTTCTCATTATAACACTTTACAACACAATTCCAAGTTTTAACAACCTTCAGGTGGAAGGCTTTTGAATATTGAGAAAAAAGAACAAAATGCTGCTAACTAGAAATTTTTCCTTTTCTCCTAATGTATTCTACCATTTCAAAGGAAAATTCATCATGTAAGCTACGTTTAATTTTTTGTCTGCAAATTCTTTCAACTTGGACCAGCCTAAAATTGTTTTGTTTGGTAAAGAATTAAACTAAGTAGAAATAACAACAGCTTACTTCTAGGAGGCTGTTCCTCTATTGCCACAGCAGACGTGTAAGTGGAGTAGAAAATCAGGAAGGCTATAATTTTTGTTGGCCACATGATGAGGACTGGTTCAAGTCCTAAACTAGACTGTATACACTAGATCACTAGAAACTAAGAGCTACAGACTGGTGCACTGCTACATCTCACATCTGAAAAAACAGAAATTAAGATGTCAATCAAATGACAAGTTTTAGAATCTGAATTAACCCTTTACCACACTCCTAAGTTTTAACGAGCCTGAGGAAAATCACAAATGAAAACATTTTGGGAACAGGAGGAAATGATGGTCACTATCTTCTTCTTTTTCCACAATGTTTTCCACCATTTTAAGAACAAATCGAATCATTTGATCCGAATTTAATTTGTCGTCTGCAAATGCTTTCAATTTGGTTAAGTCTGATATTTTGTCGTCTGATAAGGAGTTAAGAACCATTCAAGAATTCGAGTCCAAATATATACCATCATTGTCAGAATACATCAACAGATGTTGAAATACTGGTAGCTGAAAGAGATATCAAGTATGGCGGGAAACTAAACTACATTTTACATGCACAGAATGCTGCCTTGTCCCATCATTTGAAGTCATTGAAGCGGTGAATACTAATGAGGTACCTTTGGAAGAAATGGATGTCCAATTTAATGAAAAAGATATAGTAGATCTACCAAGGACACTAGCTCACAAAAGTATTTTTCTATCTGCTGAGTCTGCAACAAATTTGCCACCTATTATTACTGAAATTGTGTACAGGGGCTAGCCTAATGTAAACTATAGGCAGAAGTAATACCTAAAGTATTACAAGAGGCTGGAAGGGCAGAGAGTGGGAAGGGTGTGGGAGGATTTTCCCAGGAAAGGAGGGAAGGGGGGGGGCTTCCCCAGAAAATATTTGAATTGTAGTTAGCTATTTGGTACGGTGGCATATTTCTGCCACGAGATACGAGATAACTATCGGGATAACTTTAGAAAACTATCATGATAAATCAAAGTTTCCTGGAAATTTTATCTACTGGTAGATAGTGAAAATTTTTCTGGAAACAATATCACGAGAAATTTTGCTATCTAGAAAATCTTACACTAATCAGTAGATATTTTAATGCAGAATTTCTCATTCATGCATGAAGCTGACATTCGAGATAAAATCATCAGGATAGTTCTACCCGTTTCTCGATATCTATAAATAGAATATATAAAATTCACCATTTGGATGTACTCGGTAGTTTTTGACTGTACCAGATGTTCCGAAACTGTATCTATTTAAAGATACAATGAATGTCAGTTGCGGGCATGAACGCAAAAAAAAAATTGTGATAAACAAGAGAATTATTGCCATATTTTTATCGTTAAACCTTGTATTATCAAGAGATTTCCTGGAAAGTTTGTTTTATCACGATAGTTTTCTTAAATTATCGCAATGGTTATCTCGTTTCTCGTGGCAGAAATATGCCACCATAATTTGGTGACACTTTTTTGGCAATGATTTGTAAGTTTTGTTTTGTTTCTTAGGGAATCTTATTCTTCATTATTTTTCCCTCTTTTTTTTGGCTAAATGCATGCAACTGCACTTTTGCATACAGCTAGCTACGCCTTTGTTGTATATGATGCAACTTTTCTAGAATATGCAGTTTGAATTTGACAGAGCTTTTTCGAACACTTACAATTCAAACTGAAATGCCCCATCCACTATCCAATATATATATATAAAGCTGTTTTTTTGTTAAAAGTGTCACATAGTCCCAAATTTATGTATTTAGCCTGTGTAAAACATTTTGAAATATTCCTAGTCTAATTCAAAATCTAGAATATAAAACAATGTCTGACCATCTGGTTTTGCCAATCATAAAATAGGCTACAATCCTTCAAAACTGAAAAAAGATAAAATTCAGATTGGTTATCTCTTTACCAAATGACAAATTTTCAGACTTTTCTAAATTAAAAGCAATTGCAGATGACAAATTAAACCTGATTTGAATGGCATGATTTGTCTTAGATTGGGCAGAAAACATGGTGGGAAAAGAAGAAAATACATGTACTGGTTACCAGAATTTTCTCCTTTACCCATTATATTTTCAAAAGCCTTCTTCTCTAGGGTTGTGAAAACAAGCCATTGTTTGGTAAAGGGTTAATGGATAGGACTCTGGTGCAAAGAAATCTGAAAGTAGAGAATCAGCAAACAATATCAAATTGTCCATTTTCAAAAGGGTCAAAAAATGGCGATACATTCAAGGAAAAGTGTTGCTGAAAAACTGGGTTGTATTAGCCAATAACTGTAAGGAGTAATTGATTGAGTAACCTTAGTCAGGGCAGTAATCAATTATTTATGACATAATGTTACTCAATTTGGTTATTGGATAATTGGGTTTTGTGTGGGAAAAGTGGGGAAATGGAATTACTCCATAACAAAGACTTTCATTGGCTAAGTACTGGTTATACATGTACTTCAGATGAATCCTTTAAGCACAGTTGATTGACTCTTCAACAATGACCAAAATTACAGTTGATTGATTGATTGATCGTATGGTTTTTAACGCCATTTTCAACATTATTTCAGTTATATTGCAGCGGCCAGTGCACCTATCCATGCTTTCCTGGAGTTTCTTTGACCAGTACTCTGCACAATATTCTTTCCAAGCCACTGGCTGCTTTCCCAAAAATGTCAAAACAATGGTCAGCGGTGAGAGAGGAATGAATCCTGTCCCAATAACTATCATCAATCCTCGGAAAGAAATTGGCCAAGCCAGGGATCGAACCAGCAACCTCCTGTTCTCAAGTCCTATACGCTACCGACTGAGCTATGGGGCTTGGCCCAAAATTACAGACTTAGCCTTATTGAAAACATTTCCAGATGACAAATGAGACATTGTAAGAAAAAAGAAGATGCTGGTTGACCCAAATAATTGCAATTTCATGGTTGCTTTTGTCTATAGTGATTCAGCAAGGCGGACAGTGTAGATCAAAGATCAGGCTGCACGTTTTGTGGAGCCTGATCTTGATCTACACTGGCGGCAAAGGCAACTATAGTCGTGAAAGGCGCTTTAAGTGTTAACTCTTTACCAAATGATCCCACGTTCAACGCCACTGAAAAAGCGGTGCACAACATTTCATCAAAAGGGTGTTTCGTCAAAATACATGTATGTCTTAAAATACCAGTTGCTAAATTTCTAGATTTATTTCATGAAGAGCTCTGTCTAGGAGGAAGATTTGAGCGACAATTCCCTTGGGTTAGGTAAGGGTCAGGGGCTAGGGATCATTTTCAACGAATATGGTTTTGTCATTTGGTAAAGAGTTAATATCACCCAGTCCAAACTTTGGTAGCCTGGTTCAGAGTTAAGTTAGTACAAAAAGATTGGATTCTATTACTTCCATGTATGTTGTCATGTTTCCATGAGTCTACGCTACAGTTATATCATGTAGCTATGAATTCCCATGTGTTTTTCAGCCTATCTCATACTTCAATGTAGTAATTATGCCAAATTTCTATGTAATTGCAGTAATTTGAAAGATATATACCAATCTGTGCTTTGAGAATCACAGATAATCATACAGTGCAGACCAAAAATCAGCAATTTTGGTACTTTTATGGAGTTGCAAAACAATGCCAAATATGCCATTAACTCTTTCACTACTAACTCCGGAAATTCCATTTTCTTTCTAAGCTCTAAAAATAGATTTCCACTGCTATTGAAAATAACTTTTGTCATAGTTTAAAAACAGGGTAGCGGACGGTGTAGATCCAAGATCAGACTGCACGTTCTGTGCAGTCTGATCTTGATCTACGCCGTCCGCAAAAGCTACTCAAGTCGTCATTAGTAGTGAAAGAGTTAACAGCTGAAAATGTCTACTTTCTCAACTTTCCCAATGCAATGACACTGATTTCATTTTCCAACATGTCACACCTCATTTTTTTTTTTCACAGGAAAAAAATTGAAACCCTCCTGTCATGCTACTCTTCTTGGTTGTTGAAGCGGGAGGGAAAGTGTGTTATTCAACTCATAAAAGGGAGGTAATTACAGATGTTTTACAGGACCTGAAACAGGTTCTTTTTGCAAGTGTAAGCCACTATGCATGATCATATTTTGAAAATGATAGGTGTTCTAATCAACAAACATACTAAAAAACAAGAGGGCCATGATGGCCCTGGGTTGCTCACCTTAGTAGAGTGCCTTAAAGGTATTTATTTAATATGACCATGTGACCTAGTTTTTGACCGCAGGTGACCCAATTTCAAACTCAAATTTCATGAAGACAAACATTCTGACCAATTTTCAAGTCAATTGAGCAAAAAATGTGGCCTCGAGTGCCCTAAAGGTATTTTTTTAATTTGACCTAGTGACCTAGATTATGACCCCAGGTGACCCAAATTTGAACTGGTCTTTGACTATATCAAAAGAAACATTTTAACCAATTTTCAAATCAACTGAATAATAAATGTGGCCTCTTAGAGTGCCCACTAGCTATTTCTTTAATTTGACCAAGTGACCTAGTTTATGACCCCAGTTGACCCAAATTCAGACTCATGTGAGATTTTATAAAGACAAACATTCTGACCAATTTTCAAGGCAATTAAGCAAATAATGTGGCCTCTAGAGTGCCCACAAGATTTCTTTAATTTGACCTAGTGACCTAGTTTATGGTTCCAGGTGACCCAAATCCAAACTCATCTGGTATTTCATCAAGACAAACATTCTGGCCAAATTTCAGGTCATTTGAGCAATAAATGTGGCCTCCAGAGTGCAAACAAGGTATTTCTTTAAACTGACCGAGTGAACTAGTTTATGATCCAAGTTGACCCAAATTAATCTTATGTGAGACATTATAAAGACAAACTTCCTAAATTTTCAAGGCAATTGAGCAAATAATGTGGCCTCGAGAGTGCCAACAAGGTATTTCTTTAATTTGACCTAGTGACCTAGTTTATGACCCAAGATGACCCAATTTTGAACTCAATGAACTTGTTGTGCTTAGATGGGCAAACAAACTTAGAAGAGAATCACTACATGCCAAATATCAAAGCTCTACACCTTCCAGTTTTAAAGAAGAATTTTAAAGTTTTCCTTCTTTGTTCCTATGTTCGAACTTGTGACACCCGGGGCTGGGCCAGTTTTGACCCAAGCAGCATCCTTGGAACAAACTTGGTAGAGGTCCACTAGGAGATACTACATACCAAATATCAAAGCTCTACACCTTCCCGTTTAAGAGAAAAAGAAATTTCAAGTTTTCCTTCTTTGTTCCTATGTTCGAACTTGTGACCCCTGGGGCGGGGCCAGTTTTGACCCAGGGGCATCATATGAACAAACTTGGTAGAGGTCCACTCTGAGATGCAACATACCAAATATCAAAGCTCCACACCTTTCGTTTTCATAAAAGAAGAATTTTAAAGTTTTCCTTCTTTGTTCCTATGTTCGAACTTGTGACCCCAGGGGCTGGGCCAGTTTTGACCCAAGCAGCATCCTTGGAACAAACTTGGTAGAGGTCCACTAGGAGATGCTACATACCAAATATCAAAGCTCTATGCCTTCCCATTTAAGAGAAAAAACAAATTAAAGTTTTCCTTCTTTGTTCCTATGTTTAAACTTGTGACCCCTGGGGCTGGGCCAGTTTTGACCCCAAGGGCATCATATGAACAAACTTAGTAGAGGTCTTCTAGGCGATGCTACATACAAAATATCAAAGCTCTACGCCTTCCAGTTTCAGAGAAGATGATTCTTAAAGTTTTCCTTCTCTGTTCCTATGTTCGAACTTGTGACCCCCGGGGCAGGGCCAACTTTTGCCCCAAGGGCATCATATGCACAAACTTGGTAGAGATCCACTAGGAGATGCTACATACCACATATCAAAGCTCCATGCCTTCCTGTTTCAGAGAAGAAGATTTTTAAAGTTTTCCTTCCTTGTTCCTATGTTGGAAATTGTGACCCCCAGGGCGGGGCCAGTTTTGACCCCAGGGACATCATATGAACAAACTTGGTAGAGGTCCACTAGGCAATGCTACATACCAAATATGAAAGCTCTACACCTTCCAGTTTCAGAGAAGAAGATTTTTAAAATTTTCCCTCTTTGTTCCTATGTTTGAACTTGTGACCCCCTAGGTGGGGCCAGTTTTGACCCCAAGGGCATTATATAAACAAACTTGGTAGAGGTCTACTAGGAGATGCTTCATGCCAAATATAAAAGCTCTATGCCTTCTAATTTTAGAGAAGATGATGCTTAAAGTTTTCCTTCTTTGTTCCTATGTTGGAAATTGTGATCCCTGGGGCGGGGCCAGTTTTCACCCCAGGGGCATCATATGAACAAACTTGGTAGAGGTCCACTAGGAGATACTACATGCCAAATATCAAAGCTCTATGCCTTCCAGTTTCAGAGAAGAAGATTTTTAAAGTTTTCCTTCTTTGTTACTATGCTCAAACATGTGACCCCCGGGGCGGGGCCAGCTTTCACCCCAGGGGCATCATATGAACAAACTTGGTAGAGGTCCACTAGGCAATGCTACATACAAAATATGAAAGCTCTACGCCTTCCAGTTTCAGAGAAGATGATTTTTAAAGTTTCCCCACTTTGTTTCTATGTTCGAACTTGTGACCCCCGGGGCAGGGCTAGTTTTGACCCCAAGGGCATCATATGAACAAACTTGGTAGAGGTCCACTAGGAGATGCTTCATGCCAAATATCAAAGCTCTATGCCTTCTAGTTTTAGAGAAGAAGATTTTTAAAGTTTTCCTTCTTTGTTGCTATGTTGGAAATTGTGACCCCCCCAGGGCGGGGCCAGTTTTGATCCCAGGGGCATCATATGAACAAACTTGGTAGAGGTCCACTAGGAGATGCTACATGCCAAATATCAAAGCTCTACACCTTCAAATTTCAGAGAAGATTTTTAAAGTTTTCCTTCTTTGTTACTATGCTCAAACTTGTGACCCCCGGGGCAGAGCCAGTTTTGACCCCAGGGGCATCAAATGAACATACTTGGTAGAGGTCCACTAGGAGATGCTACATACCAAATATCAAGGCTCCACGCCTTCTAGTTTCAGAGAAGAAGATTTTCAAAGATTTTGCTCTTTTTTCCTTTTTGTTGCCATGGCAACCAGAGTTGTGGGTGGAATTCAATTCTTTGAACAATTTTGGTAGAGCTTCACCCAAGGAACATCCCTGCCAAGTTTCATCAAGATTGGCCCAGTGGTTTAGGAGAAGAAGATGTCTAAAGAAATTGTTGACGGACGACGGACGCCGGACATAGGGCAATCACAATAGCTCACCTTTAGCATGTTGTGCTAAGGTGAGCTAAAAAAAAAAAGTTTGTCCATGAACACAATACTTTAACCAGAATAATACCAAAATGTCTTTTTGAAAGCTCCCCAATCAGCAAACCCACCTCTCGTCCACAGTCTACTAGAGTCATTCATGGCATGTTTACAGCATTTCTAATTGTTTTTCTCGAAAATCAATCAACTTGATACCAGAAATAATTAAAAATATTGCACATGTAACTCCTGAATGTTAAGCAAATCTTTGATTTCAACCTCCAACCCCATGAATGAATGATAATGAGTGTATTGTGCTGGAGGTAGTACGTACTGCATCCTGGGACTATCCCAAAGATTGTGGCATGCAAAACAAAAGAAAAAAAAAATATCTGTTTTGTGGGTAATATCTTAGTTCAGAAAGTGTTTGGTTAGATGTTTTGCACCCTCATTAACCCAGGTGTTAACTATTACCATTCATCACCCCTGGGACATTCAATTGCGAAACCGTCGTTTCTACGAATGTTCATAAGATTGCGAATTACACCCAATAGCCAGTTGAATTGTCGATAACATAACCATACTCTCTTGCAACGGAGGTTTCTTCAGTTACTATGAATAACCGTGTAAAATGCACATCATTATCTATGAATATAGCGGCCGCCAGAGGGCCTTCCTTCTGTGGCATTTGCCTTACAATGCAGGGCTTTAAGCTTGAACTCTTTTGGGGGCCACACTTAATTTTTTTGTAAAACTTTTGTCAATGGGGTTCACGGCCTCTGCCAAATTTAAAGTACATGTATCGCCAAGCTTGATTTGAAACAAGCGATTTGATTGGTTGTAGACGAGGTAAAAATAGAAATGATGGCATATGGTTGATAAAAATAGATGAAATTTTCTCACTGAAAAACTGAAGTTACCAATCAAAACGCTTCATGAATAATTCATGAAAACGAGAAAACATAAGCGAGATAACCCAGGGGCGATGAATGTAGTTTACGGAATACATTGGAACTGGGTCAACGAGGGTGGTTGTTCTGTTTGCAATAGTTAAAGGATTGGGCTATGCATTTGGACATTCCCAGTATATTATGACAAACCATGAATGGGAATCACATAAGGATATTCCATGTCAAACCCAATGTTTTAACCCTTATGCTGCTAAGCGCGGCTCAGTGACCTTTTGCAGACAGCGTAGATCGAGATCAGGCTGCACAGAGCATCCAGTCTGATCTTGGATCTACACTGTCCGATAGGGAGATATCTCTCCTCCAAAAATACAAATTAGAAAAATTTGGGCCTTTTTTCTGTAGACTTGAAAGTTTCATTTATTTTATTTGGCAGAATAAGGGTGAACCAGAGCCAAGCAGAACCTTATCAACAAGTTTTATTAGATACAGATCTCAGATGAAAGTGCCAAAAAAATGAACTTGGTAATATGAACAAGATAAAATTATGAAAAAGAAATAATTTTGATAGTCTATTGGCAATAATTATATTCCTTACAATTTACTATTGATTTGTTTTGGTTTATTTGTTGTGGCCACCAGTTGACAATAATTATGGGCAATGCCTTCAAAGGACTGTTAGTTATGTTACAGGGGATAGTCCTAGATACAGGATGAAATCTATCCTTAGTTATGCCTGGTTCTTTAACATGCTTGGTGTATAACACTGCCACACCTAGGTGTAAAGTCTCATCTGGAAGATTTAAATAGTAAGTTCAGATGGCCAGCTGCTGGAGCTTGGAACCACACCCTCAAGGACCCCCAAGACTTGATGTTTACAATCCTACCAGCTACCACATGAGTGATATTTTTTGAGATTTTATAATCCTGGTGAAGAAGGGTTTTTGAAGCATTGTGAAAAAGCGGAGAAAATGCTTGCGACCAGTATTTTCTCATTTTTCCAGAGTGTTCTACCCTCTGTAGTCAAATCCATCAAAATTTGAGTCACACTAAATTTGTAGTCTTCACATTCATTAAATATGGAAAAGTTTAAAACTTTGTAATGTACTATAGAATTAAATTATGACCATACCTAGAAGATGATATTTAACTCTTTACCAAACGACAAATTCTAGACTCTCCCAAATTGAAAGCTTCTACAGATGACAATTTTGATAGTGACACAAATAAACTGACAGGGTATAAAACATTGTGGGAAAAGGAGGAAATGCTGGTTACCAGCATTTTCTCCTTTTCCCACAATGTTTTCAAAAGTCTTCTGCAACAGTCTCATTGAAAGTACCGGTATGGATTGTATGGTAAAGTCAGTTAACCTTTACAAAACAACAAAATTTCAAACTGGTCCATATTGAAAGTTTTGGCAGACGACAGGACAAATGTTGCTGAAATAATAAAATGTGTCTTTGAAAGGCTAGAAAATAATTTAAGAAAAACAGGAAATGCTGGTTACCAGCATTTTCTTCATTTCACGCAATGTTTCAAAAACCTTTCTCCTAAGATTCATCAAACCCTTAGGCTGCTAAGCACGACTAAAGGACCTTTTGCGGAAAGTGTAGATCAAAATCAGACTGCACATAATGTGCAGTCTGATCTTGGATCTACACTGTCCCATAAGGATATATCTTTCTCCCAGAAATACCTTTGAAATGGCAAAATTTTGTTTTTTCTCTGTAGGCTTGAAAATTTAATTTCATTTTTTTAGCAGGATAAGGGTTTAGTTGTGGTTGTATGGTGTTTAATGCTGTTTTCAACATTTTTTCATTTATATCGCGGCAGCCAGTGCACCTATCCATGCTTTCCTGGAGTTTCTTTTACCAGCACTACGCACAGTATTCTTTCCAAGCCAACGGCTGCTTTCCCACATAACCATGGTCGAAAAAATGGTCAGCAGTGAGAGGGGAATGAATCCTGTCGCAATGACTATCATCAATTCTTGCAAAGAAATTGGCAAAGCCGGGGATCGAACCAGCGACCCCTTGTTCTCAAGTCCTGTACACTACCAACTGAGCTACCAGGGCTCTGCAGGATTTATGGTTAAAACTCAGGATTTTTTGGTATAGGGTTAAGAATAGAAGACCTACATGTAGCTTCACCCTTTCCCAAACAAGCCCTGGTTTTCACGTGTCTGCAGTACAAGTCTTTTGAAAACACTGTGGGAAAAGGAGAAATTGATCGTAACGAGCAATTTCTCCTTTTCCCACATTGTTTTCTACCCTTTTTGAGAACTTTCTGCCATTTTCATAAAATTTAAAATTGTCGTCTGCAAACTCTTTCAATTTGGACCAGTCCAAAATTTGTCGTTAGGGAAAGGGTTAAGTACAAAAGATGGCAATTTGAAGCCAAAGTAATTATAAAGGTAGAATATTTACCATGTATCTGTTACAGTTATTGATTCAGTACAGATCATATAAAAAATCCAACAAACATATTGTTTTATTTGAAGGTTAAGACCTGTAACACCTCTAACATACAGTACAAGGACACACTCACAAAAAAAAATCCTCTTATTGTTATCATAAAATAACCACAGAATATCCAATACTGAAGCAACCTTTACTCATCAGATGCTAAATATTGGTCTTGGTGATTTGATGGAATCTCTCTGAATTCCAGCCACCATGTTTGCCATGGCGATCAATATTTCTGATCAATACATGACATCATACATACAATTTGAATCTTCTAAGTTTACCAAGCTCCTTGTAGACCTTGACTGCCAATAGCGCCAGAAAATTCTGAGTCATCTAAAGGACTTAAGAAAATATCAGAGAAACTCTGTGATTAGCAATCATGGCATTTTTTTGAAATTTGATACTTTCAGAGATTGATGAACCCATAAAAAAAGTATTTACATATCTAAAACTGAGAATGTATTTGTTTGTTTGTTTCTCTGTTAGTTTGTTTTGACATGTTCAATGCTATTTTCATAATTATGTCAAGTGCACTTGTCCATGCAAGATCAGTGTTTTGTTTCCATATCAACACACAACAATCTAAAGCCACTGGCTCCTTTCCCATGAAAACAATTTTGAAAAATGTGCAGTGTTGAAGGAAGTCTGTTGTATAGAAATTCATCAAGCCATGAACAAGATGTTAGGTTGTGCCTGGATTAGAGTCCAGAATGTCAGGTTAAACACATGTCAACAGTGCCTTGCTGTCAGGTCTGGGTTTGTATAACCCTTTACCACACAATCCCGACTTTTAATGACCCTGAGAAAGAGGCCTGATGAAAAAATTGTGGGAAAAGGAGAAAATGCTGGTAAACAGCATTTGCTCCTTTTCCCACAATATTTTCCATCCTTCCCGAACCAAATTTCAAGGTTTGAGTCACATTTATTTTGTCGACTGCAAATGCTTTCAATTTGGACCAGTCTAAAATTTTGTCGTTTGGTAAAGAGTTAACTTAGTAAATCCTTTCCAGACTTGTCCAAACTGGCAAGCATTTGCAGATGACAAAATTTACCAGATTAATCTTTCAGCTCTTTACAAAACGACAAAATTTTGGACTTGACTGAAATGAAGACATTTGCAGACAACAAAATTAAATGTAAATCAAAACATAAAATTTTCTTTCAAAGAGTAGAAAACATCCTGGGAAAAGGAGAAAGTGCTGGTTAACAGTAAATGTTTTCAGAAGGCTTCTTCTTCAGGGTCGTTAAAAGTCAGGTTTGTGTGGTAAATGGTTAAGGATAATTATGATAGTGGTAAAAGAAGAAAATGCTCAGCAATTTTTCATTGTTCTACAATGTTTAAAATTTTAAAGCCTTATTTCCCTGGAATATCAAACATTATTGTTCACTTCTCGATATGTAAGAAGCCGCAGGGTGCTTTTGAAGTTACTGTAGCTCAAAAAATCAGACTGCACAGACATTGCAGTTTGATCAATGGTCTACACTGCCAAATACTTTGCATGAAATTCTAGCCAAAACTGCCATGATATTTCTACAAATGGCAATTTTTTTGCGGACTAAAATGTAAGTTCCATTTTAACCTTTACCAAACGATCCTTTGTTTAACAACACCAAGAAAACAAGGCTCTCAAACATGAGATACAAGGAAAATGCTAGTCTGGTACCCAACCATACTTCAAAAGTATGTCGGGCAAAGCACAATAATGGCTGCGCCCATTTATAATATGCAGAAGTCACAGATTATTGTTATTTCACTTGATCAAATCCTACTAGAGTCTGAAATGAAAACAGATCTGTTGCAAAAAAGTAATGGCAGTTAATTTTTTTAAATTGTCGTTCTTATTTAGCAAGAAAAACTACGTATCAGAAATGCTTTAAGTATCCGAAATTTCATTGGACTGATATAACGTCCGAAAACAGGGCTACTTTTAAAATGATTCATAGTCAAATTTCTATTTAAACCATATCTCAAAAGTACGTTTTAGATTCAGTAATGTATATTTTGTACAAAATTGATCTCATTTTATTCACTGAGGTCGCCATGGAGGCCGCCATTATTGCACTTTGCCTGACCCCATAACGTAGTGGTAGGGGCAGGTAATCCAGACCAGGAAAATGCCAGGATTTTCTCCTTCTCACACAATATTTTATACCTTTTCAAATAGAAATCTATTCCTTTGAGCAACATTTAAGCCTTAAGCTGCTAAGTGCAACTCACTGACTTTTGGCCGACAGTGTAGATCAAGATCAGACTCCACAGAACATGCAGTCTGATCTTGGATCTACACTGTATGATATTGAGACATTTTTTCCCCAAAAAATGAAATAGCAAAATTAGGTTTTTACAGTTGGCTTGAAAATTTCGTTTCATTTATATAGCAGCTTAACTCTTTACCAAACGACAAAATTTTAGACCAGTTCAAATTGAAAGCTTGTGCAGGCGACAAAACAAAATTTTGTGATTCAAAAATTCAAATTTGTGTTGGGAAGGATAGAAAACATTGTGGGAAAAGGAGAAAATGCTGGTTACCAGCATTTTCTCCTTTTCCCACAATTTTTTCAAAAGGACTCTTCCTCAGGGTTGTTAAAACTCGGGATTGTGTGGTAAAGAGTTAAGGGGTAATTTTATTGTCTGCAAATGCAAATGATGACAAGTTGAAAATTTTGTTGCCTGATAAAGAGTTTTGGATGGAAAAAACTTAATAAAAAATATGTCCAAGGTTCCATGTCCAGTCAATTGTCAGACTAAATGGATTTTACAGATCCATACTTATGTGATGTCTTGCTGGGTATAATGCATGCGTAAATGCATTAACCCTTTACCAGACGACAACATTTTAGCCTTGTCCAAATTGAAAGCATTTGCAGACGGCAATTTCGGTGTGGCTCAAGTGGTGCAACTTTTCTTAGATTGGGTAGAAAACATTGTGGGAAAAGGAGAAAATGCTGGTTACCAGCATTTTCTCCTTTTCCCACAATGTTTTCAAAAGGCTTCTTTCCCAGGGGCATCAAGAGGCGGCATTGTACGGTAATGGGTTAAGGCCTCTTTTGGCAGAGGGTCACTCAGTTATATTTGATACAAATCGTAAAGGGGGAAAAGGTTTCTCTAACAGAAAGGAATCAACAATTTCATCAATATTTCTTCTGTAACAGGAACCAAGGCCCCTGACAAGTAAATTTGATTTTATGAGGTCTCTGAAATTGCATTGATTAACCCAGTACCAAACAATCATGACTTTTAACAACCCAGAGAAAGAATTATTTAAGGCTTTTTGAAAACATTGTGGTAAAAAGAAGAAAAAAAAAATACTGGTAACCAGCATTTTCTCCTTTTTCTCACAATGTTTTCTATCCATCAAAGAACATAATTTTTGAGTCATATTTGTTATGTCACCTGCAAATGCTTTTAAATTTGGTCACTCTAATATTGTGTTGTTTGACAGAGAGTTAACAGGAGGTCGCTGGTTCGATCCCTGGCTTGGCCAATTTCTTTCTGAGGATTGATGATAGTCATTGGGACAGGATTCATTCCTCTCTCACCACTGACCATTGTTTCGACGATCATTATGTGGGAAAGCAGCCAGTGGCTTGGAGAGAATATTGTGCGGAGTACTTGTAAAGAAACTCCAGGAAAGCATGGATAGGTGCACTGGCAGCCGCAATGTAATTGAAAAAAATGTTGAAAACACCGTTAAACACCATACAATCAATCAATTGACAAAGAGTTAACATAAGACTGGATTGATACGTTTCTATGTCTGAAGCAGATAACTTAACCCTTTACCAAACAATCCTGTGTTTTCATGTCCCTGAGGAAGAGGCCTTTTGAAAACATTGTGGGAAAAGGAGAAACATGCTGGTAGCCAGCATTTTCTCTTTTTCCCACAATGTTTTCTACCCTGTCAAAAAACTTCAAGTTCATTGGCACCACTTTCAAATTTGTTGTCTGCAGATACTTTCCATTTGAAAGGGGCCAAAATTTGTCTTTTGGAAAAGGGTTAAAACATATTGATGATAGGAACACCTATTCATAATGAGCAATTGCTTATCCCACTTTCTATTACAGTGTAAATTCTTAATTTACCCTCAAGTCAATTTGCTTTGCTATTTTTTTTTTCGATTTTCAGATATTATAGGAAAACAGGAAATCATCAGAAATAGTTCTGCACAAAGTTTCGATTTTTCTCAGTGTTTACCGCAGTATGTAAGGTTTTGGTGCAAAATCTTGCATCAACAGGAAAGCAAATATATTTTGAACTTTTACCAAACAGTCCCAAATTTTAATAATTGATGAAAAAAAGCTTTCCTTCTTTCCTTTTCCCACAATGTTTACTACACTTTCAAAAGCAAATCCCATCATTTGGGTTGAATCAATTTGTTGTCTGCAAATGCTTTGAAATAGAACAAGTCTGAAATGTTGTTATGTGGTAAAGAGTTAACTCTGAAATTTTTTTTTATTAGTGACCAGAAATCAAAGACTAACGAAAACAATAGAACTTATGTATCCATTGTTACCACAATCTATGACAAAAGATTGCCTATTATAGGAACATTTGGTTGCTGAATTATTCATATTGAATCTCCAAGGATATCATAAGGCTAAAGGCATAATCAACCCATTCTATGTATTTTTCTAATACAGTGTAATATTGTAACATACATAATTGTATTTCTGTGCGTAGGAACCATTCACCAGACTACAAAATTTACACTCATCCATATTCAAATCCCCAGCTCAGCCAATTTCTTGGACAGGATTGATGATAGTCACTGTGAAAGGATTCATTCCTCTCTCATCACTGATTATTGTTTGGAATTAGTTATTTGGGAAAGCAGCCAGTGGCTTGGGAAGAATATTATGCAAAGCACTGGTAAAAGAAACTCCATGAAAGCATGGATAAGTGCACTGGCCACTGTGATATAACTGAAATTATATTGAAAATGGCATTCAACACCATACAATCAATCAATTCCACAAGGTTGGCAAGAGCATAGGACTGTTTGGTATGGAGTTATGGTTCAAAAGGCAAAAAATTGGTACCATTGTATGTATCTGAAAAACATGGCAGTCGACGTAGTCTAGGAAATTCGAAATCCAATATTAACTCTTTACCAAACGACAAAATTTCAGTCCAAATTGAAAGCATTTGCAGACGACAAAATAAATGTGACCGAAAAATTGAAATTTGTTTTGGGAAGGATAGCAAACATTTTGGGGAAAGGAGAAAATGCTGGTTACCAGCATTTTCTCCTTTTCCCATAATGTTTTCAAGAGGCCTCTTTTTCAGGGTCGTTAAAAGTCGGGATTGTGTGGTATAGGGTTATGGAATGTCCAGGATATGCGCAATAGCCCCTACGATATTACTGAAATAATGTTGAAAACAGCGCTAAGCACCAATGAATTCCACAGAGTTGGTAAAAACATAGGATATTGTCTGATATGGAGTTATGGTTCAAAAAGCAACAAATTGGTATCATTGTATGTCTCTGAAAAATATGGCAGCTGACATAGTCCAGGAAGTTCAAAGTCCCATATTAACCCATTACAGGACAACAAAATTTTAGCTTTGTCCAAATTGAAAGCATTTCCAGAGGACAATTTCAGTGCGGCTCAAATGGTGCAAATTTTTCTTTGATAAGGTAGAAAACATTGTGGGAATAGGAGAAAATGCTGGTTACCTGCATTTTCTCCTTTTCCCACAATGTTTTCAAAAGGCTTCTTTCCCAGGGTTGTTGAAATGTGGCACTGTGCAGTCAAGGGTTAAGGATTGCCCATGATAAGTGCAATGGCTCCTGTGATATTACTGAAATAATGTTGAAAACAGCACTAAACACCAATAAATTCCACAAGGTTGGCAAGAACATAGGACTGTTTGGTATGGAGTTATGGTTCAAAAAGCAAAAAATTAGAGCCAGTGTATATCTCTGAAAAATATGGCCACTGACATAGTCCAGGAAGTTCAAAATCCCATATTAAGGATTGCCCAGGAAGTACTTGACAGTTTTTTTCCAGAAACAACATGCAAACCCTTTGCCACAAGTACCCCTTGTCTCGCGTAGACAAACTTCACTGCATATGAAGTTGACAGATAAATAGAAATATTACAAAAAATTGATATACTGCTTATTTCAAGCATTTTCTCTTTCCTATTTAACAGTGGTTCTTGACTGTTCGGACACTCACATTTTTTGGTTCTTTTCTGCCAATGTCTTATTTTCTAAACTTGTCCATAATAATTGCATAATATGGTATTAACCTTTTACCACACAGTCCCAGAATTTAACAACTCTGAGAGAGAGAGGCCTTTTTAAAAAAACTTTGTAGGAAAAGGAGAGAATGATGGTAACCAGCAGTTTCTCCATTTTCCATAATGTTTTCTCCATTTTTAAAAGCATATCTCACCATTTGAGCCACATTTTATTTGTACTCAGTATAAGCTTTGGATTTGAACAAGTCTACAGTTCTGTTCTGTGGGAAAGAGTTGTCTCTATCAGACAAGAACATTTTAGAAATGTTGACATTAAAAGCATTTCCAGATTAAGAATTCAATGTTGCTCAAATTATGGGATTTGTCTGTGAAAGGATAGCAAAACTGTGGAATATAAGGTGAAATGCTAGATATCAGCATTTTCACCATTTTCCAAAATGTTTCAGAAGTATTTTTCATCAAGGTTGTTAAAGATGCAATCTTTTAGGAAAGACTTAACTTTTTACCAAGCAATCCCATGTTTTCACGACCCTTGGAGGCCTTTTGAAAACATTGTTGGAAAAGGGAGAATATACTGGTGACCAGCATTTTCTCCTTTTCTCACATGTTTTCTACTCTGTCAAAAAGCTTAAGGTCATTTGTACCACTTTCAAATTTGTCGCCTGCAGATGCTTTCGATTTGGAAGTGTCTAAAATTTGTCGTTTGGAAGTGTCTGAAATTTGTTGTTTGGGAAAGGGTTAAGCCAGAAATAAGCTTGTCAATTCCCTTGGGAGTCATTTGTTTGTCTTAGGCTTGTAAGTGGTCAGTTCTACATTAGTTCAAATTCGATTTGGAAGTGTCTAAAATTTGTCGTTTGGAAGTGTCTAAAATTTGTTGTTTGGGAAAGGGTCAAGCCAGAAATAAGCTTGTTAATTCCCTTGGGAGTCATTTGTTTGTCTTACGCTTGTAAGTGGTCAGTTCTACATTAACTCAAATCATGCACAAAAATATACATCTGCTAAGTAACCTTTCAAGATGTCTGTCAGTTCCATATTAAATCTTTACCACACAGCATCATTTTTGACTGGTCCAAATTGAAAGCATTTGCAGATGACAAATTAAATGTGGCTCAAATGATTGGATTTGTTTCTGAAAGGTTAGAAAACATTGTGGCAAAAGGAGAAAATGCTGGTAACCAGCATTTTCTCCTTTTCCCACTATGTTTACAAAAGTCTCATTTCCCACAGTCGCTAAAACTTGGGATTTGTGGTAAAGCGTTAAGCTAATTTAGAGTTAGCCCTGTACCAGACAAACAAAATATCTAGTAACCAGCATTTTTTCCTTAACCCTTTCCCAAACAAGCCCTGGTTTTCATGTGTCTGCAGTATAAGTCTTTTGAAAACACTGTGGGAAAAGGAGAAATTGCTCATTACGAGCAATTTCTCCTTTTCCCATAGTGTTTTCTACCCTTTTTGAGACCTTTCTGCCATTTTCATCAAATTAAAAATTGTCGTCTGCAAACTCTTTTAATTTGGACCAGTCCAAAATTTGTCATTTGTGAAAGGGTTAAGTCATAATTTTTTTTTTTACTCTATCAATAACATTTTTTATAATTTGGAGTACAGTTCTGTAGATTTTTAATCTGCAATTGCTTCCATTATTTCGATGAGTCTAAAACTTTGTCATAAATGGTTAGCTCTACCATACAGAAAAAAATAATACTTGTCTAAATTAAAAGCATTTGCAAATGACAACTGAAATCTGGCTCAAATGATGGAGTTTGTCCTTGATAGAGTATAAAACAACCAGCATTTTCTCCTTTTCCCACAACAGGTAGCTCACTGGTTTGCGTATCTAACTTGTGACTTGGTGGTTGCAGGTTTGATAGCCGGATAAGGCAAACTTTCCTTCTGGCAATTTTTTGTCTCTCACCTCTGATGTATGTGAGAAAAGTAGTCTGTGACTTGGAAAGAAAGTTGTGTCAGTACTGGTGTGAGAAAACAGGAAGCACCTGCGTAGGTGCACTGACCGCTGTGATATGGCCTAAGCTGTTAGAACATCTTTAACACTCCAATACAATTAACCCTTTCCCAAACAAGCCCTGGTTTTCACGTGTCTGCAGTACAAGTCTTTTGAAAACACTGTGGGAAAAGGAGAAATTGCTCGTAACGAGCAATTTCTCCTTTTCCCACAGTGTTTTCTATCCTTTTTGAGACCTTTCTGCCATTTTCATAAAATTTAAAATTGTCATCTGCAAACTCTTTCAATTTGGACCAGTCCAAATTTTGTCGTTTGGGAAAGGGTTAATTCAGCACTAGGCTTGTTGAAAGTACAATATCATGTACTCCAAAGTGGTTGGTTACCACAAACGTTCCTCCAACAGCAAGTCTGGGGAGACTAATAAAGCACTGTGTTGGTGTTTGTCATTACAATGCTTGGTCAGACAATGATTCAGTGGTCACAAATCCTGCACACTGGAATTAACTCTTTACCAGATGACAAAATTGTGACAAGTCCATACTGCAAGAATAACAGCAGAAAACAAATTGCATGTGAATCATGTTTGATAGGATTTATTTTCGGAAGGGTAGAAAACTCTTTGAGACAAGTATTTACTCTTTACCAAACAACAAAATCAAAGACTTGTCCAAATTAAAGCATTTGCAGACTACAATCTAGAAGCCAGTCAAATAATCATCGTTGTCTTTGATTTGGTAGAAAACATTGTGGGAAAAGGAGAAAATGCTGTTTACCAGCATTTTCTCTTTTTCCCACAATGTTTTCAAAAGGCTTTTTTTTCAAGGTCGTTAAAACTCGGGTTTGTGTGGTAAAGGGTCAAATGCTCCTGATTTAGTGGTCGCAAATCCTATACAATGGAATTAAGTCTTTACCAGATGACAAAATTGTGACTGGTCTATAGTCCATACCACAAGAACAACAGCAGAAGACAAATTATATGTGGGGCATGTGATGGGATTGATTTTCAAACGGGGAGAAAACACTGTGGGACAAGTAAATGCTCCTCTTCGCCACAACATTAAATTCTGTATTATTTAAAAAAAACATGTTTTTACTTTCTTTCATTTTCACTTTCCTTTCTGTAAGTTGTACTTGATAGTGGTATGTATAAGAATAGCCAGTACAGCGATTGGGTTAACTCTTTACCAAAAGACAACAACTTTAGACTTGTCCAAATTGAAAGCATTTGCAGACATCAATTTAAATGTGACTCAAATGATGAACTTTGTCTTTGATATGGTAGAAAACATTGTGGGAAAAGGAGAAAATGCTGGTAACAAGCATTTTCTCCTTTTCCCACAATGTTTTCAGAAGGTTTCTTTTTCAGGATTGTTAAACATCAGGATTGTCTGGTAAAGGATTAAACCTTTTTTTCTTCATTAGGCAGAAATTCAAAACATCTCATGGAAACTTCTAGGATCCTATTATGATCACCATTGGCAAAATCAAATCCTAGTATCTACATTATAGTTTTGCACCAAAACAGGATAAAGCCCAACAATGCAATAAATAAAAGCAAAATTAATTGTGCCAAATTACTTTATGTACATCTGCCTTTTCAATCAATATGCCAAATTCAATCAATCAAATAAAAGGAATTGATTGTAAGCCTTCTGAAACAGGAGGGTTTGAAAATCTGTAAAACTAACAAAGAGCATGATATTAAAGTGTAATAAATGTACATGAAAAACATTGTGGCACAAGCTAGAAATTGCTTCACAAAATTATTGATGATTTTAGATATGGTTTATCACAAGAAGACAAAAAAAAGTTGTCTGCACAAGGAAACGTGTTAACACTTTACCAAATGACAAATTTTAGACTCCTTCAAATTGAAAGATTTTGCAGACAACCAATCAGAAATTTACATGAAAAACTGAAATTTGTCTTCAGAAGGGTAGAAAATACTGTGGGAAAAGGAGAAATGTTTTCTCCTTTTCCCACAATATTTTCAAAAGCCTTCTTTTTCAGTGTCATTAAAACTTGTGATTGTGTGGTGAAAGGTTAATGGTGACTATGGCTCAGGAAGTGTGGTTTTTATTGCACCCTGTCTTGGTCTGCTGGGAGGCTGTCCCCAGTCTAATGGGTAATTGGTCATCACACTTTTATGTCTGACTGCTGACTAGTCTGGTAATGAAGCCACTTCTCATCTGCACATTTTCTGGATTCAAGCACGTAAAATGGCAGGAAAGAATAATGTTTACTGTGTGGGTGCCAAGCTTAGTAACTCTTTACCACACAACAAAAATGCAGACTTGTCCAGATGATGAAAGCATTTGCAGATCACAATTTAAATGTTGCTTAAAGGATGGAATTTCTCTTGAAATGGTAGAAAATGTTGTGGGAAAGGGAGAAAATGCAGGTTATCAGGACTTTCTCCCTTTCCAACAATGTTTTCAAAAGGCTTTTTCCTGAGGGTAGTTGAAATTTGGGATTGTGTGGTACAGGGTTAATCCTTTTCAAGACCACAAAATTTCAGACTTTCCTATATTGAAAGGCCTTGGGGACAATCATGTCAAATGTAGCTCAATGTATGGACAGTCTCTTTGAGAGGGTAGGAAACATTGTGAGAAAACCAGCATTTTCTCCTTTTTCCACAATGTTTACAAGGGTTATCCTCTGTAGGGTCTTAAAAACACCGTATCAAGGTAGAGTTAATCCTTATGCTGCTAAACATTTTCTATCACCAGGAAACAATGAAATATTCTGCATTCAAGGCATAATTTCACCCAGAATATTTTTACAAAATATTAGAAAGTATAGATCCAAGATCAGACTGTATGTTCTCTGCTCTCTAATTTTGATATACACAGCTGGCAAAAAGCAGTACCTAATGGTTCATCTTGGCATGATAGGAATCAAGTGGATGTCAAACAATGTTCCCAAAGAATAAACAAAACAATAGACTTCACATTACAAAGGAACAAATAAAACAGAATCTGTTTTTGTTCTTTCACCACGCTTACAGAAAGATAATTATCCCTTGAAAACTTTACCAAACAATCCTGAGTTTTAATGACCCCGGGGAAGAAGGCCTTTGAAAACATAGTGGAAAGAGGTGAAAATGCTGGTAACCAGCATTTTCTCCTTTTCCCACGATGTTTTTTAGTTGATCAAAGACAAATCTCATGCTTTGAGTCATATTTATTTTGTCATCTGCAAATGCTTTATATCTGGACAAGACTAAAATTTTGTGGTTTGGTTAAGAGTTGCCATATCGACTATCTTCAGAATATAAGAATAGTGGTTTTCGCCACTTTCAACTATACTTCCACAGGTTTCTTATAAATTCATTTCTTTCCTGGGTTTTGAAAGTACTAGGCTGGGCTTTTGCAGTGCATTGCCAAAGAATTTTCCCTTATGGTCCCCACTCCAAGTCCAGATGGACCAAAATCAGTAACGTCACTGATTCGCACAGGACCTGTGGCTGAGAATGGATACAGAGACCATCACAGAGGGCACATCCACATCCAACACCTTCTGAAAACACTGGGATAAAAGGAGGAATTTTTCTCTTTTTTCTGAAATGTTTTCATCACTTCTTTTTTTACATCAAAGATTGATTTTTGCAATTTACTTTGAGAGATGCCTATTACACACATCCTGCCAAGTATTAACCCTTTACCACACAATCCCGACTTTTAACGACCCTGTAAAAGAATCCTTTTGAAAACATTGTGAGAAAAGGAGAAAATGCTGGTAACCAGCATTTTCTCCTTTTCCCACAATGTTTTCTACCATTACAATAACAAATTTCAATTTTTCAGTCCCATTTATTTTGTCATCTGCAAATGCTTTCAATTTGGACCAGTCTAGAATTTTGTCATTTGGTAAAGAGTTAAGTTGACCAACACAAAAATAGCTTTTGGTAAATCATAGAGATGATACAACTGACAACATTATGAAACCTTTAACCCTTTACTACACAACAGAATTTTATGCTTGTCCAGGTTATAAGCACTTGCAGACGACAAATTAGATATGACTCATTTCGTGAGATTTGTCTGTAAAAGGACAGAAAACATTGTGGGAAAAGGAGAAAATGCTGGTTACCAGCATTTTCTCCTTTTCCCACAGTGTTTTCAAAAGGCCTCTTTCTCAGGGTAGTTAAAACTCAGGAGTGTGTGGTAAAGGGTTAACTCTTTACCGAACAACCAAGTTTTAGACAAGTGAAAATTGAAAGCATCTGCAGACGTCAAAATAAATGTGACTGAAAAATTGAAATTTGTTTTGGGAAGGGTAGAAAACATTGTGGTTAAATGCTGGTTACTAGCATTTTCTCCTCTTCCCACAAAAGCCTTCTTTCACAGGGTCCTTAAAAGACGGGATTGTGTGGTAAAGGTTAACAAGAGGGCCATGATGGCCCTGGATTGCTCACCTGAGTCAACAGGCCAAATTTTACTCCAGGGTCATAATGACCCAATTTAAAACTCATCTGAGATATTATTAAGACAAGCATTCTGACCAATTGTCCATTGAGCTGAAAATGTGGCCTCCAGAGTGTCTAAAATGTCTTTCTTCAATTTGACCTAGTGACCTAGTTTATGACCCTATCTGACCATATTTCAAACTCATCAGAAACATCAAAACAAACTTATTGACCAAGGTTCAGGTGAATTGGGTAAGAATTGCCACCTCTAGAGTGCCCACAAGGGGTTTCTGTAATCTGACCTAGTGACCTAGATTATGACCCAATGTGGTCCAATTTCAAATCCATTCATGATATCATCAACTCAAACATGCTGACAAATTTTCAGGTCAGTTGAGCAAAAACTGTGGCCTCTACAGTGCCCACAATACATTTCCTGAATTTGACCCAGGGACCTAGTTTATGACCCTATGAGATACAATTTCTAACTGATCCGAGATATCATCAAGTCAAATATGTAGACCAATTTTCAGGTCAATCTAGCTAGAATTGTGGCCTCTAGAGTGCCCAAAAGGTATTTCTTCAATGTGACCTAATGACATTGTTAATGACCCTATGTGACCCAATTTTGAACTCATCCGACATATCATCAAGACAAAAAATTTTGAACTCGTCTGAGATTTTTATCAAGACAAGCATTCTGACCAAATTTCACAAGTATCTGACTGAAAATGTGGCCTCTAGAACCTACACAAGGTTTTTTGAAGATTTGACCTAGTGACCTAGTTTTTAACCCCACATAACCCAATGTCGAACTCATCCGAGATTTTATCAAGACAAACATTCTGACCAAATTTCACAAGTATCTGACTGAAAATGTGGCCTCTAGAGCGTACACAAGGTTTTTCAAAGATTTGACCTTGTGACCTAGTTTTTGACCCCACATGAACCAATGTCAAACTCATCCGAGATTTTATTAAGACAAACATTCTGACCAAGTTTCATGAGGACCGGACTGAAAATGTGGCCTCTAGAGCGTACACAAGGTTTTTCGAAGATTTGACATAGTGACCTAGTTTTTGACCCCACATGACCCAATTTCAAACTCATCCGAGATTTTATCAAGACATACATTCTGACCAAGCTTCATGAGGATCAAACTGAAAATGTGGCCTCTAGAGCGTACACAAGGTTTTTCAAAGATTTGACCTAGTGACCTAGTTTTTGACCCCACATGATCCAATTTCAAACTCGTTCGACATTTTATCAAGACAAACATTCTGACCAATTTCATGAGGATCGGACTGAAAATGTGGCCTCTAGTACACAAGGTTTTTTGAAGATTTGACCTAGTGACCTAGTTTTTGACCCCACATGACCCAATTTCGAACTTGTCCGAGATTTTATCAAGACAAACATTCTGACAAAATTTCACAAGTATCTGACTGAAAATGTGGCCTCTAGAGTGCACACAAGGTTTTTCGAAGATTTGACCTAGTGACCTAGTTTTTGACCCTACAAGACCCAATTTTGAACTCGTCCCAGATTTTATCAAGACAAACATTCTGACCAAGTTTCATGAGGATCGGACTGAAAATGTGGCCTCTAGAGCGTACACAAGATTTTTCGAAGATTTGACCTAGTGACCTAGTTTTTGACCCCACATGACCCAATTTCAAACTCGTCTCAGATTTTATCAAGACAAAGATTCTGACCAAATTTCACAAGTATCTGACTGAAAATGTGGCCTCTGGAGCGTACACAAGGTTTTTCGAAGATTTGACCTAGTGACCTAGTTTTTGACCCCACATGACCCAATTTCGAACTCTTCCCAGATTTTATCAAGACAAACATTCTGACCAAATTTCTCGAGTATCTGACTGAAAATGTGGCCTCTAGAGCGTACACAAGGTTTTTCAACGATTTGACCTAGTTTTTGACCCCACATGACCCAATTTCGAACTTGTCCAAGGATTTTATCAAGACAAACATTCTGACCAAATTTCACAAGTATCTGACTGAAAATGCGGCCTCTAGAGCATACACAAGGTTTTTCGAAGATTTGACCTAGTGACCTAGTTTTTGACCCCACATGACCCAATTTCAAACTCGTCCGAGATTTTATCAAGACAAACATTCTGACCAAGTTTCATGAGGATTGGACTGAAAATGTGGCCTCTAGAGTGTACACAAGGTTTGTCTAAGATTTGACTTAGTGACCTAATTTTTCACCCAACATGACCCAATTTCACACTCGTCTGAGATTTTATCAAGACAAACATTCTGACCAAGTTTCATGAGGATCGGACTGAAAATGTGGCCTCTAGAGCGTACACAAGGTAAGAAGTTGACAACGGACGACGCACGACAGACAACGGACACAGCACGATCACAATAGCTCACCATGAGCACTTCGTACTCTGGTGAGCTAAAAAAATTAATCTCATAATCTGAGCCAAAAATAATTTGTCACCTGCATAAATATGCTATCAATTTTAAGTCTACTCTGTCTGATAATTGCACATTGCAAGATTATAATGGGATTTTGCAATTCTGGAGTCATTAAACCCAAAATAAATTATATCATCTTATTCTTTGTAAACCCAAACTCCAGACTAAAAACCCATTCTTAATCAAACTTATTGATGTTTCTCAGAAATGAGGTACACTTTTAGGAAACAGGAAATCCTAGGAGACTGCTCAAATTATACCATAGTAGCTTTTCATAAACAGAACAAAATTGGTGAGTTTGAAATTCAAAGATTTGAATGGGTTTAACTCCTAACTAGACAACAAAATATTACACTGTCCCAAATTCAAAGCATTTGCAGATGACGAATGTAGCTCAAATAATAGGATAACCATCATTTTCTCCTTTTTCCACAATGTGGTCTACCGTTTCTAATATAAATCTCATTATTTAAGCCATATCTTATTTGTCCTCTGAAAAAAGTGCAGTTTCAACAAGTGTAAATTTTTGTTGTTTTTTATAGACTTATTGTAAAAATGACCTGAATCAAATATTACACAGCACTTCCAATTGTTTGTAGTACACCAATACTCTCACCACTTTGATGACCAGGATCAGTTCAAGGTCATAATGAATAATTCATGATTGGACAGAGAAGAACAAAGGCCCATCTTTGATAATTGTCATGAAAACAGATGGTTATCAATATGGAAGCACTGAAAAATCATAAGCATGTCACACGAAACCCACTGATGCCTATTTTCACTTTTGATCAACTGACAATGACCTTTGATGTACAATGTAGTAAACTGACATTAACTCTTTACCAAACGACAAAATTTTAGACTGGTCCAAATTGAATGCATTTGCAGACGACCTAATAAATGTGATTGAAAAATTGAAATTTGTTTTAGGAAGGGTAGAAAACATTGTGGGAAAAGGAGAAAATACTGGTTACCAGCATTTTCTCTTTTTCCCACAAGGTTTTCAAAAGATTTCTTTCACAGGGTCGTTAAAAGTCAGGATTGTGTGGTAAAGAGTTAAGAACTTGTTGAGAAATATATCCATCAAGTGTTTGCAGTCTGATCTTAAGCTGTATTTTATTCCTGAGTTTTGATTAATCCTCAGGACAAAGACAATCAAAAACATTGAGGGAACAGGAGAAAATGCTGGTAAACAGCATTCTTCCTTTTTCCAATATCATCTACCTTTTCGAAGACAAATCCCATTTTTTCAAACTCTTTACCAAACAGAAAAAAACTGGACTCTATCCAATATTTCAAAATTTGCCAACAACAAATTATTTGCAGCTCAAATCGTGACATCTGTCTTTGATGGGGTAGAAAACATTGTGGAAAAAGGAGAAAATGCTGGTTACCAGCTTTTTCTCCTTTTCCCACAGTGTTTTCCAAAGCCTCTCTTTTTAAGGTTGTTAAAATTTGGGATTGTGTGGTAAAGCGTTAAGCAATAATTGATATCTTGTCTGCACCATGCCTTCAATTTGTACAAAGCTAAAATTTTGATGAGTTAAGAAATAAGAGGCTTTCCTGAGCCAAATACAAATGAGCCATGCTCTGGCAAAACAGGGCTCAATGCATCTCCGTGATGCATGATACCTAGCAAGTCATCACAATTGATCATGGATCCATGAAGTTCATTTTGTTTATTAAACGACTGAATCATGAGGTAAAAACTAGTCCTTAGACATGCAGAAAACTGACCTGGGCAGGCTGACCTTAGTCAATTTTTTTTTTGCAGATGCATTTAAGCCCCCTTTTCACAGAGCATGGCTCAAATACAGCATATCAGTCAGAGAGTTTTGTGCAGTCTCATCTTGATCTATACTGTAAGCAAAGTCTTATTGTTTAACATCGTCCTAAAATTTGCCTATAGCCCTTATGTCTATATACTTTCCATTTATACAAGTACATATCTTCGCAAGCCAAGGTGACGATTACTACGTGGATCTTACCCTTTGGCTGATCCACTTGAAATTTGTTAGCTTTTCAATATGTGTAATCATTGGTTGCAGTCAGGACTGAAAGCACCAATCAAATAGCAGATTATGTTTACTATCCAACATCAGCAGAACGTAAATAAAACATGGCAACCACAGGAGAAAATGGTTGGATTTGCTGGGAATTATTACCAAAAAAGTACAGACAAACAATATCTTCTTCAACATGCACTGTCACAAATCAATTAAATGAAGTTTTAGGATACATCCCAACACCAGATGGTGGACTGTCAAAGTACATGTGAGGCTTTTGCTTCGTGAAACTTAACAAGATTTCGGAAACAGATTTTGACTTGATAAATTGTCTGTCAAGTTTGCGATCTGAAAAGCAGTCAATAGTTGGTTAATCACAGCGAAAGCATACTGAACAAACTATCATCGGACCAAACCTTAAAGACCACTTGTCAAGGACCCTGTGAAAACAACAACACCGAAGTGCTTAATAGATCATAGCCCAGTAGAACAGTAAAAAAAAAAGCCTTTGGCCATATTTAATGAAATGCCCAAAGAGATAAGTTAGGCTATGTTTGATTGGTTTTCGATGACGTAAATCTAGGGTGATAACAATCAAAATCCAGTAGGTGGCGCGTCGCCGTGTTAACGAATTTCAACGTAGTGATCGTCACCTTGGCTGGTGAAGATGACAAGTACATTAAAGTCTGCAGGGTAAGTAATCCAAAGCTGTCACTTCAAGTCCTCGCCAGACGATTTCTAGTCATTGTCAATGGATTAATTTTAGTCTCATTGCTTCATATTTTTGCAACTTTCTTTTTGTCGGAAAAATGGTTTGGGCTTTGAACTTATGATGTGCATCATGTCAGTCAAGAAAATCTAGAAAAGCATGAAACAGCTGAAATACCATTGACAAAAATGTCAAACACTAACCAAACAAGTATACAAACAATAGAATGATAGTCATAAGCTATCTGGTCATCAAGAATCTGATTAAAAGTAACTATTTGATATGCTTCTGTTGTTGACACTGTTACCACAGCAACCAACTGGGAATTTTGAAATATTTCTTATTGGGGGTTGGTCTTCCAAGCTGGTTCTACTCTTCAATGTCAAAGCCTAGTTACGTGTACCTATGTTCAAATTCAATGACCTAATAACTCTTCACCAGAGGACAAAATCTTCAATTTTGTTCAAATTGAAAGCATTTGCAGATGACAAATCAAATGTACGTGGCTTAAATGATAGGATTTGTCTGTGATAGGTATAAAAACATTGTGGGAAAAGGAGAAAATGCTGGTTACAAGCATTTTCTCCTTTTCCAACAATGTTTTCTAAAGGCTTCTTTCTCAAGGTCTTTAAAAGTTGGGACTTTATGGTAAACGGTTAACCATCAAAGCATAGGCTCTGCCAGCACTACATTCCGACACAAATTTGTAGCATACAACTTCCTGGAGATTCCTGCATTAATTAAGGATAATCAACAGGGATTAAGGTTAAATACACATTTACATTTGAAAACATCTTGTAAAAAGGCAAAATTGCCTGGTCAAGGCAATTTCTCCTTATAATGACACTTTGTTTTCAAAACTTGCCTGCTGCAAGACAGAAAAAGTTTTGTAAGTTGTCTATTAAGGTTTCTGTGTGTGGCACTAAGTTAAGACAAAAATAAAGTACTGAGGGAAAAATACTGATCCAACAAGGGTTTAAGTAGCCCAAAAATGCAAAGATGAGGGCTTGTACCAGAAATGAAGAAAACAAAACGAGCTAATGCCCATGGCACTCTGGAAACAAGCAAATGAGTTACAAGTGATCACCGGAGCCATTTTATTGAGAAAGTGTCATTACCATGCGGTGCCACACGCCACTACAACCATGAAAATGCAATTACTATCTTAGCAAATGGAAGAATTTTTACCGAACTGGGAAATAGGGGAAAAAGACAATCTAAAGACTTGTCACCCTTTCCTGAGGGTTGTTTACAGTGTGTATAGTCTGTTAGTCTTTACCAGGATAGCTAAATTTTAGACTTGTCCACATTAAAAGCATTGGCAGACTGCAAATCAATTGATAATTTCAATCTTTAAAAGGGTAGAAAACATCGTGGGAAAAGGAGAAAATGCCAGTTATCAGCATTTTCTCCTTTTCCCAACAATGTTTTTAAAAGGCTTCTTCCCCAGGTTCATTAAAACTTGGGATTGCGTGGTAAAGGGTTAAGTTTTTACCAGACAACAAAATTTTAGACTCACCCTTAATGAATGCATTGGTAGATGACAAATAACCTGTGGTTCAAATGACTGATTTTGTCTTTATCAGGATAGACAACACAGCAAGAAAAAGAGAAAATGCTAGTTATTAGTTTCTCAGGATTGTAAAGATGTGGATATGTTAGGATAAAGTTTAACTCTTTACCAAACAAGAAAAATATAGACTAGCCAAAATTGAAAGCATTTGCAGACGACAATTTAAATGTGACTCAAATAATGGTATTCGTATTAGATAGGGAAGAAAGCATTGTGGGAAAAGGAGAAAATGCTGGTGCACAGCATTTTCTCCTTTTCCCACAATGTTTTCAAAAGGCTTCTTCCTCAGAGTCGTTAAAAATCGGGAAGAATTAGAAAGTTTTACAGTTAGTTTTCAGCATCTCTTATAATTCTATGTAAAATAATTTAACTCCTTAAAAACAACAGAAATTCAGACTTGTCCATATTGAAAGCATTTGCAAATAATGTTTAAATTTGACTCAAATGATGGAATATGTCTTTGAAATGGTAGAAGACATTGTGGGAAAAGGAGAAAATGCTGGTGCACAGCATTTTCTCTTTTTCCCACAATGTTTTCAAAAGGCTTCTTCCTCACTGACGTTAAAACTTGGGATTGCGTGGTGGAGGGTTAAAGATTTCATTAGGTAAAAAAATTTAACGACAATAACTGCTGCAAAATAAAACTATTAAGCTTGAAAGGTGGGTGGCAGGAAACAAGATTCTATCCAGGAAAGTTCATAAACAGTTGAAGAGATTTTGTTCATGTTATTTTGATCCACAGAGAGTGATGGATCAATAGTTTTTATCTGATTTGCATGAAAAATGATGAATGGCTTCTTTTTACAGTCACAAACTTGTATCAGTACAATTCACAAGTCTTTGACTTTATTGTCACAGTCCATATAACTAACCCTTTACCACACAATCCCGAGTTTTAATGACCCTGAAGAAGGTGGCTTTTGAAAACATTGTGGGAAAAGGAGAAAATGCTGGTACCAGCATTTTCTCCTTTTCGCACAATGTTTTCTATCCAATCAGAGACAAATCTTACTATCAGATCAATATTTAATTTGTCATCTGCAAATGCTTTCAATTTGGACCAATCTAAAATTTTGTCATATTGTAAAGATTTAACTCTAAAAGCACAACAACATGCTGCTTTTGCATACAGTGTATATCAACATCAGACCACACAGAACATGCTGTCTGATCTTTGAACAACACTGTCAGCTATTTCATGATATATTCTGGCCAAAACAGCATTGAAATTCCTATATGTCTATCATTTTTCTGAATTCCATCCCATTGTATACATTCATTGCTCCTAGGGTTAATAACTGGGAAGAGGGGTTGTCTCAGAATAATACTTCATCAAGACTTTTCTCCAATGTCCCCTGCTTCCTTAACCCTTTACCACACAATCCCGACTTTTAACGACCCTAAAAGAGAAGGCTTTTGAAAACATTGTGGGAAAAGGAGAAAATGCTGGTAACCAGCATTTTCTCCTTTTCCCACAATGTTTTCTACAGAAATTATCATTTTGGCAACATTTAATTTGTCATCTGCAAATGCTTTGAATTTTGTCTGGACCAAAAATGTTTTGTTTGGTAAAGAGTTAATATGGAAAAACCTCAGCTTCTTGGTCCTTTAAAAAGAAAAGTCCTGTGCTTTCATGACCCTTACCAGCCGATATAGCTCAGTAGGTAGAGCGTAGGACTCGTGAACACAATGTCCTACAGATTGTGGGTTCGTATCCCCGGCTGGCCAACTAAAAATTACTAATAGTCTTTCGGATGAGACATTAAACCGAGGTCCCGTGTGACGGTGCTATACGCCGAGCACGTTAAAGAACCAGGCGAAGCTCTCAGTAGTTTCGACCTGTATCCTTGCACTATCCCCCGTAACAACTAACCGTCTTCTGGGGGCGTCGCTCAGATGGGGAACCGGTAGCGACGATAAATAAATGGAAATAACCAAACCAATTTCATGACCCTTAAAAAGAAGTCTTGAAAACTTTGTTGAAACAGGAGAGAATTCTGATAACCAGCATTTTCTCCTTTTCCCACAATTTTTTCTACCCTTCCAATCAACCATTGATATGTTGTCTGCAAAATGTTCTCAATATGTACAAGTCCGGTAGGATAAACTGTTTTCTCCCTTGTCTTGTGATCCCTGAAAGAAAACCTATTTTTGAGCCTTCCAAGAAATTTCCAACCTGACATACAAAGCTGGAAAGTGCTATTACATAATACATTACTCCAAGACAGAAAACTGACTGTTTTGCTGCCAGAAATAAATTTGTCTGCACCAAGGGCTAAAAGTACAATTCCATTGTCTCCAGGAGACTTTCAGGCAACAGTTTTGAATCAAGAAGTAGGTATTGTAGAATCTAATACCAAACTTCATTATCTGTGCAGTCCGATCTTAACCCTTATTACACAATCCCGACTTTTAACGACCCTATGGGAAGAAGCCTTTTGAAAACACTGTGGGAAAAGGAGAAAATGCTGGTAACCAGCATTTTCTCCTTTTCCCACAATGTTTTCTACCTTCCCCAAACAAATTTCGGTTTTTGGGTCACATTTATTTTGTCGTCTGCAAATGCTTTCAATTTGGAAACGTATAAAATGTTTTTGTTTGGTAAAGAGTTAATCAACCCTTCTGCAAAAGCTACAGAAATTCTAAGACAGAAAGTAAAAACATTGCTGTGAAGAGGTTCGGTTTAGAGAAGGTACTCCTATTCTAACATCATTTTGTATACACCAAAATCAATCTAGTGGTTCCATTGTGGCTCCACAGAATGCATGTTGCAATACTCTGAGACTTTTCTAAATAAAAACTTTTCCTAGTTGTACTTGTATGTTCCAGAAAACTTAAGCTTTTTTCTTACTATAACTCACTTTAACCCTTTACCACACAATCCCGACTTTTAATGACCCTGAGGAAAAAGCCTTTTGAAAACATTGTGGGAAAAGGAGAAAATGCTGTGTACCAGAATTTTCTCCTTTTCCCACAATGTTTTCTAACCTTTCAAATTTAAATTTCAGACTTTGAGTAACATTTATTTTGTCGTCTGCAAACGCTTTCAATTTAGACAAGTCTAAAATTTTGTCTTTTGGTAAAGAGTTAAACATTGCCAGGAGTTTAACTTTTTATCAAATGACAAAATTTTAGGCCAGGTTCAAATTGAAATCATTTGCAGATGAGAAATCAAACATGGCTCAAAAGCAGAAAAATGCCTTTGGAAGGGTAGAAAACATTGTGTGTAAAGGAGAAAATGCTGGTTACCAGCATTTTTGTCTTTTCCCAACAATGTTTTCCAAAGCCTTCTTTGTCAAGCTCTACAAAACTTGGGATTGTGTGGTAAAAGATTATTATGTTACTTTGAATACTATTTCATAAATATCATGGCAGCTAGTGCAGCTATCTATAGATTTCTGATTGTGTTTTACCAAAAAACAAATTTTAGACTCTTCCAAATTCAAAGCAACTGCGGCCACCAAATTCAAAAGGCACAAATAAAACAAAATTCTTTGTAAGGGTAGAAAACACTGCCAGAAAAGGAGTTAACCCTTTCCCAAACAAGCCCTGGTTTTCACGTGTCTGCAGTACAAGTCTTTTGAAACATTGTGGGAAAAGGAGAAATTGCTCGTAACGAGCAATTTCTCCTTTTCCCAGTGTTTTCTACCCATTTTGAGACCTTTCTGCCATTTTCATCAAATTTAAAATTGTCGTCTGCAATCTCTTTCAGTTTGGACCAGTCCAAAATTTGTCGTTTGGGAAAGGGTTAAGCTTACAGCCCCTGGTTTACTGGCTGTGCGCTTTAACCACTGAGCTACTACAGCTTGGATGATCCCAGTTGCTCAGTCAGTAACATATAAAGCATGAAACCTGCTGATTCGATTCACAGCTCGGCTGAATTCTCTCTTTTGATGATAGTCATTGCTACAGGATTCATTCTTCTTTCACAGTGGAACATTGTTGCGACAATGAGACAACATTTATATGGGAATGCAGTCAGTGACTAGGAAAGAATGTGGGATACTGGCAAAAAAAACTCCAGAAACACACCAAACAAACAAACAGTTTATATCAGGGTTATAACAACAAAGCTGTACAGCAAAAAAATATGACATGGATATGTAATCTATAGGTGCCTCTATAAAACTGTCAGGAAAATCCTTGGGGACACAGTATTTCTAGCTTAATTCATTTAGATGATGGAAAATCTGGAACAGTACCAGACAGTTTCCTATTAAACGCATAGACTGCTACATAAATGAAACAGGTTTTGAGTCTGTAAACATTTCTAATCACACATGCACCAATGTCAATGTCATTGACTGCGATATCTCTAAAAATATAGGAAAGGACAAAATCAGTGATATAGCTGCACATTCTTTACAATCTGATCTTCATCCATAGGCTTAGCCAGGATTAAAATATTTATATGCACAGTGAAGCACAAAGTGCTGATGGGGGAGGGAGCCAATGGGGTGGGATTACGAGGGGTTTTCTTCCTCTCGCTGGTTGGGATCTAGAAAATTTTGAGAATTTTAATGTGAAACAGTGGGGTCTTGCATGTTTTGACTGCATTGTCCTTGTAAATAATTTGTCACTAATATTGCTATTGAAAAAAAATGTTTCAACCTCTGTTTTTTATACGCACATGTGGCGTATTGTGCGTAATAGGCACTATGCCCTTGTTGATGTAGGGCTCTGTTTGCAAAAGTACCCATGTTACACGAAGCATTCCTAGTTTTAAATTTTCCACATAAACTTTCTCTGGGCGCTTTTTCTTGGTAAATAAGAAAGATTCTCATGGAACTGACCTGGTGATCTAACTTATCACCCATCTCTGAATTTGGCTTGTAGGTCATGTAGACAAAAATTCTGACATACTTTCATAATGATCAAATGAAATCTGCCTCCTCTTGAGTGCTAACAGGATTTTTCATCAATTTGACCCTGTGGCAACATGTTTTAAGGACCTTGAAGAAGAAGGCCTTTGAAAACATTGTTGGAAAAGGAAAAAATGCTGGTGACCAGCATTTTCTCCTTTTACCATATCAAAGACAGAAATCATCATTTGAGCTACATTTACTTTGTCATCTGCATATGATTTCAATTTGGTCGAGTCCAAAATTTTGTTGCTTGGTAAAGAGTTAATGCCCTGAAAAAGCCTTGAATTACCTAGATATCATAAAAATATATATTAACCCTTTACCAAACGACAAAATTTTAGACCAGTTGAAATTGAAAGCATTTGCAGACGATGAAATAAATGTGACTTTTAAATTAAAATTTGTTTTGGGAAAGGTGGAAAACATTGTGGGAAAAAGACAAAATGCTGGTTACCAGCATTTTCTCCTTTTCCCACAATGTTTTCAAAGGGCTCCTTTCACAGGGTCATTAAAAGTTGGGATTGTGTGTTAAAGGGTTGACCAGACTTTTCTCACAGAAGACCAGTGAAGAATGCCTTATAAAGGCTTCACCAAACAAAAAAATTTAGACTTGTCCAAATTGAAGGCATTTGCAGACAGTGAGTTAAATATGGCTCTAATGATGTGATTAAACAGTTAGATAACATTGCGGGGAAAAAGGAGAAAATGCTGATTACCAGCATTTTCTTCTTTTCCCACATTGTTTTCAAAAAACTTTATCTCCTAGGTCTTTAAAACTGGGAATTGTGTGATAGAGGATTAAGAGTCATAACAAGATTTTCAGTTGTATCAACAAGTTTCCTTGCCCTTCTCAAAGTGAGACCACTTTTGTTCCACCATGACACAAAAAAATACTGTTAAAGACTTGAGTCAAACTGTTGTCCTCTAGCATGTGAACAACGTCATTAAAAAATTCACCTTATCATTCTCCATTTGTCATGATGTTATACATTGCCATCTGCTGCAGACATGTCAAGATGTCAAAATAAAGGAACAGTATAATTCAGCAGATAAATCTCATCTGTCATCAGACATGGTAAATTTTGTGTCTAATTTCATGAAAAACATGTTTTGTCATTTAGTTTTATCAGTTTACCCATTAACTCTTTACCAAACAATAAAACTTTAGATTGGTCGGAATTGAAAATATTCAGCAGACAACGAATTAGATGTTGCATAAATTATCAAATCTGTCTTTGGAAGGGTAAAAAAACATCCTGGGAAAAGGAGAAAATGCTGATTATCAGCATTTTCTCCTCTTCCCACGATGTTTTCAAAAAGTCCTTTTCCTCAGGGGTCCTTAAAACTTTGGATTATGTGGTCAAGGGTTAAGTGTGGAAGACAAAAAATTGCTACACATGACTTTCACACTGTTCATCTTTATGAAATACAAAATAATCAACACAAATCATTTAGGGTTCGACTTCTTTAAAATTTCATTGTGGTTAGCGTATCTGACTCTTGACCTGGTGGTTGCGAGTTTGATACCCGATTGAGGTAAACTTTCTTTTCCGGCCATTTTTTACCTCTCACCTCTGATGGATGTGAGAATAGTAGTCAGTGGTTTGGAAAGAGGGTTATGTCAGTACTGGGTAAGAAAGCCAGGAAACATATAGCTACAACACTGACTGCCATGTTATGACCTTAGCTGTTAAAATGGTGTTAAACTCCAATACAAAAAAAATTCAATTTCAGAATTTATGTCATCTTGTCAAAGACTGGTGGCAATAAATGCTTTGTTCTGGTGGCAAAAATTGCTTCTTTCATGCTATCTCTCCTTTAGCCACAATGTTTTGTAAGGGATCTGCTGCAGGACCAAAAAAGTAATGGGAGGAGGGGGAGGGAAGAGTATATAATGTGTTATTTCAATGTAATCAGTCATGACAACTTTTTATGTCCTCTGCAGTAGGTTTCCAAAACAATGTAGGAAAAACGCCAGCAAAGCCATCTGCATGAAGTACCGTAAGGAGTGAAGAAGTCTAAAACTTAGGAGACAATGCACATGACATAAATGTACTGCAGTTGTAGCTTCTACTCAACAGCATGCTGTGAACATGATGTTCCCCATTATCTCTGACAGGTAAATTGCCTGTCAAACACATGGAGTACAGGATGTGTGGGAGGGGGAGATAAGTATTGTGTTGTTACTATAGGGATAAATTGTCTCATTATAGTATAAAATAAAATGGCATTTTCAACACTGATGGCACATATAGCCCAAAGTGATACTGGCACCAAAATCATTGTCATCCTGAGTAGCTCTGCCACTTGTTCTAACATTGCTATAGCTACATGGTACTCATTCACCAATGACAAAACATTGTTTATTTTTTCAAATTCATGTTGTTCAACGCTGTTTTCAACATGATTTCAGTTATACCATGGCTGCCATTGCACCTATCCATGCATTCCTGGAGTTTCTTTTATAAGTACCATACTTCCCACAATAGTGATCCCAAGTCACTGGCTGCTTTCCAAAATAATGATTGTCAAATCGATGATAAGTGGTGAGAGAGGAATGAATCTTGTCACATTTATAAAACAGTCTTGGAAAAGGAAAAAAATGCCTAACAAGCATTTTCTCCTTTTATCCACAATATTTTTGTTGTTAAAAGATTAAAACAACTGTCACATATAGTGGTTTAATTTGCTTTGTGAAAATGTTCGATTGCAGTGAGACTGAAATTTTCTTATTCATATGTCTTCCTAATGTATATTCTACTGACAGATCTGCTTAGATCTAAATTATATTTTGTCAGAGGCTCATCTTGTTTTAAACTCTGAAAGCCAAAATACTTTTCCACCCTTCAGATTTTGTTTTGGACCTGGACGGGAATTAATTTCGAGCTGTTTGACTGCATCAGTAGCCATTTTCAGGTTTTTAAGTCTTTAGAGTTGCATCCCTTGGTTGAGTTTAGCATCCCTTTGTTAAGTTCGGTGCTATTCAGGTTTAGTCCGATGATCAATTTTTTATATTTGTAATCGATGATCAGCATCGGTGATGGTCAAACGACAGTTATTCGATCTTTCCTGATCATCGTCCCATCACTTAGAATTTGTCAAAGTTAAACCCATAACCAAATGCCAAATTTCATATTCTTCCATAACCGATTATTTGACTGATTATTGCATTGGAAGTGGAATTTGATTCTAATCCAATCATCGATTAGTAATTTCAACCGATTTCCCAACACTAGAATCTTGTCACAATGACTAACTTCAATGCATGAAAAGGAATTGGCCAAGCTGGGGATTCAAAACAGTGACCCCTTGGCCTCAAGTTCTGCAGACTACCGAGTGTGCTACCAGGCTTGGCTACAGACCATTGCCAGACTATTATCGAGAGAACTGGAGCACCACACATCACCACAAAAGCGAACTTAACCCTTTACCAGAAGACAAAATTTTAGCCTTGTCCAAATTGAAAGCATTTGCAGATGATAATTTAAATGTGGTTCAAATGGTGCATTTTTTCGTTGATAGCTAGGGTAGAAAACATTATGAGAAAAGGAGAATATGATGGTTACCAGAATTTTCTCCTCTTCCCACAATGTTTTCAAAAGGTTTCTTGTCATTAAAAATCGGCATTGTGTGGTAAGGGATTAATACCAGAAAGTCTGGTTTTAGACACTCTACAATCATTTATCAAGAAGTTTATCAGTTTGATACAATTTTACTTTGATCTTTTCATGCTAAACGTCAGATATTACTTAGATGCTTATAGGTCAAATCACTAGAAGGTGACATTTACATACAGTCATATGGTTCATGTAATTACTGTCATTTAATGAGTCAATAAACAGGAAATGGCTCATAACATTCCACATGATAATTTCACAAACAACTGCATCAGCTTGCTCTCTCACATATACCCTATTGGGAGGGGGAGGGGATAACTGTCAACCAAACAACAAAAATTTCAATCATATTGAAAGCAAATTGCAGACAAGAAATTAAGCGTCATTCCAAGAATAAAATTTGCCATTTATTGGGTAGAAAACATTGTGAGAAAAAGAACAAAATGATGGTTTCAGCATTTTCGCCTTTTCGAAACAGTTTTTCTAAAACCTTCTTTCTTTGGGCATTACAACACAGGATTGCTCGGTTAACCCTTTACAACACAATCCCGACTTTCAATGACCTTGTGAATGGAGACTTTTGAACACATCGTTGGAATAGGAGAAAATGCTGGTAATCAGCATTTCCTCCTTTTCAAACTACGTTTTCTACCCTACTGAAGACAACTTCCACTATCTCAGCCACATTTCATTTGTTTTCTGCAAGTGCTTTGAGTTTGGACAAGTCTAAAATTTTGTCATGTGGTAAAGGATTAAGGAATAAATCAAGCTCTAGATTGACAGAATAACGTAATATGATGAAATGAACTTGAACACTGAGAAATGATATGGCCTGCAACATGCGAAATGAGACCTTTGGACATTTGCGTAAAGTGTCCTCCCGGATTAGGCTGCGCGGACTGCGCAGGCTAATCCGGGACGACACTTTACGATTACATAAGATTTTTTCATTCAGTAGACTTTCGTGTAGCAGAAAATCGCACAAAAACGGGAAGTGTCGTCTCGGATTAGTCACAGACTGCACAGGCTAATCTGGGATGACACACTTTTACGCATATGTATGAAGGCCCCTTTTCGTGTGTTGCACACCATATGGAAAGCTTATTTTTGGCAGACTCAGAATACAAAAGCAATAAAACTTTTTCTCACTGACAGGGCGAAATTCATTTGTTGCATAACCAAAACAAGAGCACCTCATGCGGATGCCAATGCACTGCTGCAACTGCATTTAGAAAGAGATTGATTTTCAGTGGAAATTCAAAGTTGGAAAAGGGGTATAACTGTGTCAAAAATATTTTGATGGTTACCTGCCCATGTTGTATAGGCTCCCCTTTTGATAGTTAATAACTAGTCTGAGTTTGGAGTAAATATCTTCATTGATGATAGAGACAGTATAAAATGTCAAAATTTTGCACAACAACGATGCAGACAAAGCAGATGATGATGCAAATGACAACAGGGCTGTGACAATCCCTCATTGTTTTCTTCAATAACAGCTGAGCTGATAAGGAGATTTTAAACTCCATTTTCACTTTTGACAAATATGTAGCACAAAAACATTGAAAAAAAGGTGACGAGAAAAAGTGGACATAACTCATATCAGTGTTTTCTTCTGTTTTCATGCTGATCTTTTGAGGATGCATTTACTCTTTACCAAACAACAAAATTTTAACTTGTCCAATTTGGGAGAATTTGCTTGAAAGTGAGTTTTTGGAAGCATTTGCTTGAAAGTGAGTAATTTGAGACAACAAATCAAATGTGGCTCAAGTGATAGAACATGTCCTTGGAAGGTAAAAAAAATTGTGGGAAAAGAAGAAAATGGTAGTTACCAGCATTTCTTTCTTTTTCCCACAACATTTTCAAAAGTCCTCTTCTTCAGGGTTGTTAACAATTAGTACTGTTAGTGAAGGGTTAATAATGTCTCATAATTTTCTATTTCAAGCAGTACAGATATGTTAAAGAGTGAAAACAATCAGCTCATCTGGTGAAGAGAAGCTATTAAATGATTAAGAGAAGCTATTATTTCAATTTGTTTTGGGTTCATTTAATCCTTTTTGTTCTCTTTTGTACAGATTCATCAGTCAATACAAAATGGTCAACATGATAAATCTGAGAAACCGAAAATAGTTGGAATTGGGTTCCCTTTCATTTAAGGCAAAAAATACTTTATTGTTGATGAAATTCTTTGAAAATTCACAGCTGCATTTATAATGGCTATACAACATCAGTTTAATGGTAGTTATTTTTTTTATCTAAAAAAAATAAAAAGGAAATTCACTGTCCCAAACAAAATTTATATATTCATGTAATTTATAACATACATTGACTGTAAAACAAAAAGCAACAACAAACAAAACTATCAAAAAAGATCTTTGTGGTGGAAAGGATCTATTATTTTCAAACCTCAAATGATGACAAATGAAGCTCATTATAATCAGGGACTTATTTCAGAAGTTAAAAGCAATAGATTGTCCCAGAGGGGATTGAATCAATGCAGATTGAGAAAATTATGGAATTTTTATTCAGGGATCATTTTCAGGATTGTCTTACCCTCTTACCAGAGTTATCAACCCTTTCTCCAAGGAGACATAATTCTGAAGGCTGCAGATGTCTCATCTTCCTTGAAGATAACTGGTAACTCTTTACCAAACAACAAAATTTCAGACTTGTCCAAATTGAAGGAATTTACAGACAACAAATCAAATGTGGCTCAAAAGTTGAAATTTGACTTGGGAACAGTAGAAAACCTTGTGGAAAAAGGAGAAAATGCTGGTTACCAATTTCTGGCCTTGTTTTTTCATCAACATATTTTCAAAAACATAACTTTATAATAACAGTATCAGACTTGTGCACGTTTCTCTGAAAAATAATTTCATCCATGGCTCCTTTTCCACATTAAACCTTATAAAATGTTTTTTCCACCACAGTTTTCAGACCACTAGCACAATTCAGAGCAAAAGCATAAAGTCTCAAAAAGATCCAAAAGGACAGCATCCATCCACAAGGAAGTACACACATGTATTTAGAAGCATGCACCCACAAGGAAATATCAAGCCAGATGGTTCAAACAAGTATTAATATCGCTATAGAAATTGTTGAGTTCAGACCACAGTTTTTCAAAGCACATGGCACTTTTCATGAAGCCACATAGGCTTACCATCAGTCTTTCTTTTTGGATACACATGACTTCTAAGGGTTAGCTAACAATTCTGTATTATATTGACACAGAGGAATAAAGTTTTGGAAAATGGCATGGCATAAAGGAGTAGATGCTGCTAGTCAGCATTTTCAACCTTTTCAGCTCAACAATTGAGCCACATTTTATTTCGTCATCATAGAATACTTTCAAAACGGCCGCTTCTAAATTTTTTTTGGTCTAGTACAGAGCTAACTTATTACCTCCAAGACCTATATAAAATTGTTCCTGCCTTGCATAGATCACTTATAAATGGACAAAATGTTCAAAACAAGCAATTTGTCCTTTCACTATAATGTTTCATCTGTATACTATGAACCCTTTACCACACAATCCTGAGTTTTAACCCTTTACAACTCTTAAATTCTGTCGGTGGTAAAGAGTTAAGACACATTTTGGAAAGTCATCAATATCATACAGTATCTTACATGGAATCAATATCTTACTGGTATTACATGAACAAGAGGAATGAATCATTTTTTCCCAAAATTCCCTTGGGCCACAATCTTTGGTCGGATTCATCTAATTACTAGCCTTCTTCATTAACACGTATTTTTTCTTCCTATATAACCATATCTTAACCCTTTCCCACACAATCCGCAGTTTTAACAACTCTGAAGAAGAGAGTTTTCATCTAGCCCATCAGAGCTCTTTACAGCTAATTTTTACCAATTAATCCTTTACAATGCCGCCTTTTAATGACTCTGGGAAAGAAACCTTTTGGAAACATTGTTGGAAAAGGAGAAAATGCTGGTACCCAACATTTTCTCCTTTTCCCACAATGTTTTCTACCCTATCGAAGAAAAATTGCATCATTTGAGCCACAATGAAATTGTCATCTGCAAATGCTTAATGCTTTCAATTTGGACAAGGCTAAAATTTTGTTGTCTGGTAAAGGGTTAAGAATTTGTTGTCTGCAGATGATCTCAATGTTGTTGTCAAGTCTACTCCCCCCCCCCCCCTTTGATAAAGAGTTAACCCATTTCCTTACAAATGTTTTCTAGCCCATCGGAGCTGTTTACAGCTAATTTTTACCAATTAACCCTTTACCGCACAATGCCGCTTTTTGACGCCCCTGGGAAAGAAACCTTTTGAAAACATTGTGGGAAAAGGAGAAAATGCTGGTAACCAGCATTTTCTCCTTTTCCCACAATGTTTTCTACCCTATCAGAGACAAACTGCACCATTTGAACCCCATAGAAATTGTCGTGTGCAAATGCTTTCAATGTGGACGAGGCTAAAATTTTGTCGTCTGGTAAAGGGTTAAGAATTTGTTGTCATTTTTACCAATTAAGAATTTGTTGCCATTTTTACCAATTAAGAATTTGTTACCTGCACATGGCTAATTTTTACCGATTAAAAATTTGTTGTCTGCACATGGCTAGTTTGTACCAATTAAGAATTTGTTGTCTGCACATGCTCACAATTTCGTCGTTTCTACAATTTTTTCATTTGATAAAGAGTTTTTTACCCTAGGTAGACTGCTTTTACACCCAGACTGCTGTTGGGAAAAAATGTGGGAGAATGAGCTATTGCTTTGTGGAAAAAACAGCTCCTTTTACAGCAATACTTTCCATTTTTTTTTTTTTATCAACAGCTACTTCTTGTGACATTTATTATATCTAAAAGTTACTGTAGTACAACAGTATTGGGTTAGCTTTTTATCTGATGACAAAATCTGTAGACTTGGCTAGAGTGACAGCAAAATAAATGTGACTCAAGAATTGAAATTTATTTTTGGGAGGGTAGCAGACATTGTGGAAAAAGAAGAAAATGCTGTTTACCAGCATTTTCTTCTTTTTGCACAATGTTTTCATAAGCCTTCCTCCATAGGTGGTTAAAACACAGGATTGTTTGGTAAAGAGTTAGTATGTGGAAAATTAATATCCATCATTGCCAAGATAAAAGCATCTTACCGGAATTCGTCCTTGTTCATTGGTATTTCACTTCAGAATAATGATCTTTTAGATTGTTAATTCTCTGCCTGTGAACAAGTGAAACAGCCTTTTCCAAATTTGAATAAACAAACCCAAATATTGTAATAGAATTTGTGTTTCAGATAATGATGATATATTCTGATGAATACAGGACAGTTCATATCAGCCTGCAAGCTCTGTACAGTCTGGTGTTAATTTCAAAGGTCTATAAAGGGATTTTGGTTAAATAATTGTTTTGACAATTAACCCTTTACCATGCAATCCCGAGTTTTAATGACCCTGAGAAAGAGGCCTTTTGAAAACATTGTGGGAAAAGGAGAAAATGCTTGTAACCAGCATTTTCTCCTTTTCCCACAATGTTTTCTGTCCTTTTACAGATAAATCTCAGCATATGCATATCTAATATGTCGTCTGCAAAATGCTTTCAATATGGACAAGTGTAAAATTTTGTCGTGTGGTAAAGGGTTAATACAAAGACAAAATAAGGTGTCTCAAATAATGCATTTTTTCTAAAAGTAAGAAAAGGTTATTGGAATTAGAAACTGTGCAGTCTTAACGTTGTTTTGTCAAAATCTGTCACAAAAGAGTGGACACTGTGGATCCAAGATTAGACTGCAAATTCTGTGCAGTCTGATCTTGTTCTACATTGTTCACAAAAAGGCCACTATAGGAAGTCATCATTGAGGAGTAATTACAAAAGCATTTCAAAGGGTGCAAGGGTTATGAAAAAAAAAAAGGTCTGAAAAAGGGGCAAATTATTAAAAAGGGATTAACTTCTTCAAAAGGGGACAGAAATAACTTTTTAACCAAGTGCAATATGGTGTTTTTCATTCTAAAACTTAATCCAGCTTTGCTATACAGCATACCATATGGGTCTTTCTTCATTAAATACACTGAACTGACCATCAAGATTTCCTGGTGCATTAACCCTTAACCACATAACCCTGTGTTTTGACGCCCCTTGGGAATAAAGCTTTTGAAAACATTGTAGGAAAAGGAGAAAATGCTGGTAACCAGCATTTTTTTCCCCTTTTCCACAATGTCTTCTTCCCTTTTTAAATAAAACACCATCATTTGAGCCATGTGATGTCTGCAAAATTTGATGCTTTCGATTTAGTCAAGTCTGAAATTTTGTCATTTAGTAAAAAGTTTAACCTTTTACCACACAATGCCGCCTTTTAACAACCCTGGGAAAGAAACCTTTTGAAAACATTGTGGGAAAAGGAGAAAATGCTGGTAACCAGCATTTTCTCCCTTTTCCACAATGTTTTCTATCAGCATTTTCTCCTTTTTCCACAATGTTTTCTATCTTATCAAAGAAAAATTGCACCATCTGAGCCACAATGAAATTATTGTCTGCAAATGCTTTCGATTTGGACAAGGCTAAACTTTTGTCATCTGGTAATTGGTTAAACTCTATACTGCACTACAATATCAGGGTTTTCATTTAAAGCCGATTGCCGATCAAAAACATCGGTTGAAATCGGCCTTTAATCGGTTGTTTTTGCTGGATCTTTGAAAAATCGATCGCGTTGTTTATATCGAAAATATTTCACGCGTTGGTTACTGTACTGCGACACCGGTTCAATTTTACCGCGAAACCAGAAACAATTGGTTTATGAATGTTACGCGGTCATTCATTGGATACTTGCATCCAATTATCCAATCGTAGGCAACGATACGTTTCTCCGATCTCCATTTGGTAATCATGGACGCCAAAGCCTAGGCGGCCCCGTTGACCCCCGGCCTGTTGTTTTTGTCAATCAATCTGTTGCTTCATTTCAAAATGAAAACCCTGCAATATTTAAGCACTCAATCTTTAGCTCTGGATATGATGTCCAAAGAAGCTCAAACAGAATGTAACAATATAGAAACAAGCAAACAATTCCTTATTTTGAGCTTTGTCTGACATTTTGTCTCAGTTTTCAACCCTTAAAGCGTCTTTTACTACTATAGCTGCTTTTGCCATCAGAGTAGATCAAGATTGGACTGCACAAAACATGCAGTCTGATCTTTGATCTACACTTTCCACTTTGCTGAGACATTCCATTTCTCCTTTTGCCATAATCTTTTTTACTTGTATACTCAATTGGAAATCAAACCACTGATGCCTGCATTTAAAGTGGCTGTGCTACTCAATGCGAGTCAATTATAACCCAATTTAAGGATGTCAAATACTTGTGTTTAAATCAATAAATTAGCAATATCTGTGGCCCCAAAGAATGAAAAGAAGTTTCAGATTTGTTATTGGAAATGAATCTTGGTTAGGAGAAACTTACGTTAGGTAAAAATTGTAAACAATGAAGGAACTGTGATTGTTTAAAGTATACCTCCATCTAAAAAAAGAAAGCTACTTTTTGTTTCCACACGGGAAATGGCGCACTTGTCTATTTGTAGGATCACTGTCTTCCCCATTCTTTCAGCAATCCAAAAACGCTAAGTATCAATATACACATACGAAATTACTTCTACTGTCTTTGAATCATTCCACTGCACTCTTGATATAAAATTCAGACATCCTCCAGTAATTTGCTGTTGGATTCTTCTGACATAGATTGTTGGGACAGTATACATGTGTGGAGTATCTAGACTCCACTATGCAAGGCGAAGGTCATAAAGTCACTTGACAAACATCATGTGATATCCTCGACTGAACAAGTGGATAGCCAGCAAACCCAAAATTGCATTTTCTGTCCATCGTAATCGATGCAATCTTGCAACCGCCAGGTGTAATATTTGTCATGAAGCAACAAGAATGACTATAGTTTTATAAAATATTGGCGAAATGGGTTATATTTGGCTAAAAATGAGTAGTAAGGGAACTTTAAAGCCCTTTACATTACTGCTGAGCTACTTGGCACGGCAGAATTACAGAACCAGCATCTTTTACCCTTAGGCCCTCAGAGCCCTGATAGTGCAGTGGGTAGCATACAGGGCTTGAGAACAGGGGGTCTCTAGTTCAAATCTCCAGCAAGGCAAATTTCTTTCCACGGATTGATGATAGTCATTGCGACCGGATTCATTCCTCTCTCACAGCTGACCACTGTTTGATGATGGTTATGTGGGAAAGCAGCCAGTGGTTTTGGAAGAATATTGTGCCAAGTACTAGTAATAGAAATAGAAAAGCATCGATATGTGCAATGGCCATCACGATACAGCTGAAATAATGTTGAAAAGGGTGTTAAAGACCATGCAATCAATCAGTTTACCCCTAGCAACTTTTGCACCATTCCAATAGCTAGAAAAAAGGATTCATTGATTATTGTTCATGTATTATTCATAGAATGATGTTAGGTAGAGGAACTGGAACAAGGTTCTATAATTAAGACATACAGGTAACACAGGAGGCTTTACAACAGGGATGGAGATAACTGTCAATGTAACTATGTTGTCCCTTGCCATCATTCTTTAACCCTTTACCAGACGACAAAATTATAGCCTTGTCCAAACTGAGAGCATTTGCAGACGACAATTTCAATGTGGCTCAAATGGTACAACTTTTCTTTGATAGGGTAGAAAACATTGTGGGAAAAGGAGAAAATGCTGGTTACCAGCATTTTCTCCTTTTCCCACAATGTTTTTAAAAGGCTTCTTTCCCAGGGGCGTCAAAAGGCGTCATTGTGCAGTAAAGGGTTAAACCTTAACTCTTTACCAAACAACAGAATTTAAAGATACATCTATACCTGTTTTCAGCTACTTTTTAAGCCATTTCATCTTTACTTTATCAAACTATAATCATTCTTGTATCTTCATAATAAATTGTTGCCCCTAACAGTTGCAAGGTTGCATAGATTAGGACCAACAGAAAATGCATTTTGTTTTCTGGAGAACATCAAAGAAATCACTGTGATGTTTCTGATTTTAGATCGAAAATTTCCAGTATATGTATTTATCCCTTACAACATATAAGTCGGTTATTTACCTATGTTTACACAGATAACTATTCTGAACCATTCTACAGTCTATCCAATTTCAACACTGTTTTATCTCTCGGGCTGTAAAGATGTATCTTCAACTCTACCAACCAAAAAATTTTTAGTCTAATCAAATTATTGAAACCATTTGCAGACGACAAATATATGGTAGAAAACATTGAGGGTAAAGGAGAAAAAGCTGGTTACTGGCATTTTCTACTTTTCCCACAATGTTTTCAAGTCTTTCTTTCTCAGGGTTGTTAAGTCAAGATTGTGTGGTTACTGGTTAAAAGGGTTAAGGCAGGTCCAAGATGAAAGCAGTTTTCGACTATGAAATAAAATATGACTAAAATGATAGGGTTTGTATCTCAAAGGGTAGAAAACACTGTGGGAAGAGGAAAAAACGCTAGATACCAAATGCTGTTTTCTCAGTCATTTTAACACAGGGTAAAATGTCAAAATTAGCTTGTTTTGTTTTTTGTAGAAACTGAAAACAGGTAAAATACTATACAAACAATATCAATTCATGTTTTATCAATAATACCCGATTAGCCTGGGCAAAGGTTACCTAAAACATAAAAGAGACTAGCAATATTGGCAATATTGAATTTTCCGTGAAATATTACATCGACCAATCAATCAAGCTGTCACCTGTAGCAGACTTGGCTAAGACAAACTGTATTATTTTTTCCTTTAACCCTTTACCACACAATCCCAACTTTTAACAACTGAGAAGAGGCTTCTTGAAAACATTGTGGGAAAAGGAGAAAATGTTGGTTGCCAGCATTTCCTTCTTTTCCCACAATGTTTTCTGCTTGTAGCAGACTTGGCACAGACAAACTATATTATTTTTTAGAATCCTATCGAAGACTGAAATCATCATTTGAGCTACATTAAATCTGTCAACTGCAAATGCTTACAATTTGGTATAGTCCAAGATTTTGTCGTTTTGTAAAGAGTTAACCCTTTACCACACAATCCCGACTTTTAACAACCTTGAAGAAAAAGCCTTTTGAAAACATGGTGGCATTTTCTCCTTTTCTCACAATGTTTTCTACCCTATCAAAGGCAAATTCCATCATCAGAGCACATTTGAAATGTCGTTTGCAAATGCTTTCAATTCGGACAAGTCTACTTTTTTGTCATGTGGTAAAGAGTTAAACATCATATCGCAGCCAGTGGTTTGGAATAAATGGTGTGCAATGGTATGTAGAAACACAGAAAAGCATGGATAGTTGCTGTCCACAGCAGTATAACTGAAATATTGTTGAAAATGGCACAAAACTCCAAACAAACAAACAGATCTTGTAAATCTCTAATTATCTGTATTTTGTGACCTAAGTCTTTTCTTTAGATTACTCTGCATGTGCCACTATAACAGTTTTCTTGCATGAAAAGTAAAAATTAAGATCAGACTGCTCATTGAATGCAGTCTGATCTCAGTCTACAACCTTTCCCCTTCTCCTTTAATGTTCTCAAACATTCAACCCCTAAAATCTTTTCAAAATCTATTCATAGATCTACTATCATAGTCAACAGTATAAATTCCACAGGAAATGGGTCAGTACCTTTTTATTGATCAACTGATCTTTTTTATCTTTTTCAGGAGACAGCCAGAGAAATCAATGAAATTGAATGGTTTATTGCAGGTAGGAGGACTTTTATTTAAACCCTTAACCCTTTATCACACAATCCCGACTTTCAATGACCCTGAAAAAGAAAGCTTTTGAAAACATTGTGGGAAAAGGAGAAAATGCTGTAAACAGCATTTTCTCCTTTTCCCATGTTTTCTATCCTCCCCAAAACAAATTTCAATTTTTGGGTCACATTTAGTTTGTTGTCTGCAAATGCTTTTCAATCTGGACTAGTCTAAAATTCTGTCATTTGGTAAAGAGTTAACCCTTTACCACACAATCCCGACTTTTAATGACCCTGAGAAAGAGGCCTTTTGAAAACATTGTGGGAAAAGGAGAAAATGCTGGTAACAAGCATTTTCTTCTTTTTCCACAATTTTTTCTAACCTATCAATGACAAATTTCATCATTTGGTCCACCTTTAATTTGTCGTCTGCAAATGCTTTCAATTTGGACCAGTCTAAAATTTTGTCATTTAGTACAGAGTTATAGAGTGCCAAAATAAGACCAACATTCATTTTTAGACTATATTATAAGAACGAAATCAGTGTAATTTCAAGGTTGCTCTTGTCCAGAAAGTCTTTTCAAAAGGGGGACAGTGTAGATAATGATCAGACTGCACATTTTGTGCTGTCTGATCTTGATCTACACTGGCCGCAAGGGCAACTGCAGTCGTGAAAGGCTTTTAAGGGTTGATCAATGTCTCTTTACATGGTATCATACAAACACAAATGTTCACACCCCTCCTACTGAAGACAGGTTTTGACTTTTGAATGTTTTGTGTTGTATAGTGTTTTTAACAATACTTTTATATCAAGGAAACATCTCAATGGATTACATGTATTTCCTTGGTTGTACCAGTGGTTGACATTGGCTGCACAGTGCTTGGCCCAGCAGGGATCAAACCAAGACACCTTTGAATAAAATTTACTCAAACGAAGCTTGGATTCTACTTGATTCTAGAAACACTGTAAAAAAAAAAATAGAAGAAACAAGTTTAACCCTTTACCATACAATTAGAATTTTAACCACTCAGGAAATAAGCTGTCTGAAAACACTGTAGGAAAAGGTGATAATGCTATTAATCAGCATTTTCTTTTTTTCAAATAATGTTGTCTACCCTATCAAAGACAAATCACATCACTGAGCAACATTGAAATTGTCGTCAGCAAATGCTTTCAATTAAGATGAATTTATATTTTTGTCTTGTGGTAAAGAGGTTAGCACAAAAAACTTATTTGAGAAAAACATTTTCAACTGTCAGATACTGCAGAATCATAAAAAGGCACCTGGTGCTTGAGAGGAAAACACTTAACTCTTTGCCACACAATCCTGACTTTTAACGACCCTGTGAAAGAACCCTTTTGAAAACATTGTGCAAAAAGGAGAAAATGCTGGTAACCAGCATTTTCTCCTTTACCCACAATGTTTTCTACCCATCCCAAAACAAATTTCAATTTTCCAATCACATTTATTTTGTCGTCTGCAAATGTTTTCAATTTGGGCCAGTCTAAAATTTTATTGTTTGGTAAAGACTGAATAAACTTCTACTAAATGACTGTAATAGAAAATGTGCCATATTTCTCCAAACTTGTCATTAAAGGCTCAAGTTTTCTCAAACAAGTCTAAGAGATTAATTCTGAAAGTTTGATAAACAGCTGAGATGTAATAAAAGAGATAATTTTAGATTCTTGGCAGGAAAACTCTGAAAGTAATCAGGCTATATAGTGTTGTATGACAAAATAAAAAAAAAGTTTTTTTTTTTCTCCTTGCTCTAGTGTATCTGTCAATAATCTGTTTATAAAAGTTTTCACTACAAATTTGTGGTGTCTGATTCCTCGATCCAAGTTCAACAGTCAGACATGAAAATAAATAATTCTGAATTCATCATATTCGACATGAAAGAAAATCAATAATCTGGTAAAAACACTGTGGCAGAAATGACCAACTCCAGAGACAGAATTATAAAAAAAAAAAATCTAGGTCGAGTTTCTGGCAGAAGCAAGACAGCAGAAAATGATCTTCATCCTCAGTATTGCCTACTTAGTCTGCATAAATGGACAAATTAAGTTAACTTAGTAGCATCACCAGCTGTGAAATTGGGCAAGCGATTGGACCCCCAGGACAAACCTCCATTATCCCCTATCTGACTCTAAGACTCTACAAAATTTTCAGTAAGGTATTAAAATAATAAACAAAGAAAGATTCCTTAACTGTGATAAAACATCAGAGAACAGTGTTACAAATCAAGAGCTTGCCATGTTGAGCAGTTTTTTTCCATCTGTGACAGTGCTTCTAAAAGCCTTCAACTTCTGATGTGTATCAATATGCAGTTTATACAATAGAGAAAGGGGTTAACCCTTTACCAAACAATTCCATAATTTCACAGCCCTTTGAAAGAAGCAATGACGACTTGTTGGGAAATGATGAAAATTCTGGCAGTCGGTATTTTCTCCTTTTTCTGTAATGTTTTCTATCCTCTCAAAATATTCTACCCTTTAAAAATCCAGTCACTTCAATAACATTTCATTGATTGCCTGCAAATACTTTCAATATGGCAAATTCTTCAATTTTGTTGTCTAGTACAGAGTTAACCCTTTGCTACACAATCCAAGGTTTTAACGACCTTGTGAAAGAGGCCTTTTGAAAACATTGTGGGAAAAGGAGAAAATGCTGGTAACCAGCATTTTCTCCTTTTCCCACAATGTTTTCTTTCAATCCCAAAACAAGTTTGAGTCACTTTTATTATGTCTTCTGCAAATGCTTTCATTTTGGACTTGTCTAAAACCTTGTTGTCTAGTACAGAGTTAATTATACATGCACCATCTCCCACATGATCTTCAATATTGACTGACCACTGGCCACCATTGTCTGGACGGTTGGTCAGTCCTCTCAAATTTGTTGTAATTGATTTAATAATTCAATTATGCTCTAAATATAGTATTTAAATGCTGGTTGACCGTAATCTGTACCTAACAACTGTCAATTTAACCTTCAAAATAATCCCAAAACTTTATCTCTGAGCTCCTTAAATCAGGAAAGCTTGTGGAACTCTAAAAGGCTCAAGATGTCTCCAACAAGGACACCAATTTGATGTTCTGAGCAAAATTCAAAAGTATGAGATACATAGAAAAAAATTATGACATTCTTCCAGCTCACATGCCTTAAACACAAGGAAGCTACTATCTGGATGTGAACAAAGCATTAGCCCAAGTCACATTAACCCTTTACCAGACGATAAAATTTTAGCCATGTACCATTTGAAATCATTTGCAGATGACAATCGAAGTGTGGCTCAAATGATAAAATTTGTCTTGGATGGGGTAGAAAACATTGTGGGAAAGGGAGAAAATGCTGGTTACCTGCATTTTCTCCTTTCCCACAACATTTTCAAAAGGCTTATTCCTGAGGTCGTTAAAACTCAGAGTTATGTGGTAAACGGTTAAGAAAATACTTTTTAACAGAAAATTTCTTTTAGCAGATTGACTGGCCTTGTCACTCATCTTAACCCTTTACCATACAATCCCATGTTTTAACGACACATAAGGAAGAGGACTTTTGAAAACATTGTGGCAAATGTAGAAAATGCTGGTAACCAGCATTTTCTCCTTTTCCCATGATGTTTTCTACACTTTCAAAGAAAAATTCCCTAAGTTTGCAACATTCATTTCGTTATCTACAAATGCTTTTGATTTGGACCAGTCTAAAACTTTGTCATTTGGTAAAGAGTTAATATAGAAGGACAAGGCACCATCCTTTTATCACAGTAATCAAGGATGGAAACCATAAATACCGTTTCTGATAGTGTCTGATAGTGTTTGACTAAGACATTAGTCTGTCCATATTCACCATCTGTTCTAAACTGACTGCATTAACTAACTCTTGATTTCTAAAGTTTGAAAGTAACACAATTTCTGATTGGCTAAAGCAAATGGTTAAGCCAATAAAAAATTGTGTCACTTTCTTAACCTGTATATGGTTCATCTTTTCATGTTCCCTAGAGTATGTCATGCTTGTCCAGTCATGCCATTGTGATTGATTGAATGGTGTTTTACACAGCTTTCAACATTATTTCAGTCATATCACGGCCACAGCTCACATATTCATTCATGTAATTCCTGGGTTTCACCAATACTAGGCTAGGGCTCTGAATTGTCTTGCCCAAGGACAGTCCCACGAAAAGCCCAGCGGATCAGGTGGGGCTCAAAACCCGGGATCTCCAGGTTACGAGTCCCACACTTTACCACTGAGCCACGCAGGACCCCTCATGCCATTGTGACACAGAGCAACCAGATATAATGCTGTTACCACAACCACCAGCACCAAATAGGAGAGCCACTGTTACTGTTATTTTATGGCGTTTGATATCATCTAACACACAGCATCTGTATGATGTCAGTGATGGACAACAAAAAGAAATACTTGCTCTGATGACAAAAAAAAGCAGACCATCCTTTGCTGTCACAAAAAAATGTCTACTGTCATCATACTAAAAGAGGGAAAAAATGCAGATGGGGGCCCTGACAGAATCCATGGCATAAAACTGTCATAAAACAGGACAAGGATTCCGTTTTCATTATCCCACCCATTACCTAAAAATACATGGTACATGTAAGATACAGAAGGTCTGCTAGGAAAATTAAGATGGTTTATTCTTTAACTCTTTACCACACAATCCTGACTTTTAACGACCCTGAGCCCGCCTGGGTGGCTCAGTGGTGAGCGTGTCGGACTCATGACCTGGTGGTTGTGAGTTCGATACCCGGTTGAGGCGAACTTTCTTACCGGCGTATTTTCGCCTCTCACCTCTGCTGAAGCATGTGAGAAAAGTAGTCGGTGGCTTTGGAAAGAAAGTAGTGTTAGTACTGGTGTGAGAAAGCCAGGAAACACATGTGCGTCACCGACCGCCATGATATGACCTTAGCTGTTAAAGTGGCGTTAAACCCCAATATAACCTAACCTATAACCTAATTTAACGACCCTGAGGAAGAAGCCTTTTGAAAACATTGTGGGAAAAAGAGAAAATGCTGGTAACCAGCATTTTCTCCTTTTCCCACAATGTTTTCTACCCTATCAAGGACAAATTTAATCATTTGAGCCACCATTATTTAATTTGTTGTCTGCAAATGCTTTCAGTTTGGACTAGTCTAAATTTTTGTTGTTTGGTAAAGGGTTAACTCTTTATCAAACTACAAAGTCTTAGACTTGACCATTTTTAAAGAATTTGCAAATGACAAATCAATCCTGGCTTGTAATGAAATCTATCTTTATAAAGGGAGAAAGCATTGTGGGAAAAGGAGAAAATGCTTGTTACCAGCATTTTCCCCTTTTTCCCTTAACCCTTTACCAAAAAATCCCTTGTTTTCACGTCCCTGAGGAAGAGGCCTTTTGAAAACACTGGGGGGAAAAGGAGAAAATGCTGGTAACCATCATTTTCTCCTTTTTCCACAATTTTTTCTACACTGTCAAAAAAAACCTTAAGTTCATTTGTGCCACTTTCAAATTTGTTGTCTGCAGATGCTTTCAATTTGGAAGGGGCTAAAATTTGTCATTTGGGAAAGGGTTAATGTTTCAAGGCCAAAGGCTGTCTTCCAGAGGGTTGTTAAAACTCAGGATTGCTTTGTAGATGGTGAACAGACCTATAACTTTGTGAAAGTCAAGTGAATTGAATCTGCTTATTTTAAGTACGCATGTATTTCTCTTTGTCATAATGTTTCAAATATCTTTGGTAGAAATTATATGAACATGTTGCCTTATGAACCAAATTTGCATAAACCTTTCAAAACATCCTCTAAACAAAGAGTAATCTATATAAGTTAAGGTTTATTACATAAATAAGTATAAAATTGTATCAACAGAAGAGAATTGCCTACTAATGTTACAAGTAATTGCTCAATTTGCCAGAATGTATTCAAAAGCATTCTGGTGCAAGACAAAAGGTTGTCTGCAGGGGATATCATGGTAATGCTTGAGAGCCAAAGTAATGCTCTAGTGTTGTTTTACAACCTTGGCTGTCACCTGAGTGTTTCTTTTAGTATGCATATTGCTAGGAATAATATGAAATTATTTCCTGTACACATAATCATTCCCTGCACTCAGGAAATACTGGCAAGTCATTTTCATGAAATAGTTAATGGAAGTATTCATGAGGAAAAATTGACTGACAAATATTGAAATCAAAATGCACTTCCTATGCCTGAACATTGATGTGTAAGTTCTTCAGCCTAAGAGTTTCCTCAAAAAACTTTGTTTCTTTAAATGTGTTTTAGGTCTTTACCAGAAGACATAGAAATTACAGTCAGACTGAAGTCCAAATTGAAAGCAATTGAAGCCGGTTAACAGCATTTTCTCTTTTCCCACAATGTTTTCAAAAGGCCTCTTTCTCAGGGTTGTTAAAAGTCGGGATTGTGTGGTAAAGGGTTAAAGAGGTCCTCTTGTGCTCAGTGTCTACGATCCTGGATTCATAAACAGGAAATTCCGGTTTGATCGCCACTTATGGTGCTATTTCTGCATATGTCGCCTTGGCTAGGGAATATGGATCACTGGAATAGTTTATACAGTTTAAATTATACTAAGATTCATCTACTTACCATCACTTGAACTTTATGAACAGTTCCATTAAGTACACAGAGGAACTACCTGAAAAAAAAAAAGCAACAAAACCTATAAAAAAAAGACACAATGTAAAAATTAGTAGCAAACAAGTACGTAACATTGTATTTCTTTTTTATTACTTCTTTCACCAGCAACCAAAGAGAGATTACATGTTTTTTCAAAGCTCGAAAAATAGACTTCCACTGCTATCGAAAACAAATTATGTTATACTTTAAGAACATTCTGATCTTTATCTATGCTCTCTGCAAAAGTTACTCAAGTCATCTCCGTAAAGAAAAGCTAAGTCGGCTATTGCCTGATATAATGAGGACATTGCTGAATGTTACTTAGCATAAAACCCCATCAGACAAAAAATTAGATATATACAGTAGTAGGAAAAATCTGTGAGCCACTTCTAAAGAGTTGTGTGCTTGTTGTCTTTGGAAGTACATGTGTACCAGAAAAGCACTGAAAGATGCACTGACATTATACCAGAAAAACATAATGAAAGGGCACCGACATTATACCAAGTACCGTATTGTCTCTTTTTAATGCCCCCAGGGGTGTTAAATTTTCCAAAAAAATGGGGGGGAGATTAAAGGGGGTAAAATGACATAGAATTTTCCGAGGACAATGATAATATTACCATCTTGGTCTTTGTCAGTGCCGACTGTGAAGCGATTGCCATTTGAGTAGCCCGCTGTATTTAATGCTGAATATCGATTTTACCACTGATCAGGATTCATTTGGAATTTAAATTGCATTCACCATTAATTTGTGACGCTGGTCTTTGATACTTTCACTTTCTTAAAGTTTTTCTAAGTTACTTAACACTTAGTGTTACCGGAGGCGCAAAATATTATCAGAAGGTATGTATATTCAGATAGTCAGGTTTTAGTCACATTGATTTGTGAAGTAACTTAGGATTATGTCAATGCCATAAGTGTATTCCAGCTGATTTTTTTCAACTTTATCGATGGATTGGTCTTCTTCAAACACTGGGCTGTTTGGTAAAAGATTCAAATATATTAACATCACTCTGACCAAACAAAGCATATTCTTTACTTTAAATTCAGCTAAATTGATCCTGTCAGTCTGTGTCATTAAAGAATGGGGTAGAAATATGATTACTGCCAGTAATTTTGGTCATTAAGGAATGGACATCTATTAATATGCTGTGGTAGTGGTTTATTAATTGAACTGGCTTTAGCCACACTTTCCCTCTAATGAATTAAAATTTTGCAAAATGTTTGTAAACACTGAAGCAAATGGCAAAACTGGTTTTTATAATGAAAAACTTCTACATCTACCCTAGTATTTTCTTGCCTCTGATTTGTTTTGAGATTTCATAAATTTTTTCGTTATTTTCTTCTAAAATCTACTGATTCAAAGTCATAAAAGAGTAAATGGGGAAATGGGTTAACACATTACCATGCAGACTGTTGACTGTTTTAGGACTACTATAATCTGGTAGAAATGGCACACAGGAGCAAAAAATGAATGAAGGAGAGGAACATGTCTTTTTTCCTGAATGATATGGAAACTGATTAATTGGGGTTTAATACCGTTTTAACAACTTAGGTCATATCACGGCAGTAAGTGCATGTACGAGAGTGTTTCCTGGCTTTCTCACACCAGCACTGACAAAACTTTCTTCCCAAATCACTACTTTTCTCACATACATCAAAGGTGAGTAGAAAAAATTGCCGGAAAGAAAGTTTGCCTCAACCAGATACTGAACTCGCAACCGCAAGGTCATGAGTCAGATATGCTAACCACTGAGCAACCCAGGTGGGTGAATGATAGAGAAGACAATGTCAGAAAAGGAGCACTTAATGCTTGTAACAAAAAAATCATCCATATCTCTTGTCACTCTCAAAAGCTGTCAAGTGCAGGAGCTTAACCCTTTACCAGCTGACAAAATTTTAGACTAGTCCAAATTGAAAGCATTTGCAGACAACAAAATAAAGTTGACAGAAAAACTGAAATTTGTTGTGAGAAGGATAGAAAACATTGTGGGAAAAGGGAGAAAAATGCTAGTTACCAGCATTTCCTCCTTTTCCAGTAATGTTTTCAAAAGCCTTCTTCTTCAGTGTCGTTAAATCTAAGGATTGTGTTTAAAGTGTTAACCCTTTACCAGCTGACAAAACTTTAGACTTATCAAATTTGAGAACATTTGCAGAGAAAAAGTTAAGTCTGGCTAAGATGTTGAAGTAATTAGAAAACATTATGGGAAAAGGAAAACTGCTAGTTACTAGCATTTTTTCCTTTTCATACACCAAAGTGTGAGTAAGTCCTTTTTGTATGGCAGTATGGGTTAACCCTTTTCCAAACAATCCCATGTTTTAACAACCCTGTATTTTACCACTTTTAAAAACATTGTGGCAAGAGGAAAACTTGGTAATCAGCATTCATCTTCTCATCTTCCTTCAATATTTTTTGCCCTCTTACAGACAAATCCTCATTTCAGGTGAATTTATTTTGTTGTCTGCAATTGACTTTGATTTCGACAGGTCTCAGATTTTGTCATCTGGTAAAGCATTAATCAATTACAAAAACATGACTTGTGTCCAGCGTGGTTGTCCATGCTGAGTGAGTCATTAGGTTACCATTCTTTGGCCAGAAGTGAGTCAGGTCTGATTGTATACAAATGCCCGACACATATCGGGATGTCATAATGGCAGGAAAATTGATAGTAAATTGCCATATTATTCCTGCCTAATTTCATTTAACCCTTTATGAAACTATGCCATGTTTTTAAAAACCCCGAGGAAAAATGGTTTTGGACATTGCTAGAAAAGGGGAAAATGCTGATAATCAGCATTTTTCTCCTTTTCTAATATGTTTTATATTTTTTTCCAAGAACAAACACCATCATTTGAGTCATATTTATTTTGTTGTCTGCAGATGCTTTCAATTTGGTCATGGCTAGAAATTTGAGGTCTGGTGCAGAGTTGACAGTCATGCTTTCATTTTGTCTGTCATTTTCAGTCTCTTCATTAGACTGGGTTCCGACTCACGTTCTGGTGTGGTTACTAGACACTGTCAAATATGAGAGACCTTTTTGAATATTTTATTAGCACCAATAAACAACTTGCTAATGACGGTGTAACAACCAAAATGTTATACTGATAGGGGGTATTCCACTTAACTCTTTACCACACAGTCCCGACTTTTAACGACCCTGAGAAAGAAGCCTTTTGAAAACATTGTGGGCAAAGGAGAAAATGCTGGTAACCAGCATTTTCTCCTTTTCCCACAATGTTTTCTAACCTTTTCAGAAACAAATGCCATAAATTTAGACACATTTACTTTGTCGTCTGCAAATGCTTACAATTTTGACCAGTCTGAAATATTGTCTTTTGGCAAAGAGCTAAAATCTCTTTTGTATTTCCAAGGTTATCAAAGAGCCATTTTACTCTTGTAAAATACCATAAAAACTGGATAAAAATTCTCTTAAGCTAAAATTAAATCTAAAACTTTTAATAACAGAATGACAAAAAACTGCTGAGTCCCAAGTTAGCCATTAAACAATGCCAAGTTTTAATAATCCTGAGAAAGAAAGCTTTTGAAAACATTGTGGAAAATGGATAAGGTGCTATCAACCAGCATTTTCTCCTTTTTCTACAATGTTTTCTACTCTTGCAAAGACAAATCCTGTCATTTCAACCATTTTTAATATGGTGGCTGCAAATACTTAGAAATTGGACAAGTCTAAAATTTTGTTGTTTGTAAAAAGAGTTAGGCACATGAATCATTTGGCCTTTCAACTCCTATTCCTAACTATTTAACTCTTTACCAAATGAGAAAATTTAGATTTGTTCAATATGAAAGTGTTCTGTGAAGACATAAAAGGAGGCTCATAGCCACACATAATGAAATAAATCTTAGGAAGGATAGAAAACATTGTGGGAAATGGAAAAAATGCTGGAGACCAGCATTTTCTCCGTTTCCCACAATGTTTTCAAAAGATTTCTACCTTACGGTCTTTAAAACTCATGATTGTCTGGTAAAGGGTTTTTATGAATGTTTTCTAAAAGTCTTAAGTGTAGTTCAGGGGTCTGAAAGTATAGTTCAGCTGCAGCAAACGATAATTTTAGTCATGGTAAGGGATTGTAAATTACATGTTATATACAATCCCTGTCACGGTTTATAATCAGGTGGAAGATAGTATGAACTAAAATCAAACTGCATTTTTTATACAGTCTAATCTTAGCCTACTCAGTCAGCAAACATATTTAATGTTGTCTCAGGGATTGAGATTGCAAATAAGTATTATGCCAGAAAAAAAAAAAACTGTGTTTCAGGTAACCCGACAGACCCTACCCAATGGCCACTGACTGTAAACAGCGTTTCAGAAAGTCAGTGTTTTTGCCGCGCAAAATGAAAGCCTGACGCAACAAAATTAATGCATCGCATCTTCCTTGACGCAACACAGATCAGAATGAAAAAGGAACATAAAGAATTGATTCACTGAATACATCTAATCTTACAAAATAGTCAAGTTAATAACTGCAAAATCATATTGAACCCGCTTTCTAACACTGAATTATTTGTTTCCGGTTTACACTGAATCAGTCTAAAACGCGACATTATTCTGTGTGACATCGCTGTCGTCTCGTCTATATTACTATATGGAATCCGTACATAAACTGTCTGTCTGCGTTTTAGACCCTACTCTGTAATGGTCACCGACTTGCTGGAGTAATCAGGAACACAGACGACAGTTTCTACGAGGTCATTGTTTTCTACTTTTAACCTTTAATACTACACTGTCATTTAAAATTTTTATCATTATGTGACATCTACAAACTGGCAAAGGTAAACAGCACGTGAAAAAAAAACAGGTTAAAGACCATGACATGTAAAATTTCTGAATGACCCCTGAAATTCCAAACAGCGAGTCACAGATGACCCCCAAAATTTATGAGCTAGCAGAAACACTGCTGTAAACCTTCCTTTCCCCCTGGTTTTTGCCAATTTTGCACCATGTACTTCATCCGGAGCCATTTCATTCCATTTTGGAACAGAGTGTGACCATCGCTGATGTCTTTCAGATAGTTGGCCTAAAATAGCATTGGAAATTTATCACTCAACCATCAATTTCAGTCCATGATGATTTCCATTTCGTCCGATGACTTCCCGTTTGTCCATTTTGTTGAAAAATTTCCAGTGTGAATTTAAGGCCTACCCTCTTTCAGACGTTTGAAATCAGTGTTTGTGTGATCCTTGATTTCCTTGAAAATGGCTACAACCATTCTCTAAATTTGACAAAATGTCCCCATTTCGATAGAAAGTACAAGCTCGGATCCTATTCCAATACTTTGCACATATGCAGTATTTGGCCGCAGTACAAATCACCACCAGGGGTTGTACTGCAGTCAAACTAATGGGACAAGAGAAAGAAGACAAGGTAAAAATGTCTAGACATCGCATGGAATTTGTAGACTTGGATCTAAATCATCTATTTTTGTTCAAGCAGGAGCGACTCTAAAATTTTATGGTCGTTTGGCAGTTGTTATACATGATATATTAATAACAGAGAAAAAAATAGCTGGAATTCATTGATATTACATTAATTTGAAAAAAAAAAAGTAAAATGAAAAAAAAGGTTTTCCGATTGACCGACCCTATCTTATTTTTCTGGGGTCACCTGAAACACAGCTGTTTTTTTCTGGCCTTAATAAACCAGTAACACCATGTAATACAAATATCATAGGAAATAATATCAATAATTCTACATTCAGATCTGGCCGTGTTCAGAATAGTTCATTTCAACTGATTTGAGCTACTGGTACAAAGTTTGGAATCATCTAAAATCAAAGACAAAAGGTGTAAGAGTAATGCCAGCTTGCCTTTATCGATACTGACAACCGTTAAACTCAAGTGAAAGATTGAGAAATGCCTTGCAACATGAAACATCTCCATTCATCACATTTTCTACCAGAACTTTCTGATGCTGACATGTCACAGGTTAGATTAACCCTTTGCCACAAAATCCTGAATTTTAACAGTCCTGGAGAGGAAGTTCTTTTGAAAACATTGTGGGAAAAGAAGAAAATGCTGGTAACCAGCTTTTTCTCCTTTTCCCACAATGTTTTCTACCTTTCCCAAAACAAATTTAAATTTTCAGTCACATTCATTTTGTCATCTGCAGAATCTTTGAATTTGGACTATTCTAAAATTTTGTCGCTGGTAAAGGGTTAACCTTTTACCACACAATCCGAGTTTTCATGATCCACAGGAAAGGAAGACCTCTGAAAACATTATAGGAAAAGAAGACATGGCTGATACCCAGCATGGTGACTGGTTGATGGTTAACCTTTTACCACACAATCCTGCAGACGGCTTTTTACAACACTGAGGGAAAAGGGGAAAAAGCTAGGAACCAGCATTTTTTTTTCCTGCTTATTCAATGACAAATCCTATTGCAGCAGCTAAGTTAAATTTGTTGTCAGCAAATACTTATAACATAGATCTAAAATTTTGCTTTCTGGCAGAATTAAACTGTTCTCAATACAACAAGAAATTACATCTGTATTTTACAGCTGGTACAAGTGAAGTATGCTGTAGTTCACACTTGTGCAGATGTTTTACAATACTCTATATCTATTTGGTAACAATATGCTATAAATTCTATAGAAATGTGCTACAGCCATTACAGCAAACAAAATCAAGAGGACCATTGGCCCTAAAGCGCTCACCTGAGTGAAGTCATCTAGGACTGATAAAGTTGTGGATATACTGGTTGTGATAATGTAAAACAAATGAGTATAAGTGATCTACTCTTTGATTCAACTTGACCCACTTCAAAGTTGTTTTAGATATTATCAAGACAAACATTCAGATCAAATTTCGTAAGTCTCAAACTGAAAATGTGGCCTGTGAAGTGTACATAGGGTTTTTTTATAACATTAGTCTCAATGACCTACATTTAGACCTGACATGACCCAAATTTGAACTTACGTCCAAAATATCAAGACAAGCATTCTGACCAAATTTCATGAGTATCAACCTGAAAATGTGGCCTCTAGAGTGCAAACAAGGTTTTTTTTTCTAAGATTCCTCCCATTGACCTACTTTTTGACTTGATGTGATGGTATTTCAAACTTGTCCGAGATATCATCAGGAAAAACATTATGACCAAGTTTCATTGTTATTAGACCGAAAATATAGAGTGCACACAAAGTTTTCTTAGATTTGTCTCAGTGATCTACTTTTTGACCTGTCATCCATTTCCAAATGTGTACTGGATACCTTCAAGACAAACATTCTGATCATTCGGCTCAAATGATTATTTCTATCTTTGAACGGGTAGAAAACATTGTGGGAAAAGGAGAAAATGCTGGTTACCAGCATTTTCTCCTTTTCCCAGAATGTTTTCAAAAGACTTTATGCACAGGGTCATTAAAAGGCAGTAATGTGTGGTAATGGGTTAAAATGTCATGCCTGGGAAATGGATGATAAAGACGAATTTTTAACCCTTAAAGTGCTGGAACCAACTTAACTTGTTTTTCCTGACAGTGTAGATCAAGATCAGACTGCACAGAATGTGCAGTCTGATCTTTGATCTACACTGTCAGCTACTTCATTACATTTTCTGGCTAAAACAACCATGAAATGACAATATTTTGGATGTTTTTCTTCATTGAAAAGGTCCATTTCATAAATTCAGCACTGTAAGGGTTAAGCTGTATGAAGATTGAATGAAGATGAAATCATTGTGCCAAAGATAGAAACTGCTTGTTATCCCTTATCTTGCTAAATAACTAAATAACACTGTCAAACTGATAGTAGAAACCCAAAAAATGTTAATTTAAACTTTTTTTGAGAAATATATCTCCTTATCGGACATAGTAGATCCACGATCATACTGCACATTCTGTGCAGTCTGATCTTAATCTACATTGTCCGCAAAAGGCCAGTGAGTCGCGCTTTGCAGATAAAGGGTTAAGAGAAATTTCTCCTTTAACTGTAATGTTTCTGAAAGAGTTCAGCTGTTAGATGAGACTAGAAGAGGACAGTTGTCTGCTGGGAGACTGAACCACTAATGTCTGCACCTGATGCTTTTCATTGCTGTTATTGTTGGACAAATAATAAAATCTATTTTCAGCTGCTATACTTGAGATTTAAAGCCTATTATTGTTATTCTGTAATACCAATTTGCATCCGCTCCCCCTATTGTCATTCTGTTTTATCAAAAATAATTCTTTTCTTCATAGTTTTAAATCTTTACAAGAGGACAAAACTTTAAACACACCCAGGAAAATAACTTTCATCTGTTTTTACCATTAAAAAAGAAAAATTCATAAAGATAATGAGCAACAGTTTACTGCTATTACTTCAATTTTTTTAAAAGCTGTCTTCTGCATGGATGCAAATATACCATTTTTTCATAAACCTTTAACCCTGTATCACATTATCCTGAGTTTTAACCACCCTGAGGAAGAAGCCATATGAAAATGTTGTGGGAAAAGGAGGAAATGTTGGTAACCAGCATTTTCCCCTTTTCCCACAATGTTTTCTACTCTATCAAAGACAAGTTCCATTATTTGAGCCACATTTATTTTGTTGTCTGAAGAATAAGACTTCTACAAACATTGTCAGAAAAGGAGAAAACACTAGTAGCAGGCATTTTCTCCTTTTACAACAAAGGTTGCCATGTTTCATAAATAGTTTTCATCATTTTAGCGTCATCTAATTTGTCCTTTGCAAATACTGGTACTTTTAATTTGCACAAGTATTTAAAATTCTCTTCTGCCTGGTGAAGAGTTGAAATGCTAAGGTTTTCAATTAAGCATGCATTCCAATTATCACTTGTGATTGGAAATTCCCAGTTTATGATCTGCATTACTGTCTTGATCAATTTATAGTCATTTGTCATCAAGTTAGAACCATTTAGTTGACAGCATTCATGGTCATAAATACCGTAATACAAAAAAGAAGAACAAAAATTGATATAGGGTTTGAATTCTAACATTCTGCAAAAAAAAAAGGATTACAATTTATCAAAAGATTTGAATTTGAACATTTTGGAAAAAACAGAATAGAAATGATTATAATATTTGAACTTGGACAATTTGCAAAAAAAGAAGAATAGAAGTAATCATAAAATTTAATTTGAACACAGTTTTTATTCCTTACTCTTGATTAAATATACTTAAAGTATTATCATGGAAAAAATGATGCATGCAGACCATTTCTATTTTTTCTGGTTTCCAAATTTGTGGGGAAAACATGTAAATTATTCCAGCCGGAACATTATTCCAGCTACTTTGGGCCTCATAGAGCATCCTATGGATATCAAACAAACGTGCAGCCTAATTGATTTATTGACGCAATTTCCACAGAGGCACGGTTAACCCTTTATTGAACAATCACATTTTTTCTTTAATGACCCTGTAAAAGAAAGCTTTTAAAATGATTGTGGGAAAAGGAGAAAAAGTTTTATCCCTTTCTGACAGTTTTTAGAACTTTTGATTGACAATTCTATTATTTATGTTTTCAGTTTGTTGTCTGAAAATGCTGTCAATGTGGAAAGTCTAAAAACATTTTCCTGATAAAGGGTTTAGCTAGTTCTATATCACATAACTAGAGGCCCTTGAGGGCCTGAAATCGCTCTACTGGCAGTGATTTTGCTTTTTTCCAGCATACATTATGAATTCATGATGCAAAAAGGTGAACGACAAACCATCCCCCCCCCCCCCCCCCCCCCGAAAAAAGATGTTGTTGCAACTGGGCTTGAACCCACTAAGAAAGCACAAGTAGGCATGTTGAACTGAACAAATAGTGAAAAAAAACAATCCCTGCAAATTTTAAAGAAATGTGACTAATAATGTGGACTGTGTTGAGTAAACAATACTTCAAATGGCTGCTTTTCCTAAACTGATTGCTAGATTTTCTTCATTTTTAATAGAGTTCAATCCCTTGATGACACAAATAATCTTTGCAAGTTTCAAAAGAATTGGATCTAAAATGTGGACTTAATTGCGTAAACAAGAAATGTAAATTTTCAACTTTAAATAGCTCCTTTTCCCATACTGAGTGTCAAATGTTTTTCAAAATCAATAGGGTTCAAGCTATTGATAAAATAAAGCAACTGTGCAAGATTAATGGAAATTCGACCACAAATGGCGAGTTGTTGTAGTGTAAATAAGAAATGCAAATTTTCAAATTTAAATGGCGACTTTTCCCATACTGATTGTCAAATTTTTGTCAAAATCAATAGGGTTCAAGCTATTGATGAGATAAACAAACTGTGCAAGTTTCACCAAAATCCAACCACAAATGAAGACTTTATCGCGTAAACAAGAAAAAGACTAACAGATAGATGGACAGACAGACGGATGGACGGACGGACGGAAACCATACCATGACATAAGCTCTGCTGGCTTACAGCCAGTAGAGCTAAAAATGAAAATGCTCATTTACATATTTGGTCAAGATCTTCTTACAGTAATAAAGCTCTAGATGCATTTTAATTCATTACCAGACAATATTTCATATATAATTTAAGTACTGTCAAAGTTTAACCCTTTACCACACAATCCCTAGATTTAACAACCATACGAAAGGAAGCCTTTTTGAAAACATTCAGGGATTTACCAAACAAAATGATTTTAATGATCCTTAGGTAAAAGTCTTTTTGAAAACATAATAGGAAAAGGAGAAGATGCTGGTAACCAGCATTTTCTCTTTTTCCCACACTATTTTCTTCCCTATCAAAGACATATCCAATCACTTGAGCCACACTTACCGGTACTTTGTCTTCTGCAAATACTTTCAATTTGGACTTGCCCTAAATTTGATCATTTGGTAAAGAGTCAATATTACAATAATAAGCAGTCAATATTCAGGAGTTATATCTGCAAAAAATTGATGGCAAAAGCACAACATACAGATGCTCTAGATTACGATAGTACTGGTATCTAGCTAAACATCTGATTCAAAAAGGTTTTTTGCAATCAGCCAACATTTCCTCAGGGGTCCGTGAAATGCATTATGCTATCACTATCTAGATATTATACAATACATAATGCATGGATGGGGGGAAAAAACACCAATCGTTAAATTGCATTGTGCATAGCTATTAAAGGAGAACTGAATCTTAATTCAGTGAAAATAAAATAAAAAAGTCTTTTTACATTGAAATACTATCTCAACCCTTTATCAAAGAATTCATTGTTTTAATGGCTTCAACAAACATTTAGGCATCTGAAAACATTGTGGCAAAAGGAGTAAAATGCTTACCAGCATTTTCTCTTTTTCAAACAGTGTTTTTTACTCTTACAAATTCCATTATTTGAGCCACTTTTAAATTGTGATCTGCAAATCCTATCACTATAAATGGACAAGTGTAACATTTTGTCTCCTAGTGAAGAATTCACTCATTACCAAAAAATAAAATTTCAGAATTGTCCAAATTGAAAGCATTTGCAGATGACAAATTAGACGTGAATCTAAAGCTTAAATTTCTCCTTAGAAGTGTAGAAAACATTGAGGAAAAAGAAGAAAATGCTGCTTACCAGCATTTTCTTTTTTTCCCACAATATTTTCAAAAGTCCTCTTCCTTAGGATCATTAAAACTCCAGATTGTGTGGCAAAGGGTTAAAGCCCTATGTAACCAGAATTTTTGGGGTAGCAAGTTTTGAATAAGAAATCTTTCATAATCTTATAATCAGTATTCAACACCTTTTCACCTAAGATCACATCAGAGGAATAAGACATTTCAAAACTGTGGAAAAGGAGAAAATGCTGGTAACCAGCATTTTCTCCTATTTCCACAATTTTTTCAACTCTATCAAAGACAAGTCCCACTATTTGAACAGCGTGACTGTTCAAACTCTTGGTTTCACCCTTTACCTGACAGTCCCGAGTTTTAACAACCTTGAGGCGAAAGCTTTTGGAAGCATTGTTGGAAAAGGAGAAAATTCTTGTGGTCAGCATTTTTTCTTTTTCCCAAAATGTTTTGTACCCTCCCAAACTCAAATACAGTTTTTGAGTCTGTTTACTTTGTTGTCTGCAAATGCTGTCAGTTTGTACTGGCAAAAAAATTTTCATAAAGTACAGATGACTGAAAAATCTTGGTTTGAATATTACTCCATAGATAAGTCTTCGAGGCCAAGCCTGGTAGCTTAGTTGTTAGTGTAAGGTCATGGAACCAGGTGGTCACTGGTTCACGTTCCTAGCTCAACTAATTTCTTCCTGAGAACTGACAATAGTCATTGTGATAGGATTTATTCCTCACTCATTGTCTCGATGATGGTTATGTGAGAAAGCAGCCAGTGGCTTGGAAAGCATATGCTGGAAAAAGAAACTCCAGGAGAGCATGGATAGATGCACTGGCTGCTGGGATATAGGATATAAGTAATATAATGTTCAAAACAGCTATAAAACCATACAAACAACCAAACTAAAACTGAGCTTCATAAAACTGTCACATACCTTTTGAGTAGACATAAAAAGAAACCAAGTAAGACAAAACCACCGTTTGACCTTTGACATTCGAACAAATCTGCGAAAACTATGTATCAGTTTTATCGTTCTAATACAATTTTATGGGACATACCATATATGTACAGACGAAATCAATCAATACTGCATACTGAATATTTGTCTCAACCTTGTGGGCTATTGACATTTATCCCAGGCCATCTACAGACAGTATCAATTCGGTAAATTATCCATTTGCACAAATATTATTATCTAAGCCCTGAAGTGCTGAACCCACCTTAAGTTGCTTTTGCAAATGGTGTAGATCAAGATCAGACTGCACAGAATGTGAACTTTGATCTTGGATCTACACTGTCCGCTGGCAGGAATTTTGATAAAAAAAATATCCTTACAAGAAATTGTATTACTTCCATCTTTTGAACTGACTGAGAAATTGTCCATTTCATGTATACAGCATTATTAGCATTAACCCTTTACCAGACATCAGAATTTTAGCCCAGTCTAAATTGAAAGCATTTGCAGATGATGAATGCAACTCAGATGATGGAATTTGTCTTCAAACAAGTCAAAAACAGGGTGGGAACAGGAGTAAATGCTGGGTATTATAATTTTTCTCCTTTTCCCTCAATTTTTTCATTAGCCTTTTTGTTCATGGTCATTTAACTCTTTACCACACAATCCCATTTTTTAACAACCCTGAAAAGGAAGCCTTTTGAAAACATTGTGGGAAAAGGAGAAAATGCTGGTAACCAGCATTTTCTCCTTTTCCCACATTGTTTTCTACCTGTCCCATAACAAATTTCAATTTTTAAGTCACATATAATTTGTCGTCTGCAACTGCTTTCAATTTGGACTGGTCTAAAATTTTGTCGTTTGGTACAGAGTTTAAACACCAGACTGTTTGGTGAAGACAACTGACGAGTTAGAGGCCCAATAGCTGCCAATTATGAACAATACATTTAAATCTTAATCATACCATTTAACTCTTTACCACACGACAAAATTTTAGACCAGTCCAAATTGAAAGCATTTGCAGACAACAAATTAAATGCAACTTAAGAAATGAAATTTGTTCTGGAATGGGTAGAAAACATTGTGGGAAAAGGAGAAAATGCTGGTTACCAGCATTTTCTCCTTTTCCCCCAATGTTTTCAAAAGGCTTCTTTCCCAGGGTCGTTAAAAGTTGGGATTGTGTGGTAAAGAGTTAAAAGTATGCAAATTATTTATGTCATTTATCTGTCGTCTATGGTTGGTCCAAGTGTTAAATGGTGGCAGAAAAATGAAATTCAAAGCCAGGTAAATATTAACTAACTTGCAACTTTTGACCTACTTTTAATATTCATTTTGTCTGCCAGCAACTAACACTTTGACTGACCATACAATAGCATATTGTTATCTGCACAATAATTTCCATACTTTTATTGTTATAATTTAAATTCAAATGCACTTTAACACCCCTATTTACATTTGGTCGCTATTGGGGCTTTAATATATTTTCATTGTCTTTATTGGTAGATTTTTGTAATTACTGCATCAATGTATAAATGGAAGGAAGAATAGATGTGATTGTGGTAAAATCAATATGGTCCATTAGGAATGAAACAATGACTTACTGTTACATGTATGTGGTATCATGCAACAGTCAGTCTATAAGCTCTTTACCAGCCTATAAAACTATGTATTGAAAGCTTTTACAGAACACTGTTATTGGGATGATAAATATTTCTCTTGACTCTTTACCAGACGACAAAGTTTTAGACTACTCCAAACTGAAAGCAGTTGCAGACGACAAAATAAATGTGACTGAAAAATTGAAATTTATTTTAGGAAGGGTAGAAAACATTGTGGGAAAAGAAGAAAATGCTGGTTACCAGCATTTTCTCCTTTTTCCACAATGTTTTCAAAAGACTTCTTTCTCAGGGTCGTTAAAAGTCGGGATTGTGTAGTAAAGAGTTAAATACCAAAAAACCAAAATTTTGACTGGTCCAAATTGAAAACATTTGCAGACGACGAAATAAATGTGACTGAAAAATTGAAATTTGTTTTGGAAAGGGTAGAAAACATTGTGGGAAAAGGAGAAAATGCTGGTTACCAGCATTTTCTCCTTTTCCCACAATGTTTTCTAAAGTTTGGACTACATTTAATTTGTTGTCTGCAAACGCATTCAATTTGGACAGGTCTAGAATTTAGTTGTTTGGTAAAGAGTCAACTCATGGGTAAAGCTGAATCACACTGTTGCAGACTAATTTTCTTTATTTTCTATCTCAGGACCCACTCTCATTTCTATTGCGGGAAAGCTAGGTTAATGGTATTAATGAGCCTAAAAAACTGATTTACAAAATTAACAGTTCACACGTTAACATGAAAAATAGTCCCATCTTTCAATTAAGTTGTTCTCTCAGCTTATTGCAAAATGGCTTTACCAAATAACAAATTTTCCAAGTAGAGAACATTTGCAGACAACAAACAAAATGTGACTCAAATAATGGAATCTGTGTTTGAGAGGTTAGAAAACAATTTGAGAACAGGAGAAAAAAACAGGGTACAAATATTTTTCTTTTTCCCACAATGTTTTCAAAAGCCTTCTTCTTCTTTGGGGTCATTTATATAAACACAGTACTGTTTAGTAAAGAGTTAATTTTCTTCCAAAATATCAAATGGTTTTGCAACCCTGAAGAAGGACAAGGCTGTCTGGCTCATTCAGAGACACCTTTTTTTTCCTGACACATTTTTTTTCCAAGTTCTATGCAATAATTTTGGTAACCATTATAACCTGATGGCAGTTCACAAACCAGTCAAATCAGAACGACTCCCTTCCCCCACCTAAAATTTAACCTTTGGCCTCCCACTCCATTAGTGGATGATTTTAAAATTAGTCCATGAAAAAAACTCCGATACATGACTATGGAGCAAGTTAATACAGACGGCACCATGCATAATTCAAAGTCTAAAATTGAAGTGCTTATACTGCCGTGACAGTGGCAAAAGTAAATTCTTTACTTCAAAACAAGAGGGCCATTGGCCCGTAAGTGCTCATATAGGATTGATAAGGCTGAAAAGATCCTGGTTGTGATGATGTAAAACACATGACTATAAGTGATCTAAGTGATCGACTTTTTGACCAACTTGACCTATTTTTGAATTTTGAATCTTGCTCAAAATTCAGTTTACTAAAGGTTTTTCTGAGATTTGGCCCAGTTACCTACTTTTTGACCGTACATGACTGAATATCAAACTTCTGGATATATCATCAAAACAAGTCTTTTGACAATGTTTTATGTGTGTCAGATTAAAAATGTGGCCTTTAGACTGCAAACAGGGTTCATCTAAGATGTGACCCAGTGACCTACTTTTTGACCTGACATGACCCAATTTCAAACTTGTCCAAATCTTTATCCAGATAAACATTCTGACCAAGTTTCATGAAGATCAAGCTGAAAATGTGCCCTTAGAGTGCACACAAGATTTTTCTAAGATTTGGCCAAGGGACCTACTCTTTGACCCAAATGACCCAATTTCAAACCTGTCAGAGAATTTATCAGGACATTTTTACATTCTGACCAAGTTTAATGAGTATCAGGCTGAAAATGTGGCTTATAGAGTGCACACATGGTTTTTTTAAGATTAGGCCCCATGACCTACTTTTTGATCCAATGTGATCCAATTTAAAAGTTTTCCCACTTTTCATCCAGACAAACATTCTGACCAAGTTTCATGAGTATCAGGCTGAAAATATGGCCTCCAGAGTGCACACAAGGTTTTTCTAAGATTTGGCCCTTTGACCCACTTTTTGACCCAATTTCGAACTTGTCTAAGACTTTATCAAAACAAACATTCTGACCAAGTTTCATGAGTATCAGGTTGCAAATGTGGCCTCTAGAGTGCACACAAGGTAAATGTTGACAACCGCACGACAGGTGCCTGACACAGCACAATCACAAAAGCTCACCTTGAGCACTTTGTGCTCAGGTGAGCTAAAAATACTGAAAAAGAAGCAGATGGGATACAAAGAAACAGATTTTCCAAATATAGGGTAGCTGGCAGTCATTGAGACCATTAACTTGAACTTCTATCAAGGATTATTATTATGCATCATGCTTGAATGCTGCTTGTTGCATTCTGCCAGTTATTAACTCTTACCTGACAAAATTTTAGGCTTTTCAAACTTGAAAGCACCAGCACACAAAAAATAAAATGTGCCTAAAATGATGTGATTTGGCTTTAGAAGGGTAGAAAACTTTGATGGAAAAAGAGAAAATGCTGGGTATCAGCATTTTCTCCTTTTCCCACAATGTTTTCCAATGAACTTTTTCCCACAGTTGTTAAAACTCGGGATTAAGACCATGACTTGTAACTGCTATTGAGTATTATCATGCATCACGCTTGAATACTGCTTGTTGCATGCTGCCAGTCATTAAAAAGACTTCTGCCAATATTGCAGGTTTTATTTTTAGTAAAACCATATCAGATGACATCTATAGAGAACTCGTGATCAATATAGAAACCCTGCTGACAATCTCGGAGACTGCATTTTGTGATTCTCTGATATCAACGCTGCGTAATTTATCTCTTAGTTCCCCAAAGGTAAATGAAACATATAGTATACAAGTCATATTTTTTGTCATAAAAAAAAATTCACTCACAGAACTTACAAGACTGTAATGACCAAAAAATCTTGAAAAAATATCTCACAGTGTAAATTAATGATCAGACTGCACGTTCTTGATCTATATGGTCAGCAAAAGCACATTATGTTGTCCTAATCAAGTTAACTCTTTACCACACAATCCCGACTTTTAACAACCCTGATGTAGAAGCCTTTTGAAAACATTGTGGGAAAAGGAGAAAATGCAGGTAACCTGCATTTTCTCCTTTTCCCACAATGTTTTCTACCCTATCGAAGACAAATCGCATCATTTGAGCCACAATGAAATTGTTGTCTGCAAGTGCTTTCAATTTGGACTGGTCTAAAATTTTGTCGTGTGGTAAAGAGTTAAGAGTTATCTTGGAATATTGCATATCTGAATTGATTATGTGGCTCACTGCAATCTGAATATTTTGTAAATTGAAGAGTCTGTATTTGACAGCTACTCTAACTCTGTTTAGTACACTGAGTAATTACATTGGCTTTCTCATTCACTGAAATAAATGCAATTAGAGTAGCCTTGAAATTCAGAGTTTGAGAGTACACCAGAATGAATGTATTTTTCATAGTGCACATATTTAAATAGAAATTTCAGATAAGTTGTTTCTTGTATAAGTTATGCCAGAAATCATGGCTTTCACTTACACGGTGGATGATACTGTTTTCGGTGACCTTTACCAGACAACAAAATTTTTAAGACATGTATAGTCTGAAAGCATCTGCAGATGTAAAATTATTTTTCGCTCAATCAATGAAATTAAAGTTGTAAAGGCAGAAAACTTTTCCAAATATGTCTTCAGAGGCTTTCTTCCACAGGGTCATAAAAGCAACATGTTGTTTCATTCAGGGTTAACACTAAGGTTGTTAAGCAGGACTTTGTGGGCTTTTGCAGACACTGTAGATTAAGATTAGACTGCACAGAACATGCAGTCTGACTTTTGATCTACACTGTCCAATACTGAGATTTCTATAACAATCAAAATTTTTAAAGCATTAACTATGGATTTTCACTGGTAATCTTTTATCTAGCAGCTTAACCCTTAACTACACAATCCCAAGTTTTAATGACCATGAAGAATATAGCTTTTGAAAACATTGTGGGAAAAGAAGTAAATGCTGGTAACCAGCATTTTCTACTTTTCCCACAATGTTTTCTGCGCTATCAAAGAAAAATTGCACCACATTGAAATTGTTGTCTGCAACAACTTTCAATTTGGACAAGGCTAAGATTTTGTTGTATGTTAAAGGGATGAGGGTTAAGATTTGGTTTGATTTAATTTATTAATTGAAATTGTTGTCTGCAACAACTTTCAATTTGGACAAGGCTAAGATTTTGTTGTATGTTAAAGGGATGAGGGTTAAGAAAAATCTATTCATTAATATTTATTAAAGCCTGCCTGTGCTCAGTGGTTAGTGTATCTGACTCGTGACCTGGTGGTTGCAAGTTCAATACCCGGTTGAGGCAAACTTTCTTTCCCAGCGATTTTTCACCTCTCACCTCTGATGCATGTGAGAAAAATAGACAGTGACTTGGAAAGAAAGTTGTGTCAGTACTGGTGTGAGAAAGCCAGGAAACACATAGATGGGTGCACTGGCTACAGTGATATGACCTAAGCTGTTAAAACAGCAATAAACTCCAATACAAACAAACAAATATTGAATAAATATGTATGTATCAAAATTATCATATATTTCATTAGTTTTTCTGATGGAGATGATCATCAGCATTACATTTAATAATTTTATGCCACTTCAAAAATGAACATCTCTCATACAGGTGATGCAATAAAACCAGCCTGGATCTGTGTTCACCAACCATTCTTAAGAATTTTCTTCGTCTAACTGTTCAGAATTTTCTAAATTTGACAGTAACACAACTTGTGACTGGCTAAACCATTTGGTTCAGTCCATCAGAAGATGTTTTACTTTCTAAATCTAGAACTAGACAAAAAATGTTTTTAAGAATGGTTGTTGAATACAGACCCAGGAGTCTCTTTGTTATATAACAAAAATCAACAAGACATTGATTCATAGTTAGACATGATAGTGATATTTAGGTAGAGATATTGTTATATAAAATCAAGATGGTTATTTCAAATTTTTCAGTTTGCTTTCCAAAATGATTTCAGTTGAACATCATTGATAAAAAATAAACCCCTAAGTTCATCAGTACACGGTTTTCAGTAAATTTGTAGGAACACCCTGAGTGATATATCAGCATAGGAATTTATAAGAACTTTCTTCTCTCTTCGATAGGAGTAATTAAAATCACAAACAAGCATACCACTGCATACTTCTCCTACTGGGAACATGTGTTATTTACCACAGTTGCACACTTATCTTGTATATTTTTGACACTAATTTCTTCTCCTCTGTTTCCTGCAGCAATTTATGGTGTGCAGAGCAATTATGGTAATGTGTATTTAGTTGGTAAAACAATTAAATACCCAATAGATCATTTTAAATACACCAAGGGTTGCCAATTCCTGGTCAGTTTTATGAGTAGTTCCATGTCTGTTCTGTCCTATTATGCTTCTCATTTACTGATTCTAGTTTGAGCCCAGCATTAAGATTTATGTGTTTTCCAATGTCAAGAATCCCATTGATTGATCTTCAGCAGTTTTTAAGCTGTTATTTTCATGATGGAAGAAATACAATGTTTTAATCCATAAAAAAATATAGCCACAAACAGACAAAATAATTTAATACTCAAAATAAACAAAAAAGTCCAATGATGGGAATATGATATAAAATGACAGAACGTGAAAAGTGAATAAATCATGCACAAAAATGTTAAAATAAACCTTTTACAAGAAAAAGTAGTACTGAAATAAAATAAACTTTTTTTTTTAAAAATCTTCACCAGATCTTAAAATCCAGGAATAAAATAATCAGTGAGCTGTCAGTGTTATAAAACTCAAATATGGTTAATAACCACATACATAATTCAAACAAATACAGAAAAAAAAGACAAAGAAAATGAAGGTCAATAAACTACTCATAAATTGCATGGATGTCAGGCTTATTGATGCTGGATGGTTCTACTGAAATTGATACCCCCATAACAAAAGGCAGGTGATAAATCCAAACCACTTGTAAGTAATAACCCATTCATAAATATTTTGTTAACAATCATGGAACCATAGCTATGTCATGCATGCCTGGTACCAAGTCATTATCCTTCCCAGATGTGCTGGAATCCTGGCAGGAGAAAAAAAAAAAGCTCTTGAAAAATCTTGAAATTCTCCTGAAATCTGGATAATGAGATTGAGTCATACAACTTCATTTGATCCACAAAGTTTTTCATACAATAGTAAAAAAAAAAATTTACCTTTCTGAAAAATATTTCCCTCTTTCTCTGTCCTGTGTCAGTTGTAGTGCTAGTTCATGATAGGTTGCTCAAATTGAGCTGTATCTACTTGTTTTTTCAATAGTTTCACCACTGAAATTTTCTGAGTAAAGTACTTTAGGTACTTTAGTCAGTGTACGGCAGAAATCAGACTGCACATTCTGACCTATAAGAAAAAATTCTGAATAACTAGACTAGTTCAAACGACTCCTTTTGTCCTGGGATCTTATATACAAATGTGTATATGAGATCCCTGTTTTGTCCTATAATAAAAAAGAATGTTTTTCCTGTAAAGCATTTTTTATGGCATTTGTACCTCTCTCATCACGAGCTTACTCTATCCTATCTTTTGTGAGAAATTCTGATTTAAAAAAAAACATTATTTTTTTAAAGGGGGGGGGGGGGGAGAGAGAAAGTGTATCTGATGGTTAGTCTTATCCCTTTATTGAAATATCCAGAATTTTGAAAACTCAAAATTTTTGGACTTAGGCTTCTGTCTGAAAACATTGCTAGTAACCAGCATTTTCTCCTTTTCTCTAATATTTCTACTCTTTTAACCCTTTGTCACACAATCCTGACTTTTAACGACCCTGAGAAAGAAACCTTTTGAAAACATTGTGGGAAAAGGAGAAAATGCTGATAAACAGCATTTTCTCCTTTTCCCACAATGTTTTCTACTCATCCCAAAACAAATTTCAGTTTTTGATTCACATTTACTTTGTCGTCTACAAATGCTTTCGATTTTGACTGGTCTGAAATTTTGTTGTTTGGTAAAGAGTTAAAGACAATGTCCATCATTCAAGACACATTTGGTATGTCATCTGTAAATGCTTGCATTAACCCTTTACCACACAATCCTGACATATATCCTGAGAAAGAAGCCTTTTGAAAACATTGTGGAAAAAAGGAGAAAATGCTGGTAACCAGCATTTTCTCCTTTTTTCCACAATGTTTTCTACCCGTCCTAAAACAAAAAAATAATTTTTACATCAGCTTTATTTTGTCGTCTGCAAATGCTTTGAATTTGGACTAGGCAAAAATTTTGTCATTTGGTAAAGAGTTAAGTTTGTCAGCTGGTAAAGAGTTGGCTAATCATGAAATGACAAAAATTTAACAGCCAACAAGACTTTACTGCATAGCAAGGTTACGGCAAAAATTTTCTACTTGAATAAAAAACATGCAAAGAATGATACCTATAACCCTACACTGATGTTTATGTAGAATTAATTGCCAGAAAACAAAGGAGGTCCAAATTCAAAGAGACAAATCATGTACTTTCTACAATCATGTTCATGTTTCACCTTGAGTAAGTGCCCAGCTTTCCCTCATACTGGCAAGGATAATCACACCCAGATGAGTTTATGGGCTTTACTTTACTCCAGATACCTCTTTACCAAATGACAAAATTTTAGGCCTGTCCAAATTCAAATCATTTGCAGACGACAAATTAAATGTGGCTCAAATGGTGGAATTTGTGTCCGAGAGAGTAGAAAACACTGTGGGAAAGCATTTTCTGCTTTCAAAAGCCTTCTTACTACAGGGTCGTTAAAAGTCAGGATTGTGTGGTAAAGGGATAGAGCATACAGTAAAAGCCCTGACTCTCATGTAATAGAAGCTAGCCAGCATGCCTTAAACTCTTTACCAGACAAGAAAATTTTACACTAGTCGAAATTGAAAGCATTAGCAGATTTCAAATAACAAAAAGTTCCAACAACAGAATTTGTATGTGAAAAAAGTGAAAGAGTATGAAACATTTTGGGGATAGCAGAAAATGGTGGCTGTCTGGAACAATGCTTCATACAAGTTGTAAAATCACAAGATGTTCGGTAAAGGGTAAAATTTGCTATAATTGCAGCAGATGCTTTCTGAAAACATTGTTAGAGATGACATATTGAAAACTAAATTAACCACTAACCCTTTACCAAACAAAAACATTTTTGGACTTTTCCAAACTGAAAGCTTAGCAGACAACAAATTAAATGTGACCCATATACCTAAATTTGCTTTTGGGAGGGTAGATAACATTGTGGGAAAAGGACAAAATGCTGGTTGCCAGCATTACTAGCATTTTCTCCTTTTCCCACAATGTTTTCTACAGGCTTTTTCCTCAGGGTAATGAAAAACGATTGTGTGGTAAAAGGTTAAAGGCGAAATCTTCATTTGTCACAATCATAACTGTATTTGCATTAAATCTTCATATTTTGATGGTGTCCTATTCTTGTCTTTGATATGATTCAAAATCTAACATAATCTAAGATAACAATAAACCTTGCCCACAAGATGTAGACATTCTCAACTATTTGATTGCTAATCGCCGCACAAGGTCCTTTGCAAACAGTGACAATCAACATCAAATTGCACAGAATGTGCAGTCTGATCTTAGAGCTATGTTGTCCAAGAAGATTTATTACAAACACAAAAGATTGGTTGAATTTGTGTTTATTTATTGTCTCCATCGGTTTCCCATATGGGTGACGCCCCCCTGAAGACTGTTAGTTTAGTTACGGGGGATTGTGAAAGATTCAGGACGAAACCCATCCCAAATTACACCTGGTTCTTTAATGTGCTCGATGTATAGCACCGTCACACGGGACCTGGGTTTAATGTCTCATCCTAAAGACTATAAGTAATTTTAGATGGCCAGCCATGGGGATCGAACACGCACTGTGAAGTGACGCGAAACATAATGTTTATGAGTCCTACACTCTACCACCTGAGCTATCTGGGCTGGTCAGATACAAAAGAATGAAATTGCAGTAGATTTATTTGGGGTATATTACTGGTATCATGGACTGGACATTTGCATTTTATTTGTTAGGCAGTTTAACCCTTTACCACACAATCCCGCGTTTTAGTGACCCTAACGAAAAAGCCTTTTGAAAACAATGTGGGAAAGAGAGAAAATGCTGGCAACCAGCATTTTCTCCCTTTCCCACAATGTTTTCTACCCTTTCAAAGGATACCTGAAGAAACAGTAGCATGTAACAGACTAATGATGCATCTTGCATCATGCTTTGCACACTGACATGGAATAGATACACTGTCAGATAGCACTGCAATGTCTGGATCTTTCATACAAATGGACATAATGTCTTTTCTGTTTGTGTGACACTATGAGATAACATCACTTTACCACCATCAACACCCAGTCATAATTACATTGATTTACCTTAAAGTCATGTTGGTAGACCGCTGTGCTACATTCCTTTTCAATTACTGGTAATTGTCAGATTCTACCCTTGATGATGCCATGTCTACAGGTACCCCCTCAGATACAAAATGAAGAACAAATGGGGTTACAAAGACCACAATAAAGTTGCCATAAAAATGGATAATTATTTGAGGAAGCTCCATACAGCAACTATCTTTTTTCTCTAAACACATATCTCTAATGTAAAGTGTAGAAGGTTTCTCTGATTTCAAGGCTCTAACTTTGATGGCAGCAATGCACCATTAGCATAGATGTACCAATAAAACTATCATGAAACTGTTGATTTCAAATTGCTTTGAATATCTTATTATTTTGATTCAAAGTTGATAAGAGAAGAGTTGTTATGTAGTATAATGTTGATACCCATCCTGATAGCAGTTTTATTCATTGAACAGTGATGACCGATTTATTGACCAATAAATATAAACAGAAAAAAGGTAATTACCTGTATGATGTCAGAACAAACGCCTTTTTATTTATTTCAAACAACCAAATTCCTTTGGGGAAAACAGTAATAGACCTTTCTTTACGATACTTTTCATCATTATCTAAAGATGTCATTATTACATATCATGACTACTTGTATATTCATGTGTACTGACTGACTTTTTGACAATAGAAAAATCATGTACAAAACAATTTTAACACTTTACCACACAATAACCAGATTTAACAATGCTGAAGAAAAAAGCTTTTGTGAACATTAAGGGTAAAGGAGAAATGGCTGGTAACTAGCCACATTATAAACTTCATAAAATTCAGGTTAATGAACAAGAGTATAGCATATTGGTGCCATTATGCTTCACTGCACATGCTTCTTCATCATGAATTCTACGTTGAAAAGGGGACACATCCCAGTCAAAACCATTTTCAGAGTACCTGTCCATCTGAAGTTTTCATTAAATTTCTTTGTTAATCAATTACCTGAAGGGCTGATCAAAGACCAAATCAAAACTACATATTGCATGAAGGATAAACAAAGAGGAAAGAAAAATAAACTTTTTATTTGTATGGAAAGCTATGTGGCAAAAGGACAAAATATTTGCAGCAGGCAGGTGCTCCATTTCAGAAAATTCTTTCACAAGCTGTCTACCTTAGACTTGAAAAATCTTAACCTCTAGGCTGCTAAGCATGACTCACTGACCTTTTGCAGACAGTATGGACCAAGATCAGACTGCACAGAATGTGCAGTCTGATCTTGGATCTACACTGTCCGATCAGGAGATATCTTTCCCCCCCAAAAAATACCTTTGAAATAGCAAAATTTGGGTTTTTTACTATAGGCTTGAAAATTTTATTTCATTTATTTAGCAGGATAAGGGTTAATGGCTTGAATTTTCAGGCAATCTGAAAAATACAACAACAGATAAACACATTAATGAACATTTTCCAGGAAATAAAGAACATGATAGGTTTGTCTGAAACAGGAAATGAGCTCAACCAACAGGCAACAAGAAACTAGACTGGTACACTTGTTCCAGCCATTAGGGAAGCCTTCATACAACACAGGGATCAATATTAGTGTCTGTAAACAATCAAGTTGCCGTGTTTTTTTTTTTTCATTTGAAACCCTTTGGTTTCTAAGTGTGAGTCAAATCACCTTTGCGGACATTGTAGATCAACAAAACACTGCACAAAACATGCAAATTGATCTTGGATCTACACTGTCCAATACTAAGATTTTTTATCAGTTGAAAAGAACTTCAAAATTACAATTTATTTGCGGTCTTTACCATTAGTTGGAAATTTCCTTTTCAATATTTTAGCACTTACAAGGTAAAGCTGTAATCAAACACAAGTATTCTATAGAGCATCTCCAACTGATTGTAATCTTTTTTTATGCAATGCAGTCAAATGACTAGATGAGAAAATTAACCCTTTCCCAAGCGACAAATTTTGGACTAGTCCAAATTCAAAGGGTTTGCAGACGACAATTTTAAATTTGATGAAAATGACAGAAAGTTCTCCAAAAGGGTAGAAAACACTGTGGGAAAAGGAGAAATTGCTCGTAACGAGCAATTTCTCCTTTTCCCACAGTGTTTTCAAAAGACTTGTACTGCAAACACGTGAAAACCAGGGCTTGTTTGGGAAAGGGTTAAAACAGAATCTTTTCTTTTATGCTTTTCAGTAGTTTATAGAAATCTAACAGTGAATTACCGTATATCTTTATAATTCAGTGGTGGTAACTTTTATAACATTAAAGGTCCTAGGCCGAAACATCTGGGGCCAAAATGTCCGGGGCCAAAACGTCAAGGCCAAAACATCCAGGCCAAAACGTTCAGGCCAAAACGTCCAGGCCAAAACGTCCAGGCCAAAACGTTCGAGTCCAAAACATCCATCCACCATTTTTGACATGCAGAGGATATTTAAAGAACATCAATGAATTTTTAGCGGGTGAACGTCATGTTTAATGACGTGGGCCACATCACTCATGATGTCATTATTACAGCTAGTTCATATCTGACTAGACTGAATAGGCTATTTCACGAATATTTTTCACGATGAGCAAAAAATTAGACTTGAAAGGTTAAAGTGAAGAGCATAAAAGGAATTGGATAATTTGTTTGTTTCAGTGTGCGATCGAAATTCTTTCATTGCATGAAAAGCAAAGGCCATATATTTTTATTTGCGGCTTTGCCACTTGTGATAATAGCCTTTGCTTTTCACTCAATGAAAGAAGTTTTGATCATACACCGAAACAGACAATTATCCTTTATTTGACATTATGGAAAAAGAAAATAGTATAGCTTTTTGTTGATGCAAAGTGCCCAAGTAAACCAGTATTTTTTCTTTATCAAGCAATCCCAAATTTTTAAAACCCTGATGTAAAAACCTTCAGAAACAATTCTGGGAAAAAGAAAGAAAGCTTTTGAAAACATTGTAGGAAATGGAGAAAATGCTGGTAACAAGCATTTTCTCCTTATCCCACAATGTTTTCTACCCTTTCAAAAACAAATTTAAATTTATGAGTACATTTTATTTGTCCCCTGCAAATTCTTTCAATTAGGACAAGTCCAGAATTTTATCATCTGCAGACAAATCTTTTCTATGTTGCAGCAGACTAATTTAAAAAAGAAAAACATTGTAACAAAAGTAGACATTCCTTCTAACCAGCTATTTCTCTTTTCACCGCAGGGTTTTCAAATGCTTGGAGGTAATAATATTTTATCTATATAAATTTTACAAATTTTACAAGACATTTCACAGATTAACTTTTTCTACTGCAAATTTGTTTCAGGTGATAATGATTTACGGTAATCTCCCGAAATTCCTGAACAACATCTGCTCATCTTTAGTTATGTCAAAAACATGCATCAACCTTTTGATTATTAGCACTCAAGGTGCCAAGCACAACTTTCGTTGTTTTTGTAAACTATGTAGATCGAAATTAGACTACCTTTTGCGGACAGTGTAGATTAAGATCAGACTGCATAGAAGATGTTTTGGGACATATTCTGGCAAAACCACTTCTGAAACTGTGATTTGGTTGTTTGTTTGCAGTTTGAGGATGTCCATTTCATTTGAGCAATGCTCTCGCCAAAGAGGGTTTAATGCATCTCCGTGATGCATTATTCCACGCAAGTCATCCCAATTATTATATAATTATATGTGCATAAAATCCATTTTGTTTAACAACCGACTGAATCTGGAGGTAGAAAGGTCCTTGGACATTCAGAAAATTTACTATTAGCTAAAGGTTTCCACACAGGTCAACCTGAACGATCTGTGCAGGCTGATCTGGTCGATACTTATTGCAGATACATTAAATCTCCTGTTCACAGATCATGACTCATTTGTAAAATGTAAAAATCGTCATAAAAGTGAAAAAAAAAGTAAAGCTAAATTCTCAGACCATCAAGTACAATTTTAGTTCTTTTTACAGACAATGTAGATCAAAATAGACCTAACTGCACAGGATGTGTGGTCTGATCTAGGATCTACAGTGTCAGATTTATTTTTTTGATACTCTTACCAAATCACTGTACAGAATGATTATGCAGTCTGATCTTAGATCTATAATGCCAGTTTGATCTCCACTGTTGGAGGTAGGGTCATATTAGAGTTCCCTAGGGCAAGCTACTACACAGCCTCAGCCTAATCCTGGTGAAATCCATGAAGAGCTAGTAACTATATCCTTTGATTGTCATTAACTCATACCAAACAACAAAGTTGTAGACTGGTCCAAATTGAAAGCATTTAAAGCAACTGAAAGCATTTACAGACAAAATATCAAAAGTGGATCTAATAATGATATTTGCCGTTAAAGAGTAGAAAACAATGTGGAGAAAGAAGAAAATGCTGGTAACCATCATTTTCTCCTCTTCTCACAATGTTTTCAAAAGCTTTCGCTGTCAGGTTCTTTTAAACTCGGTATTAAGTAGTAACAGGTTAATTAGTAATTAATTTGCAAGAATCATAAACTAATAACTATCTTTTCCAAATAATTCATATCCGTTTCCTCCAATGCTCACGCTTTTGCAATTCTGTGATAACATGGCGCCATATTCTACCAGCAGAAAGGAAACTTTTGATTTTTATTATTACAGGCAACTGTTCAAGAACATCCATCATCCAGTTCAATGGCTCTCTTTCCCTCCCTCATGAAGTTAGAAGAAAACGATGCACTGGGAGAAAATGGCCAATTCAACACTCTATTTAACTCTTTGCCAGACGACAAAATTTTAGTTTTGTCCAAACTGAAAGCATTTGCAGACAACAAATTAAATGTTACTCAAAATGTAAAATTTGTCTTTCATAGGGTAGAAAACATTGTGGGAAAAGGAGAAAATGCTGATGACCAGTATTTCCTCCTTTTCCCACAATGTCTTCTAAAGCCTTCTTTCTCAGGGTCGTTAAAAGGCGGCATTGTGTGGTAGGTTAACCCTGTGCCAAACAATCCCTTAGAGAGAGGACTTTTGAAAACATTTTGGAAAAAGGAGAAAATACTGGTAAGCAACTTTTCCTTCTTTTCCCACAATGTTTCCTACTCTTCCAAAGGCAAATTTCAATTTTTTAGTCACATTCATTTTGTCATCTGTAAATGCTTCCAATTTCGAAAAATCTTAAATTTTTAAGAGTTATACCTTTAACACACAATCCCTACTTTTTAACAATACTGAAGAAAAAAGCATTTTCACCTTTTCCCACAATGTTTTCTACCCTATAAAAGAACGAAATCATCAAGTCAGCTACATTTAATTTGACCTCAGCAATGGCTTTCAATTTGGACCAGTCTAATTTTTGTCATCTAGTAGAGAGCTAAATATGGCAAGCACTTTCTTTGTTTCTCTGAGCATTTAATTAATCCTCCGCTGCCATTATATAACAATGTTGACTTTCTGTACATCTTTCTTCTTCCTTCCTTTATAAAGTTATTCCTGTCATAAGCAACCATCTGATGGAACATATATAACTGCATGTACATGTAACTGCTTGACTGACTTAGCTCAGAAAAGCTCTATCTGTAGTAATTTTATTATATGACCTTCAACTGTGACCTTGACCTTAGACCTACCTGAAAAAAATATTTCAAATGGCACTTCTTCTCATAAAGGAGAACACTTCTGCCAAATTATTTTGAATTCCATCCATAAATGTAGAAGTTATAGCCCAGACAAATCCGGACCCACACACAAATGCACACGCACACAAACACGAGCTGAAGTTGTGGCGACTATGTCTCACTCTCTGCAAGCCAGCTAGACAAAAAAGGACTGCTAAAACATGTTCTTAAGATAAATGTTACTATGTCTTTCACTAATTACTAGACAACAAAAATTTAGACTTGTCCAAATTTAACCTTTTATCAGACGTCAAAATTTTAGCCTTGTCCAAATTGAAAGCATTTGCAGACGACAATTTCATTGTGGCTCAAATGGTGCCATTTTTCTTTGATAGGGTAGAAAACATTGTGGGTAAAGGAGAAAATGCTGGTTACCAACATTTTCTCCTTTTTCCACAATGTTTTCAATAGGCCTCTTTCCCAGGGTCGTTAAAAGGCGGCATTGTGTGGTAAAGGGTTAAAGCCGTTGCAGATGAGAAATTAAATATTGCTCAAATGCTGAGCACCTGTCTTTGAAAAAGTAGAAAACACTGTAGTAAAAGGAGAAAATACTGGTTACAGTAAAAGGAGAAAATGTGGTTACCAGCATTTTCTCCTTTTCTCACAATGTCTTCAAAAGCCCTTTTTCTTGGTGTTGTGAAAACTTGTACAGGGCTAAATCTTAGGCATAGAAAAAACTACTTTGCTTTGAAGAAAAGGTTTTATCCAATACTTAACCAAGCATGTAATGAAAATTATGGATGCTTCAAACTTAATTACTTCAAGGATCTTCAAGGAATCATTATAATAAATTTTGAATACAGAAAATCTGTGCTACATCTGGGTTTTGACTTTGGATTTCTATAACCCTTTATCAAACAATCCTTTGGTTTTCATGACCAGCAAGAAAAAAGACTTATACATGTACACTTCGTGGGAAAAGGATAAAATGTTGGTAATGAGGATTTTCTCCTTTTTCCACAATGTTTTCTACCTCTTCAAAGATATATCCTATCATTTCTACCATATATTGATTTTTGTCTGCAAAATCATTGCTTTCCATTTGGAAAAGTCTAAAATGTTCTGGTCTATTAGAGAGTAAACTCATTATCACAGGACAAAATTTTAGCCTTGTCCAAATTGAAAGCATTTGCAGACACTTACATAAGAGTCGTAAAAAAAAACATATGGTAGAAAACATTGGGGGAAAGGGAGAAAATGGTTACCAGCATTTTCTCCTTTTTCAATAATGTTTTTAATAGCCTTCTTCCATAGGATCTTAAAAGTCAGGATTGTGATTTAAGGAGTAAGGGAAAAACATGCATTCAGATTTTAGCCAAAGCTTTGAAATGCAATGTTCTAGTTTGCTTTCACTCTATTTCATGTATATGTAGAACTTTAAAAAGTGCCTCAAATGATGAAATTTGTAGGAAACAGGAAAATTGCTTGTTACCAGCATTTGGTCTCTGTACCACAATGTATTCAGTGGCCTCCTGCAAAGTTAATTTTAGTCCAATGCATCTTTGAATTTATATATTGGAAGTATACATGGATGAAAATGGTAAATTGAAAAAAAATATCATTAATTTTTTGTTTGTTCATAAAAGTCAATGCATTTTTTTAGTTTACCCCTTACCTCTTAATGAATCTTAAAGCTTTAAACTAGGGCAAATACAAGTAAGATGTAGACAGTTAACTCATACTAGCAAATTACTAATGAACCCATTTACCAGACAACAAAATTTTAGACCATTCTAAATTGAAAGCAGGCAAGAATAATGAAATTGACCTAAATGAGCTGAAAATCTCTGATAAGAGAGAAAGCATTTTGGAAAATGGAGAAAATGCTGGTCACCAGCATTTTCTCCCATTCTAACAATATTTTCAAAAGCTGTCTTCCTGACAGTCATTAAAACATGGGATTGAGCAGTGAAGGGTTAACCCTTTACATAATAATTCTAGATTTTTACAACTTTGAGGGAAAATTTTTTGTAGACATCATTAGAGAAAGGAGAAAATATTGGATAACAATCATTTTCTTCTTTTCCAAGAATGTTTTCTATCCTTCAAACTCTATCCCTTGAGCCACAAAGAGATTGTCGTTAACTTTGCAGATCATTTCAATACAGACAAGTTTAAACCTTTTAACCTTTTACCATACAGTCTCATCTTTTAACAACCCTGAGAAAATGGCTTTTGAAAATATGGTGGGTAAAGGAGTAAATGATGGTGACAAGCATATTCTCCTTTTACAATCATGTTTTTTATCCTTCAAAAGCTGAATCCTTTTATTCAACCTTTTCCCAAACAAGCCCTGGTTTTCAGGTGTCTGCAGTACAAGTCTTTTGAAAACACTGTGGGCAAAGGAGAAATTGCTTGTAATGAGCAATTTCTCCTTTTCCCACAGTGTTTTCTACCCTATTTGAGACCTTTCTGCCATTTTCATCAAATTTAAAATTGTCATCTGCAAACTCTTTCAATTTGGACCAGTCCAAAATTTGTCGTTTGGGAAAGGGTTAAATTACACTGAGGCAAACTTTCTTTCCAGCAATTGTTTGCCTCTCACCCCTGATGCATGTGAGAAAAGAAGTCTGTGGTTTTGGAAAGAAAGTTGTGTCAGCACTGGTGTGAGAAAGCCAGGAAACACATGGATCTGGCACTGACCGTCATGATATGACCTGAGCAGTTAAAATGGTGTTAAACTCCAATACCAAAAAAAAGGAAAATGTCCACTACAAAAGATTTCTCTACATGTATTTGCAAAGCTTTGATTCGACTATTTGAGTGTCATCCACTGAAGACTGCAATTTATGTTTTCTACTCTTTCGGACACAAATTCTATCAATGGGGTCACTTTTAATATGTTGTCTGCAGATGCTTTCAATTTGGACCAGTCTGAAATTTTGTCGTTTGGAAAAGGGTTAAATGTAGCTGAAATGATGGTAATTGTCTGTGAAAGTGCAGATAACCTTGCAGGAAAAGGACAAAATGCAGGTTACCATCATTTTTTCCTTTTCCAACAAGTAAGGTTTTTAAAAGGTTATTTCATCAGGGTCCTTAAAATTCCAGTTTAAGTCTATACCACAAAGGCATAATGTGAGACTGGTTTAAATTGAAAGCATTTGCAGATGACAATTTAAATGTGACTCAAATGATTGGGTTTGTTTCTGAAAGGTAAGAAAACACTGTGGGAAAAGGACAAAATGCTGGTTACTAGCATTTTCTCCTTTTCCCACATTGTTTCCAAATATCCAACTTCCCAGGGTCATTCAAACTCCAGATTGTGTGGTAAAGGTTTCAGTGAAGAATCTGCTGATAAGTTAGCTTTTCTATTTTTTTGCTGTATATTGTAAAAAAAAAACACACTACTGACTTGCCAAGTTGATGAATGTCCAAGAATGTCTTAATACATCGCAGAGCAGAGTAAAAAAATACAATATCTAAGCTACCTGTAGTAATGACTGTGCAATGTTCATAATTACCATGTACTTACTCCACCCACCTTCTTCAAATATTCCCATGCAATAACCCGTTACTTTTCTCTATGCTTTTCCTACAGGTAATATTTTGAACAATCCATGTCATTCAAATTATGAATGAACAATGTGAACATGATATCTTGGGGCACAAAATTGCAGCAAAGAGCTTTTATAATGACCATGTAGATCTAGCAGTTACAAATCAGCACAAATTTAGGTTTAACGCTTTACCACACAATCCTGAGTTATAACAACCATGTGAAAGAAGCCTTTTGAAAACCTTGTGGGAAAAGGAGAAAATGCTGGTAACCAGCATTTTCTCCTTTTCCCACAATGTTTTCTACCTTTCCCAAAACAAATTTCAACTTTTCTATCAGATTTAAATGTCATCTGCAAATGCTTGCAATTTGGACAAGTCTAAAATTTTGTCCTTTGGTAAAGAGTTAAAAAATGAGACAAAACAAGCAATTGCCCATTATGATCTTCTATTACTTGGAAAAAACAATATAGGAAGAGAAAATGTTGGTTAAAAAACATAATCATTTTCTCCTTTTCCCACAATGTTTTCAAAAGCCTGTTTCCCAAGCGTTGCTACAGCACCAGATTAATTTGTAGAGTTAAACTTCCTCATTAAAATTTAAAAGTCAAGCAGCCAATGGTCATTTTTAACCCTTTAACACACCATCTCGACTTTTAACAACCCTTTATAGTAAGAAGATTTTTGAAAGCATTATAGGAAAATGAGAAAATGGTGGTAGCTAGCATTTTTCTCATTTTTCCACACTGTCTTCTAACCTTTCAAATATATATTTCAAATTTGGAGTCACAATTATTTTGTCATCTGAAAAAACTTTCAATTTGGACAAATCTTGACCCATAAAGTGCCGAATAAACCCAATGGACATTTTCATTCTACAATAAGGCCAAGGTAATTGCATTTTCGAGGCTGCCTTTTGTCTTTATTGATTTAGTAAAGCGGACAGTGTAGATCAAAGATCAGACTGCACATTTTGTGCAGTCTGATCTTGATCTACACTGGCTGCAAAGGCAACTATAGTAGTGAGAGATGCTTTAAGGGTTAAATTTAATCATTTGGTAGAGTTAATAGATGAGGCAGAATACATGTTAATCTCTGCTATAAGCAATAACCAAGCAGGCTTTTATTTAAAAATTCCACTGAGGAAAACAAAAAAAAAAGAATTTGAAGGTATGCAACATTTCTGTTTTAACCCTTTACCACACAATCCTGACTTTTAACGACCCTGATGAAAAAGCCTTTCGAAAACATTGTGGGAAAAGGAGAAAATGCTGGTAACCAGCATTTTCTCCTTTTCCTACAATGTTTTCTTCCCTATCACAGACAAATTCCATCATTTGAGCCACATTGAAATTGTTGTCTACAAATGCTTTCAATTTGGACAAGTCTACATTTTTGCCATTTGGTAAAGAGTTAAATGTTTTAAAAACAGGAAAAGATGCAACTGATCATGAGCAAATGCTTCTTTTCCAACAATACATTTTGAAGAAAAAAGTTGCACAAAAATAAATGTCTGCTGTACGTTATTTTCGAAATAAATAAAATGCATTCAAAATTTATAAAATGCTTCAAAATCCTTGCCTTCATAGAGAGAACGGATGTCAAAAATCATAAATTAAGAAAAAACAAATGATTTAAGAAATTATTTTAGAAATAAAAATTCTACAGAAATAGAAAATCAAAGTACCATAAGTAAAACTTACCAGAGACTGGAGTAATTTACGATCCAGACTGGTTACAAATGTTTCTACAAGACTATCACTGTACAGGAATGTTTTCTCCCCAAAAATTGGTACTCCTTGTGTCACAGTCTAATTGGAAATCCGGATTGGAAATATCGACAAAGTTTTCCCGAGACACAGTCACTGGAACACAATATTGACAAATTTTCTCTGAGCTTCAGCGGAGCTTTTGCAAAGGAGAAAGCTTGTACAGATCCTACTCCACTAAACTTTCCTTCTGACTGTTAGAGCAGGTTCCCTAGCAACAATGCTGAAAAAAATCAATATGTAAAACATTAAGTGATGCTACATTAAATTGCATGGAGGAAAAAAAACAGGACAGTATTGCATGGATGTGATAGAGAAAATGAAATATTTAACTCTTTACCAAACGACAAAATTTTGGACTAGACCAAATTGAAAGCATTTGCAGACGACAATTCAAATGTGGCTAAAATGATGATTTCTGTTTTTGATAGGGTAGAAAACACTGTGGGAAAAGGAGAAAATGCTGTCTACCAGCATTTTCTCCTTTTTCCACAATGTTTTCAAAGGCCTTCTTTTGCAAAGTCTTTTAAACTGGGGATAGTGTGATAAAGTTATATTTTGCAGATGACAAATCAAATGTGGCTCAAATGATGATTTCTGTCTTTGATAGGGTAGAAATATTGTGGGGAAAGGAGAAAATGCTGGTTACCAGCATTTTCTCCTCTTCCCTACAATGTTTTAAAAGGCCATCTTTTTTGGGTCATCAAAACTCTGGATTGTGTTGTTAAGAGTTAGCCTTTACCACACAATCCCGAGTTTTACTGACCCCGGGAGAGGAGGTTTTCAAAATGCTGGTAACCAGCATTTTCTCCTTTTCCCACAATGTTTTCTACTCTTTGACAGACGAATGTCATGTTTTGAGTCACATATATTTTGTCGTCTGAAAATGCTTTCAATTTGGTCTACTCCAATATTTTAACATTTGGTAAAGAGTTTAAGTACTTGAGTGCCAAGAACAAGCTGGGATTCTTTTATGGATAGTAAATCAATCAAGATCAGATTGCAAAGAATATGCAGTTTTATCTTTTAACAACAACTTCTTTTACCTCACACTTACTCCTTATTTAAAGATGGTTTGCAAACCATTGCCTTACTAAATCTAGAGATTAAACATTTTTTGAGTTTGATTTAATTCTTTACCTGACAATACCGACTTTCAATGACACTGAGAAAGGAGCCTTTTGAAAACATTGTGGGAAAAGGAGATAATGCTGGTGAACAGCAATTTCTCCTTTTCCAACAATGTTCCCTGCCCTTCCCAAAACAAATTTCAATTTTTCAGTAACATTAATCTTGTTGTCTGCAATTATGCCTTCAATTTGGACTACCGATACTCTTAAATTTTATCATTTAGTAAATAGTTAAAGTCTCAATAAGCCCCTTAACAACACCATAAAACTTGAGATTTGTCCAAATTAAAGGCATTTGCAGATGACAAATAAAATGCAGCAAAGGCGTCTTTAAAAGAGTAGAAAACATTGTTGAAAAAGGAGAAAATGCCTTAACCCTTTACCACACAATCCAGACTTTTAACTACCCTAAAGAAGAAAGCTTTTGAAAACATTGTGAGAAAAGGAGAAAATGCTGGTAACCAGCATTTTCTCCTTTTCCCACAATGTTTTCTACCCTATGAAAGCGAGAAATCATCAGTTTAGCAACTTTTAATTTGTCGTCTGCAAATGCTTTCAATTTGGTCTGGTCCAAAATTTTGTAGTTTGGTAAAGAGTTAAACAGCATTTTCTCCTTTTACAACGTTTTTTACCTTATTACAGACAGACGACATGATTTGGGCTACATTTTATTTGTGCGCTGCAATTGCCTTAAGTTTGACCGGTCCAAAATTTCGTGGTTTGGTAAAGAGTTAACCCTTTTCTATATGACAGACTTTAGATTCTTTCAAATTCAACACATCTGCAGAAAATAAATTGGTACAAATGAACATAAGCTCCCCATTATAGTAGAAAACATTGTGGGAAAAGGAGAAAATGCTGATTACCAGCAATCCGTCTTTCCAAAAGTAGTGAAAAAATGGGATTGTTTGATAAAGGGTTAAACATTTTACAGAATGGTGTGAAACCATTTCGCTAGAATGTGCTAAACTGTCAATGCCAGGTGTGAGGATCAAGTGAGATCAGAGAATAACTAACTACAGATGAAATGGACCAATGATTAATTACTTTTATATCCAAAAAGTCAATAGATGATGCTTCAGGGCTCCTTGTTCTTACAATATAGTCATCCTTTGACCATAATAATTTGAACAAACATTATTCTTCCTTCATGCTTAATTCACTACCACACAACAAAAATGTAGACTTGTCTGAATTGAAACGATTTGCAGATGACAATTTAAATGTGGGTCAAATGATGGAATTTGTCTTTAATAGAGTAGAAAACATTGTGGGAAAAGGAGAAAATGCTGGTTACCAGCATTTTCTCCTTTTCCCACAATGTTTTCAAGAGGCTTCTTCCCCAGGGTCGTTAAAACTCAGGATTGTGTGGTAAAGAGTTAACTAAACAATCCTGGAATTCAACAATCCTGAAACAGAAGAATTTTGAAATAATTCTGGGAAAAGGAGAAAATGCTTGTTACAAGCATTTTCTCCTTGTCCCAATATGGTTTCTACCCTATTACAGTCAAATTCCATCATTTGAGTCACATTTGGTCTCTTGTCCGCACATAAAGAGTTAACCTTTACAGAAAAACGAAATTAGAGCCTGGTCCAAATTGAAAGCATTTTCTTATGATAAACGAACTTGACTCAAATGATGGGGGTATTTATTTGGAAGAGTAGAAAACATTGTGGGAAATACAGAAAATGTCAGTTATCAGCATTTTCTCTTCATTTCACCATATTTCTGCCTTTTAACACCAAGGAAAAATTTTCCTTGAAAGTTTAGTTCAACCCTTATCCCTTTACCACACAATCCCGACTTTTAACGACCCTGAGAAAGGAGCTTTTTGTAAACATTGTGTGAAAAGGAGAAAATGCTGGTTACCAGCATTTTCTCCTTTTCCCACAATGTTTTCTACTCTTCCCAAAACAAATTTCAATTTTAAAGTCACTTTTATTTTGTCGTCTGCAACTGCTTTCAATTTCAGCCAGTCTAAACTTTTGTCGTTTGGTAAAGAGTTAACCACACAATGCTGAGGATTAATGACTGAGGTCGCCAATGCTTTCACTTTAGACCAGTCTAAATGTTTTTCAGCCCACCCGGGTAGCATTGTGGTAAGTGTATCTGACTTGTGACCCAGTTGAGCAAACTTTCTTTTCGATGATTTTTTTGCCTCTCACTTCTGATGCATGTGAGAAAAGTAGTCTGTGAGTGACTTGGAGAGAAAGTTGTGTGAGTACTGGTGTGAGAAAGCCAAGAAACATGTGTAGTCATACTGAAGCCAGTACAATTTATGAGCTACTTTTAGACTCTTCACTTTTTAACTGTGAGCTAAATACAATAAATGTCAATCAAGCAAGTGCTCATATTTAATTTGAACTGTTCTTATTTGAATAAAGTGGTATTCTTGGCTGTTGCTTGGAACCAAAAATGTCAAACAGTCATAATGACAAAAAAGATCATTAAATGGATTTTTATTGGCAGAATTTTTGACTTTTTCTGTGACATGTCCTTTCAACACAAATGACTATATCAACTTTTTGCCCTTACAAATACCTTTCAACCCTTTACCACAACAATCACAAGTTTTAACGACCCTGAGAGAAAAGGCTTTTCAAAAAATCTCCTTTTCCCACAATGTTTTCTTCCCTATGTAATACATAAATCACCATTTAAGCTGTATTTGTCACCTTCAAATGCTTTCCATTGCGTTCACTCCAAAATTTTGTAATTTGGTAAAAAGTTAACTCTGTATCAGAAAACAATAGTTTTCTGTTTGCCCAAATTGAAAGCATTTATAGACGACAAATATTACGTAGTTCTGATTATAGGCTTTGTCTTCTGATGGGTAGAAAACATCATAAGAAAAGGAGGAAATGCTGGATATCAGCTCAGCTATTTCTCCTTTTCCCATACAGGTTACAAAAGCCTTCTTCTTCAGGATTGTAAAATACAGGTTTGCATGTTGTATGGTAAAGGGTTAACTATTTAACACACAATCCTGACTTTAAACGACCAAGAGAAAGGAGCCTTTTGAAAACATTGTGGGAAAAGGAGAAAATGCAGGTAACCAGTATTTTCTCCTTTTCTCACAATGTTTTCTATCCTTCCTAAAACAAATTTCAATTTTTCAGTCACATTTATTTTGTTGTCTGCAACTGCTTTCAATTTGGAGTAGTCTAAAATTTTTTCATTTGGTAAAGGGTTAAACAAGCCTCACATAAATTTGTTCTAGGCTTAACCACTGACGAAAGTGAATGAATTTCATTTTCAAATCATTGACATTATCTCTAAACCACAATGTTTTCAAAACCTCTTCTTCAGAGTCAATGAAAGACAGGACTCCTTTGTAAAGGAAAAATATAATTACTGAATACCGGTATAGTTTCATAAAGAAAAAAAAATTGTCTCTTTTTATGAACTCCGGTTTTGACATTGGAACCTTTTTGAGTAAAAAAACGTCAACTCTTTAATTGTCAATTTTGACAAATCAGCGTGCTTCATCTGTCATTCATATACAGCAAGTAATTACAGCAATAATTGTTAATTCATTTGTAATTGAAATGCTCTAGATTTTCAACAGTTGAAAGACCATTTCAGTTCTTGAATAATAACAATTAAACCTTTTGCTTCCTGTACTAGCTCTTAAAACCCTGTAACCAGATGATAGAATTTTAGACTCGTCCAAATTCAAAGCATTTTCAGATGTCATGATAAAAATGACTCAAAAATTGTTTCAAGGAGAGTACAAAACACTGAGAGAAAGGCTAGTTGCTAGTGTTTTCTCCTTTTCCCACAATGTTTTCTATCCATCCAGTGAAGAAACAGTTATTTTATCCAGAATGAAATTGTCTGCAAATGCTTTCAACTCTGACAGTTCTATCATTTTGTTGTGTGGTAAAGAGTTAAGAGTTAACACTAAATGACAAAAAATGTACAAAGTCCAAACAGACAGTTTTTGCAGATAACAAATTAACCCTGTAGAAGAAACTGTTTGAAAACATTGTGGGGAAAAAGGGGGCTGGTAGTCAATATTTTCTCCTTTTCTTCCAATATTTTCTACCTTTTCAAAGACAAATTCAATCATTTGAGTCTCATTCTATTTTTCATCTGCAAATGCTTTCAATTTCATCAAGTCAAAGACTGTCTTCTGGTTAACCAAAAGACAAAATTTTTGACTACAAATCAAAATGAATGTTGTGCAACTTTGAAATCGGTCTTCGAAAGGGTAGAAAACACAAAGTTGTTGAAACTTGGGTTCATTTAGTTAAGAAATAAATGAAAGATTAGTTTGCATGCCTAGCCAATCAATATTGTCCAGGAAACATCAACACAGTGCAAATATTTACACTTTTTTCATAATCTTTACTGTTCAACTGTATACAAATTTTATGCAAACTGGATAGAAATATACAAATACCTCTGCAAATATTGATAAAATCTGATAAATCTCAAAGTTTCTTTTATATCGAATCCATTTTATTTTCTGAGATATTAAATCAACAGTTTATAAGAAAAGATTTTAGACTTATCCATATTAACTCTTTAGCAAACGACAAATTCCAGACTCTTCTAAATTGAAAGCATACGCAGATGACAAGTTCAAGTGGTACAAATGAAGTGAACTTCTTTGACAGAGTAGAAAACATTGGAAAAGGAGAAAATGCTGGTTACTACAATGTTTTCAAAAGCCCCCTCCTTTAGGGTCATGAAAACTCGGGATTGTGTGGTAAAGGGTAAAATGCATTGCTGACAAATTAATTTGAGCCATGCTCTGGCAAAAGGGCATCTCCGTAATGCATTTTACCAAGCAGGTCCTCACATAATATAAAATCAAAGTTTAGTAAATAATACAAACCAACTATTGCAACTTCAAAGTCTTGTTCACCAACATGAAAAAAAATCTCACTGTATCCGACAGTGATAAGCCTTTGGACAATCCCAGCTTTTACTGACCTTGAGGAAAAGGGCTTTTGAAAACATTGTGGGGAATGGAGAAAATGCTGGTAACCAGCATTTTCTCTTTTCCCCAGTACATTTTCTGTCCTTTCAAAGCAACATCCCATCACTTGAGTAACATTTGATTTGTTGTCTGCATTTCCATTCAATTGGGACAAGTCTAAAATTCTGTCTTCTGGCAGCGGGTTAATCCAAGATCAGACTACATGTACTGCACAGTCTGATCTCAATCAACACTTTCTAAAACTGTGCATTAAGCAGTGCCTTAGCAGTTTAAGTGATATCAAAATACATCACACAACTTGAGTTTTATTACAAATGAGCCATGCTCTGTGAAAAAGGGGCTTAATGCATCTGCAAAAAGTATCGACCTAGGTCAGCCTCCGCAGTCCATGCAGTTTGACCGGAGCCAAAACTTTTTGCTAATGGTCAATTTTCTGCATGTCCAAGGACCAGTCTACCTCATGATTCAGCTGATCGTTAGACAACATGTATTTTACAGATCCATGATCATGTGATGACTTGCTTGGTATCATGCATTAACCCTTTCCCAAACAATAATTTCTAGACTGGTCCAAATTGAAGGAGCTTGCAGATGACAATTTTAAATTTGATGAAAATGGCAGAAAGTTCTCAAAAAGGGTAGAAAACACCGTGGGAAAAGAAGAAATTGCTCGTTTCGAGCAATTTCTCCTTTTTCCAGTGTTTTCAAAAGACTTGTCGTGCAGACATGTGAAAACCAGGGCTTGTTTGGGAAAGGGTTAAGGAGATGCATAAAGCCCCCTTTTGCCAGAGTATGGCTCAAATATTGATGACAGGCAAATGGTATTTTGACCCCAAAACAATCTTGCACATAATTTGGCAAAAGGAGAAACTGTTGTTTTTTATTTGCCAAATAGATTTTAAAAAGTTTGGAAAACAGGTGCATAAAATGCTAAAATCACAAAAGAAAGATGTAGCTGAAAAATAACCTACCTTTTATCATAAAATAAATCCCATGTATACTATATTTTGTTACATCCAGTTAGCCTCGATACCCAACTTTGTAACATGAATAACTCTTAGACCACCTAATAAATAAAAAATATTTTTTCATCAATAGACAAGACCTGATTATTGCAAATTCAAGGTTTTTTTTTTTTTATCCACATAACACATAAAAATACTGGACAGTGCAGATTAATGATCAGACTGCACATTCTGTGCAGTCTGATCTTGGTCTACACTGTCCACAAAAGCCACTTTATATCACCTTAAGCATCAAATGATAAAAGGATAGTTGAAATCCCAGATATATATACATTTCAAAAGTCACAGAGCAGGTAAAATTCAATTAGAAATTGAATGTGTCAACAGGAGGTAGCCTCTAATAATGGCCCAACTATATAATTTTCCCAACCAGTTTCCTTCATAAAATGTTAGGCAATTTTTTTCCTAATTTTTTTATGGGTAATTATTTTGTAACCCTTTTTGTAGCCCTTCTCCTCCTTCCGCACCAACAGTAAATCCACGAATATTTTCTTGTCATGTAAGGGACAAGAAAGTCAGTTATTTGGTTTAGTGAACAATTTCTTAAAGTTTTGATTATGCTTTAACTCTTTATCACACATGAAAAATTTATACTTGTCCAGATTGAAAGCAATTGCAGACGAAAATTCAAATCTAGCTCAAATGATGGGATTTGTCTCTAATAGAGTAGAAAATTCTATGCTGGTTACCAGCATTTTCTCCTTTTCCCATAATGTTTTCAAAAGGCTTCATTCTAAAGGTTGTTCAAACTTTGGATTGTGCGGTAAAGAGTTAAACCTGAACCAAACAATCTGATCTTGTTTTGACACTGGAGAACAAGGCTTTTCAAAACAATGGGGAAAAAGGAGAGAATACCAGCATTTTCCCCTTTTCATACAATGTTTTGTACTCATTCATAACAAGTTCAATCATTTGCATCACATCGCGGTAACATCCACTAAATCTCATGGGTTGTAATTTGAACTCTTTACCATACAAGAAAAATGTTGACTTGTCTAAATTGAAAACATTTGTAGATGACAATTTCAGCCTGCTGAAACGATGAAATTGGTCTTTGATAGGGTAAAAAATCTTGTGGGGGAAAAGGAGAAAATGCTGGTCACCAGCATTTTCTCTTTTTCCCACAACTCTTTCAAAAGGGACAATTCCTAAAGGTCGTTAAAAGTCGGGACTGTGTGGTAAAGGGTTAAAAGACCAGGCTGAGCAAAAGAATCTTTTCAGGAAATCAAACACAGCAGTCCAAAATACTAGGTACACATAATGGGTGAAGATGACATTGCCAGCAGCCGAAATGACACTGTTATATAAGGACAAACACTTTAAGACTGAAAAGGTTAACACTTTACCAAATGGCAAATATTTAGGCTTGTCTAAATTGCAAGCATTTGCAGACGACAAATTAATTGTGGCCAAATAATGGATTTTCCCTTCGAGAGGATTGAAAACATTGCGGGAAAAGGAGAAAATGCTAATTACCAGCATTTTCTCCTTTTCCCACCATGTTTTCAAAGGCCTTTTTTTTAAGGTTTGTTAAGACTAAATTGGGATTATATGGTGAAGATTTAACCCTTTACCACACAATCCCGACTTTAACGACCCTGAGAGAGAAGTCTTTTGAAAACATTGTGGGAAAAGGAGAAAATGCTGGTAACCAGCATTTTCTCCTTTTCCCACAATGTTTTCTACCCTTCCCAAAACAAATGTAAATTTTTGATTCACATTTATTTTGTCGTCGACAAATGCTTTCAATTTAGTCCAGTCTAAATTTTTGTTGTTTGGTAAAGATTTAAAAGACAGGGGGTTGGACTTGCACCTTTATGTGAATACCTTGGGGCTCAGGTTTAACTTTTAATGCATCTAAAATAGGGAACTTTTTATTGAGCAATTTCTCCATTTCCTGTTTTGACAATTTTATCATCTGCTTAATGGACAGGCTGCTTGTTGGCCTTTTAAATTTAACACTTTACTAACCAATCCCAAATTCTAATGACCCTAAATAAGAGAGGCTTTTGAAAAAAACATGGGAAAAGGAGGAGATGCTGGTCCCCTGCATTTTTTTCCTTTACCCCATTATCTTTCTAAAACTTTAATTACAAATCTCATCATTTCAGCCACATGAAAATGAATTTTTCATCGGTAATTGCTTTGAGCTTGGACAAGTCTAAAATGTTACTCTTTGATAAACTGCCAGTGGACAGGCTGGTTGTTGCCTTTACCGCACAATGACGCCTTTTGACGCCCCTGGGAAAGAAACCTTTTGAAAACATTGTGGGAAAAAGAGAAAATGCTGGTATCCAGCATTTTCTCCTTTTCCCACAATGTTTTCTACCTTATCAAAGAAAAATTGCACCATTTGAGCCACATAGAAATTGTCGTCTGCAAATGCTTTGAATTTGGTCAAGGTCAAAATTTTGTCGTCTGGTAAAAGGTTAACTCTTTACCAAATGACAAAATTTTGGATTGGATGAAATTGATAGCATTTGCAGACGACAAATTAAATGTATAGCTTAAATGGTGATTTATGTACTGGATGGGGTAGAAAACATTGTGGGAAAAGGAGAAAATGCTGGTTACCAGAATTTTCTCCTTTTCCCACAATGTTTTAAAAAACCCTTTATCTTAGGGTCGTTAAAACTTGGGATTGTGTGGTAATGGGTTAAACCCCTATGCTGTCAAAAAAATCAGTGAACATTTCCAGCCAATTGTGAATACCCTAGTATTGCTATTTCAAAATTCTTCTAGCCGAGAAATCCTGTCATGGCAGACAGTGTAGATCCAAGTCACTTCAGCTGTGATATGTGTACATTAAGAGCAATGTTTGGTAACCCTTTATAAAACAAGAGGGCCATGATGGCCCTGTATTGCTCCACTGCCTTATAAATATAAACCATAAATACTAAACATTTCAATTCTGAGCCAAATGGTTTCAAAATGAAGACTTACAAAGTTTTCTCTGTAAAAGCACATGTGAAAGTTGAGACCCGCAAGGCAAAGCCATTTTTGATCCCAGAGCTATAATTACTTGAACCCTAGTAGAGGTCCACAAGATAAAGCCACATGCCAAAATAATACAAGTCTATGCTGTATGGTTATAAATAAGGTGATTTTCAAGTTTTGTCCATGTGAAGCCTCTGTAAAACATAAGACCCCTGATGCAAGGCTAATTTCAAAAAAAAAAATCATAACAGGAAGATTTCTTAAGTTGTCACTATGTAAGCCCATGTAAAACTTGTGACCCCTGCGGCGGGGCCAATTTTGACCCCAGGGATAAAATTTTGGCCCGCTTGGTAGAGGCCCACTAGATATAGCAACATGCAAAATTTGGTAGCTCTAGGCCTTATGGCTAGGTACAGGAAGATTTTTAAAGTTTTCTCTATATAAGCCTATGTAAAACTTGTGACCCCTGGGGCAGAGCCAATTTTGACCCCAGAGCTATAATTTGAAGAAACTTGATAGAAGTCTACTACATAAAGCTACATGCCAAATTTGGTAGCCCTGTGCCTTATGGTTTCAAACAAGAAGATTTTTAAAGATTTCCAATATTTTTCAGTTTTGTTGCCATGGCAACCAGAGTTTTTTTAAGGAATCAAATTCTTTCAAGAAATTCTGAAGAGGACCATGGCAGGATCATTTCTGTGAAGTTTCATGAAAATTGGATGGGTAGTTTCAGAGAAGAAGATGTTTGAAATAAAAGTTAACGCACGGACGGACGCACGGACGCATGACAGACACTGGGCCATGACATAAGCCCGCTGGCCTTCGGCCAGTGGAGCTAAAAAAGTGAAAACAACCCCTCGGAAGAAATCTTTTAAAACCATTGTGGAAAAGGATGAAAATGCTGGTTACCAGCATTTTCTCCTTTTCCCACATTGTATTCAACAGCGCTCTCTGTATTTTACGGGATCATGTAAACACTGAATTGTTTATTTGTAAATAACTAACTCTTTACCAAACGACAAAATTTCGGTATGGACCAAATTGAAAGCATTTGCAGACGACAAATTAAATGTTGCTTTTAAAATGATGATTTCTGCCTGTGATAGGCCAGAAAACATTGTGGGAAATGGAGAAAAAGCTGGTTGCCAGCATTTTCTCCTTTTCCCTCAATGTTTTCAAAAGGCCTCTTTGTCAGAGTCGTTTAAACTCGGAATTGTGTGGTAAAGAGTAAACAAAAGGATACTGTGATGACTGACATTACCTGCAAAAACATCTCAAAAGTTGAAATATGATATTCCTTGGACATGGACAAACCCTCTCCCATTTCAAAAGCTGTGACCAACATTCTCTGTGAACTGTTAACTTTTCGATTCTCTCAGCCATCTCTGCAACAGTCTGTACCATGCAACAGGCAGGGAAAGTCAGACTTTTGCAAATAGTTTTCTTTGCAGGGATATGCGAATGCAGCAATTCTCCAATATTTTTGCATAAAATTTCTAAAGATTGCATAAAAAATGACCTAGCTCCAGAAAGATCACATTCAAGTGCTTGAAATTTATGGCAGCAAAACTGATTTTGCAAACTGCACTTGACAAGTAAATTTTTAATGAGCCGTGCTCTGTGAAAAGGGGGCTTAACCCTTTACCACATGACAAAATTTTGGTATTGTCCAAATTGAAGGCATCTGCAGACGACAATTTCAATTGGCTCAAATGGTGCAATTTTTCTTTGATAGGGTAGAAAACATTGTGGGAAAAGGAGAAAATGCTGGTTACCAGCATTTTCTCCTTTTCCCACAATGTTTTCAAAAGGCGTCTTTCCCAGGGGCGTTAAAAGGCGCCATTGTGCGGTAAAGGGTTAATGTATCTGCAAAAAGTATCGACCCAGGTCAGCCTGCGCAGTCCGAACAGGTGGACCAGGGCCAAAGATTTTTGCTATTGGTCCATTTTCTGCAGCTCAAAGGACCAGTATATCTCATGATTCAGTTGGTTGTCATACAAAATTGATTTTATGGATCCATAATTATGTGATGACTTGCTTGGTATCATGCATCGCGGTGGTGCTTTAAGCCCCCTTTCAGCATAGTATGGTTCAAATATAGATGTCTGATGTGGTGAGTGAGTAATTACAGAGAAGACCATGCAGGATTGTTCGGTAAAGATTTTTACCTTCGACCTAGACAGATATGCGCTCTAAATGACCAAAGCTGTTGATGCCCCATAAAACAACATTCATTCATTGACCCTTTACAAAACAAAACCAAGTCTTAAAGACCCCCATGGAAGAAGCCTTTTGAAAACATAGTGGGAAAAGGACTAAATGCTGGTGACCGGCACTTGCTTCTTTTTCCACAATATTTACTACTCTGTCAGACACAAATTCCATCATTTGAGCCACACTTGATTTGTTGTCTGCAACAACTTTGAATTTGGATCAGTCTAGAATAAAGGGATAAACAACAAAAGTCATCCACAGGAAGTAATGCGTTATTAGCTTTATCAAATGATTTAATGTTTTGATGACCTTTTTTTCAATGACCTTGAGGATACTGTAGGAAAAGGAGAAAATGGTGGAGACCAGCATTTTCTCCTCTTCCCACAATGTTTCCTACCCTTTCATAGACAGTTCCAATCACTGAGGCTAATCTAATCTGTCGTCTGCAAAGGCTCCAAGTTGGAAGAATCTGAAACTTTGTCACCTGGTAAAGACTTAACTCTTTACCAAATGACAAAATTTTTGACTGGTCCAAATTGAAAGCATCCGCAGAAGACAAATTAACCCTTTCCCAAACAAGCCCTGGTTTTCATGTGTCTGCGGTACAAATCTTTTGAAAACACTGTGAGAAAAGGAGAAATTGCTTGTAACGAGCAATTTCTCCTTTTCCCACAGTGTTTTCTACCCTTTTGGAGAACTTTCAGTCATTTTCATCAAATTTAAAATTATCGTCTGCAAACTCTTTCAATTTGGACCAGTCTAAAATTTGATGTTTGGGAAAGGGTTAAACGTAGCTCACCAAAGGTATTTATCTTTGAAAGACTAGAAAACATTTTGGGAAAAGGAGAAAATGCTGGTTACCAGCATTTTCTCCTTTTCCCAAAATGTTTTCAAAAGGCCTCTCCTTTAGGGTTGTTAAAAGTCAGGATTGTGTGGTAAAGGGTTAAAGCACCTATAATGCCTTTGTAGGCAGTGTAGATCAAGACCAGACTGCCCAAAACATGCAGTCTGATCTTTTATTTACACTATCTACTTTGCTGAGACATTCTGGATATGATTAATCTTGAAATCACAATTAATTTCTGGAATAAAAATGCTTCCTGGTTTTATTCGGTGCTCTAAGGGTTAAGAAAATACAAAGATGGTATCAAAGTGTCATTCATAGTCTGTCCTGGGCCAATAAAAGGCGGAGCAAAGTCAAAAATGACAAACAATAATAAAAAAATGTCACCATCAAAAGACCTAATTAAACCTGACAAATTGAAGAGAACAGCATGATAAAATTACATTCAAAAGTCAGGTCGCCCAGGCATGCAGAAGTCAAATTTAACCCAGTATTATACAGGCTGTTTTCAAACTTAACTCTTTACCAAATGACAAGATTTTAGACTGATCCAAATTGAAAGCATCTGCAACAACTAATAAAGGTGACAAAATATGCCCTAAATTGGATAGAAAACATTGTGGGAAATGGAGAAAATGCTGGTTACCAGCATTTTCTCCTTTTCCGACAATGTTTTCAAAAGTCTTTTTCCTCAGGGTCGTTAAAAGTTGGGATTGTGTGGAAAAGGGTTAAAGTATCCAGTCCGAGAGAAATCTAGCCGAGCCCAGTAGCTCAGTTTGTAATGCAAGGGGCTTAAACCAGGGAGTCACTAGTTCCATTCCCCAATCCAGCCAATTTCTTTCAGAAAAATGATGCAAGTCATTTGGAGAGGATGTATTCCTCTCTTAACTGCAGGACATTTTTTTCAACAATATTTATGTGGGAAAGCAGCAATTTGCTTAGTAAAAATATTGTGCTAGGTAATGGCGAAATAAACTCCAGGGTCTGTATTCACCAACCATTCTTAAGAACATTCTTGGTCTTGTCCTCCAAAATTTTCCAAATTTGAAAGTAACACACCTTCTTATTGGCTAAACCATTTGGTAAAGCCAATCAGAAGTTGTGTTACTATCAAACTTGAAAAATCTTGAAGAATAAGTCTAAGAAAGTTCTTAAGAATGGTTGGTGAATACGGACCCAGGAAAGCATGGATAAGATTGTACTGGCTGCCCTGATATTACAAATGTACTGTTTTACCAGCATTTTCTCCTTTTCCCACAATGTTTCAATAATCATACTCCTTGGGGTCGTTTAAACCCCAGATTGTGTGGAAAAGTGTTATGGAGTTGACTTCTCAGAAATTGACAACACTTACACAGAGCAATTTCCCATAATGCTATCATGCACATTTTATATTGCATTGTATACCAGGTACCTCTAAATGTTACATAATTTATACTGTATGATATACCTGGTACCTCTAAATGTTACATATTTTATACTGTGTCATCTACCTGGTACCTCTAAATGTTACATATTTATCCTGCATCATCTACCTGGAACTTCTAAGTGTTACATATTTTATACTGCACCATCTACCGGGTAGTCTAAATGTTACATATTTATACTGCATCATCTACCAAGGACCTCTAAATATTACATATTGTATACTGCACCTCCACCAGGTAACTCTAAATGTTGCATATTTTATACTGCATCATCTACCAGGTACCTCTAAATGTTATATATTTATACTGCATCATCTATCAGGTACCTGTGAATGTTGTAGACAATCGTTTTGTTTCCTTTCTAAATTGTGTCTCCTGATTTAGGGATTGTTCTTCATATGCATGAAGGATATATATATAATGAAGTGTTGGAATAACTCTGTAAACAAGCAATTTGAGCTACCTTTGACATTTTATCTCAGTTTTTGAATTCTCATTACCCTTCACAAAACCAAACAACAAACTATTATGAAGACAGTTTCTCCTAAAGTTTGTGACAAAGTTGCATAACTGTGTGATAAGTACTAAGTAAGGTTAACCCTTAGACTGCTAAGCAGGACTCACTGATCTTTTGCAGACAGAGTAGATCAAGATCAGACTACACAAAATGTGCAGTCTGATCTGTGATCTACATTGTCCAATAAGGAGATATTTTTTCTCCAAGCTAGAAATAGCATTATCTGGGTTTTTATTATCGACTTGAACATTTTACATAAGGTATTTAGCAGGAGGGTTAATGCAGTGTTTTAAAAGACTGGTACAAAAAGGACAAGTATTAAAGGACAGGAATGCATTTTTTTGTTATTACAAGTGTTTACTCTTTTTCCCACCCTGTTTTTCAAACCTGTCAATCAAAGAACCACAAAAGATCTGAAAGTATAGAAAAAAACATCTCTTCCAAGGGTTAAAAAACAAATGAGCCATGCTCTGTGAAAAGGAGGCTTAATACATCTGCGAAAGGTATCTTCCCAGGTCAGCCTGCGCAGTCTGACCTGGGCCGAATCTTTTTGCTATCCGTCAGTTTTCTGTATGTCAAAGGACCAGTCTACCTTATGATACAGTCGGTTGTTGAACAAAATGGATTTTATGATCCCTGTCTGTGTAATGTCTTGCTTGGTATGATGCATCATGGAGATGCATTAAGCCCCCTTTTGCCAGGGCATGACTCAAATATATGAGTCACGTTCTGAGAAAAGACAGTTAAATGCATCTGAAAAAGGTATCAACTCAGGTCAGTCTGCTGGGTCAAAACTTTTTGGTATTGGTCAGTTTTCTGGGTGGCTCAGTGGTTAGCATATCTGACTGGTGACCTGGTGTTGCGAGTTTGATATCCGGTTGAGGCAAAATTTCTTTCCGACCATTATTTGCCTCTCATCTCTGATGCATGTGAGCAAAGTAGTCAGTGGCTTTGGAAAGAAAGTTATGTCAGAACTGGTGTGAGAAAGCCAGAAAACACATGGGTGCACCACTGACTTCCATGATATGACCTGACCTGTTAAAATGGCGTTAAACTCCAATACAAACAGGCAAAAAATCTGCATGTTAACCCTTTACCACACAATCCTGACTTTTAACGACCCTGAGAACGAAGCCGTTTGAAAACATTGTGGGAAAAGGAGAAAATGCTGGTAACCAGCATTTTCTCCTTTTCCCACTATGTTTTCTACCCTATCAAAGACAACTTCCACAATTTGAGCAACATTTAAATTGTTGTCTGCAAAATGCTTTCTATTTGGACGAGTCTACATTTTTGCCACGTGGTAAAGAGTTGAAGGACCAGTCTACCTTATGATAAAGTTGGTTGTAGGACAAAATAGATTTTATGGATCCATAATTATACAAAGACTTGCGTGGTATGATACATCAATTATACAATGACATGCATGGTACGATACATCAATTATACAATGACTTGCGTGGTATGATACATCAATTATACAATGACTTGCATGGTACGATACATCAATTATACAATGACTTGCGTGGTACGATACATCAATTATACAATGACTTGTGTGGTACGATACATCAATTATACAATGACTTGCGTGGTACGATACATCAATTATACAATGACTTGCATGGTACGATACATCAATTATACAATGACTTGCATGGTACGATACATCATGGAGCTGCATTAACTCTTTACCACACAAACCCAGTTTTAACGACTCTGAGGAAGAAGCTTTTTGAAAACATTGTGGGAAAAGGAGAAAATGCTGGTAACCACCATTTTCTCCTTTTCCCACAAAGTTTTCTACCCTTCCCAAAACAAATTTCAATTTTGAGTCTCATTTATTTTGTTGTCTGCAAATGCTTTCAATTTGGACTGGTCTAAAATTTTGTCATCTGTAAATGCTTTCAATTTGGACTAGTCTAAAATTTTGTCTTTTGGTAAAGAGTTAAACCCTCTTTTCACAAAGCATGAGTCATTTGGTTTTGTTATTGGCCAGCATCATTGGTTTGAAGACAGGAAAAGCCAAACAGAAAACATGATTATCTCTTCACTTGACATTTTGATGGGAGATAAACAACCTACTTCAAGTGCAGAAAAAATATCATTAATTTTCATAACAATTTGCAGCTTTAACCCTTTCCCAAACAAGTCCTGATTTTCACGTGTCTGCAGTAAAAGTCTTTTGAAAACACTGTGGGAAAAGGAGAAATTGCTCGTAACGAGCAATTTCTCCTTTTCCTACAGTGTTTTCTACCCTTTTTGATAACTTTCTGCCATTTTCATCAAATTTAAAATTGTCATCTGCAAACTCTTTCAATTTGGACCAGTCCAAAATTTGTAGTTTGGGAAAGGGTTAAAACAATTCCAAGACTAATTTTTGCTCCAACCCTTGGGGTATTCGACAAGTCAAGAAATTTGTTGTTTGGTAAAAAGTTCTCTTTCCCACACAATCCCTGGTTTGGAAGACCCCAACAAAATATGGCTTTTGAAAACATTGCAGGAAAAGGAAAAAAATGCTGGTAACCAGCATTTTCCTCTTTCCCCACGATGTTTTCTGCCCTATCAAAGACAGAAATCATCATGAGCCACATTTGACCCTTATCCTGCAAAATAAGTGAAACAAAATTTTCAAACCACTAGTAAAAACCTGAATAATGCTATTTCAAACTTATTTTTAGATAAAGAATATCCGCTTATTGGACAGTGTAGATCCAAGATCAGACTGCACATTCTGTGCAGTCCGATATTAATCTACACTGTCTGCAAACAGTCAGTGAGTTAGCAGCATAGGGGTTAATTTGTCATTTGCAAATGCACTGAATTTTAGTCCAAAATGTTGTTGTTTGGTAAGGAGTTAACCCTTTATCACTCAATCCAGAGTTTTAATGACCCTGAGAAAGAAAGCTTTTGAAAACATTGTGGGAAAAGGAGAAAATGCTGGTCACAAGCATTTTCTCCTTTTCGCACAATATCTTTTACCCTTTCACAGACAAATTTCATCATTCAAGCCGCGCAGAATTCGTCGTCTGCAAATGCTATTATTTCAAACAAGTCTTATATTTTGTCATTTAATAAAGAGTTAGTGCTATGGATATTTGCTCAGTCTGTAAAAATACCCAGATTATTGACATTTCAATTTCCTTCAGCAGTTATAATAGGCCTTTTGGCCCATGAATAATTACATTCACTCTTTCAGAGCCAAATATATAAACTCTGCCTCCTTGGATGATCCACTGAAACTTGGAACAGTATTCATTGTACAGGATTGACTAAACAAGTTGATGGTATAGATCCAAGATCAGACTGCATGCTCTGTGCAGTCTGATCTTGCTATGTTATCTTCAAAAGACCTTTTTTCATCCATATTTGAGTGCCAAAGCCACCCAAATTAATGCTGTTTCATGCCTGCTTTTGGCAAGGATATCCCCCCAAAGCAGGAACTGTAGATTCAAGATCACACTGTATGTTTTTCTGGTCTGATCTTGATCTACACTAGCCAAAAAAAGCAACACTTAACCCTTTCCCAAATAAACCCTGGTTTTCACGTGTCTGCAGTACAAGTCTTTTGAAAACACTGTGGGAAAAGGAGAAATTGCCCGTAACGAGCAATTTCTCCTTTTCCCACAGTGTTTTCTACCGTTTTTGAGAACTTTCTGCCATTTTCATCAAATTTAAAATTGTCGTCTGCAAACTCTTTCAATTTGGACCAGTCAAAAATTTGTTGTTTGGGAAGGGGTTAAATGGGTTTAAGAAGTTAGAAAAGACACAGTTGGCTCTGGAACACAAGAGTTAGGCTAACTTGGGTTTTACTTAGAAGGATGCAAAGCCTCCCATTTCATTTGCCCTATAGTATTCCAGTTAACTCTTTACCACACGGCAAATATTTAGACTTGTCCAGATTGAAAGCATTTGCAGACGACAATTTAAATGAGGTTCAAGTGATAAAATTTGTCCATGATTGGGTTGAAAACATTGTGGGAAAAGGAGAAAATGCTGGTTACCAGCATTTTCTCCTTTCCCCACAATTTTTTCAAAAGCCTTCTTCACCAGGGTCGTTAAAACTTGGGATTGTGTGGTAAAGAGTTAACTGGCAGAACCCTCAATAAACACAAAAAAGGCAAAATTACCAAAGAATTTTCAAGATAAAAGACACTTTAGGGCCAGAGTTAGGGCCAGAGTTATTTGTTAAAATAATAAACAATGTAAAATCAAGATCAGACTGCGTAAAAAGTGCAGTCTGACCTTGATTTTTACAAAAAGCAACTCAAGTCTGCTTCCCATTCTTAGAATTAACCATTAACTACACAATCTGAATTTTGACAACCTTGACAAAGAAAGCCTTTGCAAACATTGTGAGAAAAGGAAAAGATGCTAGTGACCAGCATTTTTTCATTTTTTTACAATGTTTTTTACCCTTTTTCAGGAAAGTCTCATCATTTGAGACACATTTAATTTGTCATCTGCAACTACTTTCAATTCTGATAGGTCTAAAATGTTGCTGTCTGGTACAGCATTTATGTCAGTTTCAAATGTCAGTCTACTTCAGTAGCACGCAAATGGAGGGTATAAATCATTAACTCCTGAAACAAATTTGCAGCAGACCATTTTGAAATCATCCTGGTAAAATATGTATAATCGACATAAAAATTATGGCATAAACCTGCATGCAGTCTAGAAACATTGTAGCAAAAGGAGAAATTCCTCATCATGAGCAATTTCTCCCTTTTCTGCAATGTTTTCAAAAGTCAACTGCAACAAGCTGCAAGTGTTTTGAATTTTGTCATTTAACTCTTCCCCAGAGAACAAAATTTTAGACTCACCCAGACTGAAAGCATCTGCAGACTACAAAGTAAATTTGTCTTGCTGATGGGACTTGTCTATGAAAGGGTAGAAAGACTGTGGGAAAAGGAGAAAATGTAGGTCATCAGTATTTTCTTCTTATCCCTCGATATTTTCAAAAGCTTTCTTCCAGTTCTAAAAACTCCTGACTCATTAGGGTAAGGGCTAAGTAGCCAGGTAAACTCACTGGCCCCTGTAAGTACTTTTTAATAGGTTAATGGTTCCCCTTTGATCTGATACCCTACAGATATACCTCATAAAAATTTTGAAGGGCTTTATTACTTCTCAAATGGCAAGTACAGTCCAACATGTACACACCCTTTAACAGAACACCGTGTTTTAGACTCTTCCAAATTGGAAGCATTTGCAGACAACAACTTAAATGTGCCTAAAATGGTTGAACTTGTTTTTGAAAGGGTAGAAAACATTGTGGAAAGAGTAGAAAATGCTGGTTATCAGCATTTTGTCCTTTCCTAGAATTTCTTAAAGGCCCTCATGGTGTTTATAACACCTGATTGATTGGTAAAAGGTTAATTCTTTACCAAACGACAAATTTTTGGACTGGACCAAATTCTGCATTTTGCAGACGACAAATCAAATGTTGCCAACATGATGATGTCGCTCCTTGCTAGGGTAGAAAACATTGTCACAAAAGGTTACCAGCATTTTCTCCTTTTAGCAAAATGTTTTCTATCAGAGTCTTTAATAGTCTGGATTGTGTGGTAAAGGGTTAATCAAGCACTTAACCCTTTACCAGATGCCAAAATTATAGCCTTGTCCAAATTGAAAGCATTTGCAGACAACAATTTCAATGTGGCTCAAATGGTACAACTTTTCTTTGATGGGGCAGAAAACATTGTGGGAAAAGGAGAAAATGCTGGTTACCAGCATTTTCTCTTTTTCCCACAATGTTTTCAAAAGGCTTCTTTCCCAGGGGCGTCAAAAGGCGTCATTGTGCAGTAAAGGGTTAAGGGACACTCAAGATCTGCTTACATATGAGAGGTGCATGCTGAATACAGTTGCATTTCAACATAATTATTTCCCTTTTCTGGTTGCTCAAGGTATGCTTGCTAAATAGAGGTGGCCACTTAAACAGGTTTTACAGCAAAATGAAATGGAACATTCCTGTCAGGTCAATCAAACACAGGACACATAATGAAGCAAAAACAACTATCTCCCAAAGCATTAAAATCAATCAAAAGCATTGCTCCATCTCCCTTAACCCTTTACCACATAAGCCTGACTTTTAACGACCCTGAGAAAGAAGCCTTTTGAAAACATTGTGGGAAAAGGAGAAAATGCTGCTAACCAGCATTTTCTCCTTTTCCAACAATTTTTCTATCCTTCCCAAAACCATTTTCAATTTTTCAGTTGCATTTATCTTGTCGTCTGCAATTCCTTTCAATTTGGACTAGTCTGAAATTTTGTTGTTTGGTAAAGAGTTTTCAAAAGCTATCCTTGTGCAGTAATTGGGTATAGATGATCAGTCTCAGTTTATTTGCTTCCAACATATTTCATCCTTACCAGACTATAAAACTTTCCAGCTCATCAATGTTGACAGTATAACCCCTTCACCACACAATCCCGACTTTTAACGACCCTGAGAAAGAAGCCTTTTGAAAACATTGTGGGAAAAGATGAAAATGCTGGTAACCAGCATTTTCTTCTTTTCCCACAATGTTTTCTACCCTTTAAAAAACAAATTTTATGTTTTGAGCCACATTTGAAATGTCGTCTGCAAACGCTTTCAATTTGGACTACTGTAGTATACCTTTTTGTCGTGTGGTAAAGAGATAAGAAGACAACAAAGTAAAGGTACTGTAGCTCAAATGATAGGGGTTTGTGTATCAAAGGCTTAACTTTTTACCACAGGATAAAATTCTAGAGTTGTCCAACTTGAAAGCATTTGCAGACGACAAATTAAATGGTGCTGAAATGATTGTAATTGCCTGTGAAAGTGTAGAAAACCTTTGGGAAAGGAGAAAAAGCTGGTTACCAGCATTTTCTCCTTTTCCCATAAGGTTTTCTATGGGCTGTTTTCTCAAGGTAATTAAAACTTGGGACAGTGTGGTAAAGAGTTAAATATTCTTTCTTGGAAAAGAGGAAAAGGTATAAAGCATTTTCTCCTTTTCCATCATTGTTTCCAAAAGCCTTATCTTACTAAAGCTTTTGTAAACAGGGGCATCCAGTACCCTAAAGTCTACTTAACTCTTTACCACACAACAAAATTTTAGACTTGTCCAATTTCAAAGAATTTGCAGACAACAAATTGAATGTGGCTAAAATGATTTAGGTTGTGGGTAAAAGGACAGAAAACATTGTGGAAAAGGGAGCTAATGCTGGTTACCAGCATTTTCTCTTTTTCCCATAATGTTTTCCAAAGCCTTCTCTATTTGAGTCATTAAAACTGGGGAATGTGTGGTAAAGAGTTAAAGTCAAAAAGAAATACATCTTGGGAGGTACACTTGAATATTAACCCTAAAAGTGCCGTTCACAACTATAGTTGCCTTTGCAGCCAGCATAGATCAAGAACAGACTGCACGAAATGTACAGTCTGATCTTTGATCTACAGTGTCTGCTTTGCTGAACCATGCTGGACAAGAGCAGCCTTGATAGTGCAATTATTTTGGTCTTATTTCCAGACTGTAAGTTTGTATTATGGTTTATTTGGCACCTAAAGGGTTAAAATATATATTTGTAACTATTTGAAAAAGAACTGTGGCAAAAGGAGCAAATGCTTGTACAGCACAATGAAATACATAAAAGTCTTTTACAAAATTATACATACCGGTACCCTTTAGCAATCACATGTTTCTCAACATCCTGGTAACCAGCTCTTTCTCCTTTTTCCTACAATGCTTTTCTCCTTTTCAAAGACACAACCCTTTATTTGAGCCACATTTGTTAGTCTGAAAATGCTTTCAATACAAACAGGCCTAAAACTCTGTCGTCTAGAAGTGATCAATTTTATAATTTGTCACTTTTTATCATTGGTTTATATCTTTTTTATCAAAGTCCATGTGAAACTGATCTGAAAATTAATGTCTATTTAAATAGAGTCTAACTTCAATTACAATCCTTGTAAACAAGACGTTGAACTTTTTTATTTGAAAAGAAATTGTATGTCATGACTGTATCATAGCTACCAGAAACGGTTGTTGTAAAATTTGTCCTTAAATACCTTTTCTGAATTATTTCAAATTTGCTGGTAGAACTCTGAAAGCATCATTTTGACACTTTACTATGTGACAAAATTTTAGACCCCTCCAAATTGAAAGCATTTGCAGACGACAATTTCAAAGTGGCAGTCAAATGATGTGATTTTTCTTTGATAGGGTAGGAAAAATTGTGGGAAAAGGATAAATTGCTGGTTACCAGCATTTCCTCCTTTTCCCACAATGTTTTCAAAAGGCTTTCCTCAGTCGTTAATAACCGGCATTGTGCAGTAAGGGTTAACCTGTTATTTTCAAGGCTTTTGTTAGATGTGCTAATTACATGTATATTAAACAAGAGGGCCACTGGCCCTTAAGCGCTCACCTGAGTAAAGTCATCTACAGTTGATAAAGCTGAAGCAATCCTGGTTTGATGTAAGTGTAAGTGACCTACTTTTTGGACCAATGTGACCAAATTTCAAACTTATCCAAGATATCATTAGGACAAACATTCTGACTAAGTTTCATGATTATCAGGCCGAAAATGTGGCCTTTACAGTGCACACAAGGTTTTTCTAAAATTTGGTCCAGTGGCCTATTCTGAGACCAGATGTGACCCACTTTGGAACTTCTCCAAGATATTATCAAGATAAACTTTCTGACCAAGTTTCATCAGAATCAGGCTGAAAATATGGCCTCTACAGTGCACACAAGCTTTTTCTAAAATTTGGCCCCATTACCTACTTTTTGACCCAATGTGACCCAATTTCAAAGTTGTCCAAGATATCATCAAGACAAAGTTTCTAACCAAGTTTTATGTGTTTCAGGCTGAAAATGTGGCCTCTACAGTGTACACAAGGTTTTTCTATGTTCTGGCCCAGTGACCTACTTTTTGACCCAATATGACCCAATTTGGATCCTCTTTAGGATATTATCAAGACAAACATTCTGACTAAGTTTCAAGAGTATCACAATGAAAATGTAGCCTCTAGTGTGCACACAAGGTTTTTCTAACATTTTACCCTGTGACCTACTTTTTAACCTGACATACCCAATTTTTAACTTGTCTGAGATATCAACAAGATAAACGTTATGACCAATCTTATCAGTATTAGACTGAAAATGTGGCCTCTAGGATGCACACAAGGTTTTCCCAAGATTTAGCCCTGTGACCTATATTTTGACTTGACATGACCCAATTTTGAACATGTCTGAAATATCATCAAGACAAACATTCTAACCTAGTTTCATGAGTATCAGCTGGAAATGTGGCCTCTAGACTGCACACTAGTTTTTCCTAAGATTTGGCCCAGTGACCATTACTTTTTGACCTGACATGACCCAATTTCAAACTTGTACAAGATATCATCAAGACAAACATTCTAACCAACTTTTATGAGTTTCAGGTTGAAAATGTGGCCTCTAGAGTGCACACAAGGTTTTTCTGAGATTTAGCCTACCGGCCTACTTTATGACTCAATGTGACCCAATTTCGAACTTCTCCGAGATATCATCAAGATGAACATTCCAACCAACTTCCATGAGATTTCGGTTAAAAACTTGGCCTCTGGAGAGCACACAAGGTTTTTCTAAGATTTGGCCCAGTGACCTACTTTATGACCTGATTTATTCCAATTTTAAACATGTCCGAAATTTTATCAAGACAAACATTCTGACCAAGTTTCATGAGTATCAGGCTGAAAATGTGGCCTCTAGAGTGCACAAAAGGTTTACCTAAGATTTGGCCCAGTGACCTATTTTTTGACCCGATGTGACCCAACTTCGAACTTGTCAGAGATTTTATCAAGACAAACATTCTGACCAGGTTACATGAGGAGCTGGCACAAAACGTGGCCGCTAGAGTGCACACAAGGTAAATGTTGACGCCGGATGTCGGACACAGCACGATCAAAAAGCTCTCCTTGAGCACTTTGTGCTCAGGTGAGCTAAAAAAGCAGTGTATGAAAGGGGGCCTTTTGCAAACAATTGCTTCTTTACGACCAATGTTTTACAAAGTTGTCAACTAAGGGGATCACAAAAGGTTGTATTTGCACAGAAATAAGTTAAAACAGGTTTTTAATGACATTAACTCTTTACCACACAATCCTGACTTGTCCAAATTAAAAGCGTTTGCAGACAACAAATCAAATGTGCCTCAAATAATGGTTTTTGTGTATGATAGGGTAGAAATCATGGTGGGAAATGGAGAAAATGCTAGTTAATAGCATTTTCTCCTTTTCCCAACATGTTTTCAAAAGCCTTTTTTCCTAGGGTTGTTTAAAGACAAGATAGTGTGGTAAAGATTTAAAGATACATCCAGGGTTTCCATTTATGACGTAAAAGTATCTATATACGCATGAAAATTGGCTGGGACGCAAAATATCAAAGCTGATCGCGTCCCTTGGACGCAGTCAGAAATGAGTCAAAACCATGATTTAACAAGATCTACATCAATAATGAAAACAATGCAAAATATCGATGAGAAGATTTAACATTTCTTGTACAAACTGATAATCAGAATTCTAAAGTGTCTATAAATAGATCTTGGTATGCAAAGATACAATCGAGAAAGATAAAAATAGATCTCTTTGTCGTCGACTTTGACTGGTTACCTGCGTTGTGCTCATATTGTCTTTTCCGGCGAACTGATCGTAGGAAAACAGCTGTTGTGTACCATTTCTTTCTTGAAGATGGCTTCCCAGGCCAAAAAGAAAAAGCATTCGTGATCTTTCCAAGACCAATGGCTGAAAGATCCTGCTTTCCAAGATTAGATGCTAAGAGAAATTTATCTGTATTCCTCTATTCGTGTAAATGTTTGTTATGAAACTAAGCAGAAATAAGGTTTTTACAACAGGTTGCATGGACTTTAAAAGAAATTCCATCGTGATGTAAGATTTGTACTATTTCGAGCGACGGTCACCGGCATGCACATTAAATCTGCGAAAGGTTCCAAAAAGAAGTCATTTGAAATAGTTTCTTCTTTTTATCCACTAACCAAATTTGGCCTCAATGAATGGACGCTTTATGCAAGCAAAAATGGGACTCGGAAGGAACGCAATGGGACTCAACTTTTGCAATTGCATTGGGTCCCATGGACTCAATAAAATTTTATTCAAATGGAAACACTTTACATCTACACTGTTTTCAGCCAGTTCTTAACCAATTTCATCTTTATTTTATCAAGCTATAATCAGTCTTGTATATTCATGCCAAATGTTGCCCCTGATGGTTGTTTGCATAGATTATAACAGATAGAAGATGCATTTCAATTTCTGGAGGCCTTCAAAGAAATCACTGTTGTGAAATTTCCGGTTTTAAATAAAAGATTTCTGGTACATGTATTTATCTCTTACAAGATATAAATTCATTTTTCTATGTTTTCACAGGTGACTAATTCTGAATCATTCTACAGTCTATCAAATTTTAACAGCATTTTTCTCTCTGGTTGATTTATTGATTGAACGATGTTCTACATCACTTTAAACATTATTTTAGTCATATCACTGGGACAGCTTACTTATTCATTGTTTCACCAGTGCTAGGCTTGAAGGCTCTGAATGTCTTGCCAAAGGACACTCCTGCAGGACCCAATTTATAAAGAATCTAGGCAAGCCCTGAAACTGTTCAGGGGATAATTATCAGGTAATCTTGATGAATGAAAGTATGAAAAGTATCTGATGAGAATATGGTCAGAACTCATGTAATTTTTCACCAGGATGATTAACAGCATGTTGTCTCAACCTTGACCTTTTCTAGAAGTATTTTTCCTGTACGGTAATCATGATGTCAGGTATAAATCATTGGATTCTTCAATCCTTACTCTTAATTCTCACTTGTAAATAGTAACTTGTCAGTTTACATGACTGCTTGATGCATCATAAATTTTTGGGGGCCATTCTGAAAATTATTCCATCTAATTATACTATCCATTTGGGATTGTCCTTGAGCAGGGTACTGCAGAGGCCCAGCCAAGATCTTTTGATACCATGGAAAGACATGAATAAGCTGCCACTGTGATGTAACTGAAATACTGTTTGAAGTGGTGTAAAAATATTGAAACAAACATAAAATTTTGAATTTCTGTTAAAATGAATCTGGCAAAAGTTTCAAAATATTTTTATAACAATGAAGGAAAATGTGCATAATTTAGGATTATGTTTACTTCTGAAAACATTAAAACAAAAAGAGATGTTAGTTCTTTTTAGCCTTTGCCATAATATTTTCAAATGCTCCGCAGGGAGCTTAAAAATGTGGTAATTTGTCCAGATACTACAGCTGATATAATGTGAATCATCCATAGAAAGTAAGTACAATGTGTGAATACAAAAATTTTTGGAGAATTCAAAAGGCAACAGAACAGCCAGAGAAATTTCAGACATAATCTACTAATAACTAGAACAAGAAGACGTATGATAGGTATTTCTTAACCCTTTAACAGGCTGCTAAGTACGACTCAGTGACCTTGACCTTATGTTGACAGTGTAGATGAAGATCAGACTGCACAAAATGTGAAGTCTGATCTTGGATCTAAGCTGTCCGATACAGAGACATTTTACTTCAGTATCGGCTTGAGAGTTTCATTTTATTTGTTTAGCAGGATTACACTAAAAATATTGTAAGAAAAAAAGCAATTGCTTCTTACAAGCAACTGATCCTCTTTCCACAATATTTTCCACTTTCCACAGCTTATTTGTAAGTTGTCCACTGTGGGGGTGGGGGGACAGGGGGAGTATAAAACTACTTGTGACAAATTACTTCTGGTTATAATGATGGGACTGTCTTTGAAAGTGTAGAAAACACAGTGGGAAAAGTAGAAAATGCTTTCAAGCATTTTCTCCTTTTCCCACAATGTTTTCAAATATCTTTTTCCTAAGGCTTATAAGAGCAAAGGATTGTTTGGTGAATGAAAAAGCTAAACAGCATACCTGTTTTATGGGTCAGAAAATTCACTAAGCCACCGAGTTAATCCATTTATAAAAGCATAATACAAATTAATGTCCACATGGAGAATGATACCTCTTTTCACCATTTGTTCAACATAAATGTTATTATAAAGATTTAAACTGTTCCCCCATAAAACAATCTTCCCAACTGAAAACAAGAGGGCCATGATGGCCCTGGATCGCTCACCTGAGTAGAGTGCCTTAAAGGTATTTCTTTAATTTGACCAAGTGACCTAGTTTATGACCCCAGGTGACCCAATATCAAACTCATATTTCACGAAGACAAGATATTTCATCAGGACAAATTTCAGGTCATTTGAGCAATAAATGTGGCCTCCAGAGTACAAACAAGGTATTTCTTTAATTTGATCCAGTGACCTAGTTTATGATCCCAGTTGACCCAAATTCAGACTTATGTAAGATTTTATAAAGACAAACTTTCTGACCAATTTTCAAGGTAATTGAGCACATAATGTGGCCTCGAGAGTGCCAACAAGGTATTTCTTTAATTTGACCTAGTGACCTAGTTTATGACCCAAGATGACCCAATTTTGAACTCAATGAACTTGTTGTGCTTAGATGGGCAAACAAACTCAGAAGAGAACCACTACGTACCAAATATCAAAGCTCTACGCCTTCCAGTTTCAAAGAAGAATTTTAAAGTTTTCCTTCTTTGCTCCTATGTTCGAACTTGTGACCCCCGGGGCTGGGCCAGTTTTGACCCAAGCAGCATCCTCGGAACAAACTTGGTAGAGGTCCACTCTGAGATGCAACATACCAAATATCAAAGCTCCATGCCATTCGGTTTCAGAAAAGAAGAATTTTAAAGTTTTCCTTCTTTGTTCCTATGTTCGAACTTGTGACCCTCAGGACAGGGCCAGTTTTTACCCCATGGGCATCATATGAACAAACTTGGTAGAGGTCCACTAGAAGATGCTACATACCAAATATCAAAGCTCTGTGCCTTTTAGTTTCAGAGAAGATTTTCAAAGACTTTGCATTTTTTTCCTTTTTGTTGCCATGGCAACCAGAGTTAAGGGTGGAATTCAATTCTTTGAACAACTTTGGTAGAGCTTCACCCAAGGAACATCCCTGCCAAGTTTCATGAAGATTGGCACCGTGGTTTAGGAGAAGAAGATGTTTAAAGAAACTGTTGACGGACGCCCGACATAGGGCGATCAAAAAGCTCACCTTGAGCACGTTGTGCTCAGGTGAGCTAAAAATGTGGAAAATGAAATTACATAACAAATGACATATATATTTTGACATCCGTATGTCAATAAGAAAATAGTGGTCTAGAGAAAGTTTGTTCTTGCCACTTTATGTCTGCTTTGAAAATAATGTTTTCCAAATAATACTGCTACAAAATATTCCAAGTGTCTTTATGAAGGAATGATGTAGTCTTTGCCAAAGAAAAAAAATTTTAGAAAAATTTTAGACCTGTCCATTTTGAAGGAATTTACAGACAACTTATCAAATCTTTTTTCAAATTATAGAATTTGTGCTGGGATAGGTAGAAAACATTGTTGGAAAAGGACAAAATACTGGTTACCAGCATTTTCTCCATTCCCAACATTGTTTTCAAAGGCCGTTTTTCTCAGGGTCATTAAAAACTCGGGATTTTAAGGTACAGGGTTAAAGCAAATGTGGATAAAATAATTCAGTCTCTTAGTGAGTAGGCATAAAAGATTGTGGGAAAAGAAGAAAATGCTAGTTACCAACATTTTCTTCTTTTCTTATGTTTTAATAGCTTTCTTGGCTGGGCTGGTAAAACATGAGATTGTTTGGTAAAGGGTTAAATTAGAAATTTTACCTCTATCTAATTATTCTTGGCTGGGCTGGTAAAACATGAGATTGTTTGGTAAAGGGTTAAATTAGAAATTTTACCTCTATCTAATTATTTAAATAATGATTGTGTCCCATTGTGCTATTCAGGTGGATTTCATATTTCCACAATAAACAATGGCACACACATAAAAAAATATTTGTCCTGCTGTAATAACTCTTTACCAAACTACAAAATTTTGAACTGGACCAAATTGAAAGCATTTGCATACAACAAATTAAATCTTGGTAAAATGATGATTTCTCTTTTTGATAGGTAGAAAACATTGTGGGAAAAGGAGAAAATGCTGGTTATCAGCATTTTCACCTTTTCCCACAATGTTTGAAAGAGCCTTTGCCCTCTGGGTCATTAAAAGTTGGGATTGTGTGGTAAAGGCTTAAATCTTTAGTAAATGTCAAAATTTTAGATTCTTCCAATGTTGAAAGAATTTGCAGACAAATGAGCTCATATGACGGATATGTCTGTGAAAGGATTGAAAACATTGTGGGAAAAGGAGCAAATGCTGGTTACCAGTATTTCTCCTTTCCCCACAATGTTTTTAAAAGGCTTTCTCCTCAGGGTTGCTCAAACTCAGGATCGTTTAGTAACGATCTTTAAACTCAGTGCCTCCTAAAATAAATTTGCAATAGACTATTTGAAAGTACATGTATTAACAATCAACACCAGTTACTAAGCTTTAATACCTAACTATGTGTGGTAACATTGTGATGAAAGGAGAAATTGCTTAGTATGAGTAATGTCTCCATTTACCACCATTTTTTCAACAGGTGACGGCTGCTGGATGGAATAAGAGTTGTCTGCAGGAGGTAATGGGCTAAATCTAATTATTTCATGCCACTAACAAGGGCACTATTAACTTTCTATCAGACAACAAAATTTTAGGCTTGTCCAAATCAAAAGCATTTGCAACTGAAAACTCTTTACTAAATGACACATTCTTAAACTTGTCCAAATTGAAAGCATTTGCAGATGATTAAACAAAATTAATGAGACTCAAATACTGAAATTTGATTTGGGAAGGGTAGAAAACATTGTGGGAAAAGGAGAAAATGCTGGTTCCCAGCATTTTCTCCTTTTCCCAAAATGTTTTCAAAAGCTTTCTTTTGTCAGGGTTGTTTAAAGTTGGGATTGTTTGGTAAAGGGTTAAATGTGGTTCAAATGATTGGATTTCTCTTTTAACATTTAGAGAACATTGTGGGAAAAGGAGAAAATGCTGGTTTCCAGCAGTTTCTACTATTCCCATAATGGTTTCAAAAGCTTTCTTCTCTGGGATTACTGTGTGCTAAAGGGTTAACCCTTTACCACAAAATCCTGAGCTTTAACAACCCTGAAAATGAGGCCTTTTGAAAACATTGTAGGAAACGGAGAAAATGCCAGTAACCAGCATTTTCTCCTATTCCCACAATGCTTTCCTTCCTTTTACAGACAAATCTCACATAAAGAGCCATATCTAAATTTGTCAGCTACAAATGCTATCAATACGGACAAGCCTAAAATTTTGTCCTTTGGTAAAGGGGAAAAAGTCTTCAACCCTTTCCCAAACAAGCCCTGGTTTTCACGTGTCTGCAGTACAAGTCTTTTGAAAACACTGTGGGAAAAGGAGAAATTGCTTGTAACGAGCAATTTCTCCATTCCCCAGTGTTTTCTACCCTTTTTGATAACTTTCTGCCATTTTCATCAAATTTAAAATTGTTTTCTGCAAACTCTTTCAATTTGGACCAGTCCAAAATTTGTCGTTTGGGAAAGGGTTAAACATCTTTTTAGAATTTCAAATGAGAACAGCATGTACTTTCCAAATGAAAATATTGCAGCACCTTAATAAAAATTCCCATTATGAACAATGTCTCCATTTTCCACAATATTTTCTCTACTGACTCTTCATGCAGTAGTAGCTTCGAAAGATTTTTCTCCAGCAATGTTTGTCTTACCTTGGTACAGCAAAAGAATTTTGTGTATACTTGTGAGGTATTGGGTTAATCCAATATAGTAAAGTAATTATTGTTAATCATCCAACTAAAATTTCATTGACTCATAACCCTTTACCAAATGTTCCTGAAATTTTATAATCCCAAGGAAGGCTTTGGTATACAATGGTATTCAATGTGTGAAAGGAGAACTTGCTGGTAACTAGCATGTTCTCCGTTTCCCGAAATGTCTTCTATTCTTTCAAATCTGATAATTTAAGCCAGTTACTGCCTGCAAAAATTAACGCTTTTAAAATACGGTAGACAATTCTACAGTTTGATACCTGGTTATCCTAAATTAGAAACCACACAACAAAACTTTAGACTTGTCCAAATTGAAAGCATTGGCAGACGACAAAAGAAATGTGGATCAAATGATGAACTTTACCTTGAAAGGGTAGAAAACAAAGTGAGAAAAGGACAAAATGCTGTTTACCAGCACTTTCTTTTTTTCCCCACAAAGTTCTAAAAAGCTTTATTCCTCAAGGTGGTTAAATCTTGAGATTGTGAGGCAAAAGTTTAAAAGTTAGTTCTTATTATAAAATTCTTTTGTTAATCCTTTACTTTATGAAATACGGTAACCCTTTTCAACAGAGAAATGATTAAAAAAAAAGATTAACATTTCAAAATAAAAAATATCATAATTCAAATCAAAGACTCTGTATTAGTTTTCTCTTCTTTTTGGCCCTAGCTACTGTTGACAAAAACAAAAGCTATTTTTTGCAAATAATAAAATGCAATCTGATACTGGCCCTATAAAAACTGACTTTCTTCCTCACCAAGGCTCATGTTCAATAGTTAGGTCTGTCAGACTGAATAAAAATGTCCAATTTTCTCCCATTATGGATCAAATCCCTCTTGCAATAAAATTCAGACATACTTTCAAACAATATCAAACTAAAAATGTTGTAAACTCTTTACTTCACAATACCGAGTTTTAAAGACCCTGAAAAAGAGGGCTTTAAAAACATTATGGGAAAAAGAGAAAATACTGGTAACCAGCATTTTCTCCTTTTCCCACATTGTTTTCTACCCTATCAAAGAAATAAATCATCATTTGAGCAACATTTAACATCTGCAAATGCTTTTAATTTGGTCTAGTCTTCTGGTACAAGATTAAAAATTCTCAGCTCTCTCCATATCCTATGCATACAATATCAAAGCACTAAGTAAAGTCAAATGCGCACTAAGTAAGTATACTGGGATGGGGGTTGACTGTGCTAGGGAAGTCAAATGGAACAAGTTGGCTGGGAAGAGACTGCACTAGGGAAGTCAAATGGGACTAGTTGGCTGGGAAGAGACTGCACTAGGGAAGTCAAATGGGACTAGTTGGCTGGGAAGAGACTGCATTAAGTAAGTCAAATGTGCAAATAGGTTGGCTGAAATGGACTGATTGATTGAAAGGTGTTTGATGCCGCTTTCGACATTATTTCAGTCATATCACAACGACAGCTCAAATATTCATGTATTTCCTGGGCATCACCAGTACTAGGCTAGGGCTCTGAAATGTCTTGCCCAAGGACACTCCCACAAAAAACCCAGCAGATTAGGTGGAGCTCGAACCCGGGACCTCCAGGTTACGAGTCCCACACTATACCTTTGAGCCACACAGGACCCCAGGTTGGCTGGAAAGAGACTTCATTGAGTAAGTATACTGGGACAGAGGTTGGCTAGGAAGAGACTGCGCTAGGGTAGTCAAATGGGACAAGTTGGCTGGGAAGAGACTGCATTAAGTAAGTCAAATGTGCCAGAGGTTTGCTGGGAAGAGACTGCACTAAGTAAGTATCCTGGGACAAAGGTTGGCTGGGAAGAGACTGCACTAAGTAAGTATCCTGGGACAGAGGTTGGCTGGGAAGAGACTGCACTTAGTAAGTATCCTGGGAAGGGGTTGGCTGGGAAGAGACTGCACTAAGTAAGTATCCTGGGACAGAGGTTGGCTGGGAAGAGACTGCACTTAGTAAGTATCCTGGGACAGGGGTTGGCTGGGAAGAGACTGCACGTAGTAAGTATCCTGGGACAGAGGTTGGCTGGGAAGAGACTGCACGTAGTAAGTATCCTGGGACAGAGGTTGGCTGGGAAGAGACTGCACTAAGTAAGTATCCTGGGACAGAGGTTGGCTGGGAAGAGACGGCACTTAGTAAGTATCCTGGGACAAAGGTTGGCTGGGAAGAGACTGCACTTAGTAAGTATCCTGGGACAGAGGTTGGCTGGGAAGAGACGGCACTTAGTAAGTATCCTGGAACAAAGGTTGGCTGGGAAGAGACGGCACTTAGTAAGTATCCTTGGACAAAGGTTGGCTGGGAAGAGACTGCACTTAGTAAGTATCCTTGGACAGGGGTTGGCTGGAAAGAGACTGCACTTAGTAAGTATCCTGGGACAGAGGTTGGCTGGGAAGAGACTGCATTGAGTAAGTCAACTGGGACAGAGGTTTAGGCTTGGAAGCTGGGAAGAGACTGCACTAAGTAAGTATCCTGGGACAAAGGTTGGCTGGGAAGAGACTGCATTGAGTAAGTCAAATGTGCCAGAGGTTGGCTGGGAAGAGACTGCACTAAGTAAGTATCCTGGGACAAAGGTTGGCTGGGAAGAGACTGCATTGAGTAAGTCAAATGTGCCAGAGGTTGGCTGGGAAGAGACTGCACTAAGTAAGTATCCTGGGACAGAGGTTGGCTGGGAAGAGACTGCACTTAGTAAGTATCCTGGGACAGGGGTTGGCTGGGAAGAGACTGCACTTAGTAAGTATCCTGGGACAGAGGTTGGCTGGGAAGAGACTGCACTAAGTAAGTATCCTGGGACAGAGGTTGGCTGGGCAGAGACGGCACTTAGTAAGTATCTTGGAACAAAGGTTGGCTGGGAAGAGACTGCACTTAGTAAGTATCCTGGGACAGAGGTTGGCTGGGAAGAGACGGCACTTAGTAAGTATCTTGGGACAAAGGTTGGCTGGGAAGAGACGGCACTTAGTAAGTATCCTGGGACAAAGGTTGGCTGGGAAGAGGCGGCATTAAGTAAGTCAACTGGGACAGAGGTTTCGGCTTGGAAGCATCTTACAGACAAAATGCTTCTTGCTTGGCTTGACTTCACAGAGGTGCTTTTTCTGACTGTAATATCGTATGTGACATTCCCAGTTGGGGTAAACATTGCAATATAGCATTGAACTCTATACCAGATTTAAAATCTCTGACTTCTCCAAATTAACCCTTTACCAGATAACAAAATTTTAGCCTTTTTCAAATTGAAAGCATTTGCAGACAACAGTTTCAGTGTGGCTCAAATGGTGCAATTTTTCTTTGATAGGGTAGAAAACATTGTGGGAAAAGGAGAAAATACTAGTTACCAGCATTTTCTCCTTTTCCCACAATGTTTTCAAAAGGCTTCTTTCCCAGGGGCGTTAAAAGGCAGCATTGTACGGTAAAGGGTTAACAGCATATGTAGACAACATATTTAATGTGGCTTTAATGATGAGATTTGTCTCTGAAAAGGGAAAAAAACAATGAGAGGAAAGTAGAAAATGCAAAAGCCTTCTTCCATGGCAAATATACTAGACAGCACAGTCTTCCAAATCCTGAGTTGACACAACACTTCTGACTCAGCTCAACAAAATGAACAGGACTAAACTCAGTTAACATACTTTAGGCCAGTATGTTGGCTAGTTGAGTTTGGAATGTTGTGTCCACTCAGGATTTGAGAATGTTACTGAAGTCTGTTAATGTTAGTGAAATTCAGAGCAAGTAACAAACTCAACAAAACCAGAAAATCAGTCGATCAGCATACTTCAGCAAAATAACAGGCTTAACTCTATACCACACAATCCCGAATTTTAACGACCCCGAGAAAGAAGCCTTTTGAAAAGATTGTGGGAAAAGGAGAAAATGCTGGTAACCAGCCTTTTCTCCTCCCATAATGTTTTCTGCCCTTCCCAAAACAATTTATTTTGTCGTCTGCAACTGCTTTCAATTTGGACCAGTCTAAAATTCTATCATTTAGTAAAGAGTTAACCCATATCCTGCTAAATAAGTGAAATGAAATTCTCAGACGGGTTGTAAAAACCCATATAATGCTATTTTAAACTTAATTTTTGGAGAAAAATAGCTCCTTATCAGATAAAGTAGATCCAAGATCGGACTGCACCTTTTGTGCAGTCTGATCTTGATCTACACTGTCTGCAAAAGGTCAGAGAGTTGTGCTTAGCAGCTTATGTGTTAAGTTTTTTCATGAAACTGAGCTCAGGCCTTAGTCTTACATCTTACTCTCTTACCCAGGGAGACATGAAAGTTATTCTTATCTCCTTTACTCGTTACAAGACAACAAAATTTAGGCTCATCCGCACCATGGGCACAACACAACATGCATACAATAGGCATTCCAAAAGCATCTCAGAATAGGCAACTGTTTCTTTGACCACACTGTTTTGAAAGGCTGTCTGCTGCAGAAGTGTATAAACATGACTTTGTCTCTGTGGCAACATACTACAATATATGCAATCATCTCTATTATTTATGATTCATGACAAATGTCAGACACTTTAACCCATTACTGTGCAGGCAGCTCTCTTAGACACTGGCAACATCTTTGTAAAAATAACACTAAGAAAAAATATTTGAAGAAAAAGGAAAAAAAAAAAAAACCTTTTATAATAATATTGAAAACATCTGTAGAAAAAGGAGCAACTGCTTGTCACAAACAAATGCTCCTTTTTTCCCACAATTTTTGAAACAAATGCTAACTACAGGGACACAAAGACTCCTATTTGTGTGGGTCTGCAATATAATTATACAGCAAAAACAGACAACAGTCACTATGGCGACTCAAGTTTTTCAGCCCTGTCTCTTCACTCTTTACCACACAACAAATTTTTTTGAACTGATCCGAATTGAGGACAATTATTGACGACTAATTACATGTGGCTCAAATGGTGAGATTTGTGTCTGAAAATGGAGAAAACATTGTGGGGAAAATAAAATCTTAGAATTTCTCCTTTTCCCATACTGTTTTCTAAAGGCCTCTTTCTCAGGGTCGTAAAATCTTTGGATTGTGTGGTAAAGGGTTATGTAGATGTATTTCAAGCCTCCCTAAAGGAGATACTGAACTAATTTTTTTAAATAATTTAAACTACCAAACTACGAACACATCAAAAGTTCCTGCATGTATGAAAGAACTAAAAGCCACCTTGTCATACATCTGCTAGTTTCCTTAACCCCTTTACTACACAATTCCGAGTTTTGGCAACCCGAGGATGAAGCCCTGGAAAACATTGTGGGAAAGGAAGAAAATGCTGGTAAGAGCATTTTCTCCTTTTCCCACTATGTTTTCTACCCTATCAAAGACAAATTCCAGAATTTGAGCCACATTTTAGTGTTTCAGCAATGTGGAAAGTGTAGATCAATAATCAGGCTGCACATTTTGTGCAGCCTGATCTTGATCTACACTGACACAAAAGCAACTATAATCGTGAAAGGCACTTTAACCCTTTACGACATAATCCTGACTTTTAACGACCCTGAGAAGGAAGCCTTTTGAAAACACAGTGGGAAAAGAAGAAAATGCTGGTAACCAGCATTTTCTTCTTTTCCCACAATGTTTTCAACCTTTTGAAAGACATATTTTATGTTTTAAGTAACATCGAATATGTCGTCTGAAAATGCTTTCAATTTAGACCAGGCTAAAATTTTGTAGTGTGGTAAAGAGTTAAGTGTTAACCCTTTCCCAAACAAGCCCTGGTTTTCATGTATCTGCAGCACAAGTCTTTTGAAAACACTGTGGGAAAAGGAGAAATTGCTCGTAACGAGCAATTTCTCCTTCTCCCACAGTGTTTTCTACCCTTATTGAGAACTTTCTACCATTTTCATCAAATTCAATATTGTTGTCTGCAAACTCTTTCAATTTGGACCAGTCCCAAATTTGTCGTTTGGGAAAAGGTTAACAGTGCAACTATTTGAATCTTATTTCTGGACTAGAAATGCTCTTTAGGTTTATTTGGTGCTCTGATGGTAAAGAAAAAGTCAGAAATTGACATTTGAGAATAACAAATAACAGAATTCAAAACAATTTCTCACCAATTTTCAAAGGCATTTAAGCCTCTACAGGTTTTTACTTGAAGGAATGGGCATAACAAGTTTGAAAGAGCTGGAACAAAATTTGAATTTCTCTGTTCCGATATTAATTCCTAAAATTCACTTTCATTATAAAAAGGGATACATATAACTTAGCGATTTTTCCTTTTAACCCTTTCAGCACCATGGGCAAAACCACAGGTATTTGTGGACAGTATTGATCAAGATCAGACTGCACAGAATGTGCAGTCTGATCTTGGATCTATACTATCCGCTTGTAGAGTCAAGCCTGTAAGATAATAATCTTTCTGAGTGTCATTAAATAGTATTTTCATTCAATGAAAGAGGTCGAGTTTATATATTTGGTGCTGAAGGAGTTATTAGACTTCAACCCTCTTCCAAACTACAAAATATTAGACGTGTCCAAATTGAAAGCATTTGTAGACAACAAAATCAACGTGACTGAAAAATTAGAAATTTGTTTTAGGAAGGGTTGAAAACATTGTGGGAAAAGGAGAAAATGCTGCTTACCAGCATTTTCTCCTTTTCCCACAATGTTTTCAAATGGCTTCTTTTACAGGGTCATTAAGAGATTGTGTGGTAGAGGTTTCAATACTGCACCTCTATCCTCAAGGTGTAAGGGAAATAACTCTTCCAGACAGATTTACTTTCGCAGTGACCTACTAGTTTTTCCTTTTAGGCTTGTCATAATCGTAATCCCATTCAGGAATTTAAAAAATATCAAATGTTTCTAAGCTCTACTTAACTTTTTACAACACAACAAATTTGAAGACATGCCCAGATGGAAAGGATTTGCAGACAACAAATTAAGTATAACTCAAAACATGAACTTTGTCTTTCACAAATTAGAAAACATTGTGGGAAAAGGAGAAAATGCTGGTTACCAGCATTTTCTCCTTTTCCCACAATGTTTTGATAAGCCTTCTTCCTAAGGGTCGTTAAAAGTCAGGATTGTGTGGTAAATGGTTAAACTTAACTTTTTACCAATCAAAAAAAAGTTTGGACTCTACCAAGTTGAAAGCATTGGCAGATAACAAATTAAATATTGCTCAAATAATGATTTCTGTCTGATAGGGTAGAAAACAGTGGGAAAAGGAGAAAATGCAATTTACCATCAGTTTCTTTTTTTCCCTACAAAGTTTTCAAAACCCTTCCTTTTAAGGGTCATTAAAACTGGGAATTGTGTGGTAACGGATTAAACTCAATGTTGCATCACTTGTGTATACACTAAACCTCAAAACAACACAGAATGGGTATTATTAGTTTCAGAATTATTGTAAAATGTACATTTAGGAATGCAGTTCATATGATTTATTTTGGTTTTATCTTAGATAATTTTACCAAAAGTATAGGCCCTTGAGGGTCTGAATTTACCCTACTGGCAGTGATTTTGCTAATTTTTTTTTAGCATACATCATGAATTCATGATGTAAAAAAGGAAAAAGACAAACAGATACGAAAAATAGGGGGCTGTGTTGTAACTGGGCTTGAACACATTAACTCTTTCCCACACTACAACAAGTTTTAACGACCCTGTGAAGGAGACCTTTTGAAAACAGTTGCGGGAAAAGGAGAAAATGCTGGTACCAGCAATTTCTCCTTTTTCCACAATGTTATTTACCCTGTCAGACAGAAATCATCATCACTTTGTCATCTGCAAATGCTTTTGTTTTGGACCAGTCCAAAATTTTGTTGTTTGGTAAAGAGTTAAGAAAGCTAAATAAGTAGGCCTGGTGAACTGACAAACAGTGAAATAATCATAGTACTATTTCTCAAAACCAATTGTTTGGATTGGATTGAATGGTGTTTTATGCCGCTTTCAACATTATTTCAGTTGTATCATGGCAACAGCTCACATATTCATGTATTACCTGGGTTTTACCAGTACTAAGCTAGGGCTCTGAAGTGTCTTGCCCAAGGACACACCCATGAAAAACCCAGCGGATCGGGTGGGCCTCGAACCTGGGGCCTCTAAGTTACAAGTCCCACACTTTACCACTGAGCCACACAGGACCCCTCAATTGTTTGGAATCCAGCCGAAGTTCATACGTTACTATAACTCATTGTATTACACAATCCTGCAAGTTTCAAAGAAATGGGACCAAAAATGTGGACTTTGTTGAGTAAACAAGACTACATCATCATAAAGCTGCTTTTCATAACCTGAAACTGGATTTCCTTCATTTTCAGTAGGCTTCAATCCCTTGGTTATACAAATAGTTTGTGCAAGTAAAAACTGAATGAGAAAATGTGGACTTTAGCATGTAAACAAGAATGTAAATTTTCAAATTCAGATGGCCACTTTTCCCTTACTAATTGTCAAATGTTTTTTTTTTTTTTTTTTTTTAAATTGATAAGGTTCAAGCCGTTGATAAATAAAGAAACTGTGAAGTTTCAAGAAAATCTGACTACAAATGCATACTTTATCGCATAAAGAAGAAATATGAATTCAGACTTCTTTCCGAAATCAAGTCACAAAGTGCCGTACTCATGAATAAGGGGTGAATGACCCTTGTTGCAGTGACCATTATCAAATCTCATAACTTAACCCTTTCCCAAACAAGCCCTGGTTTTCACGTGTCTGCAGTACAAGTCTTTTGAAAACAATTTGGGAAAAGGAGAAATTGCTCATAACGAGCAATTTCTCCTTTTCCCACAGCATTTTCTACCCTAGAACTTTCTGTCATTTTCATCAAATTTAAAATTGTCATCTGCAGACTCTTTCAATTTGGACCAGTCTAAAATTCATCGTTTGGGAAATGGTTAAGAGTTACAAGTCAGTATTTGACCTCACTGACTTGGTATAAGTCTTAAACAAGAGCACCGCATGCGGGTGCCAATTATCATCATTATACCATATTTTTGTCACAAATATTCATGTCATAAATATATCAGTTAAAAGTTGTAGAAAAAATTTCTTTTTATTCTTTATACATATAACAGAAAAGCAATAAAGCGTCTATTAACATAAACATTTACAAATACAATATATATATATGTACACTGATTTCAAACTAAAATATGACAAATGTATCAATAAAACAAAATTACCACAAACAAATGATAAATGCATTTCAGCCTCAATAAAATACTTTCTGTAAAACCTATGAGTGCATGTGATTTTATTTTTGGGGGCATCAGCTATACCTTTTAAAGCATCTTGTTGATGTTAACTCTTTCCTTGCTCTAGACGACACAGTAAACTTTTGTGGACAGTGTAAATCAAGATCAGACTGCAAAGAATGTGCACTCTGATCTTTGAACTACACTGTTCACTACTTTATTCTGGATTATGACCAAACCTTCTCTTCATCTTGCTGTAGAACTATACTTGCTGCCATTGAAAAAGTATAATTTATTCATTCAGTGGTGAAATAGTCAACTCTTTACCACACACTCCTGAGTTTTAACGACCTTGATGAGGCAGGCTTTGGAAAGCATTGTTGGAAAAGGAGAAAATGCTGGTAACCAGCATTTTCTCCTTTCCCACAATACTTTCTACCTTTCTAAAAAAGAATTTCGCTTTTTGTGCCATGTTTGTGGTCTGCACATGCTTTCAATTCAGACCAGTCTCAAATTTTGTTGTTTGATAAAGAGTTAAAAGCAAACAAATCTATGCCAGCATAACAATATTTTCCACATAATTCAACAGGGATATTGTCACTTCTACCACATGTGGCTAAAGTTATGTCATCAAATAACCTGTAAACCCCTCACCAAACAGTCCGATATTTAATCAAGGAAAATAGCTTTTGGAAACATTTTGGGACAAAGAAAAAGTGCTGGTAACTACCATTTTCTCCTTTTTTTTTCACAATATTCTATAACCCTTCAAGGACAAACCTTATTATTTTAGCCAAATTTTATTTGTCTGCAAGTGCTTACAATTTGGATGAGTCCAAAATACAGAAATCACTATTTTTGACATTTGCTACAATGATCTGTAAAATCATGTGCTATAGAAAAACAATTTTATCTATCAGTGTACATGAATTGTACAAGTATCTAAAGATTTTATAAACATAAAACTTCAGAATATCCATACATTAATTATCAATGAACCCTTTACCACACAGCCCCAACATTTAACGACCCTAGGTCAGATGGCCTTTGAAAACATTGTGGGGACAGGAGAAAATGCTGGTCACCAGCATTTTCTCCTGTCACCACAATGTTTTCTACTCTACCAAAGAGAGAAATCATTATTTTCTCAGAATTTAATGTCATCTGCAAATGCTTTCAATTTAGTCCAGTCCAAAATTTTGTTGTGTGGTAAAGAGATTATACATATCCTAACATAGGACACCAGCAAAATGCCTTTCATCTACAACATTACCATCATATCCAATGAATTCAGTGAATTCAAATCAGAGCCAAATTCTGATAACTCTCTACCAAACGACAAAATTTTAAGTCTTGCCCAAACTTTTTCAGAAAATAAATCAAATGTGATTCTAATGTTTGAATTTGTTCTTAAAAAGTTAGAAAAGATTGCTGGAAAAGGAGAAAATGATGGGTACAAGCATTTTCTCCTTTTCCAACAATGTTTTCAAAAGGCTTCTTCCTCAAGGTCATTAAAAGTCAGGTTGAATGGTTTTTTACACCGCTTTCAACTTTATTTCAGTCATATCACAGCAACAGCTCACATATTCATGTATTTCCTGGGTTCCACTAGTACTAGGATTGTGTGGTAAAGGGATAACACAAGAGGACTCATGATGGCCCTGTATTACTCTTTTGTCTTATGAAAAAACATGGATGGAGGCTGGCATGAACAAAAGGGTACTTTCCTTTTCTTCAGACATTTCTCCTTTGTGTCCTTTGTATCAAATGTTCTAGTTTTGGGGAAGTCTAAAATAAGCAACTGCCATGATTATATAACCCTTCACCACAATAACAAAACTTTACAGCTGTCTGTACTTGTCTAATTTAAAAGCATCTGAAGACCACATAGTCAGTCACAGTGTGGGAAAAGTAGGAAATGGCAGCAATTTTGTTTTTTTTTTGTTGTCTCAACACATCTTTAAAAAACCTTTTTAGGTTTTAACCCTTTAGCTTATCTGAAGTCAATAATGACTTGCCATACCTTTCACTTATTCAGAGATGGCTGCAACAATTATCCTTAAAATTTTACCAAACAACAAAAGTTTAGAATGATCCAAAATGAGAGCGCTTGAATTAATTTTCAGATTCTTCTTGATCTTAACCCTTAGAGCACCCAATAAACCCAACAGGCATTTTTAGTAAAGTATAACATATGTTGTTTTCAATGGCAGTGGAAGTCTTTATATATGACTAGAACAATTGCAAAACCATGATGCCTGTAGTCTATATTGTTCCAGCAAAGCAGGCAGTGTAGATCAAAGATCAGACTGCATGTTTTGTGCAGTCTGATCTTGATCTACACTGGGTGCAAAAGCAATTATAGAAGTGCAAGTAGGGTTAATTATTTGCAGAACTGAAACTGTAAGTGGCTGAGTTGATGGAATTTGTTTTTTTAGAAGAAAAATGAAATTTGTTTTGGGAAGGTTAGAAAACATTGTGGGAAAAGGAGAAAATGCTGGTTACCAGCATTTTCTCCTTTTCTCACAATCTTTTTAAAAGGCTTTCTCCTTCAGGGTCCTTAAAACCCGTGTTTGTGTGGTAAAGAGTTAAATATGGCTCAAATTCCAGGCTTTATTTTTGAAAGGCCAGAAAACACTTTGGAGAAAGGAGAAAATACTTGTAACCAGCAATTTGTCCCTTTCCCATGATATTTTAGAAATACCATACATACATGAGACATTTGGTAAAAGAGGGATGAAATAAACCCCTAAAAAATAGTTTCCAATGAACAAATTTTAAGGTTTAAGATCTAAGGAAAAACTTGTATGACAGAAGTTACTGAAATAAACCCCTAAAACATAGTTTCCAATCAACAAATTTTAAGGTTTCAGATCTAAGGAAAAACTTGTGTAACAGAAGTTACTGCCATTTTTTTGGTAAAATGTACAATGTCTGGGATTGTAAAATGGAAGATGTTAGAAAAAAAAAACACCACAAAAAAGAGGCCAATGAGGATCCGAGATGCTCTACTGGCCATGAAGATTTTGCCACCTATCAACAGGCAGTGTCTGATGGGGAGCGTGCAATTGGGAGAATCGCCTAGGTTTTTCATCATTCACGCACATGTTTAATCACTTGTTAATGCTCAAACGTCTATGTGAAAAAACATTTTTACAAGCGGTCAAATGAACAGACCACTCCTATGAATAAAGATTAATTTCCCATTCTTACCTCAAGGATTTTAATTTTACAAAGAAAAAAGAATGTCTGCCTTATTTTCTTCCCAATTTAAATATCAATTACAGGTCTCCAATACTTATTTATCAAAATAAATACAGTCGAATGTCCATTGCTCGGACATCTACTCCTCGAAGTTCTCTTTACATCGAAATAAATTTAAAGTCCAGATTGAATTGCTCTATTTTTCTATATAAAGTACTATCCGCATGTCCAAGTCCATATCTCAAAGTTTCTCTGTATGTTGGACCTAATTTCAAGTCCGAACTTCAATGATCCAGTTAATTTACACATCTTTACTTTGAACACAGTACAAAATTTTCACACATTTTAATTGACTTTAATTATAAACTTAGGTGTTATAATTAATAGAAATGTCGGATACAACCAAGGCATGTTTTTCGCACATTTTTGATCATTGACTTTTGTCAACTCGGGTGTTAACACGCCAGTCATCTTGACTTGCAGATAATAATCGATAATTTGTTTGGTTAGAAATGTTTGGACTGAGATTTTCGTACCATACACTGTGATTTTGGACGTAGTGAAAGACTAGGCATTTCCTTGTCAGCCGAAAATACAAATATCCTCGAGAATACTGCTTCTATGGACTTGTCTGGTGAAAGAAATCCGGTAAAGTCTGGGAGATAGCCAGCAACTTCGGTTGACGAAATGCTTTTTTAAATTTCACAGTTTTCAGTATTGTTCTTACACAAAGAATTTAAAAAAAAAAAAATAAGTATGTTATCAAAAGAAAAAAAAAAAAAAAAAAAAAAAAACAATATGCATCCTTTACCCTTTAATTTTCAAAACAAAGATCAGTTAACTACAGAGGGAACAATGTAATGTACAGCCTGTGAATGAAGTATGTTTCGGTTACCTACTTCCGATTCCCGACACACTCATTTGAAGAATCTCTGTATGTCAAACTTTCTATACCTCGAACTTTTTTCAGTAATCCCCTGAACTTCGAGGTATGGATATTTGACTGTATAAGCAAAGCACTGCCTCTCCATCCAAATACATACAAAAGCTGTAAAGATAATTAATTTCAACATTACTTTATTACTTTCTATTAACATCGATTTCCGAAAGTTGATAATTTTTTGCATGTAAACCCAAACAAATAGCAGACAATACTGACAGTTGTTTTCTAGGATGGATGTGTTGGCAAAAAAAAATTGAATTACTGATTTCTTTACGCGTAACGCGGGTGGCAATGAAGATTAACAATCATGTTCTGGAAAAATCTTTTATTTCACCTACAAGTCACACCCAGCGCAACACAGAGGTGAGCGTAACTGATGAAAGTGAGGGACTACATACTTAGATATTTGTTTTGTTTCTTGTGTTTTGTGGTCAATTTTGATTCCCCCATACTTTTCAGAAATCCCCCATGCTTTTCAAAGTGATGGAGGACAATCCCCAACTTTTTTCAAATCCTGGATCAGACACTGAATTGGTAAGTCATATGAAAAGTACAAAATTTATCATGTAAATAAGAAAATAGTGGAAGATGTAGAGATGTAGCATTTTGCCAATAAAGCTTCCTGGCACAGATAAAACCAATGAAACACATGAGTACCAGAGTGAATGACCAGGGTCCATATTCACCAACCATTCTTAACCCTTATATCAGATGACAAAATTTTAGTCTTGTCCAAATTGAAAGCATTTGCAGAAGACAATTTCAATGTGGCTCAAATGGCACAATTTTTCTTTGATAGGGTAGAAAACATTGTGGGAAAAGGAGAAAATGCTGGTTACCAGCATTTTCTCCTTTGCCCACAATGTTTTGAAAAGGCTTCTTTCTTAGGGGCGTTAAAAGGCGGCATTGTGTGGTAAAGGGTTAAGAACATTCTTAGTCTTATTTAAACAAGATTTTCTAGATTTGAAAGTAACACAACTTCTGATTGGCTAAACCAAATGCCATGACTGTACACTCTTCTAACACTCACTATGTTGAACTAAAAATGAGTTGATCTAAGATAAAAGGAAGAAAATCAACTCTCTAAAAGAGGAATAAACGGGGGGGGGGGGGGGAAGAAGTTTAAGAAGTTATCCAAAATTCCATTATTTAGCCCTTTACCAAAGAATCCCGAGTTTTAATGACCCTGAGAAACAAGTCTTTTGAAAACATTGTGGGAGAAGGAGAAAATGCAAGTAACCAGCATTCTCTCCTTTTCCCACAATGTTTTCTACCCTTGCAAAGACAAATTCAATCACTTGAGCCACATTTGAATTGTCGTCTGCAAATGCTTTCAATTTGGACAAGTCTACATTTCTGTTATATGGTAAAGAATTAAAAAAGATCAATTTAAACTTCATATTTGTTTCAATTAGGATGTATCTTTTTCAAAATCTTCACCTTTAAGGACAACATGAAACTTATTTATTCGTTAGTATTTTCTTTATCACGAAACTGTTCACTACTTTTCTCTGTAATCTGAAACTCTCCACTGCCACTCTTGTTTTCTTTAAAGGTGTTTGTACCAAAATGTCCGAATCTAGCATCAAGTACTGAAGTGATATCTAAGTCTGACTCATCTTTAAAAGTGAGATCAGAGCAGGATTTTGAGGATGGTATGTCTTTGAAGAAGAAATCTTCATCTATGTCTTTGTGAAGATCAGAAATGGATTTGGACATGTTTTTCTCCCCTGTCAGTGATGATCCATTGCCTTGAAGAAATGATCTACCAGCATTTTTGAATCTTGTGAAAAAACTGACTTCACTCTGACTTCTTGGAATACTGTCACTTTCTTCTGAAATACAGGACAAAATTATTTCATGTGGCTTTTCTCTCATAAATACTATGAAAACCTATAGATAATAGAACTGTAATTTAACTATCCTCCATTTTCCCAACTCTACCAAACAACAATATTTTGGACTCAACCAAATTGAAAGGACCAGCAGATGATAAATGAAATGCAGCTCAAGAGACGATTTCTGTCTATGATTGGGTAGAAAACATTGTCGGAAAAGGAGAAAATGCTGGTTACCAGCATTTTCTCCTTTTCCCACAAGGTTTTCAAAAGCCTTCTCTTCCAGGGATGTTAAAACTCGGGATTGTGTGGTAAAGAGTTAACCGTTTCCCAAACGACAAATTTTGGACTAGTCCAAATTGAAAGAGTTTGCAGACGATACTTTTAAATTCGATGAAAATGGCAGAAAGTTATTAGAAAGAGGAGAAAACACTGTGGGAAAAGGAGAAATTGCTCGTTACGAGCAATTTCCCCTTTTCCCAGTGTTTTCAAAAGACTTGTCCTGCAGATACGTGAAAACCAGGGCTTGTTTGGGAAAGGGTTAAACGATATTTATCTTTCTTTCAAACACTTCTTCCTTGTATCTGTTGAAATAGCTTTTCAGATCATTCATCAATCTTAACAGACAACGACTAAACCGTAAACTGCTAAATAAATAAAACATAAAAATCATATATCTCCATTTTCTTTTTTTCTCTGAAACAATCTCACAGTATTAGACAGATCAAGATCCAAATACTGAGTCACCCTTAGCAACCTTAGGTTTTCAAACATGAACATCACAATTTCAGCATGCAATTTCCTAAGTTGAATGCTTCAAAGTATTGAGTTATATCAAAGTAACTGCTCACTTCAAGTGTTAACTGATTTTCATCAGAACCAGGAAATGGCTATGTCATACTATGCACTAAGAAACTGGCTTGCTATTTGCAGAGACCAAAACACTCTGGATTACAGATCAAAGGCTTTCACTACTGAGCAATACAGGACCCCCTCCTATACCAATGATAAATTTTTGCATAACACTATATCAGCTATGCTCTGGCAAAAGGCTTTTTAATGCATTTGCAAGAATTATCGACCGAGGTCAGCCTGCACAGTCCTTGTAGGCTGACCTGGGTCAAAACCTCTTGCTATTGGTCAATTTTCTGCATATCAAAGGACCAGTTTACCCCCAAGATTCAGATGGTTGTTACAGGAAAATGGATTTTATGCATCCACAATTATGTGATGACATGCATGGTATAACCCTTTACCACACTGTCCCGACTTTTAAAGACCCTGAAAAAGAAGCCTTTAAAAACATTGTGGGAAAAAGAGAAAATGCTGGTAACAAGCATTTTCTCCTTTTCCCACAATGTTTTCTACACTTTCCAAAACAAATTTCAGTTTTTGCGCCACAGTTATTTTGTTGTCTGCAAATGCTTTCAATTTGGACTGGTCTAGAATATTGTCGTTTGGTAAAGGGAAAATGCATCACAGAGACGCATTAAACCCCCTTTTGCCAGAGCAAGGCTCATATTCCCAAAAATGTTTCATGACATGAGTGGCAGTTGGCAAAAATTACCACACAATCCCGACTTTTGACGACCCTGAGGAAGAAGCCTTTTGAAAACATTGTGGGAAAAGGAGAAAATGCTGGTAACCAGCATTTTCTCCTTTTCCCACAATGTTTTCTACCCTATTAAGAGAAAATTGCATCAATTGAGCCACAATAAAATTGTCGTCTGCAAATGCTTTCAATTTGGACAAGGCTAAAATTTGTCGTCTGGTAAAGGGTTAATCCATCTCTGTGATGCACTTTACCTTGATGATATATTTATGGACCCATTAAATACATTTCATCTAACAACAGACTGAACCATGAGGTAAACTGGTGGTCTTTTGACATGCAGAAAACTGACCAATAACAAACAGATTCGACCCTTGTGAGCCTGCACGGATCGGCGGTCGATACGTTTCCAAGATGCATGAAACCCCCTTTTCACAGGGCATGACTTATTTGTTTTGAAAATACCACAAGAGACTAAATAAACGAATATAATGGACGTAATAGTTAGAATAAATCTAGAATTTAGGCTATAACAAAAAGTAAAATTATTCAGATCCCTACAATATATGAGTACATCTACAAACACAGACCCGTCTCTCTTAACTCTTTACCACACTTTTAATGACCCGAGAAAGAAAGCCTTTGAAAACATTGTGGGAAAAGGAGAAAATGCTGGTAACCAGCATTTTCTCCTTTTCCAACAATGTTTCCTACCCTTCCTAAAACAAATTTCAATTATTGAATAACATTTGTTTCGTCATCTGCAAATGCTTTCAATTTCGACTGGTCTAAAATTTTGTCGTTTGGTTAAGAGTTAACCCATTACAGGCTACTGTCAAGGTGCTTTATAGGACAGAGTAGATCAGGACCAGATAGAAAAGAATGTGCAGTCTGATCTTCATCTATACAGATATTGTGAGACTTTTCCAACCAAAAGAAGCTGAAGTTGCAATGTATAGAAAGGAGCAGCCTGGAAACTTTTATTTCATCTCCATGTATTTTGCACTTCAATCGTTTACCAAATTATCCCTTGTTTTAACAAGTCTAAGGTTAAAAAGAGTTTGAAAACATCGTGAAGAAAAAGCTGGTAACCAGCATTCCCACCCATGTGACATTTCTTCTTTTTCGTTTAAGCCACAATCAATTTGTGGTCTGCAAATGCTTTAAACATCAGTCAAAAGATTAACAAACAAAGCTGGAAGTGTCTCCCCCAAAATGCTTAAGTAAACTTCAAATTATACATGGTATAGGAACATTCTATGGACAAATGAAAGGAATAAGCCAGGACAAAAAGTCAACACTAAGGAAAAGAGAGATAACTCTTTATGAAACAACTTGACCTCTCGAAGAAGAAATTTAAAATCATAGTTGGAAAAAGAGAAAACGCTGATTACCAGCATTTTCTCCTTTGCACACAACACTTTCTACTCCTTCAAAGACAAATTCCATCCTTTAAGCCCTCCCATCTAATTTGTCCTCTGTAAATGCTTTCCATTTGTACCAATCAAAAAATGTCTTGTGTGGGAAAGGGCATAACTCTTTACCTCAAAATCCCAAGTTTTAATGACCCCAAGGGAAAGGACTTTTGAAAATATTGTGGGAAACGGAGACAACACTGGTAATCAGCATTTTCTGCTTTTTCCATAATGTTTTCTACCCCACCAAGAACAAACTTCAATTTTTGAACCACATTTATTTTGTTGCCTGCAAATGTTTTCAAATTGGACAAGTCTAAAACTTTGTCATGTGGTAAAGAGTTTAGGAGTGAGACTGAAATTGAGTGGCTTTGCAAATATGAGTCTGTGTGATAATCATATACATGTATATAAATCACACTCTGTGAAATGGAGTTTAATGCATCTGCAAAAAGTATCAACCCCTGCCAGCTTGTAAAGCATTTACAGGCTTTTTGCTTTTAGCAGAGGCTTTTTGCAATTAGTAAATATTCTGCATGTCAAAAGACCATTCTACCTCATAATTCAACTGGTTTACAAACGGACAAAATGGATTTAAGCTGTGCTCTGACAAAAGGGGGCTTCATGCATCTCCGTAATTCATTATACCAAGGAAGACATCACCTGTGTGTGAATCTATAAAATCCATCTATTCAAAAAACTGCTAAATCATGAGGCAGAATTATCCATTGAGATGCAGAAAATTTAGAGATAGTAAAAAGTTTCGGCCCATGTCAGCCTGCGCAGACTGCGCAGGCTGACATGGGTTGATACTTTTCACAAATGCATTAAACCCCCTTTTCACAGAGCATGGCTCATTTATATTATGCAAAGACTTGCTAAGTATGTGTTATGAAGATGCATTAAACTGCCTTTTCCCAGAGCACAGCTCATGTATTCTTTATAATAAATTGTACTGTTCTAAATTCCAGGACTTGCAATTGGATTGGCCTAAATTGTTCAGTCTTGGCCAATCAGAGGGCTTATCTCAAAATTATGAAATAGAGATAAACACAGAAATTAAATAGTAAAATTGGCCCCCAAGATTTGTAAAGAAAATCTAGTTCTTAGCCCAGTACAAAGCAATCCTGTGTTTTAAGGACCCTAGGAAAGGAAGCTTATGAAAACATGGTTGGAAGATGGAGACAATGGTTACTAGCATTTTCTCCTATTTCAAAAATGTCTACTACCCTTTCAAAGGCAATTCACATAATTTGAGTCATATTTTGTCCTCTGCAACTGCTTTCAAATTTCAAGTTACCTGTCCAAAATTTTGTGTATTGTAAAGGGTTAGAAATAAAAAAGAAAGATACAACAAAAGAAAGCACCTTGCACTATCACACAACAATTAGGGAACCTTTAATTGACAACTTTTCTGCCTCCTCACATTCAATCAGTTTCAGCTTCCGCAAGTTCAAAATAGAATCAGCAATGATCCGTGCTGTTGATTTTTGATATCCACCACTTGTGACCATCAGGATGGGTATTTTCCTAGATCTGGCCATCTCAAATACTAATCTGTCTCTTTCTATGATACCCTTGAATGGAAAAGGTAAAACAATCAAATTCGATTTGATAGTAACTGCCTCAAAACTAAATGAGCCATTCTCTGGCAAAAGGGGGCTTAATACATCTCCGTGATCCAGGATATCAAGCAAGTCATCACATAATTATGGATCCATAAAATCCATTTTGTAGAACAACCAACTGAATCATGAGGTACACTGGTCCTTTCACATGCAGAAAATTGACCAATAGAAAAAGTTTCAGCTAAGGTCAGTCTGTGTGATACTTTTTGCAGATGCATTAAGCCCCATTTTCACAGAGCATGGTTCAAATACTGCCGACATCTTTCACTTGGGTGTTTTCTAAGAAAACTTTAAAGTATCGTGGTATAGCCCTGTCATCGTCTACATCATCTGTGTAGTTGTGCCAAAATTTGGACATTTTCTGTTATCTCTATAACTGAAGATATTTACTTCAATCTCAGGTTTGTTGTTAATTTTCAAAAGGGAAACCAAACAAGAAGAGCAGTTTATCTTAACCCTTTACCAAACAATCCCGGGTTTTCACGATCTTGAGAAAGACGCCTTTTGAAAACATTGTGGGAAAAGGAGAAAATGCTGGTAACCAGCATTTTCTCCTTTTCCCACAATGTTTTCTACCCTTCCCAAAACAAATTTCAATTTTTGAGTCACATTACTTTTGTCATCTGCAGATGCTTTCAATTTAAATGATTCTAAATTTTTGCCATTTGGTATATTTACAAAGTCACAGTTATGCCCCTTTTTCATCATGGAATTTTCACTGTAAAAAGCAACTGCAGCTGAGCATTGGTACAAGCATATAGTCCCCTTGTTTGTCTTGCTGCAAATCACTACTGAAAACATTTTCGCAAAAGGAGAAATTGCTTATAATGATGACTATTTTCTCATGTGTACTTAAATATTAAATCTTAATTCATGTTAATGTTGATAACTTATATTTATTAAAGAGGTTCCCAAAACTGTTTGCTCCAAATGCATTTCAGACAGTAATCAATCAATCCCATGTTTTAAGGACCCTGAGGATTTGTTTGTTTGTACTGGAGTTTAACACCATTTTAACAGCTTAGGTCGTATCATGGAGGTCACTGATGCATCCATGTGTTTCCTGGCTTTCTCACACCAGTACTGACACAACTTTCTTTCCAAAGCCACTGACTACTTTTCTCACATGCATTAGAGAAATTAGAAAAGTTACCAGAAAGAAAGTTTGCCTCAACCTGGTATCGAACTCGCAACCACAAGGTCACAAGTCAGATATGCTAACCACTGAGCTAATGCAAGCAGGCAGGATCCTGAAGAAGAAGCCTTTTGAAAACAATGTTGGAAAAGGAGAAAATAATGGTTACCAGTATTTTCTCCTTTTCCCACATTGTTTTTAACCTTACCATATACAAACCCCATCAATTGAGAAGCATTTAATTTGTAGTTTGCAACTGCCTTCATTTTGAATGAGTCTAGAATTACGTCATCTTATAAAGAGCTAATGCCATTTCTGACAGTATTTCAGACATACAAGGTCATCATGCTTCCTGGTTATCTAACTGTGCTAGGACAGAGAAAAACTGCTTTTCCCCATCAAATTTTCAAAACAAACCTACCTCAGCTTGGATCAAACTCTGGATATCTGGGTATATATCCTCTCAATTTTCTAAATGCTATTTCAATTCCAAGACTTGCGATTGGATAAGACATTTTGTGCCAGTCAATCACAATACAAAATTTTGGTGAACTTCCTGAGTACTCTTGTTTTTTTCTTTCAAACCCCAACTAAATGAACTGGACATTTTTTTCAGCCAAAAATACATTCCATTGAAAATCAGAAAGATTTTTATCAAATAGGCTTGACTAAAAAAACAGATGGAGTTAATTCAAGATCAGAATGTAAGTTCTGTGAAGTCTGATCTTGATCTGTGCAAAAACTCTGATTGAGATGATTCAAGATTAGACTGCAATTACTGTGAAATCTAATTTTGATCTGTGTGATCCGAAAAAGTTTTTTCTAACACCTATAGCACTGACAAGATTAACCAATAAGAATCAATATTTAAATTTTCAGTCGAGACAAAATACCTGAAAGTAACTCCCATTTTAAGGTTCCTTTTTGCAAGAAAGTCTCAACATAACAGAGAGTGTAGATCAATGATCAGATTGTACATTTGTGCAGCCTGATCTTAATCTATGTTCCCCTCCAAAGCAATCAATGGAAAGTGAAAAGCATTTTAATGTTTTACCAAACAGTCCCATACTTTAATGACCCTACTGAAGAAGGCTTTTGGAAAACAAGAGGGCCATGATGGCCCTGAAGTTGCTCACCTGAGCCTTTTGACCAAACATGACACATTTCCAATCTCTTCAGAGATAATATGAAAAATCATTTTAACAAATTTTTATGATTATTGAACTGAAAATGTGGCCTCCTGAGGGTACACAAAGCTTTTTTTTTTTTTTAAATAATTCTCATGGTGACCTACTTTTTGATCAAAGGAGAACTATTTTCAAACTCATCAAAGAAATCATCAAGACAAACATTCTGACCAACTTTCATAAGAATTTGACTGAAAATGTGGACTCTACTGTGTATACAAGGTTTTGCAAAGATTAAGCCCAGTGACCTAATTTCTGACTTGACATGACCCATTTTCAAACTCATCCTCAATATTATCAAAACAAACATTCTGACCAACCTTCTGAAAATGTAGCCTCTAGATCTTAGACAAACATTCTGACCAACCTTCTGAAAATGTAGCCTCTAGATCTTACACGAAGTTTTTCAAAGTTTTGACATAGTAACCTAGTTTTTGACCCAACGTAACCCATTTTCAACCGTAGTCTGAGATATGATCAAGACAACATTCTGACCAACTTTCAAGAGTATTGGATTGAAAATGTGACCTCTATAGCATACACAAGGTAAAAGTTGAAGACGGACGACACATGGCGGATGCCGAATACAGCAGTATCATAAAAGCTCGCCTTGAGCACTTTGTGCTCAGGTGACCTAAAAAGGGCACAATGTTTTTCCACCATTACCATCTTAAAGATAGAAATCAGCTTTTGAGCCACAATTAACTAAGTCATGTTCTATGAAAAGGGGGCTTAATGCATCTGCTAAACGCATTGACCAAAGTCCGCCTATGCAGGGTGACTTGGGCCGAAACTTCTTGCTATTGATAAATTTATTGCATGTCCAAGGACCAGTTTACCTTATGATTTAGTCCATTGTTTGACAAATAGACTTCATGGATCTGTCATCATTTAATGTTTCGCTTGGGATCATGCATAACAGATTCATTAAGCCCCCTTTTGCCATAGCAAGGCTAAACTTTTTCACTTAGTACATATTTGACAATCAATGCCTAACCTCTGGAGTAATGGACAAATTTCCAAGTGGATCACCAACTAAAACATCTGTTCCTGCGTTGTAGACTAGAAAATCTGGCGTGAATTCATTCAGGGCTGCGCTTAAATTCCTGAAAATAGAAAGAATCCTATCAGTAAATTCCTGAAAATAGAAAGAATCCTATCAGCACAGTTCAATAAAGGTACTAATACAGAAAAGTTTAGCAATAATCATTCACTTAATTCTTTCCCGCACAACATCCCTTTTAACTTATTTGAATTAAAAGTTTATGAAGATAAATTAGGTGCTGCTGGAATGAATAAATTTGGCTGTGAAACTAGCAATTTTGCCTTTTGCCACATTGTTTTCTAACCTATTCAAAAACAGATCAAACCACTTGAGACACCTGTAAATTATCAAATGATTTAAATTTAGAGGAGTCTAAAATTTTTTCATTTGGTAAAGGGTTGACGATAAAAGATAAAGAACTTCTTATGTCAATTCATTGACCCTTTACCACACAATCCCGAGTTTTAACGACCCTGAGGAACTGACCTTTTGAAAACATTGTGGGAAGAGGAGAAAATGCTGGTAACCAGCATTTTCTCCTTTTCCCACAATGTTTTCTATCCTTGCAAAGGCAAGTTTCAGTTTTTGAGCCACGTTTAATTTATCGTCTGCAAATGCTTTCAGTTTGAACCAGTCTAAAATTTTGTCGTTTGATAAAGAGTTATAAATGCTAACAAAAGCACCAACACTTGTCTGCAGCTGCTTGGTTTGAATTGAATTTCTAGTTGAAAAAGGGGCATAACTGTGTCAAATTATTTGATGATTACCTGCCCTTGTTGTACAAGTTCCCCTTTTGACAGTTAACAACTTGTCAAAGTTTGAAATAAATATCTTCAGTAATAACAGAGATTGTGTAAAATGTCAAAGTTTTAGCACAACGACACAGCAGACGACAGGGCTACAGCAATTACTCGACGTTTTCTTCGAAAACAGCCAAGCTAAAAGTAGACAAATCACTGAAGTTTATATCAAACAACAAGTATCAGACCTGCCCAAATTCAAGGCATTTGCAGACACCATATAAAATGTTATAAATGATGAAATGGGTCTTTGAAAAGGCAGAAAACAATGTGGGATAGGGAGAAAATGCTCCAATTCTCATGATGTTTTCCAAAGTTGTCTTCCCCTGGGTCAATAAAACATGGGATTGTTTGTTAAACTACGGAGCAAAAACTCAACAGTAGCCTTATTTTCTTCATGTTTCTTTAATCCTTTAACACACAATCCCGAGTTTTAATGATCCTGAACAAGAGGGCTTAGAAAACATTGTAAGAAAAGAAGAAAATGTTGGTAACCAGCATCTCCACCTTTTCCCACAATGTTTTCTACCCTATTAAAGACAAACCCACTATCTGACACACAATAAAATTGTTGTCTGCAAATGCTTTCAACTAGGAAAAGTCTAAAATTCTATCGTTTGGAAAAAAGTTCAAGAAATAACTAAATACATGAATATAACAGGAGCTCTATAAAAAGTCTATGTTGCAAACTATGACATAAAGGTACATACTCTGCCACTTTCCCCAAGTACAAGGTATCGTCTGTAAAATGGTCGAGTTCAACTCTACGGTTTATTGCACCTGTAGGCAAAGACAAAATCTAATTATCTCCACACCAGATATATAACATTTTACCTCTTTTCAGTGCCCCTGGGGGCATCACATTTTTCGAAAGGGGGCAATCACTACAGGTAAAACAGCACAGAATTTTTAGAGGATGACAATAACAGTACTATCTGGGTTCAGTGTAAAAGCTTACTGGGCTTCATCTTTGAAAAACCTTTTATACACAGTAGAGTCCACACTGTTACAGTTTTTTCAAATTAGTTGACAAATTTTGTGTAACTGCAAGTTTTTAATGTTGTCGGAAGTGTATGTACATTTAGATCGTCAGGTTGAATAACATGGATTTGTGAAGTAATTAGGATTATGTCCATGAATTTTCCTTCATATATGTTTGTCTTTCATTTGAGTTGTAATTGCTTTATTATAAGGTTTAACCCTTTACCACATTCCCCTTGTAAACAACCATGAGGAAAGAGGCTTCTGAAAACATTGTGTGAAAAGGAGAAATGCTAGTTGCCAGCATTTTCTCCTCTTTTCAAATTTTCTATCCTTTTAAAGCCAAATCCCATCATTTGAGCCAGATTTAATTTGGTATCTGTTAGCCCTTATCCTGCTAAATAAAAGAAATGAAACTTTCAACCCAGTGTAAAAACCTACATATTTCCTATTTCCAAGATATTTTTAGAAGAAAGATATCTCCTTATCGGACAGTGCAGATCCAAGATCAGACTGCACATTCTGATCTTGATCTACGCTGCCAACAAAAGGTCAGTAAGTTGCGTTTAGCAGCCCGAAGGTTAATGCTTTTGATTATGGGCCTGTCTAAAATTTTGTAATCTTGTAGAGTTTATAGAGAATAAGTAAATGAAAAACTCCAAATGAGCCCACTTGACCCTTTACCACACAATCCTGAGATTTTACAACCCTGAGAAAGAGGCCCTTTGAAAACATTTTGGGAAAAGGAGAAAATGCTGGTAACCAGCATTTTCTCTTTTTCCCAAAATGTTTTCTTTTTCAAAAGGAAATCCCAACATTTGAGGCACATTTAATTTGTCATCTGCGATTGTTTTCAATCTGGATCAGTCTGAAATTTTGTCGTGTGGCAAAGGGTTAATAAAATCTATACTTACGTTTTGCAAACCCATCATGAGGGTAAATATTTCTGTTGTACACATCCATGATATATACATTCTCACTATTCATAAAGTCTCTCTCGTGGCCATTTCCCTGTAAAACATGTAGTTGAAAACAGCTGTAAAATTGACCTAATGAGTATGATGTTAACTGTTGAAAAAACACTGTGTCAAAGGAAGACAAATATTTCTCTGCTTTAAGTGTTTCATGGTTGGTAGATGCGTACTTTTACTGCAAGATGATCAACTGACAGGTAATAGAAAAAATATTTTTGTGTCGAAATTAGAGCAAGCAGTAGGATAAATTGAGTTAACTTTACCAAACATCAAAATTTTACACTGGTCCACACTGAAAACATTTGCAGACAACAAATTAAATAATGGCCCAAGTTTTGGGATTTGTCTTGAAAGGGTTGAAACATTTTGGAAGAAAGGGAAAATGCTGGTCACCAGTATTTTATTGTTTTCCAACAATGTTTTAAAGAGGCTTCTTCCTCAGGGTTGTTTAAATGTGGAGTAGTTATGTAAAAGGTATCAAATGAAAATATACCAGCATTTCTCCTCTTCCCATTTTGTTTTCGAAAGCCAATTTCTCTAGGTTTGTAAAGCACAGTATTGCTTGATAAAGGTATAACAAATATGAAGACTCAAGGATATCCAATTAACTGTTTACCACACAATCCTGACTTTTAACTGACCCTGAGAAAGAAGCCTTTAGAAAACATTGAGGGAAAAGGAGAAACTGCTGGAACCAGCATTTTCTCCTTTTTCCACAATGTTTTCTCCTCTTCCTAAAATGAATTTCATTTCTTGGGTCAAATTTAGTTTGTTGTCTGCAAATGCTTTGAATCTGGACTAGTCAAAAGTTTGGTGGTTTAGTAAAGAGTTAAAGGAGGCAATGCAGGTTACTAGCATTTTTTCCTTTTGCTGTGATGTTATCAAAGGCATTCTTACCTAGGGTCATTGAAACATGGGATTGTTTGATAAAGGGCTAAATACCTGGTGAGCATCTAGATCAACAATCATAGCTTTGGTAATGGCTGGGTTTAAAAGAAACAAAAACTTGATGGCCAAAGTAATGTCTGCATATGCACAGAATCCCCCGCCTTTTTGGGAGGAGCAATGATGGAACCCGCCTCCAATGTTGATAGCCCAGCCTCTTTCGACAGCAAGCTTGGCAGCCTGTATAAAAACAGAATAGAAATATAGCTTACTTATATTTATTTCAGCACTGAATGTACATGTATGTGATATGGTTTTCACAATAACACAAAACATATTCAAATAAAAAGTAAAATATGACGGATATGCATTGAACCACATCAGCATGAAGGATATCACAAAAAAAGGAAAGAATCCCTTATTTCCATTATACTTACATCAGCATGTAAAAGAAAAGTAAAGAAAAATTTAAAAATCATATCATAATTCCGTAAGAAACATGTATTTTTCAGAGGCACCTGTTGTTAGAAAAGCAGGCTAATTATGTGTAACTGATAGCTTTCCATTTTTCTTTTTTTATAACTACAGAAAAATGTTCCTTTCCTAGGAAGATTCCTCATTTTTCTTATCATTTCATGTGTACCTCAGAACATTAACCCTTATCCTGCTACTAAAAGGAAAAGAAACTTTCAAACTGATAGTACAGACCAAATTTGTCCTATTTCAAAGGTATTTTCAGCAATATTCATGTTTCTAGCCTCAATTTATGGCAGGCATACCTTTGGCACAGTGATTTTTCTGTACTCTAATCCACAAAATCCTGGGCCCATATTCACTAACTATTCTTTAGAACATTCTTAGTCTTGTTCTCCAGAATTTCCTGTATTTGAAAGTAACACAACTTCTGATTGGCTAAACAATTTGGTTTAGCCGGTCAGAAGTTCTGTTACTTTCAAATATAGAAAATCTTGGAGAATAAAACTAAGAATATTCTCAAGAATGGTTGGTGAATACGGACCCTGAGCTTTAACAACCCAGAGGAAAGAGGCTTATGAAAACATTGCTGAAAAAGGAGAAAATGCTCATAACCAGCATTTTTCCTTTTCCAACAAGATTTTCTAACAATTTAGAGACAAATCCATCATTTGAGACAAAGTCATATTCAATTTGTTGTCTGTAAATGTTTTTAGTCTGGGTAAGTCTAAAATTTATTAATGAAATATGTTTAAAATTCTGTCATGTGGTTAATATACTGATAATACAGAGAAAAGTGTTAAGAAAGTAACTTACATGTATAGTGCCCCCAGTCTGAAAGCGAAATGGTCTAAGAACTCTATGCTGCACAACACTGTTGGGTAAACAAAACACAAACGGGACTTCAGTTATTCTAGCCACATTTGAACTTGCCTGTAAAAACATATCAGAGAAAATTCAGTGAGAGAATTTTATTACAATTTCAGTATTTTTTTTCCTCCTCCATTCTTTTTAATCATTCCTTCCATATCTGTCATGATGTAAAATACTTTTACAAACAAATGGGAAGAAATTTAAAAAGTTAAAAACAGAAAAGACATGATGAGAGTAGATGATATAGGAAGTTACCATCAAGTTGTAGCTCCATTATAGTTACATTACCTCCAATAACAACAACACTACACAGCTGGGCAATATATACCCAAAGAAAGCTTTCAAAAGCATTGACCTGTTGGCCCCTCGTTGTGACCTTGACCTTGGACTTGGAGCCTGGAGTCTAAAACCTCTGCTCTACACATTGTCTGAACATGTGTGTGAAATATTTTCGAACTCAAACCTGGGTTTCAAGAAATATCAAGCGTACATGATTGAAGAGCAAGTGACATTTGACCCCCCTGCAGTGACCTTGATCTTTGAGCCTGAAACCTCTACTTTGCACATTTTCACATCAAGGTGCACACATTTAAATTGTCATCTGCAAATGTTTTCAATATGACGAGTCTATATTTTTGTCATGTGGTAAAGGGTTAAATATTTAGCAGTAACAAAGTTACAAAAATTACAGCTACTCAGTTATTGATCGTTTATTTCAAATTTTCTGCCAAGCTTTTGTTTTATTCAACCGTTTACCAAACAATTCTGAGTTTTAACAAGAAGAAGACTCTCGAAAACATTGTGGAAAAAAGAGAAAATGCTAGTAACAAGCATTTTCTCCTTTTCCCAGAATGTTTTCTACCTTCCAAACACACACTTCACTTGTGGAGTCACACATATTTTGCTGTCTGCAAATGCTTCTGATTTAGACAGGCCTACACTTTTGTCGTTTGGAAAAAAGCTATAATAACATAAACTACTAGGGCTATCAGTATTGTCCAGGGCATTGCTATCCAATAAAAAATACAGACTAATGGCCCAAGATTACATGAGCCATGCTCTGTAAAAAGGGGGATTAATACATCTGCAAAATGTACCCATGTCAGCCTGCGCAGTCCGTGTTGATTGACATGGGCCAAACTTTTTCCTAGTGGTCAATTTTCTATACGACAAAGGACCATTCTACCTTGTGATTCAGTCAGCTGTTACACAAAGTGGATTTTATGGATCCACAATTATAACGATGACTTGCGGGTACAATGCATCATGGAGATGCACTAAGCCCCTCTTCACAGAACATGGCTGACATAACCCCTAGAGTGCTAAATGTAACTCAGTTGTTTTTCGCTGACAGAGGAAATTAACCCTTTCCCAAACGACAAAATTTGGACTGGTCCAAATTGAAAGAGTTTGCAGACGACAATATTAAATTTGATGAAAATGGTAGAAAGTTCTCAATAAGGGTAGAAAACACTGTGGGAAAAGGAGAAATTGCTCGTTACGAGCAATTTCTCCTTTTCCCACAGTGTTTTCAAAAGACTTGTGCTGCAGACACGTGAAAACCAGGGCTTGTTTGGGAAAGGGTTAAGATCCGAAGTGCAGTCAGATCCTGGTTCTAAACTGTCCACCTTTTTATGAGGTGATCTCACCAGACCAGCCATAAAATTGCATTGTTAGGATCTAGCATGGAAATATTGAGCTCTCTAGGGCTCAGTCAGTCTACAAACTTCCTATATAGGGAAAGATTATACACTACATTGAAACAAAGATCTATGAAAAACAACATGTATGGTATGTATATTTTTATCACACATGCAAGACAGTATTCCACTATATTTATTAGCCAATCCATCAGAAATTTCTCTTCTGTTCAAAACATAGAAATTTTTGAGAGCCTTACAATCAGCCATGCAAAATCCATATAGTTCTTGACTTAACCTTTGTAGTGCTAAATTAATGAAGTGGAGACATTCTCAGTCAGTACTCAGCTATATATGTGGCAACTTTAACCCTTTACCTCATAATCACGAGTTTTAACAACTCCAAGAGAGGCTTTTGAAAACATTGTGGGAAAAGAAGAAGATGCTGCAAAACATTTCCCACAATGTTTCCTACCTATTCAAGATCAAGTACCATCCTTTGAAAAGCATTTGAATTGTCGTCTGTTAATTCTTTAAGAATGGACAAGTCTGACATTTTGTTGTGTGGTAAAGGGTTAAGGCTGCTTTTTTGTCAGAATATCTGGCAAAGCAGAGGTCACTGCAGATCCAAAATCAGAGTGCATGTTCTTTACAGTCTGATTTTGATCTTCATTGTCTGCATTAGCAATCAAATCTGGGTCCAGCACTTCTATAGTTAAGAAATCTGAGCTGTGTTACTATGTTTCTATTCATTAACCCTTTACCAGACGACAAAATTTTAGCCTTGTTCAAATTGAAAGCATTTGCAGACGACAATTTTAGTATGGCTCAAATGGTGCAATTTTTCTTTGATAGAGTAGAAAACATCATGGGAAAAGGAGAAAATGCTGGTTACCAGCATTTTCTCCTTTTCCCACAATGTTTTCAAAAGGCTTCTTTCCCAGGGGCGTTACAAGGCGGCATTGTGCGGTAAAGGGTTAATTAGGATTACAGTACAGAAGAAGTGAATTGGGGCCATTTCAGTTCTGCAAAAAAAAACAGACCAAAATAATGCTCTTTTGAAGCAGTTTTGGCAATGGGTATCCCATAAAACTTCAAACAGCTATACAGGTAAGTAACAATATACTTGGACATACAAAACTGAGACCAACAACAATCAGTTCACAAATAACTACTACGTCATAGCGTAAAAACACTTTCTAATAGACCAAAAAAAGCACAAGTCCAGATTTGTGGGAAAAAGCTCACTATTCATTTCTTTTTGACCAAATATTTGACTATCTAACCCTTTACCACATAATTTAATGACCATGGCAAAGAAGCCTTTTGAAAACATTGTGGGAAAAGGAGAAAATTCTGGTAAACAGCATTTTCTCCTTTCCCCACCATATTTTCTACCCTACCAAAGACAAATTGTACCATTTGAGCCAAACTAAAATTGTCATCTGCAAAAGCTTTCAGTTTGGGCAAGGCCAAAACTTTGTCCTCTGGTAAAGGGTTAAATGACTTCTATGCCATGCTGACTCAAAGCATATTGTTTTGTGTTTAACCTGTAATGCTTTTATAAAAACTAATTGCCTCCAGAAAGAAATTGGAAATATCCTTGCAAAATATGAATGACCAACTTGAATCAGGGTGAACTACATGAGCAAAATCACAACCTTGTGGCAACAGGAAAAATTTCAACCAATTTCTTGTTTTGCCGCAATGTTTTCAGAATTGTTTGGTCAGCTGAAAGACAAAAGAAAATGTCTTTCAGTGGCTAAGTTGACCCATCACAAACTCATGTAAATGACAGATTTTGTTTTCAGTTGCTTTTCTCCATTCGCTATTTATGTACAATTCTAACAAAAATCGCTATTTTTGTACAATTCTAACAAAAATTGCTATTTTTGTACAATTCTAACAAAAATATATTGCTATTTCTGTACAATTCTTACAAAACTGCTTTTCACGAAATGATTGAACTACATTCACTGCTACCTAGATAACCATTAACTCTACCACAGGACAAAAATGTAGACCTGTCCAAATTAAAAGGATTTGCAGATGACAATTTTAATGTGGATCAAATAATGGAATTTGTCTTTGATAGGGTAGAAAACACTGTGGGAAATGGAGAAAATGCTGGCAAACAGCATTTTCCTCATTTCCTACAATGCTTTCAAAAGGCTTTTTTTTCAGGTTGGTTAAAACTCAGAATTGTGTGGTAAAGAGTTAATGCACACCCAAGAAAATGTAATGAAAAATATTAAATTTATTTTCAGAAAATTCTTCATATAGTAGAATGCTTTATTTGAAGAAAAGAGATTAGATACTTACAGATGAGTCATGCTCTGTGAAAAGGGGTTAAATGCATCTGCAAAACGTATCGACCAGGGCCAGGCAATGCAATCCGCCCTGGGTCCCAACTTTTTGCTGTTGGTCAATTTTCTGCATGTTAAGGGACCATTCTATCTCAGGACTCAAAGGGTTATTAAACAAAATGGATTTTATGGATCCATAATTATACAACTTGCTTAGTGTATCAAACCCCCTTTTGCCAGAGCATGGCTCAATTCTGATTTCTGATGGATTGGCTCTAACCCTTTACCAAACAGTCCTTAGTTCTAATGACCCTGAGGAAAGGTTTTGAAACCATGGTCAGCACAGGTGAGAACTTGTGACCTGCATGTTTTCCTCTTCCCATAATATTTCACAACTTTCCAAAAACAAATTCCATCAATTCAATAAAATTTAAGTTGTTGTCTGCAACAGCTTTCAATATGGCTTAACTCTTAACCACACAATCCTGACTTTTAACGACCCTGGGAAAGACGCCTTTTGAAAACATTGTTGGAAAAGGAGAAACTGCTGGTAACCAGCACTTTCTCCATTTCCTACAATGTTTTCTAGCCTTCCCAAAACAATTTCAATTTTTGAGTCACATATATTTTGTCCTCTGCAAATGCTTTGAATTTGGACTAGTTTAAAAATTTTTTATTTGGTAAAGAGTTAAGTCTTAACTTTTCCAGTCTGGTAAAGAGATAACCCTTTACCAAACAATCTCAGGGTTTGATGACCCTTAGGGACAAGCCTTTTGAAAACATTGTTGGAAAAGGAGAAAATGCTGGTTAAAAACTATTTTCTCTTTTTTCCGTCACGTTTTCTACACTATCAAAAAAAAATCCAATAATAGAAGCCTCATTTGTCATCTGCAAATTTGTAAAATTTGGAAAAGTTCAAAATTTTCTTGTTTGGTAAAGAGTTCTTTATGGGTGATGACTTGAAAATACAGTTATACCTCCTTTAATATAGTTCCTTCTATAATGCTAGTTAGCTTAAATGATATGAAAATGAGCTGAATTAGTGTCTCATTGAATATGAAATTCACAATTTAATTAAATGCATGCAATGTTGTATTTTGATCTCTGTTTTCCAAACAGTAGATTCCACTTAATTGCAACCCTGTTTCTCAGAATTTTCGGTTATTAGTAACAAGTAGTCCATCACTGATCCTCTTCCTATTTAGACAATGTAAATTTAAATGGTTAATTCAGATCCTGTACATGGAAAATTTCTGCTTTTTCCAAAATACCAGAAGTATGCATTGAAACTTGTGTTTTCAATGAGTTTGTTTTGGATTTCATGTGAAACGAGGGATTACCATTGCCAACAGCGAGGATTGATCTGACACTATTTACTTGGTTGGTAAATAGGAATTTAAAGAAATAAACTTTCTAAAATGAAATATTTCATAAAATTATGGAATAATTATATGATAGTAATCCCATAGGTGAACGTCTGTCATAAGTACAAAACAATCATCTGCATCTCTCCTGTGACATCTGGTCTGAAAGAGGCATCAGTTTATCAAGGCAACCACTTTATTGCAACATTTTCACAGACAAATAGGAGTTGCAAATAGCCGGAATTCACTGAATATGATACTGCTTTCAATAGTATGTGGCTCTTTCAAAAGCAGCCGGTGCACCTAATCATGTGGAGTTTGCTAATTAGTACTAAACATACCAGTCTTTCCTATGCTGAAAACATCTGCAGACGATAAATTGAATGTGTTTCAAATAAAGGAATTTGTCACTAATAGGACAGAAAAACATAGTGGGAAAAGGAGACAACACTGTTTACCAGCATTTTTTCCTTTTCCCACAATGTTTCCAAAGGCCCTCTTTTTCAAGGTCATTAACTCTTTACCACACGACAGAAATGTAGACTGGTCCAAATTGAAAGCATTTGCAGAGGACAATTTAAATGTTGTTCAAATGATGGAATTTGTCTTTGATATGGTACAAAACATGGAGGAAAAAGGAGAAAATGCTGGTTACCAGCATTTCCTCCTTTTCCCACAATGTTTCAAAAGGCTTCTTCCTTGGGGTCGTTAAAATTTGGAATTGTGTGGTGAAGGGATAAAGCATGAAATTGTTAGGTAAAGGAGTAATCATATTAATATGGAGGATTCCTGTCTGCATAGACTGCCTGGCAATGAAAGTATTTATGTAAGTGAAGTTGGGCCATTTGAGAGATTACAATACAATCAATATAAATTACTGAAATATTGATATTAAGATTACAGATCTAATTTAGCAGGACAATAACCTTCTACCACATGCTACACTGTTATAATGACCAAGAATGCATTTCAGAAAAATGTGGAAAAGGAAGAAAATGCTGGTAAGCAGCAAATTCTTTCTTTAACCCTTTGAGCGCCTAAATAAACCTATCAGACATCTTCAACCTAGAAATCTGACCTGAAGAAATTGCAATTTCATGGCTGCTTCTGTCTACAGTGTTTCAGCAAAGCTGACAGTGTAGATCAAAGATAAGGCTGCATGTTTTGTGCAACCGGATCTTGATCAACACAAGCTGCAAAGGCAACTTTAGTTGTGCAAGGCGCTTTACGGGTTAAAACCCTTCTTATTTGACTTGTCTTACGCTAATACTTTTGGAATAGTCTAAAGATTAATCATCGGGTTAACTAATTAACTATTCAACAGCCAACATAATTTAACCCTTTACCACACAATCCCAAGTTTTAATGATCCATAGAAAGAAAACTTTTGAAAACATTGTTGGAAAAGGAGAAACTGCTATTTTAACAGCATTTTCTCCTTTTCCAACAATGTTTTCTACCATTTCAATGGAAAATCCCATCATGTAAGCCGTATTTAATTTGTCATCTGCAAGTGTTTTCAAATCGGCTAGGTCTAAAACTTTGTCGTTTGGTAAAGAGTTCCGTCTTCTCTAAACTGAAAGCATGTACTATAGGGTAAAAAACCAATGTGGGAAAAAAAGAAAAAAATGCTGTTTCTCCTTTTTCTCACAATGTCTTCAAAGCCCATCTATCTCAGGGTCGTTAAATCTCTGGATTGTGTAGGGTCAATCTTTTCCTTGTTTCCAGCATTTTCTTCTTTTCCCACAATGTTTTCAAAAGCCTTTTCTTTCAGGGTCTTTAAAACTTGGGGTTATGTGGTAAAGAGTTAAAAAGGCTTTGTCTATTGACTTTGACTCTTTACCAAACGACAAAAATGTAGACGTGTCAAAATTGAAAGCATCTGCAGAGGACAAATTAAATTTGACACAAATGATGGAACTTATCTTTGGTTGGGTAGAAAACATTGTGGGAAAGGAAAAAATTTGCCACATCATTCATAGAGCCCTTTACCAAACAATCCAAGTTTTACTGCCCCTGAGGAAGAAGCCTTTTGAAAACACAGTGGGAAAAGGAGAAAATTCTGGTAACCAGCATTTTCTCCCTTTCCCACAGTGTTTTCTATCCTTTTAAAGACAATTTCTACCATTTGAGCCACATTTGCCTCTTGCAACAGCTTTAACACTTTACCAAATGACAAAATTTCAGACTCGTCCAAATTAAAAGCATTTGCAGACGATAAAGTAAATGTGACTGGAGAATTGAAATTTATTTTGGGAAGGATAGAAAACATTGTGGGAAAAGGAGAAAATGCTAGTTACCAGCATTTTCTCCTTTTCCCACAATGTTTTCAAAAGGCCTCTATCTCAGGGTTCCTTAAAAGTCGGGATTGTGTGGTAAAGGTTTAAATTTGGACTAGTCTAAGATTTTGCGGTGTGGTAAAGAGTTAATTAGCTATTGCTCTTTTTCTTTTTTTACACCTTTTTCTCTATCACTAAAAAATTAAATTTGACTGTGCTTCAAATTTTTTCCCTTTGTTTCAGTTGTAGTAGTTTTTGGTTGGTCTAACAGCGCACACATGAAATGGGCTCACTGCACAAAACCTAACACACTCCACAACTTCATTTTGCATAAATTGCTTATTTGACTGTGTTGGTGCATTATTGTAATAGTGTGAGCAAAATTTTGGTAGTTCTATAACTTACCTTAAGACTGTTGATGTAGTTTTTGGTGTGAACCACTAATAAGTCTGCTTCTGCAGCTTCCACTGGCCTCACTGTTGTCTCATCTCTTATCATGTTGGCCTCTGAAAGAAAATACTGAACACTGAAAACTCAAAACTTGGATAACTAAACACAACTTTTAACTCTTTACCAGACAACAAAATTTTGGACTTGCCCAACTTCAAAGTATTAGCAGACGGCAAATTATATGTGGCTAAAATGATTGGATTTGTTTCCGAAAAGTTAGAAAACATCATGGGAGAAAGGAGAAAATGCTGGTTACAAACATTTTCTCCTTTTCCCATGATGTTTTCGCAAGCCTTATTTCCAAGAGGTGTTAAAACTCGTCATTGTGTAGTGAAGAGTTAAGTTGGGGGGTAAATTAAAAAGGAAATACTTTGGTCGACAGAACAAAAACTACAAATGAATTGGCTTGAGTGCCATGAGTCTTGCTCTGGCAAAAGGGGGTTTAATCCCTCTCTCTGCGATGCTTTATACCAAGCCAGCGATTACATAATTATGATTCAATAAAATCCATTTTGTCTAACAGTGGACTAAATAATGAGGTTGCATTACACCCACTTTTCACAGAGCATGGCTCATATTTTTGAGCTATCAGACACGGTGTCAAGGCAGGGATACTATCCCAATGAATTAGAAAAATGTCCAGTGGTAAGGTGCACTGATGGGATCATGTTGTCCTTTTCAAATCTATTTCTGAGAAGTATTGCAGGCATTTCTCTCGCTTATTTTGTAAAATTTCCATACCTTATTTCTGCACCCTTTACCACACAATCCCAAGTTTTGACAAGCCCGAGAAAGAAGGCTTATGAAAAATATTTTGGGAAAAGGAGAAATTTCTTGTAACCATATTGTTTTCTACCCTTTCAGGGACAAATTTCAGTTTTTGATACACAAGTAATTTGTCGTCTGCAAATGCTCTCAACTTGGACCAGTCTTAAATTTTGCTGTTTGGCAAAGAGTTGAGGGACAGTCGTACCTCTCTGAAAAATTCCTGCAGAACATTGTCAGACATGCAGCCTGATCATTAATAAATACTCTCTGAAAACCTGTGGCTTTATTTGCCAACTATTTAAGACCATTTGAGATTACCTTCTTGTTCTTTTTTTCAAGAAATTTCTAAATCTCAAAGCAGTGCAATTTCTGATTGGCTGAACCTATTAGTTTAGCCAATACATGGATTTGGTTCAGCCAATCAGAAATTACATTGCTTGGTAACTAATAAGCACACCTTGTGGGGTGCTAATGCTCTGTTGCAGTTGCTTGATTTTCAGAGAAAATTCGAAGTCCAAAAAAGGGGCATAACTGTGTTCAAAAAATTTTGATGGATATCTGCCCCTGTTATTCCCCATTTGATAGTCAACAACTTCTCCGAGTTTAAGGTAAATATTTTCAGTTATGACAGGGATATTATAAAATGCAAAAATTTTTTAACATTCTAAGTTGAACAAGAGGGCCATGATGGCCCTGGATCGCTCACCTGAGTCATTAGGCGAAATTTCACTCCAGGGTCATAATGACCCAATTTAAAACTCATCTGAAATATTATTAAGACAAACATTCTGACCAATTGTCAGGTAAATTGAGCTGAAGACGTGGCCTCCGGAGTGTCCAAAATGTCTTTCTTCAATTTGACCTAGTGACCTAGTTTATGACCCTATGTGACCATATTTCAAACTCATCCGAGACATCAAAACAAACTTGTTGACCAAGGTTCAGGTGAATTGGGTAAGAACTGTCACCTCTAGAGTGCCCACAAGGTATTTCTGTAATTTGACCTAGTGACCTAGATTATGACCCTATGTGACCCAATTTCAAATCCATTTAAGATATCATCAAGTCAAACATGCTGACAAATTTTCAGGTCAGTTGAGCAAAAACTGTGGCCTCTACAGTGCCCACAATACATTTCTTTAATTTGACCCAGTGACCTAGTTTATGACCCTATGAGACCCACTTTCTAACTGATCAGAGATATCAAGTCAAATATGTAGACCAATTTTCTGGTCAATTTAGCTAGAATTGTGGTCTCTAGAGTGCCCACAAGGTATTTCTTCAATGTGACCCAGTGACATTGTTTATGACCCTATGTGACCCAATTTTAAACTCCTCTGAGATATCACCAAGACAACAAATGTGGCCTCTAGAGTGCCCACAAGGTATTTCTTTAATTTGACCTAGTGAACTACTTTATGACCCCAGATGACCCAATTTCAATCTCATCCAAGATTTAATGAAGGCAAACATTCTGATAAATTTTCAAGTCAATTGAGCAAAAAATGTGGCCTCTAGAATGCCCACAAGGTATTGCTTTAATTTGACCCCAGTCAGCAGAGCTATGTTTCTTGACGGACCAAAATTTTGCGAACAATTTTTGAAAAGGGTCACCCAAGGAATATCTCTGTGAAATTATTTCAAAATCTGATCAGACGTTTCAGAGAAGAAGAATTTTTAAGAATTTCTTCATTTTCGTACAGTGCAAGTAGCCCCGATTCACCAGAGCCATGTTTCTTGACGGATCAAAATTTCGCGAACACTTTTTGAAAAGGGTCACCCAAGGAACATCTCTGCGAAATTATTTCAAAATCTGATCAGCGGTTTCAGAGAAGAAGAATTTTTAATAATTTCCTCATTTCCGTATAGTGCAAGTAGCCCCCAGTCACCAAAGCCATGTTTCTTCACAGATCAAAATTTCGCAAACAACTTTTCAAAAGAGTCATCCAAGGAACATCTCTGTGAAATTATTTTAAAATCTGACCAGCTGTTTCAGAGAAGAAGAATTTTTAAGAATTTTTTCATATCTGTATAGTGCAAGTAGCCCCCAGTCACCAGAGCCATGTTTCTTGACGGATCAAAATTTCGCGAACAGTTTTTGAAAAGGGTCACCCAAGGAACGTTCCTGTGAAATTATTTCAAAATCTGATCAGCGGTTCCAGAGAAGAAGAATTTTTAATAATTTCTTCATATCCGTATAGTGCAAGTAGCCCCCAGTCAACAGAGCCATGTTTCTTGACGGATCAAAATTTCGCGAACAACTTTTGAAAAGGGTCACCCAAGGAACATCTCTGTGAAATTATTTTAAAATCTGAACAGCGGTTTCAGAGAAGAAGAATTTTTAAGAATTTCTTCATATCCATATAGTGCAAGTAGCTCCCATTCACCAGAGCCATGTTTTTCGACATATCAAAATTTCGTGAACACTTTTTGAAAAGGGTCACCCAAAGGAACATTTGTGTGAAATTATTTCAAAATCTGACAAGCAGTTTCAGAGGAGAAGATTTTTAAAGAATTGCTTAGAAAATTCCATTTCATTGCCATGGCAACCAGAGTGTTTGATGGAATCAAATTTTGTAAAAAAAATTTTAAAGAGGACCTCCCAAGGAACATTCCTGCCAAGTTTGGTCCAAATTGGCCCAGTGGTTTAGGAGGAGATGATGTTTAAACAATTGTTGACGACGCACTACGAACGACGGACGACGGACACCGGGTGATCCTAAGAGCTCCCCTTGAGCACGTTGTGCTCAGGTGAGCTAAAAAAGGGCATAACTGTGTCAAAAATATTTTGATGGTTACCTGCCCTGTTGTATAGGTTCCCTCTTGATTTTTTACAACCTGTCTTAGTTTAAAGTACCGGTAAATATCTTAGTTATAACAGAAATATTATAAAATGTCCAAAGATTTTGCATGATGACGCTGATAATGACAACACAGAGGACGTCAGGGCCATGACAGTTCCCTGATGTTTTCTTTGAAAACAGCCCTGCTAAGGATTCAGAATGACTGGTGAATATGGGTCCTAATGTTGCCCTTAAACCCTTTCACAAACAACAGATTTTTAGACCCTTTCAAAATGAGAACATCAGCATGTGACAAATTTGCAAGTGGTACAAATGAACTAAAATTCTTTGGCAGGGTAGAAAACATTGTTGAAAAAGAAGAAAATGCTGGTTACCAGCATTTTCTACTTTTTCCACAATGTTTCAAATGCCTTATTTGAGGTCGTTTAAACTCTGGATTTGTGGTAAAGTCAACACATTTAGTTATATCACTGAACTATGGAAATTTATACAGTCATGTGATGTGTCATGACTCATATCATGTAAATGTTGATCTACATCTAAAGCTGTGAAATCTGATATCTTAGGGCGTATGTGTTCTAGCGAAACCGGTTTCTGTTTCAAACTAGTTTTAGAAACCAGTCATTTTTTCATCGAAACTTTCTGGAAACTGGTTTCGGTTTTCTTCTTTTTTGGGAGTGAAACTGAAACTATTTAGCGAAACCATCGAAACCGTCTGATAGGGTAGTTTTGTCGGTTTCGTCTGTCCGAATATAGCTACAGTTAGAAATAAAGCAATATGGTGGCAACGAACTCGGAGTAGTTGGTCAAATGATGTCCTGTTCATGCGAAAGCGTTGCTTGAAGTCATCAATGCTGTACTTTGGCATCACATATTCAACATAGTTTTCAATCCTCGGCCTTGTGTGCCTTATTTGAGTGGCAGCAACAACAGTATTAATGGATGATACCGGACTGTCTCCTTCTGTTGTTTAGTAAATATAACAGATCGTTTGATGGATTTTCTTCAACAAGTTCTGTGAGAAGGACAAAAAAAGGCCGCCATTTTGAAACTTTAGAATTAAAACTACTCATTTTTTTTATGAAACCGAAACCGGTTTCGGTTTTCTTAAAACCATAACAGAAACCGAAACCAGTTTCAGCACAACAAATACGCCCTTAGTAAGTAACATACAAGGCTTGAATCCAGGGGTCACCGGATTAAATACCAGCTCTATGAGTCTATCACACTCTTTTCAGATCCTCAGGGCCATGTAGGATGCATTTCTCTCTCACAGGTGAAAAGAGTTTTGACAATGCTTTTGTCACCCTGGTATGGCAGGGTTTTCATTGTAAAAGTATCTAATAATATACATGAAAATCTGCTATGATACAAAATATTACATCTTATTGCATCCCAGGTGCACAGACAAAAGTGAGTCAAAACAATGAACTAACTACATCAGTGACAAAAGCAAGAATAAAACACAAAGTTTATAACTCTTATTGCATCAACCAACCACCGGAATCCCCAGCTGTCTACAGCTGTATCTCAGCCTGCATGTGTGTACTATATGTTACCAAGACTATGTGATTGCAGGTACTAGTTAACTCTTTACCAAACAACAAAATTTTAGACTGGTCCAAATTGAAAACATTTGCAGAAAACAAATTAAAGGTGGTCCAAATGATGAAATTTGTCATTGATAGGTTAGAAAACATTGTGGGAAAAAGAGAAAATGCTGGTTACCAGCATTTTCTCCTTTTCCAACAATGTTTTCAAAAGGCCTCTTTCTCAGGGTCGTTAAAAGTCAGGATTGTGTGGTAAAGGGTTAAATCTTATCTCCACAAATCTTTCTCAGACTGGTCTAAACTGAAAGCATTTGCAGACAAGAACTTGAAGGTGGGTGAAATAATAGTATGTTTCTTCCAAGAGGTGGAAAATATAGTGGGAAAAGGAGAAAAAGCTAGTTACCTGCATTTTCTCTTTTTCCCACAACATTCTCAAAAGCCTTTTTCCTTAGGGTCGTTAAGAATCAGGACTGTTTGGTAAAGGGTCCAATCAATCACACTGCAATTTTCAAGCAGCTATCCGCTACAGAGCAATAGAGAGATTCAAATCACAGTAATCACAGTCTTTGAAAAACCAAAGACTATGACAATTAATGTCAAGATTTGTTCTATACACTAAAAACCAAACTTTTACCTTTTAAAAACTGGTACACCTTTCCCCATTTTGCAGAATCAAATGGATGTAATCTTTCCAAACCATAAAAGCCTATGTTGTAGTCTTCACCATAAACAATAGGCCACTGTGATGTTGTTACGCTGGGAAACAATTGGGTTTCATGTAGCTGACTCCTATAGCAATAAGAAAAATTCTGTAACCCATCATTGTGCAATACATACAGAATATTATGTTGTAGAAACTTTCCTGGTGCATATACATGTATTTAATTTCAGCAGCATGACAAAATTTGATATTGTGCGAGACTGAAGGTCGAGCAAGATGTCAAAATTTTCTTACACAGCTAGAAATCTGGAAAGTTACTACAACATTACACCATATTCTATACCTACAACTTTCAACAACGAAATTTTGCAGTTCTTGACATTTTATTCGTAAATTGGTAAACAAAATAAAACAATGGTGTAGTAGAGCTCTAGTAACATCATTTTAATGAATGGGAGACAAATATCATAGCATAAATTTTGACCAATCAAATAGCAAATTAATGTGTATGTTTTCTGAGCTTGAGTTGTATCATCAATACCATATTTGTAACCATATTCCACAGTGTGTAGATAGATTTGTTACTGTTGTCTGTTATTTTATCCGCATGCAACACATGTATTTGAGCCGGAAAAATGTCAGTTTTATAATAAAACTTTTTATGTATTTTCCTTTCCTCCAAATGTTTGACAAGTACTGGCATGTCCTGCTTTTATGCAGATCTGACGCAACACATGTCCTGAAAAATCCCCAAAAAGTCTGAAGAAATGAGACTGGACATTTTTGGTATGTCCAGAATTGTCCCCCAGAATTTTACCAAGATGTCCACAAATTCATACTGGGATCAGGGTTCATTCTAGAGCAAGCCCTTGTGCCATGTGTGTAATGTGTTAATTTGATAATGAGAATTTGTTCTCAATTTAACAGTGACAGTTAACGAATTGAAGAATCAAGTGCAGCCAACATATCACCAGTGAATTGTCACGAGGGCTTTTATTTGTTATTTCTGTGGGTGTGTCAGCCATATCATCCAATCTAACAAGGCATACCGTACTTGAAAACCTAATAAAACTCCAATTTGCTTTCATCCTACAGCAGACATCTCGGCTGATATTGTTCACATTTTTGGGCCCAAATAACCAAAGAAATAATGTAAAATAACACTGACAACAAAATTCTTCTATTTATAAACAAGACGTTGCTGGGAGCAAAACCAGTGACAGGTAGAAATTTGTCTATAATTCTGCCAGTATACTAGAGATTATTTTGTTGTTGTCATTAAACGGTTCCAACTATACAGCATTCTGTGCTTCAAGCACAAGACAGATATTCTGACTGAAGCTTACACAATTTCTCACATGCACATATGTGAGGCATTCAGAGTGAAAAGTTCATTAGGGCAATAACGGAAGAAAAATCTGCATTTTGTTGCATGGATAAAATCGAGATCCACTGATTTACTCTTTACCAAACGAAAAAAAATTTTAGACTAGTCCAAATTGAAACATTTGCAGACGAGATAAGACCCCTTATTCAGAGTTTAATTCTTGAATGTTTGTGTTGTTTTGGGTATCTTTTATAACTATCTTCCGTCATTATGTAGATGAGATATTTTTATAGAAAGACAGAACAGGTTATCTTTCAGGGTCTTGCAATTCTTTTGAGTGTCATAATTAAACAGTTTTTTGCCTAGGTGCTCAAGATTACCAGACAGCATCGTAACATTATTTCAATAGTACCAAAAAATGTCTAATTCATTAGTTTGTTATAAGGTTATATATGTACCTAACTTTACACATTTTGTTAACCATTTTACCCCTATTTTGCCGTTTTGTCGGTGAATTTTGTTTTCCCAATTTGGCTGGGGGCCTTTTCCCATAATTCCTGGATAATGCCCTGCTGTATCCCCCTTTCATACTGAGTAGAATTTCCCGACGGGTCACACTAAAATACGCCACAGCAGTAATTTCCGCCACAGGTACATCACAGGAGAAACTGACACACCACAGAACATCCATAACTTTCAATACACAAATTTTATGCTTAGAGATCTTAATTAGCATGTTATCTATAATATAATCAAGTACAGCTAGACAAGATGTCTGTTTGTAAAACAGTCATGCCCCCCTACTGCCACATTGATACAGGAAGTGGCACAGTTCATAAACTGATATCAATCGCCGAAAAACATCCACATAATTCGATCCTTTAATTGCCTATAATTTGTTGAAAAGTCCATCTTTAATTGGAGGTGGGTCAAAGTACAGGCATGCATCAGCAATAATCGCTAATCAAGTAATTAACATCCTTTAATTGTCTGGTTTATAGCACACTTCAATTGTTAAACATGATAATCTGTCAACAGTTCGCATAATTCTACACACCGCCGTGTGTATACATACAAGATTGTAAACAGTCGCCGATACACAGACTTGGTTATCGATTTTCTTCTCGGCACGCGCGTTCGACTTCCGCTTTTTCCCAATCAACTTCGATGCTTACTACATCCCTGATAATACGCGAATAAAATGTTGGAGCCACAAGTTGAGCCACATATGATGATTTTTGAGACACTTTAATTTTTTTTTAGCAAATGGCTCAAGTGGCGAATGGCAGCGCAGGCCATGAAGCATCTGGTGGTCACTGTGACCTTGACCTTTCACGGATTAACCTTAAAATCGATAGGGAACATTTACACTCCAAGATGAATATCTGTACAGAATTTGAAGGACCTAGGTCAATTCTGTGTGTAGTTATCATCTGGACAAGGTTTGGTCTATATATCATTAAGTTGAAGGCCACTGTGACCTTGACCTTTGATGGATTAATCTCAAAATCGATATGGATCATTTACACTCCAAGATGAATATCTGTACAGAATTTGAAGAACCTAAGTCAATTCTGTGTCTAGTTATCATCTGGACAAGGTTTGGTCTATATATCATTAAGTTGAGAGCCACTGTGACCTTGAACTTTGATGGATTAATCTCAAAATCGATAGGGATCATCTACACTCCGAGACAAATGTCTGTGCCAAATTTGACGAACCTAGGTCAGTTGTGTGTCTAGTTATCATCCGGACAAGGTTCAGTCTATATATCAACATGTTGACGGTCACTGTGACATTGACATGTGACCGATTGACCTCAAAATCAATAGGGATCATCTACACTCCGAGACAAATATCTGTACCAAATTTGACGAACCTAGGTCAATTCTGTGTCTAGTTATCATCTGGACAAGGTTCGGTCTATATATCTACATGTTGACGGTCACTGTGACATTGACATTTGACTGATTGACCTCAAAATCAATAGGGATCATCTACACTCTGAGACAAATGTCTGTGCCAAATTTGACGAACTTAGATCAATTCTGTGTCTAGTTATCATCCGGACAAGGTTTGGTCTATACATCAACATGTTGATGGTCACTGTGACCTTGACATTTGACCGATTGACCTCAAAATCAATAGGGATCATTTACACTCCGAGATGCATGTCTGTGCCAAATTTGACGAACCTAGGTCAATTCTGTGTCTAGTTATTATCCAGACAAGGTCAGGTCTACCGACCGACAGACCGACCGACCGACTGACCGACCGACATGTGCAAAGCAATATACCCCCACTTCACTGAAGGGGGGCATAAAAATATTATGTACTTTGGTAGAAATATGATCTTGAAAGACAACGATATCCTGTGTTGTTAGCAAGTCGTGATCTCAATGACGTCTTGGTTGTATAATACATTAATTTCTTAAAGATGTTTCTCTGTACAACTTGCAATAGACTTATTTTTCAATTCTTAGGATATTTAACAATGCTTGGCACTGGATCATCACTCTGTAAAATTAATCATCTCCAGACTAACAAGTAAAGTGACAAGCATCAAATATTCGTCAGTATCGTACACTATCTTCTGATACAGATCCGAATTAATGGAGATGAAATGGTTTACAAAGTTACGATTCAGTTCTTAACATCGTGAAATATTCTTAGAATTGAAAAATAAAGCTATTTAAAATAAAGTTGTACAATTATTTACATTTTCGAGAAATTGATGTTTTATACAACCATGGCATCATTGAGATAGTGACCAGGAGTTTGGCTGTCTTTCAAGATCAAATTTTCCTCAAAATACATAAAATTTCTCCGCTAAACTTCAGATACTAGTTAACACCTTAATTAAGATATTTATACATAAAAAATATGCATTAGATGTTATTTATGTGCTGTGGCGTACCACTTTCTCCCTACCTGGCATACCTGCGGCAAAAATAACTCCTGTGGCATATTTTAGTGTGACTGTTTCCTGACTTATTCCAAAATTTCAGACTTCCAATTCTCAGAAAATGGAAAAGGAACTTAACTCCTACAGCACGAGTATTTACCAGCAATAGGCCAGTGTACGAGTTTGTAGAACTAGGACAGGTTAATTTTAAGTATTTGGCATGGGTACCATTCGGCAATATACGACATTCGGAATTAGATTAAGCCCACTGTGTATCATCGACTCCGGAACTTGGTACCAGCCAAGTCGACAAAAAGGTAGTCATGGCATGTTGGGGGGTGAGTCAATCTTTTTTTTGAATGGTTTTTAATGAGTCTCTTCCTACCAAATGATAAGCATTGGTGTATAGAGATGTCCAACTGTTGTCCATGATCGCGAGTCAAAAACAACATTCCTGCATGCTGCAAAAAACAGCGAAATCCTACAAGCGGAAACCGCTCAATCCACTATATCCCATTGAAAATCATTCATTTTGCGCCATTACAAATCTTGTTACCCTTGGTTTTCAATATCAAAATATTCCAGACATTTGAAATTGACTTCAGCATAGGTTTCATGTGCAACAATCAGGATTTGATTGAATTATTCTTGAAAACAACCTTGAGTGTATGGCAATTTGAAAGGTTATTGTACAGCAACATGAAAACTTAACTAAATTAACTGAATGGAAACTTGCATCGGTATGATACAGCAAGAGTGGCCATTCTGACACATTCTTTTATCCCTTTGCAGGTTCTAATGCCCTTTGCTTGCAGATATTGCACCAAGAGGCATCTAAATCAGGACGATTAACATATTTAGCATTTTGAAGTCACAGAAAGGCAGAAATAGTCTGGTTACATTATCTAGACAGGAACCACCATGAACTGCAGCAGTAAGGGATTTAGAAAAGTAAAAAGTAGTAGCTTTAAACAAGAGGGCCATGATGGCCCTGGATTGCTCACCTGAGTAGAGTGCCTTAAAGGTATTTCTTTAATTTGACCAAGTGACAGTGTTCCTACTCACATCTCTTTTTGGGAGTGCATGAGTGCATGCGCTCCCTGGAATACAAGATTGGGAGTGCAAGAGAAATTCTAGGAGTGCACTTAATATTGACAATTTTAGAACATCTATGGAGGACAGTAAGGGTCTGTTGCATTGAAAATTTGTTTTGATGAGTGTAACTCTGCAGTCAGTTGCTCTTGAAAACAATATGGGTAATTTAAAAAAAAAATGCTTGTTATAATTTCCTTACTCACGGGACCAGTTTCAGAAGGACAACTTACAGCCTGATGGCCAGTAGAATTTTCCATTTCACCGTCAATTTCAGACACTAATTAGCTTTCACTTATTGTTTTATAGAGATATTTATGTAAATTTCCTGTTCAAAGTCATTGGTAACGCTAAATAGACAGTTTCAAATGCCTATGATCGGACGATATCAAACCAATTTTCGTTGTGTCATGGGTTTTCGCGTTTCTAGTAGCGATCTTTTTTTATGCCCGTTAAGTTTTGGAGTAGTATTTCCGCATGATTTGACATAAGATTTGGCAATAAGAATAGCATGTAACTTCAAAACCTTTAATTTTACACTAGAAAAGCGGCTTGATACCAAGTTTGATTAGCGGTGATAAACAGTGACTTTCACACGTGATAACTTGTCCCAACTGGCACCACCGGTAATCGACAATGGGAGCCCTGAAACCTATGCGTGCATGCACGTTTCACTTCATATTTTTGTGCGTGATTATTCAATTCACTGTGTGAATCACACACATATGTGCGTGACTGGGAACCCTGAGTGACCTAGTTTATGACCCCAGGTGACCCAATTTCAAACTCATATTTCAAGAAGACAAACATTCTGACCAATTTTCAAGTCAGTTGAGCAAAAACTGTGGCCTCTAGAGTGCCCTAAAGGTATTTCTTTAATTTGACCTAGTGACCTAGATTATGACCCCAGGTGACCCAAATTTGAACTGGTCTTGGACTTTATCAAAAGAAACATTTTAACCAATTTTCAAGTCAACTGAATAATAAATGTGGCCTCTAGAGTGCCCACTAGGTATTTTTTTAATTTGACCCAGCGACCTAGTTTATGACCCCAGTTGACCCAAATTCAGAATCATGTGAGATTTTATAAGGACAAACATTCTGACCAATTTTCAAGGCAAGTGAGCAAATAATGTGGCCTCTGGAGTGCCCACAAGGTATTTCTTTAATTTGACCTAGTGACCTAGTTTATGGTTCCAGGTGACCCAAATCCAAACTCATCTGATATTTCATCAAGACAAACATTCTGGCCAAATTTCAGGTCATTTGAGCAATAAATGTGGCCTCAAGAGATACTGGAATATGAATATTGAACTCTTTTGTGGCTCAATATGAAGTAAAATAATGAAAAGTAACCTCACAAGCAAGTTGCCTCTTTCTCCTCAGTGATTTTAATTTTGTTGAAAAGTAGTATCAGGCTATAGGGTTACGCTCATGAAAATAATGGCTTATTATACATTTCCAAATAGCACAAGAAAAGAAGTATGCCCTACTACATTAGTTTGCTATGGTATAAATCAAGGCCCAGGGTATCGATTAGCAGTAGCAACACTTGTTGATAGTGGTTTCATAAAGTGCAAGCAACTATGCCAGTAGAGGCCCGCCAAACGTGCACATTTTTTACCAATCGCAAATTACCATCTATTTATTCTTTATCAGTACAAAGAAGTAGGTCAAAAGCCAGTGCATTCTGCTACGCTGAGATAAGAGGTTGCATTCTCATGGTACTTTAAGCAATTGTCCACGATTCGTGGTGGTCCAAGATTTTAGGTGGTTGGACGCTAATAAATGAGCTGAAGCACAACAAATTCTACAGTGTGCATGTGCATCCTGCTAAGATCAGCCTGTTCATTTAGATCAGTGTCTTCAAAGACCGCTGTATTGATAGCTAAGGACCCAACCCTACTTCAGACGACCAGCAAAGACTCTGACCAGACTCTAACTATAGATATGGAGGCTGAGCTAATGCATTTGCTGGGCGCACATATTGGTTGTACGAGTTGCTGCGGCCGGTACAAGGGCCGTTAGAAAAGTTCATCTGCGACGATTGCCCATGTAGGAAACCATTCATATTTGGTATCATTGTAAAGATCAACTACTACACTTTAATTCAATCTGTAATTTGTATGCATGTACCTGCTACAAAATACAGTCACAAGAACATATATACTGGCGTGGTCAGTTACCACACTCACCCTGCTCAGAAAAAGGGGATTGTTGTGTTTGAAATAATGTTTCTGTGATAAAATGCCAGAAACTGAAAATTTAAGAATGAAGAATGAGTTGAAGGTTGTCACAGTGTTCTGCATAAAGAAATATTTGCTTTCCATTAGTTTTGTGGTCGTGGTAGGGTCAACAATAGAGATTTTATGGAATTATATAGATATACCCGGATACAGAACATCATGCATGCAAACAGGCCACATGAGTCGTCAAGTAATGCCATACTTAGTAAGAAAACTGATTAACATCTAAGGTACTATTTCATTACGGAAATAGCTCACTTTTCTCCAACATGTACTCATGATTATCTGATATAGATAGGACATGGCTGGACAAGCGTCTCGAAAATATCAAATAATACCACCAATAGTCTTACAGCTTATGATTTGTTTTATTGCACTAAATCCATGCCAGTGTCCATGATGCTACTGCGTTTTTTCCTCATCTTTTTAAGGAAGATTTAAACTTTCCTTTGTATGAGTTCACCGTTTAAAGCTATGTCTCTACTATAAATACAATGTAACCTTCAAAATTAATGGCCCTTGTATAAATGAATCCATCTTTAGCTAAAGATACTGGAAATATTTCTCGTGGGTAATATTTCCTGAATTATAAACTTATTGTAACAGGCCGAGATACGACTTGCTAGTTTTGTGACTAGACTGCTAGCACCGCTTGCGAGAGGAATTGGCTTCCAGTCGAGCCGTGTGCTTTTTTCTTTCCATATGACCATACTGCAACAAATAAAGTCTTTTGTAAATAATGTTGGCAACTGTGAAAATGGCACTTATTAAGAAATAATACCCTTTCCCGCACTACATTGCTTTAAATTCTATTATTTTCACTTAATGTTTTTACATGCATTTACATTTGATTTTTTTGTTTTTTAAAGTGTTTTTTGTAATCAGTTCTTCATTTCGATATTTGTGAGCTAAAATTGTCAATTTAGTCACACGAAAATAGGCAAGACCACCATAAATCATTTTCATATAATTTATGGATGTGCTTTTCGAACAGAAATATGTTCCGTAAATGGAGACATTCTTGTTGACGCATTACATCGTGACCTAGCATCAAAATAAATTTTCTTAACCTGGACAGGATCAGTTTTTGTTTCACCGCTTCAGCTGGTACCAAGTTCTAGAGTCGATGATACTGAAGCCGCTGTTTTTCAAAATCAATTTTACTTTTTAGGTTTCGGCACTGTAACACTACATTAGCCTATGGACGACGAGTGAATCCGTTTTGTTTTCATATAAAAGAGCTGTCTAGAAAAAGAACAAGTGGCAGATAAATTAATTCAAGCTGAAGTAATGAAAGACTCGGCAAAATACAATTAAAAGCTGTACCGTATAATTTTATCTTTATCCTCTTTTTCGGCCATTTTCGGTGCCCCTGCCTCCATAAAACTCGAGTCGCCATAGAAAATACCAGCAAAATCAAAGTCCATCTTTTAGTGTATTGAACACGCACTTTCACTTATCTTGAAATTGTTGTCTGCAGATCGTCCCTTCGGAGTCGCTTTATACGTTGGTTTCTTTTTTGTTACTCATAATATAGGCCTTCCCGACGTAATCCACAAATTCTCGGGAATGCTTGCACTTTCGGTTTCTGTTCTATTATTTCTGTAGTCGAAGGGAGACAAGTAATGGTAAACAAACGGGGATAGATTAGTTACCTCCCCTGACACATCAAAGTATACAGGCTACTTAAAGGGGCAGAATTCTGCCCTTCCAATTTTTAGAACAATATGGGGCCACTCTCGTTTATTTTACATTCAGGGAGGTCACTCTTGTTTCTTGTGGTATCTTATGCAGATCAAAGAATAAAATGAAGTGATTTTATTTGCATTAACTAATAACATGTAAAGTACATTTACTGCGTAACGTGCAATGACTTGGTCACCAATCCAAACTCTAACCATAACACATGCTGCCCAATTTGCACATAAAGAAATACAAACCTAACCGCAGTGTCTTTAAATGATGAAGACATGAGCTGGTCCCTATTGCATACGCATAATAATCGATTACCTGCATCAATAGCGGCAATCAATCTACTATGACTAGCTGTGATCTATTTAAAGACACTCCCATTGGCTAATCCAGTTGATATAGCTTATCCAACGAAAACTGTCACAATTGCCTGTACCAGTTGTATAAACTCATGGTACCCACTGTATCTCCCGTAACCGTCCGATAGACAACAAGCAACATCCGATTTATTGAAGGCAGCTATTGGTTTACATATGTACAAAATCCTCCAATCAGACAGCCCGTAACAGAATGCCTAAATTTGTTATAAAATAAGCAAAATATTCAATCTTTAGCTAAGATTTTCATGACAAAGATTTTTCTGACTGCAATCAATTTATCAAACTCGCTAAGAATTTAATCCTTAATTGATAAGGTCTATCTCTGTGCATAAATAAAATGACAATTTAAATTTCCAGGTCTTGCGTTATCTTGTGAAATCTCAAACCGAGCAGAAACTTGACTTGTAAGCATTGGGTGTTACCTGTTGTTGATAGGAAGATCGATAACAGGTTGCCAGTTTACCAGATGTACGGTACATATCTGTATTTGTACAATGGTTCATGATGGTGACTGGTCATTTCTGCCCATAAAATTTTCGGCCCATTACAATATTAGCCCATACCATTTCGGCCTATAATTATTTCACAATCTGAAGAACTTTTTTACCAGTTGTTTGATGCATAAGAAAACATTGTTGACTTTCATTTCTGGACTCTTAAAAGAACTATAGAAAACAACTAATACATCAAAGATCAGACTTTACATTATGGTAATCTGGTCTAGATCTATGCCCATCACAAAGGATACTAAGTCTCCATCAGAAGTTGAAAAGAGCTCATAAATTTCAGTTGAATTTTGATCACAGTTTCGCTATATGTGGCGGCCATTACATATCAAAGATTAGAGTGCAATCTGATCTTGATCGATGCCCTTCACCAAGGATACTTAGGTCTTCATTGGTAGTGAAAGAGTGAAGTTAAAATAGATGTTGTTAATTGCTCTTTTTAACTACCATTTTTTGCAGACAAATTCAGTCAGTGTTTTTGTATCTTTTAATTTGGGTCCAGGGTTTAAAATCCAAGGACCTGTATGGCCATACACTGACTTAGATATTCATCGATTTTAGATACAACCTTTGTCACATTAGCTGTTTGCTTAGTAAATTAGCCAGTGACAAGCAACCAATCACATTAGAGTTTTGAGCATTATCAAAATTCTGACGCACATTCAAATGAATGAATGTTGTTTTATGGCGCATCGACAGCTTTGGTAATTTAGCGCGCATATCTGTGTGACGCACATTCAAGTGACTGAAATAGTCATATTTGGTTGCAATGACAATCGTACCAACTTTGCACAGTGTTGCAAGACAAGCGGCACAATATTGCATGTCTTATTGTTTTGACTGCTTCGATGTCGTGAAAAATTCGTACATGTATTAGGGATCTCTTGCGACCAGTCATGCATTTGTTTGTAAAACAAATTTAAAGCATTGTATGACTGCAAGAGACTGTGCTTCCAGCTTATCCAAATTGAAAACAATTGCAGAGGGCAAAATGAACCCGTCTCAGATGAATCCCTTGTTTCCACACCTTTAAGCCTTTACCACACTGTCCCAAGTTTTAACGACACTGATAAAGCTTTTGAAATCATTGTGAGAAATGGAGAAAATGCTGGTAACCAGCATCCTCTTCTTTTCTCTCAATGTTTTCTACCTTTCACAGCCAAAAAGCATAATACCAGTCACATTTGACTTGTCAATTGCAAATGCTTTAAGTTTCGATGACTCCTGATTTTTTTTGTCACTTGGTAGAGAAATAAAAAAAGGGCTTTTGAAAACATTGAGGGAAAAGAAGAAAATGTTGTAGATCAGCATTCTCTCTTTACAATATTTTCAAAGGCCTTCTCTGTCAAAGTGATTTAACTCTTTACCAAACAACAGCATTTTAGACCCAACCAAACTGAAAGCCTTTACAGACGACAAACCACGTGACTAAAATCAAGGTATCCGTCTTTGATACGGTAGAGAGTATTGTGAGAAAAGAAGAAAATGCTGGTTACTGGCATTTTCTCCTTTTCCCATGTTTTCAAAAGCCTTCTTCCTCTGGATTGTTAAAAGTAGGGATTGTATGGTAAAGGGCTAACTCTTTCCCACACAACAAAATTCAGATTGGTCCAAATGGTAAGCAACTACAGTCAACAAATGAAATGTGGTACAAATGTTGGAATTTGTAACAGAGTGAAAACCTTCATGGAAAAAGGAGAAAATACTGGTTACCAACATTGTCTCCTTACTCCAAAATATCTTCAAGAGCCTTCTTACCTAGGCTTGTTAAAACATAGAATCGTTTGGTAGAGTTGAAATGCAAATCAGGTGAATTTGAGGTGAAAATAATTGAGTCACACTCTGACAAAAGGGGTCTCAATGCCTTTCTGTGATGTATGATACTAAGCAAGTCTTCGCATGATTATGGATCCATAAAGATTATTTTATCTAACATCTGACAAGATCATGAGGTAGACTGGTCCTTTGACATGCAAAAAGTTTCGGCCCAGATTGCGCAGGCTGACCTTGTCCACTACTTTTTGCAGATGCCTTAAGCCCCCCTTTTCACAGAGCATGGGCTCAATTCAATGGTGCTGTTTTGTAACATCAAGGTCAATTCCCGGTAGCTCAATTCGTAGTTCATTGGTAGTTCAACGGAACTGAAAGGGAGGGGGAGGGGGGAGGGGGAGGGGGAAGGGGAGGGGCTCTGGTTCCAAAGCAATGAGTTGAAATCCCTACTTTCATTAATCCTACTGCAGGAATTTTTGCCATGTCTGGATTCCAGCTTGCAACTCCTGGATTAGGCTTTAGCAAACAACAAAATTGTAGACTGGTACAAGTTGAAAGCATTTGCAGACGACATAAAAAAATTTAGCTGAAGTGATGGTAATTTGTCCGTGAAGGTGAAGAAGAAACCTTGTGGGAAAAGGCTATTTCCTCAGGGTCATTATAACTTGGAATTGTGTTGTAAAGAGTTAACTCTTCACCAAACAACAGAATTTTAGACTTACCTAGGTAACTTGATCTTTGTGTTGTGTTCAATGCCATTTTCAACATTATTTCAATAATACTGTGGTAGCCAAGGCACCTATTCATGCTTACATGGAGTAACTTTTACCTGTGCTTTGTACAATATTCTTCCAAAGCCGCTGGCTGCATTCACATACAGCTATCATCAAAACAATGTCTAGCAGTGAGAGAAGAATAAATCCAATCACAATAGCTATCATCAGTCACTGGGATTGTCCAACTTGAAAGCAATTGCAGATGGTGAAATGTTACGGCAAAATCATGAAATTCGTCTTTCAAAGCCGGGAAACATCTTCTGTGAAAAGGAGAAAATGCTAGGTACCAGGATCCCCCCAAAGTGTTTCAAAACCCTTCACCCTTCATGTCATTAAAACTTGAGATTGTGTTGTAAAGGGTTAACTTTTTACCATGTAACACAAATTTAAACTTGTCCAAATTGAAAGCGTTTGCAGATGACAAATGTAGCTCAAATGATGAATTTTTTGGATAGAGTAGAAAACATTGTGGGAAAAGGAGAAAATGCTGGATACCACAATGTTTTCAAAGGCTTTCTTTCTCTGGTTGGTTAAAAGTTGGGATTATTTGGTAAAGGGTTAAACTTTTTCTTTACCAAACGACAAAATTTTACAACAGTCCAAATTAAGAGCAATAGCAAATGGCAATAAATTTTGATTCAAAAACTAAAATTTGTTGTGGCAAGGGTAGAAAACATTGTGGGAAAAGGAGAAAATGCTGGTTACCAGCATTTTCTCCTTTTCCCACAATGTTTCCAAAAGCTCTCCTTCCTAGGGTCGTTAAAACTCGGGATTGTGCGGTAAAGGGTAAATAGCTGTATGCATTTCTATCTAGGCATAGACTGTAGAATGCCTACCTGTTGATACAACTGAATGATTGATTGAAAGGTTTTTTTGCCACACTTTTAACATGATTTCAGTCATATCATAGCAACAGCTTGCTTATTCATGTATATTCTAGTTTTTATCAGTAATAGGCCGGGGCTCTGAAGTGTCATGCCCAAGAGCACACCTATGAAAAACCAAATTAGGGGAAAAAGAGGAAATGTTTGGTACCATCTCCTTTTCCTACAATGTTTTCACCTTTCTAACTCAGGGTCATTAAGAAAGGATTGTGTGATAAAGGCTTAATTAATACAGCATGATAAGTATGCATATTAAACTAGGATGCATATTAAATAGGAAAATAATCAGTGCACTTTCTCAAAACCCGTTTCAGGGAATCATGCCAAATTGGATAAGGTTTTAGGACTACAAGTATTAGAAAGAAAACAAAAAGCAATAATAAAATCATTGAACACCTCCTTCTGCTGCACTGATGATTGCATTTTCATTTTCAATAGTTTACCACACAGCAATATTCTAGACATTTCCAAATTGAAGCATTTGCAGACAATAAAACAAGAGGCCCTTGAGGGCCTGAAATCGCTCTACTAGCAGTGATTTTGCTTTTTTTCCAGCATACATTATGAAATCATGATGCAAACAGGTGAGATACACCCCCCCCCCCCCCCCCCCCCCCCCGAAAAAAGGAGGTGTTATTGCAACTGGGCTTGAACCCACTAATAAAGCACAAGTAGGCATATTGAACTGAACAAATAGTAAAAGAAAAAAATGAAGTACAATTTCTCAAAACCAACTGTTTGGAATCCAGCCAAATTTGATAGGGTTTCAGTACTCATTGTATTAAACAATCCCTGCAAATTTCAAAGAAATGTGATTAATAATGTGGACTGTGTTGAGGAAACAATACTTCAAATCGCTACTTTTCCTAAACTGATAGCTAGATTTTCTTCATTTTTAATAGAGTTCAATCCCTTGATGACACAAATATAATCTTTGCAAGTTTCAAAAGAATTGGATCTAAAATGCGGACTCAATTAAACAAGAAATGTAAATTTTCAACTTTAAATAGCTCCTTTTCCAATACTGATTGTCAAATGTTTTTCAAAATCAATGGGGTTCAAGCTATTGATGAAATAAAGCAACTGTGCAAGTTTAATGAAAATTCAACCACAAATGGCGAGTCATTGTAGTGTAAATAAGAAATGCAAATTTTCAAATTTAAATGGCGACTTTTCCCATACTAAATGTCGAATTTTTGTCAAAATCAATAGTCTTCAAGCTTTTGATGATACAAAGCAACTGTGCAAGTTTCATGAAAATCCAGTAACAAATGCTGAATTTACCGTGTAAACAAGAAATGAAAATTTTGAACTATAGATGGCTACTTTTTCCATAATGAATGTCAGATTTTTTTCAAAATCAATAGGGTTCAAGCTATTGATGAGATAAACAATCTGTGCAAGTTTCACCAAAATCTGACCACAAATTAAGACTTAAACACATAAACAAGAAAAGGAAATGTTTAACTTTAAATGGCTACTTTTCCCACACTGATTGTCAGATTTTTTTCAGAATCAATAGAGTTCAAGCTATTGATGAGATAAACAACTGGGCAAGTTCCGCGAAAATCCGGCCACAATTGTAGACTTTATCGCTTAAACAAGAAATTAAAATTTTTAACTTTAAGTGGCTACTTTTCCTACACTGACTGTCAGATTTTTTTCAAAATCAATAAGGTTCAAGCTATTGATGAGATTAACAATCTGTGCAAGTTTCGCAAATATCTGACCACAACTGCAGACTTTATCATGTAAACAAGAAATTTAAATGTTGAATGTTAAATGGCTACTTTTCCTACACTGTTTGTCAGATTTTTTTCAAAATCAATAGGGTTCAAGCTATTGATGAAATAAACAATCTGTGCACATTTCATGAAAATCAGACCACAACTGCAGACTTAATCATGTAAACAAGAAATTTAAATGTTGAAATTTAAATGGCTACTTTTCCCACACTGATTATCAGATTTTTTTCAAAGTCAATAGGGTTCAAGCTATTGATGAGATAAACAAACTGTGCGAGTTTCACGAAAATCTGAGTATAACTGCAGACTTTATTGCATAAACAAGAAATTGAAATTTTGAACTTTAAATGGCTTTTTTTCCTACAATGATTGTCAATTTTTTACAAAATCAGTTGGGTTCAAGCTATTGATGAGATAAACAATCTGTGCAAGTTTCATGAAATTCTGACCACAACTGCAGACTTAATCATATAAACAAGAAATTTAAATGTTGAATTGTAAATGGCTACTTTTCCCACACTGATTATCAGTTTTTTTTTTTAAAATCAGTAGGTTTCAAGCTGTTGATGAGATAAACAAACTTTGCAAGTTTCACGCAATTCTGACCACAACTGCACTTTATCACGTAAACAAGAAATTGAAATTTAGAACTTTAAATGGCTGCTTTTCCTGCACTAATAATCAAATTTTTTTTCAAAATCAATACGGTTCAAGATATTGACGAGATAAAGAAACTGTACAAGTTTCGAAAATTCTGACCACAACTGCAGACTTCATCGCGTAAACAAGAAATTGAAATTTTAAACTTTAAATGGCTACTTTTCCTACACTGATCGTCAGATTTTTTTCAAAATCAATATTGATGAGATAAACAAACTGTGCAAGTTTCGTGAAAATCCAACCACAAATGAAGACTTTATCGCGTAAACAAGAAAAAGACTTACAGAAAGACGGACAGACAGATGGATGGACAGATGGACGAACGACTGAAACCATACCATGACATAAGCTCTGCTCAGATATTAAACATTGTTTTTGGAAGGATAGCAAACATTGTGAGAAAAGGAGAAAATGCTGGTTACCACAATGTTTTTTCAAAAGTATTCTTTATCAGGGTTGTTAAAAGGCAGCATTGTGTGGAAAGGATTAACCCTTGATGATACACATGATCTGTGCAAGTTTCAAAAGAATGCAGACTATATTACATAGACAAGAAATGCAAATTTTCAACTTCAAATGCCTCTTTTTCCCTAAATAATTGTCCAATTGTCTTCAACTTTGATAGGGTTCAAGGTACTGTGGAGAGAAATCCAGAAATATCAATGGTTGTCATCAAACAATGAGACTGTACATAATAATTGCTTTGGCAAGATAACCCCTAAATCTAGTTGCAATGAAATCACCGATGTCATTCCTGTGATGCGGCATATTCAATCAGAGAACACACTTCTTTTCCAATCATGTGTAAACCCTTTACCAAAAAATGCTGTGTTTCATCATCCCTAAGGAAAAAGCCTTATAAAAACATTGTTCGAAAAGGAGAAAATGCTGGTAACCAGCATTTTCTCCATTTCCCACAATGTTTTCTACCCTTTCAGGGACAAATTTCAACAACTGAGCTACATTTCACTTGTCATCTGCAATAGCTTTGAATTTGGGCGTGTCAAAAATTTTGTCGTTTGGTAAAGGGTTAAAACACTGTCCATTATGCGTGTGTTAATTAGTATTATTGCATAAAATGTACGTTTTCCGGCCGTTATAAGCATTTATTAACCACAAAAAACCAGGCGTTAACGAGAGAAAATGTGTATTAACAGTAAAATCACGCGCCATTAACACCCGGCTTTGTACTTTCAATATCCTCGATCCAAGCCGACCTTGTAAACAATGCACACTGAATGTTTGTTCTTGTCATATACCCCAGATTCCAACCAACAAAACTGTAGGAACTTGTGCCATATTAGATCCTTATCATGACCTGTCTTTGATGATTTTAGTACACCACAAACGAAATCTTACGCAGTATCTAAAATGTTATTGAGATCTGCGCAAAAAATCAATTGTGATGCATTCTACATCCCACCCACTTTCTTAATGTGGTCGGCAATTCCCTCGCTCGCTATATCCCTTTTGCATCTTTCAGTGATAGAAATTTCATATCCACTCGTTTATCCTAGTTGCAATCGATCCAAAACTGTGCAAGTTAACCCATCGAAAGTCTGTTACGTATTAAATATCATTAGAAGTGAACTACAGCGAAAGATCGAAACATTGGCATAGGACTATGGCCCTTCACTACGCGTAACAAAAATTGCATCGTCGAATTCCGGTTTTGACCACAGGTGAACGGCGAGCGACAGTGTAAATCCTGTATTGCACAGTAATATACTGAAAGGTAAACAACTTGTGATGTATTTTCAGTCCCCCAGTCACGAATTCCATGCTGTTTACAAGTCATTTCAATACCAATATTAACATCCATAGTACCAATGGATAGCGGAAACATTATGCTACAAGAAAATCATGTCGCAATTTGAGCCATTTCAAGTTGCTAAGAAAAATCTAGCTCGAAACTGTCAAACAACCCAACTCGGAAGAGATCTGATTGCATTGAATCACGAAAATTTTCAAGAGACAAAACCCATTTTCAACGCGAAAAATGTCCGTTCTTATGCAAGGTGCATTTGAAGCCTACAAATTTAAAAGTATATCTGCAATGAAAATAGAACTTCAATATGTTTTTGTGTTGTACGAAGCTTTTTTTATTTGAAAATGTCCAGCCGTATAAACAGTCATCCTTTATGGCCTACTAAGCATGCTTTTGTATCGCGTTTTCTCATTGGCCGGGTCCAGACACACCTTCATCGATAACCAATGAGAAAACGTTTTGAAAAACAAACCGAGCATGCGCAGTATGTCAAAATGGTAGGCAGCTGAGCGCAGGACAGATTTACCGACGAAAATAAGGATCGTACAGCCTATTCACATCAAACAGTTTAATGTTTCAGGTTTATACGCCTTATTATTGCTGGACCCGAAATGATACCTGTCAAATATTCAACGGCTTTCACGTTGAAAATGGGTTTTATCTCTTGAAAATTTTCGCGATTCAATGCAATCAGATCTCTTCCGAGTAGGGTTGTTTGACAGTTTCGAGATAGATATTTCTTAGCAACTTGAAATGGCTCAAATTGTGACATGATTTTCTTGTAGAATAATGTTTCCGCTATCCATTGGTACTATGGATGTTAATATTGGTCGTAAAATAACTTGTAAACAGCATGAAATTCGTGACTGGGGTATTGAAAATACATTACGAGTTGTTTACCTTATAAAATACGCCACAAAATATCCAGTGAAATACCGAAACGCACGAAACTCTGGAACGCAAAGTAGGCCTAATTACCGAAACGCAGGCAAGAAGTAATCAGTTACTAGTATATCGTATAAATACCTTAAGAGCTTGTGTTCTATTTTGATATAAAAGAAAAACCACTGTGAGAAGAGGGGAATTGCTTGTTAATTTCATATTGTTCAGCGGCATGAAAAGTTGTACACGTGGTACTGGGTTAAAGGATAATATTAGCCAAAGCCAAAAAGATTCAAACCTCTCATTACCATGTGAATATCCAATATGAATTGGATGTTTAAAAAGTTAAATAATGTTTGCGATCAGCGTTTTTTAAGAAGAAAACGCAAAAAAACGAAACGCACGTAGACCTTATGCAGACGAAAACCGAAACGCACGGGGACATAAAACCTATCAAAACATAGAGAAACATCAGATATCAAAAGTTATCAGATTCGCACAGGGTTACTGATCTAAGGCTGATTAGTAGATCTTTCGGTTAACACAAGCAATTTCTTTTCCAATGTTTACTGTGATGTAATTTCTTTGTTTGTTAGTTTTTTCAGGACAATTTAAGGGAATTAAAGGATAAATCAGAAGTTAAGTCACAAGATATATTTATTGATTTATTCAAATGTTTTTGTGGCTCTAAAAAGAACCGTTTGTAAGACAATTTGGCAAAGATTGACTTCTTTGATTTGGTGGCCCTTATAAGGGCCGTTTGTATTTGGCTACTGGTAGAGCTGTTTTTTTATCGTCACACATTTGAAGTAACAAGGCTTAATTAAACCCGACCTGTTTCCAGATGCGGCGATGTTTCCATCTTCGAGACGGAACAGTTTCAAGCCTTGTTGAAGATATTTCTTCACATTAAGAGTGATGATGACCTGGGAACCATTTCTGAGTCTTGTCTTGTCAGAGGCGAAGTGGATGTATTGGCGGCTCATTATCTTCAGGCCTTCTTCTTTTATTTGTTTGTAGGCTGTTACAGTTGTACCATGACAGCAGTATCCAATCGAGACAGGATCCTCAATTGGAATACTATTCGGTTCAAATCTACAGGAATGGAATGACCAGCTGCTGCCCTCACGTACTGCTGACAGTCTGATAAGAATAGGCGACGTTTGTCTGTTGGCTGATCTATCGCTGTTTGTAGTTGGTAGTAGTTTATTCGAAAGTGTTGTAGAATGTAACTGACTGGAACATATGCGTAGGAGTCGACTGGTGCGGCTGGGTTATGTCTTAAATATCGGACGATTTCTCGTGATAATTCTTCCATTGTCGAGGAATGTAATGAGGAGACCAGACCATTGCCTATATTTAAAGGACATGCCAATACCTTAATATTGTTGAAAGCTTTTACTCAAAGCAAATTTTAGCATCAAATGAGCACCTTTCATTATTTCACAGATTGTTTGTTTGCTTATTAATCTGATTATTATGTTATGAGTGAATGAAACAGTGCTGATTGGTATATGACGAGTGGTCACCTTGTAATGAAATGCTTTGGAAAACTTGTTAATTATCGAATCGATTTGAAACTTCTTTTTTATTGAACGAGTAAAAAAAATATATGATTACATAAAACATTAACAAGGAATTTCTTCTTTTTTGATTTTTTTTTTTTGTACTAAAGTAAAATCAAAATAAAACACAAGCTTTTATGGCATTTATACGATATGCTATTAACTTACTAATAAATTTGACGTATTAACCCATTACCAAGAAATGACGCATTTTGACGCTCTAAAGATATATATTCCCGGGAAAACATTGCGTGAAAATTTTATCGTCTGTTAATGGTTTAAACGAGCTAGCGGAAATCAGTCCACGTGCCGCAAATCACAATGTTTTCCAATACCATGGCCCTGGAAAGGGCAATTTAATTACATTTTGAGTCGTTAACAAATGAAGTCACTGATACAGTTTGAAATTTTTGAATACGTTATTGTTTTTTTTAATTTGATCATTTAAAAAATGACGCTGGAATGCAAACACATATTTAATTGTGTAGTTTTCAAATTGATGATAATTAAGATGATTAAATTAATTATTGCCCACTCATTATCTGAGTTCATTACAGAGATTGGCTTCGGCATCAAGGAGTGGAAATTTGGACGAATGTATAAAAATAGAGCAAATCCTTCTTAGAAATGAAATATTTTCTCCCATATCTGTTCCATGTTTGGAATCAAAAATAATAGATCAGACTGCCCAAAGGCTACTTGGGCCCAACAATGACTTTTTTCCCGTAATCTGTACTGCAGACGGAAATTGTTTGTTCAATGCAATCTCGATACTAGTTATGGGTAATGAGAGTTTGGCACCTGAAATAAGAGTTAGGACATGCATAGAACTAGTTTCAAATAAGAGATTTTATGAAAATGCTCACAAAAATGATGATTTGTGGAGGGTCTGTGATCCTGTAGATGAGGCGATTAAATCGTGTGCAGTTAACGGCAGCTTTTCTTCCGCTTGGACCATACATGCAGCAGCATCTGCAGTCGGTCGACCAATCCGATCCGTATTTCCTGTTCAAAACACCATACTAGACGAAGCTGTTGGTATTCTTAATACACAATTTAACCCAAGAATTAAACCAAATAAAAAAGCTAGCAGTGAACCAATCCGCATCATGTGGTCAAAAGTAGGTTCTCGAATCAATCACTTTGTACCGTTAGTTCGAAGATCAGACAATCAATGCATAGATCTCACCGACGATTCCGAGTTTCCTCCACTGCCTTCCTCTCCTCAATGCAATTCCGTACTCAATCTTTATTCGCCTTCTAAAGACAAATGTACAGAACTGCTCAATGAAGATATCACGGATTTGCTTGATGAAGATACTTCGTCAAGTAACTCAGTGAATGATTTTGAGGAAAAACATGAAAGCAATGAAGATATCACTGATTTGCCTAATGAAGATACTTCGTCAAGTAACTTAGTGAATGATTGTGAGGAAAAACATGAAAGCAAATCATTTGAAAGTTTGCAAGACACATTTGTCTCTTCTGCAGAGACCTCCAAGGAACTACACCAGGCTGATTCAAAAAATGAAGTCAATGAAATCCCGCATATAGAAACATCAGAAAATTCTTCTGTGTCAAGCCAAACCGATAACATAAATACGTCGTCTTATTGCCAAAATAAATTACCCGGTGAAAATTTTTTGTCGGTTCCAGAACTATTTAAGCTGTTAATGACACACAATCCTTCCGATTTAAAAGATAACATTCCCGCAGGACTGAAAGAAAACACATTTTTTGTTGTGAAAAGGCAGGAAGTAGGAGGTGGAAGTTTCACAGATGATTGTGGCGTTTGGCTAAAGCCCTCTCTGAAAACAAGTGAGATGTTGATTGATGAGGATGGTAATTTATCAACCCTATACAAAAAACAGGGTGTATATTGTAAAAGTATTAAAAACAAGTTGACGCCCCTTGAACCACAACCGCATCCGGAAGAAATATTAGTTGTCAAAAGGTACTACTCTAAATTGAAAAAGGACACAAAATTTCAACGTAGGATAAGTTGGTTTCATCATATTCCGGCCCTTGATGATATGTCAAAATTAAAACATCAATTGGTAGAATACATTGGCACTTATCCAGGATGCAGTGTACATGGAAATGCAAAGCAAACCACGCAGGATTATGTTAGGACAACACAAAATAAAAAAACGTCATAAGAGAGCATTTGGAACACAACATAAAACCAATAGAAATAATGAACAAAATTAATGAAAATGACAAAGAAAACCCGATTTGCAGGAAAGTTATTGAGAATGCTAAATATAATTTGAAAAAGAAAGAAAGACCGGATTGTTACGCCCAAAATATGGCAGACGAGCTGCAAATCATATTGAATAATTTGCAAAGCAATTCCTTTACAAGATCTGTAGTTGCAAACAGCAATGGCAAGCCACCAGGCATAATATGTTTCACTGATGAACAAATCGGTTTGATGAAAAGTGCAGTGCATTCAGGTAATGTGATAGGGATTGATAGAACCTTCAATTTAGGTGCATGCTTCGTAACAACCATGGTTTTTCAAAATAACAATGTTGTGAGAAAGGGCACCAATACCTCTCCTATAATATTAGGTCCTACATATTTACATTGGGATGGTTCTTATGCCACGTATTGCGACTTTTTGTCCAAAATAAGATCAGTTTTGGGATACTCATTTCCATCCGAAAAAATCGTTTTTGGGACTGACGAGGAAATCGCTATGGTAAATGCAATTAAAACCACATTTCCGCAATCAAAACATATACTTTGTATTCGACATTTAGAAGAAAATGCAAAGAGAAACTTTCAGAAATTAGGTTTTCTACAAAATACGGAGTTATTGAAACAACTATTTGGAAAATCAGGTATTCTTACTGTGGAAAATCGAATGATGTTCATTGAAAAGCAGCAGGAAATTGTTGAGAAATTTGGCTCTTTGGGCGGGAAGTACTTGACAGAAAAGTTACTCCCCATATTATTCAGACACGTTTTTCTTCCCAGATTAGATGCACCTACAATCCCCCTACATTGGAAAAATAATAATTGTGAAAGTATGAACAAAAAAATCAAATTGTTAGGTAATTGGCATATTTCAAAAATCCCCCAGTTGATCGATAGGTTAAAGGAAATTGAAGAAACACAGATGGTAGATATTCGCGGCTCTTTCCATGGTCGGGGAAATTTCGAACTCGCCCCGACAGCAATGCAACTGCGTGTAACGCACAACAAATGGATGGAAATGAATGGAAATGAAAGAAATCGCCAATTTGATAAATTTCTGAAATTCATTTCAAATGAACAGGAGAATAAACAGATAATTTCTACCGACGGCACGCTAACGATACCTGTCACAGCAAAAGTGGCCAAAAAACCAGGCCAGATCAAAAGAGTACGTAGCGCCAAAACAAACACAATATCAGCAAAACGTTTTAAAGACATAATCTAACAAATCTTTGCAGCCGCAATATTCCGAATGACGTGTATTCAAATTTCAAATTAAAATTAATTTTTAAAGTGTTTAAACAATCCCAAGTAAAAGGGGGTGCGTCGAAAGAGAGCAATTATGAGGACTGCATTTGCGTACCTTTGGACTTTGTCCACTCTCTGGAGACTACCCCCTTATTTAAAACATAATTTCATTTACATCCGCAGCCTGCCTTGTGCAATTTGTCTCGGATGGTCAGAAATATTAAAAAGTCCTTGGTAAGAGGGGGTGTCGAAAGAGGGCAATTATGAGGACTGCATTTGCGTACCTTTGGACTTTGTCCACTCTCTGGAGACTACCCCCTTATTTAAAACATAATTTCATTTACATCCGCAGCCTGCCTTGTGCAATTTGTCTCGGATGGTCAGAAATATTAAAAAGTCCTTGGTAAGAGTGGGTGTAGAAAGAGGGCAATTATGAGGACTGCATTTGCGTACCTTTGGACTTTGTCCACTCTCTGGAGACTACCCCTTCACTAACTTTTTTTTTTCTAGGCATAAATCCGCTGCCAGCCTTGTGCTTCTTGTCTCGGATTGCACCAAATATTAATGTATATATTTCCACATACGTTTTTTTGACTGTATTTCTTGTAATTAGTGCTGATTTTCATATTTTGTATGACTATGTAACTATGTGCTATGTTTTCATTTTTCCTTTCTATTCATTGATATATGTTTATTTGTTCTACTGCCCGAAGGTCAGCAGAGCTTATTTCATGACATTGTTGATGTGCACTTCTTTTAAAAAATTGGAATATATGTTAAATAAGAAATAAATACTATGAAAAAAAAACTTTTTGTTGTAAACAATATTTAACTTCTGATAAAAAAATGTATTTTGGTGATCGTATATAATGGAACTGAAAATACTAAACAAATAAAAATAAAAAAAAAAAAATGGATTCAGAGTAGAACCACGTCCCCGTCGTTGAATCCGGAAACATTTCATTATGGCTAAGAGTTCTACAATCAAACCAGGTAAGTGGTTACAATCATTATCAATTACATAATTATCAATTAGATAATTTAATGAGTGAGTGAGTAACCATCAGTACACATAATCAAGATATCCAAGCAATCAGTACAAGCTGTTGATACATTAACACTATAAAACCATGTCATGCATTCGTTGACTCCACTCAATCTTATTGTTATCACTGATTCACATATCAGATTTCGCTGCACTTGAAATTTCTTCTGGAAGATGGCCAAATTCGCAGTTCTCGGTAGCAGCTACGTATCCCGTCTGGAAAGATATTGTGGTGGCGATCTGAAGGTAAATTATTCAATTTTTTATTAGTTTTACTTGTATATTTATTATCAATATAAGTTCAATATTCAATCTTTTGAAGAATAAAAATTAAGTGAATAGTAATTTACAAATTTCATATGTCCTTTTTATTTTACATAAAAATTACATGAGAAAAGCCGAATGTTTCATATTTCATATTTGTAAACAGTATGTTGCAAATTCGAATAGTTTTGTTATTTCATAATTGAAATTAAAGTAGAATATATTAATATTTTTCTTTTTCTTTTTCTTTAGGTTCCTGGAAATGTGAGATTCTTCGGTATCGGAGGTATGCGGGTGAACAATATTCCTCAACAAACCTTGTCAGAGCTTTTACAATTCCAGCCAGAAACAGTGGTTATCCAGCTTGGGGGAAACGACATTTCTGTCGCATCTTCGCCGAACCAGATCTATGAAAAGTTAATGGAATTGACTGTATATCTGAAAGACAATGGAATAAACAACGTGTGTGTCGTCGAGATTGTGAAACGTGGGTGCTTTGTGAAGTCGCCAGGACTTACCAATGATTCTTTCAATAAACAAAGAAACAAAATAAACAGACTTTTAAAATGTTCTCTAAAAGACAATTTCATCAACCTGAGAGTTAATTTCCCCAAAGACTACGATAATCAGTTAGTGCATTTCAATGACTCTGGATTAAATAAACAATTCTTTGCAGTTAGAAGGCCCTTCTATAAGGCTTGAATATGCTATGTATTTTTTTTGTTATATATGTATACATTTATGTAAATATAGCTTATATTTTCATCATTCTTTATAATTTCAATTTCAATAAAAATGTTTCTTCAAATACTATCTGTTTCTTTTTTTTTGTTGTGAATGAATGCTCGTATCGTTCAATTCAACTCAATTCAATGTCAAATCACATTATTATCATTGGCATTCATTTTTTGTATTTCCATACTGTATGTTGTGCATACGTGGAAGAAATAAAGTTAATTGAATTAATTTGAATTGAATGAATGCTCGTATCATGGTATAAAGAGGTGTGAAAAATTGACCTTGTAGAAATCAGTCCACGTGCCGCAATTTCAAATGTGGGAATTGTTTGAAAATGTCACGAGTCACGATTCACACGTACTCCCTCTACTCTGTACCATATTGAAACCAAACAGCCTGTGAAAATCAGTTTCTAAACATGGATAAGGATAAATGGCGTCCTTCCATCATTATGTCCTTTATCTCAAATTTATTCTACCATAAAAACTTGTCTTCGTGATTATCGTCTGCTAAAGTTTACATTGGCTTTGGTAAAGCTTGAAAATGTGGTAAAGGGTGAATACTTGCCCGTAGATGCTCTTGTTCTTAACTTCATCTATAATTTATCCCTTTTCAAAATAATCGCTTGTTTTCACGAGTTTTAAAATGAATTGCAGACATGGGAAAATAAGACCATGTCTCTACCGTGGTCTTTAACCTTCCCCTTCCCCCCACCCCCTCATCAAATAACCGACAGAATTTTGAAACAGTCTGGATTTCGAATTTTAGACTTTAAAATCTATGAAAGTCAGTGATTTAACCCTTTCCCAAACAGCACATTTTGGACAAGACCAAATTGAATGCATTTTGCAGGTGCCAAATTAACATTTGCTCAAACAACATTTTTCTATATGAAAGGGTAGAAAACATTGTGGGAAAAGGAGAATTTCTGGTAACCATCATTTTCTCCTTTTCAATTTTTTTCAAAAGTCTTCTAGTTCTGACCCATAAAAACCAGGCCTTGTCTGGTTTAGGGTTAAAGCATTGAAGAAGTTTTTTAAACTTAACAATTTTAAGAGATTGAGACATGCCGAGCTGCCGAATGAATAGCTACTCTGGAACGAGAGTTATTTCCCCTCATGTATTTATAAACACGTAATGTCTGCCAAACACTTTCAATAATATCACATCGATTTAACGCATAAAGATCGATTATTTCCATTTAATGTTTGCACTGATGATATATGATAACATGATCTAATAGATACTGCTTAGAAATCAAGCTTTTAAAGCTGTGTATTTGCTGTGGCGTATACATCTCTTCTGTGGCGTTTTGGTTGGCTATAACACCGCTGTGGCGTATTTTATAAGATCGAATTTCCGCATTAATACAAAATATTTTTCAATCACTTTTGCACAGATGATAGATAATAACTTTATCTACTAGATAAAACATAAAAATCTAAGTTTAATAGCTGTATATTTGCTGTGGCGTATACATCTCTTCTGTGGCGTATAGGTTGGCTATAACACCGCTGTGGCGTATTTTATAAGATCGAATTTCCGCATTAATACAAAATATTTTTCAATCATTTTTGCACAGATGATAGATAATAACTTTATCTACTAGATAAAACATAAAAATCTAAGTTTAATAGCTGTATATTTGCTGTGGCGTATACATTTCTCCTGTGGCGTACCTGTGGCGTATATTTCTTCTGTGGCGTATTTTAGTGAGACCGCAGTAAATTAGTGTGTAATATAGGATTTACATTGTCGTCGCCGTTCACCTGTGGTTTTGACCAGTTTAAGTCTGGTACATTTCAAGTTTCTTTCTTTGCATTTCTATGGAAATATTTTTTGATTTCGTTGAAAAGTATTGTTAAAATACATTCATTTAATGCAATAATAACGTTAATCCACGTTATTTGGTCGTGTACATTCGCAGAGGCCCTCAAAATGGTTAAACATCCTCATGCTTCGCACTCGGGTGTTAAACCATTTTTCGGGCCTCTGCAAATATTAATGACCTCAAAAACGTGAAATAATCCTATAGGACTGTACTGTTTACACTAGTATAGTATACACCATCCACTGGTTCTATTTTCAATCAAAGTACTGAAAGTACTGACAGACTAGATTTGATCGATTGATTGTTTGTATGGTGTTTAACCCTGTTTTCAACATTATTTCAGTTATGTAGCAGTGGACAGTGCACATATCCATGCTTTCCTGGAGTTTCTTTTACCAGTACTCCATACAATATTCTTTCCAAGCCACTGGCTGTTTTCCCACATTTATATTATAACCATCGTCGAAACGTGAGAGAGAAATGAATCCTGTCGCAATGACTATCATCAATCCTCGGAAAGAAATTTGCCGAGTCGGGGATCCAACCAGCGACCTCCTGTTCCCAAGTCCTGTACACTACCGACTGAGCTGCTGGGCCATGCATGCTATTGGTTAAATGTAATCCAGTTTAAGTTTAACCCTTAACCAGCTAAAAATGTTAAACGAAACTTTCAAGCCGATGGTAAACACCTGAATATTGCTTTTTCAAAGTTGCATTTTGGAGAAAATAATATATCCTCTTATCGGACGATGTAGATCCAAGATCAGACTGCATGCTCTGCACAGTCTGATCTTAATCCACACTGTCCACAAAACATCACTGAGTCGCGGTAGTGCTGGTAAAAGAAACTCCAGGAAAGCATGGATAGGTGCTCTGGCCACCGCAATATCACTGAAATAATGTTGAAACCGGCGTTAAATACCATGCAATCAATTAGTCAATATCCAATAGCACAAGATGTAGTTAACTACCGGTATTTAACTCTCTATACAAAACAAAAAATTTTACGCCAGTCCAAATTCAAAGCTGTTACAGACCATAAATTAAAAGTGGCTGAACTGATGAAACCTGATTCCAAAAGGCAGAAAACGATGTGGGAAAATGAGAAAATGATGGTTACAAGCATTTTCTCCTTTTCCCGCAATGTTTTCACAGGGATTTTTCACCAGTATCGTTAAAACTTGGGGTTGTTTGGTAAAGGGTTAATATTCAAGACCAGAATAACAGTGTAACATAACATTTCAACTGTACACAATGATCTAAATAATGAATGACTGAAGGAATGACAAGATTTCCCTGTCCAGTGAGGGTTAATGTAACTGGGATTTGCTACAAGTTACCTAGGTGTATCTAGTAATAGATTCATTCATAATGTTACAGTGGTGTAGGAAAAAGTGATTCTCTGCTTTGCATAGGTCACTTAATTTACATATAAGGAAAGATCTTGTACCTTGTAAATGACATCTTGGTCAGTTTATTACTTTGTAAGACGACATGTTCAAATTGGAGTGGTTGAGATTTAGTGGTTTTTGTCAAAATTGTCATATATAACAGAGTTAAGATTTATAATAGAAAGAAGTATTTTTCTGTGAGGCAGTATTTGGCAACTGTGGGGTTTTTTGTTTACTTTGACTCTAGGTCAATCTTGATGCCTATAGATTAGCTTCGCTAGTCTAAAAATGATGATTCATCTAGCCTTTACCATACTCTGTCAATGTTGCTCTGAATCTTTACTTGACCTAAAAATAAAATAAAAACAGAAGTACGGGACAAATTCAACATCTCCAACTAGGCCAAAGTAATCCCTTGATTCAGCTTATCGTTCTTACAGAATACCAAATTTTGACATCAGACAAGACTGTCCACCTAGCATGGTGTGGCCAATTTAGAAAGGAGCAGCTTCTCTAGGCATGTCAATGGCCATTTTCTTACCTGCTCAATAAAATTTGGGTGTCAGCATGTCAATGGCCATCTTTCTGTCACTTTGGGGTCACGATTATGTTTTCAGACATGCCTTGGCCAAACAGTCTTTCATAATAGAGACGGGTGCAGTGTTAGATAGGAAATAGTTGTTTGGGGTGAGGTCTTGATTCAGACAAGGCTATGGGATCCTATAATACATGTAATATATTATCCCTTGACCTGGGTTGCAAACACACTCCATGGCAGTACCATCTTACCTACAAAGTGCTTTGTAACAGAAAAGGCTTAAGGCCCTATATCTTTTTCCATACATTGGCCATATCAGGTATATTTTAGCAGGCAGTACCTAGGTTATCAATGTGGTGATAGCACTGCACACAAAACCTCTGCAGAAATTGTAAGTAAGCATTTAAAAAAAAAAAGGATAAACAAAAACAATTCTGAATTTTTACAAGAACGAGAGCTTGTTGCACAAAGATTTTCTGGTATTTGTTATTTCATTCATTTTGACATAAATCATGAAGCCACAACAATCCTGATGTGTTATGGACAGATTTGCAAGACATTCACTGTGTTGGCATTTACAGTACAAGGTTTGATTTGCTCACAGAGAAATTAAGTTGTGGTCCAACACTTTAGTTATATTACAAATTCTTCTTGTAAGACTATTGTGATATACATGTATTTATAATAATAAAATAATATTACACCATAGTGCCTTGCTTGTTGCATGAAACATATCTGTCTTTGTAAGAGCTGTGATCTGAACCAGCCAGCTTTATATCGTAGTAAGCGTACTGAAAGCCGAATAATCACATGCTACATATTCTTCAGCAACACCACAGAATATGTCTTTGGAAATCTGATTATTCTGCTGTATACCTGAAAAATAATAAAAAGACATTCTCTTTTTCAATGTATCTCAATCTGAAACTGTAAAAAAAAAGCAGTATAGTAATAGGCGTAGGTTTACTCCAACTTCATTCCATTTGATGACAGAATTGACTCCAGCATCTGTCCAGCATGTGGCTGGAAATAATGTTGAAAACTGTACATGTATGAATTCATAACTTTACAAATATAACTTTTAACAAACCTGTTTCGAAACAGCATTGGTAATTACTTATAATTGTAGGGAAGAATCATGTGAACCATCTTCCACAACGTTACTTTTTCATATGGATCAAAATTGCTGGTGCATTTCCAACCTTTTAATAATTTTCTTCACATGTTCTTTACTCTAGTATGGGGTATGTCTCAAAGCCCGAATAGTAGCAAAAAGTACAGAAAGTGGGTCCTAAAATGCATCTAAATTCAAATAATACCATTTAAAAGTATGGATATTAATTTAAAGGTGACAATCTGTTATTTTGCGGCCAGTACAAGTGTTTGTTAATGGCAGAAGAAGGAGTTTTAAAAGTAGGTCAAAAGTTGCCATGTTGCTCTATCTTTTGTTTACTTTTTACTTGAATTCAATTTTCTTTTTGCACTGACTTACACTTGGATTGACTGTACAACAACAGACTGTCATCTTCCCAACAATTTGCATACTTTTAAAAGGTACGACTTACATCAAAATGCATTTTAACACCCACTTTGTTTACTTTTGGTGGCTGCCAGGCCTTTAAACAGTAGCACATAAAATCATGGTAATGAGCCATAATCAAAAAAATGAATGTAGTTTTTAGCCTTTCAATATCCGACAATCATTCTGTTTACATGTGATACATGTATATTCTAGAACAGTGTTAATGCAGTATCTTTTACTCAAATAATTAGAAGTTTTGCAAATGAAGCCCAGCTTGATTGACTGAATCAGAACTTTTGCAAATGAATCCCTGTTTGATTGACTGAGTGATACAATCATGTAGCTTTCAACATTATACCAGTCATACCATTTTGACAGATCATTTATTATGTTTCCTGAGTTTTAACAATATCTGAAGTAACTTGCTCATAGACATCCCAATGAAACCCAGTGAGAATTGAATCCCAGTCATGGATTACTTGTATTATGCATTTACCACTGAGACATGAAGTAATCCTGAAGCCCATTATAGCTGTTCAGTTGAATAAAACTTGTGGCATAACTAGTATCACAAGGGTCAGCTCAAACAATATAGGAGGACTGTAAAGCCCTAAGTGACAATACAAAATTCACAATACATGTACATAAGCACAGCAGTAGCTAAATCAACTGTATATTTTGTCCAACAGCATATTTTCAAGAATTCTGCTCTATTTTCATCCCAGCCTATAATATGGGTTTCATTCAAGATCTAGATGAGACAGCACAAACTTGCAGTATACCAGTAATCTTTAATCTATACTGCTTCTTTGTGGGTATAGCCCATGAGGTGGGTTGAGGTGAATCCCTGAAACTGCAATACATTGTTTTGAATTTTCATTACTGCTGTATCAATCGTGTAAATTTTGTGAATTTGGCTATTGAAAATAAAATTCATCTGATTTAGATACATATCATTTTTACATAAATTTATGACAGTCAAATCCTTGGGCTGCATCAAAATGACTGGAAAATCTCAGTCCATGGAAGTGACCGAAACATTGCAGTTTTAGGGCTTTTTGTTTAGGGTTCTTCCACATTTGAAGAAGTTGGGAGTTTACAAACCGCATTTCATCAAAGTTAGATCGATCTGTAATCTCCTATACACTCCACCAGTGGCCTTGCCACTAAATCAGATGAAAAAAAATTTTTTTTTCAAAGGGCATTTCCTCATGTAACTGGGAATCCTGTAGTAGTCTACCTAAAATTACCAATTGTTTTGAAAATAACATGTGCATTAGTTCCTATGGTAGCAAGGTAGTTAAAAATTGACTGAGAAGAGAAACAAAATCCGACAGTAACTAAGGACAGACTGGCAACCTTGTTCCAATCTCCCCTCCCTTTTTATAGTCAGGGGTATGCCTAGTGACTCAGTTGGTAACATACTGTGCTAGAAATTGAATGGCGTTTTATGCCGTTTTCAACAGTATTTCAGTCATAGCATGGCGACATCATGCCAATTCATGTATTTCCTGGGTTTCACCAGTACTCGGTTAGGGCTCTGAAGTGTCTTGCCCAAAGCCACTCCCACGAAAAAAATTTCACCACTGTGTGGGGTGATTTTGTTTTTCTGAGGTGACAGGTTATTTCACTTCTCTGAGGGTGATTCCTTTATTTTCTTGTGAAGGTGATTTCACCAGTTCAAAAGGACATAAACTGGGCAATTTTTCTATACCTTTTATTATCTAATCATAAAAGAAAAATGGTCAAAGTAACTATACCTTTTGATATGCTTTGAATATAAAAGTGTTTTTCTGTCCATAAGAGGTGATTTCACTGATTTCTGGGATGATTTTGACTGACCATTTCGTTGAATTTGAGCCTCGATGACGGGCGATTCGCTGCTATCAATTATGCAGGAATCGGAGATAGTTTATGTTCTTTTTCTCTTATATTTCATACAGTAGTAAATCATTTGATCCATACATGAATTTTTAGTCAAACAACAACAACAACAGAAAAAAAACAAGAGGGCCATGATGGCCCTGGGTCGCTTACCTTAGTAGATTGCCTTAAAGGTTTTTCTTTAATTTGACCATGTGACCTAGTTTTGACCTCAGGTGACCCAATTTCAAACTCATATTTCATGAAGACAAACATTCTGACCAATTTTCAAGTCAACTGAGCAAAAAATGTGGCCTTGAGTGCCCTAAAGATATTTCTTTAATTTGACCTAATGACCTAGATTATGACCCCAGGTGACCCAAATTTGAACTGGTCTTTGACTATATCAAAAGAAACATTTTAACCAATTTTCAAATCAAATGAATAATAAATGTGGCCTCTAGAGTGCCCACTAGCTATTTCTTTAATTTGACCAAGTGAACTAGTTTATGACCCCAGTTGACTCAAATTCAGACTCATGTGAGATTTTACAAAGACAAACATTCTGACTAATTTTCAAGGCAATTAAGCAAATAATGTGGCCTCTAGAGTGCCCACAAGGTATTTCTTTATTTTGACCTAGTGACCTAGTTTATGGTTCCAGGTGACCCAAATCCAAACTCATCTGGTATTTCATCAAGACAAACATTCTGGCCGAATTTCAGGTCATTTGAGCAATAAATGTGGCCTCCAGAGTGCAAACAAGGTATTTCTTTAATTTGACCCAGTGAACTAGTTTATGACCCAAGTTGACCCAAATTAATCTTATGTGAGACTTTATAAAGACAAACTTTCTAACTAATTTTCAAGGCAATTGAGCAAATAATGTGGCCTCGAGAGTGCCAACAAGGTATTTCTTTAATTTGACCTAGTGACCTAGTTTATGACCCAAGATGACCCAATTTTGAACTCAATGAACTTGTTGTGCTTAGATGGGCAAACAAACTTAGAAGAGAATCACTACATACCAAATATCAAAGCTCCTCGCCTTCCAGTTTTAAAGAAGAATTTTAAAGTTTTCCTTCTTTGTTCCTATGTTCGAACTTGTGACTCCCGGGGCTTGGCCAGTTTTGACCCAGGGGCATCATATGAACAAACTTGGTAGAGGTCCACTAGGAAATGCTACATACCAAATATCAAAGCTCTACACCTTCCCATTTAAGAGAAAATGAAATTTAAAGTTTTCCTTCTTTGTTCCTATCTTCAAACTTGTGACCCCCGGGGTGGGGCCAGTTTTGACCCTGGGGCATCATATGAACAAACTTGGTAGAGGTCCACTCTGAGATGCAACATACCAAATATCAAAGCTCCACACCTTTCGGTTTCAGAAAAGAAGAATTTTAAAGTTTTCCTTCTTTGTTCCAATGTTCGAACTTGTGACCCCAGGGGCTGGGCCAGTTTTGACCCAAGCAGCATCCTTGAAACAAACTTGGTAGAAGTCCACTAGGAGATGCTACATACCAAATATCAAAGCTCTATGCCTTCCCATTTAAGAGAAAAAAAAATTTAAATTTTCCTTCTTTGTTCCTATGTTTGAACTTGTGACCCCCGGGGCAGGGCCAATTTTGACCCCAAGGGCATCATATGAACAAACTTAGTAGAGGTCCACTAGAAGATGCTACATACCAAATATCAAAGCTCTACACCTTCCAGTTTCAGAGAAGATGATTCTTAAAATTTTCCTTCTCTGTTCCTATGTTCGAACTTGTGACCCCCGGGGCAGGGCCAACTTTTGCCCCAAGGGCATCATATGCACAAACTTGGTAGAGGTCCACTAGAAGATGCCACATACCAAATATCAAAGCTCCATGCCTTCCTGTTTCAGAGAAGAAGATTTTTAAAGTTTTCCTTCTTTGTTCCTATGTTGGAAATTGTGACCCCCGGGGCGGGGCCAGTTTTGACCCCAGGGGCATCATATGAACAAACCTGGTAGAGGTCCACTAGGCAATGCTACATACCAAATATCAAAGCTCTATGCCTTCCAGTTTCAGAGAAGATGATTTTTAAAGTTTCCCCTCTTTGTTCCTATGTTCGAACTTGTGACCCCCGAGGCAGGGCCAGTTTTGACCCCAAGGGCATCATATAAACAAATTCGGTAGAGGTCCACTAGGAGATGCTTCATGCCAAATATCAAAGCTATATGCCTTCTAGTTTTAGAGAAGATGATTCTTAAAGTTTTCCTTCTTTGTTCCTATGTTGGAAATTGTGACCCCCGTGGCGGGGGCCAGTTTTAACCCCAGGGGCATCATATGAACAAACTTGGTAGAGGTCCACTAGGAGATGCTACATACCAAATATCAAAGCTCTACGCCTTCCAGTTTCAGAGAAGAAGATTTTTAAAGTTTTCCTTCTTTGTTACTATGCTCAAACTTGTGACCCCCAGGGCGGGGCCAGTTTTGACCCCAGGGGCATCATATGAACAAAATTGGTAGAGGTCCACTAGGCAATGCTACATACCAAATATCAAAGCTCTACGCCTTTCAGTTTCAGAGAAGATGATTTTTAAAGTTTCCCCTCTTTGTTCCTATGTTTGAACTTGTGACCTCCAGGGCAGGACCAGTTTTGACCCCAAGGGCATATGAATAAACTTGGTAGAGGTCCACTAGAAGATGCTTCATGCCAAATATCAAAGCTCTATGCCTTCTAGTTTTAGAGAAGAAGATTTTTAAAGTTTTCCTTCCTTTGTTCCTATGTTGGAAACTGTGACCCCCAGGGCGGGGCCAGTTTTGACCCCAGGGGCATCATATGAACAAAACTTGGCAGAGGTCCACTAGGAGATGCTACATGCCAAATATCAAAGCTCTACACCTTCAAGTTTTAGAGAAGATTTTTAAAGTTTTCCTTCTTTATGTCTATGGTCAAACTTGTGACCTCCGGGACGGGGCCAGTTTTGACCCCAGGGGCATCAAATGAAGAAACTTGGTAGAGGTCCACTAGGAGATGCTACATACCAAATATCAAAGCTCTGCGCCTTCTAGTTTCAGAGAAGAAGATTTTCAAAGATTTTGCTTTTTTTTTTCCTTTTTGTTGCCATGGCAACCAGAGTTGTGGGTGGAATTCAATTCTTTTAACAATTTTGGTAGAGCTTCACCCAAGGAACATCCCTGCCAAGTTTCATCAAGATTGGCCCAGTTGGTTTAGGAGAAGAAGATGTTTAAAGAAATTGTTGACGGACGACAGACGCCGGACGCCGGACATAGGGTGATCACAATAGCTCACCTTTAGCACGTTGTGCTAAGGTGGGCTAAAAAACGGATTTGAGCACAATTAAGTGGTGATTTCACTACTGTGTGGGGTGATTTCGTTTTTCTGAGGTGACAAGTATTTTCAAATGTAAGTAAAAACTTACAATTCGATTGAATTTTTGGTCTTTTTCTGTTGAAACTGATTACAAAACTTATTAAACCACATCATAACAGCTATAATCTACGTACTTCAATTTGTTAAATTAATTAATTAATTGTATGGTGTTTAATGCCGTTTTCAACATTATTTCAATTATATCACAGCGGCCAGTGCACTTATCCATGCTTTCCTGGAGTTTCATTTACCAGTACTCCGCACATATTCTTTCCAAGCCACTGGCTGCTTTCCCACATAACCATAGTTGAAACAATGGTCAGCAGTGAGAGAGTAATGCATCCTGTCGCGATGACTATCATCAATCCTCAGAAAGAAATTGGCCAAGCCCGGGATCGAACCAGCGACCTCCTGTTCTCAGGTCCTGCACGCTACCGACTGAGCTACAGGGGCTTGGCTTCAATTTATTAGACATCAATCAATCGGCGATTTCACTAATTTCGCTTATCCGAGGGTGATTCCTGTAATTTCTCGTGAAGGTGATTTCACCGATTCAAAAAGTAATAAACCAGGCAATTTTTCTATACCTTTTATTATCTAATCACAAAAGAAAATGGTCAAAGTAACTATACATTTGCATCATATTTTGATATGCTTCGAATATAAAAGGGTTTTTCTGTAGATAAAAAGGTGAATTCACTGATTTATGGGATGATTTTGATGAGTCATTTAGTCAAATTTGAGGCTCAATGACGGCTGATTTCAGCGGTGTTTAGGTGCTATCAATGACGTTTGAAACGGAGATAATTTCTGGATTTTACCTCTTAAACTTCATACAAAAGTAAAACACTTGACCCCTACTTGATATTTTTTCTGTCAAACAAAAAGAACACACAAGCAACAAACTAATTTGAGCACAATTTAGTGGTAATTTCACCACTGTGTGGGGTGATTTCGTTTTTCTGAGGTGACAGGTGATTTCAAATTTAAGTTAAAAAAACTTACGATACGAATGAATTTTCGGTCTTTTTCTGTTTAAACTGATTGCAAAACTTATTAAAATCATCATAACAGCTATAATCTACATACTTCAATTTGTTAGAAATCAATTAATTGGTGATTTCACTAATTTCACTTATCCCAGGGTGATTCCTGTACTTTCTCGTGAAGGTGATTTCACCAATTCAAAAAGTCATATACCGGACAATTTTTCTATACCATTTATTATCTAATCATAAAAGAAAATGGTCAAAGTAACTATACACTTACATCATATTTTGTTATGCTTCGAATATAAAGGTGTTTTTCTGTAAATAAAAAGGTGATTTCACTGATTTATGGGATGATTTTGACGAGTCAAAAAGTCATAAACCGGGTGTGACGTATATATGTATACGTGTTGATAGTCAACCATATAAGATACTGTACGTATTTGTATCCTATGTGGAGGTTAGATAGGAGTTTGGAGGTAAATAAAACGTTGATTGAACGTAAACATTTTGTTTTGTTCATAACTCACTTTGATGAGTGTAAACAACGATACATGGTGACAGAAGTAGGATATGGCTGAGCATGTATCCAACATTCCGTTTCCAGCGAAATTGGAACTTCGGAAAGGAAATCTTGCCAAGAACTGGAAAAAATTCAAGCGGGTTTGGGTCAACTATGAAATCGCGACAGGTTTGTCAGAGCGAGATGCCAGTTTACGAGTGGCTACACTTTTGACATGCATGGGGCCTGATACAATTGAACTGTGTGACATTTTCACATTGTCAGATGACGAGCGAAAAGACTGTGAGAAGGTGATAGAAGCCTTCGAGAAGTACTGTATTGGCGAGACCAACAAAACTTACGAGAGATACACCTTTAACTGTAGAAACCAGGAGGCGAGCGAGACAATCGATGCATATGTATCGGCCTTAAGAACCTTAGTAAAGACATGCAACTATGGCGATCTAGAGAATAGTATGATTCGTGATAGGATTGTCATCGGTATTCGTGACACTAGAACCAGAAAACAAGAGGGCCATGATGGCCCTGTATCGCTCCACTGGCTTATAAATATAAACCATAAAGAGAAGTCTTCACTATATAAGCCCTCATAAAACTTTGACCCCAGGGCTACAGTCGGACTAAATGGAGAATATGTGTATTAGAAGAATAACATGCCAAATTTGGGAGTTCTTGGCCTTATGGCTAGTAACATAACGGTTTCTGAAGTTTTCACTCCATAAACCCATGTAAAACTTGTGACCCCTGGTGCAGGGCCAAACTTGATCCTAGGGCTGTAACTTGGACCCTCTTTGTAGTTGTCCACTAGACAATGCTATAATTATGCAAAATTTGGTAGCCCTAAGCCTTATGGCTATGTACACCAAGATTTAAAAGTTTTCCCTATATAAGCCCATGTAAATCTTGTGAACCTGCCCCCCCCCCCCCCAGCATGAGGCCAAATTGACCCCAGGACTGTAATTTGGGCACTTTTGGTAGACCCCCACTAGATCAAGCTAAATGCAAAATTTGGTAGCTCTAGGCCTTATGGCTAGGTACAGGAAGATTTTTAAAGTTTTCTCTATATAAGCCTATGTAAAACTTGTGACCCCTGGGGCAGAGCCAATTTTGACCCCAGGGCTATAATTTGAAGAAACCTGATAGAGGTCTACTACATAAAGCTACATGCCAAGTTTGGTAGCCCTACACCTTTTGGTTTCAGACAAGAAGATTTTTAAAGATTTCCAATATTTTTCAGTTTTGTTTCCATGGCAACCAGAGTTTTTGAAGGAATCAAATTCTTTCAAGACACTCTGAAGAGGACCATGGCAGGATCATTTCTGTGAAGTTTCATGAAAATTGGATGGGTAGTTTCAGAGAAGAAGATGTTTGAAATAAAAGTTAACGCACGGACGGACGGACGCACGGACTGACGGACGGACGGACGCCCGGGCCATGACATAAGCCCGCTGGCCTTCGGCCAGTGGAGCTAAAAATTGCTCCAAGAAAAGAACCTTGATCTCACCCGCTGCATTGATATATGCAGAGCGAGTGAAAAAACAGATGAAAGGGTCAAGTCAATGAATCAAGAAGAAGTACCTACTGTTAATAAAAAACCTGTAAAAGATTCTAAGAAGAAGGAGAACACAGCACCAATGAGAGACTGCTGGTGCTGTGATAAAAAACATGCACCCAAGAAGGAAGCATGTCCAGCATGGGGAAAAAAGTGCAACAGGTGTGGTGAAATGAACCATTTTGCAATAAAGTGCAAAAACAAGCCTCAGAGACATAAAGTAAACCAGAGATCAAAAAGAACAAAAGGTGTTCATTCAGTGAATTATCAGACAGATGACAGTGAGACTGAAGAGGGAAATGTGTTAGTCATTGAAGAAATCCAAATGGTAGAAAACGAACACTATCCCAAGAAACTGTTTGCAAAAATGAAGATAGGGGAAGTACAGTTCAAGTGTCAGTTAGACTGTGGTGCCACTGTGAACATAATGTCAGATACAGATTACACTAAGATTTATGATGACCCATTCCTGATAGGACTAAACAAATGTAACATCACACTGAAGATGTACAATAAGACTGAAACAAAAACACTTGGAAAGAAAGTATTCAAAGTCACTAATCTGAAGAATAGCAAAGTATACAGTCTGGAGTTTGTAGTTATCAGGGGACCAGCGCAAATGCTTTTGGGCTCACAGGCCATACAGACAATGAATCTGATAACAGTTAACACAGAACACATCAAGACTGTTGACACGCCGGATCCAATCATCGATGAGTTTGATGATGTATTCATAGGTGAAGGCCAGCTGCCAGGTAAACTGCATTTGGAACTAACAGAAAAAGTAAAACCAGTCCAGCAACCTGTCAGAAGAGTTCCAATTGCATTGAAACCAACTCTGAGAGTTAGAGCGACTTGAGAAACTGAAAATTATAGCACCTGTGCAAGAACCAACTAATTGGATCTCTAGTATGGTTGTAGTTATAAAGAGCTCTAAAAAAGTGAGACTATGCATTGATCCTAAACCACTTAATAACTGTTTAATGCGAAACAATTACCCATACCAACAATCGAAGACATTCTTCCAGATTTGACTGAAGCCAAGGTACTTTCAGTCGTTGATGCTAAAAATGGTTTTTGGCACGTTGAGTTAGATGAGGAATCTAGCTACCTGACAACATTTGGTACTCTTTGGGGAAGATTCAGATGGTCGAGAATGCCATTTGGAATCTCACCAGCGCCAGAAGAATTTCAAAGAAGACTTGATGAAGCGCTTGAGGGTCTAGAAGGAAGTAAAGCTGTACATGATGACATTCTTGTGTGGGGTTGTGGAAAAACCCATGAAGAAGCTGTTCTAGATCATGACAAGAAGTTGAGAAACCTGTTCAAGAGATGCAGAATAAAGAACATAAAACTGAACAAAGACAATTGAAGTTCAGGCAGAAAGAAGTCACTTTCATGGGCCATACTATTGGTGAAGATGGGCTAAAAGTTGATGAGAGTAAGATAGAAGCCATCAAGAACATGCCAACACCAACAGACAAACGAGGTGTACAGAGATTACTAGGCATGGTAAACTATGTGCAGAAGTTTGCACCAAAACTATCATCTGTTACAGAACCTTTGAGACAGTTGATAAGAAAAGACATTGAGTTTGTCTGGGATAGAAAGCATGACGCCTGCATGAAAGAAATTCAGTCGATTTTATCATCTGTACCAGTGCTGAAGTTCTTTGATGTATCGAAACAGACTGTGCTTCAGTGCGATGCGTCAGAAACAGGACTAGGCGCTTGTTTGATCCAGGAAGGTCACCCAGTTGCATACGCATCTAGAGCGCTGACAACAGCAAAAGGAATTACGCCCAGATAGAAAAAGAGCTTCTTGCTATTGTGTTTGGTATGGTGAAATATGAACACTATGTCTACGGCAGGAAAGTCATTGTTGAAAGCGATCACAAACCATTGGAGATAATACACAAGAAGTGTCTAACAAGTGCACCCAAGTGACTACAGAGGATGTTGCTGTGTTTACAGAAATTCGACTTTGATATACAGTACAAGCCAGGTTCACAACTGTATATGGCAGATGCGTTGAGCAGAGCATATTTGCCTAAAACAAAAGACAGTATGTCACCAATAGAGACAGAAGTCGAAAATGTAAACATGATAGAAATGTTACCAGTCTCAGAAGAAAGAGTACATGAGATCAGACAGGAAACAGCTGAGGATCACCAACTACAGTTACTAGTAAGAACTGTCATGGCTGGTTGGCCAGAGAAAAAGGAGAATGTGCACCAAGATATACAGTGTTATTTCCCATTCAGAGAAGAAATTAGTCTTCAGGATGGTTTACTCTTCAAAGGGGACAGAATAATAATTCCTAGACAGATGGTTGTGTCTATCATCGACAGACTGCATTCCAGTCACATAGGCATTCAGGGTTGTGTGAGAAGAGCCAGAGAAGCTGTTACTGGCCAAAAATGAACATGGACATAGAACAATACATTCAAAAATGTGACATATGTAGGGAACTGTCAATACAGCAGCAGAAAGAAACATTACATAGCCATCAAATACCGTCTCGTCCTTGGGAAGTGATTGGCGTAGACTTATGTGAATGCAATGGAAAAGACTATCTGATAACAGTAGATTACCTATCAAACTTTTTCGAGGTAGATAAATTGGACCGTAAGTCCAAAGTTAAAGAAACACATGGCACGATATGGTATTCCAGATAAAGTAACATCTGATAATAGGCCGCCATTTTCTGGTAAAGAGTTTAAGGAATTTGCAAAAACATATGAGTTCAAGCATGTGACAAGTTCTCCTATGTATCCCAAGTCCAATGGGAAAGTAGAAAACGCGGTCAAAATGGCCAAGAGACTTATGAAGAAAGCAAAGCATTCCAAGAGTGACGCTCATCTTGCTTTGTTGGACTACAGAAACACTCCTACAGAGGGGGTTGGACTTTCTCCAGCACAAATCATGTTTGGAAGATGTACCAGAACACTCCTTCCAATGGCAAAAAGACTTTTAATGCCTGAAACCAGAAATAGAAATGAACATTACCATAAAGTACTGAAAAATAAAGGTAAACAGGCAAAGTACTACAACAAGAACGCCAAAGACATTCAGCCGTTGAAATCAGGCGATATTGTAAGAGTATCCCCAACGGAGAAACACAAACCATGGAAAAAAGTGAGAGTGGAAGCAGAGGAAGGAATTCGATCATACAGAATACAAACAGAGGATGGTTCAAGCTATAGAAGGAACAGAATCCATCTTCGTGCAACAAATGAACCATTTAAGGAAGATTCATTAGAATCGCAAATTGAGAGAAATCCATCTAGTGAATCTAGTGTGTTAAGTGAAAGTGAAATAAAATCACCAGATGCCCTGTGTTACGGTGAATTGAAGTCACCTAGGGCTAAAAAGCAAATCAGTGTAGAAAGCAATGATAAAAGTGCTAATTTTAAGTGCGGTCAAGTGAAAGTTAATGAGAACATCAAGTTAGGCGACAGAGATAAGATGAATTCAAGAGAAAAGAGCGCAAACCTACAATCAGCCGACAAAACAGAGTACAAGACAAAAAGAGGAAGAACAATCAAGAAACCAACATATTTGCAAGAATTCCATACATAAACAGTTGGAAAAGAAGGATGATATGGGTCTATTGATAACAATTGTATTAGCAGTTGCTAATATCCTTGTGTCAGTACACTGATATCACTTGAATGAGTGTATTTTTATTTTTGTGTTATCCAGTCAAATTGAGTTACTCAATTAGCAGCAGAGCAATAGGTGTTCGTTGAAATTAGGTTAAGTATTGAACAAGCAAGAGAGTTTAGACTGTTTAATATAGCTGAGACTACTTGAAATATTTTAGTTTAAATCAATCAGGTATCAGAAAGATACATTACATGTTTAATTACGAAACAATTATCTTACTTGGTTAAATTATGGTATTTGTCGAAAAGTATGTTTCAGAGTCGGAATAATCTATAGTGTACAATATCTATATTTAGCTTGAGTTAAACCCTTAGTTAAGACTCAGAGTTAAGTACAGAGATTGTTGATCAGAATTTCAATCTTACTGAGAAAAAGAGGGATGTGACGTATATATGTATATGTGTTGATAGTCAACCATATAAGATACTGTACGTATTTGTAGCCAGTTTTGATACTCTCCTATGTTGAGGTTAGATAGGAGTTTGGAGGTAAATAAAACGTTGATCGAACGTAAACATTTTGTCTTGTTCATAACTCACTTTAATGAGTTAGTAAATAACGATACACCGGGCAGTTTTTCTATACCTTTTATTATTCTAATTATAAAAGAAAATGGTCAAAGTAACTAGACATTTGCATCATAATTTGATATGCTTCGAAAATAAAAGCCCTTTTCTGTAAATAAAGAGGTGATTTCACTGATTTCAGGGATGATTTTGACGAGACATTTCGTCAAATTTGAGCCTTGATGACAGGTGATTTTGCTGATAGCAATCACGCACGAAACGGGAGATAATTTCTTGATTTTACCTCTTGAATTTCATACAAATGTAAATCACTTGATCCCTACATGTTTTTTTCTGTCAAACAAAAAGAACAAACAAGAAACAAACTGGTTTGAGCACAATTAAGTGGTGATTTCACTACTGTGTTGGGTGATTTCGTTTTCTGAGGTGATAGGTGATTTCAAATTTAGGTAAATAATTACGATTCAATTGAATTTTTCGGTCTTTTTCTGTTCAAATTTGTTCTAAAACCTTTAAATCACATCATATTTATCATATTTAATGTAATTCAATTTGTCAAATATCAAAGAAATGGTGATTTCACTAATTTATATGATGATTCCAGTGATTTCGGTGATTCCACTAAATCGCCCTACCGGAAAATGGGTCAATAGGGTGCTGCGCAAAAATGAAAGATCACTTTCAACTTACTAGCCGATATTCATGAATCAGAAAGTGCTTAAATATCCTGTTCCAGCAGTAAATGTGCAAATCAATACAGATACAGTGATAAATCTGTTTTGAACACAACAAATATAAGATAACGTAAGGTAACTTACCGATTCAAGAATGCGAACTGAATCCGCATCTGTTTTCAGACAGTTCGCTCATTCTGTATATTTACATGGAGCTTCTTGTTCAAAACCAAAGAAACAAATCCTAAAATAGACGCCCGTTTGTTCTTTCTGTGTCACTCTTCGGCAAATTAGGTAAACGAACTTGGTTTTCTGTCGAATATGATTCTCACACTGTCACACTGTTTTTCATTTACCTTAGCTCCTCGTGGTGTATATACGTCATCGTTATTGATGTAAACAAAAGTTAGAGATACCTGGTAGTATTTTTTCTAATTTTGAAATAAATTCTTCCGCCAGCAAATGGAACTTTGACCAATCACTTATTAAAAGAGTGTCATCGTCATATTAATTTACATAGTTTCACATGGTATGATTAAAATTTATCTTCATTTTTACCCCCGCATTGTTTACATTTGGACTTTACTGGGGCTTTAAATGGTCCCCTATATCTTTTTGATATTGATTCCCCATTTAAATCTAAAATCTTTTCCCAAGAAACATCTTTTAGACGTTTTTAAACCAACAGGGATTATTTAATCATTTATCTAAATGATACAAATATCAAAGACTACATGGAACAACTCTAATGGAGTGAGAGGTATACCCAATTGTATGGTGTAACCTGAAGTCTTCAGTTGAGTGGAAAGAAGAAATTGTTCCACTTTTTTATCAGCTCTGGATGTGATTTTAAACTTAAAATTGCCCCAAAGCTGTTTTACAGAGAATGGTCCGGTTAATGTAAGCTAAGTATTTGGCTGCAAAAGACAGATCTCAAGACAGTCAGAATACACAAATATGGAAACTACTCTACCGAGGAATAGAAAATTAGCTTTTAGAGGGCAAAGCAAAAATTCTATTTCACAAAATTCAAGTTCCTTATACAGGTCATGATCTTTAATTCAGACTGCCTTTCATGGACAGTGTAGATCAAGATCAGATAGCACAGAATGTGCAGACTGATCTTTGATCTACACTGTCCACTATTTATCAAATATTCTGGCAAGAACACCCTTGACATTACAGTATTTGAGCGTAAATAAAAACATCTTATTTCTGTATTAATCTAAGTGTTGAACAAGAAAAAAGATACTGTATATGAGTAGATCTAAGAAAAATCAAAAAAGCAAAATTATATCTGTACATAAATGTATTACCCCAGAATTTGAAATCTACACAGGGTAAAACCCTTAGAGCGCCTAAAAACCAAGCAGACATTTTTTGGTAAAAAGGGCCCCAAACAATTATCAGTTCAAGGATGATTATCTCTTACCCTGCTGTTTGCGACCACAGTTCCTTTTGCATAGGAGTGTAAAGTAAGATCAGCCTTTATGTATGTGGAGTCTAATCTTTCACTATACTGTCATTGCTCTTTCATTGGTTGTAAACCCCATTCAATGCCAATAGTCTTAACAAAATTTATTTTTGTAACAGTCAAAAATTTAAATTCAGAAGGATAAGAGTTAATTGGCAGTACGTCTGCAGGTCGGACAGTGTGAAAGATCAGAATTTATAAGTTTTGCTGTCCGATTTGCATCTACACTGGCGTAAAAAAAACTAATGTGTTTTTATAGGCAATTTAGGGGTAGTCATTCTACAATGCATGTTTGGTGCAGAGAAATAAGTGAATAGAACCAAACCTTACAGCAGTGTGACCTGGAATCTTTTTATACCCTTTACCAAACAACAAATAAGTAAACTTTTCCAGATTGAAGGAATTTGCAGACGATAATTTATATGCGACTAAAATTGTGGAACTTTTCTTTGGTTGGGTAGAAAACATGGTGGGAAAAGGAGAAAATGCTGGTTACCAACATTTTTTCTTTTTCCCACAATGTTTTCAAAAGGCTTCTTCCTCAGAGTCATTAAAACCTGGAATTGTGTGGTAAAGGGTTAAAATGGACAATAAAGAAGAGCAGTCAGCTCTGGAATGAATTTTAAACTTAAAATTTCCCCCATAGCTGTTTGAGAGTCCAAGGCAAGATTATCAGTATTTCCTGATGGTACAACAGTCTGATCTTGATCTATGCCAACTGTAAATGCTTCTTATATTGCCTTTAGTTGTAGTAAGAGTAAAATTAATCTGTCGATGTAATTTTTGCAAATGGTCTTGAACATAATGTATATCTTATTGTTTTTGTTACTTAAGTCTTTTGCAAAAAAGCTCATATTATGTCTAAGGTTAACTTTGCACATGAATCACAGCTGCCCCTGAATAGACCGACAAACCTTTTTGGCTTGCCTTGATCCGTCATTGGTGACAGCATCAGCTCCTTATTTGTAGACAATGGTGCATTTATAATGAAACTGCCCTTAACCTGGGAACCAAACCAGTACCAGGCTAGCTAACCTAATACTTGTCAGAAGTATGGTAGTTCTACCAAAGAAGAATGTTTCCTGGACTCAAACCAGTAATCAGCTTGTATCATACTTCCTGTCTACAAATTATCAAACCATGACATACTGGTGGGAATCTAACCCTTCCAACATATTTGAGGATAATAAAGCAGTTACAGACTTATGATAAAATGTCTTCAAGGAACTGTGGAATTTCTCGACTCTAAGGGGATGAATTTCCTACTGTTATCTGCCCCTGAATAGATCAACAACCTTTCTGGATAGCTTTGATCTGTCATTTGTGACATTTTATTAATAATCATATTTGTTTGTATGTTTGTTTCTCTCATTCTTCTAAATCCCAAACTCTTGTTTATGAGACATCTGTTTTTCCTGGATCCCACCCAGTAATCAACTCTGCTCTGTTTATCTTTCTAGATTTCCTGGATACTAAC